>OZ010788.1:198434558-199767891 GCA_963932465.1 Maratus speciosus | reverse complement strand
CAAGAATACATAGAAAATAGACAAGGCATTTTAAGAGATAAATCATTGGACATTTATTCTCCAACCATCAGATAAAAGAATGTGCTAACAATACAAGGACAGAAACAAGAATACATAGAAAATAGACAAGGCATTTTAAGAGATAAATCTTTGGACATTTATTCTCCAACCATCAGATAAAAGAACGTGCTAACAATACAAGAACAGAAACAAGAATACATAGAAAATAGACAGGGCATTTTAAGAGGTAAATCTTTGGACATTCATTCTCCAACCATCAGATAAAATAATGTGCTAACAATACAAGAACAGAAACAAGAATACATAGAAAATAGACAAGGCATTTTAAGAGGTAAATCTTTGGATATTTATTCTCCAACCATCAGATAAATGAACGTGCTAACAATACAAGAACAGAAACAAGAATACATAGAAAATAGACAAAGCATTTTAAGAGATAAATCTTTGGGCATTTATTCTCCAACCATCAGATAAAAGAACGTGCTAACAATACAAGAACAAGAATACATAGAAAATAGACAAGGCATTTTAAGAGGTAAATCTTTGGACATTTATTTTCCAACCATTAGATAAAATAACGTGCTAACAATACAAGAACAGAAACAAGAATATATAGAAAATAGACAAGGCATTTTAAGAGGTAAATCTTTGGACATTTATTCTCCAACCATCAGATAAAAGAACGTGCTAACAATACAAGAACAGAAACAATAATACATAGAAAATAGAAGAGAGAGAAACAGGTGGGTAAGAGCAACCAATAGGAATATAAGATATGAAGGAAAAGCAACTTTTCATAAAAGAAGTGAAAGTACAATAAGAATTTAAATGATACAAAAAAAAAGGGATATATAAAAAAAACTAAAAATGAAAAGAAAAGAAAAAGGGAAAATTGGCTTTTAGAAACGTTTATTTATGCGCCAAAATAACTCAAAATTAATAAGTGCTATTTGATTTTCATTTCAAAAGATACATTTTGAATACTCTGAGGCGTTAAACAAATTTGCAGATGAGGCAGAATTTTAATCTTGAACTAAAAATAAATATAACAATCGCAATGGTAAAATAATAACACTAAAAGGGGGAGAAAAAGAAGAAAGGGAGCGAAAAAGCAAAGTTTAGAAGTAAACTAAGATAATTTGAATAAGTAGAATAGTGGATTAAATAGAATTCCTAGAAATAAAAAATATTAATTAGTTAAACTAAGCAACATTTATGAAGCAGCTGATAGCATGGTAGATTCAGACTTTTCATTTACAGTAGCATCGCTCTTAACTCTTTATATCCTGACGGTACTTTTAAGTACAATTTTAAAAAATTCGATGTAAAATTTATGTAATTCGTCTGCTATAACAGTTGCACTTTTCATACAAAATAATTTGCTCAATCCTAATTAGAAAGCGCAATGAAACAGTCGAAGCTAAATATTTTTTAATGTGGTTATTTTCTCAACCATTTACATAGGTGTAGCTTTTATCCTATTAAAAAATGTTATACGAAAAATTTGCAACTACAAAACACTTCTCTGTTACAGATAGGATCACAATTCATTTATTTACATTGTTCTTATAAGAATTGCGAGATCTCCATAACAGTATTTTTGTTAATCTAATTATTCTTGTAAATATTTTGCAAAAATATCTCTAACTACCGATTTATTAAATCAGTTTTAATTGAAAAAATTATCTAAACGTCAAATTATTATTATATATGTTGTTCTGGATATCTTAGACATTAGCGTAAATAATTATTAAGGTGAAGCAATTATTTTATTCAAAATCCAGGATAAAAAAGGTTTAAAATAACAGCTAAATATTTACTAAAATTAAACTTGAATTTTTTAAAATAATATATCTATACGCATATACTATATTGTATATGTTGAGAAGAAAAATAACTCCCCGAACAATGCTCGTTGGCTTAATGAAAAAAACTACCAGATCTTCAGATATTCTGCTAGCAATACGTAGGTGACCCATTTTATAATCTCCTTTTTAGAATAAGAACGATGCTTCTTACATGCGCCCCTCATTTGCCTGAGAATAATTCATGCAAACTGATGCCCCCTCTGCTGGTCCCACGTCTCATTAAAGAAAGGCCTTTGCGGCCATATTTTTCGCCTGGTTTTCTGTCGACGCCCCAGCAAGAGAGAGGGGGGAAACAAAGAAGGGCGGGATCGCTTCCTTTTCATGGGAGACGAAAAACAAATTTTTGCATTTTAAATGAGTTAGATTTCCCAGAAGAAATAAAATCTTTCGGCGTCGAGGTAGTTTTGTTTGTGATTAAAGCACAGCCCTAGGATCGCTGGAGACGGCATTTTGCCGTTTTCTTCACAAAAATGGCGAAGTCTCCTTTTGCTACACCATTCCCCTAGAGACCGCCATATAGAACACATTCCTCATACTATCTTTTGTAATGGAAACTTGTATTGGGAGAATTTGTTTTGGTCTCATAAATATTTAATAATTTAGATGCTGCGTTGTGGTGAAATCAGTAAAGCATCTATTAGGCAAGAATTTTCCTAGAAAATGAGATTTCGTTGTGAATTCGTTACGTTGCCTGATACTGGAAGGGAAAAAAAAAGAAGGGAAATAAGCTAAGAATGGCAGGGTTTGCGATGGATTTCTTTGTTGTTTTCTCTATCTGGATGTGAAATTTGCAAAATAAGACAAATACGGATTATCAGATTTAACATCTGACAGACATCATGTGTATGTAAATTTTAGAAACCACGTAGATATTTGAATTTCAGTATTCGTTTTTCATTACCTTCACTGAATTTTTTACGAGTCTGCAAAATCTTCATGATATCGAATGTTTATTTGTTTGCCTTTATAAATAGTATAATGTTACTTTGAAGACAAAATAAAGCATTATTTTTAGCCTATGCAGAATATCTATCTTCGTCAGCTTGAAGTAAGTCGAAATTGCATTTTGATATTTTGAAGCACAAACCCAAAATCAAAGTATTTCGAATTAGATAAAATAACTGAAAGATTTATTGAAAACTGCTTTGAAATATTGTCAATTCAGTTTACAGATGCTTGACTAATACTATCCCACGTGTACTTTGAGACAAAAATTAAATATCAGTTAAAATAAGAAAGAAAAATCTGATTTTGAAAGACTTTCAAACTCGATCAGAATATAATTACGAAATTTCATTTTTTCATGCGATGAAAGGTGATGTATATACAAGTAATATAAAAATTTTGTTTTTAAAGTCAATTCCTACTTAGGCCATCAAAGAAAAATTTAACATAATCCCTTAAGCTAATATTAGTTTTTGTTGCATTAAAATATCTCAATTTGTTGATTTTCTATAAGCAAGTAGGTTTACAATGGAACTCTATGGGAATTTGGCGAAATATTAGAGATATCGCCATGTTGGCGTCACTTTTGACGACTCATTTCGGCCGCCAAATTTGGCGATATATCACCAAGTTGGCGACAACTTTGGCGGTATTTGGCGACAGAAAAGGGTCCCCTATGGTAACCCCTTAATGAAAATACTTTCATTGACCTTCAATAACCAATGGCCGCCATTTTGTTTCCCATACAAAACTAAAATTAATTAATTAAAAATTAATTAATTAATATTTGAAAAAACTGTATTAACATCAATTGTCATCCAGTACAAGTTAAAAAAATTTATTTCAACTTGATAGGATGAATAATGAGTATTTTATTAACGATTGAAAATTTGAACAAGATAAATATATAAATATATAAATAAATAAATATAGGGAGAGTGTGAGCTAATAGTAGGAATTGAATAAACAATTTAGAAAATATGAAACCCAGTTGAACACCCATTTTCAGTGACCATAAACGGTAATGGATTCGAATTATTTTGGGTAACTCTGTACATGTTCTATAGATTTTTATGCATGCCACATAGTATACTAAAATTTAATTAAGCTGCAAAAGGCATTATAAAATATTGGAAATGCTTTTCCGCCCGTTATCATCGATAAACTTATTATTAGGCTCAAGTTTAAAATTCATTATTTTACATCTATATTTTAAAGGGCAACTCCACTTTGGCCAGTTCAAAATTTCGATTTTCTTTGCCACTTAAATTATTCTGTATGCAAATGAAAATCCTGATAGTTAAAAATCGATATTGAAAGTGGGAGGACAATTTTGGAGGTTTAGAATTAGACACAGTGAGTAAATAATAACGAAAATATTAAGTGTGTTTTTTGTTTTGTTTTGTTTTGTTTTTGTCGTTGTTGTTCTTTTTTTGGTTGGGTTTTTTTTCTTTCAACAACTTTTTTAAAATCGATGGACACGCTAGTTCTGTTAGTAAAGATTTAGCATAAATGCATTTATCACACACTTTGCATTTCTTTAAAGAAAAAAAATTCTGAAAAAACTTTAAATTCCAGGGCGTCAAAGTGGTGTTAATCCTTAAGTCTGATTTCAGTGTATGCAGAATTTTCAAATATAAATCAAAAATGTTTTATTAATTCGAAAAGTTTTGATTCTCCAGTAGATAAATTTTCACTCCAACTTCTTTAAGAGTTCTTTTCAAAAATATATCTGCGAAGTGTTGAAAACTGTTTCCCTTCGTTTCTAGTCTCTTTGTGGTAAAAAAAATTACAGGCACAGATGAGATTAAATTCTCACATGCATTTCGTGAAAAACTCTGTGTCTTTTATGATAATTCTATCGACTGATGCTTGTTTTTGTACCTTAAGGATTAACACCACTTTGACCGGCTCAAATTTTTTTTCACTTAAAGAATTCTTTAAAAAAATGAAAATCATACCTTGATAGTTATAAATCAATATCGAAAGTGGAAGGACAATTTTTGAGTTTCAGAATTGGACCTCGCCGCAGCCAGTAACAGTAAGAAAAATGTTATCCGTGGCTTTTATTCAAGTTAAATACATTTATCAAGCACCCCGCCTTTCTTTAAAAAGAAAAATTAAAAAAAAAGCCATAAATTCTAGGTTCGTCAAGGTGGTGTTACCTCTTAAGCAGGCAGGGGCGTAGCCACAGATATTTTTTCGGGGGGGGGGGGAGAATTCGAAAATTTCCCAACTTGAAACTAATTGCTCCAATTTTCGACTAAAATGATGTGCACAACGTGTGTAATAATTATAATGATACTTTTGGATAAAAAATTCCTCTCCAAAGAAAAAATTCTGAAACTGAAAACATAAAAATTCTAATTATGGGTTTGTTTAGTAAAAAAATAAATACGCTTTTTACTTTCTTCTACCTTTACAAGAAGAAAGTATTGGATTCGTGAAAAAATTCGACTTCCGGTTTTAGACTGATTTATACGTTTTAGTAAGTCCTGAACACGATTCGACTGTTTTTAGAAAATATCTGTCTGTCTATATGTGATACAAATTTTGTGGGCGCTCTAACACAAGAACTAATGCACGAAATTTAATAAAACTTTAGAGATTCACTTATACAGTTGAACCTCGTTAACGCGAACACTCAAGGGGAAACTTTTTTTCTTCGTATTAAAAGTAGTTCGCGTTATCGGAACTTAACTACATTACATATAACTGGACGAGGCAATCGGAAACAGTTTGTGTTAACGAGGTTTGACTGTACCTTGATAAAAATTGGTGCTGATTTGTTTTTGGTGTAAATCGTCCAACAGGTGGCACTGCTATGCGGCATTTTTCACGATTTACATGATTTTAGCGATAATTATATCTCAAAAACTATTGAACGGAATTTGATCAAACGTCATATTCTGTTAAACCTTGACATAATTTGATGCAGATTAGCTTTTTATGTATGCAGGTGGCGCTGCTATGCAGCATTTTTCACGGTTTTGCGATAGCTGAATCGCAAAAACTAATGCACGGAATTTAGTCAAACTTCATATTTCACATAAGTAGCACTTCCACATAAATAGATCCTTATTCGGCTTGGATCTATACTGTCCAAAGCTATCGCTTTTGTGCACTTTGAGAAAGGAATTTTGGTTGTAGACATCTGAGAGGCTAGGTGCCAAAATTCAATGATTTGTTTGAAAAATGCTATGCTTATATCTCCTTTTTAAATGCACACAATTCAACGAATCTATACCTTTAGAGTTTGTTATTATAGGCAAAGAATTGTCGTTTAATTTTGACACTGTGATTGCAAATTTTGAGGCGTTAACATGTATGGAGTAGAAGAAAATTTTGGGATTGGCACATCCGACTAGTTTTCACTTAATATTAATTCTTGTGGTCTTCAAAGAAGCCCACCTGTTAATAACATCGCTTAGTTTAATAAAATTCTCTATTTCACTTTAATATTTTAAAAGCATTAGGCTGTCCAGTCTGTCATCCCTCATCTCATTGTAGCTTGCAATATATATTTTTTAAATTTTTATTTGACTAAAGATTCTTTCATTAGATGCAACGCCATAAAGATAAGCTGCTGTGAATGTTAAGATACGAGTATATAGTTTGACGGCGTGTTCAAATAGTCTTTGAATTTCATGGCATGAGTAAAAGGTTTGTTAAGTGAGTTGGGATTTGGTTTATTTCTATTTGACTGTGCAAGTCATTTACATCCGGTTTCTCATATCCAGGTGGAAACATTATTAACTTTTCCCTTGCACAATTGTAATTTAAATATGGAATGCATTACTGCAATATTCTCTTGATATAGGGAACACTGTCATTTAAGCCCATTACTAAATTCCCGAAATTTTCTTGTATTTCTTATAATTCTTTACTGTAAAACTTATGTGTATCAATGTCCATTGCTGTGCTATTATTTTTATTTATTGCCTTTGGTGAAACCGTTTTCCTACGGTGCTTTCGGAACTCAGCTTCTCCAGTCACATCCTAATATTCATAATTGTTTGTGAGCTTGTCTGTAAGGAAATCTTTATTTCTTCAAAATTTTATTCAAGTGCAACGTGTCAGTGTTACAGTGCATGTCGTTTTTTTTCTTCAGTTGATGGACTGCTTTCATGGTCATATTTCTGTTCCAAATTAAAATCGTCCATTTTTAACCTTTTTCATCCTCGAATGGATTTTTAGATGCTCCAAAATCTTGAACGAAAGCTCGTTTTCTATTATGAAGGGTTTCTTCGTGCTGAGATTTATAGTAACTTTTTAGAACAGCTTTAAACACAGAACACTGGACTTTTGGTTTAAAATTTTATAAACAATCATGAATATAAACGAACAGGACTGATATATATTTTCGCACACAAATAAAAGTAAAATGTGACAAATTTATCTAAACTAACGACTTCTTATATCCGCATTTGCTCATATAACGCTTTTTACTTGACAGCGAAGGGTTGACTAATTTTTGCGGCAAAAAAAATCACGAGAATGAGTAAAATATTGTCCAAACATCGCAAAAGTTAGTCAAAAAAGTTGTGAAAACTCATCAAATCTTCTTGCCCATAGCTGTGTTTCAAATAGGTTATTACATTCCTTTCTGTTGTGCTACAAGTGATCTCCAATTTTCAAAAGAAGCTGCGATCCCTTTGGATTAAAATAGCTGGATTCTCTTTTGGGAGGAGAAGGGGAGGTAGGGTGACATTTTTGAGAAAGGAACAAAGTTTTGAAGGAAATAAAGGAACTGGTTAGTCAGTTACTGATGGACAGGAGTAGAGAAATTTAGGTCTGGTAGATGTACAATATTTTTGAAGAACTGAAAAATACAATGATAGATTGAGTGTGGCTGATTTCTTTTTGTATTTCTTTTGATAATTTAACTTGTTTACTGTTGCGGTACTCAAAATAATCACCAAAACAATAAAAATTTCGTATTTTTTTTTACTATTACTTTTAAAAAAGAAAATGTCTCAAAAATCTAGAATTTCCCAACTCTAAGCTCAAATTTCCCAACTTCACATATATTGGGGGGGGGAGGCTCCCCCCCCATACCCCCCCTTGGCGACGCCCCTGTAAGCAGGGATGAGATTTCCGCTTTTTTGCACACCAGTATATTCTTAGAGAAAATTTTGTTCTGTTAAATCGCAAAAATATTCTGATTAAACAATATAACAATTTCTCTAATAAAATACTTGTGTACAAAAAAGCGGAAATCTCATCCCTACTCTGAAGTCTGATCTCAGCAAATGGCTGATTTTCAAAAGTGTCGTGTTTTACTGTCCTTTCACATTTGCACAGAAAAATAGTTAAATATCATAATTTTAATTATTGCATTTTAACTATCATGTTTCTTTAATGATAATTTACAGATATATTATTATTTATAAAAAATTTTAAAATAAGAAATATATTCTGTTGTAGTCAAAATGTCATTACCGTAGGTTGTCCCATTAAGCAATTTACTCGGAAAAGATTTGACTAAGTTCTATTTAAAACAGATGGTTGTAATTTTTTAATACATTTTTATTTATTAAGATGCTGCTAATTAAAAAATATTTATTTTCATTAATTAAACTTATCTGTAATTCTTAATAATTATTGCAAGTACCATGTCCCAAGAAAGAGTGTCATTGCCATGCTTCTGACAAAAAGTTCAACTGGAATTTTTTAGAGGGCAGCACAAGCCTTTTTATTAAGGCAAAAGTACTCTTTAAAAGTCAACGTGTTATCAGGTTTAGGTGAATAGAGTAAATAGTTTTATAGTTTCAGTAAAACAAGCAAAGGCTTTCAATGTTTTGGTGAGTATGTTTTTGTGCGTCATTACCCTACCCACTTCTAATTGATAATTAAATGAACTTTTATTTATTAGTCTGCTTTTATTATATAAGAAATAGAAAATCATTGTATGGGCCAGAAGATATAATGGCTGCCATTTATGCCTGAGGAAATATAAAAGCATTTTGCTTAATTTATCATTACCGTAGATGTCATTACCGTGCTCACTTATCTCATTAAACAAGTTAATTAAAATTTAAAAATTACTTTGAAAATGTTAAATTAGTAATTAAGTCTCTGCTGATGTTTGTATATTAATGTTTATGAAGTAAGGTAATTATTTACAAATCATTAAAACTTTCTGATTAGTTCTAAAAATTTGATTTTGTTCTTCCAAAACATGGACAGATTTTGAAAATGACCTAAATTCAGAATTTCAAATATAAATTTTAAAAAAAATCAAAAATGTTTTACTTCAAAAAGTTTTGATTCTTCAGTAGATAAATTTTCAGTCCAATTTCTTTAAGAGTTTTTTTCAAAAATATATCTGCGAAGTGTTGAAAATTGTTTTCACTCGTTTCTAGTCCCTCTTTGGAAAAACTAGTTTTACAGGTACAGATCAGTTTCAATTCTCACATGAATCTCGTTAAAAACTCTGTGTCTTTTATGATAATTCTATCGACTGATGCTTGTTTTTGTACTTTAAGGGGTAACACCTCTTTGATCGGCTCAAAATCTATTTTTTCTCTCTTAAAGTATTCTTTAAAAAAGAAAATCATACCTTAATAGTTATAAATCAATATCGAAAGTGGAAGGATAATTTTGGAGTTTTACGATTGTACCTCGCCTCAGCCAGTAAAAATTAAGAAAAATTTTAACTTCGGATTTTATTCAGCGTAAATACATTTATCAACAATCCGCCTTTCTTTAAAAAGAAAAAAAACCAAAAAAACTTAACTTCCAGGTTCGTCAAAGGGGTGTTAACCCTTAAGTTTGATTTCAGCAAATGCAGAATTTTGAAATATAAATAAAAAAATTTTTATTAATTCAAAAAGTTTTGATTCTCCAGTAGATAAATTTTCACTCCAACTTCTTTAACCCTCACGCTGCGCAACCCGAGATTTTCTCGGGGATGCATTTTTTTCGTCTAATTAACCCCCCTTGATTATTCCCACCAGTTATTTTTTTATTGTAAATTTTGCGGAGCATTTAACATTATTAATCGGAGCATTTTCCCACTTAAGTTATACAGAAAATTTTGTTTTGAAAAACCGGTGACAAAAGAATAAAAATTCGTAAAAGACGCTCATCGCGAAGCTATTTTGATAAAATAATGACGCAGCTAGAGGGTTAAGAGTTTTTTTTTTTTTTTTTTTTTTTTTGTTTGTTTGTTTCACAAATATATCTGCGAAGTGTTGAAAATTGTTTCCCTCCTTTCTAGTCTCTTTGTGGAAAAACTAGTTTTACAGGTATAGATGAGATTAAATTCTCAGATGCATCTCGCGAAGAACTCTGTGTCTTTTATGATAATTCTATCGACTGATGCTTGTTTTTGTACTTTAAGGAGTTACACCACTTTGACCGGCTCAAAATGTAATTTTTTTTCACTTAAAGTATTCTTAAAAAAAAAAAAAAAAAAAAAAAAAAAAAAAAAAAATGAAAATCATACCTTAATAGTTATAAATCAGTATTGAAAGTGGAGAGACAATTTTTGAGTTTTAGAATTGGACCTCGCCGCGGCCAGAAAAAAGTAATAAAAATGTTAACCGCGGTTTTCATTCAACGTAAATATATTTATCAAACACTCCGCCTTTCTTTATAAAAAAAAATCCCAAAACAGCTTTAAATTCAAGGCTCGTCAAAGTGGTGTTATCCCATAAATATGACTTCAGCAAATGCAGAATTTCAAGTATAAATAAAAAAATAAATAAAAAATGTTTTACTATTTCAAAAAGCTTTAATTCTCCAGTAGATAAATTTTCAGTCCAATTTTTTAGGAGTTCTTTTCAAAAATATATCTGCAAAATGTTGAAAATTGTTTCCCCTCGTTTCTAGTCTCTTCGTCGTAAAACTAGTTTTACAGGCACAGATAAGTTTCAATTCTCATATGAATCTCGGGAAAAACCCTGTGTCTTTTATGATCATTCTATCGACTTATGCTTGTTTTTTACTCTAAGAGGTAACTGCTCTTTGACCAGCTCAAAATTTAATTTTTTTTTCACTTAAAGTATTCTTTTAAAAAAAAATGAAAATCATACCTTAATAGTTATAAATCAATATCGAAAGTGGAGGGACAATTTTTGAGTTTTAGAATTGAACCTCGCCGCGGCCAGTAAAAAGTAAGAAAAATGTTAACCGCGGATTTTATTAAGCGTAAATATATTTATCAAACGCTCCGCCTTTCTTTAGAAAGAAAAAATTCCCAAAAAAGCCTTAAATTCCAGGTTCGTCAAAGTGGTGTTATCCCATAAATCTGATTTCAGCAAATGAAGAATTAAAAAAAAAAAAAAAAAAAAAAAAAAAAAAATGTTTTACGATTTCAAAAAGCTTTAATTCTCCAGTAGATAAATTTTCAGTCTAATTTCTTTAGGATTTCTTTTCAAAAATATATCTGCGAAGTGTTGAAAATTGTTTCCCCTCGTTTCTAGTCCCTCTGTGGAAAAACTAGTTTTACAGGTACAGATGAGATTAAATTCTCACATGCATCTCGTGAAAAACTCTGTTTTTTTTTAATGATAATTCTATCGACTGATGCTTGTTTTTGTACTTTAAGGATTAACACCTCTTTGACCGGCTCAAAATTTATTTTTTTTTTCACTTAAAGAATTCTTAAAAGAAAAAAAAATTAAAATCATACCTTAATAGTTATAAATCTATATCGAAAGTGGAGGGACAGTTTTTAAGTTTGAGAATTGGACCTCGTCGCGGCCAGTTAAAAGTAATTAAAATGTTAACCGCGGTTTTTATTCAACGTAAATATATTTATCAAACACTCCGCCTTTCTTTATAAAAAAAATTCCCCAAAAGAGCCTTAAATTTCAGGTTCGTCAAAGGGGTGTTATCCCATAAATCTGATTTCAGCAAATGCAGAATTTCAAATATAAATAAAAAAATAAATAAAAAATGTCTTACGATTTCAAGAAGTTTTAATTCTCCAGTAGATAAATTTTCAGTCCAATTTCTTTAGGAGTCATTTCAAAAATATATCTGCGAAGTGTTGAAAATTGTTTCCCCTCGTTTCTACTCTCTTTGTGAGAAAAAAAAATTACAGGCACAGATGAGATTAAATTCTCACATGCATCTCGTGAAAAACTCTGTTTTTTTTTTTATGATAATTCTATCGACTGATGCTTGCTTTTGTACTTTAAGGTGTAACACCACTTTCACCGGCTCATTTTTTTTTCACTTAAAGTATTCTTTTAAAAAATGAAAATCATACCTTAATAGTTATAAATCGATATCGAAAGTGGAAGGATAATTTTTGAGTTTTAGAATTGGACCTCGCCGCAGCCTGTAAAAAGTAAGAAAAATGTGAAACGTGATTTTATTCTGCGTAAATACATTTATGAAGCACCCCGCCTTTCTTTAAAAAGGAAAAGGCCTTAAGAGTTCTTATCAAAAATATATCTGCGAAGTGTTGAAAATTGTGTCCCCTCGTTTTTATTCTCTTCGTGGTAAAACCAGTTTTACAGGCACAGATGAGTTTCAATTCTCACATGAATCTCGTGAAAAACTAAGTGCCTTTTATGATAATTTTATCGACTGATGCTTGTTTTTGTACTTTAAGAGGTAAAAATAACCGTTTTTTTTTTTTTTTTTTTTTTTTTTTTTTTTTTTTTTTCAAAAAAAATTTTTTAAAGCCACTTTTTGCCCATTCTGACCAGAAAATCAGAGTTCTAACTTTTTACGGCTGCTGTTTCATCTTCACCTAACACTTCATTTATGATAGCTGTTTCATAATAATTGAAGACATAAGTCCATCATAAGAAAATGATCCATTCCAAAGGTATAAGTTCGATTAAAAAAAACTATTTAATACTTTGAGCAGAAAGAAGAGGCTACACCTGCAATTTTCATGGCAGTACTTAGCTGCTAATTTGTTCGGTTTTGTTACCTCTAAAATTTAATATAAATTTTTGCCATATTTAATCGTTGACAGTTGTTAGATTTCGGCGATTGAATTAGGCAAAATTTTCTGGTAAGTTTTAGTGATAAGAAAAAAATCTTATGAATTGGTAGCTATGCAGTAGCGTAATACTGGAGCCAAAAGAAAAAAAAAACTGCCGCAAAATGGACATTTAACAAACAAAAAACTATCAAGGGCTTTTTCAAATAAACAATTTCATTCCCCGTTTTTCTTAAAAGTAACGGAAATGTACATCAAAGATATGTTACTAGTACCATAAAAATGAATGAATTAAGTTAAAATTTATGTCTCTTCTTCTAGTTGGTGACGATTTGTGTCAATCCGGTTTATCCGAGATTTTTGCTTATCCGAGGTGAGCTTGGTCCATATTAACTCGGATAATCGGGACTCTACCGTATCTCTTTTATCCAAGTAAATTTGGTCAGCAAAATTTCTGGCCGTCTATCCGCGCTCTAACTCTCGTAAATATACTCCGATTGTCTTGAAATTTTTGGATGTTATTGACACTTACTCTAGCACAATCCCTATTTCAAATGAAGTTTGTAGTATGTTTAGTTCATTTACAGAGACAGTCAAAAATATTCCGTTACATTACGGCCAATGGGAAAAAATCGTTTCAAATGATTTTTAATGGTCTTACACGCTTTCAAACATAATAAAACTGATATGCATTTGCGAAGCGAACTAAAATATGCATTCTGTAGAATATGCGGTGCAACTAATAGTTATTATTCATTTACAGGGACACACAAAAGAATTCCGTTACATAATGGTATGGGGGGGGGATTGTTTTTGGCGTGCTTTAAATATGTTAAACTATTTCATATGTAATGAAATTTATATAGGTTGCTGAGGCTTACTGTAAGTTATTTCATGTATAATACGCAGTGCTTATCATTTACAGGGACACACAAAAGATTTCAGATAGTATTTTCTATTCAAAGTACTGTATATTAGCGATGATGGCAGTAAATGCCGTTTTAATTATGATATGCGCTTTTAAGTTTCACTATATTTATGCAAACTATATGGCGTGTATAAATACTATAGTTGTTATACAGGGCTACACAAAAGAATTCGTAATGATTACTGGGTATGAGCGCAATTTGCAAAAAGCTGGTTTTTAAATGAGTTATGCATTCGTACGCAGAACTGCATTCAGTTTACTAAGAAATGTTTGTAGAATATTGATAAAATGATATACAGGGCCACGCAAAGAATTTGATTCATAGTCGTCTATGGATGATAATTTCTGAAAATGGGATTTTAGTAGTTTTAAGAGTGTTTTAGTTTGAATTAAATTTTAGCTAAATAGTAGTGTGTAAGATACTAGGTAAATTACAGGGGCTGAGCAAAAGTATTCCAGTATGTCTCCATCTATTAGTATAATTTGCGGAAAGATAAATTTCAACCTGTTATGCGTTTTGTTGCTAAGCTAAATTTTCGCATTATATATATATATATATATATATATATCAACGTACAGATGAAATACAAGGCTGTTCAAAAGAATTGGAATACATATTTGTCTATGAACGGTAACTGCTGAAATCAGTTTTCAAATGTTTATCTGTTTTCTGAAATATTTACTTACTTATCTTATTTAACTTATTTATCTAAATAACGAAGTTTTATTAAAGATTTGAGGAAGTGTTGGAATGTGTTTCATAGTCTATGCTTGACGTATGATTTTTCTTTCTTGTTGATGTATAAATTAAATAAAAATAATTTTTTCTAACTTAATAAATTTATCTTAATTTGGTAAAAATGTATTCATTGAACACTTCGAATTTATTTTTTAAAAAATCCCGAAAAAGCCTTAAATTTCAAAGCTTCAAAGTAGTATTACCTTTTAAGTCTGATTTCAGTAAATAAGATTTTTCGTGCATAAAATAAAAATATATATAAAGCTAGGGGCTCTGCCCCTTCCGCAAACGCTAAAAACATGCTAATTAGATCGGCCTTAAAAAGATTGCAAAAGATTGAACTATAATTTAAAAAACCAGTGACGTTCTCCATATAAACGGTTTTGCATTCATTTCCCTTTGCTTGGATAATTTTAAGGCCGTATCAGCTGCTGTTACAATCTGCTTGCTGTTTTCATGTTTGATTAAATAAGATCAGTTAAACATTTTTTTTTTTTTTTTTTTTTTTTTTTTTTAAGCTAATATAAAAACTAACTATGTAAACACAGTATTTGCCTACTGGAATTTTTTTTCAACACCGCTATAAGAGAATTGTTTTAAATAAGACATTTTAAATGTATCGTTTAAAATCTGATATAATTTTCACCAAAGTTTTCTTTCTCTTTTTAATATTCACGTGAAAATACTTTTGTTGTTAGAAAGAAAACATTATTTGCGCTGTCTTAGAATTCACAACAATAGTTTAAAAAATCATCACAAAATATTAAATAAATTTCTCCTCTAAATATATTTTTTAATTTAAACTGTCTTGCAATATTATTATTTGGCGATTTTAAATAGGCATAATTTTCTCCATTTACGTCTTTCAATGCATATCAATGAATTTATTATTTTAAAATTGTCTTTCTCTTTTAATATTCACGTGTAAATATAGTATTTATGACGTAGTTTTCCATAGGTTTTTGCTTTTAATAAGTAATCATTTAATTCTAATTTGAAAGTTTTTTTCTGTTTATAATAGTCACGTGTAAATAAATTGTTAATTTGAAAGAAATATTATTCTTTGTGCCGTTTGTACAATTGAAATTAATTTAAAATAATATCCTTTTCTAAGTCATGTAATAAATATCTCTCGAAAAGCTGAAAATTTGTATTTTAAATGGAAATAAACCCTCAAAAATTGATTCAAATTAAAAAAAATTAATGCAGTCTGCACACCGGGAGTTTCTAACGTATATGGGGCACTATCTTTTGACTTTTGGGAAAAAAATCTAGGGAAATTAAACTTGCTAAAATAACATTTTAATCTGATAGACGAATGCCTTAATGATTCAAAATAAACAAAAAAATGGTCAGCAGCGAAAAATTTTATATTTAACTGAGGTTTAAGTTAAACTTGCGAGTTTAATTTTCCTTACCATTTTACCACTATAACTTTTTATTTTCTTCTAAATTTTTACTTATAATGAATTTGCATAGTACCCACAGGACATTCAAATAATAAATAATAAAAATGTAGTATTTTTAATACAGAATTTTTGTATAACATTATCTTAAAGGGGTGTTAAAGAAAGGACGGTAAGGTAAAAAAAGAGGATGGTATAGGAAAAAAGGAACGAAATGGTAAAAAAAGGGACGGTAAGGATGGAACGTTAAGGAAAATTACCACCTATTTTTAGGAAAATCATGTTAAGACTAAGTGATAGCCACAATGTTCATTGATTTTTAGAAACAGTTGTTAACATTGGATTAAATATTTTTTTTTTTTTACTTATTTACCTCAAAAAGTGCAGGAATAAACCTTGGGGACGGTAAGACTACCAATAAAGGCACGATCTTGAAATTGATATTTAAATGCTGATTTAAATTCTGCAGTAAATTTCCTGTCAAATAATTTTAGACATTTTTTCTCTAGCATACTTCTGCATGAGAAAAAACTTGAAAAAAATTCTGTGGGTGCATCTGAAGTGATTTTCTGTATAAGTTTAGCAAGAGGGACGGTAAGGAGGAAAAACCCAGGGACAGGTTCAAAAAATAATATCAACCGTGAAAATGTGTGCAGGTTAATTTTTTGCTACATATTTATATAAAACAATTTTCCCAGTTTCGGAAAAAAGTTACATCGAATTATTTTTAATGAAGCAATTTTATACAGACAGCTCCAAACTTAAAAGTCAGCATCAGGGACACGGGATGGTAGAGGAGTTTTCCTGGTGTTTGGACCTCCAACATCGTCCAAAGCTTATTTATCTCGTTAATGTTGTTATGCAATCATGCAATGGGATGTTCCCCAGTATATGAAATAAAAAAACACAAAAAAGCCATTTTATTATTAATTTTAAAATTAATAATAAAATGGCATGACAAATGTAAAAAATACAATAAGAATGACTATTTACTTAACATTTTTATTTTTTTTAAACTTTTTATATTACTGAAAATACGATTCCTAATTTTAGGCAATACATCTTAAAAATGGTCCCAAAAATAGCAATTCAATTGAAAAATATATGTTGAGAAATTTTAACATTTCGATCATACTGATTTATTGAAGAAATTCAAATAAAAAAATAATTAAAGATTGCAATTCTGAATTATTTAAAGAAGAGTGTATTCAACAAAAAGCCTTTTTCACCTAATTTTAATCATCGGATGTTTACTCAACTTCGCCAAAGTATAGTACTTAGAGATGTCTAAATACATTTTAAGCGAAAAATTGAAAATTTTATATTTGAATCTAAAGTCCACTTAACACTTTATATCCCAAATTATAAATTAAAAAAACTATCTCCTCTAAACTTTTCCCCTTGCATTACTATGATATTAGAAGATATATGCATTTAAAAGTAAACAATTTTTTTTAATTGTTAATTATGGCTAATTACTTCATGTGGTACTTCAAAGTACCGTTGGCTCATAACTCTTGACAAAAATCGAGACTTAGAGAAAAAAAAACTATATACATTTTTTTCTTATTATTTTAATGTGATTTATTATGCATATATCTAGTGTATCTATGTCTATGATATATATATGACTAGATTATGATGCTATTGGTGCATCATCAGTGAGTATTTAGCCGTCAGAAGAATATTCTGTAGTTGTAACACATCGTCCGATGCAATGCATATCTGAAAGAAATTTCTGAACCTTTAGTTGCAAAAAACTCAAAAGGATTCATAAAAATGCTAAAAGATATATTTAGATTTATTTTTCTAATTTTTATTTATTTTTAGGGTTCCGTACTTAAAAAGTAAAAACGGAACCATTATAAGATCACTCCTGTGTCTGTCTGTCACAGCGATTTTACTCGTAAACTATGGAACGTGGAAAGTTCAAATTGGGGGAAGTAATAAAGACTAGTATCCCTCATATTTACAGATCATTAAACATTTACAAATATTTTTAGAAAAAATGTAGAGGGGCTAATTAAGTTACTTGAAAAAGAAAAATCTTTTTTTTGTATATCGTGTGGAGTATTGCGTGAAAGCTTTTGTAACACCGAACTCAAAAATACATTTCTTTTAGTTTTAAGTATTAGATTTTCAGAGATATCGTCGAAAATGTAATGCAAAAATATGTTCCTCCATATCTATTTCTGAATCTACTGAAACTAAAGTTATGAAAAAATTAGTGGTAGTAGACGTTAATTTAAACCTTGCAAGAAAACTATAGCGATTACCCTAGGTCACATAGTTTTTGAGAAAATCGCATTTTTCCGTTACACACAAATTTCGATTTGCGGGCGTTTAGAGACGTTGTGGAGCGCTGGAGGTACCTGTCTTTGCAGAAGTATATGAAGATAGTTGATAAGGATTTTCGAAAGAAATTGCCTGTAATTAGCCGAGATATTAAATTGGGTTAGTAAAGACACGGACAGTTTGGACATATATAAAGACACGTGCGGCGTACTCTATGCACCATCGGCTTTTACAGCCTAGATAAAAACTTTTAATGATAAATTTGTGTAATACAATGTCCAGTAGCAGTATAAAAGCAATAAACGTCAAATTGATAAAAACAGACGAATTTAATTAGAATTAATCAGATAAATAGTATGGGATTCGCGACTAGTTTGCATAGAGTAGATCCCTCAATATGCCTCCCGTGTCTTTAAAAGTTAATTAAAAACCTATCTGGAAAAACGCGGCACGGACCAGGTGGCATTACTACTTTGCGACTTCCTTTCGAAGCGCGCTTAGCAAGATGCCGAGTTTAAACTTCGAACAGGGATTTTGTTTTAGCTACACTGTAAAAAGAAAAGATTATTACGACGCTGAATTTAGTTTTATAGAATGTCAAATGAAGTTTATATATGCACTACTTTTATTGTCAGTGTCGAATTAAGTTCATCATAAACAGATTATGATAAGATTTAAATAAGAGTTAGATAAGATAGCAATAATTTTATATTATTTATGCTTCATACCTCTTTGAACTTTTACGGTATACCCATTCATACTTTTCTAGTATATATACAGCTGTACCAAACCCTACGTTGTATAGTTATTTACAAAGTCTTTATTTTTCTTTTAGTAACGATTTTTTAATGTACAGTTAATAGTTCATATACTTATTGTACGGAATCCTCTGAGCACGAGTAATACTCGTACTTGGCCATATTTTCATTTTGTTTAGTAAAAGTACAATATTTTTTCCAAAGATAAAAATAACATATTTTTTGCTTTATTATTTATCTATGCCATACATAAATCATGCAATATCTTCCAATACATCGTATGAAAATCCATCTGTCTATCAACCACGCATCCCTAGTAAATATTTACGTTTCTATGCACCATATACCGGGTGTCCCAAAAAGGACTGACTGATTTTAAAATTCAATAACTTCCAAACCGTGACAGATATTAAAAAAATTCTTGCAGGAGGGTTATGCATAAAGTCAAAAGTTTTATTACAGTGATTTTCGATTTTAGTTCGAATTACAAACAATAGATGGCGCTGTAAGCAATAGTCGCTAAATACAGGCTCGATTTTTCGTCCTTTCTGTTGTTCCATGCAGAAAAAGGAGATGGAAATGTATTATCCGGGCCACGAAGTACCAAAAATCGAGCCTGAATTTAGCCTCTATTGAACGCAGCGCCATCTATTGTTTGTAATTCGAACTAAAATCGAAAATCACTGTTAAAAAACTTTTGACTTTATGCATAACCCTCCTGCAAGAATTTTTTTAATATCTGTCACCGTTTGGAAGTTATTGAATTTTAAAATCAGTCAGTCCTTTTTGGGACACCCGGTATATCCAAAAGTTAAAAATCTGAGTAAAAATCCTGTTCAACGTAACCCCGACGGTACTGAAATTACCGCTTTGAAAAGTGCTTCGTAAAGTAAACATACTGCAAATTATTATTTCTTTAGCATAACATATTGTCAAGTGATCTATTTGGGACAAAAAAAAAAATATATGATAACCTTATGTTTAAAATTTCAGATGTTTCCAAGCAAAGGTTAGGGATACCATGCCAGATAACAAAATGAAAGCAAAATTGAGACACACACGCTCCAAAATAGCTTCCTAAACAATTTTCCGCTTACTATAACTGCTCTTGCTATCTAGTGCTGGTCAAGGGAAGTATTTGAGGCATTCTCACAATCTTTTGACTTTTAGGGAAAAAAATCTGACAAAATTAAACTTGCTAAAATAACATTTTAATCTGATAGACGAATGCCTTAATGATTCAAAATAAAGAAAAAATGGTCAGCAGCGAAATTTTTTTTATTTAACTGAGGTTTAAGTTAAACTTGTTAGCTTAATTTTCCTTACCATTTTACCCCTATAACTTTTTATTTTCTTCTAAATTTTTACTTATAATGAATTTGCATAGTACCCACAGGACATTCAAATAATAAATAATAACAATGTAGCACTTTTAATACAGAATTTTTGTATAACATTGTCTTAAAGGGGTGTTAAAGAAGGGACGGTAAGGTAAAAAAAGGGGATGGTATTGGAAAAAAGGGACGAAATGGTAAAAAAAGGGACGGTAAGGATGGAACGCTAAGGAAAATTACCACCTATTTTTAGGAAAATCATGTTAAGACTAAGTGATAGCCACAATGTTCATTGATTTTTAGAAACAGTTGTTAACATTGGATTAAATTAATTTTTTTTTTTTAATTTACCTCAAAAAGTGCAGGAATAAACCTTGGGGACGGTGAGACTACCAATAAAGCCACGATGCTTGAAATTGATATTTAAATGCTGATTTAAATTCTACAGAAAATTTCCTGCCAAAGAATTTTAGACATTATTTCTCTAGTACACTGTAAAAAAAAATCTGTAGTTCTACAGATGTAAAGTTACATGCTTACTAAACTTTCACCTGTAACTGTACGAAAAAAGCTGCAAATCTACAAAACTAGTTTTTGTAAAGCTACAAAAATCTGTAACTTTACAAATGAATCTGCTAAAATTTCAGTAATCTTACTAAACTTTTATTTGTAACCCTGGCTGCAGTTACATGAAAAGTTCTCGGAATCCCAGTTTCCAAAAAAATTCTTAGTAACCTTACAGATTTTTTGATTTTCGGCGCAAAAGTGTGTCTGTTACATGCAATTTTGTTGTTGCCGTTACAGGAAAAGTTCTAGGAATCCAAGTTTCCTAGAAAAACTTTAGTAACTTCACAGACTTTTTTTTACAGTGTATACTTCTGCATAAGAAAAAAACTTGAAAAAAATTCTGTGGCTGCATCTGAAGTGATTTTCTGTGTAATTTTAGAAGAGGGATGGTAAGGAATCTAAAACCCAGGGACAGAGTTTTTAAAAAAAATAACCACCCTAAAAATGTGTGCAGGTTAATTTTTAGCTACATATTTATATAAAACAATAGTTCCATTTTCAGAAAAAAATTACATCGAATATATTTTTATTGAAACAATTTTATCCAGACAGCTCCAAACTTAAAAATCAGCATCAGGGACACGGGATGGTATTGGAGTTTTCCAGGTGTTTGAACCCCCAACATCGTCCAAAACTTATTTATCTTGTTAATATTGTTGTGCAATCATGCAATGGGATGTTTCCCAGTATATGAAATAAAAAAAAAACACAAAAAAGTGTATTAAAATAAAAATTATTACTCAGGGACATGAAAGTCAAAAGATTGTGAGAATGCCCCATTTACGATCGTTTCCTAAAGTTACTATTGCGAATGAATTCAACAAGTGTGTTTTAATTGGTATAGAAAACAGCTGTACTTTAAAGTACCGTCGGGTCATAAATGATTAAACAGACAATGCAATAGATTTAAACTGGGTGGCTCTAACCGGTCAACTTTACACTGTGTATTTTCTATATTTTTTATAGTAACTGTGTTTGTGAATTAACTCTGTAATAGAAGAATCACTCTTATCCCTTCACAGGAAGTATTAGGAGTACTTTAACACCTCCCTGAAAATGGCATTTTTTTCCAAATACTAGCTTTTTACATTATTCTACGAGGGAAAGTCAGTAAGTAGGTCACAAACTTACAGGGTGTCCCACAAGGTACGCAGCGTCTGATATGTACAGATTCGTATAGAGCGCGTCAATATGAATATTTTGAATGGTAACACCTGGGGTCCCCGAATATAGCGTGATAGTCTAATTACAGGATGAATGTTATTGTCGATCCGATAGTGGGTATTCCAAACGACGATATGTACGACGAATGCACAATATGAAAGATTCCCCAGATGACAATGCAAATTCGTGGCAACCAATGAGAGGAAAAGCGCGTCTGGCAGTGAATATGCAATATCCCTCCGCGGCATACTATAAAGCTAGAGAAGAGGTTTGAAGAGAATGAGTTGGGCGTTACTCGCTAGTAAAGTAGGGTTGTATCGTTACCGTTTCGTTTTTGTTGTGTTACCATTTCGGTTCTGAAATGAGCAAATATTCCATTGAGCATCGTGTTTTCATGGTACTGGCTTACCATGAATTGCAATCCCCAGCGGCTGTGATCAGAAAATTCAAGAAAAAATTCGTCAATCACCACAACATAAGCGGCACGACGATCAAACGAACGTACGACAAATTTAAGGAGATCGGCAATGTGTTGGACAATGTGCTAGCGATGGGGACCAAAGAGATGAGTGCATGAACCGAAGTTAACGTTAAGAAAGTGACAGAAGTGTGCGAAGAAAGTCCATCAGCTTCGGTACGACAGGTGTCTCAAAACGTCGAAATGTCCAAAATCACGGCGCATCGGATAATGAGGAGGGATGTGGCTTTATTCCCTTACAAAATCCAAATCAATCAACCATTGACGGAAGTGGACGGTTTAAGGAGGTTTGATTTTGCAAACACGATTATTAGTAAGATTGAAGATGGCGAAATGGATTTTAATCGGATCTGGTTCAGTGACGAGGCGCACTTCCACCTCCAAGGACATGTTAACGAACACAATTGGAGGTCCTGGGCCAACGAAAATCCCCATTATGCAATAGTTCGGCCACTGCACCCAATGAGACTCACAGTTTGGTGTGCGTTATCTGCCGAAGGCATCATTGGACAAATTTTTTTTCACCAGAAATGTCACCGGTGACGCTTATTTTGACGTGTTGCATGACTGTGTCATCCCATTCTTGCATGGCATGGATAAGATAAGTGATTGTTGGTTTATGCAAGATGGTGCTAGACCTCACCGCACTCAGTGTAACTTCGACCTCTTAACGGAGCATTTTCACAATAGAATCATCCGGTTGGACTTCATTACGAAAACAGGCAATGGTATAGAGTGGCCGCCGTACTCCCCGGATCTTAACCCGTGTGATTTTTTATGGGGACATCTGAAAGACACAGTGTATCGCACACAGCCCAAAACATTAGACGACTTGAGAGCAGCAATTGAAAACAAGATGAAGGAATTTGGAAGAGATCTATTGCAAAAAACAATTGCGAACTTCCATTCCAGACTTCAAAATGTTATTTGTTCGAACGGCGGACATTTAGAAAATCTGTTGTATTGAAAGTTCTCAACAGACATTGATTTTCACTTGGTTTTTTCTCATTTCTTGTTTTTTTTTTTTTTTTCATATGACAAGCTTCACACCTTACTTACACTATTATGCTATATTCGGGGACTCCACATGTTACCATTCAAAATACTCATATTGACGTGCTCTATCCGAATCTGTACACATTAGACGCTGCGTACCTTGTGGGATACCCTGTATATGAGAGTTTCGGAAATTAGTAGTAAATTATTTCCAAATACGCCAATAGGTGATAGCGTAATCCAATTATAAGATGTTAATTTTGAATTTTTGAGACAGCAGTTGTACACACTGCTGGGTCGTTCAAAAGTTGTTGACGAAGAGCGAGCGCAGCTCGTAGGATCCAGAACTCTTTAGTTTGTATAAAATTTACTCACTAACACACAAATATGCAAATTGTATTTTCTTAATTAATTATCTTACAACTTTTTCTTCTCTATTTATTTTTTGTCTAAATCGATCGCCTTTCACAAAAAAGTTGGAGATGAAATTTGCGGTATTTAGTATATTAGCAATAAATATCTCATAAAAGCGGTACGTATTTTTAAGTACCCGTAAAAACTCAAGAAACATTTGCTTTGCCCAAGCAGCCTATGGAGAAAAGCTTTAAAGTATATCACATGACTCATCGCTTATAAAAGAGAGTACTCCTGGGGAAATTTCACCATTCGTTAACGGCCCCCCTGAGACAAAAATTCATAGATACAGGGCGCAGGCACCTTCCAAAATCTCCCCAAAATGGAAAGAAAGGATTCCCTTGTGCTTCTTAATGTCACTATCTTTCTGGTGATAGGGAGTAAATGGTACGGTTAATGCGATAAGGGGGTACAACTGGAATATGAAGATATCGACAATAAAGTAAATTTATATGTGTTTAAGGATGCATCTTCTTCTACAAAGGAATCTGGATTACGGATTGATTTTGTCAAGGAGATAAAATATGTATGTGTTATGGAATACGACGTAAGATCAGGGTCTGATTACTGGCCTTACGGTTTACACGGTCCGGGTCTTCGGGCTCAGAAATTTTGGGGGCTCCAAAAGATTTAGGTCGCTTTAAAAATGCCTTTTTAACACTTTCCAACAAAGTTGAAAAGTGTTTATGACATCGGTTTGCCTGGTCGTCTGTCCACGCTCTAACTCTCGTAAATATACTCGGATTGCCCTGAAATTTTTTGGATGTTATTAACGTTTACTATAGCACGATTCCTATTTCAAATGAAGTTTGTAGCATGTTTAGTTCATTTACAGGGACAGTCAAAAGTATTCCGTTACATTACGGTCAATCGTAAAAAATCGTTTCAAATGATTTTTAATGATTTACACGCTTTCAAAAATAATAAAACTGATATGCATTTATGAAGTGCACTAAAATATGCCTCCTGTAGAATATGCGATGCAAAGAATAGTTATTATTCATTTACAGTGCCACACAAAGAATTCCGTTACATAATAATATAGGGGTGGAGGGACTTGTAATTGTTTGCGGTGTATTTTAATTATGTTAAACCATTTCAAATATAATGAAATTGATATGCGTCACTGAGGTTTACTATAACTTATTTCATGTATAATACGAAGTGCATAGCATTTGCAGGGACACACAAAATATTTCAGATACAATATTATATCCGAAGTACTGTACATTAGCGATGATTACTGGAAATGCATCCTTAATTATGATATGCGCTTTTATGTTTCACTAGGTTTATGCATACTATATGGTATGTGTAAATGCTATAATTCATATACAGGACTACACAAAAAAATTCGTAAGGGTTACTGGGTATGAGTGTAAATTGCTTAAAAGTGGTTTTTAAATGAGTTCTGCATTTAGTTTACAAAGAAATGTTTGTAGAATATAGATAAAATGATATACAGGGTCACGAAAATAATTGGATACATGGCCGTCTATAAAAGATAATTTCTGGAAATGTCATTTCAGTAGTTTAAATAGTGTTTCAGTTTGAATTAAATTTTAGCTAAACAGAGGCATGTAATAAGGGTGTACAAAAGTAGGCAGCATACAAAAGTATTCAAGTATGTTTCCCTCTTTAAGTACAAATTTCTGAAAGCGAAATTTCAACCTGTTATGCTTTTTCTTGCTAAACTAAATTTTCCCATTATATAGTATATATATCAACCTACGGATCAAATACAGGTCTGTTCAAAAGAGTTGGAATATATATTTGGCTATTGACGGTTACTGCTGAAATCAGTTTTTCAAACGTTTTCTGCATTTTCTACAACGTTTACTTAGTTATCTTATTTACCTTATTTCCCTAAATAACGAAGTTTTGTTAAAGCATTGAGGAAGTGTTGGAAAGTGTTTCATAATCTATGCTTAACGCATGATTTTTCTTTCTTGTTTAGATTAATTGCAATTTTTAATTTCAAATTGTTTAATAAGCAATAAAATTACTCATAATTAGTGCCCTAAAAATTACGGGGAAATATTTTCGGAATTATGCGTTACATTTACGGCGATTTATTAAAATTATGCCTTATATATCGAGGCTGTGTTGTGTAAGCCGTAGTCAGTCGCTGACAATATTTTAGAATTATGCTTTGGCTGCATGTGAAATCATTTTTGCTGATTTTTCATTCCGTAATACCAAACATAAGTCTCAATTGATAACTTCATCAAAATTACTTATCTTGATTACACATACTAATACAGCTCAATTTTACAATAATGTTACTTGAAATTTATGGGAATAGTATTTTGGTAAATGTAGGTTTAGAATAATATTTGTTAAGAGTTATACTAACCAATGTAAGATATTTTTTATTGTAATTATTTTTGTAGGTTTATTATAAATTCAATATAACAGTTCTTTTTAGCCCCCCGGAATGCCATTTCTTTCTTCCAGCTTATTTTGTCTCCAAAAAATAACGTTACCTTACAGAGGCTAGCCGTAAAACAAAGCATTACGATTAAATACTCTTTAGCAATTTTTAAAACTTCTATGCATCGCTCATTTTCAAATTTTATACCGTCATTTTGGAAAAAAAAGTTCTTTTAAATGCATTTTGTTTGAAAAATGTATCATAATTAATGTATCATAAATGTATCATAATCATATCATGAAATGGTCATAATTTTGAAAAATTATGACAATTTTTTCCCCCCATTCTGACCAGAAAATCAGAGGTCTAACTTTTTACGGTTGCTCTTTCATCTTCACCTAACACTTCATTTATAATGGCTATTTCATAATAATAGAAGCCATCAGTCCATCAAAAGAAAATGAAATAATGGAAATGTCGGGGGCGACACTAAATTCTGAAAAAGCAGAATTCCTGTTCTCTACCTTAAACATTTTCCTTTGTTGAAATTCGACGGGTTCCGCTTCATTATCATATACAGGATGTTCCAAAATTCGACCGACAAATTCAGAGGGGTGATAGTAGGCATCAAGAGGATGAAATTTTGCCATAGAGCATGATGTCGCAAACCACTTATTAAGTCAAATACAAAGTGTTTCATCCTAACTGAAAAGGGTTGACGATAGTTATTTCGGGAAAAATAAAACCATTGCAATGGAAATGCAACGATGTGTACCTTATCTTGTATGAAACGTAATAACATCACGAAAAGATCTGGAACAAGAAATATAAAAATTTTGTTTTTAAAGTCAATTCCTACTTAGGTCATGAAAGAAAAATTTAACATAATCCCTTAAGCTAATATTAGTTTTTGTTGCATTAAAATATCTCAATTTGTTGATTTTCAAAAACAAGTAGGTTTACAATGGAAGTCTATGGGAATTTGGCGAAATATTAGAGACATCGCCAAGTTGGCGTCACTTTTGGCGGTATTTGGCCACAGAGCAGGGTCGCCCCTATGGTAACCCCCCTTATAGATATGAAGGTGCATTAAATGCTGTTCAATAAGCAATGGACGCCATTTTGTGTCCCATGTAAAACTAAAATTAATTAATTAGAATTTAATTAATGAATTAATATTTGAAAAAACTATATTAACATCAATTGTCGTCCAGGACAAGTTTTAAAAAATGTATTTCAACTTGATAGGATAAATAATAAGTATTTTATTAACGACTGAAAATTTGAACAATATATATATATATAAATAAATAAATAAATAAATATAGGGAGAGTGTGAACTAATAGTAGGAATTGAAAAACATGTTGTTCAAGCAATCGATGATATCGAATGAACCCTGTATTTTTGATTAAATACTTAGTTTGCGACCGCATGTTCTAACGGTAATTTTTCATCCTCTTCATGCCTACTATCACCCCTCTGAATTTGTCGGTCGAATTTTGGATCACCCTGCATATCGATTTGCTATATAAAAACGGATACAGAAAATTTTCTGTTAGTGCTACAGGTAACAACAACGCTCATAGGCGTGGCTAGCTGTTAAACAGGTGGTCGCGAATGTGTTAATATACTTTTAATTACTCATTTTCTATATAGGATTTAGAACAACCAGAAAAACAATTTCAGCTAAAGGAAAATTTAAATCAAATCACTCTGAGCTATAATAACAGCAATTTAAAGAGTCGTTATTCACCTAATTCTTTCGAACGACTATCGAAAATTCCATCTGAATGCATTCTACATGTTTTACATTTAATCTTTTCAACCGCAAATAATTTTTCTTCGGTAGTTACTTATTAGTTTTATTGGTGGTCAATAATTTCAGAGGCATTAGTTCGCCTCTGTGCTCCAAAAGACGACTTGAAATATTGCTTTATGGAAATGACGACGTTTATCCGTCTAATTAAACATATCTGAAGCATTTAACCCTATAATCGAGAATTAGTATCGACATCAGTTTTATAGCCTATAAAACAGCTGCGTTTTACCTGGAAGTATATACACGAAGATGGGGGACAATTATTTTCGTTAGAGCTATAACATTAAATTAAGGATTTAAACATTTCTATATGGATATGGGCTTGTAAAATTTATAGATAATGCGATACGGCCGTCATTTACGGAAAGGTCATCTGAAGTTATTTCTTTAAGTATTTCTTGCAGTGTATTTATTGTAGGGTGTTTAAGATTTACATTAATATGCATAACGAATAAAGATTTGCAATGCAATAAATGTATTAATAAATATAATAAATAATTAGTAAGGTGTAAAAATTAGTCTATGAGTACGGATTTTGGACCAAGGTTACCATTCATCCAAGTTTTAACTGCAATGTCCTGTTTTAGAATATCTTATTCAGTTCTGTTCGTTTTACTTTTAGTACCTTTTAGTTGCCATCGTAATTATATAAATACGTAGCTCCTATAGTCGTCTTCTGGTCCGTCCGTCTGTCTGTCTGTCCGCTTGTAACAGCGCAAAAAATACCCAACCGAATGGTTTGAAATTTAATATATGGCTATTTCAATGAGCACTTGTAGTGTAAGTCACATGCTGCGATTTTTGGCTACCAGTATTTTAGAACGGAAAAATGTGACTTATTTTATCGGAGATATCTCATTAATTGAATAAGGCCAAGCAAACTTTTCGAAAATAAAGGTGGCCAACAAGCATAGCAGTTATCAGCTATGTGACTTACATTACAAAATCTCATGGAATTATCCATATATAATCGTTCTGGAATTTTGTCGAATCATTTCAAATTTTATGAAAATTGAATCAAAGCTTAGAATGGAGGACATTGTTTTCATGGGACTTTGAATATTTGCATGCACAAAAAGATTGTATTTTCCCCCTTACTTTTTACACGACTGACAAGAAGGGTTATGTGTTTCAGGCATATCTGGGTATGTGAATTTCTTTATACCCTCGAAACATCCCAACGGCTAGATGGATTTTAAATGAATGAGGTCTCTATCGATTCGTCTTAACCATCCGATGGTTATAGGCTTGGTTTTGTTTTTATAAATTCAAAATGGCGGCCGTAAAATATAAAATGGCGGTAGAGACGAAAAAAAAATTTTACGCACCCTATTGAGTGGCATATCATTGGATAGCTCTTTCAAAATAAAGACGATGTTTCATTGACTATTTTGCAGTCAGAAGCTCCGTTTAAATATTACACAACCTGGAAATTGTGTAGGTAGGATCTCTAGCTTTACTGCAACTCCAACCTTCATAAACATCTATCGGCCTCATCAAAACAGTGTTTACAAATAGGAACTAATAATTAAACACAACTTAAAAGTCATCAATACAAGGAAATAAAAAAAATAGGTAAGTAATATAAAAAATAGTATAAAAAATGATGAGAAATAATTAATTAGTTCGCTTTTTACGCAGTCGGGTTTTTTGATTTTTTAAATTTATTAATAAGATTCCTTAAATAAATAAATTTGCATTATAAAAAGAAGAGTTATCGAATTTGACTTCATGGCCGATGACACTGAAGAGCATAATGGGAATGGAAGGAGACTATTCTTTGGACTATTTATAGGTGCGTTCATAATCATATAAATGAGTAGCACCTATAGTCGTGGTCTGATCTTTCCGTCTGTCTGTCTGTCCTCAAATAACAGCGCAAAACTACTCAAACGAGTGATCTGAAATTTAATATATATAATCGCTGCAGAATTTTGTAGAGTCATTCAAATTTTATGAAAATCGAATCAAAACTTAAATTGATATTAATAAAAGTTTTCTTCATTCTATTAAATCCCATCATACGTAACTAATGCAATAATATCCCATGATAAGTAATGATTGTAGATTGTCATGGTGATGACGTCCTATTTGGGAGTGAGTCCTATTATTTCCATATTACTGAATTCAATAAATAGAACCGTAATAAATTTTGTAAGAGTGCAACAGCTATTGCACCAAGATCTGAATATTTATAAAACTAGTTATACAGTGAAACTTGGATAATTCGAACTTGTTTCATTCGAAATTCCGGGTAATTCGATTTTTTTGCGCGGTCCCTGGAATTTTGTATTAAAATAATGTAAAAAAAAAAAAAATCATGGATATTTCAAATTTTATTATGGATAATTCGAATTTTTTGTACGATTGCCCTTAAAATTTTGCAGTAAAAATTGTTCCTGAAACTTTTTTGAGCATAATATTTTAACAGTTTATTTTAAAGTTTCTTTTTTGAAGGTCAGTCTAATATTGAAGATTCTATTTTTGTATCAATAGATAGGTTGGAGTCATATGCTATGACTCAAAGATTGTACTGAAAGAAGCAATCAAAAATATTTGACTTTTATCCTTAAAAGTGATGAATGATTGAACTAGTAAAAAATATCTGATTCAATGAAAAAAATGTAGCAGTATTCTTAGATAAAGTTTGTGTGTTAAATCTTTCATCGTGGAGTTAATATTTTTTTAATCTCTTCTTTTCGAGAGAATATATCTAATTCGAATTTTTGGATTTTTCGAACTTTTATCTGGTCCCTTTAACTTCGAATTATCCAAGTTTAACTGTAGTACGAAAGCAACCTCATTTGCTACGTTTGACGTACAATTTCGACTTGTTTAAATAGCAAAAGGTATCGAATTTATTGGTTACACCCTTTCAAGCATAATAAAAAATATATGCATTTACGAAGTGCACTAAAATATGCAGAACATTATAGCATACGCGGTGAAACGAATAGTTACTATTCATTTACAGGGCTACACAAAGGAATTCCATTACAAATGGTATTAGGGGAAATTGTTTGCGGCGTATTTTAATTATACAAATTCATATATAATAAAATGATATACGTCGGTGAGGCTTACTTAAGTTATTTCATGTATAATACGAAGTGCATAGCATTTACAGGAACATACAAAACATTTCAGACAAGTATTTTCTATCCGAAGTACTGTATATTAGCGGTGATGGCAGGGAATGCATTTTTAATTATGATATGCGCTTTTAAGTTTCACTATATTTATGCATACTATATGGTGTGTGTAAATGTTATAGTTGATATACAGGGATACGCAAAATTATTCGTAAAGGTTACTGAGTATGACCGTAAATTACTGGAAGGGGGGTTTAAAATGTGTTATGCTGAACTGCATGTAGTTTTCTATGAAATGTTTGTAGAATATAGATAAAATGATATACAGGGCCACGCAAAGAATTGAATACATGGCTGCCTATAGACGATAAATTCTGGAAATGCGATTTCAGTAGATTTAAGAGTGATTTAGCTGGAATTAAAGTTTAGCTAAATAGCGGCGTGTAATAAAGGTACTGGGTAAACAACAGGGCTGAACAAAAGTATTCAAGTATGTTTCCATCTATTAGTATAAATTGCTGAAAGAGAAATTTCAACCTGTTATGCGTTTTCTTGCTAAACTAAATTTTCTATTATATAGTATAGCCTACACATCATATACAGGGCTCTTCGGAAGAATTGAAATAAATATTTAGCTATGGATGGTAACTGCTGAAATCAGAATGTTTAGTTAGTTATCTTATTTACCTTATTTCCCTAAATAACGAAGTTTTGTTAAAGCTTTCAGGGAGTGTTGGAAAGTGTTTCATAATCTATGCCGTACGCATGATTTTTCTTTCTTGTTTTTAATCAAAGATGAAAACAGCCATTGTATCTCTTAGCAGCGGCTGATTTCGTCTTAAAAATCTCCAATCAAAGGAAAATGAATAAAAACCCGTTTACAGGGAGACCGTCACTGTTTGTTTTTTTTTTATTATAATTCAATCTTTTTAAGGCCGGTGAAATTAGCATGCTTTTAGAATCTGCGGTGTCTGAACGGGAGTTGGCGAGCGTAGCTCGTAGGGGGCAGAGCCCCCTAGTATTGTATAAAGAATATCTAGCTGTAAAGAGAGATATAAAAAAGAGAAGATTTTATCAAGCCATAATCATTATTTTCCTGCATTTTTCGCTTTCTTTCTGTCAATCTAACAAAGAATGATGAATTGAAGTTCTGCTGTATTCTCAGTAAAATAATAAAAGAAAACTCTCTTATTATTGGTATATTTTATTTACCGCCATAATGGGTTACTATTAATAAATGCTGTTCAATTTTTACTTTAAAGCATATATTTTGACCCTCGTTCAAGGTGGTGCATCAATTACTTTTTTCGACGAGCCACATTTTTAAACATTTTTCTTTCAGCAGGCAATATATTTCTAAACTTTCTGCTTATTTTCTTTGTCTTCTTTCCCTAATTGAAATTCTATCTCCTCCGTCCTCTGAAGTGATATGATATAATCACAAGAAAAATATGAATTATTTTAAATGAGAGGCATATTTAAAAAGAAAAAATAATTCTCAGCTCGTAAATTAGTTCTTCTGGATAAAAAAAAAATAAATAAAATAATAATCCTGATTCAAATAAAATTTAATTACAACACAATTAAATTGAGTTATATTTCATGATTATGCGTTTCCTATAGTTTCTGGTAACGATACTTTTCCAAAAAACATCTTGTTGCTAAAAGCAACCAGTAAATTAATACACAGTAATAAAATATCATTTTTGAATATAACCCCTATTTTGATCCGAAAACATAGTACATCTCTTTCCTCAAAACGTATGAATCTTCCACCAGGTGGCGTAACAGCGAGAGGCGCCCATCTTTCAATAAAGCATTCAAATTCGTTTCGCAAGAGCCCCAACTCCTTGAATTACCTGAGCCTCTCTCGGCATCATTTATGGGATTTGCACTGGACTTGGCACCAAAGAATTCACCACTATTTTGCAGAGCGTCAAAACCTCCTTTACTTCAAGCCTCAGGGGCATCGTAGACTCGAATGTGGCGCAGTAGAATCACCCCCCAGCTTTCAGTGGATGGCTCCCTAGGGCCCCTTCAACTCTTTCGCTCCTTATAGGATACGCCTGTCCGGGGAGAGTCATTCTCCCAATTTACATACAGGACTATGACCTGCAGGATGGAGGCGGCTAAAGTGAAGTCTGTCTATTGTGCATAAAAGATCAACCCTCGGATGAATAGGAGTAAATGCTCACGTTATAAAAATTCTATCAAAAGAAAATTTTAATTGAAAAAAATTCAAATAAGAAAATTATACTGTTTTATTACATAAAAAGGCGACAGATTTAAAAAATCTATTTTTTTTTTTTCTTTGAAATGAACTGTTTTATTTGATTTCATTAACAAGGTTAGAAAACAAATATAAAAATATATTTTTACATATACAGGGGATGTTTCTTGTTTAAATAAAAACACATGGAACATTAGAAAGCTGTAACATAATGTTAGACCGTCACATTATATTTCCATTTAATTGTAAAATGATTAAATTGTGAAATTAATATCAAATGCACATTTTTAATGCCCTTTTATTTCCAAATGATATTATTTTACAAACAACGGTACCAGCTATTACCATTGTTTGTAAAATTATCTCGTCTATTGTATTTGAAAAGAACTCTGGATTCCTCCTTTCTTATTATGTGGAATATACATGTATTCTCTTATTTTATGTAAATACTAGCTTTTGCCCGAGGCTCCGCTCACGTAAAATGTAACTTTTGAAAGTAGGAATGCTAATATTACGTATAATTTTTACATTTTTATGCACAATTTATCTAATAGCGCAACTACCATCAAAATTTGTTCGATAGAAAAAAAAAGCTAATCTTTCTTAATCGAATTCGCCTAATTATAGAATTTTTTTTTTACCATAGCTCTATAGCTAACGTAAAACGATGCATTATAGATTAAAACCTTCCCCCAACAATTACCTAACTAATAATGTAAGTCCCATAAAAATGCGCTGAATTTCCCATTTGCATTTTATATGTATAGTAGGTTATAGAACTTTCTCTCAGCTCTATTACTAAACAACGTATAACGATGTGTTATACACTGAAACATTCTCCAAAGACTTATTTAACTGGTAATGCAAATTCCATAAATATCCGTTCAGCAGGAACTGAGTTACAAGTGTTTAAAATGAGATTCCCCTTCATATTCCGGTTGGCTTAATTATAGAATTTTCTCCCATAGCCCTATAACTAAGCATCATAGAAGATTGTGTTATACACTAAAGCCTTACCTAACTGACAATGCAAGTTCCATAAAAATCCATTTAGCAGAACGGCGTTCGGAATTAAATTCCCATTCGAATTCTGGTTGAAGTTCCATCGAAATCCATCCAAAAGAATCTTTTTAACAAGTAAAAATTAAATTTAAAAAATCAAAAAACCCGACTGCGTAAAAAGCGAACTAATTATTTCTCATCAATGTGAAGCTATTTTTTATATTACTTACCTATTTTTTTTATTTACTTGTATTGATGACTTTTAAGTTGTGTTTAATTGTTAGTTCATATCTATAAGCACTGTTTTGATGAGGCCTATAGATGTCTATGAAGTTTAGAGTTGCAGTAAAGCTAGAGATCCTACCTACACAACTTCCAGGTTGTGTAATATTTAAACGGAGCTTCTGACTGTAAAATAGTCAATGAAACATCGTCTTCATTTTGAAAGACCTATCCAATGATATGTCACTCAATAGGGTGCGTAAAAAAAAATTTTCGTCTCTACCGCCATTTTATATTTTATGGCCGCCATTTCTAATTTATAAAAACAAAACCTAGCCTATAACATCGGACGGTTAAGACGAATCGATAGAGACCTCATTCATTAAAATCCATCCAGCCGTTGAGATGTTTCGTGGGTATAAATAAATCCACATACCCAGATACACGTGATACACATAATCCTTCTTGGCAGTCGGATAAAAAGGCTAATCTTTCATAATCAGCTTTCTTTGATTAAAGAGCTTTCCCGTATAATTCTATAATTAAAAAACGTAGAACGATATATTAAAAACCTAAACATTTCCTGAAAAAGTATCTAACTGATAGTGCATAGTATCCCACCAAAATTCATTCAGCAGAACTCACATTATAAGCTGCCGGAACGGAATTTCAATTTGCATTTTATATATACTAGTTGTGTGGCAACCCGATATGTTGCTTTTGAATGGCATGAGGTCATTCGTTTCTTTTGGGGAAAATTAAATCTAACTTTATTGTAAATTTAGAAGGCAATTATAGTTTTAATTTTATTGAATAGAATATTTAAAATAATAAATTATATTTAAAATTTAAGTAAAAAGCTTTCACAATAAAAATGCACCTATTCTATAACTTTATTTGGCAAAAGCTATTCGTTCTTCCAAAACTTGGCTTCTAATTTCGAATCTGTGGAAATGACGTCATTTGGGATGAACATAGAAAAATGACTTTCTTTTGGCAAATTTATTCAAAAGTATTTTATATTTATGAATTAAAATAAATGCTTAGAGAAATATAATTTTTCTCGCTAAAACATTTTGTTTTTAACGTCCTTGGAAAAAGTTTTAATCATCATCTTAAGGAAATAATTGAAAATCTCTTTTCCTACTTTAAATTAAAAAAGCCACGATGTATTTTGTTTTTATTTTTTACGTCAATGAAATTTGTCTCAATGATACAGTCGACAGACATTTTTTGCTTTCTAAAATAAACTGATAACTGAAAATATAATATGTAAAAATAATTTTGTACTTCTTAAAATTTTCTTGAAAAATAAAATCACAGTATTATTTTCACTATCTGTTCAAATTAATTTCAATTTGAAAATGATGTCAAACAAAGAAATCTAATAATCCCTATCGTTTCCCTTTTCTGAACAAAAATGGGGCAATTTAGTTGCTATCATTACAGAAATGTCATAAACAATTACGAAAAAATAAATATCTCGAAAACTAATTCAAATTTGAAAATTCTAAGACAACTTTTGACATCCTCGGATCCATGCAGATAGCCGGCGTTAATTTGATCTCCCAACGTTCTATTTTCGAGGAAGAGTACAAATAAAAGAGAAGTACAAAAGGACAATCACTTTTTATTTTCTTCAATCTTTACAAGAAGAAAGTATTGGATTCGTGAAAATTTTCGACTTCCGGTTTTCGAAGGATTTACACGTTTTAGGGGTCAGAGATCCCGAAAACCATGTTTTTACAAAATGTCTGTCTGTGACTATGTCTGTGAGTATGGCTGTGAGTCTGTGAGTCTGTCTGTGAGTTTGTCTGTGTGTGACACAAATTTTGTGGGCGCTCTATCTCAAGAACTAATGCACGAAATTTAATAAAAATTTATATTCAGTTAGTCCCTGATATAAATTAGCGCTGATTACTTTTTAGTGCAAATCGCTCAAAAGGTGCCGCTGCTATGCTGCATTTTTTACGATTTCTGCAATGGCTTTATCTCAAGAACTAAAGCACGGATTTTCATGAAACTTCAGATTCAGTTAGTCCTTGATATGAGTTGATGTTTACGTGTAAATCGATCATCAGGTGGCGCTGCTATACATCATTTTACCTGATTTCCGCAATGGTTCTATCTCAAGAACTAATGCGTGGATTTTCATCAAACTTCAGATTCAGTTAGTCCTTGATATGAGTTGGCGCTGACTACTTTTTCGTGTAAATCGCCTAACAGGGGGCGCTGCTATACATCATTTTTCTGATTTCCACAATGTCCTATCTCAAGAACTAATGCGTGGATTTTCATCAAACTTCAGATTCAGATAGTTCTTGGTATGAGTTGGCGTTGATTACGTTTTGGTGTAAATCGCCCAACAGATGGCACTGCTATTCTGCAGTTTTCCTGATTCCTGCAATAGTTTTATCGCAAGAAGGGGTGCACGGAGTTTAATCAAATTTCAGATTCAGTTATCAAATCGACTTAAGTTGTTGCTTATTAGGTTTTGGTATATATCGTCCAACAGGTGGCGCTGCTATGCAGATTTTTTTATGATTTCCGCCATAGCTCTACTTAAAATCTAATCCACGGATTTTTGCGAAACTTTAGATTCAGTTAGAAGTTGACATAAGTTGTTGCTGATTAGATTTTGGTGTAAACCATCTAATCGGCTGCATTTTTCAGGACGTATTAACATGTATGAGATAGAAGAAAGTTTTGGGATTGCCACATCCGACTAGTTAATAAATAGAATAATGAAGTTTTAATTTCGTTATGAAAAATTAGATAGAGACAAATGCCGAACGATTTATATTGTTTAAAGTGCAAATGGGTTATTTCGTTTTGGAGTCTGCACGCGATGGAGATAGATTTTATAAAAAATCATGCGTGAAAATTATTCTAAAAGCCATAATAAATCAGCCAGTTAAGATACATTTTTCAAACAAATTGCATTTGAAAGTAGACATTTGATTTTCTTATATGGCGAAGTAAAAATTGAAAATGTGCGATGTTTAGAAATTAAAACTAGTCAGATGTGGCAACCCCAAAACTTTCTTCTATCTCATACATGTTAATACTTCCTGAAAAATGCTGTTTAATGTGCAAATTGACATATTTACTCTTCAAAGAGAAAGATTTATAGAATATTCTCCCAAAACGATTAAAAAATCTTTATTTTGGTCAATATCACAGTTTTTCTATTTCCGATATACACTATGGCCAATGATGATTGGTCACTTGCGATTTTAGACGTTTTGTTAAATAGCTAGAAAAATACATGAGGAATTGTCCTGAAACTCTAGTAAACAGAATAGTATAGGTCATACATTTCCGGGAAGATTTTTTCCCGAAACCCCATAGTGGAGCGTCAACAAATTGAAAAAGAACGAATATCTTTTGTATAACCCTGTAAAAACTAATGTAGCAAAACCGTTCAAACAGTAGAACATTCTTAAGAGGCTTATTGTAATAAAATGTGTTCATTTTGATGACGATAGCATGTATACTAGTTGAGAAATTAAGGTTTTTATAAAAACAGTCCTAAATTTTGCCAAGTTTTTTGCTCATAATTTGCAGAGTTCTTAATATAAAAAAATGTTTGTTTGTTTTTTTCAAACAATATGACAAACAACATTGTACACAATACCCTGCAATCAGAATTAAAAAATAATAAAAATTGCAATAAAAATGAGCAGGTTTACTAAAAAATGTTTCATTGTGTATGCGTGAATGCAATCAAAATGTAATGTGCATAATGTATTAGCTAAGTGTATAGAGAAACTTTCGTGAAAGTCTCAAAAACATAGCTTGAAAATTCTGAAAATTCTGAAAATTATAGTCGATAGAATAAGCTCGAAATCCGCTGTTCCCAAAAGGAAGCAAAAAGATGAGAAAGCTGTATCCAAATATCTGTTGATTAGTTCCAAGATAGCATACACAATATTGCACGTACTACTATTTGGATACAACCCCTCATCTTTTTGCTCCATTTTGGGAAAAAAAAAAAAAAAAAAAAACATTTTGATGAAAACTAGTCAGAAATGCAGGTGCTTACTTTCTATAAAAATATTATTTCTGAGGAACCAGAATAGAAGGAGATGGTCGAGGAGGATTACGATGATATTCCAGAAGACAAACTCAATGAGTTAATTGTTTAATTTATTTTTGGATATTCTATAAATGCTTTATATAATATATATATATATATATATATATATATACAGTAAAACCTCCATAACGGACACTCCCGAATACCGGACACCTCAATTTAACGGACAGTTTTCCAATCCCCACTCCCAAAACCTAAATTTTTATATGTTTAATCTCTGAATAGCGGACAGTATTTTTGGCGATAAAGGTCGAAAAATTATTTTTTAACCAGAAAAAAAAATGGAGAAAAAAGTAAATAGTTTCTATTTTTCGGATTCAAACAATTTTTTGGATAATTGTTTACAGTGTCAAGAAACAAAGAAAAAAAATCATTTTAGTAGGGCTCGTTCGCAAAATTCAAAAAGTAATTAACTGGAATGCATCATAGCATAACGTAGAAGAGGAAAATCAGAGACGTGACATGGCGTCATATAATCTGAGCAAAAGAAAAATAATTACTGAAAACCTAACATACGATTTTATTTACTTATTTTTACTCTTTTATAAAACAAAGAAAAAATATACTCTATTTTATTTATTTTTATTGGGAAATTGCGTACTGATTTTTTGGGAGTAAGAATTAAAGGCGCCAAGAATATGACGAGAGCAGGGAAAAAACTATTTTGCAATGTCGATTACTGTTCCATTCTTGTTTGTGATTATTTCGAGAATGGCCTCAAAAAGAAAAAGGATTAACTTTAAAGTAAAAATTTAAAATTGTAAATGTAAGTGTATCGAAGAAAGAGAAATTGAGTTTACTGATTCTTGCTAAAAGTTTTAAAATAGGTAAAACACATGTGGGAGAGATTTTACGAAATAAGGAAGAAATAAGAAATTTGTGTATTACTAACTCTAACGAGAACACCAAAAATGTGAAATTGAGAAAGACTAATTCCATTGAAATTGATTCTATAATTCTGAATTGGTTTACTCCAGTTCGTTCAAAAAATATTCCTATCAGTGGGTCTTTGATTCAGGAAAAGGCTTTAGAAGTCACTAAAGGACTCGGATTACACGATTTTAAGATTTCCAGTGGGTGGGGGGGAAAGTTCCGATCTCGTCACATCTCTTTCAAAACAATATGTGGAGAAGCAAAATCTGTAGATCTTAAAGAAGGGAAGAATTGGCATGAGCGACTGCTGTCAATTTGTGAAGGTTATGAGGAGAGAAACATTTCTAATGCCGATGAAACCGGACTCTTTTTCAGAATTTTTCCGAATAAGATTTTTTTGTTTTCAAAAGGATGACTATATCGGCGGAAAAATCTCAAAAGAGCGACTCACTGTTTTATTATGTTGCAATGTGTTAGGAGAATTTTAAATCCCTCTTATTACTGGAAAATCTCTGAAACCGAGGTGTTTCTGAAGGAACATTCAATTTAATAAATTTGGTATTGTTTGAAGAGCAAATAAGAAAGCTTTGATGACCAGTCCTTTAATGATCGAATGATTAACTTCCTTTGATAATAGGAGGAAAAAAAACAATGAAGAAAACTTTTCATGTTTTTGGACAATGCAAGTTCTCTTCCGAAACATTTGAAATTCGACAATGTTAAAATCGTGTTTTTCCCTCAAACACAACTTCAGTATGCCAGCCACTTGATCAAGGCGTAATGCAGAATTTTAAAATTGGGATTTCCTCAGCTGTAAAAAACATAAAACCGGAAAGCGTACCACAATGTTTCAGAAAAGCATGCTTTATATTAAAAGAAAATGAAGCGCACATTTCCGAAACAAATGAAGAATTAAGTGAAACAAGTGAATTAATGGAATGTATCAGGAGTGTAGAAACTGCCGAAAATTTCTTTAATATTGTTGATGAGTAACCTGCTGAAGGAGAATCAATTGATGTATGCGATTATATTCCTTCACAATTTCGACAAAAGCTGACTCTATTAGTGACGATGAAACTGAAGATGCTTCCTGGAATATCGAGAATTTCCAAGAAGCGGCAAAATAGTGAGCAGTTACACAATTTTTTTGTAAAAAAGTGCGATTCAGAAAGATTAAAACTACTGACAGAGTTAAAACTTCACATTGAAAAACAAATTACATGTAATCGCATGCAAAAGCAAACTTTGCAACAGATTTTTTTCGTAAGAATGTAATAAACAGTGGATAAAGGCATGCACAATTTTATTTCAGTTTTATTGCTTAAAAAATAATTTTAATTTCTGATTAATCATATAATAAAGGTTTTAGGACATATAAAAGTCAATAGTGAAACATTAAATATTTCTTAGCAATTTTTGAATCCCTGAGATTTTTCCTATAGCGGACACCTCCGAATAGCGGACAATTTCAGCGTTCCCGAGGTGTTCGTTATTTAGAGGTTTTACTGTATATATATATATATATATATATATATATATATATATTATATGTTATATAGATTATGTTATATCACATTAAAAAAATTATTTTAATCATAAGCTAATTATGATAAGTTTTATTTGATTGTTGATAAGCTTGTTTTTTTTTATAATAAAAGTAATAGTAAATTTTAATCATACTTATTGTTGTCATAAGAATTATTTTTGAACACAAAATATCATCATTCGATGACCAAAAATAGAAACTATTAATTTCTTTCAGCAAGTATAATAAAAGATGTTTTTTTTAAAAGAAATTGATATCAAAACATTCTTATCCATAGGCTGGCAACTAAACTTTGCTTATCCATAGGTTGGCAATAAAACTCTGCTTATCCATAGGCTGGCAACAAAACTCTTCTTATCCGAAACTTTTTCCTGTTAATTAATTAAACGAATTAAAGTAGATTTTCCAACTTAACACAATGATATCACACAGCAACTCGCTATAAGTATAGAAAAAATTGGAGGTTTTCGATGCAGGGGGTCGCAGTTACAGGTTTTTCGCGATTTCCCAAAATTTTATTTTTTCGATAAGGCGAGTTTTGAAACTCACGTCCCCATATGTTTCTGTCATTAACGATTCAAGAGATAATCGCCCTTAGAGTTCTGCATCGGGTCAGGTTAACCGATTTTACTCAAACCCGACCTAAAACACCAGCGGTCCGGTTGTTCCCGCTAGGAAAAACGGTTGGGTCCCGCACCGTTGATGCTAATTTCTTTCAATGCTGGTCGGACTGACTTTAAACGTTTAGGATTCGGGTCGGTTTCGCATTGAATTTTGATTCTTTCAGGTCGGGTTCGGGTTGACCCGACATTTCAGAAAAAGTATTGAATATTTCTTTTATGAAAAAATACTATATATTTGAATGTTATTGAATGTGTGTGTGTTCATTTTTCTAAATAAAAGATAAAATTGATATTACTGATATAGTTTTAGACAACAATTCCATTTTCTACCATTGTATTAAAATATGGATTAATTTTCTTTCACTTCGGATTCGAGTTTGAAATGTTCGAGTCCGAATTGAAGTGCGTTTGGTTCGGGTCGGATTTCAAGTTGAAGATTTATTTTTTTTTTTTTGAGGGGGGGGGGGGGAGGAGAGGGGAGTCGTCATTCAGGTTGATTTTAACCCTTTATATCCCAACTTATGAATTTAAAAAACTATCTCCTCGAATTTTTCTTTTTGCTTGCATTACTGTGACACATTAGAAGATGTATGCATTAAAAGTAAAAGATTTATTTATTTATTTTGTTAATTACGGCTAATCACTTGATATGGTACTTCAAAGTAGAGTTCGGTCATAACATTTGGGAAAAAATCGAGACTTTGAAGAATAAAACTGTATCCAATTTTTTACTTTCTTCTATCTTTTTCAAGAAGAAAGTATTGGATTCGTGAAAATTCTCGACTTTCGGTTTTCGACGTAATTACACGTTTTAGGGGTCAGAGATTCCGAAAAACATGTTTTTACAAAATGTCTGTCTGTGAGTCTGTCTGTCTGTATGTGACACAAATTTTGTGAGCGTTCTATCTCAAGAACTAATGCACGGAATTTAATAAAAATTTATATTCAGTTAGTCCCTGATATAAATTGGTGCTGATTAGATTTTGGTGTAAATCGCTCAACAGGTGGCGCTGCTATGCAACTTTTTTCACGATTTCCACAATAGCTCAAACTCCAGAACTAATGCACAGATTTTTATCAAACTTCAGATTCAGTTAGTCCTTGACCTGAATTGGCGTTTTATACATTTTGGTATAAATCGCTCATCACGTGACGCTACTATGCTGCATTTTTTGCGATTTCCGCAATAGCTCTATCTCAAGAACTAATACTTGAATTTTCAACAAACTTCAGATTCAGATATACCTTGATTTGAATTAGAGCTGTTTATGTTTTGGTGCAAATCGCTCAACAGGTGGCGCTGCTATGCTGCATTTTTCAGAATTTCCACTATAGCTCTATCTCAATAACTAATGCACGAATTTTCATCAAACTTCAGATTTAGGTATACCTTGATATCAATTAGTGCTGTTTATGTTTTGGTGGAAATCGCTCAACAGGTGGCTCTGCTATGCTACATTTTTCAGAATTTCCGCTGTAGCTCTATCTCAAGAACTAATGCTCGAATTTTCATCAAACTTCAAACTGAGATATACTTTGATATGAAATGGTGCTAGATTGATGTAATTTCTTGTACTAATTAAATTATTTAATTGACGTGATTTATATAGAAGAAAGTTTTGTGATGGCCATAACATACTAGTTTTTATTATTTTAATGAGACTTATCATGCATACATCTAGTTGTGTGTATGACTATGTTGTATATATGACTAGTCATGACTACGATCATCAGTGAGCATTTTGTCATCAAAAGAATATTCTACAGTTGTATCACTATCGTCCGATGGAAAGCATATCTGAAAGAAATTTGCAAACTTGTAGTTGTAAAATACTCAAAATGATTCATAAAAATACTACTAGATATTTCTAGATTTTTTTTTCTAATCTCTAATTTAATTTAAATTCTTTTTTATAAAAATACAATGTTTCTTTCAAAGAAAAAAGAAATTAAAAGAATTGTTTTTTGCTTTATTATTCATCAATGTCATACATAAATCAGACCATATCTTAACGTACTTTGTATCAAAATCCTCCTGTCTAGTACTCACGCATCATTAGTAATTATATACGTTTTTATGCACCATACATATTCAAAGGATAAAAAAAAAACCTAACTAAAAATCCTGTTCAACCTTGTTCCGACGGTACTTAAAAGTACCGCTTTAAAAAGTGCTTCGTAAAGTAAACAAACAGGAAATTAATTTTTATTTCGCATGCCATATTGTCAAGTAATCTATTTAAAACAAGAAAAAAGTATGATAGCCTTACCTTTAAAAGGTAAGAGGTTCCTAAGGAAAAGTTAGGGAAGCCACGTCAGACAACTATATGACTAGTCATGATATATGTTCAGGTGCTTGTACAGATTTCTTGAACAGGTGCAGATTTACGGTTGCCAGTCGACACGTGGCGACTAAATTTTTTAATTTGGCGACTAATTTTCGGCATCTAAGTCGCCATCCTTTGGCGAATTTTGCGTTTTTCCGATAATCTTTAGACGAAAATCGCGTTTTTTTCGCGATCCTCTGATGAAAATCGCGTTTTCTGTTTCGCGATCCTCTGATAAAAATCGCGTTTTCTTTTTCACGATCCTCTAACGAAAATCGCGTTTTTTTCTGAGATTCTTTGACGAAAGTTAGGTTTTATAACGATCTTTTTGATAAAATTCTTTTTTTCTTTTCTTTTTTTTTCTTTTTTTTGCAATCTGTTGACGAAATTCGCGTTGTTTCTGCGATCCTTTGACAAAATTAGCGTTTTTTCTGCGGTCCTTTGATAAAATTAGTGTGGTTTTTTTACTAGCCTTTGACGATGTTGACGTTTTTCTGCGAAGACTGGTGAAATTCGCAATTTTTCCGCAATTCCTTGACGAAATACGCGTTTTTTCACGATTCTTTGACGAAATTTGCAGGGATTTTTTGCGATCCTTTGACGAAATTCGCTCTCCGAATTTTTTCCCATACAAACACTAGTGCTTTTATGGGTTTCTTTCACGATGTGGCCACTGGATTATTTGGGTTTAGGAGCCACTGGCTCCTTAAAAACTTTTGGAATCTGCACCTATACTTTATAGTGACGTTTCAAGAGAAGTTGTCTAAAAGAATAATTGCGAATGCATTCAATAGGTGTGTTTAGAAAACTGTGGTACTTCAAAGTACCGTCCGGGCATAAAGGGTAAAGCATAATTTTCTGGTTCGGATCGGCTACAACCTGCCCCGTGCAGGAATCTAATTGCCATTACAGCTATGTCGAATTACGTACGCTGTCGTACTAACGCCTTAGAATTTCGAGTTGAGGGAACTGGGTGCTTTTGAAGGAAACCCTGTGATAAGTCGTTAGCCATATTCTAATAAACACAAGGACTTTTACATTCAAACTTATTTTTTATGTCCTTAATGTTTGACTAATTGGTTTTACTTGGACCAGCTTTTGTTTTTTTTATCATGAAAGCAAAAACAAGTCGGAAATTGTACGTCAAACATGGCAAATGAGGTGTGTTCGTACTATAACTAGTATCATAAATATTCAGATCTTGGTGCAATAGCTGTTGCACTTTTATCAAAAATGGATTAATACAAAATTTATTACGATTATATATATTGAATTCAGTAATACCGAAATAATAGGACTCCATCTTAAATATAAAGTAATCACCATGGCAACTTAGAATCATTACCTATCATGTGATATCATTGAAGTAATTACGTATGATAGGATTTAATAGAATGAAGAAAACTTTTATTAATATATTTTTAAGTTTTGATTCGATTTTATAAAAATTGAAATGTCTCGACCAAATTCTGCAACGATTATACACATTAAATTTCAGACCATTCGGTTGGGTAGTTTTGCGCTGTTATTTGAGGACAAGCGGACAGACAGACGGAAGGACCAGACAACGACGATAGGTGCTACTCATTTATATGATTATAAACGTACCTAAAAATAGTCTAAAGAATAGTCCCTTCCCGCTCCCATTATGCTCTTCAGCTTCATCGTCCATAAAGTCAAATTCGATAACGCTTCTTCTTATAATGCAAATTTATTTATTTAAGAAACCTTATTAAAAAGTGAGGGAAAGAAAGCAATCTTTTTGTGCATGCAAATACTCAAAGTCCCATGAAAACAATGTCCTCCATTCTAAAGGGCCTGTGTATGTAAATTTCAGAAACGGCTCCTCGGAGAGCCACCACTCGTAATAATACAGAGGACTGAGAGACGAGCTTTCCCCGCGGACCCATTCTTCTGAAGCCTTGGGATTATTCTGTTGTGCCCACTTCTCGGCTGAGATGCGAAGAGACGCCATGCAAACGATTCTCGAATGGTTTGGAATGACGACTACACTTTTGGTGAAAATTCCAGTGTTCATCCCATAAAGGACTGGGCGAAGAAATAACAAGGATTATAATTCTGACGCCAATACACTGTAATAGGAAGTGCATGAATATAAAGCGAGAAAAAAAAAACGTGATGAAAAATTTATTAAACAAAACATAATTTGCAAAACAAATTTAAAAAACTAGAAAACAGGAATTCTGCTTTTTCAGAATTTAGTGTCGCCCCCGATGAATATATTTATATACAGTAGAGTCCGAATTATCCGAGCTAGTCGAACTTATACCTTTGAAATGGATACTTTTATTTTGATGGACTGATGGCTTCTATTATTATGAAACAGACATTATAAATGAAGTGTTAGGTGAAGATGAAAGAGCAGTCGTAAAAAGTTAGAACTCTGATTTTCTGGTCAGAATGGGGGGGAAAATGGTCATAATTTTTTTTTATCCAGTGTTAAACTACATCTACAGTAAAGTACGCTTAGGTGTCACTATCGCTGAATAATACACAGATCCCCCCAAAAAAATGATTTCGTCATTCAAAAAACTCGACCAAAAAAATCGGCTATCTAAAGATTCACAGGCCTTCATTTGTTTGTATTATTAATATAGATATTTAAAATTAAATTTAGTTTCCAATAGATCATGTTTTATCAGAAATCCTTCATTTATATTTTTTCAAAATAGCACGTATTTTAATTTTTTTTTCAGTTTTTATGCGAAAATGGCAACAAAAAGATATAATTGCTGTTTTTCTTTCACTTTATACAGAAATGGAAATACTTCCGTTGCCAATAGAGTTCCGTAGAGCCATTTGCAAATGGCTCTAAATACTACAAAAAAAAAAAAAAATATCTCAAAAATAAACGGAGATGCAGTTTTGAAACAAATTGCATTAAAAAGTACTTTTTTCCGAACACGATGGTATAAAAATTTAAAATGTGCGATGCTTAGAAGTTTAAAAAATTGCTATAGAGTATTTAATAGTACTGCTTTGTATTACGGTTGGCTTCTGTAAGCTAACGTTATTTTTTGGATACTACACAAAATAAGCTGGGAGAAAGAAATAGCATACCGTACCCGCGGCTAATAATAACAATTTATTTCCTACATTTCTTAACGCCGAGAAGGGACAGATATTAAGATATTTCATTCAGTTAGTTCTACATTTAATGTTAAATTTTTGTAACAAATAAGCTAAACCAATTGAACATAAAAAAACAAACATGATACTTAAAACACCCTAAAAACTTAGATTCCGTTCAAATGAAATCGAAATAAATCTTAGAATTCTTTAAAGGTTTGCATTTTCATGTACCGTATCATTTTGTATACACCCATCATAAACATAATACAAAAACTGCGATACAAATATTTGCAGATTAAAAATGGAAAAAGTCTTAAGATTTATTTCGATTTCATTTGAACGGAATTCAAGTTTTTAGGATGTTTTAAGTATCATATTGTTTGAATTTTATTTTCATTTTTTATTGTTCAATTGATTTAATTCATTTTTTTACAAAAATTTTACACTAATGTGAATAACTGAATAAAATATCTTAATATATGTCCCTTTTTAACAATGTAGAATTTTTTTGTTTTTTTATTTGTTCTGTAAATTATGTTTTATTAATGTGTCAAGTTTTTTAATAAGTACTGCGTTCAGAAGAACTCATTTCAAAATTAACGAAATGTACCATCATCAGGGTACATTTGTGCAGTGTACACACAATATCACAATTTGTGATGTAATTTACCAATGATTAATCCAAAATGTTTCACCAGTGCAGTAATGCAGATTGTCGTAGTTTGGACAAAAACTTCCAATCTGAGCATAAAAAATCTCTAATAAAAACATAAAAAAATCAATTTTACTTAAATTTAGTTACCCTATTTCCCACTCGGGAACGCTATTAATGCAAAAATAGTGTTGAATCTTTACTGTTAATATTGAACTGTAACACAGCTGTTATATAGTAAAAAATAAAAAAAAAATTAACTTACATTTTGTTAACATATTTCCTCCCAGGACGCGATATAAACGCAAGAGAAAATTATGACACAAGTTTATCTTGGGGTGTGGTTCTCATCTTGGAAAACAAAATCCATTTTAAAGTTTATAGTTATGCAATACTTCGCCAGCAGCACTACCAGCGTAAAAAAAAAAAAAAAAAAAAAAAAAAAAAAAAAAAAAGCAATTTAACAAATTACAACGACCATTTGGAAAATGATTTTTTCAAAGATTAAAATTTAAGACATAAAAAATCGCACGTAGTTGATCATACATTACGTACGCCATGGATTAAACATTAACATTCCTGTACCCATCATGAACAAATTTTAAATGAAATTTCAGTTTTACAATTTTCGGTACTGTAAATTTTAAAACTTCTACGGAACTGGTCATACATTACGTACACCATGGATTAAACATTAATATTCCTGGACCAATTTTAAATGAAATTTCATTTTTAAACTTCTAAACATCCCACAATATTACTTTTTACACCGTCGTATAGAGAAAAAAATGCATTTTTAATTGCAATTTGTTTGAAAGCAGTATCTCAATTTGTTTCAGAGTTATTAATTTTTTTTTTGTAGTTTTTATCACTTTTTTGTCATAGTGGCAACAGAAGTATTCATCTCTGTTGAAAGTAAAGCGAAAATACAGATTACTGTATAGACCAATCAGAAAACGAATAAAATGCAGGATTCAACTAATAAAACGCTTCAGATATGTTTTTGATTTCCTACCCTGACCGAGGACAATAACCACTTTCCCAAATGATTAATAAAGTTCCTACATTTTCAGTTGAAATACCTGTATTTTTATGTAGAAAACTCGACTTCTTAATCGTACGACTGCAAAAGACGAGTTTTTTTTTTTTTTTTTTTTTTTGAAAATACTGGTGTTTATCTGACCTAAAGCTAGGGATATTCCCTGACCTGTAGGAATCCTGTAAACATATCTAACAATTAAAAAGAACACGAAAATTTTTAAACCCTATTCTAACTTTTATCTCTATAACGTTTAGTAATTTGATGTCACCTGAAAGAAGAAAAAAAAATATATCATTCTTCTTTAAATGATAAAAGATAAAAAGAATTAAAGAATTGAAAAGATAAAAAGAAAGTCAAAATGCCATACCCAGGAGTTTTCTCTACTCTGCATTCCCTCTGGTAGCGCATACACTGTAAAAAAAAATGGTAACGTTCCATGTAAAATCCAGGAACGTTTCGCCTTTTCTCAGGTTTTCAGAATAATTTAGCTCTTTCCTGTGAAATTCTGGTTTTCTTATCTGAAACGTTCCTGAGCAAAAGTTGGAAACAGCAAAACGCTGCGGCCGCCATTTATTATTTTTTTGCTATAATCCGTTGCTCGCGCGCGAGTGTCGAAAACGAATTCCTTAAATGAATGTAAAAAAATCAATAGACGACACAATCCTTTACGTCTCTATTGTCAAGACAATTCAGATGAAAATACAATACCTCTGTGAGATCGCTAAGATATTATCTCTCGTACTCGTCTGTGGAATGTTTAACGAGCAGACCGTGTAAAAAAAATACACCTATTATTTGGATCTCCATTAACCAGGGGACCATCAAACATGATTCTCACCGATTTTGATTAATTTAAAGTATGTTTTAGAGTTCTTATCTCTAATTATTCTTGTGAAAGGATTTCTTCAAATGGGCCTTAGATTTTCAGAAATTAGATGCCGAGGTTTAGCATACGTTTCAAATACCCATTAGTCTGCAGCTCTCAACGTGTCTTTCGTGGTGTGGACGCAGAAAGCTCGCACGCCAACCGTACGGCCCGAGTTCGATGCTACCTCTTGACTTTTTTTTTTCTTTTTTAATTAATTTTATATTTTAACACTTTATTACAATTTGATTTAAATTTGATATATATTTGACACTTTGAATTGCTGCAAATTTGAATTTTTTTTTTTTTCGGAAAAAATATACAATTACGTTTAGGTTTTTTTTTTCATGAAAATTTATATGTATTTTATCTAACTTGTAAACTAACATAATTACAGACGAAAATTCAAAATATTTTATGTCTAGATTTTTTTTCTAATTATTATTTACATTTATATATTTTTATATTTTAAGCAAAGTTCAGAAACAATATATCATATATATATTTACTTTATTGAATTTTAACTGAAAATTTATTTTTTCGTGTAAATTATAAATAATAATTTTGATGTCAATTTCAAAATATTTTTATATTCTAACAAATAATGATAATAAAGCGAAAATTGTCAACTGGAAATGTAACAAGTTGGAAATTGCTCGTCAAACGTGGCAAATGAGGTGCGTTCGTACTATAACTAGTTTTATAATTATTTTTTGCACCCCATATTGTACTGAATGTATACTTTTTTGCACTTCATAAAGCGCATAGTCTGATACATCATTAAAATGCACTTCCAATAATTTTTTCCCATTCCCCGCAATGTAACGGAACACTTTTGACTGTCCCTGTAATTAAACTATACATCCGATTTTCCTAAAATTTGAAATAGCTCAACAAAACTTTGCAACAATTATATCTTTAAAATTTCAGACCATTTGGAAGGCTGTAATATCATTAAAATTCACTTGCAATAATTTTTCCCATTCCCCGTAATGTAACGGAACACTTTCGACTGTCCCTGTAATTAAACTATACATCCGATTTTCCTAAAATTTGAAATAGCTCAACAAAACTTTGCAACAATTATATCTTTAAAATTTCAGACCATTCGGAAGGCTGTAATATCATTAAAATGCACTTGCAATAATTTTCCCATTGGCCGTAATGTAAAGAAAAACTTTTGACTGTCCCTGTAATTAAACTATACATCCGATTTTCCTAAAATTTGAAATGGCTCGACAAAATTTTGCAACAGTTATATCTTTAAAATTTCAGATCATTCGGAAGGCTGTAATATCATTAAAATGCACTTGCAATAATTTTTCCCATTGGCCGTAATGTAAAGAAAAACTTTTGACTGTCCCTGTAATTAAACTATACATCCGATTTTCGTAAAATTTGAAATGGCTCGACAAAATTTTGCAACAGTTATATCTTTAAAATTTCAGATTATTCCGAAGGCTCTAATATCATTAAAATGCACTTGCAATAATTTTTCCCATTGGCCGGAATGTAAAGAAAAACTTTTGACTGTCCCTGTAATTAAACTATACATCCGATTTTCATAAAATTTGAAATGGCTCGACAAAATTTTGCAACAATCATATATTTGAAATTTCAGACCATTCGGTTGGGTAGTTTTTGCTCTGTTACATGCGGACAGACAGACGGACGGACAGACGGACGGACTTAACGACGACTATAGGTGCTACGTATTTATATAATTACGAACGCACCTAAAAATCGTCTGCGGATCCCGCATGCTGTGAAATGTCAGTAATGTTTTGCTGTCAACAGAAATATTCCTGGTATTTCGCACGAAACTTACTGGCATTTCTGTAGAAAGTTTTTAACATATACAGTAAAGTTCCAGTCATTTTCAAGAAATGTTTCTTGGAAATAATGGGCAACTCAGCTGCCCATTTTTTCCCAGGTACGTTGCGGAATTTTTTTTGCAGTGTATTATATCGAATTAGATTACTTTACTTTTATAATGAACATTATTAATAAACTATTATATTTAAAAAATCAAAATACCCGATTGAGTAAAAGCGAACTAGTTAATTATTTCTCATCAATGTGAAACTACTTTTTTTTTCAATTCCTTACTATTGGCTCACACTCTCGCTATATATATCTTGTTCAAATTTTCAATCGTTAATAAAATACTTATTATTCATCCAATTAAGCTCAAATAAAATTTTTTTAACTTGTAGTGGATGACACTTGATGTTAATTCAGTTTTTTTTCAAATATTAATTCATTAATTAAATTAAATTAATTAACTTTCAATAATCGAGAGAGCCCTCTTCTTGATCAAGGCATTTTAAGCGCCACTCAACAGGAAAGAAGAATGGGAGAAAAAAAGTTCTCTTATTGACCTAAGTAGGAATTGACTTAAAATATTTTTTTTTATATTACTTGTTTTTATTACTTACCTATTTTTTTTTATTACTTGTATTGATGACTTTTAAGTTGTGTTTAATTGTTAGTTCCTATCTATAAGCACTGTTTTGATGAGGTCTATAGATGTCAATGATAGTTAGAGTTGCAGTAAAGCTGAAGATCTACAATACATGCACAACTTCCAGGTTGTGCAATATTTAAACAGAGCTTCTGACTGCAAAATGGTCAATGAAACATCGTCTTCATTTTGAAAGACCTATCCAATGATATGTCACTCAATAGGGTGCGTAATTTTTTTTTCGTCTCTACCACCATTTTGTATTTTACGACCGCCATTTTGAATTTATAAAAACAAAGCCTATCCTATAACCATCGGATGGTTAAGACGAATCGATAGAGACCTCATTCATTAAAATTAATCTAGCCGTTGGGATGTTTCGAGGGTATAAAGAAATTCACATACCCAGATATGCCTGAAACACATAACCCTTTTTGGCAGTCGCGTAAAAAGTAAGGGGGAAAACATAATCTTTTTGTGCATGCAAATACTCGAAGTCCCATGAAAACAATGTCCTCCTTTCTAAGTTTTGATTTGATTTTCATAAAATTTGAAATGATTCGACAAAACTGCAGAACGATTATATATGGATAATTCCATGAGATTTTGTAATGTAAGTCACATAGCTGATAACTGCTATGCTTGTTGGCCACCTTTATTTTCGAAAAGTTTGCTTGGCTTTATTCAATTAATGAGATATCTCCGATAAAATAAGACGAATTAGACGATTGGACGAAATTTGACGAAATGGACGATTAAGACGAATTGATAGAGACCTTATTCATTAAAATCCATCCAGCCGTTGGGATGTTTCGAGGGTATAAAGAAATCCACGTACACAGATACGCGTGAAACATATAACCCTTCTTTTCAGTCGGGTAAAAAGAAAATAGAGAAAGAAACTTTATTTCTAGAAAACAAGAATTCTGCTTTTTCAGAATTTAGTGCCGTCCCCGATGAAAAAAAAATATTTATATAAATATAGATAGTACAAAACATATTTCAGCTTTAAGACTTAAAACACACGCTTTTATTTTATATGAAATGACGTCATTCGCATCCGCTGAAGAATTCCACATTTACGATCCAGTCTTAAATAACATCTACAGTAAAGTATGCATACGACGTCGCTATCGCTGAATAATACACAAATCCAAAAAAAGAGATGCCGTCATTCAAGAAACTCGACAAAAAAAACGGCTATCTCATGATTCATATTCCTTCAAGTGTTTGTAATATTAATATAGATACTTAAAATTAAATATAGTTTATAATAGCTCCATGTTTTATCAGAAATTATTCATTTGTATTTTTTTAAAAAAGAACGTATTTTAAATACATTTTTTTTCAGTTGTTATGGGAAAATGGCAACGAAAAGATATACAAATTACTATTTTCTCACTATTTTTCCTTTACTTTCAACAGAAATGGAGTATTTGCGTTGACAAAATGAAACAAATGGCGCTAAAAACTACAAAACAATTCATATCTCAAAAATAAATTGAAATGCAGTTTTCAAACAGGTTCTATTTAAAAGTACTTTTTTCCCCTATACGACAGTATAAAAATTGAAAATGTGCCACGCCTAGAAGTTTAAATAAACCAATTCATATTATTTTCTTTTAATTATCTTTTATTTATTTATGTATGAGGAATTTTCCAAATTTATGATCATTTTAAACAATGGTTAAAATTTTTCACATGTGCCCCACACTCTAAAAAAGACAAATATTTCTTAATCTAGGAAAATAGAATGCTAGAGGACAGGAATTCTGATTTTTCAGAATTTAGTATCGCCCCCGGCATTTCCATTACTTCACTTTCTTCTGATAGACTGGTGGCTTCTATTATTATGAAACAGCCATTACAAATGAAGTGTTAGGTGAAGATGAAAGAGCAGCCGTAGAAAGTTAGAACTCTGATTTTCTGGTCAGAATGGGGGGGGGGAAATGGCCCTAATTTTTTTTTAAAATATGGCTGCTCTTTCATCTTCACCTAACACTTCATTTGTAATGGCTGTTTCATAACAATAGAAGCCACCAGTCCATCAGAAGAAAATAACTCGGTTAAGCGGGACTCTACTGCAGTACAAAGCATATTTCAGTTTTAAGACTTAAAGCACACGTTTTATTTTATGTAAAATGACGTCATTGGCACCCGCTTAAGAATTTCACATTTACGATCTACTCTTAAACATCTACGGTAAAGCATGCAAAGCACATGACTATCGCGAAATAAAGCACAAATGCAGCAAAAATATGTCGGCATTCAAGAAAATCGACAAAAAAAGGCTATCTAATGATTCATAGATGCTTAAAATTAAATATAGTTTATAATAGCTCCATTGTTTTAACAGAAATCATTCGTTTATGTTTTTTTTTTTTTTTTTCAAAATAGCACGTATTTTAATTACATTTTCTTTCAGTTGTTATGAGAAAATGGCAACAAAAATATGTAATTACTATTTTAGAACTATTTTTCCTTTACTTTTTACAGAAATGGAGTACTTCCGTTGCCAATATTAAGCAAATGGCTCTAAATACTACAAAAAAACTAATATTTCAAAAATAAATGAATATACAGTTTTCAAACAAAATGCATTTAAAAGAACTTTTTTTTCCGAATACGACGGTATAAAAATTGGAAATATGCGATGTGGAAGTTTAAAAAATTGCTGTAGAGTATTTAATCGTACTGCTTTGTGGCTTCTGTAAGGTAACATTATTTTTTGGAGACTACACAAAATAAGCTGGGAGAAAGAAATAGCATACCGTACCGGGGGCTAAAAATTGTAGTAGAGTATTTAACCGTACAATGATACATCTGCTTTGTTTTACGGCTGACTTATACAAAGGAACGTTATTTTTTAGAGATGACTTTTTAATTGCTGGTAGAAAGAAATAGCATATCGTTGGCTAAAAAATAAAAAAACAAAAACTACGCAATCTTTTGTATATGTAAATACTCGAGGTCTGACGAAAATAATGTCATCCATTCTAAAGTGACTCTATATGTAAATTTCAGTAATGGGCTCCTCTGAGAGCCAATACTTGTGATTATACAGTCACGGTGGACTGAGAGGCGAGTTTCACCCGCTGACGCATTCTTTTAAGGTCTTGGGATCATTCTGCTGTACCCACTTCTCAGCAGAGATACGAAGAGATAAGAAGCAAACGGTACTCGAATGTTAAAAAGCAGTAAACCAATGTTTAAAATGCACAAATAATGCGTGAAAAGCAGCAAACAGCTGTTTCGAATCTACAGCGAGTGCAAGATAGGGAAAAAAGAACAGCGTGCTAGAAAAAGCAAGGCTGAGCAAAGTGATAGATTCTGGATTCTAGACGATTTGGCCGAGGAGCCCGAGGCCACTTGCCCCACATCCCCGTCACATAAGATTGTGCAGGTTAAATGGCTAAGCAAAATTCATAGCTGGTAGCAGTGAGGGCATAAAAGTAAAAAATCTGACTGGGGAATGGATGGGAAAAGAGCTCACATAAAAATAAACTAGTATGTTGTGGCCATCACAAAACTTTCTTCTATATAAATCACGTCAACTAAATCATTTAAATAGTACAAGAAATAACAACGATTTAGCACCAATTCACATCAAAGTATATCTGAATTTGAAGTTGGATGAAGATTCGTGCATTAGTTCTTGAGATAGAGCTATAGCGGGAATTCTGAAAAAAATATAGCATAGCAGCGCCACCTGTTGAGCGATTTACACCAAAAGTAAACAGCACTAAACGATATCAAGGTATACCTGAAACTGAAGTATGTTGAAATTCCAAGCATTAGTTCTTGAGATAAAGCTATTGCGGAAATCGCAAAAAATACAGCATAGCAGCGCCACCTGTTGAGCGATTTACACCAAAAATTAAACAGCACTAATTTATACATCAATTCATGTCAAGGACTAACTAAATCTGAAGTTTGATGAAAATCCGTGCAATAGTTCTTGAGATACAGCTCTTGTGGAAATCGTGAAAAATGCAGCACCGCAGCGCCACCTGTTGGGCGATTTGCACCAAAAATTAAGCAGCACTAATTTATATCAGGGACTAACTGAATCTGAAGTTTGATGAAAATTCGTGCATTTTTTCTTGAGTTAGAGCTATTGCGATAATCATGAACAATGCAGCATACCAGCGCCACCTGTTGGGCGATTTTCACAAAAAAATAATCAGCACCAAACTATATCCTGTACTAACTGAATCTGAAGTTTTATGAAAATCCGTACAGTAGTTCTTGAGATACAGCTATTGCAGAAATCGTTAAAAATGCCGCATAGCAGCGCCACCTGTTGGGAGATTTTCACCAAAAACTAATCAGTTCCAGTTAATGTCAAGGTCTAACTAAATATGAAGTTTTGTGAAATTTCGTGCATTAGTTCTTGAGATACAGCGCCCACAAAATTTGTGTCACATACAGACAGACAGACGGACAGACAGACGGACAGACAGACAGACTCACAGACAGACATTTTGTAAAAACATGTTTTTTGGAATCTCTGACTCATAAAAGGTGTAAATCCGTCGAAAACTGGAATTCGAAAATTTTCATGAAACCAATACTTTCTTCTTGTAAAGATAGAAGAAAGTAAAAAAGGAAGTAAGAGACTAAAAGAAAGTTTATGTATAGCATCAATGACATGACATCGCGGTGCTTAAGGAGTGCCAACGCGGCGTGCAACGCCGCCGCGCGTAACCTCCAACTAAATATGAGTACGAACTTGAGTGAATTTCGAAACAATGCACGGCCTAAAAGTATAATTTGGAAGCTCTGGTGGAGTCCCGAGGGCCATTCCAGAGTTGAAAGCACGAGGTTAAATATAACCTCTAGGAAAAAGGGGCGCATAGGGCATCCAAGAATTTTTTGGTTGCCCTATACTTCGATGTCACTTCACCAACTGGCGTCGGCAAAAAACGGAAAATGCAAAGATAGTAGGGTACCAACGAGCACAGAAAGTTATAGCATAAGGTAGCCAAGCCTATCTAACCTCTCTAAGAACTTATATAAAAAAAAGGGGGGGCTACATAGCTCACTAATTTTGATGTCAAGCCTAGTGCGCATTACGTGTCGCGGATCTCCCGGCTTTCACACAAACCGTTCAGCCTTGAAAAAGGCTTTGTGTTACTAGACATCAAGAGAACACCGCTAGTGCAAATTGCATGTTGGAATTGACAGAGATCGAAAATGGGGACAAGTTAAGATTAAAATTAAATGCTAAAAAAAAATTAAACAACAACTTCAAAAATAACTATAACTATAGCATCAAAGTGATAGACACAGACGCGCTGCCTTATATACCCTATGCGGGTAGGGAAAGCGCCAAAAACAACCAATGAGAGAGAAGCAGTGGAAAAGACTGGGTGGACAAGTAGCGACATCTACCGGAGAAGGAGAGAAAAAGAAACCAAAAAGGAGGAAATTAAATTAATGCTTTCCAAATACTTGTAAAATCTGGAGTACTAGATAAGTCATTGACTAAAGAGTGAGAATTTTTAATGATATGGTAAGCTTCCCAAAAATCAAGATCAAGGTTAGAAGAACATTTTTGGATAATGGTGGCTGAGGACTCGAATGGTTTGGAACGACTAGCCCAATTTACAGCGTTGATCCCATAAAGGACTTGGTGAATAAATATCTAGGATTGTAATTTTGGCCTCTACACACTGTACTGGGTAGTGAGCTGGGTAGATGAATATAAAGTGAAAACATAATGAAAAACTTTCGGAATTTTCATACTTAACCTTTAACCGATGTCACAGAAATTGTCACATAACTAGTGTGAAGCGGTCTGTGAGACCGGTCCATCGAAAGATGAATAAAAACCGCGGTTAACTCATAGGATATTATTTTTGTACTAAACTTTTTGTATAGGAGTATTGTAATTAAAATTCGCCTATTCAAAAGTCTGTGATGTTAGTATTAAAGTTCCAAACGAAACAAAATTTCAGTAGTGTTTGTAAATAAACTGAAATTTGCAAGTTAAACTGTGAAAATTGAAAAAAGCACCCGTCTGTGAGACCGATAATATCAGTTAAAGGTTAGATAAATATACAAATTTTTGCTAATATTTGATTTAAATGAATGACACTTTAACTCTTTATCTACTAATAAATATACAAATTTTTCCTAGTATTTGATTTAAATGAATGACACTTTAACTTTTTATCTACTGACGGTACTTATAAGTATCATTAAAATAATGCGTTATAAAATTCATTTTACACATCGATTAGTTGTAGTAATACAGTTTAGAATGAGTTATAGATATATTACTTTATCTTGTTCCAAAAGCATTAATGGTTAGACAAAACAAAAATACTTTTAAAAGGATGATTTCTTTTGCCTTTGCATCTTTTCAGTTTTCTTGGCGTTAGAGGGGGGGAGGGGGGGTGTTCAATTCGGAAATATTTCTATATTTCTATTGTAAGAACATTATATTTATACATTTCCTAATTCTACAAAATACAAAGAAAAAGATTTAAAATAAAAGATTTGAGTGGGGTTGTAAATTTTGCACAAAATCCCTATAAATTCAAATTTAATTAATCCTTCTAAATCCTTCAATCCTTCTAAAATTTATTAAATGATTATGTAAATCTTCTAATGTAGTTTAAAAAATTCACAAAAAATGCTTTAGAAGATAAAATTTTCAGGAAATCATAATTCAGTACATAAAGGGTTAATTTTAAGTCTTATTGATTTAAAGTAAGTACTTTTTTTAATTCTACTAGGGGGCTCTGCCCCCTACGAGCTACGCTCGTCAACCCCCGTTCACACACCGCAGACTCCAACAGCACGCTAATTTGATCGGCTTTAAAAAGATTTCGGAAGATTGAATTATAATTTGAATCTGACAATTATAATCTGACGTAATTTCCACAAAACTTTTCCACAAAATTTTGTTAGAAATGAAATATTATGATCATCTTAAAATATCAAATAAATGTCTCGCGCAATTTTTAAATTTAAACTGCTTTGCAATATTATTTTTTGCTCATTTTACGTAATAAGTGTAATGTGACGTAAATGTGACGTAAATTCTCCTATTTAAGACTTCTAACGCATGTTACTGAATTTATTATTTTACAATATTCTTTCTCTTTTAAAATTCACGTGTAATTATAGTTTTTATGACGTAATTTTCAATGAGTTCCTGCTTTTTATATTTTCTGTTTATAATAGTTACGTGTAAAATAAATTTTTAATTTGAAGCAAGCATTATTGTTTGCGCTATTTATACAGTTGGCAACAGTTTAAATTAATACAATTTTCTAAAACACTTAAAAAATATCTCTCGAAATGCTGAAAAATTGAATTTAAAATAGAAATAAAACCTCAAAAAATGAGTCAAATTAAAAAAACTAAATGCAGTCTCCTAACCGGGAAATTATGACGCATAAAATGATCTAAAAATGATTAAATTCCTATGTACAGTTTTTGCTCCTATAAAATTTTTTTAATGGAACGATTTTGTCCAACTTTGGCATTAAATATCTCTTAAAATAATTCTTCGATTTGAAAACTGTCTTCATCAGCGTGTCTATCAAACATTTCTCTATAATACTACCGATTTTCATATTTTTGTAAGCAACAGTTTTTTTTAATATTAACGAAGAAAGGCCATGCTTAAGCATTCAAATTGGATGCGGATCTGCCGGGAATATCTACGCAGATTTTCATTGGTTCATTTCCAAATCAAAACTTGTTTTTATATATAGAAGGATTTTGGCAGGTTTCGTTTATGCACCAGGGTCATTGTGATTAATAAATACTAGTAACAATAAATGTAGAGTGATTAGAATCAAATTATCCTTATATAAATTTAAAACAACTAGACTTTAGCCCTCAGTGTACTGAGGACGGTACGCTAAATGCTACCGAAACTAGTTTGCTTAAAGTCTAGATTTTCTGGCGTTTTTAATGTTTTTCAGATTTATATTATACTGCGCCAAGTTGAATCTTAATAATTAAATTATCCTTGTTCGAAGCACCGTAACGAAAAAGATGAGAGTCGTAAAAAAATAAAAAAATAAAAAAAAAAAAAATTGCGAGATAAGCACAGCAGAATATGGAGAAACGAGACGGATAACAATATTTTTGAGCACACTACAACAAAGCATTTCTGCTCATAAAACCAAGAAAGTAACCCATTTAATCAGTCAAAAATAGAGGCATCTTACAGCAATCCGAAACAGGATTTTTGTTCATGACTTTTAAAATAATTAAGATGTTTTAACGAATTTTTCAAAAGGCTTGTCCTGCTTTGTGTAAAATACAATGCCATCAGCAAAAGTGTTGGACATGTTTAGTGCTTCGATCAGTGAGACCATATCGCTCACCAGCAAGAAAAGTGACACATCTCGACAAAAGTAAATTTCACAGAAAAGGCAAAAGAAAATTTGCATGATTTTATTTTAGCATGAAATTACAGCAGTTATCTCTGCATGCAGGAATAAAGACGTGCATAAAAGCATAAAACCCTTAAGAATGAAGACGTAGGATGAGGTTTGGAGGGCTGAGTAATTTTACCTCCCACCTAATCCACCCCTGTTCTGTGGCCACGAATGGACATTTAGCGTAATAAAGTGATTTTCATATAACTGCAGTTATGAAACAGTTTGTGTAGCAAGACGCACCTCTGATAGACCTATTAGTGAAATAAAACGCAAAATGAATTTTTGCGAGATGTGTCACTTTTCTTGCGGGTGAGCGATATGTAATGTTAATTACACTTTGAAATACGGAGCATCTAGTTCAGTACTGTTTGGATGTGCTTGAGGTCAAATCTAACACTTCTCATTATATCATTCTATTTCACAAAAAAGAAAAAAATCTCTGTGAGATTTTTTTATTATTATTATTATATCTTAATTTTTGCTAAAGTTTTAAACAAACATCCGGATTGGAATAAAAGGCATGACATTTTTGACTGAATGAATGGATCACGATACCCTGGTTTCTTATACAAAAATTGTTTCTTCTAGTATGCTCTACCACCCCTTAAGGTTTTCTCGATCAATTCTGAATCACCCTGTATAACTCCGAAAATTTTTCGATTATCAGATATCTCTTTTGATATCTTTGATCAGAGTATTATTTAAATTTCAGCATGTCTCCGTAGTTCGATAACTGGAAGCGTGTCCGGGTTCTTCTCTTTTCCTGCCTTATCGATTTCACTCTTCAGAATTCTTCTTAATTTTATTACTGCATCATCACTTTAAAAAAAGTAGAGCAAACGGTTTGGAATAAGACTCCCTATATTTTTGACTGAATAAATGAATTACGATACTCTGGTTCCTTATATGAAAATTGTTTGTTGTAGTATGCTCTACAATACCTTAAAGTTTGATCGATTAATTCTGAATCACTCTGTATAAATCCGAATATTTTTCGATTGTCCAAAAACTTTTTTAATATCGGCTTTTAATATCTTTGATCGGGGTATTATTTAAATATCAGAACGTCTTCTTATTTCGAAAACTGAAAGCGTTTCCTGATCCTTCTCATTCCTTGCCTTCATCCTTCAAAATCCTTCCTATTACCGGCTTATCACCTAAAAAACGGGAAAAGCAACACAGTGACAGATCCCAAAATCGATTTTTTTCAAAATAATTCGAGAGTATGTACATTCTAGAATATTTCCCCAAAACGATATAAGCCGAAATTCGCACGAATGGCAAAGATACAGCACATTTTTTTTTTTTTCATTGACGCACGCCGAAACCAAAAGAAATTTAAACGCTTTTTTAAAAAAATAAGATTTTTGTAATTGGTTGTTCTGATTTCTCCGCCAATTTAAATGGAATCCACGTAACATTTAAATGTCCTAAAATTATCTCCTGTTAAGTGTACGGATTATTATTTATGTCGATTTTGATAGTTATTATTTTCTTTGCTAACGGAGAATGTTATTTCTTTCACTGATTTATGTATATATTTTATGTTGTTTTATGTTAATTTAAAAATTCAGAATCCGAGAATAACAATCCTATGCTGTACTGAGACTGCGTAATGTCCATCGGTAAAATATCAATTGTAAATACCATATATACTCGTGTATAAGTCGAAGAATTTTAGACAAAATTTGGGAGTTGAAAATGAGGGGTCGACTTATACACGAGAAAGCAAAAAAATAATTTATTTTTCGCAGATAATCGGCGAATGGGCAAGTCTTTTAAATAATCACATATAGGTCTAAGGTTATAGAGAATAAAAGCGGACAATGGTCATTTCCCAATGATTGACAAAAAACAAAAAACAACAAAAAAAAAAAACAAGGAAATTGATAGCTGATCTTTGTGTACTTTTTGGTGCTAATTTAAAACCAAAAAAAGCAATTTAACAAATTACAACGACCATTTGGAAAAAGATTTTTTCGAAGACTAAAATTTAAGACATAAAAAATCCCACGGAGTTGATGATACATTGTGTACGCCGTAGATTAAACATTAACATTCCTGGACCCATCATGAACAAATTTTAAAAGAAATTTCAGTTTTACAATTTTCGGTACCGTAAATTTTTAAACTTCTACGGAGCTGGTCATACATTGCGTACGCCATGGATTAAACATTAATAGTGTTATTACACGTAAAATTGCAAGCGACAAAACTCGCCTGCGACCCGTCAGATTTCCTGAAACTTACTTTTATCCACCTGAAACTTACGTATTATCCAAGCATTTCATTGGCTGTTCGGGAAAAGGCTTTTTCATCGTCAGATTTCCAAGAAATCTGACGACCCATTTTAAATGAAATTTCATTCTTAAACTTGTAAACATCCCACAATATGACTTTTTATGCCGTCGTATAGAGAAAAAAATGTACTTTTAAATGCAATTTGCTTGAAAGCTGTATCTCAATTTGCTTCTGAGTTATTAATTTTTTTTTGTAGTTTTTATTACTTTTTTGTCATAGTGGCAACAGAAGTATCCATCTCTGTTGAAAGTAAAGCGAAAATACAGATTACTGTACAGACCAATCAGAAAACGAATAAAATGCGGATTCAACCAATAAAAAGCTTCAGATATGCTTTTGATTTCCTACCCTGACGAGGACAATAACCATTTTTCCAAATGGTTAAAAAACAAACAAACAACAAAAAAAAAACTCAAGAATAATGTCCTTGTAATTGTTTTGCACCCATTTTCTCTTGGGATAGAATTCCCTTCAATATAGGTGCATTCCTTTCAACATTTTAATCCCCTTTTTTAAAAAAAGTTCAACTTGAGAATGGTTCTAGATATCCCTTCTAAAAGTCCTACCAAAGACATACTATATTTTAACTGTCTAAGAAGTTGTTTATCCTTGTAAGTAAGGCTTGGATAGATTTTTGAAAGAATTTTTTTCTTTATAAGTATCATTAAATTGATGTGAATACGTTTCAAAATAGTTTAAGCTTCTTAGGTTGTACATAATTAATTATACAGTTTTAAAACGTTGAATTAAAAAAAAAAAAAAAAAAAAAAAAAAATTGGTTAGAAACGTAGAAAAAAAAAATGTTTACCAATTTAATGAAAATTTATTATTATTTATTATCTTCGATTACAAATCATTTTTCAACATATTACCAGAAATGTGGTTCGACTTATACACGACAATTCAATTTTTTCAAAATTTTGCTTAAGAATTTGGGGAGTTTGAATTATACACAAAAATTCAATTTTTTTCAAAATTTTGCTTAGGAGGGGGGGGGGCGTGGGCGGGGTCGACTTATACACGAGTATATACGGTAATCCCAATAGTTTTAGATTTTCAGATACCTCTTTTGATATCTTTGATCGGGATAGTATTCAAATTTCCGAACATCTCCCTTTCCGATAAATGAAAGCGTTTCCTGACCCTTCTCATTTCCTGTCGTGTCGACTTCACCCTTCATAATCCCCCTTATTACCGCATCATCACTTGCAGAAAAGGGACAAGCAGCACGCAACACAGAATTAATTCTGCTTCGATAAAAGCTCCGAGGATTAAATCTTCCTCTCGTTATCGTTTTCTGATGATTATTAAAGTCGTTCGCAGCTTGTCTTCCTGGAAAGACTTTGGGGGTTGACGTGTGCCGGTCGGTTATCTCCAGCACTCCATGTCCTTTGGACTGCGGGCGCGGAAATTCTCGAAGGGTGTTCCAAGAATTCATTGCTATAAGCAGTCTGTTAAACTTTTGATAGACAGGAAAATGGCCAGTCACACTTTGAGGCACTTCTTGAATGATTTCTTAAGTTTGATAAAGACCGCATGAAAAATTTAATTTGAATTTATAGCTATAATAGACTATCAAAATTATATCTTTAAAAATTTGGGAAAATCGTAAAATTCTAAAACAACAATTTGTATGCGAATTGGATTTTCTTGAAAAATAGTCTTTTCTTTTTCTTCTTCTTTTTCTTTTTTCCTTTGGACTTCAGGCGCGTAAATTCTCGAAGGGTGTTCCAAAAATTCATTACTATAAGCAGTCTGTTAAACTTTTGAAAATGGCCAGTCACACTTTGAGGCACTTCTTGAATGATTTCTTAAGTTTGATAAAGACCGTATGAAAAATTTCATTTGAAATTATAGTTATAACACACTATCAAAATTATATCTTTACAAATTTGGGAAAATCATAAAATTCTAAAACACCAATTTGTATGCGAACTGGATTTTCTTGAAAAACAATCTTTTCTTTTTCTTCTTCTTTTTCTTTTTTCCTTTGGACTTCAGGCGCGGAAATTCTCGAAGGGTGTTCCAAGAATTCATTACTATAAGCAGTCTGTTAAACTTTTAATAGACAGGAAAATAGCCAGTCACACTTTGAGGCACTTCTTGAATGATTTCTTAAGTTTGATAAAGACCGTATGAAAAATTTAATTTGAATTTATAGCTATAACACACTATCAAAATTATATCTTTACAAATTTGGGAAAATCATAAAATTCTAAAACACCAATTTGTATGCGAATTGGATTTTCTTGAAAAACAGTCTTTTCTTTTTCTTCTTCTTTTTCTTTTTTCCTTTGGACTTCAGGCGCGGAAATTCTCGAAGGGTGTTCCAAAAATCAGTCTGTTAAGCAATCTTGTTGTGTGGCAGTCTGTTAAACTTACGTATGAAAAATTTAATTTGAATTTATAGTTATAACACACTATCAAAATTATATCTTTACAAATTTGGGAAAATCATAAAATTCTAAAACACCAATTTGTATGCGAATTGGATTTTCTTGAAAAACAGTCTTTTCTTTTTCTTCTTCTTTTTCTTTTTTCCTTTGGACTTCAGGCGCGGAAATTCTCGAAGGGTGTTCCAAGAATTCATTACTATAAGCAGTCTGTTAAACTTTTAATAGACAGGAAAATAGCTAGTCACACTTTGAGGCACTTCTTGAATGATTTCTTAAGTTTGATAAAGACCGTATGAAAAATTTAATTTGAATTTATAGCTATAACACACTATCAAAATTATATCTTTACAAATTTTGGAAAATCATAAAATTCTAAAACACCAATTTGTATGCGAATTGGATTTTCTTGAAAAACAGTCTTTTCTTTTTCTTCTTCTTTTTCTTTTTTCCTTTGGACTTCAGGCGCGGAAATTCTCGAAGGGTGTTCCAAGAATTCATTACTATAAGCAGTCTGTTAAACTTTTAATAGACAGGAAAATAGCCAGTCACACTTTGAGGCACTTCTTGAATGATTTCTTAAGTTTGATAAAGACCGTATGAAAAATTTAATTTGAATTTATAGCTATAACACACTATCAAAATTATATCTTTACAAATTTGGGAAAATCATAAAATTCTAAAACACCAATTTGTATGCGAATTGGATTTTCTTGAAAAACAGTCTTTTCTTTTTCTTCTTCTTTTTCTTTTTTCCTTTGGACTTCAGGCGCGGAAATTCTCGAAGGGTGTTCCAAAAATCAGTCTGTTAAGCAATCTTGTTGTGTGGCAGTCTGTTAAACTTACGTATGAAAAATTTAATTTGAATTTATAGTTATAACACACTATCAAAATTATATCTTTACAAATTTGGGAAAATCATAAAATTCTAAAACACCAATTTGTATGCGAATTGGATTTTCTTGAAAAACAGTCTTTTCTTTTTCTTCTTCTTTTTCTTTTTTCCTTTGGATTTCAGGCGCGGAAATTCTCGAAGGGTGTTCCAAGAATTCATTACTATAAGCAGTCTGTTAAACTTTTAATAGACAGGAAAATAGCTAGTCACACTTTGAGGCACTTCTTGGATGATTTCTTAAGTTTGATAAAGACCGTATGAAAAATTTAATTTGAATTTATAGCTATAACACACTATCAAAATTATATCTTTACAAATTTGGGAAAATCATAAAATTCTAAAACACCAATTTGTATGCGAATTGGATTTTCTTGAAAAACAGTCTTTTCTTTTTCTTCTTCTTTTTCTTTTTTCCTTTGGACTTCAGGCGCGGAAATTCTCGAAGGGTGTTCCAAGAATTCATTACTATAAGCAGTCTGTTAAACTTTTAATAGACAGGAAAATAGCCAGTCACACTTTGAGGCACTTCTTGAATGATTTCTTAAGTTTGATAAAGACCGTATGAAAAATTTAATTTGAATTTATAGCTATAACACACTATCAAAATTATATCTTTACAAATTTGGGAAAATCATAAAATTCTAAAACACCAATTTGTATGCGAATTGGATTTTCTTGAAAAACAGTCTTTTCTTTTTCTTCTTCTTTTTCTTTTTTCCTTTGGACTTCAGGCGCGGAAATTCTCGAAGGGTGTTCCAAAAATCAGTCTGTTAAGCAATCTTGTTGTGTGGCAGTCTGTTAAACTTACGTATGAAAAATTTAATTTGAATTTATAGTTATAACACACTATCAAAATTATATCTTTACAAATTTGGGAAAATCATAAAATTCTAAAACACCAATTTGTATGCGAATTGGATTTTCTTGAAAAACAGTCTTTTCTTTTTCTTCTTCTTTTTCTTTTTTCCTTTGGATTTCAGGCGCGGAAATTCTCGAAGGGTGTTCCAAGAATTCATTACTATAAGCAGTCTGTTAAACTTTTAATAGACAGGAAAATAGCTAGTCACACTTTGAGGCACTTCTTGGATGATTTCTTAAGTTTGATAAAGACCGTATGAAAAATTTAATTTGAATTTATAGCTATAACACACTATCAAAATTATATCTTTACAAATTTGGGAAAATCATAAAATTCTAAAACACCAATTTGTATGCGAATTGGATTTTCTTGAAAAACAGTCTTTTCTTTTTCTTCTTCTTTTTCTTTTTTCCTTTGGACTTCAGGCGCGGAAATTCTCGAAGGGTGTTCCAAGAATTCATTACTATAAGCAGTCTGTTAAACTTTTAATAGACAGGAAAATAGCCAGTCACACTTTGAGGCACTTCTTGAATGATTTCTTAAGTTTGATAAAGACCGTATGAAAAATTTAATTTGAATTTATAGCTATAACACACTATCAAAATTATATCTTTACAAATTTGGGAAAATCATAAAATTCTAAAACACCAATTTGTATGCGAATTGGATTTTCTTGAAAAACAGTCTTTTCTTTTTCTTCTTCTTTTTCTTTTTTCCTTTGGACTTCAGGCGCGGAAATTCTCGAAGGGTGTTCCAAAAATCAGTCTGTTAAGCAATCTTGTTGTGTGGCAGTCTGTTAAACTTACGTATGAAAAATTTAATTTGAATTTATAGTTATAACACACTATCAAAATTATATCTTTACAAATTTGGGAAAAACATGAAATTCTAAAACACCAATTTGTATGCAAATTGAATTTTCTTGAAAAATAGTCTTTTCTTTTTCCCTTTAGACATCTGACAAATTTCTTGATTTTGTATCGTCGGCAGAAAAAGCAGAAAATGAAAAAAATAAAAGACACATTTAAGAGGCTACTTCAGTCAAACGAAAAGACCCGTTCACCAATGCTGATCCTATGGAAGAAATTTATAAAGATATCTCAGTCGCATTTCAATATGTTTAAATGATTTCTTTTGCATTGAATAGTTGAGATCGATCTGTACAAAGGCCATTGTTTACTTTTTCGATTTTGTTTACAGGTATTTTTTATGAGGACACTTTCATTTTCGGAACCGGTTTCGAAAGTAAAAGCATCCTCATAAAAAATATCTGCAATCAAAATCGGAAAAGTAAAAACGGCCTGCATACAGATCGATCTCAACTATTCAATGCAAAAGAAATAATTTAAAAATATTGAAATGCGACCGAGACATCTTTATAAATTCCTTCTATAAGATTAGCATTAGCGAATACGTCTTTTCATTTGACTGGAGTAGCCTCTTAATGCGATATGTACCACACACACACAAAAAAAAGATTCTGATTTTACTATAGGATGTTTGCGCGATTTAAGCGAAATTGTTGGTTTGATAAAACTAACATGCTTTATGGGTATAAGCTCTGAATAGCCATAATACGCATCATGCGAGATGATATTGGCGGGAACCAGTGTCGTGAAGTCATGACATTTTCTACCGGGAAAAGAAGAACACCGCCCAGCGCGCATAACACTTTCCGCCCCCCAAACACCATTGGAAATCAGACCATGGTCGAAAGGACAGCAAAATCCATATACTCGAGGTTTAAGCCACTTAATTTGGGGATCACACGTCCGAGTCCACTCATAGTGCCAGGCCCTCCGTCGGCCGTACTTCCGGCTTTCTCAGATGTACTATTACTTTACCAAGAGCATCCGGATGTTAAAATTTACAGAGCCAATCACTAGCCCTTCAGCTATGGCTGTTTTAGGTTTGGTAAAGACTCTGTGAAAAATTCACCCTGAATTTCAAGTTGGTTCAATGTATAACAGATTGCCAAAATTTCCAATTATTCTGAATCATAAAATTCTACATCACCAATTTTTATACGCATTTCCTTGAGATATAAACATCTTTTACAAACGTCTCATAAACATCGTAACTTTGTGTCGCCAACAGAAATTCCTCGACATATTTAATACGACGCAGTGCTGTGTTATTTTCTAAGAGCGCTGTTGTAATTTTTATAGCGCCGCTGATAGGGGTTTATAGTCAATACAAATTATTGGGTACCATCTCTCTTAAAGGGCCCGTGATATCCCTTTATTAAATAAATTAGAAAAAGGTACAACATTTTATTTTCATGGGTGCCGAAGGTTGCAGATTTTGAATACCACCATTTTTTCCCCCTTCGCTTTAAATAATTGTAGACTTCTGCGATTATCTAAAGTAGAAGAAATGTTTTAAAAAGTTGTGGTATTCAAAATTCGTAATACTTGGCACCTATCTATTCTCATTAAATAGCAATTAGGAAAAAAGTCATTAAATTTTTTTTTCTGCTAGTATCTACTAATAAATCATCAGCAGTGGCATAATAATTTTTAGCTGCGCCCCACCCACCTCAACATCAGAGGTCTCCGCGGCAGCTAAAACTATTATATTTCGGACGCTAATTTATATTGTATATTTTGTTAATATAGTGATGTTTAAAATTTAAGCAAATAAATATTTCATTTTAAAAGTTTTGATAATCTCCCCTGGGAAAACTCGTTTCTCTCTTTACATATACTAAACATCCCGCAACAGTATATTAATTTGATTTCCTCTTTTCTCACTAGCAGACGAGGCCAGGTGGATTGGCTAAATCCACATATCGAGCATTTTTTCACTAAACGTTGCCCCACAAGGTTCATGTCTAGGACCATTTCTGTGAATGGCATTACTTGAAACTCTGCTGTCAATGTATCTTGGTGCTAACTGTTTATTGATAGCATATGCGGATGATCTTCTTTTAGTTATCTGGGGTTCATCGCGCTCCATTTTGGAAAAGGAAGGGAACGCCGCCTTGAAGGTTATTGAAGAGTGGGCTACTTTAAATAAAATGCAAACCTCTGTAGAAAAAACATCATGCATTATTTTTGGTAAACCTAAAAATTTGAAACGCTTGCTAATTTTCAAAATTTATAACCAGAATCTTTAAAACGTTAAATGCTTAAAATATCTAGGCTTGAAATATCTTGACTTATCTCTTTCTTTCCTGCCACATTTAAGAAACAAGCGATTGGAAGTCGAAAAATAACGCAAAATCTTTACAGATTTTCGTCGATTCAAGGTAGACTTCCGATGCATTTTTTTTTGTAATATGGTACAAATCGATTTAATTGCGTAAAATAGCATACGCGTGCTCCGTTTGGTTTCCCCATATGTGGTCATCACATGGCCGAAGATATCTGCTTTCAGCACAACGTAAAGTTATGTTACTAATTTCAAGAGCATATAAGAAAACATCAACTTTAACACTTCAGACCCTAACCAACCTGTCGCCTTTAGATATCCAATTAGAATGTGAAGCAGAATTCTCATCGGTGATTAGACTGGGGATCTCTGCTCAAAATTATTTTGCGCCACAATTTTACGGTAAATGCTCAAAATATGTCATAGATCCAGCATGGGATGGTATCCAAGAAGGAGACCTATCTCTATGTATCGACACAATACATATCTTGACAGACGGTTCAAAATCTGATCAGGGGACAGGATCCGCCTTTTGTGCATTTAAAGAGAATTCCTAATACATGCGTGGAATGCTCGTCTTTCCGTAGAGAATTCCGTTTTCCAAGCTGAACTTTTTGCCATTAAAAACGCTGTGATTTGGGCGGATTCATTTGATTACAAATCATTCCCAATCTCTTCATATAGCCTCTCAGGTTTAATGGCTCTGTCAAATACAGATACAGTTGACTATATGATTTCAGATATTCTAAGTTTAATGCACAAATCGAGCAAGACTTTCCATTTTAAATGGGTTAAAGGGCACTCAGGAATCACAGGGAATGAATTAGCTGATACCATGGCAAAAAAGGCAGTAGAGGACACTAATGTCACATCATACTTCCTTCCACTTCCGGCTTCTCCTTTAAAATATAAATTAAAACAGAAAATAAAAAATGAATGGCAGCAAAGAGGGGACAATGAAGACACAGGCCGCTGCACACACAACTTATTACCAAGTGTTCCCATTCAATTTATCGTAAATAATCGTTACCTTTTTCTTTTCTTCACAAATCACGGCCCTTTCCAGAGATATCTTTACGACATAGGTAAACGTGACACCCCTCTTTGTGTATGTGATCTCCCCTCCATCTCACTTCACTATGTACTGGATTGTCTTCTAACAACATATTACCACGTTAAAAAAACACAGAACTATGGCGATTCCGGATTGGATTAATTATATTAGTGAAAGTCCTGTCTCATGAACAGAATATCAGCACTAATGAGATTTATAGAGAAAAGGAAGTCATTTTTAGAAATAAATTATCAATACCTCTCGGATACTTCTTCAGACGATGATTTATGGTTTTTTTTTTTTTTTTTTTTGTTACCTTCTTTGTTTCTGTTGTAAATAGTTTTCATATATATTCATTAGTTATTATTATTATTGGTATTACAAGTAGTGTTTTTGTTACTGATATTTTGTATTTATTATAAATCTTCATGTTTTGAACTTGTCAGCTATATTGAGAATCTTACAGTTTTTTTTTTTTTTTTTTTTTTTGAGTTATTAAGCATACTTATAAACATTGACCAATTTTTTTTTTCTTTCTTCTTCTTTTTTTTTTTTTTACTGCTGCCAAAAGGATGGACTAACAAATGGATTTCGGCCGTCCGTAAAAAAACACTCCAACAGGCTTGAACCTTAGAGCTACGGTTCGGATTTCCCTTCCCCCACTTCCCTTTCATTTTAAAAGTAATTATTCAATAAATTTATTTATTTTTTTAATTATAAATAAGTGTCTGCATTCGAATCCCCGGCCCTGAAGTTTGCAATGCTATTTTCTGATTGCATAATGCCTTTTTCGATTTTTGCTGTGCTGTCTTTTTTTTTTTCTAAAGTAAACTTTATCTATAAAACATCTTCTATTAAAATACTTTTATTATCAAAATCGTTCGCCGCTTGTCCTCCCGTTAAGACTTTTGGGACTTGACGTGTGGTAGTCCGTTGTCTCAAAGTCCTTTTGGACTGCAGGTGCGGAAATTCTCGAGGGGGGCTTCAAAAATTCATCGTTATAATCGGTCTGTTAGATTCTTAGTCAATTTAGTTCGGAAAATCGTGCGGTCGCACTTTAAGGGAGTCACTCAGCTTCGAAATTTTCCTCCGTAATGTTAAGTCTATGGACTTTTGATGCATTCGTATATTTAAAGTATCTTCTCGGGAAATTCACATTTTACACGTCTTTTTTCTGCGTACTCTTCTTAAAGAATGTCTCTTTTTTTTCTTAATTTTCAAAATATTTCTAAAATCTATGCTGAATTTAATATTTTATGTGTTAAAAGCAGGCGAACTGTGAGTAAGATTTGAACACTTCATACAAAATTAAGTCTATATTTTAGAAATATTTTGAGAACTAAGGGGAAAAAAACATCTTTTAGGAAGTGCACACAAAAAATAGAAGTTAAAAATATTAATTTCCCGAGGAGATATTTTAAATATACGAATGCATCAAATGCCTATAGACTTTACATTAGTGAGGGGAAATCGGAAGTTGAGTGACCAGCCCCCTTAAGGTATTTTTTCAATTAATGTAATTTAGGCAATTTGGTAGGAATGATAAAGATCTGATTGAACTTTCTTTCGAATTTGTTTGATGTTTATCAAAACTATGCCTTTCAAAAATTTGGGGACATCATAAAATTCAATACATCAATTTTTTTATACAGATTTTTACTGAGAGACAGCCATCTGCAAACACCGTAATTTTCTGCTGTCAATAGAAAATGTTCTAGACCAGGGTTTCCCAAACTTTGGTACGCGTACTACGACGGGTACACGAGTATTCCATTATTAATACGCGAATCAATCTGTTATTCTGAGAGAAGTAATAGTTAAATAAAAGTTTTCTCGACCTCATGTTTCTCAGCCAATGACAAAACTAAAACTGTCAAAAAAATCTTACTGTGAACTCAATTTGAATAGGTGGAATATTTTAGGCCTTTCATGGGCTTCTTAACCGTTTGAATGCGGAGCAGCGGGATAGCGCTCCTCTTGTTTTAAGCTAAAATTAAGTAGAGGGTGATAGCGCTCCTATTTGTTGTCTCAGTTTGGTGTGCATTTAAACTGGTTGCACTAGCGAAGAGTACGATTTCTGTATATACCGTCGGCTTACAAATAATTTTTTTTTATATATACCCAAACACATTCGCATGTTTGGCATATAGCCACAAGATTTGTTCCGCACTCAAACGGTTAATTAACGCCAACTTCATGCCTTTCTAGCAGTTCTTTACAAATGTACAAAAATATGACCTGTCTACTTATACCTTAAATCAAAATTCGAAGAAGGTTCAGAAATGGTTTACGTAATCAATCAGAATAAAAGGTAAGAAAAGATTGGATCTCACCTAATTCAATCCCTGGATCAGTTCAATAGCTTCACCATCACTGAGAAACATTTTTAACAAAAGAAGAACATTTATTCTGGAGGACGAAACACTTTTACATCAATGAGGATCACAAGTCACAACACACATTCTATTTACGTAACGAAACGTAAACAACGACAACTATCCCGCAGTCAACAGTTCTGCAGTCAAAAGTTCGAGCCGTCGGCTGGCCCTTTTTCATTTTGCAACATACCTAGATGCACGCCTAAGTTCATGACTGAAAAGGTTCCGTTAAAACACGTTAATTTGGCGTGAATCCCAATTATGGAAAAATAGCCGCTTTGATTTACGATTGTTAGAAATGCAATCAGAAAAGTTTGTCACGTAATAAATCGACATTAGAATTATAAATTAATGATTGCTGGATTTTGTTCCAGTGCATGCACTATAACACCTTTCTTCGTACGAAATTTTAAGATTTAGCATTGGGAAATTTTAACACTTGGATTAATTTTAAAATCTCCCAAGTAAATGAGGCTTTGACGTCTGAACGTTTCTTGAGTTTTTGTGATTTAGATTAATTCATAGGTTTATGAAAAATTTAGTTTGAATTTCGAGTTTTACAAAAACCGCCGCTGCGAGCGACCTCTTTTCGTCCGCATCCCTTTGTTCTTCCACTTATTCCGACTCTTTTGCGGAAGCAAGATTCGTAGGTCACCAGCCACGTTCCGAGTATAAGACATTCTAGCAAAAGCCAGGTTGGAAAAAAAAAAATTAAAACCGAACAGTTGCTAAAGGATTAATTTTGAGAAATGACAACGATGCTATTTTTTTCAATCCACTGTACCACTTTTTCTGCACGCAAGTACTATTTGCTTATTCTGTAATGCCTTTTTAGATTCCTGCTATATTCTCGGTTTTTGCCCCTGAAATAAAGATTATGGAGAACCTGCACAGTTCTTAAACCCATTTATGCCTAGCGTCCCATTTTTGGGATGCTTCGAATTTTAATAAATTTGTATAATTTTCTTTTTATTTATAACATGAAAATTGTATGGAATTATTATAAATGTCTTTATCTGTTACCAAGAGATGACAGCATAAGATGTACATTTATTTGCTTATGTGAAGGCTTTTTTTTTCGGTGTTTATAGCTTTTTCTTTTTTCAAGATTGCGAAATGTAAAAAGTAAGTTTATTTGTAATTTTTCTATCAAGCATCCAAATAAATTAGTTATAATCTTAGCTTGTAGACTTCTTGAAACACCTTTCCAACACATTCAGAATTCTATAATAAAACTCCACATTTTTATAAGGTGAAAAAAGATGTCTAAATAAGCAATTTGTAAAACGCATAACACGTCTGAAAACACAATTTCACCATTTTCCATCAAAAGTAAAAAATAAAAAAATAAAATAAAAAAATTCTGAATTTTTGCGCATCCTTGTATATGAACTATAGATTTATCATATAATACATACACTCATGTTTGTGAAAATTGCAACACCATGAAGGAATGACGCGATTGAGCTGAAAATTTCAGAAAATACAAAGTATAGTGTGTTATGCAAATGATTACAATTTCAGAGTCACCACGCATGCGTGGCTGAGCAGCGTCCTCTGGACTGCTGCTGAAACCGTATAAATAGAGGGCTATAGCGAGACGTTGAGAATTGTCTATGGTTATTTGCTAATGGGTAAACGTTCGGTGAGATGTAAGCCTCTTCGACGAATTTTAATCGGGCGGTATTTCAATAACTGATGGAGTTTGAATGGGAGAGAATCATCGACCTTCGTGAAGAAGGATTTTCCTATCGCGCAATAGTAGCTCGTGTGCAGCGTAACAGCAGCAGAGTGATGCGAGTTTGGACCCCGAACGGTGACGTCAACGCTCTATGCTAGACACAAGGTCCGCATGGTGCTGACGGGCCGTACAGCTTCATCTGGACAGTTTGCAGCACATTGGCCAACTACTACAGGTGCATCACTGTCTGAATCGCCAATTCGTCGACGCCTGCTGCACCGTGGACTGCGTGGAAGACCTCCTTTAAACAGGATCCCCTCCCCCAAAACCATCTACGATTGCGGCTGCAATGTGCTCATAAACATAGAGACTGGCATGCATATTGGTAAGATGTTGTTTTATCTGACGAATCCCGCTTTAATTTTTGGTATCATCATGGACGCATTTTTGTTAAACGCTATGCCGGTGAACGCTACCTTCCGGAGTGCATTATCGAACGTCATACTGGACGGACACCGGAAGTTGTGGTCTGGAATGCGATTGCGCATCATGGACGATCACAGCTACTACGAATTGTGGGTAATCTGAACAGCAACAGGTACATCAGTGAAGAGCTGGAGCCCGAAGTCGTTCTTTTCCTTCAAGTCATTCCTGGAGCTATCTTTCAACACTAGAAAAAAAAAAAAGATAGCTATCTTTTAACAGCCTATTGCCCGCCCACATATTGCAAGGAATTTTTAAGACCCCTTGTCAGCAGAAAACATACAGTTTCTTCCGTGGCCATCGCATTCGCCGGATATGTCGCCCATTGAACATATGGGGGGGTATTTCGTTGATCGACGTCTCGCTCATTATCCATCCTCCTATAGCTTCTGCAGATGAACTTCGGATACGCATACAAGGAATATGGGATGTTATAAAATCTGTTTCACTCCATGCCACGCCGTATAACAGCACTTATTGAAGCGAGTGGTGGCTACACCAAATACAGATTTCGGACTCTTAATATTGTTTTTTTGTTTTGAAAATGTAATCATTTGTTTGTAGTCGAACCAGTAACCAGTCGTTTATGTATTAAATTTCATTTAATTCTGATGATTCCTTCATGGTGTTGCAATTTTTCTCAAACATTAGTACAGTATGCTAAAATTTAATTCAATTAGAAAACGCATAGCACGGCAGAAAATTCCCCTTCAGCAATTTCCATCAATAAACTGAAACGCACTTCAGATGTTTTATGCAATCTCTGTATGTGATGTGTAGATTTATACACACTAAGAAATTTTTTTTTTTATAGTTTAATTTAAAAACGTGTACCAAAAAAGAAAACGCACTTCCAGCAATTTTTGTTCATAGAGAGCACTGTATCTGAATTATTTTGTGTGTCACTGTATTTCAACGATGAAATCTTGCACATCATATTTTGTAGTAAATATCTTGTAGTGCGCCTCTGAATGTGCCGATAATTCAAAAGTCCAGTAAATCACAATTCAATAGTCAGGTGGCTAGGAGAGTAATTAGTTGACTAAATGTTTATTAAATAAAATATAATATAATCACCACATTGGATTATTATAATTTATCCCAGATACTACATTTGTACTCTCTGTTGGTACAGAGCCACGAAAATCCATGATACTACAATTATATACTCTGTATTAAAAAGGGCCACGGTTTACATCTTCTCTCTCTGGTTTCAGAGTCAAGACTAACCTTTTCCGAAAAAATACATATTATACAAAAAAAAAAAAAAAAAAAAGAGGATCAAAATAAAATTACAATATGCTGGTTATAAATCATCTGTAATTACTTTAATTTCCAATATCATAATCCACATTAAATTAGCTATAAATTATTATAAATAGTTATAATATGCATTTAAATGACATCAAGTAATTATAAAACTAATATATCTATTTGAATGATACCAAAATAACTATTACTCATAAATTTATATAAAGAAATCCCAAAGTCATTAAATTACTAATAAATCATCATCAAGAATCCAAAATTATTATAAAAGCTAATAAATCTATATTAAATGACCTTGAAATCAGTATATTACTCATAAATCTCATTACGAGCCAAATGGGTTTTCAATGGTAATTTCACCAAATTAGACAGCTATCACCAAGTTGGCTTCATATATGGCAACTTTTTTGGTCGCCAGATTTGGCGGTATTTCGCCAAATTTGGCGATATTTTGTCAAGTTGGTAAAAATTTGGCGCTATTGTGGTTACCCTGCAATTAGTACTTTTCAACAATTATTCATTGCAACTGGTACCGATTTCACCATAGGAAGACTAACCCTGATGTAGGCGCGATCAATGAGGCGGTCCAACCGGAATTGTGAGGGACACACAGAGACTTGGATTTTATATAAATAGATGCACAATGGCACTCAATGCTGAATTCAGAGATTCAGACATTCTCTTTAGGGTGGTGGGGGGACATTATGAAGTTCGACGGGGGGGGGGGGGGGATTTGCATTTCTAGACTATTAAAAAATCACAAAATGTGTAACCTTCCGGGAAGAGGACAGTTTGATAGTCCTGGGAGGAATGTCCCCCCTAGGACTTTCCCTGTATTCATCAATGCATTGCATCTGCATTGGCGTTCACTTGTATGCAGAAAACCACTTTAAGGAATCGCACATCTTCAAAAGGAGTCATAATGCATGCAACATTTTTTATTTTTGGACTCGCTTAATTTTACATTTTGAATTCAACATTATTATCTACCCCATTAAGTACTTTTTTCAGAATTTCTCATCTTCATTCCATAATTTTGCACTAATTCATAAGAAGGAGTTGAAATCTCATGCTGGATGTTCACTCTTTCCCTCGGCTCATTACAGCTGAGCCTCTGAGGCCATATTTTCCGCCTCATTTTCCATCGCGATCCGCAGTGTTGCGTTATTAAACAAGAATGTAAATTGACTCCTCCTTTTCTTTTGGAGAAGGCTGAGGAAACCCGAAGATGTTTTTATTTTCCTTTTGCTTTGCAGTAACGTAAAATCTGAAATGGATAGACAATTATTTTCTTTGGAAATGAAGTTGGTTTACATTTATACTCGACTGATTTTGAAAATAATTTAAATCTTATTTTAAGAATCTCAGATAAATAGAAATTTATTTCTTATTCTTAAAATATGTTATAAAAATGCCATGTTAAATCAATGTTTACTTAAAATATAAAATTATAATAAAACGCAACAGCATGGAAAAGTGATGTATTATGTAGAGGAAAGGGTGTAAAAACGGGCACAGGTGTAAATATGGGCACCCCTCCCGAAGTGGCCATTGGAGGGGCTGAAGACCAGTGGACAGGATTGTACGTAATATCACTTGTTGATGTAGGATAATAGAGAGCAATTGGAACCATTTTTTCAAGTAGTGTGAATGCAGCATGAGTTATTGTGCGAATTGGTGTTTGTTCAGTACTGCAAACTCTTGACAGGTATCTGAAATCGTTTTCTTTTAATGTCCTTATAGTTAGTTTAAAATAATTTCAGAAGGATATTGGGAAAGCGAAGATCCTAAGATACTTTTAGAAGCACGCCTTTAGTCTGGCACGTCTTTAGGTTACATGTGGAAGTGGCTATCTTTCTTAGTTGGGGTTGATGTAAATATGGGCACACTTTCTTGGTGTAAATATGGTACCCCTCTTTTTCGAATTATCTTGATATACAAACACATTAAACTCCAGCTATACTAATTGATGAGACTGCTGAAACACTGCAATGTTCCCCGGGAACTTTAAATGTAGTTTCTTCGGTCGACATATTTCCTGTCTCCAACATAAAGAAGAGAACCACTACTCGTGAACGCAAAGCAGCAAGGTTCAGCGTCTTCACTGCATCACCATGCAAGAATTAGTTGACCAAGTCGCTTGACAAAAGTGCCTTCAAAAAGACATTCTTGAGTTTTTCCGGAGTAAGAGACCGGTCAGGGGACAGGGGTGGTAAGACCAAAGGCCTTTAAAAAAATCGACCCACGAAACGATACGATTTATCATCGGACTCATGACTGACCATCCCCTTATGGACAGTGATGATGATATGAACCTGCATATCAATGATGGTACTAAACCAATCTCGAGTTATGGAACTTGCATCTTTTAGATGGAAAGTTCTGTGAAGACACTCTCAGAGAAGTGTGAGTTAAATGTGCTATGTGCCAAATGTCTGCACACTTAGATTGTGCCGGACTGAAAGAGCCAGTTATGTTCTCTGAAAATAGTTTTCTTCTGTTATAAATAAATTCTCTACCATTTTGTATTGTTTTGTCCTGTTTTAAAACATTTTAAACTAGTTTTTGTGACCTTTTTTGGAGAGGGCCCATATTTGCAACCCATTTTTTCTGGTGCTTTTTTCAAAACTTTTTGTAAATCTTCGTTTTTGAATTGAAACAATTGATATTAATCGTTTTTTTTTTTTCTTTTTTTTTTTTCTTTTTTTTTTTTTTGCATCCTCTCCTTTAGAAAACTTTAAGTCAAAAATAAATAATAATAACAGAGAACAGGAATTCTGCTTTTTCAGAATTTAGTGTCGCCCCTGACATTTCCATTATTTCATTTTCTTTTGATGGACTGATGGCTTCTATTATTATGAAACAGCCATTATAAATGAAGTGTTAGGTGAACATGAAAGAGCAGTCGTAAAAAGTTAAACCTCTGATTTTCTGTTCAGAATATGGGAAAAAAATGTCCATAATTTTTCCCATTCTAAACAGAAAATCAGAGGTCTAACTTTTTACGACTGCTCTTTCATCTTCACCTAACACTTCATTTATAATGGCTGTTTCATAATAATAAAAGCCATTAGTCCATCAAAAGAAAATAACTCTGTGAAAGCGGACACTCGGTTAAGGGGAACTCGGATAATCGGGACTCTACTGTAGCTCAGTTTTAAGACTTAACACACGCGATTTTATTTTATATAAAACGACGTCATCCGAATCCACTGAAGAATTCCTCATTTACGATCCAATAATAAACATCTGCAATAAAGTATGGGTAGGACGTCACTATCTCAGAATAACACACAAATGCAGCAAAAAGAAAGCAATTCATTAATAGTTTTTCAAAATAACACGTATTTTAATTACTTTTTTTTTCAGTTTTTATGAGATAGTGGCAACAAAAAGATATAATTGCTATTTTTCAACTATTTTTTCTTTACTTTCTACAGAAATGGAGTACTTGAGTTGCCAAAAAGTGAGTACAAATGTCGCTAAAAATTACAAAAAAATGAATATCTCAAAAATAAATGGAGCTACAGTTTTCAAACAAAATGCATATAAAAGAACTTTTTTTTCCAATACGATGGTATAAAACTTGAAAATATGCAATGCTTAGAAGTTTTAAAAATTGCTAAAGAGTATTTAATCGTAATGCTTTGTTTTACGGCTAGCGTCTGTAAGGTAACGTTATTTTTGGGAGACGAAATAAGCTGGGAGAAAGAAATAGCATTCCGGGGGCTAGCAAAAGAGAGGTGCCCATATTTACACCTTTTCCTCTAAGGATTATTCAAACACTTTACAACCGACATGTTAAAGCACTAGCTCGCGCGAAAAAAAAACAAGTCGGACATTGTACGTCAAACGTGGCAAATGACGTTCGTACGATAACTAGTTTTATAAATATTCAGATCTTGGTGCAATAGCTGTTACACTCTTATGCAGAAATGCATCACTACAAAATTTATTACGATTCTATATATTGAATTCAATAATACGGAAATAATAGGATTCCATCTTAAATAGGACGCAACCTAGAATCATTACCTATCATGGGATATCATTGAATTAATTACGTATGATAAGATTTAATAGAATGAAGAAAACTTTTATTAATATCTTTTTAAGTTTTGATTCGATTTTCATAAAATTTGAAATGACAAAATTCTCAGTTCTGTGTATTAAATTTCAAACCATTTGGTTGGGAAGTTTTTGCGCTGTTGTATGCGGACAAACAGACAGACAGATGGACGGACCAGGCGAAGACTATATGTGCTACATGTTTATATAATTAGAAACGCATCTAAAAAAGCGAGCTGAGGTGTAGGGATAGAACTAACTTTATTAGCAAACGATCTGACTTTGAGCCGTATATGGAATAACTATGGGCGTAAAATGTCTTTAATGTATAAATGAAGCAGAAAAATAAAAGCATTCACAAAATTTACTAAGAATGATATCTGATAAAAAAATCTCTTCAATTTCAAGCTTTACTTCAGTGAAAAAAATCAATTAAAATTCGTAATGCCAAACGGTAATTTAAAAAAAAAAATCACCGATAATCAAGAATTATTTATCGATATTTCTCACGCATGGATCTGTTGTTGGCATCATTTCTAAATACAGTACAGTACAAACTAATTATAGAAGTTTTTCACACTTTCCAACATAGTTGAAATGTGTTTTTGACTTCGTTTCGTCGGTCTGTCGTCTGTCCGTGCTTTAACTCTCATACATATATTCCTTTTTCATGTATTGAGGTTTACTATTAATATTCGCAACTTAAAATGGAGTGAGTATAACATTTATAATTCCTTTACAGGAACATTCAAAAGGATCCCATAGAAAAAAATCGTTTGCGTTGTATTTTAATAACTAGCCGCCCTTGGCGACCAGTTTGGTCTCCTTCAAATCTATGCTAAGCATTGTATCATGTTACTTTTATTCATACTTTAATTTACTTGCTCAGTCCTTCGCCAAATCGGAAGATTCTGATACAGAAATCATGAACTCGGTATTTTTATGTTAGCCGAGTGCAAGTGATATATCGCCAAACATTGTACCCGTCGTATTTTTTCTTATTTCATTAATTTCATTACTTTCACTCATTTTATTTAAAATACATAACTTTAATTTAAATCTGAAATGATTAAAATTTATGACTTTCAATTTTCTCTTATTTCTTAAAAATAAAAAAAAAGAAAAAGAAATGAAAAGAAAAAAAAAGTAATAAATAATACTATAAACTATGACATTTAATTTCAAAATCAAAGCTTTGTTTTAATTTACCTCGCGAAAAATTGTTTATGACAGTCGCATGCGATGGACTATTATAATACTGATGATATGATGGCGATGGAACAATATTTGGCAATTTATCACCTGCGCCCGGCTAACATTAAATTACCAAATTGGCTGTTTGGCGTATAAAAAGTGAAGCGGTCAACCCGGAACTATTGATGACAGTCACATGACTTAGGCTATTATTATAGAGATGTTATGCTATTTCAAGCATAATGAAATTGACATACATTTATGAGCTGCACTAAAACACGCTTTCCCTAAAATATGGAGTGCAAAGCATTCACCATATAATTACAGTGCCAGACACAAGAATTTTGTTATATGATGGTCTACGAGAAAAGTTGTTTACGCGTATTTTAATTAATACTACAAGATTCCACACATAATGAAATTTTTATACTAGAAGATGATTACTATAGAATATGACATGAATAACCTATATCCCATAAAATATATATTCCAAACAACTTTCAAAACATAATACTAAAACAATTATTTGCTTAAAATAACTGTTTTGGTATATATTTTGAAAGTTGTTTGAAATATATGTTTTATGGTATAGTTAATAGTGGACGTAAATTAAGACTACTTTACTTATATTTATATTAACCTATATCCTTCATTTACAGGGACACACCAAAAAGTTTGGTTACAGTGCTGTCTATGTCCTATAAATGCTGGAAGTGCATTTTCAGTTTTAGTAAGCGTTTTTAAATTCTTATAGATCATATACAGGGCTGCACAAAAGAATTCGTAAGAATTTGTGTTTCATAGTAAATTGTTTAACAGTTTCTTTTAATTGAGTTATGCAATTCCCAACCGAACTATATTTAGTAAAATAATAGATATTTGTTGAATATAAATAACTTCGTATACAGGGCTACGCCAGGACCCTGCACCAATTGGGATCTTGCTAGGGAACTCGAGTCTCTTTATAGAGTTCGAAATAAGATTTCCAGGGCCTGATTTCCAACGGAACAAACTTCTACCAGTCAAATGGAATAGAAATTTTTGACTTAATTACGACATAAATTCCGTATGAATAAGTGAATTTTTCTATTCAAATTTACTGGTGGAGGTTTGCCCCGATGATAATTAGGCTCTGAACGTTTCCTCTGTATATTTTTGCTCTAGATTTGTTTTTAAATGTTTCTTCCTAATAATAAAAAAAAAAAAAAGAAAAAAAAAGAAGTTATTAATTTTATTTCTTACAAGCAAAGTTGATATAATTGCCGGGGAGTGCATAGATTTGGTGAAAGTACCCGTGAACGTAAAAGATAAATGTTTAAAATATTATAAAGGATAAAACTTTTTTCGAAATTAAAAATAATTATGCATATTAAATATGAAAGTAGTGCTATTTTTCGAACATTTTATTATCTATATTATATATTATCCTATGGTATATACAATTGAAAAATAAATTTTATTAATTCAGTATTGCAATATGCATTGGGCCCCATTAACTGCTTCACCAGAGCCCCGCGCCACGTTGCGCCGGCCCTGTCTATGGGTGGTTATTTCATTTCCAAAAGTTCCTTTTCAGTTGTTATGCGTTTTCTAAGTTGTTTACTTAAGATAATTTATTTCACTTTATGAAACAGTGAAGTTTCCGTACAATATTCTGTAAAGTTGGAAAGTGTTTCATAATCTATGCTTGACGCATAGTTTTCTTTTCTTTTTAAAAAAAAATTGATATTTTTACACCATTACGTTTAAGGTTTAACAGTTGGATAAATAAATTACTAAACATCTGCTTGTAAACTTTATATATTTTCATTCGACTCTAACTGATTGATGAAGAAATTACCAAAAAATACGTGGGAACTTAATAATGGCACCACAATACCAGTTAAAGATTACTGCCAGATTGCGATTAGATGGAAACGATAAAGATGGCTTTTCATAACTTTCACCATTACATTTTAATATTTAGTCTGGTGGCGCCATCTTTTCAAATATTGACTAACTAATTAATCCTAACTTTTTCCCCCTCTTTTCTTTTCTTTACTTCTTTTGTGTTTTGCAAGAGTTTGTTAACTAATTAAATATCAGAATGTGAATTTTGAAATTTTTAAAACTGTGTTACATTTTATCTTTAAAAGGAGCCGTTCCGTATATTTTCATTTTTTTTTTTTTTTTCGAAAATAGCAAAAATTTCTATAGAGAAAAATAATTATAACAGATACAGTCGAACCCGGTTAAGACGCGTTTCAAGGGAGTGGGCAAAAATCGCGTATTAAGCGGGATCGCGTATTAAACGTGATTTGTATAATGTTGCAGGAAATGGGCTTATTTACAACATCTAATCGTCTAAATGAACTGTAGAACTTTCATTTATATGTTTACGGTAGAAAATTGTATCTTTTAGGTATATTTAGATTAAAACTGAATTGAATTCAATTTAACTCATTGTTTTTTTTATAGAACCAAATGGAACAATAACTGAAAATAAAAAGTGAATTCAAACGGCTTTATTATGGATGCTGCAACCAAAAATAAGAATAATAATTTCCTGCTAGACTAATTTTTTTAACAGAGCTAAAAAAAACCTTTGAAGCACTTGTTAAAATCATATTTAGTACTTGTGATAATGAGTACAATTTATAATCTGTCCTTCTTTTCATTATAAGAAAAAAAACTCTCCTTTTTAATAGTATTTGTGTAAGAAACACTGTTAGCATAGAAAAAAGTAAGCAAAGAAAACATAAAAGAAGTAAACAACCGCAGTCGTATTTATTTAATCTTTAGGAGTTTAATTCTTTGCCTATAATATTTATCATGAAACATAAAAGGATATAACGTAGATTTAAAATCTCACTAACAAGAGGTATACTAATCTTTAATCATAATAATTTTACGACATATCTGAGTATCCTGAATTCGTCTATCTCTCTATACTACAGTAAAAACATACACGAAGCGAGAGACACAAAATTTTAGTACGCAGGATCAAACAAGAATTGTAGTGTTGCTAATTTAGCGGTTTTTTTTTTTTAATTCAAATATCTGGCACTATTTCCGAATAGTAATGTTCGCCTTAATTAATCTGTTATTAAATAAAGTAAATATTTTGTTAAATTAATATTAAAGTAAATATTATTTTTGCCATTCGTAAGCAGTGCGTTTTATTCGAATAATAATAAAAAAAAACTGGTAAATTGGCAACATTGAAGAAGAGACAAGGAATTCGTATCTTGATCAATGAACTCGCGTCTTAAGCGTGATTTTTTGCTTCAAAGGAGCGAAAATATCTCGCGTATTAAGCGGGATTGCGTATTAAACGTTCGCGTATTAAACGTGATATTGTAGCATTAGCCTTATGGGCGATAATCAAGGGACCGGAAAAAATCCGTGTATTAAGCGGGATCGCGTATTAACCGTGAGCGTCTTAAGCGAGTTCACTGTACGTGTTTTAATCATGAAGCTATAGAGAATCATGATAAGATTTAATGCTAATAAATACTTTAAGATGGATAAATATAAAAAGTGTTTTAGCACCAAATCGCAAAAGAAGATTCAAGTTAATCTGTTTTATGAGCGTTTTTTATAAAAATGCAGAAAAAACCTCAGGTGCTTTCAGCTTGGCGGAAAGATTTGGAGTTTTATGTTTGTTAATATTCAAACAATGTAAATCCCGCCTTCCGGATCTGCAAAAATACCACCCACATCCCCCTCCCCCCTCCAAAAAAAGAAAAAGTCAAAACTATGGGATTAAGGCAAGGAGGCAGGCGAAAAAAAGATAGATTCGTTCTTTGACGTACAAATATTTAATTTCTCGATTATTCATCGGAATACAAACACTTAGTAGTTAATTCTTGGTTATGGGGATTAGAAAATATTTACAACTAGAAAACAGGAATTCTGCTTTTTCAGAATTTAGTGTCGCCCCCAATGAAAAAAAAAAAAATGTATATTTAAATAGTACAAAATATATTTCAGTTTTAAGACTTAAAGCACACGCTTTTATTTTATGTAAAATGACGTCATTCGCATCCGCTTAAGACTTCCATATTTGCCATCCACTCTTAAACATCTGCAGTAAAGCATGCATAGGACGTAACTATCGCAAAATAATACACAGATGCAGCAAAAAGATGCTGTGCAGTCATTAAAGAAACTCGACAAAAAAAGGCTATCTAGTGATTCATAGGCCTTCATTTGTTTGTAACATTAATATACCAGGTGTCCCAAAAATGTCTGATCGATTTTTAAATTTCATAACTTGTAAACGGTGACAGATATTTAAAAAATTCTTGCAGGAGTGTTATGTAAGATGTTAGGAATTTTTATGCTGCGATTCTCAGCTTTAACTACAAATGGCATCGATAGATGGCGCTGAAAGCAATAACCGTTAAATCCAGGCTCGATTTTTCGGCCTCTCTCTTCTTCCATGCGAAAAAAGGAGATTCATTAAAATGTATTAAATGGATCCCGAAGTACCAAAAATCGGGTCTGGACTGAGCACTTATTGCTCACAGCGCTAACTAAAATCAAGAATCACAGTAAAGAAACTCCTGGCATCATACATAATCCTCCTGCAAGAATTTTTTAAATATCTGTCCCCGTTTGCAAGTTATTGAATTTTAAAATCCATCAGTCATTTTTGGGACACCCGATAGGTATTACTTAAAATTAAATATTGTTTATAATAGCTCCATGTTTTAACAGAAATCATTCGTTTATATTTTTTCAAAATAGCACGTATTTTAATTACATCTTTCTTTCGATTGTTATGAGAAAATGGCAGCAAAAATATATAATTAATATTTTAGAAATATTTTTCCTTTACTTTCGACAGAAATGGATTACTTCCGTTGCCAATAAGAAGTAAATGGCTCTAAAAACTACAAAAAAATTAATATTTCAAAAATAAATGGAGATACAGTTTTCAAACAAACTGCATTTAAAAGTACATTTTTTTCTCAATACAACGGTATAAAAATTGAAAATGTGCGATGCTTAGAAGTTTAAAAATTGCTATAGAGTATTTAATCGTACAATGATATATCTTCTTTGTTTTACGGCTGGCATATACAACGTAACGTTATTTTTTGGAGACGAAACAAAATAAGCTGGGAGAAAGAAATAGCATACCGGGGGCTAATAAGAATATTTAAAAAAAGAATTAAAGGTAAAATCTGGATCTCCGCGGATCCTATCATAAGTGAAAGGGGAGAACGCCCCGCTCATAAAAACAGCGGTCCACAGAGACGCTTTCTCCGTGGCCAAAGCTAAAAGGCATCTCCTGTGTGCCCAGATATCTGGGTGCTGCATCTTTTAGAATTTTTTGTCTGGGTTTCCTTATTTGGCTGGGACTTAGAACTCGACCTTTGAATGTGGTTTCCCGGTCATCTGGTCTGTGGCGATGTCTCCCCACTACATTCGGCCTTCCTGATCCTTCTGTGTCCTCATAGTCACCTACCATGCATACCGGGACAGGTACCATGCGACTTTCATGGAACCTGAAAAATAATAAAAAAACACACACACAAAACAAACAACATGTGAAATAATTGCAACATCAAATCACTAAATACACGAACGCAATCTTTCAACATAATAATAAAACATTGAGTCCCGTTCCAGTTTTTGACCTTGTAATATAGTATTTACAAAAGGGAGTTATTAATGTGCAGGTGAGTCTGTCACTTGGATGCAGTTCTTTTCACAGTTTATAAAAAGTGTTCAAAATTATGTCACAAGAAAAGAAAAAAAAATTGTCAATAAAGCACAGTTAAAAAAAAAAAACACAAAAAAGACAAACTAGAAATAACACTATGTTCACTTTAGATCACAGAAGCTCACGGTTTCATGTGATCAGCTGCAGCAGAGGCTACTCGTGAACCCTCTTGGAAGCCTACTTTTTCGACATCGTATCGATCATTGTTCTTCACTTTAATCACTTGTAAGGTTCGAGGAATTTTGGTCGCAGCTTCATGCGGGCCCCAAATTGGATTCTTTGAATCGCAACTAAATCACCAATTCGATAACATTTCGCTTATTTTCGTTTACGATTGAAAATTTTGCGATTTTCCTCTTGAATTTTTAATATATTTTGTTTTGCGATATTTCTGCTGTTCTGCCTCTCCTCGACAAATGCGTTTTCATGTTCTTCATCAAAAATTTGTTTTACTCTTAAATCATATTTATCTCTAATTTTTACTCCCGTTAAAAGCTCAAAAGGTGTGTATTGAGTGCTTCGGGAAATCGTACTATTCATTACTCCTTGAGCAGTGGGTACATATTTATACCACTTCGCCGGATCACCGATACTTAATTTGGCGAGGATTGATATGAGAGTCCCCTATTATCGTTCTACCTGTCCGTTTCCTTTGGGTATTCCCATTGTAATTAGAACATGCTCAATATTTTCATTTTCGAAGTACTTTTTAAACTCACTAGAGGTGAAAGCGCACCTCGGTCGATAACTATTCGCTCTGAATTTCCGAATGTAGCTTGTTGAATTTTTAATTTAGAAATTGCTTCTTTAACGGATGTCGTCTTAACTGGATAAAACAATACAAATTTTGTAAAAGCGTTCATTACAAAGAAGATAAAATTGTAATTTTTGTTGGTCGAAGGCATTGGGCCTAAAGCCGGGAACCCACATGCGGAAAAATACGACGGAAATGTGCAGCGGCAAATTTTCTGCTACGCCAAATTTCCGACTATCGCACTTGCGTTTTTCGCTGGCGCTTCCGCGTTAACTACTGCGCATGTCTGATTTCTACAGATGTCGTCGCGGAAAACGGAAAAAGTTAAAGCATGTTTAACTACAATTCCGCTGCGTTTTCGCATTTGTACGCCGCAAATATGGGGTCAATTTGCCGTTCCGCTGTCCAATTCCGTCGTATTTTTGAGCATGTGGGTTCCCGGCTTAAGTGATCGACATGATAAGTTTGGAGGGAGGAATCCTGTTTGGGGATGGGATTTAGCAATCCTTCACCTTTCTCTCGCTTTCTTTTGTATAGTATGCATTCTATACAGTTTCTTATAACATTTTGGATTTGTTTTCGAAGATTAGAGATATAATAATCCTGCTTGATTATTGCTTCGGTCTTGGCTACAGCGTAATGGCCTTTACTGTGAATTTCGCGAACAATTTCTTTTTGCATGTTTTTCGGTACCATAATAAATTCTCTATCATCTGCATATTTGTATACAATATTTTTCCTAACAAAATAATCTTTGCTTTCATTTTCTTCAACTAGTGTTTTGGTGGGTTTAATGTAATCGTCTTCGTTTTGTGCTTTGGTTAATTTTGTTGTAATTTCATCATGTGAACGTGTCATGACTAATACACTGTTACGACTCAGTGCATCAACGTGCTTCATTTGATTTCAGGGTCTGTAGACAACCTGATAATCAAATTCTTGTAGAAATAATGCCCACCTTACTACTTTGGGGGTAATATCTTTTTCTCTAATGTTTTCTTAAAGGCGGAACAGTCAATTATTATTTTTAATTTATTCCCTAACAGGTAAGTCCGGAATTTCTTTAACGCTTCCATGACAGCAAGCGCTTCGAGCTCGTAACTACTATATTTGGCTTGGGCGGGTGTTGTTTTCTTACTCATCAAATGAACAGGGTATAAATTTCCATAATCGTCTTTTTGTAACAAGACTGCCCCAAAACCCGAGCTACTAGCATCCGTGTGTAACACCGTTTTTGCCCATCGCCTAAATATGTGCAACAATTGTTTATCAGACAATTTATTTTTCAGGATTTGGAAAGTTTCTTTTTGACTTGCTCCGAAATTCAATTCGTTCTCCGTTTTTAGAAGACCACTTAATGGTTTTAGTCCAATCAATAGAGACCATATAGGGGGTCTACCTAGCAAAATTCATGGTAGTTCTGAAAAAAGGCTAACTATATGTTTTTTGGGTCACTGAATCCGAATTTTTAACTTCCCACCAAAAATTCCCTCGGCAAGCCCCCCCAAATTTTGGTAAAATGCCCCCCCAAAAAAAGTTTTTATTAAAAAAGACAATGTTTTTATTGTTTTAGAAAAAAAGTATCTAGAAATTCAGAAAGTAGACAAAATTTGCAACAAATATGATATAATGACATTATCACGTAGCATGAGTGGGGAGGGGGAATCCGCCTCGGAACATGCGCCGCGGTGCTGCGTGGACTAAGTTGCGCAATTCCACCTAACCACACCCATCGTTTACATTCGCCATCCCATCTTCCCTCCGAACTTTCCCTATAAAGTTTACTTAAAGTTTTTTAGGTCGCTGAATCCGAATTTTTAACCCCCCCCCCCAAAATCCCACCCCGTAAACCCTCCCCCCCCCCAAAAAAATAGTTGTTTCTAAATTAAATTTGTTATTGTTTAGGGGAAAAGTAGGTAGAAATTCAGAAAGTAGACAAAATTTACAACAAATAGGATATATGACATTATCACGTAGGATGAACGGGGAGGAAAAAAACACAATTTGTGCATATGAGAAAAAAAGAATAAGAAAAGGTGTTTTCTTCAAAGAAAATCATTTTCAGTAGGGGGTATGGTTTCCACGGGTGGCCAGCAGCGTTGAACACCTTTGAGGCATGGACTCAATGAGGCTATTAATGACGAGTTGGGGTATTCTGCCCCACTCTTCCAGAAAAGCTCTTTCCAGTTCTTGGAGAGTTTGTGGGGGTTGTTGGCGGCCAGAAACTCGTCTTCCTAGAGCGTCCCAAACGTGCTCGATTGGATTCATGTCTGGAGAACACGCTGGCCATTCCATTCGAACGATTCTTCCTCGAAAAGGAAATCCTCCACCAGGTTTGCACGATGTGGCCTGCAGTTATCGTCCATTAAAATGAAGTTATCTCCGATTGCTGCAGCGTAAGGGACTACAATAGGTCTGATGATCTCATCCCTATATCGGCGACCAGTCAGAGCTCCATCTCGAATGATGTAGAGGTCAGTGCGCCCGTCAATGGAGATGCCACCATACACCAACACTCCTCCACCGCCAAATCTGACACTTTCGTGCACGAACGCAGGATTATTCCTACTGCCACGGTCCCTCCAGATGAAAATACGCCTATTATCCGGATGCACAGAAAAACGGGACTCGTCAGAAAACAGAATATTGCTCCATTCATTTCTCCTCCAGTTGACATGCTCGGTTGCCCACTCCCTGCGGTCGCGACGATGCCTTGATGTTAATCTAACACATACCATCGGTCGGCGAGCATACAGACCTACAGCATGGAGCCGGTTTCGGACAGTCTGAGTTGAAATCGTGGTGCCTGTAGCCGAGCGAAGGTGTTGTTGGAGAAGAGTAGCGTTCATGGTTCGGTGTCTCCGAGCTGTTAACGCTAAATACCGATCTTCATTGGGCGTTGTTGCCCGTCTACGACCTTGCCCTGGTCTTCGGCCTGCACATCCACTCTCCAAAAAACGGTTCCAGATCCTGGAAATGACACTTTGTGACACTCCAATGGCTTGCGCTACTTCGGCTTGAGTTTGGCCCCCTTCTAACCTACCAACAATTCTCAAAGCTTCTGAATCTGTCAAATGACTTCGCTGAGACATCGTACTCATCGAAACAAAGCAATCACTGAATGCCGATCATCCTTGTCTTCATTCTCTTTTATCCAGTTGAAAGTCAAATTTCATTCGCTGCCGCTGAAGCGACGTTTTTGACGTCGAACTCAAAATTTGCATACTCCACAGTTTGAAAACCAGAAAAATTTGCATTTGTGATTCTCTTCTTCTATTTTCGGCAAAAAAAATTTCGTTTATATCTTTATTTTATATAAAACTTCAAATATCCTTTAATAGTTTTGAGCAGTGTATTTTCTGAAATATCCAGTGAGTTCTTGGAAACTGTAGATTTGTTTATTATCTTGCGGTTCAGGGAATTTTTTAACGGCTAAAGTTTGTGTTTCTGAAGGGCAAATCGTTCCGTTCTCCACTACGTATCCTAAAAATTCGATCCTTCTTCGTCAGACTAGACATACGAGTAGAAACGGTTAAAATGTGTATGGCACATTATACAGCGTGTCCCAAAATGTTTAGGCTAATGTCAGTTGGACGTCTTTTGCACGCTTTTTTCCTTACGTATTATCCCTACACAATGCTAGCGGCATTGTGTAGGGATAATGCGTAAGGAAAAAAGCGTGCAAAAAGACGTCCGTCTGACACTAGCCTTAGTGATTGCACAGTTTTCTTTTTTTTCGCACATGCGTTGGACCAATCGTCAAGATTTTCTGGTTATGCAATATTAATATGCAGGTTTGTCACTAAGAGCACTTCTGCTACTTAATCTGAAAACATGTCTTTTACACAGAAAATGGCGCAGCATGTTGTGTGGCTGGCTGAGACCAAATCACCAAAAACGGTGCAACGGAAGTTTCAATCTCGATGCGTTAAAAAAATCACCAAATGTGATGTTAATAAAATTTTGGATGCAAAAGTTTTTAGTAACAGGTACAGTCAAAAAGGGTCAAAGTGCTGGGCATTGAGAACCTCCTCACTGGGCAATGTCTGTAAGAGAGCTGTAAGTCGTCGCATTTTAAATCGGTGGATTGGTCGCGATGATCCAATCCCTTGGCAATTGCGACCCCCTGACATCACTCAATTGCACCTCTTTCTTTGGGGAGGGGGTATGTTACAGATTAGGTATATGTGACACCTGTTCGAAACCTTTCGATTTTGAGAGAATTAATAAGTCTAGAAATTCAAAGTGTTACACCACACATGCTACTAAATGTGAGGAAGGAGATGGATTACAGGTTTGACAATTTGCGTGTGACCCGCGGAGCGCATGTCGAGTGTGTTATAAAACTTCATTAACTTTTGAGTATCTGTACCAAATATGATGCTTGTAAATAAAATATGCAACATCATTTTACGCAATTTAAATCAGGTAATAATTTTTTGTGTCTGTGGTAAATATGATGCTTGTAAAAAAAATACTGTATATACTCGCGTATAAGTAACATCAAATCCGAGATGAATAACAGACTGAATACCAGTATTTAAAAAAGTTACCTTCATCTTATCTAACTGCAGAGTCTTCAGAAAAGTTCATACAAAATAAGGCAAAGATAACTTTTTTTAAACACCGGTGTTTTGTCTGCTACTGCTCTCGAATTTGGGGTCAACATATACGCGTGTTTTTACGGTAGGCAAAAAAATTGTATGCATTTTAAATCTGGTTAATCATCGTGATACACCTTAAATACTTATATACTGTGCATGTATCCTGCACCACGTCAATCAGACATTTTCTATTCACCCATTTTTTCTGTAAAAACCTTCTTTGGAATTTCTTAATTATATTTTTCATAATTCTTCGCGAAATCTGTCTATACTAATCAATACTAATATTATAAAGAAGTAAAGTTTGTGTATTTGTTCGTGTGTTTATTTGTATTGGGTAATCTCTGGAACTACCGAACCGATTTTAAAAGTAATGGTATCAAAATGATTGTGTTAGTCCCTTTTCCAACATAGTCTATAGCTTATGTCGATGCTACTAACCCAAACGGGTGCAGGAGCTAAAAACCTTTTTAAAATGCGATTTTTGTGTTACTGAAGGTCCTAGAAACATGGAATTTGGCATAGTATTTAATATAAGATATGAATGATCTCTAAGATTATTTCCTAAAAAAATCGATATTTAAAAGGGGTGAAAATGGACGAAAAGCGTTCTAAAAAAGTTCTAAATTACAATTTCTACGCAATCTCAGGAAATACCTAACCGATTTCAAAAGTAATGGTAGAAAAGTGATGGTAGCAGTCGTTGCTCTAACATAGGTTATATTTGATGTCGGTGCCACTACTGCCTGGGGATTAAAAGAGCAAAGCATTTTATAAAAATGCGATTTTTGTGTTACAGAAGGGTCTAGAAATATGACATTAGTCATGGTAGTTGCTTATAAGATATGAATGATCTCTAAGAACATTTCCAAAAAAATTCGGAATTTAAAAGGGGTGAAAATGCGCGAAAAGCGTTCTAAAAACGTTCTAAAGGGCGTGTACTAAACAATCACAGGAAATATCAAACCGATTTTAAAAGTAATGGTTAATAATTGATGGTGATATACCTTGGTCTAACATAGGCTCTGTTTTTATGTCGGTGTCACTACCACCTGGGGGTTGCAGAAGCAAAAAACGTTCTAAATTGCGATTTTTGTGATACTGCACGGGCTAGCAACTTGAAATTAGGCATGATAATTAATTATAAAGTTTAAATGATCTCTAAGAGCATTTCCTAAAAAAAATCGAAATTTAAAAGGGGTGAAAATGGGCAAAAAGCGTTCTAAAAACGTTCTAAATTGCGATTTCTACGCAATTTCATGAAGTTTTAAACCAATTCCAAAAGTTAATTTTGAAACAGCCTTTGCTCCAACATATGCTCTATTTCATGTCGGTGCCACTAACTACTTGGGTGTTGCATGAGCAAAAATTTTCTAAATTGTGAATTTTGTCATACTACAGTGACTAGCAACTTAAAACTTGGCATGGTAATTACTTATAAGATGTAACTGTTCCGTAGCAAAAGTTTCATATAAATTCGAAATTTAAAAGGGTTGAAATTTCGCAAAAAGCGTTATAAAAACGTTCTAAATTGCGATTCCTACGCCATCTCATGATACATCAAACCTATTTCAAATGTAATGATTGCAAATGGATGGTGACAGTCCCTGCTCCAACATAGGCTATATTTTATGTTGTTGTCACTACCACATGCGGGTTGCAGGAGCAAAAATTTTTCTAAAATACGTTTTGGGGATACTGAGGGGTCTAAAACTTTGAAATTTGTCATGGTAAATACTTAAAAGATGCAAATGATTTCTAATTACCATCGAAAGAAAATTTAAAAGAATGAAATGAGCGAAAAGCTTTCTAAAAACGTTCTAAATTATGATTTTTATGCAATCTTAAGAAATACCAAACCGATTTCAAAAATAATGGTTGCAAATGGCTGGTGATAGAACCTGCTGAAACAAAAGCTATATTTTATGTCGGTGCCATAAAATATTGAACCATTCCCATTGAACGATGAAGTTTCTTTCAGATGGCCAGAATATATCTCAGTTGAACACTGGACATCAGAAATATAAATTTTCAGATAAGTTGCACCTAAAAGATTAGTTTTAAATCATAGTTTAGTAGATATAAAAACTGGATTTTTTTCATTTTCTCTTGTATAATTTTCGTGATTGTTTAAAATCACTTTGTTTCATTGAGTTAAGCAGACCCCTGCTACAAGGTTGAACCAGTCTTTCAACGAATAGTCCTAACGATGATGTATAATTTTCGTGATTGTTTAAAATCAAAATTGCACTTTGTTTAATTGAGTTATGCTAGTCCTCTGCTGCAAGTTAGAACCAGTCTTTCAATCAATAGTCATAAAGATGATGTAACGATATATATGTGCAAGTCAAAGTAATGCAAAATAGCAATCAAGTTCAGGTTAACATTGGTAAAGTAACATTGACATCAACAAATGGTTAAAATTAGCCACCTGTTATATAGAGTTCAAAAATTGTACAAGAATGATGAAGTTTCCTTCGGATGGTCAGAATATATCTCAGTTGAACACTGGACATCAGAAATATAAGTTTGAAGAAGAGTTGCTCCTAAAAGGTGAGTTTTAAGTCTTAGTTTTGTAGATATAAAGAATGGAATATTTTCATTTTCTCTTGTATAATTTTCGTGATTGTTTAAAAGCAAAATTTCACTGTTTAATTGAGTTATGCAGTCCCCTGCTACAACGTAGAACCAGTCTTTAAATCAATAGCCATAACGATGACATAACAATATTTGTGTGCAAGTTTAAAATAATGCAAAATAACAATCATATTAATGTCAACAATGGTACAATTACAATGTCAACAAACACACTCAGGTGAACAATGATGTAAAAATGTTACCAATAATACTGTGTTCAACAAAAATACAATAATGAAGAGTTCTTTTTGATTAGAATATTTGTCAGTTGGAGCGTCACACATTGAAATTTGGCGAAAAATAAGCCCACAAAAATTGTCAAAAATTTACACCAATACTAATGAGTTCAGCAATAACGCAAGAATTATGACACTTCTGTAAGTCGATCGGAATATCTGCGAGTTGGAGCCTGGGCGTCAGAAATAAATGTTTAAAGAAAACGTGTTTCTAAAAGGTTAGTCTTAATTTAATAAAAATATGCATATTTTCCCAAAACTTGACGATTCTTGACAGAATAACTCTCACAGATCAGCCGTATGGGCATTTATATAGAGTTCTATATTTAGTAGTTACAGTAACAGTTTTTCAATCAATCCTCATAACGATGATGTAACAATATTTGTGTGAAGGTTAAAATAAAGCAAAATAATAATCACATTAATGTCAACAATTTCAACAAACACATCCAGGTCAACAAAGGTATAAAAATGGCACAATAAACATTTTTTTCAACAATATTACAAGAAGGATGACAATATCCGACAGTTGAAATTGAGCGTCGCGTATGGAATTTGGGAGAAAAAAGGGCCCATCAAAAATTGTCAAAAATTGACACGAATAATAATGAATTCAGCAATAGTACAGGAATTATGAGATTTCTTTCAGACAATCGGAATATCTGTCAGTTGGATACTGGCCGTCAGAAATAAAAGTTTGAAAAAAAGGTACACGCAAATTATTATTATTAATATTATTATTATTCTGTTGTAGTTTTGTAAGCTTAATGACATTAGAAACTTTTGAATTGTTAAAAGTTACAACAAATTTCTGTTTATTATTTGAAACTAAGACTTTTTTTTTTTTTTTTGAAAAGAAATATTGTCACAGTACAATATCATTTTATTGGCTTTTTAAAAATTCTTATTATTTAATCTCAATAATTTTAATTAACAAAGAAATGCATATTTTTCCAAAACTTGATTATTACAACTCTAATAATTTTAATATGCGAATCGAGTTTTAACTAATTCTGGAATTTCAGCCTACAACACGATGAGGTGATGATTGTCTGTGCTGCCGCTTTCCGGTGTAGTATAAATATGCTGTATAAGAATGTAACACAAAATATTTGATTTACATATGACTACGATCACATTAACGGGATTATTATTTTGAATTATTTTAATTTGCGCACAAATTTTATTACATCATCTTTATGAGGATTGATTTAAAGACTGGTATTACTTCGTAACAAGCGACAGCATAACCCAATTAAACAAAGTGCGATTTTGTGCAAAATATCTTAAACAAACAAGAAAAAGATTCTGGAAACAATGAAAAATTCCATTCTTGTATGACTTAATTCATTAACGATGGAAAAATTTTGTTTCGTTAAGTTGATATTTATTTTAATACTACTTTTAGAAGTTACAAACTCAGTTTTAACAGAAGGGAGTAGAAGTAGTATATATTGATTACTGAAGTATTCCAGAGACAAAAATATTAGCTTTCTTTGATGCCAGAAACTCTGCGATAAAATCTGGGAAAAGTTGATATTCTAAAATCATGGAATGTGCAATGATCCTGGAATTTTTTGGAATTGTTTCAATATCATTTTCGTGATAGTTGAAAATATTTCGAAAAAAAAATTGCATTTTGTTTAATTGGGTTATACTGCCCTCTATTATAAAAAGATACCAATAAATTCTCATAACGATGATGTAACTATATATGTGCTTAAATAATAGTTTTTAAAAGTCAACAGAACTGGAATTTTTTCATTTCTTTGTTGTATATGTTTGAGTTATGCGGTAACCTGTTACAAGGTAGAACCAGTCATTTAATCAATAGCTATAACGATGATGTAACAATATTTGTGTGTAAGTCAAAATAATGCAAAATAACAATCAATTTGAGGTCAACAATGGTAGTATAACATTCATATAAACAAATGGTTAAAATTAGTCACCTGTTATATATAGTTCAAAAATTTTACAAGTATGATGACGTTTCTTTCGGATGGCCATCAAATAGCTCAGTTGAACACTGGAACTCAGGAATATAAGTTTGCAGAAATGTTTCTCCAAAAAGATAAGTTTTAAGTCATAGTTTTGGAGGTATAAAGACTGGATTTTATTAATTTTATCTTGTATAATTTTCGTGATCGTTTAAAATCACTTTGCTTAATACGTTAAGCGCCACGTCAGCCACCGGTGGCTTGCGTCATTTCCCTTGCATCATTTTCGTCATTGTTTAGAAACAAAATTTCACTGTTTAATTGAGTTATGCAGTCCCCTGCTACAACGTAGAACCAGTTTTTCAATCAATAGTCATAACGATGACATAACAATATTTGTGTGCAATTTAAAATAATGCAAAATAACAATCACATTAATTTCAACAATGGCACAATTAAAATGTCAACAAACACACTCATGTCAACAATGATGTAAAAATGTTACCAATAATACTGTGTTCAACAAAAATACAATAATGATGAGTCTTCTTCTGTATTAGAATATTTGTCAGTTAGAGCGTCACACACTGAAGTATCGCGAAAAAAGAGCCGACAAAAATGGTCAAAAATTCACACCAATACTAATGAGTTCAGCAATAACGCAAGAATTATGCCGCTTCTGTAAGTCGATCGGAATATCTGTGAGTTGGACCCTGGGCATCAGAAATAAATGTTTAAAAAAAGGGTGTTTCTAAAAGGTTAGTTTTAATTTAATAAATATATGCATATTTTCCCAAAACTTGACGATTCTTGACAGAATAACTTTCACAGATCAGCTGTATGTGTATTTATATAGAGTTCTATATTTAGTAGTTACAGTACCAGTTTTTCAATCAATTCTCATAACGATGATGTAACAATATTTGTGTGAAGGTTAAAATAAAGCAAAATAATAATCACATTAATGTCAACAATATCAACAAACACATCCAAGTCAACAAAGGTATAAAAAAGGCACAATAAACATTTTTTTCAACAATATTACAAGAAGGATGACAATATCTGACAGTTGATATTGAGCGTCGCGTAGCAAGTTGGGCGAAAAAAGGGCCCATCAAAAATTGTCAAAAATTGACACGAATAATAATGAATTCAGCAATAGTACAGGAATTATGAGATTTCTTTCAGACAATCGGAATATCTGTCAGTTGGATACTGGCCATCAGAAATAAAAGTTTGAAAAAAAAGGTACACGCAAATGGTTATTATTATTATTATTATTATTATTATTATTATTGTAGTTTTGTAAGCTTAATGACATTAGAAACTTTAGAATTGTTAAAAGTAACAATAAATTTCTGTTTATTATTTGAAACATTGTAAGACTTTTTTTTTTTTTTTTTTGAAAAGAAATATTGTAACAATGCAATATCGTTTTATTGGCTTTTTAAAAATTCTTATTATTTAATCTCAATAATTTTAATTAACAAAGAAATGCATATTTTTCTAAAACTTGATTATTACAACTCTAATAATTTTAACATGCGAATAGAATTTTAACTAATTCTGGAATTTCAGCCTACAACACGATGAGGTGATGATTGTCTGTGCTGCCGCTTTCCGCTGGAGTATAAACATGCTGTATAAGAATGTAACACAAAATATTTGATTTACATATGGCTACGATCACATTAACGGGATTATTATTTTGCATTATTTTAATTTGCGCACAAATTTTATTACATCATCTTTATGGGGATTGATTTAAAGACTGGTATTACTTCGTAACAAGCGACAGCATAACCCAATTAAACAAAGTGCGATTTTGTGCAAAATATCTTAAACAAAGAAGAAAAAGATTCTGGAAACAATGAAAAATTCCATTCTTGTATGGCTTAATTCAATAACGATGGAAATATTTTGTTTCGTTAAGTTGATATTTATTTTAATACTACTTTTAGAAGTTACAAACTCAGTTTTAACAGAAGGGAGTAGAAGTAGTATATATTGATTACTGAAGTATTCCGGAGACAAAAATATTAGCTTTCTTTGATGCCAGAAACTCTGCGATAAAATCTGGGAAAAGTTGATATTCTAAAATCATGGAATGTGCAATGATCCTGGATTTTTTTTTAATTGTTTCAATATCATTTTCGTGATAGTTTAAAATATTTCGCAAAAAAATTACATTTTGTTTAATTGGGTTATGCTGCTCTCTATTATAAAGGGATAGCAATAAATCCTCATAACGATGATGTAACTATATATGTGCTTAAATTAAAATAATTTAAAATAATAGTTTTTAAAAGTCAACAGAACTGGAATTTTTTCATTACTTTGTTGTATATGTTTGAGTTATGCGGTAACCTGTTACAAGGTAGAACCAGTCATTCAATCAAAGCTATAACGATGATGTAACAATATTTGTGTGTAAGTCAAAATAATGCAAAATAACAATCAATTTGAGGTCAACAATGGTAATATAACATTCATATAAACAAATGGTTAAAATTAGTCACCTGTTATATATAGTTAAAAAATTTTACAAGTATGATGACGTTTCTTTCGGATGGCCATCATATAGCTCAGTTGAACACTGGAACTCAGGAATATAAGTTTGCAGAAATGTTTCTCCAAAAAGATAAGTTTTAAGTCATAGTTTTGAAGGTATAAAGACGGGATTTTATTAATTTTATCTTGTATAATTTTCGTGATCGTTTAAAATCACTTTGCTTAATACGTTAAGCGCCACGTCAGCCACCGGTGGCTTGCGTCATTTCCCTTGCATCATTTTCGTGATTGTTTAGAAACAAAATTTCACTGTTTAATTGAGTTATGCCGTCCCCTGCTACAACGTAGAACCAGTTTTTCAATCAATAGTCATAACGATGACATAATAATATTTGTGTGCAAGTTAAAATAATGCAAAATAACAATCACATTAATTTCAACAATGGCACAATTACAATGTCAACAAACACACTCAGGTCAACAATGATGTAAAAATGTTACCATTAATACTTTGTTCAACAAAAATACAATAATGATGAGTCTTCTTCTGTGTTAGAATATTTGTCAGTTAAAGCGTCACACACTGAAGTATCGCGAAAAAAGAGCCGACAAAAATGGTCAAAAATTCACACCAATACTAATGAGTTCAGCAATAACGCAAGAATTATGCCGCTTCCGTAAGTCGATCGGAATATCTGTGAGTTGGACCCTGGGCATCAGAAATAAATGTTTAAAAAAAGGTGTTTCTAAAAGGTTAGTTTTAATTTAATAAATATATGCATATTTTCCTAAAACTTGACGATTCTTGACAGAATAACTTTCACAGATCCGCTGTATGTGTATATTCTGTATGTGTATGTGTAAGAGTTCTATATTTAATAGTTACAGTACCAGTCTTTCAATCAATCCTCATAACGATGATTTAACAATATTTGTGTGAAGGTTAAAATAAAGCAAAATAATAGTCACATTATTGTCAACAATGTGAACAAACACATCCAGGTCAACAGAAGTATAAAAATGGCACAATTACCATTTTTTACAACAATATTACAAGAAGGATGACAATATCTGACAGTTGGATATTGAGCGTCATGTATGCAAGTTGGGCGAAAAAAGGGACCATCGAAAATTGTAAAAAAATTGACCCGAAAAATAATGAATTCAGTAATAGTACATGAATTATGAAATTTCTTTCAGACAATCGGAATATCTGTCAGTTGCATACTGGCCGTCAGAAATAAAAGTTGGAAAAAAAGGTACACGAAAAAGGTTATTATTATTATTTTTTATTTTATTTTTTTTTTTTTATTTTTTTTTTTTTTTTTTTGCAGTTTTGTAAGCTTAAAGGCATTAGAAACATTTGAATTGTTAAAAGTTACAAAAATATTCTGTTAATTATTTGAAACATGGAAAGATTTTTTTTTTAATATTGTCATAATGAAATATTGTTCATTTAGCCTTTTAAAAATTCTTATTATTTAATCTCAATAATTTAAAGAACAAAGAAATGCATATTTTCCCAAAACTTTAATCTTACAACTCTAATAATTTTAATATGCGAATTTAATTTTAACTATAATTCTGGAATTTAAGACTTCACCATGATGAGGTGATTTCTGTGCTCCGGCCTTCTGGTTTAGTATAAATATGCTAAGAATGTAACACAAAATATTTGATTTACATATGGCTACGATCACAATAACGTGATTATTATTTTGCATTATTGTAATTTGCGTATAAATTTTATTACACTATCTTTATGAGGATTGATTTAAAGACTGCTATTACTTCGTAACAAGCGACAGCATAACCCAATTATACAAAGTGCGATTTTGTGTGAAATATCTTAAACAAACACGAAAATGATACTGGAAACAATGAAAAATTCGAGTCTTGTTTGACTTAATTCATTAACGAGGGAATTATTTTGTTTCGTTTAAATGTTATTTATTTTAATACTAGTTTTAGAAATGACGAACTCAGTTTTAACACAAAGGAGTAGAAGTAGTAAATATTGATTATTGAAGTATTCCGGAGACAAAAATATTAGCTTTCTTTGATGCCAGAAACTCTGTGATAAAATTGTTGCGAAAATCATTTTCGTGATTGTTAAAAATATTTCGCACAAAAATGCATTTTGTTTAATTGGATTATGCCGCCCCCTATTATAAAGCGATACCAATTAATCCTCGCAACGATGATGTAACTATATATGTCTTTAATTTAAAATAATTTAAAATAATAGTCACATTAAAGTCCACAAAACTGAATTTTTTTCATTTCTTTCTTGTATATGTTCAATTGAGTTATGCGGTACTCCTGTTACAAGGTCTTTCCATCAATAGCTATAGGTCCAGTCTTTCAATCACAGCTATTACGATGATGTAACAATATTTGTGTGTAAGTCAAAATAATGCAAAATAACAATCAAGTTCAGGTCAACAATGGTAAAATAACATTCATATCAATAAATGGTAAAAAATAGTCGCCTGTTATATATAGTTCAAAAATTGTACAAGAATGATGAAGTTTCTTTCGGATGGCCAGAATATATCTCAGTTGAACACTGGACATCAGAAATATAAGTTTGTAGGAAAGTTGCTCCTAAAAGAGATTTAAGTCATAGTTTTGTAGGTATAAAGATTGGAATATTTTTCATTTTCTCTTGTATAATTTTCGTGATTGTTTAAAAAGAAAATTGCACATTTAATTGAGTTAAGCAGTCCCCTATAACAGATGAAAAAAATTTTTCATAATGATTGTATGAATTAAGTACTAAATCTTTCGGTAATTTATTTACTTGTTATTATTTAGACTATCTACTGACAGCTGTTTAATTTCTATCAAACATTATGCAAAGATTAACGATATGCAAAAGCAAAGTACTTTAGCTAAAGGTTTATTTTTGTCAGGAAATAATATTATTATGAAAGAGAGCTTTTTAGATGAGATAGAAATTAAGTTATATGAGCCAGTAAATGAATCGATTTTCAGATTTATAAGAGCAGAAATAAATTAACGCACTGTAATTTATGAATAAACATTGATTTTGAGTATATTAATCATCAATATATGATTATACGTCATAAATGTTACCAATAATTGATTGTCTTAAAATGATTGTAAAATGATTGTCTGTGCTGCCGCTTTCCGCTGTAGTATAAACATGCTGTATAAGAATGTAACACAAAATATTTGATTTACATATGGCTACGATCACATTAACGGGATTATTATTTTGCATTATTTTAATTTGCGCACAAATTTTATGACATCATCTTTATGAGGATTGATTTAAAGACTGGCTTCGTAACAAGCGACAGCATAACCCAATTAAACAAAGTGCGATTTTGTGCAAAATATCTTAAACAAAGAAGAAAAAGATTCTGGAAACAATGAAAAATTCCATTCTTGTATGGCTTAATTCAATAACGATGGAAATATTTTGTTTCGTTAAGTTGATATTTATTTTAATACTACTTTTAGAAGTTACAAACTCAGTTTTAACAGAAGGGAGTAGAAGTAGTATATATTGATTACTGAAGTATTCCGGAGACAAAAATATTAGCTTTCTTTGATGCCAGAAACTCTGCGATAAAATCTGGGAAAAGTTGATATTCTAAAATCATGGAATGTGCAATGATCCTGGAATTTTTTGGAGTTGTTTCAATACCATTTTCGTGATAGTTGAAAATATTTCGCAAAAAAATTGCATTTTGTTTAATTGGGTTATGCTGCTCTCTATTATAAAGGGATAGCAATAAATCCTCATAACGATGATGTAACTATATATGTGCTTAAATTAAAATAATTTAAAATAATAGTTTTTAAAAGTCAACAGAACAGGAATTTTTTCATTACTTTGTTGTATATGTTTGAGTTATGCGGTAACCTGTTACAAGGTAGAACCAGTCATTCAATCAATAGCTATAACGATGATGTAACAATATTTGTGTGTAAGTCAAAATAATGCAAAATAACAATCAATTTGAGGTCAACAATGGTAATATAACATTCATATAAACAAATGGTTAAAATTAGTCACCTGTTATATATAGTTAAAAATTTTACAAGTATGATGACGTTTCTTTCGGATGGCCATCATATAGCTCAGTTGAACACTGGAACTCAGGAATATAAGTTTGCAGAAATGTTTCTCCAAAAAGATAAGTTTTAAGTCATAGTTTTGAAGGTATAAAGACGGGATTTTATTAATTTTATCTTTTATAATTTTCGTGATCGTTTAAAATCACTTTGCTTAATACGTTAAGCGCCACGTCAGCCACCGGTGGCTTGGGTCATTTCCCTTGCATCATTTTCGTGATTGTTTAGAAACAAAATTTCACTGTTTAATTGAGTTATGCCGTCCCCTGCTACAACGTAGAACCAGTTTTTCAATCAATAGTCATAACGATGACATAACAATATTTGTGTGCAAGTTAAAATAATGCAAAATAACAATCTCATTAATTTCAACAATGGCACAATTACAATGTCAACAAACACACTCAGGTCAACAATGATGTAAAAATGTTACCATTAATACTTTGTTCAACAAAAATACAATAATGATGAGTCTTCTTCTGTGTTAGAATATTTGTCAGTTAGAGCGTCACACACTGAAGTATCGCGAAAAAAGAGCCGACAAAAATGATCAAAAATTCACACCAATACTAATGAGTTCAGCAATAACGCAAGAATTATGCCGCTTCCATAAGTCGATCGGAATATCTGGTTGTTGGACCCTGGGCATCAGAAATAAATGTTTAAAAAAAGGTGTTTCTAAAAGGTTAGTTTTAATTTAATAAATATATGCATATTTTCCTAAAACTTGACGATTCTTGACAGAATAACTTTTACAGATCTGTATGTGTATATTCTGTATGTGTATGTGTAAGAGTTCTATATTTAGTAGTTACAGTACCAGTCTTTCAATCAATCCTCATAACGACGATTTAACAATATTTGTGTGAAGGTTAAAATAAAGCAAAATAATAGTCACATTATTGTCAACAATGTGAACAAACACATCCAGGTCAACAGAAGTATAAAAATGGCACAATTACCATTTTTAACAACAATATTACAAGAAGGATGACAATATCTGACAGTTGGATATTGAGCGTCATGTATGCAAGTTGGGCGAAAAAAGGGACCATCGAAAATTGTAAAAAAATTGACCCGAATAATAATGAATTCAGTAATAGTACATGAATTATGAAATTTCTTTCAGACAATCGGAATATCTGTCAGTTGCATACTGGCCGTCAGAAATAAAAGTTTGAACAAAAGGTACACGTAAAAGGTTATTATTATTATTTATTTATTTATTTTTTTTTTTTTTTTGCAGTTTTGTAAGCTTAAAGGCATTAGAAACTTTTGAATTGTTAAAAGTTAGAAAAATATTCTGTTAATTATTTGAAACATTGAAAGATTTTTTTTTAAATATTGTCACAATGAAATATTGTTCATTTAGCCTTTTAAAAATTCTTATTATTTAATCTCAATAATTTAAAGAACAAAGAAATGCATATTTTCCCAAAACTTGAATCTTACAACTCTAATAATTTTAATATGCGAATTTAATTTTAACTATAATTCTGGAATTTCAGACTTCACCACGATGAGGTGCAGTATAGTTTAGTATTCTGGTTTAGTATAAATATGCTAAGAATGTAACACAAAATATTTGATTTACGTATGGCTACGATCACAATAACGTGATTATTATTTTGCATTATTTTAATTTGCGTATAAATTTTATTACACCATCTTTATGAGGATTGATTTAAAGACTGCTATTACTTCGTAACAAGCGACAGCATAACCCAATTGTACAAAGTGCGATTTTGTGCAAAATATCTTAAACAAACACGAAAATGATACTGGAAACAATGAAAAATTCGAGTCTTGTTTGACTTAATTCATTAACGAGGGAATTATTTTGTTTCGTTTAAATGTTATTTATTTTAATACTAGTTTTAGAAATGACGAACTCAGTTTTAACACAAAGGAGTAGAAGTAGTAAATATTGATTATTGAAATATTCCGGAGACAAAAATATTAGCTTTCTTTGATGCCAGAAACTCTGTGATAAAATTGTTGCGAAAATCATTTTCGTGATTGTTAAAAATATTTCACACAAAATTGCATTTTGTTTAATTGGATTATGCTGCCCCCTATTATAAAGCGATACCAATAAATCCTCGCAACGATGATGTAACTATATATGTCTTTAATTTAAAATAATTTAAAATAATAGTCACATTAAAGTCCACAAAACTGATTTTTTTTCATTTCTTTCTTGTATACGTTCAATTAAGTTATGCGGTACTCCTGTTACAAGGTCTTTCCATCAATAGCTATAGGTCCAGTCTTTCAATCACAGCTATTACGATGATGTAACAATATTTGTGTGTAAGTCAAAATAATGCAAAATAACAATCAAGTTCAGGTCAACAATGGTAAAATAACATTCATATCAATAAATGGTAAAAAATAGTCGCCTGTTATATATAGTTCAAAAATTGTACAAGAATGATGACGTTTCTTTTGTATGGCCAGAATATATCTCAGTTGAACACTGGACATCAGAAATATAAGTTTGTAGGAAAGTTGCTCCTAAAAGAGATTTAAGTCATAGTTTTGTAAGTATAAAGATTGGAATATTTTTCATTTTCTCTTGTATAATTTTCGTGATTGTTTAAAAAGAAAATTGCACATTTAATTGAGTTAAGCAGTCCCCTATAACAGATGAAAAAAAATTTTCATAATGATTGTATGAATTAAGTACTAAATCTTTCGGTAATTTATTTACTTGTTATTATTTAGACTATCTAATGACAGCTGTTTAATTTCTATCAAACATTATGCAAAGATTAACGATATGCAAAAGCAAAGTACTTTAGCTAAAGGTTTATTTTTGTCAGGAAATAATATTATTATGAAAGAGAGCTTTTTAGATGAGATAGAAATTAAGTTATATGAGCCAGTAAATGAATCGATTTTAAGATTTATGAGAGCAGAAATAAATTAACGCACTGTAATTTATGAATAAACATTGATTTTGAGTATATTAATCATCAATATATGATTATACGTCATAAATGTTACCAATAATTGATTGTCTTAAAATGATTGTAAAATGATTGTCTGTGCTGCCTCCTTCCGGTTTAGTATAAATATATGCTGTATAAGAATGTAAAACAAAATATTTTATTTACATATGGCTATGATCACATTAACGTGTTTATTATTTTGCATTATTTTAATTTGCGCACAAATTTTATTACATCATCTTTATGAGGATTGATTTAAAGACTGGTATTACTTCGTATCAAGCGACAGCATAACCCAATTAAACAAAGTGCGATTTTCTGCGAAATATCTTAAACAAACACGAAAATGATACTGGAAACAATGTAAAATTTTCCGGTTTTGTTTGACTTAATTCGTTAACGATGGAATTATTTTGTTTCGTTAAGTTGTTATTTATTTTAAAAGTAGTTTTTGAAGTGACAAACTCAGTTTTAACAGAAAGGAATAGAAGTAGTAAATACTGATTATTGAAGTATTTCGGAGACAAAAATATCAGATTTCTTTGATGCCAGAAACTCTGCGATAAAATCTGGAAAAAGTTTCTATTATGAAATCCTGGAATGTGTAATGATACTGGTTTTTTTTTTTTTTGAATTGTTTCGAATATCATTTTCGTGATTGTTAAAAATATTTCGCACAGAATTGCATTTTGTTTAATTGGGCTATGCCGCCCCCTATTACAAAGCGATACCAATAAATCCTCATAACGATAATGTAACTATATATGTGTTTAATTTAAAATATTCACATTAAATTCAACAAAACTGGTATTTTTTCTTTTATTTCTTGTGTATGTTTAATTGAGTTATGTGGTCCCCTGTTACAAGGTATTAACATCAATAGCTATAGGTCCAGCCTTTTAATCAATAGCTATAACGATGATGTAACAATGTTTGAGTGCAAGTCAAAATAATGCAAAATAACAATCAAGTTCAGGTCAACAATGGTAAAATAACATTCATATCAACAAATGGTAAAGACTAGTCGCCTGTTATATGTAATTCAAAAATTGTACAAGAATGATGACGTTTCTTTCGGATGGCCAGAACATATCTCAGTTGAACACTGGAACTCAGAAATTTAAGTTTCCAGAAAGTTGCTCCTAGAATGCAAGTTTTAAATCATAGTTTTGGAGGTACAAAGACAGGATTTTATTCATTTTATCTTTTATAATTTTCGTGTTCCTTTAAAATCAAAATTGCATTTCGTTTAATTGAGATATGCAATCCCATGCTAAACTTAAAACCAGTCTTTCAATCAATAGTCATAACGATGCTATAACAATATTTGCGTGCTAGTCAAAATAATGCAAAATAGCAATCAAGTTCAGGTCAACATTGGTAAAATAACATTCATATCAATAAATGGTTAAAATTAGTCAACTGTTATATAGAGTTCAAAAATTGTACAAGAATGATGAAATTTCTTTCGGATGGCCAGAATATATCTCAGTTGAACACTGGACATCAGAAATTTTGCAGAAAAGTTGCTCCTAAGAGGTAAGTTTTAAATCATAGTTTTGCAGACATAAAAACTGGATTTTTTTCATTTTCTCTTATATAATTTTCGTAATTGTTTAAAATCACTTTGATTATTTGAGTTAAGCAGCCCCCTGCTCCAAGGTAGAACCAGCCTTTCAACCAATAGTCATAACGATGGTATAAAAATATTTGTGTGCAAGTCAAAATAATGCAAAATAGCAGTCAAGTTCAGGTCAACATTGGTAAAATAACATTCAAATCAACAAATGGTTAAAATTAGGCACCTTTTATATACAGTTCAAAAAATGTACAAGAATGATGAAGTTTCTTTCGGATGGCCTCGGATCTCAGTTGAACATTGGACTTCAGAAATATAAGTTTGAAGAAAAATTGCTCCTAAAAGAGTTTTAAGCCATAGTTTTGTAGGTATAAAGATTGGAATTTTTTTCATTTTCTCTTGTATAGTTTTCGTGATTGTTTAAAAACAAAATTGCACTGTTTAATTGTGTTATGCAGCCCCCTGATACAACGTAGATCCAGTCTTTCAATCAATAGTCATAAAGGTGATATAACAATATTTGTGTGCAAGTTATAATAATGCAAAATAACAATCACATTAATGTCAACGATAGTAGAAATACGATGTCAAAAAATACACTCTGGTCAACGATCATGTAAAAATGTTGTCATGAAGATTTTGTAGAGGGATATTTTCCAGATATGTGAAAAGATAATAAAAGGCCCGATTATAGTACTATTGCATAGCATCTCGCAGAAACCATAAGTTCTCATACGGAAATTCTGAAGTCAGCACAAAATAATGCACAAAGTCATTCACAAACAACAGTTTAATATGGTATCCATAGCAAACGGGTAGGTAATCCCCCTAACGCGCACACAAAATTCTTGCATCCTAAGCGTATAAGTGTCAGCAGCCAAATCCTTTAGAAATACCTCCTATCGAACCACGAATCCTTTTTTCTTTTTTCAACTTAAAAAATCTGCTAGTCTTACTACATATATAATTCAGATCTAATGACGTGAATCTGGCAATAGATAACGGATGAAAAAGTGTTTTATGATGATTGTATGAAATAAGTAATAAATTTTTGGTAATTTATTTACTTTTTGTTACTTCGACTATCTACTGACAGCTGTTAAATTTCTATCAAACAATATGCAAAGATTAACGTTATGCAAAAGGAAAGTACTTTAGCTAAAGTTTTTATTTTGTCAGAAAATAATATTATTATGAAAGAGAGCTTTTTAGATGAGATAGAAATTAAGTTATATGAGCCAGTAAATGAATCGATTTTAAGATTTATGAGAGCAGAAATAAATTAACGGACTGTAATTTAGGAATAAACATTGATTTTGAGTATATTAGTCATCAATATATGATTATACATCATAAATGTTACTAATAATATTGTTTTCAACAAAAGTACAGGAATGATGCGACTTAGAATACTTATGAATATGGATTATACTGGATATGACTTAGAATAGGGTTTAGAATATTTGTCAGTTGCAGATTGAGAGTCACAAACGGAAGTTTGTCGCCCACAAAAATTGGCCAAAATTCACACCAATAATAACTCTCAATAATTGCCACAATAACTCTCACAGATCTGCTGTATATAGAATTCTATATTTAGTAGTTACAGTATGAGTCTTTCAATCATTCCTCATAACGATGATTTAACAATATTTGTGTAGGTTAAAATAAAGCGAAATAATCGTCACATTAATGTTAACAAGATCAACAAACATATCCAGGTCAACAAAAGTATAAAAATAGCACCAATAACATTTTTTCCAACAATAGTAAACGAATGATGACAATATCTGACAGTTGGATATTAAGTGTCGCGTATGCAAGTTGGTTGAAAAAAAGGCCCATCGAATATTGTCAAAAATTGACACGAATAGTAATGAATTCAGCAATGGTACAGGAATTAATTTCTTCCAGACAATCAGAATATCTGTCAGTTGGATACTGGCCATCAGAAACAAAAGTTTGAACAAAAGGTACACGTAAAAGGTTATTATTATTCTTTTTTTTCAGTTTTGTAAGCTTAAATCATTAGAAACTTTGAAATGTTAAAAGTTACAATAAATTTCTGTTAATTATTTGATACATTGCAAGTTTTTTTCTTTTTTATAAGATGAAAAAAAAAAATATTGTCACAATGCGATATTGTTCATTTGGCTTTTTAAAAATTCTTATGTATTGAATCTCAATAATTTTAATTAACAAAGAAATTCAAATTTTTCCAAAACTTGATGGTCCTTACCACTAATTCTCGCATAAATCACGTATTTATGTAAAGTTCTTTATTCAGTACTTATATTCCGGTCTGCTAAAAATGAGGGTGACACTTCTTAAACCAGCATTAAAATAAATAACGTATTTTTTAACAAATCCAGAAAACAAGTCCTATCAATGACAAAACTTTCTAAAAGTGCAAAAATGAAAAATAAAATAAAAAAAAAAAAAATTCAGCGTCAGAATCCTTGCTCTCTCCAAACCCCATGAGTACATAGCAATATCTCTTTTGAGAGGTCTCAGGACTCTTAAAATTAGAAAAAATGGAAAAACATTTTAATATCTTAAAATGTATATAATTAAAAAAATTATTGGGATGAAAGAATTCAAATCATGTATTTAAAAAATTGCAAGATGCAGAATTAGTATTTCTAGGGCGCTCCAAACTCTGAGACATTTGTCGAGCAGAAAATCGGTATAACAACTTACGCTCAGGATTACAAAATAAATTTTGCAACTAGGATGACATTTTTCATGCACAATTATACTTCAGACTCTAATAATTACCCTGAACCTAAATAAATTTATATTTAAAGCATTTTTATAATTTTAATACAAAGCTGTATTTAACTAATACAGAATTTTGAAATTTTCAACCGTATAATCACCTAAAAAATATTTTTTTGAACAATAAAAACGAAATTTTATGTTCAATGTATACAGAGTAACATGAAATATAAGTTTTGAAATTTTTATGAAAAAATATTCAAAAGTTTTTGAGATATCCTGTGCGTAATGCCAAAAATCTTCATTTGGAGAAAAATGACTTAGTTTCGGAAACGCCGCTTAAGCTATTGAGCTGGTATAATTTAAAAAGCCATAACTTCTGTTCTAATAGGAATTTCAAGGAAACAAGTATATCAGAATGTTCAGAAAGGATAGGAATTTAACATCTAAAAATAATAATATTTCGAAAATTTTGAAGCTTTAAGAATCTTGAGACCCCTTAAATATGAATATTGAAAGAAACGCCAGCAAACTACGCCCCGCAGTAAAAGTTAGTTTTAATTCTTAGTCTTGTAAATTTAAACACGTCAGGAAGTTTTGACGTTAAAATTTTCAATCCGGAAATTGCCAAAAAATGACACAAATAATAATGAATTCAGCAATAGTACAGGAATTATGAGACTTCGATGAACTATGAGTCTTAAAGATTTAAAATATTGTAAGGTCAACCAAAGTAAGAGACTTGTTGAACAAAGTTGGAGAATGGCCGTCAGAAATAAAAGTTTGAAGAAAAGGTGCTCCTAAAAGGTTAATCTTTTAACATTTTTTTCATAGTTTTGAAAGTTTAACGACATCAGAAAGGTTTGAACTGTTAAAAATTACATTAAATTTCAGTTAATTATTTAAAAAATTGTAAGACATTATCTTTCTTTGTAAGGTTAAAAAATATTCTCACAGTGCTATATTGTTCATTCGGCTTTATAAAAATTCTTATATATTTAATCTCAAATATTTTAATCAATTACGAAATGCGTATTTTCCCAAAAGTGGCGATTCTTGTCAGCATAACTCTCATAGATCAGCTGTATGTGAATTTATATAGAGTTCTATATTCAGGAGTTTATCGATCTTTCATTCAGTCTTCATACTGATGATGTAACAATATTTGTGTGCAGGTTTAAATAATGCAAAATAATAGCCACATTAATGTCAATAATGTCAACAAACATATTCAGATTTCAGGCTAACAAAAGTATGAGACTTTTTGAACAATGTTGGAGAATGGTCGTCAGAAATAAAAGTTTGAAGAAAAGGTGCTCCTAAATAGTTAGTGTTTTAACATTTTTTTTCATAGTTTTGTAAGTTTGACGACATCAGAAACGTTTGAACTGTTAACAATTACAGTAAATTTCAGTTAATTATTTAAAAAATTCTAAGACTATCTTTCTTTGTAAGGTTAAAAAATATTCTCAATGTGCTATATCGTTCATTTGGCTTTATAAAATTTCTTATATATTTAATCTCAAATATTTTAATTAATTACGAAATGCGTATTTTCCCAAAAGTGACGATTCTTGTCAGCATAACTCTCATAGATCAGCTGTATGTGAATTTATATAGAGTTCTATATTCAGGAGTTTTTTCAATCTTTCATTCAGTCCTCATACTGATGATGTAACAATATTTGTGTGCAGGTTTAAATAATGCAAAATAATAGCCACATTAATGTGAACAATGTCAACAAACACATTCAGATTTCAGGTCAACAAAAGTATGAGACTTGTTGAACAAAGTTGGAGAATGGCCGTCAGAAATAAAAGTTTGAAGAAAAGGTGCTCCTAAATGGTCTGTGTTTAAAAAAAATTTTTTTCATAGTTTTGTAAGTTTAACGGCTTCAGAAACTTTTGAACTGCTAAAAATTACAGTAAATTTCAGTTAATTATTTAAAACATTGTAAGACATTATCTTTCTTTGTAAGGTTAAAAAATATTCTCACGATGCTCTATTCTTCATTTGGCTTTTTAAAAATTCTTATATATTTAATCTCAAAAATTTTAATTAATTAAGAATTGCATATTTTCCCAAAAGTGACGATTCTTGGCAGCATAACTCACATAGATCAGCTGTATATGAATTTATATAGAGTTCTATATTCAGGAGTTTATCAGTCTTTCAATTAATCAGTCTTTCATACTGACGATGTAACAATATTTGTGCGCAGGTTTAAATAATGCAAAATAATAGCCACATTAATGGCAACAATTAGATTTCAGGTCAACAGAAATGGCCGTCAGAAATAAAAGTTTGAAGAATAGGTGCTCCTAAAAGATTAGTTTTTAACATTTTTTCAGTAGTTTCGTAAGTTTAAAGACATCAGAAACTTTTGAACTGCTAAAAATTACAGCAAATTTCAGTTAATTATTTAAAATATTGTAAGGCATTATCTTTCATTGTAAGGTTAAAAATATTCTCACAGTGCTATATTGTTCATTTGGCTTTATAAAAATTATTAAATATTTAATCTCAAATATTTTAATTAATTACGAAATGCGTATTTTCCCAAAAGTGCGATTCTTGTCAGCATAACTCTCATAGATCAGCTGTATGTGAAAAATTTTTTTCATAGTTTTGTAAGTTTAACGGCATCAGAAACTTTTGAACTGCTAAAAATTACAGTAAATTTCAGTTAATTATTTAAAACATTGTAAGACATTATCTTTCTTTGTAAGGTTAAAAAATATTCTCAGAATGGCTGAATCCATATCAACTCAGGCAGGTGGGTTACCTTCATAGTCTCAGAAGTTTTTGAATTGAACATATATTAAAATTTAAGAAAAAGTAAGATACTTGTATATTTTCATTTTGCCCAAAAAAATTCCTGGCCCGAGATACAGGCCGCCAAAGATGACATCCCCGGCATCCTTTCTCATTCGCGATTTTCGATAAAAATTTTAAAGTGCTCTATCTCTAGAACTGTGCAAGATATTTTGTTGCGGTTTATTTCATTTTAAAGATAACATTCTTTTGTTTAAAATGATATACCCAATTTTGAAAAATGTATTCAACTTTTCTTGTGGCAGCCTTTTGAAAAAAAAATATTTTTTCAAAAAAAAAATTTTTTTTTGGAAATGCCAGTCTCAAAAATTTTGATTTTTTTTGCTGTTGATCAATACCATTGGGAACTACCTTCACTGTAAAGGAGAACTTCCACTTTTGAGTTTAACAAATTTTAGAAACATTTAAAAAATTCAGAGAAGTTTACAGGAACTGTATCTATACAGTTCCAGTAAAAGTCACTGAATTTTTGCTTATTTGTATCATATTTGTAAGTATAAGCCTACTATATATCCTAAACAAGTTAGAAATTGCAATATCAAATGTGGCAAATGAGGTGCGTGCGTACTATAACTAGTTTTATAAACATTCAGATCTTGGTACAATAAGTTACACTGTTGGGCAAAAAGGGCATGAATACAAAATTTATTATGATTCTACATATTAAATTCAGTAATACGGAAGTAATATGAATTCGTCTTAAAAGGACTTAATCGCCATGACAACCTAGAATCATTACCTATCATGGTATATCATTGAATCAATTATGTATTATAGGATTTTTAAATAGAATGAAGAAAACTTTTATTAATGTCTTTTATGTTTTAATTTGATTTTCATAGCATTTCAAGTGATACATACTTTATTTTCAATACCGAACATAGTAAAACAATCTCAATAACATATATCAATTACACAGCAATACAAATTATATTAATACAAGTTAGAGTTCAGACAGATGGGCAGACAAATCGAATCCATAAAGACTTTCAACTATGTTGGAAATTGTTAAAAACACATAAATAGGTCGGAATTTGACTTTTAGAAATTTATGTCAATAGACGGAAGCATACTTGAATACTTTCATACAACCCTGTATTTTACCTACTATCTTTATATACAGGCCACTATTTAGCTAATATTTAATTAAGATTAAAACATCCTTAAAACCAGTGAAATCATACTTCTAGAGATTATCATCCATAGACGGCCATGTATCTAATTCTTTGCGTGGACCTGTATATCATTTTATCTATATTCTCCAAACATATCTTAGTATACTAAATGTAGTTCAATGTAAAAATGCATAACTCATTTAAAAATTACCTTTAAGCTCTTTCATCCATACTCAGTAAACCCTTAAGATTTCTTTTGTGTAGCCCTGTATATGATCTACAGCATTTATGCACACAACGTAATATGGAAAAATTTAGTTAAACTTAAAAACTCAAACACAACTAAAAATGCACTTCCAACAATACCCTTACGATTTCTTTTGTGTAGCCCTGTATATGATCTACAGCCTTTATACACACAACGTAATATGGAAATATTTAATTAAACTTAAAAACTCATATCGCAACTAAAAATGCACCTCTAGCAATCATCGCTAATGTACAGTATTTCCAATAAGGTAAAGTATCCGAAATCTTTTGTGTGTCCCTGTAAAAACTATGCACTTTCTATGACACAGGAAGTAATTTTCTGTAAACCTCTGCAATAAAGTATGTATCACTTCAAATGCTATGAAAATCAAATTAAAACATAAAAGACATTAATAAAAGTTTTCTTCATTCTATTTAAAAATCCTATAATACATAATTGATTCAATGATATACCATGATAGGCAATGATTCCAGGTTGCCATGGCGATTAAGTCCTTTTAAGATGGATTCATTTTACTTCCGTATTACTGAATTTAATATATGAAATTATAGTAAATTTTGTATTCATGCCTTTTTGCCCAAGAGTGTAACACTTATTGCACCAAGATCTGAATATTTATAAAACTAGTTAATACTATGCACGCACCTCATTTGCCACATTTGATATTGCAATTTCTAACTTGTTTAGGATGTATAGTAGGCTTATCCTTACAAATATGATACAAATAAGCAAAAATTCAGTGAATTTTACTGGAACTGTATATATACAGTTCCTGTAAAATTCTCTGAATTTTTTAAATGTTTCTAAAATTTGTTAAACTCAAAAGTGGAAGTTCTCCTTTACAGTGAAGCTAGTTCCCAATGGTATTGATCAACAGCAAAAAAATCAAAATTTTTAGGATTGGCATTTTCGAAAAAAAAAATTTTTTTTTCAAAAGGTTGCCACAAGAAAAGTTGAATACATTTTTCAAAATTGGGTATATCATTTTAAACAGAAGAATATTATCTTTAAAATAAAAAAAAACGCAACAAAATATCTTGCACCGTTCTAGAGATAGAGCACTTTAAAATTTTTATCGAAAATGGCGAATTGGAAGTGGTGCCCGGGATGCCATCTTTGGCGGCCTGTATCTCGGGCCAGGAATTTTTTTGGGCAAAACCAAAATATACAAGTATCTTATTTTTTATTGAATTTTAACATATGTTCAATTCAAAAACTTCACTATAAAGGTAAGATTTTTTCTTTGGCTGCCTGAATTGACATGGATCATACCGAATGCTCTATTCTTCATTTGGCTTTTTAAAAATTCTTATATATTTAATCTCAAAAATTTTAATTAACTGAGAAATGCATATTTTCCCAAAAGTGGCGATTCTTGGCAGCATAACTCACATAGATCAGCTGTATGTGAATTTATATAGAGTTCTATATTCAGGAGTTTATCAGCCTTTCAATTAATACTCATACTGACGATGTAACAATATTTGTGCGCAGGTTTAAATAATGCAAAATAATAGCCACATTAATGACAACAATCAGATTTCAGGTCAACAAATATGGCCGTCAGAAATAAAAGTTTGAAGAATAGGTGCTCCTAAAAGGTTAGTTTTTTAACATTTTTTCTATAGTTTCGTAAGTTTAAAGACATCAGAAACTTTTGAACTGCTAAAATTTACAGTAAATTTCAGTTAATTATTTAAAATATTGTAAGGCATTATCTTTCTTTGTAAGGTTAAAAATATTCTCACAATGCTATACTGTTCGTTTGGCTTTTTAAAAATTCTTATATATTTAATTTCAACAATTTTGATTAATTAAGAAATTCATATTTTCCCAAAAGTGAGGATACTTGGCAGCATAACTCTCATAGATCAGGTGTATGTGAATTCATATAGAGTTCTATATTCAGGAGTTTATCAGTCTTTCAATCAATCCTCATATTGATGATGTAACAATATTTGAGTGCAGGTTTAAATAGTGCAAAATAATAGCCACATTAATGTTAACAATTGTACAACGACAATGCCAACAAACACATTGAGGCCAACGAAAGTATGAAAATGGCACCAATAACATTTTACTCAACAATAGTACAAGAATGATGAGACTTGTTTTGGATTGGAATATCTGGCAGTTGGAGATTGAGCGTCACCTATGCAAATCGGGCAAAGCAAGGGCCCGCGAAAAACGGTCAAAATTTGACACCAATAATAATGATTTCAGCAATAGTACAGGAATTATGAGACTTTGATGAATTATGAGACGTAATGATTTAAAATATTGTAAGACTTTTCTTTTTAGATAATGTGAAAAAGATATTGCCACCAATGCAATATTTGTCATTTTACTTTTTTTTTAAATCTTATATATTTAATCTCAACAATTTCAATTAATAAAGAAATGCATATTTCCCGGAAACTTGACGATTCTTGCCAGCATAACTCTCGCAGATCAGCTGTATGTGAATTGATAAAAAGTTCTATATTCAGGAGTTACTGTATCAGTTTTTCAATCAATCCTCATATTGATGATGTAACAATTTTTTTGTGCAGATTTATATAATGCAAAATAATAGTCACATTAACGTCAACAGTGTCAGCAAACACATTCAGATTTCAGGTCAACAAAAGTATAAAAATGGCACCAATAACATTATTTTCAACAATAGTACAAGACTGATGAAACTTATTTTGGAATGTAATATCTGTCAGTTGAAGATTGAGCGTCACATATGCAAGTTGTTTGAAAAAAGAGCCCACGGAAATCGGCCAAAATTGACACCAATAATACTGGGTTCAGCAACTGTACAAGAATTGTGAGACTTCTTTTAGACAATCAGAATACCTAACATGAATAATTAAAGCCAGGCTTGTCCGGGATACGTCTGTTGCTAGAGCATTGGAGGCTTCAGAAAAAGGTCCCTGGTTTGAAGCCTGGCCTGGATACTTTTTCGCCAGTTTGGAAAAATTAAAACTTTAATTATTTATGTTTAAAATACGTATTCGTAATTATTCATAATTATGTGTAAAATACGTATATAAGCGCTTTCTGGAGTTATATTACCTTATTACCTAAAACTAACCTCCTAAAAGGTTAGTTTTTTAACTTTTTTTTCATAATTTTGTAAGTTTAAAGATATAAGAAACTTTTGAAACATTAAAAATTACAGTAAATTTCAATTAATTACTTGAAACATTGCAAGACATTTTCTTTCTTTGCAAGGTTAAAAAATATTCTCACAATGCAATATTGTTCATTTGGCTTTTTAAAAAATGGATATAGGATATATGATTTACTATAGGATATAGATTCGATATGATCTGATATGATATAATAAGGTAGGATAAAATAGGCTGTAGGATAGTGATATTCGATATAGGGTACAGAATTTAGAATACAAGATATGGGACATATGATATAAAATATGGAATATGGAATGTGGGATATGGGATATAAGACATGGGATATGGGGCTTAAAATATAGTATAAGATCTAGGTAGGATAGGATATGATACGATAAGATTGCAAAGGACGGTTGGAACAGAGGAGTTGATCAGTCCGGCCATTATTAGCGATTGGTTTTGTTTGAGAGTGTCTGGAGCTCTCAAACAGAACCCATTACTCATTGAGTCTCGGGCAAGCCTCGCACAAGGGATTGTCTGTAAGATGGGATAAGAAATGATAATATAATAGGTATATGTGATACAGGATATAAGATATAACATATAGGACATAGAAAATGGCATTTGGGATATAGTGTAAGTAATATAGGATTTTAGGATTGTGATTTAGGTTTTTGGTATACCACAGAATATAGTTAGTACAGGATAACCAGGACAGGGGGAACCGCAGTCTCGCCTTGATAGGGATCGTTGTTGTTTGAGGGTGTCCGGAGCTCTCAAACAACACGCAGTCCTGTTCAACTGCGGATCCAGCCTCTCATTAGGGTTGGGATATTGAGGGGGTCCGGTGCCCGCCCCTTGTTAGGGGTAGTTGTTTTTTGCGCGGTCCAGAACACTCAAAAACAACATACCCTAACAAGGGGGTCCGGTGCCCGCCCCTCGTCAGAGATGGGTATATTTTGAGGGGCCTTCGTCAGGCTTGGATGTTGTTTTGGGATCCAGATAACTAAAACAATATCCTTTTCTGGCGAGGGGGGTCCGCAGTCCGACCTCTGTTAGGGTTTGGTGTAGTTTGAGGGTTACCGGAGCTAACAAAAAACACTCAGCCCTGTTAGGCTGCGGATCCATCCTCTCATTATGGATGGGATCTTAGGGGTCTAGAGCCCGCCCCTTCTTAGGGATGGTGTTTTTGAGCGTTATGGAACACACAAAAAACATCCGAACTTGACAAGGGGGTCCGGAGCCAACTCCTTATTAGGGATGGGTATTTAGTGAGAGGCCATTGTCATGAATATAAAAAGCAGAGGGGAATGGCTAAGATAGTATAGTCAGGATAGGATGGGATATTCAGGATAGAATAAGCTAAGACAAAGTTGGAAGAATAAGATAAGATAAGTTAGGGCAACGTATTTACGGCGATATAGCATAAGTTACACAGGACATAGTATATATGATATGGATTATGTGTTACGGGATATGGGAGGTGGGACATAGGATATAGGACATGGGTTAACGGATATAGGATATATGATTTAATATAGGATATAGATTCGATACGATCTGATAGGATATATTAAGATAGGATAACATAGGCTATACGATAGGGATATTGGATATAGGGTAAAGAATTTAGAATACAGGAGATGGGATATAGGATATAAAATATGGAATGTGGGATATTGGATATGAGATATTGGATAAGGGGCTTAAAATATAGCATAAGATCTTGATAGGATAGGACAAGAAACGATAAGATTGGACAGGACGGTTGGACAGAGGAGTTGATGAATCCGGCCATTATTAGCAATTGGTTATGTTTGAGGCTGTCTGGAGCTCTCAAACAGAATCCATTACTCATTGAGTCTCTGGCAAGCCTCGCATAAGGGATTGTCTGTAAGATGAGATAAGAAATGATAATATAATAGGTATATGTGATACAGGACATAGAAAATGGCATTTGGGATATAGAGTATGTGATATAGGATATTAAGTATGTGATTTAGGTTTTTTGTATACGACATAATATAGATAGTACAGGATAGCCAGGACAAGGGGATCCGCAGTCTCGCCTTGATAGGGATGGGTGTTGTTTGAGTTTGTCCGGAGCTCTCAAACAACACACAGTCCTCTTCAACTGCGGATCCAGCCTCTCATTAGGGTTGGGATCTTGAGGGGGTCCGGTGCCCGCCCCTTGTTATGGATAGTTGTTTTTTGCGCGGTCCAGAACACTCAAAAAACAACATACCCTAACTAGGGGGTCCGGTGCCCGCCTCTCGTTAGGGATGGGTATATTTTGAGGGGACCTTTGTCAGGCTTGGATGTTGTTTTGGGATCCGGATAACTAAAACAATATCCTTTTCTGGCGAGGGGGGTCCGCAGTCCGACCTCTGTAAGGGTTTGGTGTAGTTTGAGGGTTACCGGAGCTCACAAACAACACTCGGCCCTGTTAGGCTGCGGATCCATCCTCTCATTAGGGATGGGATCTTAGGGGTCTAGAGCCCGCCCCTTGTTAGGGATGGTGTTTTTTGAGCGTTCTGGAACACACAAAAAACATCCGAACTTGACAAGGGGGTCCGGAGCCAACTCCTTATTAGGGATGGGTATTTAGTGAGAGGCCATTGTCATGAATATAAAAAACAGAGGGGAATGGCTAAGATAGTATAGTCAGGATAGGATGGGATATTCAGGATAGAATAAGCTAAGACAGAGTTGGAGAAATAAGATAAGATAAGATAAGTTAGGTCAACGTATTTACAGGGACATAGCATAAGTTACACAGGACATAGTATATAGGATATGGGTTATGTGTTATGGGATATGGGGTGTAGGACAATGGGATATAGGATATATGATTTACTATAGGATATAGATTCGATATGATCTGATAGGATATAATAAGATAGGATAACATAGGCTATAGGATAGGGATATTGGATATAGGGTACAGAATTTAGAATACAAGATATGGGATATAGGATATAAAATATGGAATGTGGAATGTGGGATATGGGATATAAGACATGGGATATAGGTCTTAAAATATAGTATAAGATCTAGGTAGGATAGGATATGATACGATAAGATTGCAAAGGACGGTTGGAACAGAGGAGTTGATCAGTCCGGTCATTATTAGCGATTGGTTTTGTTTGAGAGTGTCTGGAGCTCTCAAACAGAACCCATTACTCATTGAGTCTCGGGCAAGCCTCGCATAAGGGATTGTCTGTAAGATGGGATAAGAAATGATAATATAATAGGTATATCTGATACAGGATATAAGATATAACATATAGGACATAGAAAATGGCATTTGGGATATAGTGTAAGTGATATAGGATTTTAGGATTGTGATTTAGGTTTTTTGTATACCACAGAATATAGATAGTACAGGATAACCAGGACAGGGGGAACCGCAGCCTCGCCTTGATAGGGATCGTTGTTGTTTGAGGCTGTCCGGAGCTCTCAAATACACGCAGTCCTGTTCAACTGCGGATCCAGCCTCTCATTAGGGTTGGGATATTGAAGGGTCCGGTGCCCGCCTTTTGTTAGGGATAGTTGTTTTTTGCGCGGTCCAGAACACTCAAAAAACAACATACCCTAACAAGGGGGTCCGGTGCCCGCCCCTCGTCAGAGATGGGTATATTTTGAGGGGCCTTCGTCAGGCTTGGATGTTGTTTTGGGATCCAGATAACTAAAACAATATCCTTTTCTGGCGAGGAGGGTCCGCAGTCCGACCTCTGTTAGGGTATTGTGTAGTTTGAGGGTTACCGGAGCTAACAAACAACACTCGGCCCTGTTAGGCTGCGGATCCATCCTCTCATTATGGATGGGATCTTAGGGGTCTAGAGCCCGCCCCTTCTTAGGGATGGTGTTTTTGAGCGTTATGGAACACACAAAAAACATCCGAACTTGACAAGGGGGTCCGGAGCCAACCCCTTATTAGGGATGGGTATTTAGTGAGAGACCATTGTCATGAATATAAAAAACAGAGGGGAATGGCTAAGATAGTATAGTCAGGATAGGATGGGATATTCAGGATAGAATAAGCTAAGACAGAGTTGGAAGAATAAGATAAGATAAGTTAGGGCAACGTATTTACGGGGATATAGCATAAGTTACACAGGACATAGTATATAGGATATGGGTTATGTGTTATGGGATATGGGGTGTAGGACATAGGATATAGGATATATGATTTACTATAGGATATAGATTCGATATGATCTGATAGGATATAATAAGATAGGATAGCATAGGCTATAGGATAGGGATATTGGATATAGGGTACAGAATTTAGAATACAAGATATGGGATATAGCATATAAAATATGGAATGTGGAATGTGGGATATGGGATATAAGACATGGGATATAGGTCTTAAAATAGAGTATAAGATCTAGGTAGGATAGGATATTATACGATAAGATTGCAAAGGACGGTTGGAACAGAGGAGTTGATCAGTCCGGTCATTATTAGCGATTGGTTTTGTTTGAGTTTGTCCGGAGCTCTCAAACAGAATCCATTACTCATTGAGTCTCTGGCAAGCCTCGCATAAGGGATTGTCTGTACGATGAGATAAGAAATGATAATATAATAGTTATATGTGATACAGGATATAAGATATAACATATAGGACATAGAAAATGGCATTTGGGATATAGTGTTAGTGATATAGGATTTTAGGATTGTGATTTAGGTTTTTTGTATACCACAGAATATAGATAGTACGGGATAACCAGGACAGGGGGAACCGTAGTCTCGCCTTGATAGGGATCGTTGTTGTTTGAGGGTGTCCGGAGCTCTCAAACAACACGCAGTCCTGTTCAACTGCGGATCCAGCCTCTCATTAGGGTTGGGATAATGAGGGGGTCCGGTGCCCGCCCCTTGTTAGGGATAGTTGTTTTTTGCGCGGTCCTGAACACTCAAAAAACAACATACCCTAACCAGGGGGTCCGGTGCCCGCCCCTCGATAGGGATGGGTATATTTTGAGGGGTCTTCGTCAGGGTTGGATGTTGTTTTGGGATCCAGATAACTAAAACAATATCCTTTTCTGGCGAGGGGGGTCCGCAGTCCGACCTCTGTTAGTGTTTGCTGTAGTTTGAGGGTTACCGGAGATAACAAACAACACTCGGCCCTGTTAGGCTGCGGATCCATCCTCTCATTAGGGATGGGATCTTAGGGGTCTAGAGCCCGCCCGTTATTAGGGATGGTGTTTTTTGAGCGTTCTGGAACACACAAAAAACATCCGAACTTGACAAGGGGGTCCGGAGCCAACTCCTTATTAGGGATGGGTATTTAGTGAGAGGCCATTGTCATGAATATAAAAAACAGAGGGGAATGGCTAAGATAGTATAGTCAGGATAGGATGGGATATTCAGGATAGAATAAGCTAAGACAGAGTTGGAAGAATAAGATAAGATAAGATAAGTTAGGTCAACGTATTTACAGGGATATAGCATAAGTTACACAGGACATAGTATATATGATATGGGTTATGTGTTACGGGATATGGGAGATTGGACATAGGATATAGGACATGGGTTAATGGATATAGGATATATGATTTACCATAGGATATAGATTCGATATGATCTGATAGGATATAATAAGATAGGATAACATAGGCTATAGGATAGGGATATTGTATATAGGGTACAGAATTTAGAATACAAGATATGGGATATAGCATATAAAATATGGAATGTGGAATGTGGGATATGGGATATAAGACATGGGATATAGGTCTTAAAATATAGTATAGGATCTAGGTAGGATAGGATATGATACGATAAGATTGCAAAGGACGGTTGGAACAGAAGTGTTGATCAGTCCGGTCATTATTAGCGATTGGTTTTGTTTGAGAGTGTCTGGAGCTCTCAAACAGAACCCATTACTCATTGAGTCTCGGGCAAGACTCGCAAAAGGGATTTTCTATAAGTTGGGATAAGAAATGATAATATTATAGGTATATGTGATACAGGATATAAGATATAACATATAGGACATAGAAAATGGCATTTGGGATATAGTGTAAGTGATATAGGATTTTAGGATTGTGATTTAGGTTTTTGGTTTAACACAGAATATAGATAGTACAGGATAGCCAAGACAGGGGGATCCGCAGTCTCGCCTTGATGGGGATGGGTGTTGTTTGAGTTTGTCCGGAGCTCTCAAACAACACACAGTCCTCTTCAACTGCGGATCCAGCCTCTCATTAGGGTTTGGATCTTGAGGGGGTTCGGTGCCCGCCCCTTGTTATGGATAGTTGTTTTTTGCGCGGTCCAGAACACTCAAAAAACAACATACCCTAACAAAGGGGTCCGGTGCCTGCCCCTCGTTAGGGATGGGTATATTTTGAGGGGACCTTTGTCAGGCTTGGATGTTGTTTTGGGATCCGGATAACTAAAACAATATCCTTTTTTGGCGAGGGGGGTCCGCAGTCCGACCTCTGTTAGGGTTTGGTGTAGTTTGAGGGTTACCAGAGCTCACAAACAACACTCGGACCTGTTAGGCTGCGGATCCATCCTCTCATTAGGGATGGGATCTTAGGGGTCTAGAGCCCGCCCTTGTTATGGATGGTGTTTTTTGAGCGTTCTGGAACACACAAAAAACATCCGAACTTGACAAGGGAGTCCGGAGCCAACTCCTTATTAGGGATGGGTATTTAGTGAGAGGCCCTTGTCATGAATATAAAAAACAGAGGGGAATGGCTAAGATAGTATAGTCAGGATAGGATGGGATATTCAGGATAGAATAAGCTAAGTCAGAGTTGGAGAAATATGATAAGATAAAATAAGTTAGGTCAACGTATTTACAGGGACATAGCATAAGTTACACAGGACATAGTATATAGGATATGGGTTATGTGTTATGGGATATGGGGTGTAGGACATAGGATATAGGATATATGATTTACTATAGGATATAGATTCGATATGATCTGATAGGATATAATAAGATAGGATAACATAGGCTATAGGATAGGGATATTGGATATAGGGTACAGAATTTAGAATACAAGATATGGGATATAGCATATAAAATATGGAATGTGGAATGTGGGATATGGGATATAAGACATGGGATATAGGTCTTAGAATATAGTATAAGATCTAGGTAGGATAGGATATGATACGATAAGATTGCAAAGGACGGTTGGAAGAGAGGAGTTGATCAGTCCGGTCATTATTAGCGATTGGTTTTGTTTGAGAGTGTCTGGAGCTCTCAAACAGAACCCATTACTCATTGAGTCTCGGGCAAGACTCGCAAAAGGGATTTTCTGTAAGATGGGATAAGAAATGATAATATAATAGGTATATGTGATACAGGATATAAGATATAACATATAGGGCATAGAAAATGGCATTTGGGATATAGTGTAAGTGATATAGGATTTTAGGATTGTGATTTAGGTTTTTGGTATACCACAGAATATAGATAGTACAGGATAGCCAGGACAGGGGGATCCGCAGTCTCGACTTGATAGGGATGGGTGTTGTTTGAGTTTGTCCGGAGCTCTCAAACAACACACAGTCCTCTTCAACTGCGGATCCAGCCTCTCATTAGGGTTGGGATCTTGAGGGGGTCCGGTGCCTGCCCTTTGTTATGGATAGTTGTTTTTTGCGCGGTCCAGAACACTCAAAAAACAACATACCCTAACAAGGGGGTCCGGTGCCCGCCCCTCGTTAGGGATGGGTATATTTTGAGGGGACCTTTGTCAGGCTTGGATGTTGTTTTGGGATCCGGATAACTAAAACAATATCCTTTTCTGGCGAGGGGGGTCCGCAGTCCGACCTCTGTTAGGGTTTGGTGTAGTTTGAGGGTTACCGGAGCTCACAAACAACACTCGGCCCTGTTAGGCTGCGGATCCATCCTCTCATTAGGGATGGGATCTTAGGGGTCTAGAGCCCGCCCCTTGTTATGGATGGTGTTATTTGAGCGTTCTGGAACACACAAAAAACATCCGAACTTGACAAGGGGGTCCGGAGCCAACTCCTTATTAGGGATAGGTATTTAGTGAGAGGCCCCTGTCATGAATATATAAAACAGGGGGGAATGGCTAAGATAGTATAGTCAGGATAGGATGGGATATTCAGTATAGAATAAGCTAAGACAGAGTTGGAGAAATAAGATAAGATAAGATAAGTTAGGTCAACGTATTTACAGGGACATAGCATATGTTACACAGGACATAGTATATAGGATATGGGTTATGTGTTATGGGATATGGGGTGTAGGACATAGGATATAGGATATATGAATTACTATAGGATATAGATTCGATATGATCTGATAGGATATAATAAGATAGGATAACATAGGCTATAGGATAGGGATATTGGATATAGGGTACAGAATTTAGAATACAAGATATGGGATATAGCATATAAAATATGGAATGTGGAATGTGGGATATGGGATATAAGACATGGGATATAGGTCTTAAAATATAGTATAAGATCTAGGTAGGATAGGATATGATACGATAAGATTGCAAAGGACGGTTGGAACAGAGGAGTTGATCAGTCCGGTCATTATTAGCGATTGGTTTTGTTTGAGAGTGTCTGGAGCTCTCAAACAGAACCCATTACTCATTGAGTCTCGGGCAAGACTCGCAAAAGGGATTTTCTGTAAGATGGGATAAGAAATGATAATATAATAGGTATATGTGATACAGGATATAAGATATAACATATAGGACATAGAAAATGGCATTTGGGATATAGTGTAAGTGATATAGGATTTTAGGATTGTGATTTAGGTTTTTGGTATACCACAGAATATAGATAGTACAGGATAGCCAGGACAGGGGGATCCGCAGTCTCGACTTGATAGGGATGGGTGTTGTTTGAGTTTGTCCGGAGCTCTCAAACAACACACAGTCCTCTTCAACTGCGGATCCAGCCTCTCATTAGGGTTGGGATCTTGAGGGGGTCCGGTGCCCGCCCCTTGTTATGGATAGTTGTTTTTTGCGCGGTCCAGAACACTCAAAAAACAACATACCCTAACAAGGGGATCCGGTGCCCGCCCCTCGTTAGGGATGGGTATATTTTGAGGGGACCTTTGTCAGGCTTGGATGTTGTTTTGGGATCCGGATAACTAAAACAATATCCTTTTCTGGCGAGGGGGGTCCGCAGTCCGACCTCTGTTAGGGTTTGGTGTAGTTTGAGGGTTACCGGAGCTCACAAACAACACTCGGCCCTGTTAGGCTGCGGATCCATCCTCTCATTAGGGATGGGATCTTAGGGGTCTAGAGCCCGCCCCTTGTTATGGATGGTGTTTTTTGAGCGTTCTGGAACACACAAAAAACATCCGAACTTGACAAGGGGGTCCGGAGCCAACTCCTTATTAGGGATGGGTATTTAGTGAGAGGCCCCTGTCATGAATATATAAAACAGAGGGGAATGGCTAAGATAGTATAGTCAGGATAGGATGGGATATTCAGTGTAGAATAAGCTAAGACAGAGTTGGAGAAATAAGATAAGATAAGATAAGTTAGGTCAACGTATTTACAGGGACATAGCATATGTTACACAGGACATAGTATATAGGATATGGGTTATGTGTTATGGGATATGGGGTGTAGGACATAGGACATAGGATATATGAATTACTATAGGATATAGATTCGATATGATCTGATAGGATATAATAAGATAGGATAACATAGGCTATAGGATAGGGATATTGGATATAGGGTACAGAATTTAGAATACAAGATATGGGATATAGCATATAAAATATGGAATGTGGAATGTGGGATATGGGATATAAGACATGGGATACAGGTCTTAAAATATAGTATAATATCTAGGTAGGATAGGATATGATACGATAAGATTGCAACGGACGGTTGGAACAGAGGAGTTGATCAGTCCGGTCATTATTAGCGATTGGTTTTGTTTGAGAGTGTCTGGAGCTCTCAAACTGAACCCATTACTCATTGAGTCTCGGGCAAGACTCGCAATAGGGATTTTCTGTAAGATGGGATAAGAAATGATAATATAATAGGTATGTGTGATACAGGATATAAGATATAACATATAGGACATAGAAAATGGCATTTGGGATATAGTGTAAGTGATATAGGATTTTAGGATTGTGATTTAGGTTTTTGGTATACCACAGAATATAGATAGTACAGGATAGCCAGGACAGGGGGATCCGCAGTCTCGCCTTGATAGGGATGGGTGTTGTTTGAGTTTGTCCGGAGCTCTCAAACAACACACAGTCCTCTTCAACTGCGGATCCAGCCTCTCATTAGGGTTGGGATCTTGAGGGTGTCCGGTGCCCGCCCCTTGTTATGGATAGTTGTTTTTTGCGCGGTCCAGAACACTCAAAAAACAACATACCCTAACAAGGAGGTCCGGTGCCCGCCCCTCGTTAGGGATGGGTATATTTTGAGGGGACCTTTGTCAGGCTTGGATGTTGTTTTGGGATCCGGATAACTAAAACAATATCCTTTTCTGGCGAGGGGGGTCCGCATTCCGACCTCTGTTAGGGTTTGGTGTAGTTAGAGGGTTACCGGAGCTCACAAACAACACTCGGCCCTGTTAGGCTGCGGATCCATCCTCTCATTAGGGATGGGATATTAGGGGTCTAGAGCCCGCCCCTTGTTGGGATGGTGTTTTTTGAGCGTTCTGGAACACACAAAAAACATCTGAACTTGACAAGGGGGTCCGGAGCCAACTCCTTATTAGGGATGGGTATTTAGTGAGAGGCCCTTGTCATGAATATAAAAAACAGAGGGGAATGGCTAAGATAGTATAGTCAGGATAGGATGGGATATTCAGGATAGAATAAGCTAAGACAGAGTTGGAGAAATAAGATAAGATAAGATAAGTTAGGTCAACGTATTTACAGGGACATAGCATATGTTACACAGGACATAGTATATAGGATATGGGTTATGTGTTATGGGATATGGGGTGTAGGACATAGGATATAGGATATATGATTTACTATAGGATATAGATTCGATATGATCTGATAGGATATAATAAGATAGTATAACATAGGCTATAGGATAGGGATATTGGATATAGGGTACAGAATTTAGAATACAAGATATGGGATATAGCATATAAAATATGGAATGTGGAATGTGGGATATGGGATATAAGACATAGGATATAGGTCTTAAAATATAGTATAAGATCTAGGTAGGATAGGATATGATACGATAAGATTGCAAAGGACGGTTGGAACAGAGGAGTTTATCAGTCCGGTCATTATTAGCGATTGGTTTTGTTTGAGAGTGTCTGGAGCTCTCAAACAGAACCCATTACTCATTGAGTCTCGGGCAAGACTCGCAAAAGGGATTTTCTGTATGATGGGATAAGAAATGATAATATAATAGTTATATGTGATACAGGATATAAGATATAACATATACGACATAGAAAATGGCATTTGGGATATAGTGTAAGTGATATAGGATTTTAGGATTGTGATTTAGGTTTTTGGTATACCACAGAATATAGATAGTACTGGATAGCGAGGACAGGGGGATCCGCAGTCTCGCCTTGATAGGGATGGGTGTTGTTTGAGTTTGTCCGGAGCTCTCAAACAACACACAGTCCTCTTCAACTGCGGATCCATTCTCTCATTAGGGTTGGGATCTTGAGGGGGTCCGGTGCCCGCCCCTTGTTATGGATAGTTGTTTTTTGCGCGGTCCAGAACACTCAAAAAACAACATACCCTAACAAGGGGGTCCGGTGCCCGCCCCTCGTTAGGGATGGGTATATTTTGAGGGGACCTTTGTCAGGCTTGGATGTTGTTTTGGGATCCGGATAACTAAAACAATATCCTTTTCTGGCGAGGGGGGGTCCGCAGTCCGACCTCTGCTAGGGTTTGGTGTAGTTTGAGGGTTACCGGAGCTCACAAACAACACTCGGCCCTGTTAGGCTGCGGATCCATCCTCTCATTAGGGATGGGATCTTAGGGGTCTAGAGCCCGCCCCTTGTTATGGATGGTGTTTTTTGAGCGTTCTGGAACACACAAAAAACATCCGAACTTGACAAGGGGGTCCGGAGCCAACTCCTTATTAGGGATGGGTATTTAGTGAGAGGCCCCTGTCATGAATATATAAAACAGAGGGGAATGGTTAAGATAGTATAGTCAGGATAGGATGGGATATTCAGGAAAGAATAAGCTAAGACAGAGTTGGAGAAATAAGATATGATAAGATAAGTTAGGTCAACGTATTTACAGGGACATAGCATAAGTTACACAGGACATAGTATATAGGATATGGGTTATGTGTTATGGGATATGGGGTGTAGGACATAGGATATAGGATATATGATTTACTATAGGATATAGATTCGATATGATCTGATAGGATATAATAAGATAGGATAACATAGGCTATAGGATAGGGTTATTGGATATAGGGTACAGAATTTAGAATACAAGATATGGGATATAGGATATAAAATATGGAATGTGGAATGTGGGATATGGGATATAAGACATGGGATACAGGTCTTAAAATATAGTATAAGATCTAGGTAGGATAGGATATGATACGATAAGATTGCAAAGGATGGTTGGAACAGAGGAGTTGATCAGTCCGGTCATTATTAGCGATTGGTTTTGTTTGAGAGTGTCTGGAGCTCTCAAACAGAACCCATTACTCATTGAGTCTCGGGCAAGACTCGCAAAAGGGATTTTCTGTATGATGGGATAAGAAATGATAATATAATAGTTATATGTGATACAGGATATAAGATATAACATATAGGACATAGAAAATGGCATTTGGGATATAGTGTAAGTGATATAGGATTTTAGGATTGTGATTTAGGTTTTTGGTATACCACAGAATATAGATAGTACAGGATAGCCAGGACAGGGGGATCCGCAGTCTCGCCTTGATAGGGATGGGTGTTGTTTGAGTTTGTCCGGAGCTCTCAAACAACACACAGTCCTCTTCAACTGCGGATCCAGCCTCTCATTAGGGTTGGGATCTTGAGGGGGTCCGGTGCCCGCCCCTTGTTATGGATAGTTGTTTTTTGCGCGGTCCAGAACACTCAAAAAACAACATACCCTAACAAGGGGGTCCGGTGCCCGCCCCTCGTTAGGGATGGGTATATTTTGAGGGGACCTTTGTCAGGCTTGGATGTTGTTTTGGGATCCGGATAACTAAAACAATATCCTTTTCTGGCGAGGGGGGTCCGCAGTCCGACCTCTGTTATGGTTTGGTGTAGTTTGAGGGTTACCGGAGCTCACAAACAACACTCGGCCCTGTTAGGCTGCGGATCCATCCTCTCATTAGGGATGGGATATTAGGGGTCTAGAGCCCGCCCCTTGTTGGGATGGTGTTTTTTGAGCGTTCTGGAACACACAAAAAACATCTGAACTTGACAAGGGGGTCCGGAGCCAACTCCTTATTAGGGATGGGTATTTAGTGAGAGGCCCTTGTCATGAATATAAAAAACAGAGGGGAATGGCTAATATAGTATAGTCAGGATAGGATGGCATATTCAGGATAGAATAAGCTAAGACAGAGTTGGAGAAATAAGATAAGATAAGATAAGTTAGGTCAACGTATTTACAGGGACATAGCATATGTTACACAGGACATAGTATATAGGATATGGGTTATGTGTTATGGGATATGGGGTGTAGGACATAGGATATAGGATATATGATTTACTATAGGATATAGATTCGATATGATCTGATAGGATATAATAAGATAGTATAACATAGGCTATAGGATAGGGATATTGGATATAGGGTACAGAATTTAAAATACAAGATATGGGATATAGCATATAAAATATGGAATGTGGAATGTGGGATATGGGATATAAGACATAGGATATAGGTCTTAAAATATAGTATAAGATCTAGGTAGGATAGGATATGATACGATAAGATTGCAAAGGACGGTTGGAACAGAGGAGTTTATCAGTCCGGTCATTATTAGCGATTGGTTTTGTTTGAGAGTGTCTGGAGCTCTCAAACAGAACCCATTACTCATTGAGTCTCGGGCAAGACTCGCAAAAGGGATTTTCTGTATGATGGGATAAGAAATGATAATATAATAGTTATATGTGATACAGGATATAAGATATAACATATAGGACATAGAAAATGGCATTTGGGATATAGTGTAAGTGATATAGGATTTTAGGATTGTGATTTAGGTTTTTGGTATACCACAGAATATAGATAGTACTGGATAGCGAGGACAGGGGGATCCGCAGTCTCGCCTTGATAGGGATGGGTGTTGTTTGAGTTTGTCCGGAGCTCTCAAACAACACACAGTCTTCTTCAACTGCGGATCCATTCTCTCATTAGGGTTGGGATCTTGAGGGGGTCCGGTGCCCGCCCCTTGTTATGGATAGTTGTTTTTTGCGCGGTCCAGAACACTCAAAAAACAACATACCCTAACAAGGGGGTCCGGTGCCCGCCCCTCGTTAGGGATGGGTATATTTTGAGGGGACCTTTGTCAGGCTTGGATGTTGTTTTGGGATCCGGATAACTAAAACAATATCCTTTTCTGGCGAGGGGGGTCCGCAGTCCGACCTCTGCTAGGGTTTGGTGTAGTTTGAGGGTTACCGGAGCTCACAAACAACACTCGGCCCTGTTAGGCTGCGGATCCATCCTCTCATTAGGGATGGGATCTTAGGGGTCTAGAGCCCGCCCCTTGTTATGGATGGTGTTTTTTGAGCGTTCTGGAACACACAAAAAACATCCGAACTTGACAAGGGGGTCCGGAGCCAACTCCTTATTAGGGATGGGTATTTAGTGAGAGGCCCCTGTCATGAATATATAAAACAGAGGGGAATGGCTAAGATAGTATAGTCAGGATAGGTTGGGATATTCAGGAAAGAATAAGCTAAGACAGAGTTGGAGAAATAAGATATGATAAGATAAGTTAGGTCAACGTATTTACAGGGACATAGCATAAGTTACACAGGACATAGTATATAGGATATGGGTTATGTGTTATGGGATATGGGGTGTAGGACATAGGATATAGGATATATGATTTACTATAGGATATAGATTCGATATGATCTGTTAGGATATAATAAGATAGGATAACATAGGCTATAGGATAGGGATATTGGATATAGGGTACAGAATTTAGAATACAAGATATGGGATATAGGATATAAAATATGGAATGTGGAATGTGGGATATGGGATATAAGACATGGGATACAGGTCTTAAAATATAGTATAAGATCTAGGTAGGATAGGATATGATACGATAAGATTGCAAAGGATGGTTGGAACAGAGGAGTTGATCAGTCCGGTCATTATTAGCGATTGGTTTTGTTTGAGAGTGTCTGGAGCTCTCAAACAGAACCCATTACTCATTGAGTCTCGGGCAAGACTCGCAAAAGGGATTTTCTGTAAGATGGGATAAGAAATGATAATATAATAGGTATATGTGATACAGGATATAAGATATAACATATAGGACATAGAAAATGGCATTTGGGATATAGTGTAAGTGATATAGGATTTTAGGATTGTGATTTAGGTTTTTGGTATACCACAGAATATAGATAGTACAGGATAGCCAGGACAGGGGGATCCGCAGTCTCGCCTTGATAGGGAAGGGTGTTGTTCGAGTTTGTCCGGAGCTCTCAAACAACACACAGTCCTCTTCAACTGCGGATCCAGCCTCTCATTAGGGTTGGGATCTTGAGGGGGTCCGGTGCCCGCCCCTTGTTATGGATAGTTGTTTTTTGCGCGGTCCAGAACACTCAAAAAACAACATACCCTAACAAGGGGGTCCGGTGCCCGCCCCTCGTTAGGGATGGGTATATTTTGAGGGGACCTTTGTCAGGCTTGGATGTTGTTTTGGGATCCGGATAACTAAAACAATATCCTTTTCTGGCGAGGGGGGTCCGCAGTCCGACCTCTGTTATGGTTTGGTGTAGTTTGAGGGTTACCGGAGCTCACAAACAACACTCGGCCCTGTTAGGCTGCGGATCCATCCTCTCATTAGGGATGGGATATTAGGGGTCTAGAGCCCGCCCCTTGTTGGGATGGTGTTTTTTGAGCGTTCTGGAACACACAAAAAACATCTGAACTTGACAAGGGGGTCCGGAGCCAACTCCTTATTAGGGATGGGTATTTAGTGAGAGGCCCTTGTCATGAATATAAAAAACAGAGGGGAATGGCTAAGATAGTATAGTCAGGATAGGATGGGATATTCAGGATAGAATAAGCTAAGACAGAGTTGGAGAAATAAGATAAGATAAGATAAGTTAGGTCAACGTATTTACAGGGACATAGCATATGTTACACAGGACATAGTATATAGGATATGGGTTATGTGTTATGGGATATGGGGTGTAGGACATAGGATATAGGATATATGATTTACTATAGGATATAGATTCGATATGATCTGATAGGATATAATAAGATAGTATAACATAGGCTATAGGATAGGGATATTGGATATAGGGTACAGAATTTAGAATACAAGATATGGGATATAGCATATAAAATATGGAATGTGGAATGTGGGATATGGGATATAAGACATAGGATATAGGTCTTAAAATATAGTATAAGATCTAGGTAGGATAGGATATGATACGATAAGATTGCAAAGGACGGTTGGAACAGAGGAGTATATCAGTCCGGTCATTATTAGCGATTGGTTTTGTTTGAGAGTGTCTGGAGCTCTCAAACAGAACCCATTACTCATTGAGTCTCGGGCAAGACTCGCAAAAGGGATTTTCTGTATGATGGGATAAGAAATGATAATATAATAGTTATATGTGATACAGGATATAAGATATAACATATAGGACATAGAAAATGGCATTTGGGATATAGTGTAAGTGATATAGGATTTTAGGATTGTGATTTAGGTTTTTGGTATACCACAGAATATAGATAGTACTGGATAGCGAGGACAGGGGGATCCGCAGTCTCGCCTTGATAGGGATGGGTGTTGTTTGAGTTTGTCCGGAGCTCTCAAACAACACACAGTCCTCTTCAACTGCGGATCCATTCTCTCATTAGGGTTGGGATCTTGAGGGGGTCCGGTGCCCGCCCCTTGTTATGGATAGTTGTTTTTTGCGCGGTCCAGAACACTCAAAAAACAACATACCCTAACAAGGGGGTCCGGTGCCCGCCCCTCGTTAGGGATGGGTATATTTTGAGGGGACCTTTGTCAGGCTTGGATGTTGTTTTGGGATCCGGATAACTAAAACAATATCCTTTTCTGGCGAGGGGGGTCCGCAGTCCGACCTCTGCTAGGGTTTGGTGTAGTTTGAGGGTTACCGGAGCTCACAAACAACACTCGGCCCTGTTAGGCTGCGGATCCATCCTCTCATTAGGGATGGGATCTTAGGGGTCTAGAGCCCGCCCCTTGTTATGGATGGTGTTTTTTGAGCGTTCTGGAACACACAAAAAACATCCGAACTTGACAAGGGGGTCCGGAGCCAACTCCTTATTAGGGATGGGTATTTAGTGAGAGGCCCCTGTCATGAATATATAAAACAGAGGGGAATGGCTAAGATAGTATAGTCAGGATAGGTTGGGATATTCAGGAAAGAATAAGCTAAGACAGAGTTGGAGAAATAAGATATGATAAGATAAGTTAGGTCAACGTATTTACAGGGACATAGCATAAGTTACACAGGACATAGTATATAGGATATGGGTTATGTGTTATGGGATATGGGGTGTAGGACATAGGATATAGGATATATGATTTACTATAGGATATAGATTCGATATGATCTGATAGGATATAATAAGATAGGATAACATAGGCTATAGGATAGGGATATTGGATATAGGGTACAGAATTTAGAATACAAGATATGGGATATAGGATATAAAATATGGAATGTGGAATGTGGGATATGGGATATAAGACATGGGATACAGGTCTTAAAATATAGTATAAGATCTAGGTAGGATAGGATATGATACGATAAGATTGCAAAGGATGGTTGGAACAGAGGAGTTGATCAGTCCGGTCATTATTAGCGATTGGTTTTGTTTGAGAGTGTCTGGAGCTCTCAAACAGAACCCATTACTCATTGAGTCTCGGGCAAGACTCGCAAAAGGGATTTTCTGTAAGATGGGATAAGAAATGATAATATAATAGGTATATGTGATACAGGATATAAGATATAACATATAGGACATAGAAAATGGCATTTGGGATATAGTGTAAGTGATATAGGATTTTAGGATTGTGATTTAGGTTTTTGGTATACCACAGAATATAGATAGTACAGGATAGCCAGGACAGGGGGATCCGCAGTCTCGCCTTGATAGGGAAGGGTGTTGTTTGAGTTTGTCCGGAGCTCTCAAACAACACACAGTCCTCTTCAACTGCGGATCCAGCCTCTCATTAGGGTTGGGATCTTGAGGGAGTCCGGTGCCCGCCCCTTGTTATGGATAGTTGTTTTTTGCGCGGTCCAGAACACTCAAAAAACAACATACCCTAACAAGGGGGTCCGGTGCCCGCCCCTCGTTAGGGATGGGTATATTTTGAGGGGACCTTTGTCAGGCTTGGATGTTGTTTTGGGATCCGGATAACTAAAACAATATCCTTTTCTGGCGAGGGGGGTCCGCAGTCCGACCTCTGTTATGGTTTGGTGTAGTTTGAGGGTTACCGGAGCTCACAAACAACACTCGGCCCTGTTAGGCTGCGGATCCATCCTCTCATTAGGGATGGGATATTAGGGGTCTAGAGCCCGCCCCTTGTTGGGATGGTGTTTTTTGAGCGTTCTGGAACACACAAAAAACATCTGAACTTGACAAGGGGGTCCGGAGCCAACTCCTTATTAGGGATGGGTATTTAGTGAGAGGCCCTTGTCATGAATATAAAAAACAGAGGGGAATGGCTAAGATAGTATAGTCAGGATAGGATGGGATATTCAGGATAGAATAAGCTAAGACAGAGTTGGAGAAATAAGATAAGATAAGATAAGTTAGGTCAACGTATTTACAGGGACATAGCATATGTTACACAGGACATAGTATATAGGATATGGGTTATGTGTTATGGGATATGGGGTGTAGGACATAGGATATAGGATATATGATTTACTATAGGATATAGATTCGATATGATCTGATAGGATATAATAAGATAGTATAACATAGGCTATAGGATAGGGATATTGGATATAGGGTACAGAATTTAGAATACAAGATATGGGATATAGCATATAAAATATGGAATGTGGAATGTGGGATATGGGATATAAGACATAGGATATAGGTCTTAAAATATAGTATAAGATCTAGGTAGGATAGGATATGATACGATAAGATTGCAAAGGACGGTTGGAACAGAGGAGTATATCAGTCCGGTCATTATTAGCGATTGGTTTTGTTTGAGAGTGTCTGGAGCTCTCAAACAGAACCCATTACTCATTGAGTCTCGGGCAAGACTCGCAAAAGGGATTTTCTGTATGATGGGATAAGAAATGATAATATAATAGTTATATGTGATACAGGATATAAGATATAACATATAGGACATAGAAAATGGCATTTGGGATATAGTGTAAGTGATATAGGATTTTAGGATTGTGATTTAGGTTTTTGGTATACCACAGAATATAGATAGTACTGGATAGCGAGGACAGGGGGATCCGCAGTCTCGCCTTGATAGGGATGGGTGTTGTTTGAGTTTGTCCGGAGCTCTCAAACAACACACAGTCCTCTTCAACTGCGGATCCATTCTCTCATTAGGGTTGGGATCTTGAGGGGGTCCGGTGCCCGCCCCTTGTTATGGATAGTTGTTTTTTGCGCGGTCCAGAACACTCAAAAAACAACATACCCTAACAAGGGGGTCCGGTGCCCGCCCCTCGTTAGGGATGGGTATATTTTGAGGGGACCTTTGTCAGGCTTGGATGTTGTTTTGGGATCCGGATAACTAAAACAATATCCATTTCTGGCGATGTGGGTCCGCAGTCCGACCTCTGCTAGGGTTTGGTGTAGTTTGAGGGTTACCGGAGCTCACAAACAACACTCGGCCCTGTTAGGCTGCGGATCCATCCTCTCATTAGGGATGGGATCTTAGGGGTCTAGAGCCCGCCCCTTGTTATGGATGGTGTTTTTTGAGCGTTCTGGAACACACAAAAAACATCCGAACTTGACAAGGGGGTCCGGAGCCAACTCCTTATTAGGGATGGGTATTTAGTGAGAGGCCCCTGTCATGAATATATAAAACAGAGGGGAATGGCTAAGATAGTATAGTCAGGATAGGATGGGATATTCAGGAAAGAATAAGCTAAGACAGAGTTGGAGAAATAAGATATGATAAGATAAGTTAGGTCAACGTATTTACAGGGACATAGCATAAGTTACACAGGACATAGTATATAGGATATGGGTTATGTGTTATGGGATATGGGGTGTAGGACATAGGATATAGGATATATGATTTACTATAGGATATAGATTCGATATGATCTGATAGGATATAATAAGACAGGATAACATAGGCTATAGGATAGGGATATTGGATATAGGGTACAGAATTTAGAATACAAGATATGGGATATAGGATATAAAATATGGAATGTGGAATGTGGGATATGGGATATAAGACATGGGATATAGGTCTTAAAATATAGTATAAGATCTAGGTAGGATAGGATATGATACGATAAGATTGCAAAGGACGGTTGGAACAGAGGAGTTGATCAGTCCGGTCATTATTAGCGATTGGTTTTTTTTGAGAGTGTCTGGAGCTCTGAAACAGAACCCATTACTCATTGAGTCTCGGGCAAGCCTCGCATGAGGGATTGTCTGTAAGATGGGATAAGAAATGATAATATAATAGGTATATGTGATACAGGATATAAGATATAACATATAGGACATAGGAAATGGCATTTGGGTTATAGTGTAAGTGATATAGGATTTTAGGATTGTGATTTAGATTTTTGGTATACCACAGAATATAGATAGTACAGGATAACCAGGACAGGGGGAACCGCAGTCTCGCCTTGATAGGGATCGTTGTTGTTTGAGGGTGTCCGGAGCTCTCAAACAACACGCAGTCCTGTTCAACTGCGGATCCAGCCTCTCATTAGGGTTGAGATAATGAGGGGGTCCGGTGCCCGCCCCTTTTTAGGGATAGTTGTTTTTTGCGCGGTCCAGAACACTCAAAAAACAACATACCGTAACCAGGGGGTCCGGTGCCCGCCCGTCGATAGGGATGGGTATATTTTGAGGGGTCTTCGTCAGGCTTGGATGTTGTTTTGGGATCCAGATAAATAAAACAATATCCTTTTCTGGCGAGGGGGGTCCGCAGTCCGACCTCTGTTAGGGTTTGGTGTAGTTTGAGGGTTACCGGAGCTAACAAACAACACTCGGCCCTGTTAGGCTGCGGATCCATCCTCTCATTAGGGAATTGATCTTAGGGGTCTAGAGCCTGCCCCTTGTTAGGGATGGTGTTTTTTGAGCGTTCTGGAACACACAAAAAACATCCGAACTTGACAAGGGGGTCCGGAGCCAACTCCTTATTAGGGATGTGCATTTAGTGAGAGGCCATTGTCATGAATATAAAAAACAGAGGGGAATGGCTAAGATAGTATAGTCAGGATAGGATGGGATATTCAGGATAGAATAAGCTAAGACAGAGTTGGAAGAATAAGATAAGATAAGTTAGGTCAACGTATTTACAGGGATATAGCATAAGTTACACAGGACATAGTATATATGATATGGGTTATGTGTTACGGGATATGGGAGATTGTACATAGGATATAGGACATGGGTTAATGGGTATAGGATATATGATTTACTATAGGATATAGATTCGATATGATCTGATAGGATATAATAAGATAGGATAACATAGGCTATAGGATAGGGATATTGGATATAGGGTACAGAATTTAGAATACAATATATGGGATATGGGATATAGGATATAAAATATGGAATGTGGGATATGGTATATAAGACATGAGATATGGGGCTTAAAATATAGTATAAGATCTAGGTAGGATAGGATATGATACGATAAGATTGCAAAGGATGGTTGGAACAGAGGAGTTGATCAGTCCGGCCATTATTAGCGATTGGTTTTGTTTGAGTTTCCGGAGCTCTCAATCAACACACAGTCCTCTTCAACTGCGGATCCAGCCTCTCATTAGGTCATCTCCAACTCCTTATTAGGTGTTACTGATCGTAATTAAAATCTCCCGTACGAGGGCGCTGTGTCAGCGCCGTAATTTTATTTATTATTCCAATCGTCTGCGTGTTGACGATAGATTGTAATTTAGTTACTAGTGAGTGGAAACACTGAATTTTTGTTGTTGTTGTTGTTATTAAGATAATGGAATGTTTGATTTGGAAACGGTCAGAGAGACTGTTTCACTCTTAACAATTATTGTTTTAAAATAAAGAAATATACAGTTCACTGCGAAGAGTTCCTTAAAAATGGTGTCCCTGAGTAACTTTTGTTTATTCTTAACAAAAATTGGTCCGTCGAGGCCAAAGTAAACGGATTTATCGTTTGCTTTTAGAGTCAAGAATCAGCGACGAGACTTGGTTTCTTCGAATAAGGTAGGACTTTTTCTTTAACATGTCTACTGAATTAAAAAATATTTTGACAAAAAAAAGAGTTTTAAAATGTAAAATTACTAAATTTGTGAGTGAAATTAAATTAAGTGACTCTGATGAATGTTCTTTAGAACTTGTAAATACGAAATGTGATCAATTCAATACAGAATTGAAAGAAATTTTTGATAAAATTTATTCATTGTGCGATGAAGAAGAAATTGATAAATATCTCGATGAACAATCATCGATTGAAAAAGAGTTAGATGAAACTTGGTTAAAAATTAAAAGAGCGAAACAAAAACAAATAAATGTTCTTAATGAATCAAAGCCGAAACAAGAGAATAGTGTAACGGAAGTTCGACTTCCCACGATTAATCTACCTTCTTTTAGTGGAAACGTACAGGATTGGATATATTTTAGTGATCTTTTTAAATCTAGCGTTCACAATAATAGCGCACTTTCGGGTGCTCAAAAGTTATCATATTTGAAATCTTCGCTTCATTCTGAAGCTGCAAAAGTTGTACAAAGTATAACGATTTCAGATGATAATTATCAAACAGCGTGGTCCTTATTAGAGGAAAGATATTCCAATAAAAGACAACAAGTGTTTGCTCACATTAAAAAATTAATGTCCATTAATTCAATACAAAGTGAAACACCTAGTGCTATTCTTAATTTAGCAGATACCGCCAGTGAATGTATCGGATCTCTAGAAATTCTCGATCAAAAAATTGAAGGGTTTGCGGATACAATAATAACTTATATATTGTGGCAGAAATTAGATGGGTCCACAAAATTATGGTTTGAACGTGAACAAAAAAAAGACGAGCTACCAAAATTAAAAGAATTAATCGAGTTTTTAAAAAGACAAGCGAGAACACTGCAAGTTTCCAAACCTCTTATAAATAATGTAACTCCTAAACGCAATGCTCAACAACGAATCACTAGTATGGTATCTACATCTAATGGTAAAAACTCAAAAACATTTAAATGTGTTAAGTGTCAGAGTAATGAATTCCACGGTTTGCACAAATGTCCAGAATTCTTAAATCTTTCAGTGGCTTCTAGATATGAATTCGTAAAGAAAAATAATATTTGTTTTAACTGTTTAAAATTCCACTCGGTTAGAAATTGTAAATCTACTTATTCTTGTCGGAAATGTATGAAAAAACATTCGAGTTTACTGCATTTCGAGAATGAAAATGAAAAGCAAATTCAAAACAGCGATAGAAAAAATGAATTTATTTCAAAACCCGAGGTCAGTGATTGCAATATCCAAAACCAGAATCAAATCATAGCGCATTCAAATCTAGACCCGAATGCTGCAACATTTCACATTTCTAACGAAAGAGTATTTTCAGGTACATCTGTTTGTGAGATGAATTATTTAAGTTCTGGCATCTTATCAACTGTCATTGTTTATATTAAAAATAAATTTGGTGAATTTAAGCCGTTAAGAGGTCTGATTGATGCTGGATCAATGAGTAATTTCATTACGATTCAGTGTGCTGATTATTTAGGAATTAAGAAAGAAAAAATAAAAGTTGCGGTTTCAGGATTAAATGGCATCTCCGTGAATATTAACTCCAAGGTAAAAGCATTAATTTCGAACAATTCAAATTTTAAGGCGGAAATAGAACTTCTTTGTGTACCAAAAATATCGGATACTATTCCAGTAAATCGGATTAACGTTCCAACAGAACAATACCTTAATAACATTAAATTAGCGGATCCAGAATTTTACAAACCTGGAAAAATTCATGTTCTTTTGGGAGCTCAAATATTTTATGATCTTTTAGAAGTCGGTCGAATTGAAGTCCCCAATTCTAATTTAAAATTCCAAAACTCGGTATTTGGATTCATTGCCTGTGGAAGCGTATTAAATCCTGACAATCAAATCACGCAAAATACTCATTGTGGGCTTGTTTGTAACTATGAAGATTTGACAAAAGAAGTTCAAAAATTCTTTCAGTTAGAAACATTAGGGATAAAAGACGATCCCACATGTACTGACGAAGATAGAGCATTAGAAATATTCGAAAAATCTGTATCTTATAAAAATAAACGTTACGAAGTTACCTTACCATGGAAAAAAGATTGGCGAGAAATGAACGACAATCTCAAAATAGCCAATAATAGACTAAACTGTCTTAAAGTGAAAATGAAGCGAAAATTAGAGCTTCGTGCTCAATATTGTGAGACTTTGAAAGATTATGAAAATAAAGGAATCATAGAAAAAATAACGGAAACGCACAAGCCAGTGGAGAAACCACTTTTTTATCTTCCACATCAACCTGTCTTTAGACAAAGCCTGACAACAAAAATGAGAGTAGTCTTCGATGCCAGCTCACACGATGTTGGCGAATTATCGTTAAATGATTGTCTTTGGCCAGGTCCAAATCTAAATCCAAACATATTCGATCTACTTATCAATTTTAGATTAAACAAAATAGCATTGATAGGTGATATAGAAAAAGCCTTTCTGCAGATATCCCTAGCGGAGAAAGACAGAGATGCAGTGAGGTTTTTATGGATTGGAGATAGAGGTATAGAAATATATCGCTTCAACCGAGTTCTTTTTGGTATGAATGCTTCCCCGTTTCTTCTTGCTGCTACTCTAAGAAAACATATCAAGAAATTTCAAGTTAGATATCCTACAACAACAAAGTTATTAGATAGGTGCCTCTACGTTGATGATTTCATCGCTGGTGCTGACAACTTGCAAGATGCGTTAGAAATCTCTCGAAATGCTGTTTATATTATGAGCGAGGCAAGTATGAAACTCAGAAAATGGTCAACTAATGATAACGATTTGATGGAGCAATGGAAACAAGAAGGGTTTGATACTCAGCCTCTACACAACCCAATTGAATTAGGATTTGACTCAACAAAGGTTCTAGGAATGTCTTGGCATACGAGTGAAGATTGCTTTATCGTAGATGTAAAAGGCTTATTAGAAATGTTATCAAAAAATGAAAACACCAAGCGCTTCATCCTGCGTGCTATTGGAAAAATATTCGACCCTCTTGGCTTGCTCACTCCTTATACTATTCGCATGAAATGCCTATTTCAAGATCTGTGGTTGAGGAAAATTGCTTGGGATGAAGATCTACCAATAGATGTTAAAGAAAAGTGGCTTCAATGGTGTTCTGAGATCCCACGCCTCTCCGACCTAAAAATTCCAAGAATTGTGCTAAATTCAACGAAAGAAGAAAATTCAGATGTGGTAGAGATTCACTGTTTTTGCGATGCTAGTAAGAAAGCCTTCGGCACTGTCATATACCTCAGAATTGTAAAAGAAAATGCTATTGAAGTTAACCTTGTGACTTCAAAAAGTAGAGTTACACCTCTTAAAAAAATCACTTTACCAAGATTAGAGCTATTGGGAGCTTTACTTGCTGCCCGACTAGGTAATGCAGTCAAGAAAATAGTAGATCATAAGAAGCCATCAGATGTGTTCTTCTGGACAGACTCGAAAATCACTTTGTACTGGATTAGAGGTTCTAGTAAAAGATGGAAATCATTCATAGCCAATCGTGTCAACGAGATTCAATCTTTGACTGACTCCAATTCGTGGTTTCATTGTCCGGGAAAGTCTAATCCAGCCGACCTCCTTACCAGAGGCGTCAGTGTTGATATGCTCTTAGAAAAGGATTTGTGGTTTAAAGGTCCCCCCTTTTTGAGAGAAACTGTTCTCCCAACTAATGACTGCAACATCCAAAATTCGCCAGATAACTATTCTGATGAACTAAAGAAAACAGTTAAATGTGAAAATGATAACTCTTTAGTTACTCTAGCTATTTATGATCAAAATTATTTATTAGATTATATTATTAGTGTTAGTAATAATTATATAACTATCATTCGTATTTTATGTTATGTGCTTAGATTTATTCATAACCTTCGAAATGTTAATAGAGTGAAAGATCATCTTACTTCTAAAGAATTGAATGCTGCAGAATTATCACTGATAAAGATGGTTCAACAAAGTGAGTATCAGGAAGAAATAAAATGTCTTCAGAAAGGTAATTCGGTACCAAATAAAAGTAAACTAAATTCTTTAAATTGTTTCTTAGATGAAAGTAATATTTTAAGAGTTGGGGGTAGATTGGGTAACTCATATTTGACAACAAATGAAAAACATCCTATGGTTCTGCCAAGTAAGCATCCCCTTACTCTAATTATTGTAAGATATTTTCATTTAAAGTATTTACATGTAGGATCACAAACATTGTTGTACCATATTCGTCGTAAATTTTGGATAACTAATGGTAGAAACATCTGTCGCAAAATAACATATGAATGTGTCACTTGTTTTAAAAACAAGCCTGTATTAGCGAGTCAAGTTATGGGTGACTTGCCCAAAGAGCGTGTTACACCTTCATTTCCATTTTCCATTATTGGAACTGATTATTGTGGCCCTTTTTACATTAAATTCAAAAATCAAAGGAAAGGTACATATAATAAAGTGTATGTATGTATATTCGTTTGTCTCTGCACCAAAGCTATTCATCTAGATTTCGTTTCAGATCTCACTTCTGCAGCCTTCATTGCTTGTTTTAAGCGCTTTGTTAGCAGAAGGGGTAAGTGTTCAAAAATATTTTCTGACAATGCAAAAAACTTTGTAGGGGCAAACTTAGAATTGAAAAGGCTTCACAATTTGGTTAGACACCCAGATGAAGCATTAGCTGATTATTTTGCAAGGGAAAATATCGAATGGAATTTTATTCCTCCGAAAGCGCCGAACTTCGGTGGTCTTTGGGAGGCAGGGGTTAAATCATTCAAATTCCATCTAAAACGTGTAATTGGTAACGCGCACCTCACTTTAGAGGAATTTCTGACAGTAATTCTAGAAATTGAAAGTGTTTTGAACTCAAGACCTCTGTCCCCATTGTCATCAGATTTCGACGATTTCGAGACTCTGTCACCGGGTCATTTTCTTATAGGTAGGCCCTTAACGTCTATTATCCTATGGAAATTATGGAAGCGAGACTATCTGAACACCTTGCAGCAACGTAATAAATGGCAAATAAATAAAAACAATATAAATGTTGGTTCTCTCGTATTGATCAAAGATGAAAATACGCTCAGCACAAAATGGGCAACAGGTAGGATTTCCGAGATATTTCTCGGTAAGGACAAAAAAGTTCGAGTAGTGAACATTCGTCTACCTAACGGTAGAATAATAAAGAGAGATGTGAGAAGTATTTGTCCCCTTCCAATTAATGGAAACTAATTTCTTTAATGTATATATTTGGTATATTTTGAATATATTTTGTTGTTTAATTTCTATCGTATGTTTTATTGTATTCAAATGTAAAGTAATTTAGCCATTTTTCCTTTGTTATTAATTATATCTTTGCATTGTTATATGTAGTATTATGTAATTTTATATTATATATTAGAGTAGTTTTGAAACCTGCAGGTTTCAACGGTCGGGAGTATGTTACTGATCGTAATTAAAATCTCCCGTACGAGGGCGCTGTGTCAGCGCCGTAATTTTATTTATTATTCCAATCGTCTGCGTGTTGACGATAGATTGTAATTTAGTTACTAGTGAGTGGAAACACTGAATTTTTGTTGTTGTTGTTGTTATTAAGATAATGGAATGTTTGATTTGGAAACGGCCAGAGAGACTGTTTCACTCTTAACAATTATTGTTTTAAAATAAAGAAATATACAGTTCACTGCGAAGAGTTCCTTAAAAATGGTGTCCCTGAGTAACTTTTGTTTATTCTTAACATTAGGGATGGGTATTTAGTGAGAGGCCCTTGTCATGAATAACCCATAGGAACATGGGTTAATTGATATGTGATATGTGATTTACTATAGGATATAGATACGATATTATCTGATAGGACATATTAAGATAGGATAACATAGCTATAGGATAGGGATATTGGATATAGGGTACAGAATTTAGAATACAAGATATGGGATATAGGATATAAAATATGGAATGTGGAATGTGGGATATGGGATATAAGACATGGGATATAGGTCTTAAAATATAGTATAAGATCTAGGTAGGATAGGATATGATACGATAAGATTGCAAAGGACGGTTGGAACAGAGGAGTTGATCAGTCCGGTCACTATTAGCGATTGGTTTTGTTTGAGAGTGTCTGGAGCTCTCAAACAGAACCCATTACTCATTGAGTCTCGGGCAAGCCTCGCATAAGGTATTGTCTGTAAGATGGGATAAGAAATGATAATATAATAGGTATATCTGATACAGGATATAAGATATAACATATAGGACATAGAAAATGGCATTTGGGATATAGTGTAAGTGATATAGGATATTAGGAATGTTATTTAGGTTTTTTTTATACCACAGAATATAGATAGTACAGGATAACCAGGACAGGGGGAACCGCAGCCTCGCCTTGATAGGGATCGTTGTTGTTTGAGGCTGTCCGGAGCTCTCAAATACACGCAGTCCTGTTCAACTGCGGATCCAGCCTCTCATTAGGGTTGGGATATTGAAGGGTCCGGTGCCCGCCTTTTGTTAGGGATAGTTGTTTTTTGCGCGGTCCAGAACACTCAAAAAACAACATACCCTAACAAGGGGGTCCGGTGCCCGCCCCTCGTCAGAGATGGGTATATTTTGAGGCCCCTTCGTCAGGCTTGGATGTTGTTTTGGGATCCAGATAACTAAAACAATATCCTTTTCTGGCGAGGGGGGTCCGCAGTCCGACCTCTGTTAGGGTATTGTGTAGTTTGAGGGTTACCGGAGCTAACAAACAACACTCGGCCCTGTTAGGCTGCGGATCCATCCTCTCATTATGGATGGGATCTTAGGGGTCTAGAGCCCGCCCCTTCTTAGGGATGGTGTTTTTGAGCGTTATGGAACACACAAAAAACATCCGAACTTGACAAGGGGGTCCGGAGCCAACCCCTTATTAGGGATGGGTATTTAGTGAGAGACCATTGTCATGAATATAAAAAACAGAGGGGAATGGCTAAGATAGTATAGTCAGGATAGGATGGGATATTCAGGATAGAATAAGCTAAGACAGAGTTGGAAGAATAAGATAAGATAAGTTAGGGCAACGTATTTACGGGGATATAGCATAAGTTACACAGGACATAGTATATAGGATATGGGTTATGTGTTATGGGATATGGGGTGTAGGACATAGGATATAGGATATATGATTTACTATAGGATATAGATTCGATATGATCTGATAGGATATAATAAGATAGGATAGCATAGGCTATAGGATAGGGATATTGGATATAGGGTACAGAATTTAGAATACAAGATATGGGATATAGCATATAAAATATGGAATGTGGAATGTGGGATATGGGATATAAGACATGGGATATAGGTCTTAAAATAGAGTATAAGATCTAGGTAGGATAGGATATTATACGATAAGATTGCAAAGGACGGTTGGAACAGAGGAGTTGATCAGTCCGGTCATTATTAGCGATTGGTTTTGTTTGAGTTTGTCCGGAGCTCTCAAACAGAATCCATTACTCATTGAGTCTCTGGCAAGCCTCGCATAAGGGATTGTCTGTACGATGAGATAAGAAATGATAATATAATAGTTATATGTGATACAGGATATAAGATATAACATATAGGACATAGAAAATGGCACTTGGGATATAGTGTTAGTGATATAGGATTTTAGGATTGTGATTTAGGTTTTTTGTATACCACAGAATATAGATAGTACGGGATAACCAGGACAGGGGGAACCGTAGTCTCGCCTTGATAGGGATCGTTGTTGTTTGAGGGTGTCCGGAGCTCTCAAACAACACGCAGTCCTGTTCAACTGCGGATCCAGCCTCTCATTAGGGTTGGGATAATGAGGGGGTCCGGTGCCCGCCCCTTGTTAGGGATAGTTGTTTTTTGCGCGGTCCTGAACACTCAAAAAACAACATACCCTAACCAGGGGGTCCGGTGCCCGCCCCTCGATAGGGATGGGTATATTTTGAGGGGTCTTCGTCAGGGTTGGATGTTGTTTTGGGATCCAGATAACTAAAACAATATCCTTTTCTGGCGAGGGGGGTCCGCAGTCCGACCTCTGTTAGTGTTTGCTGTAGTTTGAGGGTTACCGGAGCTAACAAACAACACTCGGCCCTGTTAGGCTGCGGATCCATCCTCTCATTAGGGATGGGATCTTAGGGGTCTAGAGCCCGCCCCTTATTAGGGATGGTGTTTTTTGAGCGTTCTGGAACACACAAAAAACATCCGAACTTGACAAGGGGGTCCGGAGCCAACTCCTTATTAGGGATGGGTATTTAGTGAGAGGCCATTGTCATGAATATAAAAAACAGAGGGGAATGGCTAAGATAGTATAGTCAGGATAGGATGGGATATTCAGGATAGAATAAGCTAAGACAGAGTTGGAAGAATAAGATAAGATAAGATAAGTTAGGTCAACGTATTTACAGGGATATAGCATAAGTTACACAGGACATAGTATATATGATATGGGTTATGTGTTACGGGATATGGGAGATTGGACATAGGATATAGGACATGGGTTAATGGATATAGGATATATGATTTACCATAGGATATAGATTCGATATGATCTGATAGGATATAATAAGATAGGATAACATAGGCTATAGGATAGGGATATTGTATATAGGGTACAGAATTTAGAATACAAGATATGGGATATAGCATATAAAATATGGAATGTGGAATGTGGGATATGGGATATAAGACATGGGATATAGGTCTTAAAATATAGTATAGGATCTAGGTAGGATAGGATATGATACGATAAGATTGCAAAGGACGGTTGGAACAGAAGTGTTGATCAGTCCGGTCATTATTAGCGATTGGTTTTGTTTGAGAGTGTCTGGAGCTCTCAAACAGAACCCATTACTCATTGAGTCTCGGGCAAGACTCGCAAAAGGGATTTTCTATAAGTTGGGATAAGAAATGATAATATAATAGGTATATGTGATACAGGATATAAGATATAACATATAGGACATAGAAAATGGCATTTGGGATATAGTGTAAGTGATATAGGATTTTAGGATTGTGATTTAGGTTTTTGGTATAACACAGAATATAGATAGTACAGGATAGCCAAGACAGGGGGATCCGCAGTCTCGCCTTGATAGGGATGGGTGTTGTTTGAGTTTGTCCGGAGCTCTCAAACAACACACAGTCCTCTTCAACTGCGGATCCAGCCTCTCATTAGGGTTTGGATCTTGAGGGGGTTCGGTGCCCGCCCCTTGTTATGGATAGTTGTTTTTTGCGCGGTCCAGAACACTCAAAAAACAACATACCCTAACAAGGGGGTCCGGTGCCCGCCCCTCGTTAGGGATGGGTATATTTTGAGGGGACCTTTGTCAGGCTTGGATGTTGTTTTGGGATCCGGATAACTAAAACAATATCCTTTTTTGGCGAGGGGGGTCCGCAGTCCGACCTCTGTTAGGGTTTGGTGTAGTTTGAGGGTTACCAGAGCTCACAAACAACACTCGGACCTGTTAGGCTGCGGATCCATCCTCTCATTAGGGATGGGATCTTAGGGGTCTAGAGCCCGCCCTTGTTATGGATGGTGTTTTTTGAGCGTTCTGGAACACACAAAAAACATCCGAACTTGACAAGGGAGTCCGGAGCCAACTCCTTATTAGGGATGGGTATTTAGTGAGAGGCCCTTGTCATGAATATAAAAAACAGAGGGGAATGGCTAAGATAGTATAGTCAGGATAGGATGGGATATTCAGGATAGAATAAGCTAAGTCAGAGTTGGAGAAATATGATAAGATAAAATAAGTTAGGTCAACGTATTTACAGGGACATAGCATAAGTTACACAGGACATAGTATATAGGATATGGGTTATGTGTTATGGGATATGGGGTGTAGGACATAGGATATAGGATATATGATTTACTATAGGATATAGATTCGATATGATCTGATAGGATATAATAAGATAGGATAACATAGGCTATAGGATAGGGATATTTGATATAGGGTACAGAATTTAGAATACAAGATATGGGATATAGCATATAAAATATGGAATGTGGAATGTGGGATATGGGATATAAGACATGGGATATAGGTCTTAGAATATAGTATAAGATCTAGGTAGGATAGGATATGATACGATAAGATTGCAAAGGACGGTTGGAACAGAGGAGTTGATCAGTCCGGTCATTATTAGCGATTGGTTTTGTTTGAGAGTGTCTGGAGCTCTCAAACAGAACCCATTACTCATTGAGTCTCGGGCAAGACTCGCAAAAGGGATTTTCTGTAAGATGGGATAAGAAATGATAATATAATAGGTATATGTGATACAGGATATAAGATATAACATATAGGGCATAGAAAATGGCATTTGGGATATAGTGTAAGTGATATAGGATTTTAGGATTGTGATTTAGGTTTTTGGTATACCACAGAATATAGATAGTACAGGATAGCCAGGACAGGGGGATCCGCAGTCTCGACTTGATAGGGATGGGTGTTGTTTGAGTTTGTCCGGAGCTCTCAAACAACACACAGTCCTCTTCAACTGCGGATCCAGCCTCTCATTAGGGTTGGGATCTTGAGGGGGTCCGGTGCCTGCCCTTTGTTATGGATAGTTGTTTTTTGCGCGGTCCAGAACACTCAAAAAACAACATACCCTAACAAGGGGGTCCGGTGCCTGCCCCTCGTTAGGGATGGGTATATTTTGAGGGGACCTTTGTCAGGATTGGATGTTGTTTTGGGATCCGGATAACTAAAACAATATCCTTTTCTGGCGAGGGGGGTCCGCAGTCCGACCTCTGTTAGGGTTTGGTGTAGTTTGAGGGTTACCGGAGCTCACAAACAACACTCGGCCCTGTTAGGCTGCGGATCCATCCTCTCATTAGGGATGGGATCTTAGGCGTCTAGAGCCCGCCCCTTGTTATGGATGGTGTTATTTGAGCGTTCTGGAACACAAAAAAAACATCCGAACTTGACAAGGGGGTCCGGAGCCAACTCCTTATTAGGGATAGGTATTTAGTGAGAGGCCCCTGTCATGAATATATAAAACAGGGGGGAATGGCTAAGATAGTATAGTCAGGATAGGATGGGATATTCAGTATAGAATAAGCTAAGACAGAGTTGGAGAAATAAGATAAGATAAGATAAGTTAGGTCAACGTATTTACAGGGACATAGCATATGTTACACAGGACATAGTATATAGGATATGGGTTATGTGTTATGGGATATGGGGTGTAGGACATAGGATATAGGATATATGAATTACTATAGGATATAGATTCGATATGATCTGATAGGATATAATAAGATAGGATAACATAGGCTATAGGATAGGGATATTGGATATAGGGTACAGAATTTAGAATACAAGATATGGGATATAGCATATAAAATATGGAATGTGGAATGTGGGATATGGGATATAAGACATGGGATACAGGTCTTAAAATATAGTATAAGATCTAGGTAGGATAGGATATGATACGATAAGATTGCAAAGGACGGTTGGAACAGAGGAGTTGATCAGTCCGATCATTATTAGCGATTGGTTTTGTTTGAGAGTGTCTGGAGCTCTCAAACAGAACCCATTACTCATTGAGTCTCGGGCAAGACTCGCAAAAGGGATTTTCTGTAAGATGGGATAAGAAATGATAATATAATAGGTATATGTGATACAGGATATAAGATATAACATATAGGACATAGAAAATGGCATTTGGGATATAGTGTAAGTGATATAGGATTTTAGGATTGTGATTTAGGTTTTTGGTATACCACAGAATATAGATAGTACAGGATAGCCAGGACAGGGGAATCCGCAGTCTCGCCTTGATAGGGATGGGTGTTTGAGTTTGTCCGGAGCTCTCAAACAACACACAGTCCTCTTCAACTGCGGATCCAGCCTCTCATTAGGGTTGGGATCTTGAGGGTGTCCGGTGCCCGCCCCTTCTTATGGATAGTTGTTTTTTGCGCGGTCCAGAACACTCAAAAAACAACATACCCTAACAAGGGGGTCCGGTGCCCGCCCCTCGTTAGGGATGGGTATATTTTGAGGGGACCTTTGTCAGGCTTGGATGTTGTTTTGGGATCCGGATAACTAAAACAATATCCTTTTCTGGCGAGGGGGGTCCGCAGTCCGACCTCTGTTAGGGTTTGGTGTAGTTTGAGGGTTACCGGAGCTCACAAACAACACTCGGCCCTGTTAGGCTGCGGATCCATCCTCTCATTAGGGATGGGATCTTAGGGGTCTAGAGCCCGCCCCTTGTTAGGGATGGTGTTTTTTGAGCGTTCTGGAACACACAAAAAACATCCGAACTTGACAAGGGGGTCCGGAGCCAACTCCTTATTAGGGATGGGTATTTAGTGAGAGGCCCTTGTCATGAATATAAAAAACAGAGGGGAATGGCTAAGATAGTATAGTCAGGATAGGATGGGATATTCAGGATAGAATAAGCTAAGACAGAGTTGGAGAAATAAGATAAGATAAGATAAGTTAGGTCAACGTATTTACAGGGACATAGCATAAGTTACACAGGACATAGTATATAGGATATGGGTTATGTGTTATGGGATATGGGGTGTAGGACATAGGATATAGGATATATGATTTACTATAGGATATAGATTCGATATGATCTGATAGGATATAATAAGATAGGATAACATAGGCTATAGGATAGGGATATTGGATATAGGGTACAGAATTTAGAATACAAGATATGGGATATAGCATATAAAATATGGAATGTGGAATGTGGGATATGGGATATAAGACATGGGATATAGGTCTTAAAATATAGTATTTGATCTAGGTAGGATAGGATATGATACGATAAGATTGCAAAGGACGGTTGGAACAGAGGAGTTGATCAGTCCGGTCATTATTAGCGATTGGTTTTGTTTGAGAGTGTCTGGAGCTCTCAAACAGAACCCATTACTCATTGAGTCTCGGGCAAGACTCGCAAAAGGGATTTTCTGTAAGATGGGATAAGATATGATAATATAATAGGTATATGTGATACAGGATATAAGATATAACATATAGGACATAGAAAATGGCATTTGGGATATAGTGTAAGTGATATAGGATTTTAGGATTGTGATTTAGGTTTTTGGTATACCACAGAATATAGATAGTACAGGATAGCCAGGACAGGGGGATCCGCAGTCTCGCCTTGATAGGGATGGGTGTTGTTTGAGTTTGTCCGGAGCTCTCAAACAACACACAGTCCTCTTCAACTGCGGATCCAGCCTCTCATTAGGGTTGGGATCTTGAGGGGGTCCGGTGCCCGCCCCTTGTTATGGATAGTTGTTTTTTGCGCGGTCCAGAACACTCAAAAAACAACATACCCTAACAAGGGGGTCCGGTGCCCGCCCCTCGTTAGGGATGGGTATATTTTGAGGGGACCTTTGTCAGGCTTGGATGTTGTTTTGGGATCCGGATAACTAAAACAATATCCTTTTCTGGCGAGGGGGGTCCGCAGTCCGACCTCTGTTAGGGTTTGGTGTAGTTTGAGGGTTACCGGAGCTCACAAACAACACTTGGCCCTGTTAGGCTGCGGATCCATCCTCTCATTAGGGATGGGATCTTAGGGGTCTAGAGCCCGCCCCTTGTTATGGATGGTGTTTTTTGAGCGTTCTGGAACACACAAAAAACATCCGAACTTGACAAGGGGGTCCGGAGCCAACTCCTTATTAGGGATGGGTATTTAGTGAGAGGCCCCTGTCATGAATATATAAAACAGAGGGGAATGGCTAAGATAGTATAGTCAGGATAGGATGGGATATTCAGTATAGAATAAGCTAAGACAGAGTTGGAGAAATAAGATAAGATAAGATAAGTTAGGTCAACGTATTTACAGGGACATAGCATATGTTACACAGGACATAGTATATAGGATATGGGTTATGTGTTATGGGATATGGGGTGTAGGACATAGGATATAGGATATATGAATTACTATAGGATATAGATTCGATATGATCTGATAGGATATAATAAGATAGGATAACATAGGCTATAGGATAGGGATATTTGATATAGGGTACAGAATTTAGAATACAAGATATGGGATATAGCATATAAAATATGGAATGTGGAATGTGGGATATGGGATATAAGACATGGGATACAGGTCTTAAAATATAGTATAAGATCTAGGTAGGATAGGATATGATACGATAAGATTGCAAAGGACGGTTGGAACAGAGGAGTTGATCAGTCCGGTCATTATTAGCGATTGGTTTTGTTTGAGAGTGTCTGGAGCTCTCAAACAGAACCCATTACTCATTGAGTCTCGGGCAAGACTCGCAAAAGGGATTTTCTGTAAGATGGGATAAGAAATGATAATATAATAGGTATATGTGATACAGGATATAAGATATAACATATAGGACATAGAAAATGGCATTTGGGATATAGTGTAAGTGATATAGGATTTTAGGATTGTGATTTAGGTTTTTGGTATACCACAGAATATAGATAGTACAGGATAGCCAGGACAGGGGGATCCGCAGTCTCGCCTTGATAGGGATGGGTGTTGTTTGAGTTTGTCCGGAGCTCTCAAACAACACACAGTCCTCTTCAACTGCGGATCAAGCCTCTCATTAGGGTTGGGATCTTGAGGGTGTCCGGTGCCCGCCCCTTGTTATGGATAGTTGTTTTTTGCGCGGTCCAGAACACTCAAAAAACAACATACCCTAACAAGGAGGTCCGGTGCCCGCCCCTCGTTAGGGATGGGTATATTTTGAGGGGACCTTTGTCAGGCTTGGATGTTGTTTTGGGATCCGGATAACTAAAACAATATCCTTTTCTGGCGAGGGGGGTCCGCATTCCGACCTCTGTTAGGGTTTGGTGTAGTTAGAGGGTTACCGGAGCTCACAAACAACACTCGGCCCTGTTAGGCTGCGGATCCATCCTCTCATTAGGGATGGGATATTAGGGGTCTAGAGCCCGCCCCTTGTTGGGATGGTGTTTTTTGAGCGTTCTGGAACACACAAAAAACATCTGAACTTGACAAGGGGGTCCGGAGCCAACTCCTTATTAGGGATGGGTATTTAGTGAGAGGCCCTTGTCATGAATATAAAAAACAGAGGGGAATGGCTAAGATAGTATAGTCAGGATAGGATGGGATATTCAGGATAGAATAAGCTAAGACAGAGTTGGAGAAATAAGATAAGATAAGATAAGTTAGGTCAACGTATTTACAGGGACATAGCATATGTTACACAGGACATAGTATATAGGATATGGGTTATGTGTTATGGGATATGGGGTGTAGGACATAGGATATAGGATATATGATTTACTATAGGATATAGATTCGATATGATCTGATAGGATATAATAAGATAGTATAACATAGGCTATAGGATAGGGATATTGGATATAGGGTACAGAATTTAGAATACAAGATATGGGATATAGCATATAAAATATGGAATGTGGAATGTGGGATATGGGATATAAGACATAGGATATAGGTCTTAAAATATAGTATAAGATCTAGGTAGGATAGGATATGATACGATAAGATTGCAAAGGACGGTTGGAACAGAGGAGTTTATCAGTCCGGTCATTATTAGCGATTGGTTTTGTTTGAGAGTGTCTGGAGCTCTCAAACAGAACCCATTACTCATTGAGTCTCGGGCAAGACTCGCAAAAGGGATTTTCTATATGATGGGATAAGAAATGATAATATAGTAGTTATATGTGATACAGGATATAAGATATAACATATAGGACATAGAAAATGGCATTTGGGATATAGTGTAAGTGATATAGGATTTTAGGATTGTGATTTAGGTTTTTGGTATACCACAGAATATAGATAGTACTGGATAGCGAGGACAGGGGGATCCGCAGTCTCGCCTTGATAGGGATGGGTGTTGTTTGAGTTTGTCCGGAGCTCTCAAACAACACACAGTCCTCTTCAACTGCGGATCCATTCTCTCATTAGGGTTGGGATCTTGAGGGGGTCCGGTGCCCGCCCCTTGTTATGGATAGTTGTTTTTTGCGCGGTCCAGAACACTCAAAAAACAACATACCCTAACAAGGGGGTCCGGTGCCCGCCCCTCGTTAGGGATGGGTATATTTTGAGGGGACCTTTGTCAGGCTTGGATGTTGTTTTGGGATCCGGATAACTAAAACAATATCCTTTTCTGGCGAGGGGGGTCCGCAGTCCGACCTCTGCTAGGGTTTGGTGTAGTTTGAGGGTTACCGGAGCTCACAAACAACACTCGGCCCTGTTAGGCTGCGGATCCATCCTCTCATTAGGGATGGGATATTAGGGGTCTAGAGCCCGCCCCTTGTTGGGATGGTGTTTTTTGAGCGTTCTGGAACACACAAAAAACATCTGAACTTGACAAGGGGGTCCGGAGCCAACTCCTTATTAGGGATGGGTATTTAGTGAGAGGCCCTTGTCATGAATATAAAAAACAGAGGGGAATGGCTAATATAGTATAGTCAGGATAGGATGGCATATTCAGGATAGAATAAGCTAAGACAGAGTTGGAGAAATAAGATAAGATAAGTTAGGTCAACGTATTTACAGGGACATAGCATATGTTACACAGGACATAGTATATAGGATATGGGTTATGTGTTATGGGATATGGGGTGTAGGACATAGGATATAGGATATATGATTTACTATAGGATATAGATTCGATATGATCTGATAGGATATAATAAGATAGTATAACATAGGCTATAGGATAGGGATATTGGATATAGGGTACAGAATTTAGAATACAAGATATGGGATATAGCATATAAAATATGGAATGTGGAATGTGGGATATGGGATATAAGACATAGGATATAGGTCTTAAAATATAGTATAAGATCTAGGTAGGATAGGATATGATACGATAAGATTGCAAAGGACGGTTGGAACAGAGGAGTATATCAGTCCGGTCATTATTAGCGATTGGTTTTGTTTGAGAGTGTCTGGAGCTCTCAAACAGAACCCATTACTCATTGAGTCTCGGGCAAGACTCGCAAAAGGGATTTTCTGTATGATGGGATAAGAAATGATAATATAATAGTTATATGTGATACAGGATATAAGATATAACATATAGGACATAGAAAATGGCATTTGGGATATAGTGTAAGTGATATAGGATTTTAGGATTGTGATTTAGGTTTTTGGTATACCACAGAATATAGATAGTACTGGATAGCGAGGACAGGGGGATCCGCAGTCTCGCCTTGATAGGGATGGGTGTTGTTTGAGTTTGTCCGGAGCTCTCAAACAACACACAGTCCTCTTCAACTGCGGATCCATTCTCTCATTAGGGTTGGGATCTTGAGGGGGTCCGGTGCCCGCCCCTTGTTATGGATAGTTGTTTTTTGCGCGGTCCAGAACACTCAAAAAACAACATACCCTAACAAGGGGGTCCGGTGCCCGCCCCTCGTTAGGGATGGGTATATTTTGAGGGGACCTTTGTCAGGCTTGGATGTTGTTTTGGGATCCGGATAACTAAAACAATATCCATTTCTGGCGATGTGGGTCCGCAGTCCGACCTCTGCTAGGGTTTGGTGTAGTTTGAGGGTTACCGGAGCTCACAAACAACACTCGGCCCTGTTAGGCTGCGGATCCATCCTCTCATTAGGGATGGGATCTTAGGGGTCTAGAGCCCGCCCCTTGTTATGGATGGTGTTTTTTGAGCGTTCTGGAACACACAAAAAACATCCGAACTTGACAAGGGGGTCCGGAGCCAACTCCTTATTAGGGATGGGTATTTAGTGAGAGGCCCCTGTCATGAATATATAAAACAGAGGGGAATGGCTAAGATAGTATAGTCAGGATAGGATGGGATATTCAGGAAAGAATAAGCTAAGACAGAGTTGGAGAAATAAGATATGATAAGATAAGTTAGGTCAACGTATTTACAGGGACATAGCATAAGTTACACAGGACATAGTATATAGGATATGGGTTATGTGTTATGGGATATGGGGTGTAGGACATAGGATATAGGATATATGATTTACTATAGGATATAGATTCGATATGATCTGATAGGATATAATAAGACAGGATAACATAGGCTATAGGATAGGGATATTGGATATAGGGTACAGAATTTAGAATACAAGATATGGGATATAGGATATAAAATATGGAATGTGGAATGTGGGATATGGGATATAAGACATGGGATATAGGTCTTAAAATATAGTATAAGATCTAGGTAGGATAGGATATGATACGATAAGATTGCAAAGGACGGTTGGAACAGAGGAGTTGATCAGTCCGGTCATTATTAGCGATTGGTTTTTTTTGAGAGTGTCTGGAGCTCTGAAACAGAACCCATTACTCATTGAGTCTCGGGCAAGCCTCGCATGAGGGATTGTCTGTAAGATGGGATAAGAAATGATAATATAATAGGTATATGTGATACAGGATATAAGATATAACATATAGGACATAGGAAATGGCATTTGGGTTATAGTGTAAGTGATATAGGATTTTAGGATTGTGATTTAGATTTTTGGTATACCACAGAATATAGATAGTACAGGATAACCAGGACAGGGGGAACCGCAGTCTCGCCTTGATAGGGATCGTTGTTGTTTGAGGGTGTCCGGAGCTCTCAAACAACACGCAGTCCTGTTCAACTGCGGATCCAGCCTCTCATTAGGGTTGAGATAATGAGGGGGTCCGGTGCCCGCCCCTTTTTAGGGATAGTTGTTTTTTGCGCGGTCCAGAACACTCAAAAAACAACATACCGTAACCAGGGGGTCCGGTGCCCGCCCGTCGATAGGGATGGGTATATTTTGAGGGGTCTTCGTCAGGCTTGGATGTTGTTTTGGGATCCAGATAAATAAAACAATATCCTTTTCTGGCGAGGGGGGTCCGCAGTCCGACCTCTGTTAGGGTTTGGTGTAGTTTGAGGGTTACCGGAGCTAACAAACAACACTCGGCCCTGTTAGGCTGCGGATCCATCCTCTCATTAGGGAATTGATCTTAGGGGTCTAGAGCCTGCCCCTTGTTAGGGATGGTGTTTTTTGAGCGTTCTGGAACACACAAAAAACATCCGAACTTGACAAGGGGGTCCGGAGCCAACTCCTTATTAGGGATGTGCATTTAGTGAGAGGCCATTGTCATGAATATAAAAAACAGAGGGGAATGGCTAAGATAGTATAGTCAGGATAGGATGGGATATTCAGGATAGAATAAGCTAAGACAGAGTTGGAAGAATAAGATAAGATAAGTTAGGTCAACGTATTTACAGGGATATAGCATAAGTTACACAGGACATAGTATATATGATATGGGTTATGTGTTACGGGATATGGGAGATTGTACATAGGATATAGGACATGGGTTAATGGGTATAGGATATATGATTTACTATAGGATATAGATTCGATATGATCTGATAGGATATAATAAGATAGGATAACATAGGCTATAGGATAGGGATATTGGATATAGGGTACAGAATTTAGAATACAATATATGGGATATGGGATATAGGATATAAAATATGGAATGTGGGATATGGTATATAAGACATGAGATATGGGGCTTAAAATATAGTATAAGATCTAGGTAGGATAGGATATGATACGATAAGATTGCAAAGGATGGTTGGAACAGAGGAGTTGATCAGTCCGGCCATTATTAGCGATTGGTTTTGTTTGAGTTTCCGGAGCTCTCAATCAACACACAGTCCTCTTCAACTGCGGATCCAGCCTCTCATTAGGTCATCTCCAACTCCTTATTAGGTGTTACTGATCGTAATTAAAATCTCCCGTACGAGGGCGCTGTGTCAGCGCCGTAATTTTATTTATTATTCCAATCGTCTGCGTGTTGACGATAGATTGTAATTTAGTTACTAGTGAGTGGAAACACTGAATTTTTGTTGTTGTTGTTGTTATTAAGATAATGGAATGTTTGATTTGGAAACGGTCAGAGAGACTGTTTCACTCTTAACAATTATTGTTTTAAAATAAAGAAATATACAGTTCACTGCGAAGAGTTCCTTAAAAATGGTGTCCCTGAGTAACTTTTGTTTATTCTTAACAAAAATTGGTCCGTCGAGGCCAAAGTAAACGGATTTATCGTTTGCTTTTAGAGTCAAGAATCAGCGACGAGACTTGGTTTCTTCGAATAAGGTAGGACTTTTTCTTTAACATGTCTACTGAATTAAAAAATATTTTGACAAAAAAAAGAGTTTTAAAATGTAAAATTACTAAATTTGTGAGTGAAATTAAATTAAGTGACTCTGATGAATGTTCTTTAGAACTTGTAAATACGAAATGTGATCAATTCAATACAGAATTGAAAGAAATTTTTGATAAAATTTATTCATTGTGCGATGAAGAAGAAATTGATAAATATCTCGATGAACAATCATCGATTGAAAAAGAGTTAGATGAAACTTGGTTAAAAATTAAAAGAGCGAAACAAAAACAAATAAATGTTCTTAATGAATCAAAGCCGAAACAAGAGAATAGTGTAACGGAAGTTCGACTTCCCACGATTAATCTACCTTCTTTTAGTGGAAACGTACAGGATTGGATATATTTTAGTGATCTTTTTAAATCTAGCGTTCACAATAATAGCGCACTTTCGGGTGCTCAAAAGTTATCATATTTGAAATCTTCGCTTCATTCTGAAGCTGCAAAAGTTGTACAAAGTATAACGATTTCAGATGATAATTATCAAACAGCGTGGTCCTTATTAGAGGAAAGATATTCCAATAAAAGACAACAAGTGTTTGCTCACATTAAAAAATTAATGTCCATTAATTCAATACAAAGTGAAACACCTAGTGCTATTCTTAATTTAGCAGATACCGCCAGTGAATGTATCGGATCTCTAGAAATTCTCGATCAAAAAATTGAAGGGTTTGCGGATACAATAATAACTTATATATTGTGGCAGAAATTAGATGGGTCCACAAAATTATGGTTTGAACGTGAACAAAAAAAAGACGAGCTACCAAAATTAAAAGAATTAATCGAGTTTTTAAAAAGACAAGCGAGAACACTGCAAGTTTCCAAACCTCTTATAAATAATGTAACTCCTAAACGCAATGCTCAACAACGAATCACTAGTATGGTATCTACATCTAATGGTAAAAACTCAAAAACATTTAAATGTGTTAAGTGTCAGAGTAATGAATTCCACGGTTTGCACAAATGTCCAGAATTCTTAAATCTTTCAGTGGCTTCTAGATATGAATTCGTAAAGAAAAATAATATTTGTTTTAACTGTTTAAAATTCCACTCGGTTAGAAATTGTAAATCTACTTATTCTTGTCGGAAATGTATGAAAAAACATTCGAGTTTACTGCATTTCGAGAATGAAAATGAAAAGCAAATTCAAAACAGCGATAGAAAAAATGAATTTATTTCAAAACCCGAGGTCAGTGATTGCAATATCCAAAACCAGAATCAAATCATAGCGCATTCAAATCTAGACCCGAATGCTGCAACATTTCACATTTCTAACGAAAGAGTATTTTCAGGTACATCTGTTTGTGAGATGAATTATTTAAGTTCTGGCATCTTATCAACTGTCATTGTTTATATTAAAAATAAATTTGGTGAATTTAAGCCGTTAAGAGGTCTGATTGATGCTGGATCAATGAGTAATTTCATTACGATTCAGTGTGCTGATTATTTAGGAATTAAGAAAGAAAAAATAAAAGTTGCGGTTTCAGGATTAAATGGCATCTCCGTGAATATTAACTCCAAGGTAAAAGCATTAATTTCGAACAATTCAAATTTTAAGGCGGAAATAGAACTTCTTTGTGTACCAAAAATATCGGATACTATTCCAGTAAATCGGATTAACGTTCCAACAGAACAATACCTTAATAACATTAAATTAGCGGATCCAGAATTTTACAAACCTGGAAAAATTCATGTTCTTTTGGGAGCTCAAATATTTTATGATCTTTTAGAAGTCGGTCGAATTGAAGTCCCCAATTCTAATTTAAAATTCCAAAACTCGGTATTTGGATTCATTGCCTGTGGAAGCGTATTAAATCCTGACAATCAAATCACGCAAAATACTCATTGTGGGCTTGTTTGTAACTATGAAGATTTGACAAAAGAAGTTCAAAAATTCTTTCAGTTAGAAACATTAGGGATAAAAGACGATCCCACATGTACTGACGAAGATAGAGCATTAGAAATATTCGAAAAATCTGTATCTTATAAAAATAAACGTTACGAAGTTACCTTACCATGGAAAAAAGATTGGCGAGAAATGAACGACAATCTCAAAATAGCCAATAATAGACTAAACTGTCTTAAAGTGAAAATGAAGCGAAAATTAGAGCTTCGTGCTCAATATTGTGAGACTTTGAAAGATTATGAAAATAAAGGAATCATAGAAAAAATAACGGAAACGCACAAGCCAGTGGAGAAACCACTTTTTTATCTTCCACATCAACCTGTCTTTAGACAAAGCCTGACAACAAAAATGAGAGTAGTCTTCGATGCCAGCTCACACGATGTTGGCGAATTATCGTTAAATGATTGTCTTTGGCCAGGTCCAAATCTAAATCCAAACATATTCGATCTACTTATCAATTTTAGATTAAACAAAATAGCATTGATAGGTGATATAGAAAAAGCCTTTCTGCAGATATCCCTAGCGGAGAAAGACAGAGATGCAGTGAGGTTTTTATGGATTGGAGATAGAGGTATAGAAATATATCGCTTCAACCGAGTTCTTTTTGGTATGAATGCTTCCCCGTTTCTTCTTGCTGCTACTCTAAGAAAACATATCAAGAAATTTCAAGTTAGATATCCTACAACAACAAAGTTATTAGATAGGTGCCTCTACGTTGATGATTTCATCGCTGGTGCTGACAACTTGCAAGATGCGTTAGAAATCTCTCGAAATGCTGTTTATATTATGAGCGAGGCAAGTATGAAACTCAGAAAATGGTCAACTAATGATAACGATTTGATGGAGCAATGGAAACAAGAAGGGTTTGATACTCAGCCTCTACACAACCCAATTGAATTAGGATTTGACTCAACAAAGGTTCTAGGAATGTCTTGGCATACGAGTGAAGATTGCTTTATCGTAGATGTAAAAGGCTTATTAGAAATGTTATCAAAAAATGAAAACACCAAGCGCTTCATCCTGCGTGCTATTGGAAAAATATTCGACCCTCTTGGCTTGCTCACTCCTTATACTATTCGCATGAAATGCCTATTTCAAGATCTGTGGTTGAGGAAAATTGCTTGGGATGAAGATCTACCAATAGATGTTAAAGAAAAGTGGCTTCAATGGTGTTCTGAGATCCCACGCCTCTCCGACCTAAAAATTCCAAGAATTGTGCTAAATTCAACGAAAGAAGAAAATTCAGATGTGGTAGAGATTCACTGTTTTTGCGATGCTAGTAAGAAAGCCTTCGGCACTGTCATATACCTCAGAATTGTAAAAGAAAATGCTATTGAAGTTAACCTTGTGACTTCAAAAAGTAGAGTTACACCTCTTAAAAAAATCACTTTACCAAGATTAGAGCTATTGGGAGCTTTACTTGCTGCCCGACTAGGTAATGCAGTCAAGAAAATAGTAGATCATAAGAAGCCATCAGATGTGTTCTTCTGGACAGACTCGAAAATCACTTTGTACTGGATTAGAGGTTCTAGTAAAAGATGGAAATCATTCATAGCCAATCGTGTCAACGAGATTCAATCTTTGACTGACTCCAATTCGTGGTTTCATTGTCCGGGAAAGTCTAATCCAGCCGACCTCCTTACCAGAGGCGTCAGTGTTGATATGCTCTTAGAAAAGGATTTGTGGTTTAAAGGTCCCCCCTTTTTGAGAGAAACTGTTCTCCCAACTAATGACTGCAACATCCAAAATTCGCCAGATAACTATTCTGATGAACTAAAGAAAACAGTTAAATGTGAAAATGATAACTCTTTAGTTACTCTAGCTATTTATGATCAAAATTATTTATTAGATTATATTATTAGTGTTAGTAATAATTATATAACTATCATTCGTATTTTATGTTATGTGCTTAGATTTATTCATAACCTTCGAAATGTTAATAGAGTGAAAGATCATCTTACTTCTAAAGAATTGAATGCTGCAGAATTATCACTGATAAAGATGGTTCAACAAAGTGAGTATCAGGAAGAAATAAAATGTCTTCAGAAAGGTAATTCGGTACCAAATAAAAGTAAACTAAATTCTTTAAATTGTTTCTTAGATGAAAGTAATATTTTAAGAGTTGGGGGTAGATTGGGTAACTCATATTTGACAACAAATGAAAAACATCCTATGGTTCTGCCAAGTAAGCATCCCCTTACTCTAATTATTGTAAGATATTTTCATTTAAAGTATTTACATGTAGGATCACAAACATTGTTGTACCATATTCGTCGTAAATTTTGGATAACTAATGGTAGAAACATCTGTCGCAAAATAACATATGAATGTGTCACTTGTTTTAAAAACAAGCCTGTATTAGCGAGTCAAGTTATGGGTGACTTGCCCAAAGAGCGTGTTACACCTTCATTTCCATTTTCCATCATTGGAACTGATTATTGTGGCCCTTTTTACATTAAATTCAAAAATCAAAGGAAAGGTACATATAATAAAGTGTATGTATGTATATTCGTTTGTCTCTGCACCAAAGCTATTCATCTAGATTTAGTTTCAGATCTCACTTCTGCAGCCTTCATTGCTTGTTTTAAGCGCTTTGTTAGCAGAAGGGGTAAGTGTTCAAAAATATTTTCTGACAATGCAAAAAACTTTGTAGGGGCAAACTTAGAATTGAAAAGGCTTCACAATTTGGTTAGACACCCAGATGAAGCATTAGCTGATTATTTTGCAAGGGAAAATATCGAATGGAATTTTATTCCTCCGAAAGCGCCGAACTTCGGTGGTCTTTGGGAGGCAGGGGTTAAATCATTCAAATTCCATCTAAAACGTGTAATTGGTAACGCGCACCTCACTTTAGAGGAATTTCTGACAGTAATTCTAGAAATTGAAAGTGTTTTGAACTCAAGACCTCTGTCCCCATTGTCATCAGATTTCGACGATTTCGAGACTGTCACCGGGTCATTTTCTTATAGGTAGGCCCTTAACGTCTATTATCCTATGGAAATTATGGAAGCGAGACTATCTGAACACCTTGCAGCAACGTAATAAATGGCAAATAAATAAAAACAATATAAATGTTGGTTCTCTCGTATTGATCAAAGATGAAAATACGCTCAGCACAAAATGGGCAACAGGTAGGATTTCCGAGATATTTCTCGGTAAGGACAAAAAAGTTCGAGTAGTGAACATTCGTCTACCTAACGGTAGAATAATAAAGAGAGATGTGAGAAGTATTTGTCCCCTTCCAATTAATGGAAACTAATTTCTTTAATGTATATATTTGGTATATTTTGAATATATTTTGTTGTTTAATTTCTATAGTATGTTTTATTGTATTCAAATGTAAAGTAATTTAGCCATTTTTCCTTTGTTATTAATTATATCTTTGCATTGTTATATGTAGTATTATGTAATTTTATATTATATATTAGAGTAGTTTTGAAACCTGCAGGTTTCAACGGTCGGGAGTATGTTACTGATCGTAATTAAAATCTCCCGTACGAGGGCGCTGTGTCAGCGCCGTAATTTTATTTATTATTCCAATCGTCTGCGTGTTGACGATAGATTGTAATTTAGTTACTAGTGAGTGGAAACACTGAATTTTTGTTGTTGTTGTTGTTATTAAGATAATGGAATGTTTGATTTGGAAACGGCCAGAGAGACTGTTTCACTCTTAACAATTATTGTTTTAAAATAAAGAAATATACAGTTCACTGCGAAGAGTTCCTTAAAAATGGTGTCCCTGAGTAACTTTTGTTTATTCTTAACATTAGGGATGGGTATTTAGTGAGAGGCCCTTGTCATGAATAACCCATAGGAACATGGGTTAATTGATATGTGATATGTGATTTACTATAGGATATAGATACGATATTATCTGATAGGACATATTAAGATAGGATAACATAGCTATAGGATAGGGATATTGGATATAGGGTACAGAATTTAGAATACAAGATATGGGATATAGGATATAAAATATGGAATGTGGAATGTGGGATATGGGATATAAGACATGGGATATAGGTCTTAAAATATAGTATAAGATCTAGGTAGGATAGGATATGATACGATAAGATTGCAAAGGACGGTTGGAACAGAGGAGTTGATCAGTCCGCCCTTTATTAGCGATTGGTTTTGTTTGAGGGTGTCTGGAGCTCTCAAACAGAACACAGTACTCATTGAGTCTCGGGCAAGTTTCGCATAAGGAATTGTCTGTAAGATGGGATAAGAAATGATAATACAATAGGTATATGTTATACAGGATATAAGGTATAACATTTAGGACAAAGAAAATGGCATTTGGGTTATAGTGCATGTGATATAGGATATTAGGAATGTTATTTAGGTTTTTTTTATACCACATAATATAGATAGTACAGGATATCCAGGATAGGGGGATCCGCAGTCTCGCCTTGATAGGGATCGGTGCTGTTTGAGGGTGTCCGGAGCTCTCAATTAACACACAGTCCTATTCAACTGCGAATCGAGCCTCTCATTAGGGTTGGGATCTTGAGGGGGTCCGGTGCCCGCCCCATCTTAGGGATAGTTGTCTTTTGCGCGGTCCAGAACACTCAAAAAACAACATACCCTAACATGGCCCGCCCCTTGTTAGGGATGGGTATATTTTGAAGGGGCCTTTGTCAGGCTTGGATGTTGTTCTGGAATCCGGATATCTCAAACAATATCCTTTTCTGGCGAGGGTGGTCCGCAGTCCAACGTCTATTACGCTTTGGTGTAGTTTGAGGGTTACCGGAGCTCTCAAACAACACCCGGCCCTGTTAGGCTGCGGATCCATCCTCTCATTAGGGATGGGATCTTGAGGGGTCTAGATCCCGTCCCTTGTTAGGGATGGTGTTTTTTTAGTGGTTTGGAACACACAAAAAACATCCTAACTTGACAAGGGGGTCCGGAGCCAACTCCTTATTAGGGATGAGTATTTAGTGAGAGGCCCTTGTATTTAGTGAGAGGCCCTTTTGATGAATATATAAAACAGAGGGGAATGGCTAAGTTATAGTCAGGATAGGATGGGATATTCAGGACAGAATAAGCTAAGACAGGGTTGGAGGAATAAGGTAAGATAAGTTAGGACAACGCATTTACAGGGATGTAGCATAAGTTATACAGGACATAGTATATAGGATATGGGTTATGTGTTATGGGATATGAGATGTAGGACATAGGATGTAGGACATGGGTTAATGGAAATAGGATATATGATTTACTATAGGATATAGATACGATATGATCTGATAGGATATAATAAGATAGGATAATATAGGCAATAGGAAAGGAATATTGGATATAGGGTACAGGATTTAGGATACAGGATATGGGATATACGATATTAAATATAGGATATGGAATGTGAGATATGGGATATTGGAGGTGATATGCGATATGGGACTTAAGATATAGGATAAGATCTAGGTAGGATAGGATAAGATACGATAGGATTGGACAGGACGGTTTGAGAGTTCATCAGTTCGGCCTTTATTTGCGATTGGTTTTGTTTGAGGGTGTCTGGAGCTCTCATACAGAATACAGTACTAATTGAGTCTCGGGCAAGCCTCGCATTAGGGATTGTCTGTAAGATGGGATAAGAAATGATAATATAATAGGTATATGTGATACAGGATATAAAATATAACTTATAGGACATACAAATTCGCATTTACGATATAGTGTATGCTATATAGGATATTAGGAATATGATTTAGGTTTTTGGTATACGACAGAATATAGATAGTAAAGGATAGCCAAGACCGGGGGATCCACAGTCTCGCCTTTGATAGGGTTCATTGTTTTTTGAGGGTGTCCGGAGCTCTCAAAGAACACACAGTCCTCTTCTATTGCGGATCCATCCTCTCATTAGGGTTGGGCTCTTGAGAGGGTCCGGTGCCCGCCCCTATTAGGGATAGTTCTTTTTCGCGAGGTTCAATACACTCAAAAAACTACATACTCTAACAAGGGGATCTGATGCCCGCCCCTCGTTAGGGATGGGCATATTTTGAGTGGCCTTCGTCAGGCTTGGAATTTGTTTTGGGATCCGGATAAATAAAACAATATTCTTTTCTGACGAGTGGGTCCGCAGTCCGACCTCTGTTAGGGTTTAGTGTAGCTTGAGGGTGTCCGGAGCTCTCAAACAACACCCGGCCCTGTTAGGCTGTGGATCCATCCTACCATTATGGATGTGATCTTGAGGGGGTCCGGAACCCGCCCTTTGTCAGGAATTCTTAGCCTGTATCAATACAGGTCTGATATACACTTATACTGCTATCAGCAGAGGAACTGTAAATGTGCTTTGGAAGATACCTGTTACAAAACTGTATGTTGAATCCATAGAAAAGTCAGATATTGTTGACGACAGTTCTTTATTTGAATTCTATTTCATTCAATTACTTTATAAAAATACAGATTTAAGTTGAAAAATATTCAGAGCCAACTTTGTTTAAAATAGCTAAGTGAATCATTAAAAATAACTTTGGTTAAAACCAGATTAACTTCAATACACCTGGAGCTTTTCAAAACAGCTTAAATTTAAATCATAGCTAAAACCGTTTTCTAAAAACATCGTAAAACTCAAACTAAATATCTTACTGTAACTTAAACTCAAACATATTAAAATCATAATAATAACTTTAAAGAAATGAACAGAAAAGAGAGAGCGCCGCAATTGATTAGGGAAACGCAATTTATACCTTTGAACTGGACGATTTCATTTTACAAAAAGGGTAGATCCGAGAATAGTCAACTACGGAACGGCTAACGCCATCTATGAAACACTTTAAATTTAATGTCAGTTCTTTTAAATTAATTTACGTTATAGGAAACAATTAACATTATATTCCAGGTGATGAAGGTATTGCTTTTAAAATAAAGAAGTTCTATAAGCATTAAAATGTAAAAAGGAAAGCTATTAAATCAATATTAGTTTACGTAAAGTTTTAAACCCATATTAGCCATAAGTGACAAGTAAAAACGGTTGAATAGATAACAAAGCCCCCCTCTTGTCACTCATGGGAAAGAAAAATTTAAACAGTTAACAAATCCCTAGAATTTACCATTACATCTTCAATCTTCTCATAAAATCCAGCATTTTTATCCAAATATAACTTGTCGCCTTTTAAACAGTAACATACAATTACTAAACATTATAAACATTGACAAGATTTATAACACTATATAACAAGAAACAAATTACCCTCATGCATCTAAAATGCAATATTTCCAACCACAGTATCTAAAATTTAACTCTGGTTTAAACTTCAACAGTACATCAGCTTCAATTAATATTCCTAATACATTACTAGATAAATTCAAATCTTTCTGAAAAGCAATCGTTTTAATACAACATGTAACGTGACTTCATTTTAAAACAGTTTCAATATAGTTTCAATACATTTTCAATCAATATATTTCAATATAAATTTCTGAAAAATTATACATATTCAAAACTTTATTAATTATCACATTCATCCATCATCTTTCATCCTTCATCATACATGGGCCCATGATTCCATTCTCTTTCATAACACATAATATACTCTATAAATGTTTGACTCATAATTTCATATTTCCACTGTATATAATAAATGCAGATTTTTACATGTCAATAATTCAAATTACGCATTCAGATTTCTATTTCAATAACTGAAACAAGGTTAAACTTTCATTTCAAATTTAGCTCAAAAAATCTTAAACTAATAAAGTTCATGGTTAATCTCAATAAACTTACAACAATGTTAACGTAATGAAGTCGACTTCATGTATAATTAAACTCTTATATTTAAGTTTCACCAAGTGAACTGGGATACTAAAGTGGCATTTCCAATATTAAAATGAAGGACTTACTGAATTAAACTTTAACATGCCCGCAAATGGGGCCTTCCTGCAACAGTTACACCTTCGCCCGACACTATCCCCTGTAGACTCTCTGGCCGGATTACATTTTCACCTTTCATGAGACTTTACGAAAGGCCGCTCGAATCCCGGAGGATGGAAGGGCAAAGGGCACATATTGCATTCCAGCGGGATTTTAAATTGGTTCACAAGGCTAAACTAAATTCAATTTTTACACATATAAAATTGATCTTATACATAACCTTATATAGTCAAAACTTAAAAATACATCTTTTATACAGAAGCTGGACTATCTAGTACAATAAATATTATATAAATACACTTTAAGGCCATGAGGGGTATTTAACAAAATTTAACAACAAATTTAACAATCCAAGAAAACCTTCAATTTAAACCCTGATAATTCAAATTTACTAAGGGGCTTGGTGAAGATGTCCGCGTAATTTTCTTTACTTTTAACATACTTTACTTCAAAATATTTTTATATACCAAATCTTTAATAAAAAATAACTTTATATCTATGTGCTTCGTTCTGTGGTTTTAAATGGGGGATTTGACAAAACTAATGGTGGCCTGATTATCAACCAATAATAAAGATTTTTCCTTTCTATCACAAATTATCCTTCGACCAATGCATTCGTCCATTATTCTATCGAACCATAAGAGCTCTCTTGCAGCTTCTGTCATCGCAATAAATTCCAATTCCATGGTCGATAAACTTATACATTTTTCCTTAAAGGACCTCCACATTATTGGTGATTTATCTAAAAGTAATAACTGACCTCCCATTGAAGTTCTGTCATCCCTGTTTGTGGCAAAATCGGCGTCTGAATATGCAATTACATGTACATTTTTACAATTCAAATTCAATTTTAAAGATTTAGTAAAACAAACATATCCCAAAAGCTTTAATAATCCATGCCAATGTACTAATCCAGGGTTATTTTGAAATTGGCTAAATATATTTACTTCATAAGCAATATCGGGCCTGGTTCTATTAGATAGGAACGACAAACATCCTAAAACACTTTTGTATGGAATTTTAGACATTTCAAATATTTCGTTATCGGATTGAGGGGATTGGGTTTTTGAATAAACTACACCTTTGCTTATTGGGAGTGAAGTGATAGGGAACTTAAACGTTTTAAATTTTTGACAAATCTCATTAATATATGGCATTTGATGTATTGCTAGATAGTCATTACCCTCCTCGAATTCTACACCCAATAGCTTTCTGGTTTTACCTAGTATCTTAAGATCAAAATAACCAGTCAAAAGTTTAACAACCTTTTCCACCACTCTTTCATTTTTACCGAAAATTACTATGTCGTCTACATAAAGAAGCAGGATAATGTTATCATCAAAACTATACACGCAATTGCACCATTCAAACTTAACAAACCCTATATCATGCAAAATTTTATTTATTTCAAAATACCACATTCTACCAGACTGATGTAAACCATATAAAGCTTTTTTTAATTTACATACTAAATTTTCGTTTTCCACAAATCCTGGAGGTTGGGACATATATATTGTTTCGGCCAAAGGTGCATATAAATAAGCACATTTTACGCCGCATTGTAGGTGTGTCCATTTTTTAGAGGAGACTAAAAGGGAAAAGAAAAATCTAATAATGGCAAAATTAACAACCGGTGAAAAAGTTTCATCATAGGTTTCCCCCTTTATTTGTTTGAAACCTTGTGCTACTAGGCGGGCCTTATACCTTACAATTTTGCCCTTGTCATCCTTTTTTAATGTGAAAACCCACCTACAACCTAAGGGTTTAGCATCGCTTGGTAACTTAACTAGTTTCCAAACTCCCCTTTCTCTCATAGTTTTCAATTCTTCTCTCATGGCCTGTTCCCAAAATTTCCTTTGTGCGGATTTTAAAACTTGTTTATAGGTAGTTGGTATTTTGATGTCATCTAGTCATATATCTTTATTAATATCAGAAGTCTCCGTATTTGAACAAGAACTATCCTCTTGACCTGAAACCACTCCTTTAAATTTATTTGATCCTTTAAAACAGAAAATATGAGGTTCAAATTTAAGATGATGCTTTTTACAATACTTTTCTACATCGTTTAAGGATCTCAATCTTTCAGATTTTCCCTGTTCGTAATAGTAAATGTAGTTACGATTACCATAAGCACTCGGGGCAACTTTTCTTAACCAAACAGTATCAGAGAGTGGAACCCCCCTCAAAACATCTTTACTTGATTTTATTTCCTCTGTGGAATTCTCCTCCTCCTCTGAAGAGGATAAATCTGGAGGTTTATACGAAGGGAAATAATTTATATTTGGGGTATCATTATTTTCAACCTCACCTTCAAACTCTTCATCAGATTCCTTATCAAAAATAGGAGATCACATTTCTTTTGAACCCATCACGACTCCATTGCGCCGGACACTATCTGGGAGTTTCTCATTGAAAGAAACATTAATGGTTTCAATAATTTTGTTTTCTTCAGGTAGCCAAACCCGGTAACCTTTAGTACTAAAGGCGTAACCAACCATTACCCCCCTTTTTGCTTTTGCATCAAGTTTCGACCTAAGTTGCTTGGGAACACCTATATATGCTATAGCTCCAAAGGGTTTTAAGTGTCTAACGGATGGTTTAGAGCCACTATAAAGTTCGAAAGGAGTCTTCGACTGAGATTTGTGACAAATGCGATTCCAAGTATACGTAAAATACAACGCTGCCTCCGGCCAGAAACTTCGTTTTAAACCACTTTCACTTAAAATTGATCTGATGCCGTTAGCAATCGTTTTATTGTATCTCTCAATAGTCCCATTCTGTTCAGGGGAGTACACGTTCGTAAATTCGTGTTTAATGCCTCTCCCTTCACAGAAAATCCTAAAATTATCATTTTTAAACTCCCCGCCATTATCTGATCGAATGTACTTTACTTTACGTTCGAGAAATCTCTCCGCCCAGATCACATGATTGCGAACAATTCCAAACACTTCGGATTTTTCTTTTATGGGAAAAACTGTGGCCTTACGCGAAAAATCGTCTATAATCGAGAGAAAATATCTCTCTTCGTTTCTTCCTTTCTCTTTTACAGGCCCCCAGACATCCATATACAACAACTCGAGGGGACGTTTAGATCTAATCCTATTAATTGATTTAAATGACGTACGTCTACGTTTACTAAGTTTACATATTTCGCAAAAAAATTTTCCTGATTTAACCCGGGGAAGACCTCTAACACTTTCATTTTTGGCCGTATTTTCTATCAAATCTGGACTTGCATGCGCGAATCTGCGATGCCAAATTCTGAAATCATCTTTAGATAGATGGGACGTTTCAAATTTAACCTTTTTAGGAACTAAACTTGGAATTTTAGGATACAAATGATAAGTACCATCCCTAAGAAAAGCAGTAAATAAATATTGACCATCTTTGGACACCTCCACCTTACCACCTTCACCAGAAAATTTTACACCTTTTACATCCAATTTTGGACCTAAAATAAGATTTTTCCTTAGTTTAGGGGAATACATTACATCAAAAAAGAAAAACAGCCTTTGGCCAAACTTTAACTTTACATTTCCCTTTCCTTCTATCGGAAAAGTAACACCATTTACAACAACAAACATTTTTTCATCTTTTAAAGGCTTAAATTTATAAAACAAACTCTTATCACGGCAAAAATGGTGTGAAGCTGCGGTATCAAATAACCAGCTATTTTCGCTTTCACTACCACTCAAATTTGCCTGAATATAAAACAAGAAAGGATTGTTTTTACCTTTTTGTTTAACGCTGTTAGAGTTTGATGATGATTCCTTCGCTTTGCCTCTGCGATTCCTGTTTCTCTTAACTGGAGACTGGGCACGTTCGGAACTGGATTCGGAGGCATCAGACGCACTAGAAACAGATGGAACACGTCGATTATAACTTCTAGAGTCTCTTCGGCGTTGTCGACAATCCCTCTGTAGATGGTTTGTGCTCCCACATCGAAAGCATCGAAGTCTACTTTTCTGTATATGTTGAGTCTCAACGAAAAGTTCTTTACGTTTGTCTAAATCTAGCAGGGCTAATCTTGATTCTTCGGCGATTAATTCCATTAGAATATCGTTGAAAATAAACTTTTCCTCCTTCCAACGTAATATAACTTGCACTATGCTGTCGAAATGGCTTGGGAGATGACGCAGGAGTTGAAATGATTTATACACCTCTTCAACAGGATGACCAAGGTCGTTCAGTTGATCGGCAATTCTATTTAACCTGGCAGCAAATAAATCTATCTTTTCATCTGGCTTTACTTTACAGGACATGAACTCGGAAAACAGGAACATATGCCGTGATCTATTATCAGGCTCGAAATGTTTCTTTAATACATCCCATACATCTTTGGGATTATCTTTGTTCCCTATGATTTTTCTAAAGTCCTTTCCCATATTTAAATAGATTGTGGATAAAGCAATCCTTTTCCTAGTATGAAAATCTTTCACATCCTTTGCTGTAATTCCCTTATCGGCATCAATTTCAGGTTCCTTCTCAATTCCAGCGACAATATCCCATGCGTTCTTCTCCAACAGAAGGTATTTCATATCCATTTGCCAAGTTGAGTAGTTTAAAGCTCCAAGCTTATCGATCTGTACTTGCATACTCGCCATCTTCAAAAAAAATATCAGCCCCCCTTCTTAACAAACACAAATGTCTTTGAAATGGGGCTAAAATTTATGACTCTTCTTATTTAAATTCAACACGCTTCTATTATCCAGGTATGGCATTGGTTGCCCATAACCTCTTCTCTTAGCCTGTATCAATACAGGTCCGATATACACTTATACTGCTATCAGCAGAGGAACTGTAAATGTGCTGTGGAAGATACCTGTTACAAAACTGTATATTGAATCCATAGAAAAGTCAGATATTGTTGACGACAGTTCTTTATTTGAATTCTATTTCATTCAATTACTTTATAAAAATACAGATTTAAGTTGAAAAATATTCAGAGCCAACTTTGTTTAAAATAGCTAAGTGAATCATTAAAAATAACTTTGGTTAAAACCGGATTAACTTCAATACACCTGGAGCTTTTCAAAACAGCTTAAATTTAAATCATAGCTAAAACCGTTTTCTAAAAACATCGTAAAACTCAAACTAAATATCTTACTGTAACTTAAACTCAAACATATTAAAATCATATGATAACTTTAAAGAAATGAACAGAAAAGAGAGAGCGCCGCAATTGATTAGGGAAACGCAATTTATACCTTTGAACTGGACGATTCCATTTTACAAAAAGGGTAGATCCGAGAATAGTCAACTACGGAACGGCTAACGCCATCTATGAAACACTTTAAATTTAATGTCAGTTCTTTTAAATTAATTTACGTTATAGGAAACAATTAACATTATATTCCAGGTGATGAAGGTATTGCTTTTAAAATAAAGAAGTTCTATAAGCATTAAAATGTAAAAAGGAAAGCTATTAAATCAATATAAGTTTACGTAAAGTTTTAAACCCATATTAGCCATAAGTGACAAGTAAAAACTGTTGAATAGATAACAGGAATGATGTTTATTGAGTGGTCTGGAACACACATCAACAAAACATCCTAACCTGACAAGGGTCCGGAGTCCGCCCCTTATTATTGATGGGTATTTAGTGAGAGGCCCTTGTCATGAATATATAATCAGAGGGGAATGGCTAGGATAGTATAGTCAGTTTAGGATAGAATATTCAGGATAGAATAAGGTAAGACAGGGTTGGACAGAATAAGATAAGATAAGATGATAAGTTAGGACAATATATTTACAGGGATATAGCATAAGATGTACAGGACATAGTATATAGGATAGAGAGGATATGGAGGTAGGACATAGGATATAGGACATGGGTTAATGGATATAGGATATCTGAATTATGATAGGATATGTATACGATATGATCTGATAGGATATAATAAGATAGGATAGCATAGGCTATAGGATAAGGATATTGGATCTAGGGTATAGAATTTAGGATACATGATATGGGATATAGGATATAAGATATAGGATATGGATTCGTACATTGAACGTTACTTACCGATGCATAAACTTGGGAAACCTATCTAGAACACCAATTTACAAAATACTGTTATATTCGAGTTCGATTCAATAAATATGAGAGCGGCGAGTGTCTGAATAAGAGACAATATCGTGCCGCCAGATGAAGCGTAAGATGAATTTGAGCGCCGTCTCACGGCGAAAAACATGAATATCTCCGCCGGCTTGAACGTGTTAAGAAAGGTTTTTGAAACCTTCATCTAAACTTCTTTAATAAGGTTTTGTTACACATAATTAAACATATGCTACTACGTTAAAAAAATCTTGCAATATCGGTAAAACAAAAGTTTCCCGATCCAACTTATTTCATGTATAATACGAAGTGCATAGCATTTACAGAGACACACAAAAGATTTCAGATACTATATTGTATCCGAAGTACTGTTCAGTAGCGATGATTGCTGGAAATGCATTTTTAATATTTTTCAACGAAGTTGAAAAGTGTTTATGACTTCGGTTTGTCTGGCCGTCTGTCCGCGCTCTAACTCCCGTAAATATACTCGGATCGTTCTGAAATTTTTGGATGTTAGTAACCTCTACCATAGCACGAACCCTATTTCAAATGAAGTTTGTAGCACGTTTAGTTCATTTACACGGGCAGTCAAAAGTTTTCCGTTACATTACGGCCTATGGGAAAAAAATCGTTTAAAATAATTTTTAATGATGTTACATGCTTTCACACATAATAAAATTGATATACATTTATCAAGTGCACTAAAATATGCATTCTGTAGAATATGCGGTGCAAAGAATAGTTATTATTCATTCACAGGGCCACACAAGAGAATTCCGTTACATAATGATATAGGGTAGAGGGAATTTTTCCGGCGTATTTTAATTATGTTAAATTATTTCATGTATAATTAAATTAATATACGTCGCTGAGGTTTACTATAAGTTATTTCATGTATAATACGAAGTGCATAGCATTATTTACAGGGACACACAAAATATTTCAGATACTATATTGTATCCGAAGTACTGTACATTAGCAATGATTGCTGGAAATGCATTTTTAATTATGGTATGTGCTTTTATGTTTCACTATATGTATGCATTGTATATGGTGTGTATAAATGCTCTAATTTAGGGGTGCACAACCTTTTTAAGGGAAGGGCCACTTACAAAAATGTTTGGGTTGTCGAGGACCACATCAGTACCACAGAGAAAATTCAATATCGGCGAGGTGTGTGTGTATGGGGGGGGAGGTAATAAGTCTTTATTCTGCATGAATAATTATTTTTTGTCTGTAACAAAAACAAACAAGCGGAAATAAATAATTGTATGCAGGAATGCATGGCTTCTTCGCATCTGCATGAATAACCATACAACACTTTATGAATACAAACGGTTCCTTCTTGATAAATGGTAACTTGAAGAAAAAAATTACACAACATTTCTAAATAATTTAACGTTATTGAAAATTATAAAAATATTTTATTGAAGAATAACTTTATTTAAAATAAAAGGAAACTTATTGAAATAACAAGAAATGGTGGGCTAATTATGCTATTTTTTCTGCGGACTATTAACAAAACTCGTTTTTTTTCTTTTGACAATCAAGTGTGACTGATGAACGAAAATCGCGATTTTTTATCAACGACCAATAGACAGATTTCGTGGTAATTTTCTATTACCGGTTGGCAAAATTTGCAATCTTTTCAAACAATCAATTTGCGATACCTGAGATAAAATTTCAAAATTCGCGATTTTTTTTCCACAATGGATCAACAAAAATTGCGATTTTTTTCCACCACCAATCTAATTATTTCACGACTTTTTTGTTCTGCGATCGATCTTCGAAATTTGCAAGTTTTTTCCGGGAACGACTGACAAAATTCGCGATTTTTTTTCATGAGTGATTGGGGAATTTTGCGATATTTTAAGTGACGGATTGACAATATTTGCATTTTTTTTCCAACGACCAATGGACGAAACGAGATTTTTTCCTGATATACATTGATGTAATTTGCGATTTTTTTCGAGCAATAAATTGGCGAAAGTCTCGATTTCTTTTACGCGCACAATCGATGAAATTTGCGATTTTTTCCTGCGACCAATGGATTTCTATATCATGATATTTTTTGGGACCGACACGCGAATTTTTGAGAAAATTCACGATTTTATTTCACGAGCGATTGACAGATTTCGCAATATTTTTGCGACCAATTGACAAAATTTGCAATTTTTTTCTATCAATTGTCGAAATTTGAGATTTTATTCCGCGTCAGATTGACAAAATTCGTGATTTTGTCTCGCGATAAACTGATAAAAATCACGATTTTTCCCCAGCGATTAACGAAATTTGCAATTTTCTTACCTCATTGACAAAATTCGCGATTTTTCTGTGCCCGATTAACGAAATTCGCGATTTTTAACCGACTCTGGCGAAATTTGAAAATTTTCTCGCGGCGAATTGACGAAATTTGAGATTTTTCTCGCAATAAATTCGTGAAACTCACGATTTTTCCGCAGCACATTGACAAAATTCGCGATGTTTCCACGTCCAATCAACGAAATTCGCGATTCTTAACTGAATCTGGAGAAATTTGTAATTTTTATGCGACAAATTGATGAAATTCGAGATTATTTCTCGCGGTAAACTGACGAAACTCACGATTTTTCTGCAGCCGATCAACAAAAATTGCAATTTTTCCATACCTCAAATTACAAAATTCGCTATTTTTCTGTTTCCGATTAAAGAAATTTGAGATTTTTCCGCGCCGAATCGACAAAATTCGCGATTTTCCCTCTCGCGATCAATAAAATTCGAAATTTTTCCGCGTACGATAAACGAAATTTGCGATTCTTAACTGACTCTGACGAAATTTGTAATTTTACCCGCGGCAAATTGACATAATTCCGATTTTTTCACACTTTAAACTGACAAAACTCGCGATTTTTCCGCAACCGATCAAGGATCACATATTCGACAAAATTCGCGATTTGTACCGCAATCCGATCAACGAAATTCACGATTTTTAACTGACTCTGACAAAATTTGCAATTTTTTCAGCGGCAAATTGTCGAAATTCGCGATTTTTTCTCGCAATAAACTGATAAAGCTCGCCGTTTTTCCCAACCGATCAGTGGAATTTGCGATTTTCTGCGAGTCATCGATAAAATTCGCGATTTTTCCGAACTCGATCAACGAAATTTGCGATTCTTAATTGGCTCTGATGAAATTTGCAATTTCTTCCCGAGGCAAATTGACGAAATTCGCGATTTTTTCCTGCGACATATGGACAAAAATTGCAATTTTTCCAGTTATAAATTAACGAAATTGTATTAAAAAAAAACCCCGAAGAAGTTGTATAAATTGTGATCGCGGGCCACAAGTTAACCCATGGCGGGCCACTTTTGGCCCGCGGGCCACAGGTTGTGCATCCCTACTCTAATTGATATACAGGGCTACACAAAGGAATTGGTAATGGTTACTGGGTATGATTGCAAATTGCTTAAAGGTGGTTTTTAAATGAGTTATGCATTTTTACGCTGAACTTAATTTAGTTTACTAAGAAATGTTTGTAGAATATGCATAAAATGATACACAGGGTCACAGAAAGAATTGGATACATGGCCGTCTATAAATGATAATTTCTGGAAATGCGATTCCAGTAGTTTTATGAGTGTTTTACTTTGAATTAAACTTTAGATAAATAGTGGCGTGTAATAAAGGTACTAGGTTAACTACAGAGTTGTACAAAATTATAGAAGTATGTTTCCATCTATTAGCATAAATTGCTGAAAGAGAAATTTCAACCTGTTATATGTTTTCTTGCTAAACTAAATTTCTCCATTATATAGCATCTATATCAACCTACAGATCAAATACAGAGCTGTTCAAAAGAATTGAAATACATATTTGCTATGGAAGGTAACTGCTGAAATCAGTTTTTCAAATGTTTTATGAGTTTTCTAAAATGTTTAGTTAGTTCTCTTATACATTTTTATTTCCCTAAATAACGAAGTTTTGTTAAAGCATTCAGGAAGTGTTGGAAAGTGTTTCATAATCTATGCTTATTATTTCTTATCACAAAGGGGGAAATGAGTCCAATAGGATCGTAAATTTTTGCCACAGTTTGTAAAACAATACGTTTGGTAATAATTTTATGGTCAAATCCTACCAAAAGTGGTTCTATGTCTATTTTCAAGGTGTCACTGTCTGCTATCCATATAATTCCCAATACCTTCGAAAGATTTTGTTCAAGGGTGTCGTCCTCAAAGTTTATTCCATGTTCCTTCCATAAAAATTTTAAATTGGTAGAATTAGTTTTAAATTTTTTGAGTTTCATATATATTGGCCTCACTCAACATCTTCTCTGCACCGATTGATAAAACAAAAGCTTCATTTACTGAATCAGCTCCATGAAACAAGTCATCAACATATAAGGAAGTATCTAACATATTAACTATTTTCCCAAACACATCTTTATACCCCTCAATGTGATGTTTGATGATCGCAGAAAGGAAAAAAAGGTGAGGTTGTTACACCAAAAGTTACACGGGTCATGCGAAAAACCTACAAAATCGGATTGTTACTAGTGATATTGTCAAACTACAGGAGCCTCAAAAAATTTCTATCTTCTTCTTCTATCTGGATTTGCAAGAATGCTTTTTCTATATCTGCCGAGAAAGCAATTTTGTGGAGACGGAATCTTAAAATAATGTCCAATATATTAGAATTTAGATTGGGCCCAGGAAATAAGCACTCGTTTAAAGATTTTGCCCCCTTATCTTCAGATGACGCAGCAAAAACAATTCTTACTTTAGTTGCCGATTTTTCTTCCCTTATTACTGGTCTGTGAGGCATGAAATACGTGTTTATTTCATCTTTATTAAACTCACATTCTTCAATTATACCCAAACCAGATTGTTCATTTAATATTTTCTCATATTCATGTAACCATTCATTTTTGCACAATTTTGATTTTAATCCCCAAAGTCTATGTTTAGCTACATCAAAATTGGATTCTAATTCATTTTTATTTACCTTCCACAAAAGTTTAGTTTCATATCTTCCATCAACAAAATTTAAATTATCATTAAATAAATCAAGAGCATCTAAATCTTTTTGTGAAAATAATCCACTTTTACTATCACAAATACCCAAAGATTCTAGTTTCCAAAAATGTTGCAAACCAAAATTTTCTGTTTCATTAACCGATACAAGATGAGCATTAACTGTCCCGTTAGCTTCAAAGTTTATTTTTCCTACTATCGTGTACCCAAAACGTGTATTAGCAACATATAAATAAATGATCATTAATTTCTTCAAAGACACCGCTCTGCGCTTTCCAGAAATAATCAGCTCCAAGTAAAATTTGTAAATCCGACTCCTTGGTCGGATAACCTCCATCTTTTACTTTCAACATATTTTGTAATTGCAGGGTCAGAATTGGGAACCTTCAAAGTTGTTGCGCTAATCAAATCGGTAGTTAACACCTCAACATTTATAAAACGATGATAATTCATTTTACTTCGCAATTTAATTTTAAAAACATCATATTCTTCATCGCGACCTTGATCACTGCCAAAAGCAAACACAGCTAAATGTTCTTTTCTTAAAACAGGCAAATTTAATTCACGAGCTAATTCTTTTGTTAAAGGAAAGTTTTTTCGTTTGCAGAATCAAGCAATAATCGAACTACATTTGATTTAGAATTACCTTGAGCAGTTACACAACATGTTTGCAATAAAACAGCATGATTAGGATTTTTTTTAATTACAATGAGAATTTGATCTTAAAACAATATAATTTGTTATGTTCAGTACTTTTACAATTTACACATGCCTTTAATTTTATGCGGCATTGCGAAGATAAATGAGATTTCAGAAAACATTTGTAACATCTACCCTCCTTACGTAACATTAATCTTTTCTTATCATTAGCTAAATTTTTACACTCGGAAGATAAATTCTCGTTACTTTTGCAAAATAAACAAAAAACTTTAATATTAGCATGTTAATATTTATTTAATATTTTCTTTTCACGAAATTCAGGTTTATTTTTATGTTCAAAAGAAGAGGTTGAATCATTTTTAGAACTAGTCATTGACAAAGCATTTTCTCTACAATCTATTTCACATTTAAGAAAGGTAATTACATCAGTTACATATGACTCGTTGCTAGTATCACGTATCCTATGATATTCAGTCACTAATTCATGTGGCAATAACTTTAAGCAAAATAGGATTTAGCAATTGTCCATAAGAACTGGATGTTACCCCCAAATTTCTTCAACTTCTAATATTAATTTCACACATGCCATGCAATCTTCGTAATGCATTTAAATTTGAACAATTTTTAACTGGTTCCATATTTAATAAATTAGTCATGTGTTTATTAATAATGACATCAACCTTACCAAAACCTTCCTTTTATAAATCAATACAAATATAATAATTCTGTTCTGTCAATGGAAACCCTTCTGTGAAGGGGTTCAGTGCGTGGGTTTGCTTGGGTTCATCTAAATGCACAAAAAACTCCAACCATTTATTACAGGAACTAATAAATTTTATTCGACATTTTTAAATAAGATACAAAAGGAAAATTACTTATAAGTACTAAATGTGAGAGAGATAAAAATCCGTATGTAAGAGGCACGCTTAAGCGCAACCCCCAGACCACCTGGTCTTGCATCTTTTCAGGTCGAGATCAAAAGCTCAAGAGGGGTGGTTTCATAAGAAGCACATAACACTTGGCGTTACAACATCGCCAAATTCAAAAATTAGCACAGTGACCGAACAGCAGACAAAGGTTTTATTTGCGAGCCAAATGATTAGCCCAAAATCCAGCAACCCCGATTTGGGGTTGCTGGAGCTTTTTTTTTTTTGATATTTTATTTCAACGGATTTTTTACTTAAGTAAAGAATGAGACTGAATTATATCTATCGTGGGCGATGCAAAAGAAAAAAACAAAATAACATACATTGAAATCAAAGGCAGGTGCTTTTAACTTTTCTGTTTTTATTTTATTTTAACGGCCGAAAATGTTATTGAGAAAACGGTTATAAATCATCGTGTTTGTGGCGCTGGTACCAGCTATTTAGTCATGTATATTCATAGAGAGAAGCATTTACATTAACTGTATTTATCACCTCTCAAAACTAAGTTCCCGCTTACCAAAAATCAAAGTATATTATAATTTAGCATTTTATGAATTTTCACACTACCATCCTGACTTTCCGTGTATTGATTAAAATTTAACTCCTGGCAAAACTATTAAAAATTTAATAAGAAATTGCCTACAATTTTATATAGTGTAACAAGATATCTTACTCGATCTGCCACCTTCAAGTAAGAAGTATCCAATGAAAGTGTAAAAAAAAAAATTACATTTTAAAAGTCAACTAATTTGAAATGCATGTGTAGTTTACTATGTCATGTGACGGATAACTCCTTGTAACTTTAAAATCTTTGTACATAGACAAAGTGATGGTGTCATTGATATGTTATGACATTATGCAAACACATAAAAAAAAACACAACCTTGTTAAAATTAAAAAACTGATAGAGTTTTTTCCGTATTCCGTGATTTAATATTGAAACATGGTGTAAAGCTTAAAAGATAGAAAAGTAACAGGAAAAAAACTGTATGTGTGTGAAGGGAGGGGAAAAAGAAACCACAAACTCATGAGCTACATGAAATGAAACACATGAACAAGTGTGTACGCAAGCATACACAACGTGTAAATAAACACATGAACAAATTGTATATATTCACCTGAATTACATGTACTAATGTGTCAATGAACTAAAAATGTTACGTATTTACCAACAAAATAACCGGACAGTATGTGTGTGATAACCCAAAACACTTACATACGAGTGAGATTCAATTACATAATTAATGAGTTAATCATCAAAATGTAATGAATAAGGGTTAATAAAACAAATGAACTACGTGTAATGTGTGTGTAAACTCTGGTTACACTCTAAACCAGCCAGTGTGTACTACTCAATGAACTACTTGTGAAAAAGAAAAAAAAAAGAAACACTGCCGAATAGATCGTTAGCAAGGTACAATGTCTAAAAGCAAACGTACAAAATATGTAAATCAACTCATGAACTAGTGTAATGTATGTATATGAATGCAAAAAAACGTATTCTAAATAAGCAAATGTTGTGTAACACAAACAAATATCCAACACATGAACTACCTGGGGAAAAAAAAGTTGAATAAATGGTTGACTAAGGGTTAAAATTAAAATAAAACTGTATCTGCCAAAGTTATTACCATATTAAGTTAACAGAAGTGTGCATAAAATGCACAAGTGCTCAGCAGATTGCATAACTCTACGCTAGAAATGTTGAAGTTATGCCAAGCCAAACATGCTCCAAGTAAAAAGAATGAAAGAGAAAAAAAGGAGTAGCAAAATAACAAGCTGTATACCTTATGTCATATGAGTGTATGTATCCGCCACAAGGCAACTGTGAGACTTTAACTCACTAATTAAAAATTTTATTTAATGTGAGAAAATACCAAAGGTTTAGTTTAATGACTATATGTGAATAGCGTTTAAAAAAAAATAAAGTGTACATAACAGCTCACATTATGCATTTGAATAAATTTTATAAAAAACAACTCTTAACGATATCAAATATCATGTCAGTTATAATAAAATTACCTTCTATTCTATTATCTATCTATTCTATTATATATATAAAATCCAAACGGAAATTTCGTTCCGAACGCCTAGATTTCAAGTTCTACTGCATGGATTTTTACGGAACTTATATCGTTAGATAGATATCGTTTCAGGGAAGGTTTTAAGCTATAACACATTATTCTACCTAGATTAGTTATAGAATTATGATGGAAAGTTTTGTTATTTTGGACGATAAGGTTTACCATTTTATTTCTTGGCGAAATTTATCGTTGATAAAATCAATTGAAACAGCCATTACACCTCGAAACATAAAAGAAAAAACTGTTACTAATTTTAATTTAAAAAAAAAAAAAAAAAAAGAACGAAAAAAAAAAAGAAGAAAAATTTTGTTTTAATGAGTGATAATATTAAAAAATGAAAATATTTAATTTAAAAATGTAAGGGAATGTTCGTAATGCTTAAAAAATTACTCAGTTAAAATATTGCAATTGAAATAAGATTTGGCTCTTTATCTTTTGCGTCGGGTTAAGAAAAATGCATCTGAAAAATTGATAGGATGATATCAAGGAAGTTTCAATAACTGCATGCTCAGAAATATTTGAAAAAATTAAATGATATTCTTCTCATGAGGAATATACAGAATATTCTTCTCGTGACATATAATATGTTTATTAAAAAAAAACCCGCAGAACCTCGATTTAGCGTTTGTAAAAAAATAATGAAAATTTAATTTTTTTGGCGATTTAATGCTGGTTGGCGGCACAATAAAATTTTGAATGATACTTTTTTTATCATAAATAATGTTTAAGTAAAACCTTTTTCTACTCTTCATACGAAGATGGTTAGATTAAGTTTCTCTTTATTCTAAAAAAAAGTAACTACCGCTGTCACCGCCGCCGGTTTTGAATTTTTTGTGACAGGAGGTCTTTCTTCGTTAATATTAAGAAAAATAATGCATACAAAAATATGAAAATCGGTAGTATGATACAGAAATGTTTGATAAACACGCTGAGGTAGACACTTTTCAAATCGAAGAATTATTTTAAGAGAAATTTAAAGTTGGACAAAATCGTTCCACTAAAAAAGTTTTATAGGAGCAAAAACTATTCATAGGAATTTAATCATTTTTAGATCATTTTATACGTTTGAAGTTCCCGGTGTGCAGACTGTTTTTCTTTTTTTAATTTGACTAATTTTTTGAGGTTTTATTTCTATTTTAAATTCAAATTTTCAGCATTTCTAGAGATATTTTTTACAGATTTTAGAAAGTTATATTAATTTAAACTGTTGCCAACTGTATAAACAGTGTAAATAATAATGTTTGCTTCAAAAAAAAATATTTATACTTGTAAATAAATTAAAAATTTATTTACACGTGACTATTATAAACAGAAAAAAACATTTGGAATTAGAATTAAATAATTATGTACAAAAAGCAGGAACTTATTAAAAATTACGTCATAAAAACTATAATTACACGTGAATTTTAAGACAGAAAGGAATTCGTAAAATAATAAATTTATTAACATGCGTTAGAAGTCTTAAACAGGAGAAATTACGTCATATTTACGTCACATTACAGTTATTACATAAAATGAATACAAAATAATATTGCAAAAAGGTTTAAATTCAGAAATTGCGCTAGACATTTATTTGATATTTTGAGCGGATACTTTTCAACTATTTTTGTTAGGAAAGCGCAAATAATATTTCATTTCTAAAACAAGCATTTTCACGTGAATATTAAAAAGAGAAAGAATAGTTTGGTCAAAATTACGTCAGATTAAAAACGATTAATTTAAAAAGTCTTATTTAAAAGAACTTTCTTTTCGGTTTGTTAAAAAATACCGGGAGACAAAGACTCTGTTTACTTAATTCCTTTTATATTAGCTTATTTTGAAATGTTGTTACACATGTCTACGTCAAAGACGAAAACAGCGATTGACATCGCTGTTTTCGTATGTATTTTGTATTCGTACATATGTATTTTTGGTACTACTTAGTTATCCCGTCGACCAAAACTCTATCATTCGCCAAGCTATAAGATTAAATGCCAATAATGGTTGATCGTAAATGTCACATTAACTTGACTTTAAGCAAGTTACACGTGTCTATGTCATCAAGTTATTTTTATTTCGACGTTTTATTTGTATTTTTATTAATATTGCACTAATTTATTTGTTCTTTCGTTATTTAAAATAAAAATTATGCCAATTTATATAATTGGCGAGTGCTTTGGCGATTTATATAATTTGGCGAAATTGGTCGACGGTTTCATCAAGTAGTACCGCAGCGGATTTGGCCTTAAAATTCCCCATTCAAAGAGAAATGAATAGAAATCCGTTTATAGGGAGATCGCCACTGTTTTTTAAATTATAATTCAATCTTCCGAAATCTTTTTAAAGCCGATCAAATTAGCGTACTTTTAGAGTCTGCGGTGTCTGAACGGGGGTTGACGAGCGTAGCTCGTAGGGGGCAGAGCCCCCTAGTAACGTAATAAATACATTTTTATTACTACAGTTTTGTCATATACCTTTATATGTGTATATATTAAAATTTTATTATCGGAATTATACGGTTTAAAACAAAATTTCAGTTTATTAAATTTTTTCCAAAATCAAAATTAATGTTCGATTCGGAACATTGGCAATTTGACTTCGATATTGTTAGTGTCAGAAACAAGAAATGAAGGTTATTGTTGCCATGGAAACAAGTATTTAATATAAAATGTTTAATGGTAGCATTTTTAATTAGCCAGCTACTTTTAAAACAAATTTAAAACGTTACTGCTTGATTATCCCGTCGACAAAATAACTATCGCCAAACTATAAGATAAATGCCAATAATAGCTGATCGTAAATTTTACATTCACTTGACATTAAACAGGTACACGTGTTTGTTGCGTCTTCAAGTGATTTTTAATTTCACTTCTACTTTTAATTTTACTAATGTTTACAAATTTATTTATTCTTTCGTTGTTTAAAATAAAAATTTTGTCAATTTTGTCAATAATTTGGCGAGCAGTTTGGCAATTTATATAATTTGGCGAAATTGGTTGAATGAATAATCAAATAGTACTCTTAAAACATTTTCAGCCGGTGAAGCCATGTAAAATTAAATAACTACTGCAACACGCAATTTGTATATATTATATACGCTTAAAGATAAAAAATAATACTCTAATCCTTCGTTTAAGTTTAAATTCATTGATTTTTAGGGATTTAAACACTTATTTAACAAGCACTTTTCAAATGCATTTAAATATCTTGCATTTGGGATGGAAATGTGTTGGCTAGCCAAATAGCGTGGAACGTTCGTCTTTTTTGCGCCAAATACTCGAATATATATAGATTTTTTTCAGATTTTTACTGGGATTCCGCCGCCAAATTTGACTGATGTTTTACTACATATATGAGCAGTTTTAAAAGCATATTTCTTTTCAAAATAATTTGAGTATGGTCTTTAAGGAGACTTCCTTGTGGTAACAATTTTGTTTTTGATTTGTTCTTTTTTATTTCTAACTTTTTCATCATGTGACTTACAGACGAAACTAGCAGATGTAATTGCAAAAATGATGGTACTTATGATTTACATGTTATATGTTTCTTTGTGATTTTTGAGTTCCCTTTTGTCGCCAAACAATTTGATTTTAAGCCAAAAAGATGTAAGCGTGAATTGGGTTCAAGCGATGTTTACAAGAAAGGTGATTTTGCAAGTGTACGAAAGCATTTTTTGAGTATTTTTTAAAATTCAAATGTACAATATATAAATAGCAATTAGTATTTTAAAAATGGAGTCTGATATTTTAATTTTAGCATAAATGTCTCCCACACACGCACATACATACTGTAAAATAATTTAATTTTAGACTTTTAAAAAATTTCTCATCATACTTTACTGCGAAAGCATGTCGGTTTGTTTTCCCCAAATTTGTGACTTTTATAACCTCAAAGCCAGATTAGCTAATATTGTCCATTCTTTTTTTAATAAAAAAACATATCGCCAATTTCCCTTATACAAACGTTCAATGATTGCAATGTTAGGTATTAAACATTATTCATAAGAAAATGTAAGCAATTATGCGTTATTTCTATCACGAAAAAAGACATTTTGCAATAAAAATTGCTTTCAGAAATCACTTTTCGATATTCCATCCCATTCGTCATTTATTTTTTTTTCATATCTTCCCTCCTTTTAGAAATGTTATAAAAAGATATTGAATGAATCTTCCATAATCAGCCACCTTACAATTGGCGAATTTACTGTATAGTGTTGGAAGATTCGTTTATATTTGAAAGGAACCGTGGGCGGTAAATCCAATTTCAGAAGATTACGCGAAATTTGTACTTTTAGTAATTAGCGATTAGTAAATTTATGATTTTTTAGTATGGAGCAAACAGACAAAAGAAGATTTACTAATAGATAGTTTTTATGTGCAGTTATTTTACTTTCATTAAAAAAGCATTAATTTGAATGCACAAAAAAAGTTTTTCAAATGCCAAAGGTGGCCAATGGAACAATATTTGTTCATTTAGCATAGGTTTTTTTAAAAAAGTACCTCAAATTCAATTAAAATTTCAATCATTATAAAATTTTGGCTGATGCACAGCCCGATCAGCTGATCATAGTGACAAATTTTAGGTTTATTTTACTATCAGTAGAAAAGCATTACTTTGAATGTACAAAAAAAAAAAAAAAAACTTTCAAATGCCAAAGGTGGCCAATGGAACAATATTTGTTCATTGACTCTAGGTTTAAAAAAAAAAGTACCTCAGATTCAAATAAAATTTCAATCATTATAAAGAAATTTTGGCTGATGCACAGCCCGAGCAGCTGATCATAATCACAAATTAACGTTTTTAGATTTATTTAGGCAACAAACTGATGAATAATGACGTCTTGAAAATAAAAGCTTATTTCTCCGTCTTATTAAGGCCCCACCAGTGGCCGAGAGGTTATGCTCTCGAAGCTGGTAGACGGGAGGTGCTGGGTTCGAACCCAATCGCGCCCGTCGGCCTAATCGTTCGGAGTTTTCGTGGTTTTCTTTGAAGCATGGATTTCCATGCGTAAATACGGGTTGGGTTCCCTTAGAAAGACCCCCACGGAGGGCACTCCCCCCTTGGGCCTATATCCCATGCGTAGATAATCGGCCGTCAAAAAAAACAACCAACCGTCTTATTACGCTCATTAGAGAAATGCGAAAAAAATCTTCGGTTTGCCAAAAAGATCACTACTAAAAATTTTGTATAACTGACTTTACTTATCATTTGCAAAGAGTTTTGATAGTCAAGATTGTTACTAATTTTAATTAAAAGAAAAAAAAGATGAAAAAGAGAAAATGAAAAACACTTTTGGCGAGTGGTAATATTATAAAACGAAAATATTCAATTTAAACAAGAAAGAGAATATTCGTAATGCGTACAAATTTATTCAGTAAAAAAGATTGCAGTTTTAAACAACATTTGGCGATTTATCTATTGCGTCAGGTTAAGAAAAATGCGCCAGAAAATTTGATAAGACAATATTAGACTGAATTTTTTTTTTTAACTTTTTATTTTTATCAAACGCATCCATCATTAGGCTTAAAATAATGGTACTTGTGTGTTACATGTTGTATGTTTATTTACGATATTGATTTTATCGCCAAATAATATGATTTTAAGCCAAAAAGGCATAAGCATACCATTGGTTTGAGCGACGTTTACAATATTGGTGATTTTTCAAGCGGATGGCAGCCTTTTTGGAGTAATCCAATTCTACTGCACACACACACACACACACACACACATACCGTCCTACCCGCCCTCGTCAGTAACTAAACTTTTTACCGACGTTTGGAATACCCACCGAAATTTTATTAATATCATTTAAATATTGTTGTAAAATGTTAAGATATGCAAAATATACATATGAACACCAAAAAATTTCCATTCGAAGAAAATTTGTATATTTTAGAACAAAAAGTTTGTGGGAGTAAAGTACCATTATTTAGAGTAACTCGGGTGTTACTCGTTTTGAAATTTTACACACTCAACCCGAGTAACTTAATCTCGAACTAAGATGTCCTGGGTGGTTACTCTATTATTCAATGAATTGCCTGACAAAGTGTATAAAGTTATTGAAGCGTTTGAAGGACAATGAGTATTTTTCGAAAGGATGTTTCAAGCAATAGGGGAGAAATCGTTATGCTGTCGATATGTTCATGCTTAATCATTTGCTATTGTTAATTAAAATAGCACTTAATTGGTGTTATTATTAGTTATGGATAGTAATTGATGATTGTTATTGACAAGTAGTAAATAATTGACAAATTGTCTGCGGTTAGTTAATGATTGATTAATACTATTTAATTAATGTCGTCCTTAAAAGAAAATTTACTCTTTTTTTAATAAATTTTGTGAACAAATATTAAATTTTGTTTAAAATATTAAAACATATGTCATTGGCTGTAACAAATTCTTTAGGTAAGTCTTCTGAACAGGGTTGTTTGTTTAATTCGGTGCAATAATTGTAGAATGATTTTTTTTTTTTTTTATGCGACATGAAAGGATGTTTGATACAGGGGGAGGGGGGGGGATTTGCTGGTTGATGAAAATTTTTCGAAAATATAATATTTGCAATGGAGACGAAAGTGTTATGATATAAAGATATTCATGATTTGCCTACATTTGTTTAAAATGGTACTTAATTGACGCTATTGGTACGTGGATAACTGTAAGTAATTGGTGAATATTTTTAATTGAGAAATAGTAAATAATTGACAAATGTTAATCTGTAGTAGTTAACCACTGATTAATATTATTTAAAGTTATGTCGCCTATAAAAAAAATAAAGTAACTTTTGTAAAAAATATTATTTTGTTTTTAAATTAGTAAAATATGTCATTATCTCTAACAGAATGATTTTTAGCTAGATCTTTTGTTCACAGTTGCTTGTTTAATTTGCTTAATTCGGTGAGTTAATTATAGAAGGGTGTGCTTCTTATGTGGCGTAAAAAATTTTCATAACCTTCGGTGGGTGGAAGGAGGGCGCGTGCGCTGAACTGCTAGCTGATATCTTGCAGTATCAAAACTTTTCGCTTTAAAAGAATATATTGATTCAAAAAAGATGAGACAAACTTAGTACCGCACAACAAGTAATTGTCTTATAGGAAACTAGTGTCGTATAAACAAAAATCACTTTAACCCAAATAAATTTTTGTTCATAACTTTTAAAGTAATGAGTTTAGAGATTTTTTAAGATTTATCTTCCTTTGGGAAAAACGTCATGGCGATACGAAAACATTCTGTAAGTGAAAAGTCATTCTGTAAGTGACATTAGGTGTATTTCGAATTACATTTTCCAACACAAAGCTACCACTTCAATGTTTTTGGGAGTTATATAGTGGCACGACCGACGTCCACTAACAGAACTTTCACTACTTCAATGTTTATATTTACATTTCACACAATGCAAGTCAACCCTGGTTAAATTTTACCATAATATGGATCATTTATACTTAAAGTTATGTATAAAATCTGGGTTTTGTCTGGAGGGACGCAATACTGCTGCAAGTGTGGCGGCTAGGTCACTGTCCCTGCACCAGGAGCCGTCATATAGGGTAGTCTTCACCGGCGCTGTTAATTATATTCCTGCATTTTACTTTTATTTATTTTTTAATCACCGCGTCTTGCTTACTTCTAAAGGTGTTTACGTCATTATTCATTAACATGAGAAAATTACGGTCGAAACATCCTATACTAGCAAATTTGAAATTATTTGTCTTTCAGAATTTCTTTATATACTAGGGGGCTCGGCCCCCTACGAGCTACGCTCGCCAACCCCCGTCCAGACACCGCAGACTCTAAATGCACGCTAATTTGATCGGCTTTAAAAAGATTTCGAAAGATTGAATTATAATTTAAAAAACAGTGGCGATCTCCCTATAAAGGAGTTTCTATTCATTTCTCTTTGATTGGGGAATTTTAACGCCAAATCCGCTGCGGTACTACTTGATTATCCTGTCGACCAATTTCGCCAAATTATATAAATCGCCAAACCACTCGCCAAATTATACAAATTGATATAATTTTTATTTTAAATAACGAAAGAACAAATAAATTCGTACAACATTAATAAAAACACAAATAAAACGTCGAAATAAAAATAACTTGATGACGTATACACGTGTAACAACATTTCAAAATAAGCTAATATAAAAGGAATCTCTCTATTCTAAAAAAAAGTAACTACCGCTGTCACCGCCGCCGCCGGTTTTGAATTTTTTGTGACCGGAGGTCTTTCTTCGTTAACATTGAGAAAAATAATCTCTCTATTCTAAAAAAAAGTAACTACCGCTGTCACCGCCGCCGCCGCCGCCGGTTTTGAATTTTTTGTGACCGGAGGTCTTTCTTCGTTAATATTGAGAAAAATAATCTCTCTATTCTAAAAAAAAGTAACTACCGCTGTCACCGCCGCCGCCGCCGCCGGTTTTGAATTTTTTGTGACCGGAGATCTTTCTTCGTTAATATTGAGAAAAATAATGCATACAAAAATATGAAAATCAGTGGTTTTATACAGAAATGTTTGATAAACACGCTGATGCAGACAGTTTTCAAATCGAAGAACTATTTTAAGAGATATTTAATGCTAAAGTTGGACAAAATCGTTCCACTAAAAAAGTTTTATAGCAGCAAAAACTATACATGGCAGTGTAATCATTTTTAGATCATTTTATGCGTTAGAATTTGCCGGAGTGCAGATTGCATTAATTTTTTTATTTTGACTCATTTTTTCAGGTTTTATTTCTATTTTAAATTCACATTTTCAGCATTTCTAGAGGTATTATTTATAGATTTCAGAAAATTGTACTAATTTAAACTGTTGCCAACTGTATAAAAAGCGCAAGCAATAATGTTTGCTTCAAATTAAAAATTTATTTACACGTGACTATTATAAACAGGAAACAAACTTTCAAATTAGAAAGTTTGTTTTTATGTATAAAAAGCAGGAACTTATTAAAAATTACGCCATAAAAATTATACACGTGAATTTTAAAAGAGAAAGGATATTGTAAAATAATAAATTCATTAACATGCGTTAGAAGTCTTAGGAGAAATTACGTCATATTTACGTCACATTATAGTTATTACATAAAATGAACACAAAATAATATTGCAAAAAGTTTAAATTTAGAAATTGCGCTAGACATTTATTTAATATTTTGAGAAGATATTTTCAACTATTTTTGTTAGGAAAGCGCAAATAATATTTCATTGCTAACAAAAGTACTTTTACGCGATTATTTAAAAGAGAAAGAATAGCTTGTTTAAAAATTACGTCAGATTAAAAACGATTAATTTAAAATGTCTCATTTAAAAGAACTTTCTTTTCGCTTTGTTAAAAAATACCAGGAGACAAAGACTCTGTTTACTTAATTCCTTTTATATTAGCTTATTTTGAAATGTTGTTACACGTGTCTACGTCATCAAGTTATGTTTATTTCGACGTTTTATTTGTATTTTTATTAAGGTTGTACGAATTTATTTGTTCTTTCGTTATTTAAAATAAAAATTGTCAATTTGTATAATTTGGTGTGTGGTTTGGCGATTTATATAATTTGGCGAAATTGGTCGACGGGATAATCAAGTAGTACTGCAGCGGATTTGGCGTTAAAATTCCCCAATCAAAGAGAAATGAATAGAAATTCGTTTATAGGGAGATCGCCACTGTTTTTTAAATTATAATTCAATCTTTCGAAATCTTTTTAAAGCCGATTAAATTAGCATGCATTTAGAGCCTGCGGTGTCTGGACGGGGGTTGGCGAGCGTAGCTCGTAGGCGGCCGAGCCCCCTAGTTAAGTAAAGAGAGTCTTTGTCTCCTGGTATTTTTTAACAAAGCGAAATGAAAGTTCTTTTAAATGAGACATTTTAAATTAATTCTCAAAATATCAAATAAATGTCGAGCGCAATTTCTAAATTTAACTTTTTTGCAATATGATTTTGTGTTCATTTTATGTAATAACTATAATGTGACGTAAATATGACGTAATTTCTCCTAAGACTTCTAACGCATGTTAATGAATTTATTATTTTACAATATCCTTTCTCTTTTAAAATTCACGTGTATACTTTTTATGACGTAATTTTTAATAAGTTCCTGCTTTTTATACATAATTATTTAATTCTAATTTGAAAGTTTTTTTCCTTTTTATAATAGTTACGTGTAAATAAAATTTTAATTTGAAGCAAACATTATTGCTTGCGCTTTTTATACAGTTGGCAACAGTTTAAATTAGTACAATTTTCTGAAATCTGTAAAAAATATCTCTAGAAGTGCTGAAAATTTGAATTTGAAATAGAAATAAAACCTGAAAAAATGAGTCAAAATAAAAAAAATTAATGCAATCTGCACTCCGGCAAATTCTAACGCATAAAATGATCTAAAAATGATTACACTGCCATGTATAGTTTTTGCTGCTATAAAACTTTTTTAGTGGAACGATTTTGTCCAACTTTAGCATTAAATATCTCTTAAAATAATTCTTCGATCTGAAAACTGTCTGTATCAGCGTGTTTATCAAACATTTCTGTATAAAACCACCGATTTGCATATTTTTGTATGCATTATTTTTGTTAATATTAACGAAGAAAGGCCTCCGGTCACAAAAAAATCAAAACCGGCGGCGGCGGCGGCGGCGGCGGCGGCGGCGGTGACAGCGGTAGTTACTTTTTTTTAGAATAGAGATATATATATATATATAAACCATTTATGTGTTGCAAAATGGGATTAAGAGCTTACGTAAGTCACGAAAAGAAGGTCCCAAACTAATGTTAATCCTATCGGAGCGTTCATTACAGATTTCTCAATCTCATTTCAATATTTTTATTTTATTTTATTATTATTTATTTATTTTTTTTTTATTTTTATTTTTTTTTTTTTAAGGAAACCCGAGGTTGCCATGATATCCCATTGTCGTGCCTTTCTACTTTTGTAATTTGAGACACAGTTTTTTTTATATGCGGATATATTCACATTTGGAAGTGGTTAGAACCGGTTCTGAAAATTACACTATCCTCATAAAAAAAAAAAAAATCGAAAAAGTACAGAAGCACAAAAATAGATATCGACCTCAGATATCCCAAAAGAAAAATAAAGTTAAATATATATATATATATATATATATATATATATAACGACTCCTGTAAAGATTTCTGCTTAAGTTTCTCCCATAGGTTTAACATTTTCGTTCGAGTTTCTCTGAGTGACTTGTATAAGCTCTTAAGACAAATTATTATTAAACTTTTTATTATTTAATTGTTTTTTTTTCTGGTGTAGAAATGTAAATATTTTGGTTTATTGATGATACCAACATAATATACAAGGTCATTTCTCAGATATGAAATCATATTAAAAAGCTTTTTTTTATAATTAAAAATGTATTTTAAATGTTTCTTAGGTGTTTTTTTTTTAACTGGGAGAATCGCGTATAATTAAAATTATTAATAGTATACAGAGAGAATATACTTTAAAATGTGTTCAAGAAATTCACGCTTCAATGTATATGTTGTAGGATAATTGAGAAATCCGGCTCTTTGCAAACAGCCGGGCTAATTGGAGAATCCATCTCCCTTTTTCCAATTAGCCTGATATTTTTCAGGCTTATTGCAAAGAGCCTAGAAAGCGTTAGGCTAATTGTAAAATGACTACTTATTATCAGATTAGGGTGATATTTTTACCTCACAGGCTATCAAAGCCTGAGAGCTTATGTTCCCGCCGATTATGTATGTACGTGTGTACGTACGTACGTACGTATGTACGTAACGCGATAACTCTTGATAGAAATATCCGATTTGCTTCAATTTTTTTTCCTAGGTTCATTCTGATGAGGTGCTTCCCTGATTAGTTTTTGTGGTTCATTGGTTAAGGATAAAGGGGGAAAAGGGTGGCTAGCCCCCCCCCGTCCCCCTAATTTATATAAATGGGTTTTTCATGCAGAAATATTCGATTTGCTCCAAATTTGGTATACCGGTTTATTGTGTTAAGGAGCTTCCCTGATTAGATTTGGAAGCTCATTATTTAAGTATAAAGGGGGGAAAGGGGGCTACCCCCCTTAATTTAGGTAAATCGGTTTTTCATGATGAATTATTCGATTTGCTCCAAATTTGGTATACCGGATTATTAAGTTAAGGAGCTGCCTTGATTAGATTTGGAGGTTCATTAGTTACATATAAAGGGAGGTGTTCCCGCCAATAACTCAATCACAAATAATCACTGCTCACAACTCACCATAAATAAAACTAGCGGACTGTATTACTAATTAAATTTTAATTCACAAACAATAAATGGATCAAGAGCCGATATTTACACTACTCCTCGGATCGGCGTCTCGAACCCAACTCACAAGTTTCAAAACAAACCACATAGATGGCGCTTCTAGCGGCAACATACCGTCGGGCCTTGAATGTTTCAAACATTCAATACTATAAATACAACATCAATTTAAATTACAATCTCAATAATACAATTTTTTTTCAGCATATACACTAAATGAAATGTTAAATTTACAAATATAAACAAAAAAATATAATAATACACTACACTACAAAATTTTTGTTTAATTAAAATAAAATGTATGAATTCAAGTAGTTAATGTGGTTTCATTCACATGAGGCAAAACAACAATTTTTGTTAGTGGCCTTTTATATGTGCCATTCTTATCCTTTAATGTTACAACTCTAATTATACCATCTTGGCCTGGATGGATTTTAACAATTCTTGCTAAATGCCATTTTAAAGGACTATAATTATCAGAATTTTTTATTAAAACTAAATCTCCCTCCTTTATCTCTACTCTTCCTTTATGCCATTTGGGCCTATTTAAGAGCTTATTTAGATAGTCTGATGACCATTTTTTCCAAAGATGTTGTGTCAATTTTTGAACTAATTGCCACCTGCTCAACCTATTCATAGGGATTTCAGTATAATTCGGTTCAGGTAAGGCCATTAAAGATGAGCCAATAAGAAAATGAGCAGGTGTCAAAGCTTCAACATCATTTGGATCATTTGAAAGAGGGCAGAGGGGACGAGAATTAAGAACAGCTTCGATTTGAATAATGAGAGTCAAGAGTTCCTCATAACTTAAAATAGTTTTACCTACAACACGCTTTAAATGATATTTAAGTGATTTAACACTTGCCTCCCATAAACCTCCAAAGTGAGGGGTTGAAGGGGGATTAAAATGCCACTTGATTCCTTCATTAGCTAAATAATTTTGAATTTCCTCCTCACTTTTATCCTTAAATAAAGATCTGAGAATTGCTCTTAATTCTTTATTGGCACCAACAAAATTTCGACCATTATCACTAAAGATATCAGAAGGTTTGCCTCGCCTCGCAATAAAGCGTTTAAGTGCTGCTAAAAAAGCTGCACTTGTTAAATCACTGACAATTTCAAAGTGCAAGGCCTTTGTAGTAAAACATACAAAAATGCAAATAAAAACCTTTTTTACCTGTTTACTCCTACCTGTGGAGTTTTTTACCTGAAAAGGACCGCAGTAGTCTAATCCAGTGCGCGTAAATACTCTGGATACCGTTACTCTTGCTGCTGGCAAATCAGCCATCTGTTGCTGTGAAATTTTAGAATTAATTTTCTTACAAATAATACAATTAAAAATAATTTTCCTAACTACATTTCTGCCAGCTAAAATCCAAAATTTAGTTCTTATAAGAGACATTGTGGTTTCTGAACCTGCATGAAAATATAAAACATGAAAATAATTAATAACACAAAATGTAAAATTATGTTTTGCAGGAATAATCATAGGAAATTTTTGGTGATCGGATAAGTTACTGTTTTTCAGTCTGCCACCAACACGAATGCAGCCATCACTGTCTAAAAATGGACACAAGTTTATCAGTTTGCTATTGTTAGAGATAGCAGTACCCCTTCCTAAACACTGGATTTCTTTCACGAATGAAGTCCTTTGAATGTTCTTTACAATGCACAATAAGGACTGAGAGAGTTCACTGCTAGATAAAGCTCCAGCTGTAGGATATAAAGGGTTTCTACAGTTATATATGAATCTTTTACACCATGCTACTACTCTTTGTAGTTTGATGAACGAAGAACAGTTATTAATTATGTCTAAAGGTTCAAGAGTGTTAACTAAGGCACATACTTGAGTCACTGATGGTGATTTCAATTCACGCAAAAACAGCTCATTGGTTTCAGCAGGATTGCTATCGGGACACTCGACCACCTCAGGCTGTCGTAGGAATGCTGGACCGAACCACCACAATTCACACTGTTGAATCTTGATGGGATCTATACCTCTAGAAATAAGGTCAGCAGGATTTTGCTTAGAAGGTACGTAATGCCACTGTTCAACCGAAGTTAAACTTTGTATAATTGATATCCTGTTTGCTACGAATGTCTTAAGATCATTGGATTCTTTTTTTAACCATGCAAGTACAATGGTGCTGTCTGTCCAAAAATAAGTTTTAGAAACTTCTAGTTTTAAGGCACTTAACACCTTCTTCATTAACTTACATAGCAGGACTGCAGCAGAAAGTTCAAGACGCGGAATAGTGACATGCTTTAGAGGAGCTACTCTGGACTTACTAGTGAGTAGCTTAACAGCAGAATCACCACAAAAATTAGTAGATTTCACGGAAATGACCGCTCCATAAGCAATCTCAGATGCATCAGAAAATCCATGTAGTTCTACACAAATAGACTGATCAATAAGAATACATCTAGGGATACTGATCAGATTTACACATTTTAAGGACGTAAGAAATTCATTCCACTCCTTATTTTCTTTCACTGGGAGATAATCACACCAATCTATTTTCAGCAACCATAATTTTTGCAGAAACACCTTGGCCCTTGTAATTATTGGACCTATCAAACCCAAAGGGTCAAATATTCTAGCAATTTGTGATAAGACTGATCGTTTAGTATATAATTCACTTTGCTCGATAATTAAGTTAAACCCAAAACAATCTGGTTGAGGCTTCCACAATATTCCCAAAGTTTTTGTCTCATTAGAAAAAGAATATTCAGATTCTGAAGTATTACATAAAAGAGCAAAATTATTTACTGCCCATTTATGGAGATCCATGCCTCCTCTATTTAACAAAGATATCAGTTGTTGCTGAATCTCCTTCGCTGTGCCTAAATCATCTGCTCCTGTTAGGATGTCATCCATGTACACATCCTGCAACAACACATTCGCAGCTAAAGGAAATTCATTTCCTTCGTCTCTGGATAATTGCATTAAGGTTCTTGTAGCTAAAAAAGGGGCACTAGTTGTGCCATAAGAAACAGTACATAACCTGTACACTTTTACTGGCTCATTCACCTCAGGTTTAAATACTATTCGTAATAAATCACGTTGACTCGGATGTATTAATATCATACGATACATTTTTTTATATCAGCTACAAAAACAAACTGATGCTTTCGAAATCGCAACATTATAGAAAATAATTCATCCTGGATTGTTCCTCCGTTAAACTGCAAACTATTTAATGATTTCCCTGTAGAAGTTAAGGAACTAGCATTATACACGACTCGTAATGGTGTACTACTTGATTCTGTACGGAATACGCAATGATGTGGAATATAATAAGTGACTTCTGGCTCTTCAGATTCTATCACTTCTTCCATGTGACCCATACTTAGATATTCTTCCATAAATGCTTTATAAAGATCATTAACTTTAGGTTCTGTAACTAAGCGCTTCCATAATGAATTTAAAATATTCATTGCCTTTTGTTTTGATTCGCCAAGACAAGATGGATCTTCATTTAGCGGCATTTTCACCATATATTGTCCATTTTCAGTTCTAGAATAATTTTTCCGAAAATGTTCTTCACAAATTTCTGCTTCCTTAGTTTTAGAAATCTCAGACTCTCTCTCTATATTTTCTATTTCCCAAAACTCTTTAATTATTTTTTCTAATTCCAAATTATCTGTAATTAACCCACAATGTATACTACTTTCACCCTTAGCCGGAAGGCTTCCACTGACAATATACCCGAATACACTGTTTTGTAACACAATTTTAGTATTTAATGTTTGCGGATAAATTTGACCTGGTCTTAAAAATTCATAGAAATTTTCTGCACCTAAAAGCAAATCAATCGGGCCTGGGACATTAAATTTTTCATCGGCTAATTTGATGTTAATTAATAATGGGATAGAAGTCTCAAGCGGCCTAGACGGCGTAAATTCTGTAATTTTCGGAACGACTAAAAAGTCTAATTTTAAATGAAAATCCTTATCTCTATTTGAAACAGTTGTGTTAACCCTAGATCTAACATTCAACGATAAATTATTTATGCCTGAAATAGAAATGTTAGTCTTTTCCCTTTTCAAATTAAGTTTATCTACTAATCTTTTACTCATAAAGTTAGAGTTTGCTCCAACGTCTAATAGACCTCGAACCTCATGAAAATTACCTAATTCATCTTTTATTAAACAAACAAATGTACTAAGTAACACAGCTTTTAAATCATTAGCCAAATTACATGTCGTTGAAAATAAATTGTTTTGAATATTAGCTGGGAAAGGCTGAAATACTGGAGCCGAAACATCCAAATTAGATTTATTACCTCCTTTGTTTATATGACTCATTTCCTGTGAAATTACCTCTTGGTTTTCAACTTTATTTACTTTTTGTTCCCGAGGAAAATGCAAAGTTACATTGTGCCTTTTCCGACAAATAATACACGAGAATTTAGATTTACAATCGACTACTTTATGATTCATAAGACAGTTAAAACAAAGATTTTTTGCCTTTACCAGCTCAACTCTATCACTCACTGACATATTTTTATAAACAGGACATTTATGCAAAGGATGATTTTCATTACATGACAAAATACATTTAGAATTTTTTACATCAGTTAGAAAAACTTTAGAAACTGGCCTGGAATAATTATTTTTATTATTCGACCTAGAATTATCAACCACAGGTTTTCCCTTTGATGTGTAATATAAATCTATCTCCCGAGATAACTCAATTGGGTGAAACCAAGAATCTCCTTGTCTAACATTTATAAAACACGTAACATCCTTATCCAGCGTCTGACAAATTTTATCAGAAATCACTAACTTTTTTAAAGCTTCAAAATCGGTCACATTTCTCAATTTTAAATAATAATCCCAACTCGTTGTTAATCGGGATGCAAATTGTACATACGTTTCATTGGGTTGACGTTGTGCTTTTCTAAAATGTTCTAAACAAGTTTGGGGAGTTGGCTCAAATTCTCTAAGTACTATAGCTTTCACCTTTGAATAATCCTCTAATTCCCCATCCTTAATGTATGTAATAACATTTGTTGCCCTTTCCCCTAACAGATTTAGAAGAATTTCCGATTTATACTTTTCTGGGACATTTTTTGAAATGAAGGCCCTTTCTAAAGACGAGAAAAAATACCCCCAACCTTCCGGTCTAGACGGTATTTTGATTGTAAGCGTTTTTATGCTTTTAATGAGAGAGTCTAAAGATTCTATGCTTTCTACCTTCTCGAAATCATTTAATTTTTCACTTTTGTTTTTTGCACGGGCCTTCGCCAACTCAAGCTCTAATTTTGTACGTTCAATTTTTAATTTTTCAAGTTCTAATACTTTCGCTTCCTCATTTTTTCTCTCCTCTATAATATTATTGGCCATTTCTTCGACCAATTTAGAATCTGCTTTATATTTATCACTTTCCTTTATTAAATTCATTAAATCATAATTAGTTAATTTTGTGTCAGAAATATCAATCCCTAATTCAAAAGCTACCCTTTGGTAATCTTCTTTTTTCGCGCTTTTGAACATTTTAATAAATATAGTTCACAATAAATAAATAAATAAATCTCACATACCTCCAAAAATAAAGATGAATCACTTTTACCAAACTGCTGAGTTACGGCAGAAAAAATATTTCGTTTCTTTTATTTATTTCATTTGTCTTCTCATAATCAGCATTTCAAAATAACTCCGTTTATACTCAGAGTTAAATGATTACCTATGATTGCGCAACAGTGCACTGAAAGAACATAATTCTTTTTGTTCTTGAATCAAAACAATTGCTTGATATAAACTCCTCGTAATAAAGTATATATTTTTTTTTAACGCCACACTATTAAACAATATTATAATAACGTATTAAAATGCACAAATTCTCATAAAAGGAAAACACTTAATTCGTTACGGTACACTTATCTCGTTGACTCTAAAATCGAAACACTTTAAATACGTAATTAAATGCTTGTTCTTTTCTCCGGCTCGACGGACCAAAAAAAGGTGTTCCCGCCAATAACTCAATCACAAATAATCACTGCTCACAACTCACCATAAATAAAACTAGCGGACTGTATTACTAATTAAATTTTAATTCACAAACAATAAATGGATCAAGAGCCGATATTTACACTACTCCTCGGATCGGCGTCTCGAACCCAACTCACAAGTTTCAAAACAAACCACATAGATGGCGCTTCTAGCGGCAACAGGAGGAAAGGGGGGCTATCCCGCCCCCCGTAATTTAGATAAATGGATTTTTCATGCAGAAAAATGCCATTTGCAAAAAAATTGGTATACCGGTTAATTATGTTAAGCAGCTTCCCTGATTACATTTGGAAGATCATTATTATGTATAAAGGGGGCAAAGAGGGGGAATTGCCTCTCCCCTTAATTTAGAAAAATGCGTTTTTCATGTAGAATTATTCGATTAGCTCAAATTTGGTATACTGGTTTATTATGTTAAAGAGATGTCTTGATTAGATTTGGAGGTTCATTAGTTAAGTATAAAGGGAGGAAAAGGGGGGCTAGCTCCTCACCCCCTTAATTTAGGTAAATAGGTTTTCAATTCAAAAGTATTCGATTTGCTCCAAATTTGGTATACCGGTTTATTATGTTAAGGAGCTTCCTTGATTAGATTTGGAAGTTCATTAGTTAAGTATAAAGGGAGGAAAGGGGACTAGACCCCCCCCCCCTCTTAATTTAGATAAATGGGTTTTTCATGCAGATTTATTCGATTTGCTCCAAATTTCGTATACCGGTTTATTATGTAGCGTTGCGTGTCCGCGGAAACTAATTTGTCTTGTTCGGATCCGATTATAGATCTTTGGAATATTTTTGTCGGTTATCAGATTTGGTTCGGGATTTCGGGTTTTTTCAAATGGAACTCTCAGGTTCGGGTCGGGTTGCATGTGGACTGAAATTATTTTGTCTTGGTCGGATCGGGGTACGGTCTTTTGCAATTTATTTTTCGGGTTTGGTAGGGTTATGCTTTAATAAACCTAATAAAAAGAAAATTTCCCAGTTAAACTGTTGGCATTGAGCTCACAGGCTATTCACACTAATTGTATATTATACTCTTATTTCAAAGAATAATGCCCCTCGAAAAATAAATGAAGAGATTAGTCCCCGTTGCCCCCCTTTCTACTTAACCAAAGAACTTCCAAATCTAATCAGTGAAGCTACTTAACATAATAAACTGGTATATCAAATTTGAAGCAAATGAGATAATTATGCATAAAAAACATTTCACTAAATTAAGGGGGGGTATTAGGTCCCCCATTTCTCCCTTTATGCTGAATCAATGAACTTTCAAATCTAATCATAAAAGCTCCTTATTATAATGAACCTAGAAAGAAAATTAAACTAAAATACATAATTCTGCATGAAAACCCATTTATCTAAATTAAGGGGAGGGGCAATTGCCCCCCCCCTTTCCCCCATTTTATACTTAACCAATGAACCTCCAAATCAAATGAAGGAAGCCATATCGTAATAAAATGGTATATCAAATTTGAAGCAAATCGAATAATTCTGTATGAAAAACCCATTTATCTAAATTAAGGGGACACTAGGCCCTGTCCCTTTTTTATATTTAACCAATAAATCTCCAAGTCTAATCAAGGCAGCTCCTTAACATAATAAACCGGTATACGATATTTCGAGCAAATCGAATAACTCTTCATGAAAAACCCATTTATCTAAATTAATGGGGGGGGGGGGTGTCTAGACCGCTTTCCTTCCTTTATACTTAACTAATGAAACTCCAAATCTAATCAGGGAAGCTCCTTAACATAATAAACCAGTATACCAAATTTGAGCTAATCGAATAATTCTACATGAAAAACGCATTTACCTAAATTAAGGGGAGAGGCAATTGCCCCCCTTTCCCCCCTTTATGCATAATAATGATCTTCCAAATGTAATCAGGGAAGCTGCTTAACATAATTAACCGGTATACCAAATTTATACAAATCGCATATTTCTGCATGAAAAACCAATTTATCTACATTACAGGGGGGGTATAGCCCCCCTTTCCTGCCTTTATATGTAACTAATGAACCTCCAAATCTAATCAAGGCAGCTCCTTAACTTAATAAACCGGTATACCAAATTTGGAGCAAATCGAATAATTCATCATGAAAAACAGATTTATCTAAATTAAAGGGGGTAGCCCCCTTTCCCCCCTTTATACTTAAATAATGAGCTTCCAAATCTAATCAGGGAAGCTCCTTAACACAATAAACCGGTATACCAAATTTGGTCAAATCGATATTTCTGCATGAAAAACCCATCTATATAAATTAAGGGGGGGACTAGCCCCCTTTCCCCCTTTATCCTTAACCAATGAACCCCAAAAACTAATCAGGGAAGCACCTTATCAGAATGAACCTAGAAAAAAAAATTGAAGTAAATCGGATATTTCTGTCAAGAGTTATCGCGTTACGTACATACGTACGTACACACGTACATACAGAATCGGCGGGCACATAAGCTCTCAGGCTTTGATAGCCTGTGAGCTAAAAATATCACCCTGATCGGATAATAAGTGGTCATTTTTTCAATTAGCCTAACGCTTCCTAGGCTCTTTGCAATAAGCCTGAAAAATATCAGGCTAATTGGAAAAAGGGAGATGGATTCTCCAAATAGCCAGGCTCTTTGCAAAGAGCCTAGGCTGTTGGCAAAGAGCCGGATTTCTCAATTAGCCTACGACATATATAACACAAATTCAGTATTAATAATATACAAATTCAATCAAATAAAACAATTCTTGTGGTTAAAATATCACAAAATACTATAAATCTTTAGCTGCAATATTTATTATTATGTATAAAACTTCAATCTTTTATAAAATGAGCATTCTCATATTTTTGATTAGAAAAGTTTAAGACTAATCTTAATTTTTTGCTTCAGTTTTAATACAGAAAATTATAAAATCTACTGTTATAAAAGCAAGCATGGGAATCAGTTATAATCAACTGAATTAAGTTAAAATTTTTAAAAGTGATAAAAATAATACAGTTAAAAGACATAATATTTTTATTTAGATCGACATATATTTCATCGCACAAACGGCGACATTTTCAAAAAATTTTGCGAAAATATTTGCATCAACAAGAATCTTGGCACTTTTCTAAGTCTTTCACTTCTTTAATCTAAGTCGCTTTTAGCAATTTTTAAACTGTAATAATAGTTTAAAACTGTTTTTGATGCATATTAAATAAATAAATAAATAAATAAATTAGTTATACGTTTTGCAATGGGGTATTAAGAACGAGAGGAACGTATCTAACTAATCTAACTAATAATAAAATACTTTAATGTTGTTTAAAAAATTCTATTATTTAATAATGTTAAAAAGAAAACTGTATTTTAAACTCGGAGTAAGAACACGCGTGTCCTAATGGCTGTATCTTATTCATTTCAACGGAATTTCTAGCGTCGCACATTTTTTTACCAACTCCCGCTGATTTCACCAGATACCTGATGATATCGTAGACAAAGGGGCGTGGAAACGTGCAAATATCGCTTTAGGAAAAAAAAACTGATACTAAAGAACTAAAAAGAGGAGTGATAAAGAACATCTGTTTAAATACATCTATTAAAATTCGGAGATATTTTTCAAAGAACTTGATAATAACTAAGCTATTACTGTTACTACTTTGACGATAATTTCATGTAGTGGTCAAAAAATGCTCGTTCAAAGGGGGTCTCAAATAAAGAAAAATATCATTTTTTTTTATAATTATTACCTTTTATTTTTATTACCCTTACTATTATGTCCCTTGTTCGGATTGGAGGATTTTCTGTCAATCATTTGTACGTAGTTGCCGCCTACACAACATTTACCAAGATGTATCTTTTATGAGAATCGAAAAAAAAAATGACTGCAACGGAGCCTTAACGGAATGTGTTCTTTAAATTTCTTTTAAAGAAAGTAAAATGAAATAGGAATCATAAACTGTTATATATTTTTCAAATTGCATGTAAATTTTACTACAGTTACTAATATATATATAAAATAATAATAATAATAGCTTATGATTTTTTTTTATTTAATATCTAATATCAGCAATACTACATATGTATTGGTTATTTAAAGATAATGTTGAAACTCACTAAACATTCTTAATATTTTTTTTTTAATTGTTGAATTATGGAAAAAAAAAAGTTTTTTTTTTTCAAGTATTTTTTAAGCTTGGCTGTTAACAGAAATGTGTAGTAACTTTTGGCAAAATTTATTAATCATTATATGGAGTATATACAGGTTGTTTTCAAATTGTCGAAATAATTTCTGTTTCTGAAATGGTTCAAATAGATTTTTTCCCCCCCAATGAACAATGACTGAAGGAAATGTATGTATAGCATACTGTTATATTGATAGAAAAATTAGATAAAAAAAATGCACTGTTATTTTGAGATTACGAAACACATAAATATTTACATTCAATGTATACATTTACAGACGAAACAATATAAATAGTCCAGCATTTCTATCAGACTAGTAATCAATAACGAAAATGAAACTTTTAAATAAGTAAAATAATAAATTAGTAAAATATTATAAATAGTATAAAAAACCACAAATTTTATAGACTTAAAATACAACTACGCGCATAAGCCAATTAATCTGTTAGAATAAAAAAAGGCTGCGGTAAGAAGCTAAATCATTGTCGATTGCTTTGAGGCTGTTAACTTCTGGTGTGCTACTAATACAAAAGTATCTCTTTTAATAAATTTCAAATTTTGTTTAAATATATTTTTTATATTTTTCATATAAATTGCTTTTAGGAGTTGCTAGTGGGTAATCAAAAGATATATAAAGATAAATATTAAGAAATATATTAGAATTTTTAACAATATTCTGTAACCGCGATGTCCGGATTAGATCTTCCAGTAATTAAATATATATATATTCTTTCTTTCTTTTGTTAAGTCATTTATTGCATGAAATGAAAATGTACAGTAGATATATTTATAAAGTATTTTACAAAACTGAATTTATCTGCAAATTCTAACAGCATTGATTATAACTGTCAGACATTTTTCCAGATTTTTATTTTTTTTTTTCATGTTGTTTACTGTGATTATTAAGTATTCAAAATCAGCAGAAAATGTACTTCATCCAATCAACAGAATTTTTATCTGGGATCCAATCTGGCTATTCAACAAGTGTAAAACTTCTATAAAAAGTTGTTAGTAATATTAAATAGACATTGTCGAATCTTTATCATTTAGGTAATGACTACAAACATTTCTATTTAAATAATTTACTGAGCATTTTCTATCTACGTGATTGTTTATGCTCTTCTATACAATTGTATGTATTTAGTTTCAATTATACAATGATAAGGCAAAAGGCTTACCTCTTCTCTTTTAATTTGCAGGTCAATTTCGTTAAGTAACAAACCAGTAATTTTTCACAGTCGATCCACCGTAGTTTTCGTTCTTTCTGCTGCTGTTTGGGAATAAAAGGTAGATGATTTAATTGGGTGTCAAGCACACGAAATCAGAAAGAAGGGACGGTTTCTCTATTTGAATCCTGTTTAATTAAATCAGATATATAGGATTCACAGGTTACAAAATAAGAGTGTCGCTTTAGGAGCGAGTTAAAAACACGTAATACACAGATAAAAACACGAGATGATCTAACGAGAGAAAGAGTCTATTACGCAGTTCTTGTTTTTTTCTTTTTCTCTCAGAGTCCTGGATATCTGGGGTTTAGGTAGATGACCTTACGACGTCATCGTAGCTTTACCCAGATCTTCTCCATTAGGATTTTTTTCTTTTCTTTTGTTTTGGATACTCGGGGATTATGAGTTGGAGAACCATATTTCACAATATACCCCCCTTAATCCCTGAGTGGAGGAAAGTCTAATAGTTTGAGTCTTTCGCGGTTTTTTAGGAAGTCAGGTTTGGTTGCGGACTTAGTTAGCACGTCCGCAACCATGGCTTTGCTGGCACAGTATTGAAGTTCTATGATGCCTGTTTCCACTAAGTTCTTTATGAGGTGGAACTTTACGTCGATGTGTTTGGTCCTGTTGGAGTGCTTTTCTGACTCTGTCATTTTTATTGTTGAAAGATTGTCCCCGAAGAGAGTTATTGGATGTTTTTGTGGAAGATCTAGATTTTCTAAAAGTCTTGTTAGCCAGACGATTTCATTTGCAGCAGTTGCAGCTGCAACATATTCCGCCTCAGCGGACGATTGGGCAATACATGATTGGCGTTTAGACAGCCAATGAATGGGGTTCTTTCCAATTAAAAATATGTTTCCCGATGTTGATTTCCTTGTCTCTGGATCTTGTGCCCAGTTCGCGTCTGAATATGCCTCAAGGACTGGGGCCAGTTCTGTGTCTATTATTAAGTGTAGATTTTTTGTTGCGTTTAAGTATCGAATGACGCGCTTTAAAGCTTTCCAGTCGGTCTCTGTCGGATTTTCGTTTTTTCGACTGAGTATATTGACTGCGGTCAGGATGTCGGGTCTTGTTACGGTCGCTATATACAATAGTGCACCGATTCCTTGCCGGTATTTATGATTGTTTGGAAGTAAATTGCTGTTATCGTTTATTCTCAGGTATCCGGCATCCATGGGAGTACTATATGGCTTGCTTTCGGTTAAGTTAAATTTGCTTGTTATTTCGTTAATTTTTGTTGTCTAATTTAGAGCATATCCATTTTTTATCTTCTTTATGTTTATTCCTAGATAGTTGCTCACTTCACCTAAATCGCTAAGTTTGAATTGACTTTTCAATCTTTCTATGAATTTTTCAATGTTTTCTTTATTTCCTGCAATCAAAAGGTCGTCAACGTAAACTATTATGTAAATGGTATCTTCTTTGTTTTCATTCTTTCGTGTAAACAAACAAGTGTCTACTGTACTTTGAATAAAATTCATTTGTTTTAGAGTGTCGCTAATTTTGATGTTCCAGGCTCTTGCTGCCTGTTTTAGGCCATATATAGCCTTTGACAATTTGCATACTTTGTTGTTTTGATTTGATATTTCATGACCTTCGGGTTGTGTCATGTAGATGTCTTCGTCAAGTTCGCCGTGTAGAAAAGCGGTCTTAATGTCAAGATGGTGTACGTCAAATCCGTGGTATGCGGCTGCGGCTAGAAAGGTTCGGATTGTCGTGTGAGACACCACTGGGGCAAATGTCTCATCGTAATTCTCACCATATTTTTGCAGGAAGCCTTTCGCGACGAGGCGTGCTTTGTACCTTTTAACGTTTCCCTGGTCATCGTATTTGACTTTGAAAGTCCATTTGCTGCCGATGACTTTCTTTCCTTGTGGGGGTTCCACTAGTTTCCAAGTGTTGTTTTCCTTTAGCGAATTTATTTCTTCTTGAGCGGCTTTTAGCCAATTCTGCCTCTCAATTGGATTTTGAATGCTTATCATGTCATCCCAATCTTTGGGCTCATAAATTGTGTTTGTCTTAACGGTGTACGCGAAGCGATCGGGCGGTACTCCTCTATTGGATCGTTCCGATCTTCGCGGTTCGTTAGTTGATTGTTTGGGCACTGATGGTTCGCATTCTGCAGGTGTGATTTTTACTAGTATTTCGTGTGGGTTGTCTTCCATTAGTTGTTCGTTTTCTGAATTTTTTGGTTTGGTTACTTCTGGATTATTGTCGTTTTGTATGTATGGGAGTTTACTTTCGAGGAATTTTATTGATCTGGTTAATATTACTTTACCATCATTAGTATACACTCGGTAACCTTTGCTTCTATTGTCGTATCCGACGAATTTTCCTAGCTGTGCAGTTTCGTCTAGTTTTCCGCGTTTTGATTTGTTAATGTGAGTATAGGCCGGGCAGCCAAATACTCTTAGGTAGTGAAGATTAGGTTTTCTGTTTGTCCATCCCTCGTAAGGCGTGATGGCGTTTGATTTTGTAGGTAAGCGATTTTGAATGTGGTTGGCTGTAGTTATCGCTTCTCCCCATAGTTTGTGCGGTAAATTAGCTTCAATTAACATACTCCGGGTCATCTCAAGTAAATATCTATTCTTGCGTTCCGCAACTCCGTTTTGGCTGGGAGAATGTGGAACTGTCAGTTGATGTTCTATACCCTTATCCTTAAGATACTGTTCCATTTCGGCACTGGTGTATTCGCCACCATTGTCCGATCTGATTATGTTTGGGTATCTGCCGAATTTGTTGTATACTAGAGATACGTAATCTTTAAACTTTTCGAATACTTCACATTTCCAAGACATTAAGTATATTATGCAGAATCTGGTTTTATCATCTATGAATGTTACGAAGTATGTTTTGCCGCCTATTGTAGGGGTCTGTATCGGCCCACATACATCAGAGTGAATTAACTCGGTTTTTCGTGTAGCCCTGTATTTTGCTTGTTTGGGGTACGGAGCTTCTGTTGTTTTTGCTCTAATACATATTTCACATGTATTTTCATGTTTGCAGTTATTTATTGTCACACCGGTGACCAGTTGATTATTTTGCATTTCTTTAATTGCTTGATAACTGCGGTGTCCCATTCTGCGGTGCCATAGGTCAATGCAGTTGGGATTTTGACAGGTGTATGCCATGTTTACGTAATTTTGATTTTTCGTATCACTAGCGAAATTTATTTCATACAGGTTATTTCTCAATTTTCCTTCTAATATTGTTTTGCCATCGTTTATTATGCTACATTTTTCCTTTTCGAAAGTTACTTCACAACCGTTTTGAGTCGCTTTACTGACTGAAAGTAGATTAGTTTCTATTTTAGGTATGTATAGCACATTTTTGAGAGTGATTTGTTCACTGTTATCTTCCGTTTGAATTTTTATGTCGCCAGAACCGTATGCCTTTAATTTATTACCGTTAGCAACAGTTATTTCAGTTTCGGCATTTTCGTTAAATCTTGAAAACAATGTTTTATCATTTGTTATGTGGTTTGAACTACCACTATCAATTACCCAAGTGTTTGTATCACTTTTTTCCACTAAGAATGCCACGTCGTTACGTTTTTCATTTTTGAAATTGTATGCTTCATTCCTATCATTTGTGTTAGTTTTCTCAAAGCAAAGTTGTGTTGAGTTTTGTTTTTGGAAATTATATCTGTTTGGATGAGGATGGTTGCCGTGCTGCTGAGTGTATGGATTTTGTTTTTGTTTCTTGATGAACCAGCATTGGGCGGTATTATGGTTCCGCATTTTGCAATGAGTGCAGTATTTGTTTTCTTTTCTATTACTGGCGTATGCCGAATTTTTCGTAATTTTGTATGCTTTGGATGCATTTTGTGACATGTCAGTATTTTCTATTCTTCGCTGGTATTCATCTATTAATTTTGTTCTCAGAAAATTAGGCGTCAGGTCAGTTTCTGGACGTGATTCAAGAGCGGTGATCAAAACGTCGTATGACCTGGGCAATGAACATAGCATTATCGCTGATATATGTGAATCGCTTATGCGTTCACCAATTGCGGCTAATTTGTCAATTAGTTCGAGTATGTTAGTAATATGTTGTTGCATGTCACCGTTTTCACTTAGTTTAGTATTGTACAATTTTCTTAGAAGAAATAATTTACTAGAAAGTGATTCTCTTTCGTGAATTTCTTTTAGTTTATCCCAAGTTTCGCGAGCAGTTTCTAAGTGTTTTATGTGTATTATTTGCGCGTCTTCAATGCTCAAATTTATAAGAGCACGCGCTTTTTTATCCCTTTTGTTCCAATCTGCCCATTTAGCATCGGTCATGGCAGGAGCAGTTTCTGTAACTGCTTCTATGAGATCATCTTTGGTTAGCAGCATCTGAATCTTGAAGCGCCAGTTGGCGTAGTTCGATGCATTCAGTTTTTCAATAAATTGATTATCTTTATACGATGTCATAATAAATATTTTTTCTTTTTTTTTTTTTTTGACCTACAATATTTTACTTTTTGTATTTGTTATTGTTATCGAGCACAAAATCAGTCTCGAAATCTTATTTTGTTAGTAATATTAAATAGACATTGTCGAATCTTTATCATTTAGGTAATGACTACAAACATTTCTATTTAAATAATTTACTGAGCATTTTCTATCTACGTGATTGTTTATGCTCTTCTATACAATTGTATGTATTTAGTTTCAATTATACAATGATAAGGCAAAAGGCTTACCTCTTCTCTTTTAATTTGCAGGTCAATTTCGTTAAGTAACAAACCAGTAATTTTTCACAGTCGATCCACCGTAGTTTTCGTTCTTTCTGCTGCTGTTTGGGAATAAAAGGTAGATGATTTAATTGGGTGTCAAGCACACGAAATCAGTAAGAAGGGACGGTTTCTCTATTTGAATCCTGTTTAATTAAATCAGATATATAGGATTCACAGGTTACAAAATAAGAGTGTCGCTTTAGGAGCGAGTTAAAAACACGTAATACACAGATAAAAACACGAGATGATCTAACGAGAGAAAGAGTCTATTACGCAGTTCTTGTTTTTTTCTTTTTCTCTCAGAGTCCTGGATATCTGGGGTTTAGGTCGATGACCTTACGACGTCATCGTAGCTTTACCCAGATCTTCTCCATTAGGATTTTTTTCTTTTCTTTTGTTTTGGATACTCGGGGATTATGAGTTGGAGAACCATATTTCACAATAAAAGTGTCTTTCATTCAAATCGCTCGTTCACTTTGACTAAAATAGGGGATAACCAGTCTTCATCTTATCCGTAAAACCTAGATTCATAGAATTTGAATTCGAAACTAAAAATAGAGTTAATATGCCTTTCGTGAAAATTTATTATCAATTAACAATAAAATATTCCACAACCAGCTTTTTTTGTCGGATTCTATTATAATTTAAAAATGAACTGCATATTTTAATACAACGAGGCTGCCGTCTCGAGCGAATGTTAAACTTCTGGAAGATTCTCTTCAAATATCTCATTTACATTTCCATATTTTAAAATATTTTTTCTTGCATTTAATAGCTGTGGTTGATGCTTACATTCCCCCATTTTTATTTTTTTTATTTTAGCTGCTGCAGTTTTTTTTTTTTTTTTTTTTAAGGATGACACATTCCCTTTCGGAGCCCATTCTGAAAGTGAAAGTTAACTTTATATATTTTTAAAAATTTGCACACAAAATCAAAAAAAAGGGGGTATAAAGCAATCGATCTCAATTATCCAATGAATAAATAAATAAATAAATAAGTCAAAATGCACACAAAATATTTGAAAAGGAACTTCCAAAGCTTTAATATTAGCTCGCGAGTGTCTGTGCCTGAAGGAACGGGAAAACTGAATAATAAAGATTTTTAGAATTTTTTATCTGATTTATATTTCATATGTGAAATATAATGCCGCTAAAAAAAGTTCTGGAAGTGAGCTGTAATTCGGTCAGTGACACCGTATGAAACGTGAACTACATTTCCAATTACGGAGCATGTAGTTCAATACTGTCTGGAGGTAGATAAGGGCAACATCTTCCACAAATTGGTGTTTTATATTTACATTTCACACAATAGCAAGGCGAATCTGATGAAATTTTACTGTAATATGGTTTATTCAGTGTTAAACCTTTGAGAAAATTTGTGTTTAGTCTGGAATGAGACACCCTGTATTTTTCTCAGAAGAAAATGTTTTTCGACCTTTGTTTCCAATACAAAAGTTGTTTTTTGTAGTGGATTTTCGAATCTAACTAGAACAGCAATTCAAAACAAGAATTCATATTTTCAAGAAACAATTTATTAAAATAATACATGATTTTATTGTATATTCAGATAAATTTCCATTTAAAAAATAAATATTAGAAAATCGACAGTTTTTTCTTGTTCTTGTCGAGATGCATTGATTATCAAACGAATGTTTAAATATGTGTAACAGATAAAGCGAAACATTATGATAAAGGAATACGACATTTTAAATTATTATTATTTTTATTAATACAATTAAAGGGTTTATTTATTTTCTTTGAAAAAAACTGTAAGAATATTTTCAGCTTTATCATATTCTCAGTGAAAAGTTTAGAAATAAAAGGATTATCAGAAATGGAACTGATGAATGGGCTGTTCTCAAATCAAAAAGGGCAACTTCCTGACATAAGTTTTTATTTATTTTTGTTCGAAAATGCATTCAACTAGCTGGTGTTGTTGTTCAGAAACTATGTCATCGAGCTGTTTTTTCCGTTTTTTTTGCAAACGCAATAGATCTTTCAGAAAATAGCTTCAAAGTGGACGTTTTGAACCGAATTTCCGCGCGAAAGTAGAAAAATCACTCAAGAGCGGGCGAAAAACGGGTTTGTCACGTGATCGAAAACGCTTATAACTCAATGGGTAATTGATTGATCAAAAAATGGAAAAAACAGCTTAACTTCAAATCGCTTCCATGGCCAGGCTTTCCAGTTTTATATCTTTCAGTTAAAAAATGAATTTGTAAATATGTCAGAACGTTTTACGCTTGTTGAGCAGAGCAGTTAAGAACAGCCTTAAGAGGCTACTTCCATCAAGCGAAAGACCCGCTCGCTAATGTCTGCTCGCTAGTTATCTTTATAAATTTCGCTCATATGATTAATATGAGCGAAATTTATAAAGATAACTCGTTTGCATATTTTTAAATGGTTTTTTTTTTTTTTTTTTTTTTTGGCATTGGATAGCTGTAACTAGTATAGTCTGTAACTAGCTGAAAAAATCTGTACAAAGACAGTTTTTTACTTTATCGATTTTGTTTACAGGTATTTTTAATGAGGACACTTTCATTTTCGGAACCGGTTTTGAAAATGAAAGCATCCTCATAAAAAAATAAAATAAAAAATAAAAAACGGCCTTTGTACAGATCAATCTCAGCTATCTAATGCAAAAAAAAAAAAAAACATTTAAAAATATTGAAATGCAAACAAGATATCTTTAAAATTTTCTACCATTGGATTAGCAGTAGCGAGCGTGTCTTTTCGTGTGAATGAAGTAGCCCTCCGACTTGTTTATGTGAGTATGAATGAGATCGGTTTCATTAAGCTTTAATTATCAAAGCTTATTTAAAATGTTTATTTAGCTTTCTATAAAGAATATTACCTTTAAAAACGTATTTTTGAAATGCTCAATGCAATACCATCATAGTTAAGTCTGTATTTTTGACAAAAGAAAATGTTATTTGACCTTGACTTCCTATATAAAAAATAGTTTGTTGTGGTGTGGTCTGCCATTTCTTAAACTTTGCCAGATCTTATTTTATTTATTTATTTATTTTATATATCTATATTGTTAAATTTTAAAGGCGTTTGTGTCATTATTCATTAATATTATAAAATTACGATCAAATTCTTCTATCCTAAAATTAAATTTTGAGTTATTTGTATTTCGGAATTTCATGTTTTAATATCACTCATATATGTGTTATTAAAACAAAATGCTAATTAAACTTTTTATTGTTTAATTTTATTTTTCTGGTATAGGCTAAATAAACATCGTCGGTTAAATACTGATGCTTTCAAAAGTTTAACATTGGATTTTTTACCAACAAAATACAAACTCATATGGCATTTTTGAGATAAGAAATTATATTAAAAAATATTTTTTAATTTGCAATTAAAAATATATTTAAAAGGTATTTTTTTTTCACTAGAAAAATCGCGTTTTTAAAAGTTAAATATTTTACAATATATATATGTATATATATATCAGAAGTTTATTATGAAAGTTTAATTTTAATTATTTGCTTAAATTTTAATACAGAATGTTACAAAATCAACATTTACAATTGTTATTGGTGCATATTTTGAAAAAAGGAAGCGTATTCTGAAATCAATTATACGTACTGCAATAGAATGTGTGCATTCTTTGCGAGAGAAAAATACGTTAATACATAACAAAAATATTAATGCATTAACTCATAATACAATACATTGAATGTTATTACAAGTTACAACTCCCCTATCTGAAACACAGAGTAAGGATACAACTGTATCATGGCTATTTATGTTTCCTGCCCAATTTCCACGAAACTTTAAGTCTGGCATTTATTATAATCTATTTACTACCCAGGTGTGAGTGACCACGGCCATATGTTGGCAATCGCTCTAGGCAATAGCGGTTAGTTTTAGCCCGAAGAAAAGGGTGAAAAGGCATGAAAGGTCTGGGGAAAAAAAAAAGGAGGTGAAAGGTCGGGAGAAAATAATATTTTGCCTTTTATCATGGAAGACGGTAGTATTTCGAGTGACGCAGCCTTAAGCCTAAAATCGTATCGTATCGTATCGTTAAAATCGTATCGTATCATAGAATTCGTAGATGGCGGAACTCATATATACAGCTAACTCGACATCAAAGAAAACGCGAAAAGCCGCCTTTTAATAACTCAGCAGATATATGTCTTATTGTTCTGAATTTTGTAGAACAGTCTTATATCTGCAGTCTAATCGTATACTGAAATTTTTGCATTTCTACGTGCAGTATATTTTGAGATCTAAATAGCCATTTTTAAAGTGAAAACGTTGGTATAATATCGAGGAAGTTCCTAATTTGAAAATCTCGAAAACGGTTCTAACGATTATTTTTAAATTGATACATAATATAAATGTGATTAAGGCGAGGTGAATAACACTTTTCTTTTTTCTGGGAAAACTCTCGTTCGTTAAATAATTCGATTTTTTTTTCTCTCGAAAATGACACGGGCGATTTTTTAAAAATCAAATAAATATGTTTCAGATGAGCCAAATAACAATTTACTTGTTTCCAGCAAGACTCTTGTTCGTTTTATAATGCGCATGAAAAATCGGACTATATTTCTTCGCCATTCTATGGAAATTTCACCGAAAATGCATGACACTGTATTCATACACATGCTTTCTTTTTAACCACTTTTGGGGAGAAAAATTTTGTCTTCCCACTGGCTGAGTGGCTAAGGGCCATCGTTTACTGACCTTAGGATAGGCAGTTCGATACTCTGTGGTACGTGTTTTCACATGTGAATGTTTTTTTTTTTTTAAAGTCTGCTAGTTGACCATTATTCTCAGTTCCTTTGTAATTTTTTAATTGCTATTAAGTTAAATAAAATTACAATTATAATGACGCCAATTTGATGATGATTATTTCTTGGCAATTTTTCAACAATAAAAATATTACCATAAATTTTATAAATATATTTAATTTCAATCACTTTACAAAAAATATACATTAATAATTATTTGAATATAAATCACACGATCAGAAACGTAAAAAAATAATTCATTTCAGCTCTTCTTTTTATAATATCATTTTTTATTATTATGACGGTCAATCAATATATAATCACTGACATCCATAATATTATTATTATTATAATTATTATTTTCCTTGCATAAAAGCTATTGTGATGTAATAATTCTTTTATAATAAATAATTTAGTTGAAATGTTTTATTTATAAATATCAATGAAGTTTGATAACCCCGAGACAATTCTTTTTATTTAACTTTGCAATATTTAAAGTTTACATTAGGGTCATTCCACGTAAAATGAGCAAAAATTAAAAAAAAATTGTGGCCACATACTAACCAATTTTAATAAAATTCGATGCTCAGGTTCAATTCATATTCAAGTAATGCTCTGCAAAATATCTTGACAAAAAATAAATTTTTTTAGCAGTTTTGGACATTTAAAAAACTTGTGATATAGAATGACATGTGCGCAATCGTCCAAAGTTGCAAGTTTGAAGTTCTGTATCTTGAAAACTGTTTAACAGAAAGGATTTTTTTTTATAATTTTGTAAACTCTGAAAAATTATCTTCTTTTTTACTGAGTTATAATAATCAAGTAACACCATGATTATTTATAAATTGGTTGCAAAAATTGAAAATTTGTGAATTTTGAGAAAATTAGAAACGTTATAAAAATCAAAGGAATTAAAAAACCTCTGTGAAATTAATGCCTGATGTAGTATGTCATATGTAGATCGAATTCCCCAAGTTTTAAAGTGGCCATTTATTTCCTTCATCTTCAAAAAAACTTAGAAACTTTTAAAAAAATTACAAAATCATGATTTTTCCTCTTCTGTATAAGCAAAACATAAATAAAGGACAGGCCCGACATTAACAATATTGCTCAGACATAAAGATTAATAAGTCCATGATACGTTAAAAAAAATTCAAGATTGCCTTTTGATTCCTATCATAAGAAAAATGGGTTCAAAATAGTAATGTTTTCTGCATTCCATTAGCTATACCTCTTTGAATTCGCCCGCGTATCTTAAAATATTGCACGATTGCATGGGAAAAAAAAATTAGTGCTGCCATCTAGTCTTTTTATTTGAATTTAGAATTGATATATAGTTTTTCGTTTAACTCAGTCTGATTTCTACTCTAATTTAAAATTCTCTTGAGACAAAAATAAACTGAAAGCAAGAACAAAAGTTTCTGCATTTAAAGTATACACATTTATCTGTAATATAAAACAATTTAAAAGTTTAATAAAGCTTTCCTTGACTTAAAAAAAAGTAATAGAAATATTGCATTTTACCCTCAACATTTTTTACTATTTATTTTTTTTTCTCATTAAGGAATAAAAAAGGCATGAATGAAACTTTCGATATTTCAAATATATACTTTTAGCTATAAGGTGTAGCAATTTGCAGCTTGTCAAGGCTGTCCTTCGTGTGTAAAGGATTAATAGAAATATTGCTTTTTTCTCTTAAAAATTTTCAAAAATAATTTTTTTCTCGATACGAAATAAAAATACAATTACTAACTTACGCCAGTCTGTTAATTATCATTCATTTCTAATTATAAATAATTTTTAATATATTCTTTCCGTTACTAAGGCTAATATTTGAAATTGAAATTTTAAGCACGTAGACAATACCTCGATTTTACATTCACTTTTAATGTAAATTTTAATACTTAAATTAACAATCCAGAAATCTATTATTTTGCATTTACTCATAAATGGATATGATCTACTTATAGACTGATTTTGATTAAAATCTGTGACATGTGTGCCACAGCTGATTTGCTCATTTTGCATGGAATGACCCAATAAGCATATCAGAATTCTGGTGTCGCCATCTTTTGACGCAATTGCGTAGTATTATAGAGAAATGTTTGATAAAAACGTTGAAGCAGACAGTTTTTAAATCGAAGAATTATTTTAAGAGATATTTAATGTTAAATCTGGATAAAATTGTCTCATTAAAAAGTCTCATAGGAAAAAAAAATATACATGGGAATTTAATCATTTTCATTCAATTTAATCATTCAATAGAAACTCGAAGTTTGCAGAGTGCATTTATTATTCTTAACTTGCCTAATTTTTTGACGGTTTATTTTAAATTTTAAATTAAAATTTTCAGAATTTCCAGAGATATTTTTTACATATTTTAGAAAAGGTTATTTTAAATTGTTGCCAAATATTAAAACAGCGCAAAGAATAATATATCCTTTAAATTAAAAATTTATTCACACGTGACTATTATAAACAGAAAAAAATCCTTTTAAATTAGAATTAAATGATAACGTGTTAAAAGCAGGAAAATATTAAACATTACGTCATAAAAATTGTTTTTACACATGCTTACTTAAAATGAAAGAAAATTATAAAATAATCAAGAAGGAAAACATTGAAAATTACGTCATAAAAATTATATTTACACGTGAATATTAAAAGAAAAAGAAAAATTTTAAATAATAAATTCATTGATATGTGTTAAAAGTCGTAAATGGAGGAAATTACGTCATATTGGCCAAAGTGGCCAAAACAGTTTACAAAACACATTGCAAAACATATTGCAAAACAGTGTAAATTAAAAAATATATTTATATGACAGATTTATTTCAAATTTCGAGATGATATTTTTAACTATAGTTGCTAATTTTAAGGTAGCGCAAATAATAATATTATCTTTCTAATAATAAAAATATTTTCAGTTGAATGTTACAAAGAGAAAGGAAAGTTTGGTGAAAATTATGTCAGATTTAAAACGTTACATTTAAAATCTCTTATTTAAAATCATTTTCTTATAGCGTTGTTAAAAAATACCATAAAGCAAAGACTCTGTTGACTTAGTTCCTTTTATATTTGGTAATTTTCAAATGTTTAACTAATCTTATTTAATCAAGCAGGGAAACAGCAACTAACATCAGCTGATTCGGTTTTGAAATACCTCAGTAAAAGGGAAACCCGTTTACAGTAAGATCGCCATTGGTTTTTTTAATTATACAGAGCAGCCTCGATTATCCGAGCTAATTGGGACTGTTAGTAAATCGGAATCGGAAATCTCGGTTAATAGAAACTGTGTGTAAAAACTCGCCGTGCTTGCGAATTTAACATCTCTTTAAAAAAAATATATAGAACGTTTTTTAAATAATAAAAGTAAATATAAAAGTTCTGTTTCACAGCTTAACAAATTTAAAAAGAAAATCAACTACCAGTAGTAAATTTTAAAATGCAAATTGAAAAATTTACGAAAGTTCACACAGCCACTGGAAACAAAGCATTGTTCGCTATTGACTTCTCAGGGTCCAATGTTTCTTTGGAGTTGAGGGCTTTTGGGGGCAGAAGGGCCTGTATAGCACGGACAGTGAGCTAAAGAGTGTGGTTATTTTTAAGGCTCATTCAAAAGGGAAAAAAAAAAAAATCAGACTTTGTTATCGGCTCGGTTAACAGAAACCTCGATTAATCGAAGCTCGGTTAATCCAGGTTCTACTATAATTCAATCTTCCGTAATCTTTTTAAAGCAGATCAAATTAATGGACTTTAGCACAAAGTCACATAGCTGATAACTGCCATGCTTGTTGGCCACCTTTTTTTCAAAAAGTTTGCTTCACCTTATTCAATTAATGAGATATCTCCGATAAAATAAGTCACATTTTCCCGTTCTAAAATACTGGTATCCAAAAATCGTAGCATGTAACTGACACTACAAGTACTCATGAAACTAGACTATTTTAAGTCTGATTTTTATTATAGACTATATAAAATTATTAAAAATATATATTATGATAGGAACTAGCGGGCTTCGCCCGCTATTTACGTTACGGATATAAAAATCATGTTTTTTTTTAGGGAAAAGAAATAAAAACCTATTTGACGATAGGTTTATAAAGACACATTTTGTATTTGTTATATTTCCGGGGATGAGGAGGGGAGGGGCTATTTTGATTAAATATCGCAATTAGTCTACATGGCAGATATAATTATGATAGACACTAGCGGGCTTCGCCCCTCTATGGCGCCTTATGGGTCCAGCTTCCATAACTCAGAAACTACCTTTCGGACATCAATGCAACAGATTCCAAACGTTATAATTAACTTAATAATCACCCTATATAGCATTAAAGTAAATTTATGAGTACTGCATACTATTTTTTTATCGTAATTTCTGAAGAGAAAAAATTATTTCGGTTCCATTCTTAGGTACTGGTCTGAAAAATTTTGAAAAAGGGGGGAAGGAGGGCACATGAGACTGCTGTTTGTCAAACAACACAACGGGCTCTGGCTTTTTCAACTTGGTTTTTGATGACTTCAATTGGAAGGTGGTTTGTTTAAAAGAGTGCGTTCCCTGCCCCATGAAAATTGGAACTATTGGTGCTACATCTATGTAAGGATTTAATAATTATAAATTAACATTTTGGATTTATTAATTTAAGGATAAAGTGTTTTTAAAGGAATATCAAATGAAACCCTCTGTGCGATCTGCGATTATACTTACCCAGTTGTTTTTATATACAAACTGCTATAAGGAAAATTGTAATAAAATAGTAAAAATTAAATCTGCATTAAATTCCATAAGTATCTTTTTTTTAATCATTTTATCACTAACCTCAAAAAAGTAATGATATCAATGCAAAAACCCTTGACGGGTTAAAAGTTTCTGACGCAGCACTTTATCTTATGCTCTAAGAATTTTAAATATGGAACTTAAAAATACTGATATCAAATTTTGAGTGACGTTATGCTATTTCTTAAAAAATATATATTTGTATTTATTTCACCATTTTATTTTTGTTTTATTTATAATCGCATGTGCAAAAGTTATGTTCAACATGAAAAGCTGCATAAAATTTTATTCGCTGTTGCTTTATCATTTACATCTCTCATAAATTCAAAATATGTGTTTTAAAAGATATGATATAAAATTTAAGTGACGCCTTGATGTGACTTTAAAAGGTTTGTTTTTTAAAATTCAATTTAAATTATTTTTGACTTGGTTAAAATATTTTTTTTACATCTACACAATACTTTTAATTTTCCAATTCACTGTTAAATATATCACTTTCATTGAATCTATACTATGCATTGAAATGTATTTATTTCAATAAATTGATTTATCTTTTGTGTCACGCTATTCAAAATTGTGAGTAAGATTTATATAAATGGTTTCTTTGCGTCATTGTGTCCAAACTACATGAAATGTATGAAAAAGGATAGTTTGACGCAAATAAACCATTTACATAAATCTTACTCACAATTTTGAATAGCGTGACACAAAAGATAAATCAATTTATTGAAATAAATACATTTCAATGCATAGTATAGATTCAATGAAAGTGATATATTTAACAGTGAATTGGAAAATTAAAAGTATTGTGTAGATGTAAAAAAAATATTTTAACCAAGTCAAAAATAATTTAAATTGAATTTTAAAAAACAAACCTTTTAAAGTCACATCAAGGCGTCACTTAAATTTTATATCATATCTTTTAAAACACATATTTTGAATTTATGAGAGATGTAAATGATAAAGCAACAGCGAATAAAATTTTATGCAGCTTTTCATGTTGAACATAACTTTTGCACATGCGATTATAAATAAAACAAAAATAAACTGGTGAAATAAATACAAATATATATTTTTTAAGAAATAGCATAACGTCACTCAAAATTTGATATCAGTATTTTTAAGTTCCATATTTAAAATTCTTAGAGCATAAGATAAAGTGCTGCGTCAGAAACTTTTAACCCGTCAAGGGTTTTTGCATTGATTTACCTTTACAGGAGATATTCTTCGAAATTCTTTTAAAGAAAGAAAAATAAAATAGGAATCATAACCCTTTATTTTTTATAAAATGCATATAAATTTTACTATAATTAGTCAGATTTTAAAATAATAATAATTTTACATAACTTTTTTTTTATACTTAATAGCCAACATGATCAATTTTGCATATATATGCATTTATAATTTTATTTTTCATTTAAAATCTCGAAATATTTTCACCACAATCATAAACGTTTCATGCATTTTAATTCAGATTGCATAAAACTGATGATTTATTATTAATAATATCTATAACAGTAATTATCTATAATAAAAAACGCGTTAAACATCACTTAAATCAGCTGTCCACACATATATAATCAGATATATATCTAATATATAAACAAGGAGAAAAAATCGATATTAATTAAAATACATTAATGTTTTACTATATACCTATTAATAATGCAGTTTTCAAGAACGTGAGCCAAAAAGCTTTTTCAGATGAAAGAAAATGAAAAAGAAATTAAGATTTTCCTGAAACACACAATTTTTAGCAACTGTTTTTTTTTTTTTTTTTTATTGTGGAAAATTAGCGTGGTAAAAACTTTTTTACACGTACAGTATAAAGTAAAATTTGCAAAATTATTACATTTGATCAAGGAATTTCGAATCGAATTTAAGCGAAACATAAATTCATTACTATATTCAAGTCACTGCAACGTAAAACCAAAATAGTATTAATTTATTATGTCGCTCTTTTAGCCCTATCAATATAAGGTAGAACAATTAAACTGTGATTTAAGCATACACAGGGCCAGTATTATGAATGGGAAAACGGGACATTGGTCCATGATCCCATAAGCTTGGGGGGGGGGGGGGGGGAGTCAGTTGGCAGAATTGAAAGAAATTGCTGTTGAGTTTCATTGTTTACATACTTTTATATCGTACAATAACAAGATAGGTAACTCTTAATCACCACGTGGGTGCTTACTTACTTACTACTGTGTTCCAGAAACTAATACCTTTCTTGAAACTACCTCGCAATGCCAATTAATTCATTATTAAGTGATAATTATGTAACAAAAAGAGAAAATTGAATAATAAAAAAACTTACTTTGATATTTTCTATGTTACAGAAAAAAAAATCTAAATAAAGAATGACATTATTTCTTCTCTTGTAATTTCAGAAACATCGATGTCAACTTTGTTTGCTTCAACTTTTTTTGCCGTTCTTTAATAAGTTTTTATTTTTTTTATTTTATACAAATGAAGAATATCTATTTCGGAAACACAGTCTTGATTTTCTAAAGCATAGATTAATTCTCCAATCAAATGTATGCATTTTTCTAGTGACACCTTTTCTTCTGCCGGTTGTTCATGCTCGTCTTCTAAGCTGCTACTAGTATTATCGGCGGTTCTATTTAGCCCAGCGTCAGTTATCTCGCTGTCCGTTAAATTGTTTGTTGTTGATGCATTTTCTTCAAAGCTCAGCCAATCATCTATATACCTATTTTCGACACTTAATGCATTTTCAGATTTTGCGTGTTCAATTCTCTCATAAATTGCGGCCTTTTCACGGCAAATTCCTCATCATTGATGTCGCAGTTGCCGAAAATTCGTTCTGGCCGTATATTGTGCCATTCATTCGCCAAAGTTGCCCCCCAAATTTGCTCCCGTAGCTAAGCAATTGTGCAGCTCCCAGAAAATTTGTTTAGAAAATAATTGCCTCAGACAAATGAAAAAAAACGTAAAATATTCTTTTTTTTGCATTTTTACTTTCGATGATGAAGTTTCTAATTCATAAAGAATTGCTATTTTATTTCTTCCATAGCTTGAAAGTGTGAAAGAAAAAGGAAGGGAAAAGATAATTTTGATGCCGGATTTTTGAAGTTGCCGGATTTCTGAATGCTGGATTTTTGAAGTCATGCTGTATATGAAATAGTTTAACATAATTCGACTACACCTCAAACAATCCCACCCCCCTCCCCATACCATTATGTAACGGAATTCTATGTGTGGCCCTGTAAATGAATAAAAACTATTCTTTGCACCGCATATTCTACAGAATGCATATTTTAGTAGACTTCATAAATGCATATCAATTTTACTATGTTTGAAAGCGTGTAACACAATTAAAAATCATTTGAAACAATTTTTTCCCCATTGGCCGTAATGTAACGAAAAACTTTTGACTGTCCCTGTAAATGAACTAAACATGCTACAAACTTCATTTGAAATAGGGATCGTGCTATGGTAGAGGTCACTAACATCCAAAAATTTCAGAACGATCCAAGTATATTTACGAGAGTTAGAGCGCGGACAGATGGACAGACAAATAAAAGTCATAAGCCCTTTTCAACTTTATTGGAAAGTGTTAAAAAAATGTTTAGTGTTCAAAATAGATTTCTTTTTCTTTTTTTTTTTTTTTTTTTTTTTTCGTTCCCAAATATTTTTTTTTTTAAGAAAGATTCTGATTAAATGCGATATATGTTAAAATTTTTTCGTTTCTTCTCTAAATATTTTATTTTATTTTATTTATTGTAATGACCTTATTTTTAAGCATTGAAAGCCATATAAAACTATGAATTTCTTGAAAATACTTGCTACTATGCACTATACAGTCGGAAAGTTGGCTTCCAAATAAAGATAGAATTTATTCAATCTTTAACTAGACATTTAATTATTGTTACTTAGATATTGGAGCTCGAAATTAATTTTTTACCCTAAAGCTTTAAGAATTTTTTCATAAATCGTTTTACTAATTTCAGTGTTTGCATCGTAATCTCAAGGCTGCGGTTTAGTCTGACTGTGCAATAATCAGGCCTTTGGAGTACTATTCATTTATAAAATAGTACAATCTAACAGAGAGTTCTGCTCTTTTCGATGCTGTATTAATGCAAATTGTTTAAGACTAATATATTCTATATGTACTGATTGTATTTACATTTAAGTGAAAGTAATAGTACGAATATGTTATTTGAAGTTTCTGAATAGTAATTGTAATTAAATTTCGAAAAATTATGTTGTTGTCTAATACTTCCTTTATTTTGTTGAAAAAAAATTTAAAAAGGGTTTGATAAGAAAAAAATATATATAAACTTTAAAATGTGAGGAATTCTTTTCCTACAAAATTTTCTTAGTACACAAATTTAGTCCTTTTACCCTGGGGGAAGCTTTAGATAAAGTCTGTTATTTTTATCAAGTCTCTCTCTTATGTTATAAGCCGTCTATTCATCTGTCAAATGGGAGTAATTAAACACTAAATGCTTATACAACCTTCGATAATAAACATGTGCTACTATAGTATTTCATACAGTAAATATCACAAAATTTAAATAAAACTAACTGGGCTATTTTTCAAAACTACAAATAAATGTCTAGAATACTTTCCTTTCTGAATAGAGCATGCAAATTTGTTTTGGATTTTATAATATTAACTTAAATATATTTTAAATCTGGTAATTTGTTTCTACTTTATGAAAATGTGGAAGACAACAATATTACTTCATTAAAACTTAAAAATACAAAATAGAGTCAAAGATAAAGCTATAAAAAAATAATAATAAGGAAAGAAAGAAAGAAATTTCCCTGTTCAAAAACCGCAATGGCAATATTTAAAAAGTATTTTTTACCATTTAAACACTGTTATCTGTACACTATTCACCAGAATTCCCGATAAACCCGAGATCTCCCTCACCCTTTCCCCTCAAAGTAAGTGGTAATAGGTAATATGTCCCACTTTTATAATATTACTTAAAAGAAGGTCTTTGTATATATAATGATGCATACAAAGAAATAATACATAGGTTAAAAAATGTTAATTAAAAGATTTAAAACGAACCTTGATTGCTGTTTTATACTCGTATAAATGATTTTAACAATACATTCCTCTGATTTAAATATCTTATTTAATATTGAGCAAAATCGTGATTGGTGTTAATTGGATTTAAATAAGGAATCTCTGGAGATTTTCATGCCTAGAATTTATCTCTAAAAATAAAACGGAAGCTTTTAGTCCAGGCAATAGGGAATTTTACCTAGCAAAATTAATGGTAGTTCTGGAAATCGGCTTACTTTATGTTTTTTGGGTCGCTGAATCCGAATTTGTAACTTCCCACCAAAATTTCCCCCGGCAACCCCCCCAAATTTTGGTAAAAAGCTCCCCAAAAAAGGTTTTTATTAAAAAAATCATTTTTTTATTTTTTTAGAAAAAAATATTTAGAAATTCAGAAAGTAGACAAAATTTGCAACAAATTAGATATATGACATTATGACTTAGGATGAAGGGGAAGGGGGGATCTGCCTCGGAACATGCGCGAGGTGCTGCGTGGACTAAGTTGTGTAATTCCACTTAACCACTCACACGTTTACATTCGCCCTCCCATCTCCCCTATGAACTTTCCTTATAAGGTTTACTTTAGGTTTTTTGGGTCGCTGAATCGGAATTTATAACTTACCCTCAAAATCCCCCCCCCCCAAATAGTTGTTATTAACTTAAATTTGTTATTTTTTAGGGGAAAAGCATTACAAAATTCAGAAACTAGACAAAATTTGCAACAAATAGGATATATGACATTATGACGTAGGATAAACGGGGAGAGAGGGGGCTGCCTCGGAACATTCCCCGCGCGCTTTTCTCAAAAACCAAATTTTTTCAAAAAATCAATTTTTTGGGGGGTTGTCTGGTGAAACTTTGGTGGGAAGTTACAAATTCGGATTTAGCGACCCAAAAAGATAAAGTGAGTCGAAATCCAAAACTAGTATTAATTTTTCCAGGTAAAATCCCCTATTGCCTGGACTTCATAACTTAGTGCACGTAGCGCCGCAGTGCATGTTCAGAGGCAGCCCTCCCCCTCCCCGTTCATCCTACGTCATAATGTAATGCATCCTATTTTTTGCAAATTTTGTCTAGTTTCTGAATTTCGTAATGCTTTTCCCTTAAAACAATAAGAAGTTTAAGTTAAAAACAACTATTTGGGCGGGGGGGTGGAAATTTTGGGAGAGAGTTAAAAATTCGGATTCAGCGACCCAAAAAACTTAAAGTAAACCTTATAGAGAAAGTTCGGAGGGGAGATGGGAGGGCGAATGTAAACGTGTGAGTGGCTAAGCGGAATTGCACAACTTAGTTCACGCAGCACCGCGCGCATGTTCCGAGGCAGATCCCTCCCTACCCCTTCATCCTAAGTCATAATGTCATGTATCTAATTTGTTGCAAATTTTGTCTACTTTCTGAATTTCTCGATACGTTTTCCCTAAAACACTAAAAAAATTGATAAAAATTTTTATAAAAACCTTTTTGGTGGGCATTTTACAAATTGGGGGGGGGGGAGGGGTTGCCGGGGGAAATTTTGGTGGGAAGTTAAAAATTCGGATTCAGCGACCCAAAAAACATATAGTAAGCCTTTTTTCAGAACTACCATAAATTTTGCTAGGTAGAGTCCCTATACGGTCTCTATTGCCTGGACTATTATAATTTCAGTTGTTGCTGCAATGGAAAACATACAGACGTAAAAGACAGATCCTTTTTAAATTCTGTACAGTTTTCAAATATTTCATTCAAAACAGAAATGCGTCATTTGAGCAGAAAAAGGGACTTTTCAATGCGATTAGATCCTTATTTGCTTTAAATAATTATAATCATAAATTAAAAAGTTCTAAAATCAGTATTAAATAAAGAAATCATATAAAATCAGTATTAAATAAAGAAATCATTATTACTAAAGAGAAGCGTTAAATTAATATAACTGCATTTCCGCCTGTTTTAAGGACTTTCACAATAGTACGCTGAAAACAATTTACTGCCTATAGCTGATATTAATGAATAAATTAGTCTATAAATCTTTCCGTGAGAAATTACACATTTCACATTTTTGTTACATAATCAAAGAACGCTTCTTTTAAAAATTGCATTTGAAATTAGATTTATTACACAGATAATTTAAACGAAAAGCAAGTTATTCGCAAATTTTAAAAAGTAGCTCATTGAATATTATAAACAGTTAACATAAATTAAAATACAAAAAGCTTGCGTTAAGTCTTCTCAAAGCAACATTTTATATTGCTATACATTTTATTATTTTCATTTTACTTCCATAGCAATATTTTTATTATTCCCTTCACCACCATAAATGTGTGCAACACAAAGAAAATCATAAAATTTGTTTCATTAAATACACATTTCTATTACTCATGAGCTACAAAAATATTGCTTAGAAATTTGTTGTTTATTTTAAGCACTTTTGAAAAAAAGTAATAATTCAATTGAAAATGAATGGTATTATAATTATTAATAATGATATAAAATTGTAATTATGTAAGTATATAAAAATTAGACAGTTTTTGTCTTTGCTTATAACATAAATGCCCTTTTCAATATGTGCATATTTCGTCACAATCTGATTTTTTTCTTTTTATGCCCGTAAATGTTAAATGAAGAGAAAGCATTATTGAGAAGCTAACACATAATATCCAATTATATTTGTGAAATAGTAACAGAATTACATAGCGATTTTAAATTGGAAACTAGTATGTTGTGGCCATCACAAAACTTTCTTCTATCTCATACATGTCAATACTTCAAAATTCACTATCTCAGTGCCAAATGAAATGGCAATCTGTGTTCATCATGAGAATTCTAAAAATATGAAATTCCGTGCATTAGTTCTCGAGGTATGACTGTCTCTGAAATCGTGTAAATCCAACAAAATGCAGCATTGCAGCGCCACCTATTGGGTTATTTACACCAGAACCTAATTATCAACAACTTATGTCAACGTCTAACCGAATATGAAGTTTGAGGAAAATTTGTGCATTAGTTCTTGAGATAGAGGTATTGCGCAAATCATGACAAATGCATCATAGAAGCGCCACCTGTTGAGCGATTTGCAACAACACATAATCAGCAGCAATATTAATCAAGTTATACTTAAATCTGAAGTTTGATGAAAATTCGTGCATTAGTTCTTGAGATAGAGTTATTGAGGAAATAGTTCAAAATGCAACACAGCAGCGCCACCTATTGGGCTATTTACACCAACACGTAGTCAGCATGATTTCATATGAAGGACTAACTAAATTCGAAGTTTGATGAAAACGCGTGTTCTTGAGATAGAGCTACTGCGAAAATAGTGTAAATCCTGCAAAATGCAGCATAGCAGCGCCACCTGTTGGGCGATTTACACCAAAACGTAAACAGCATCTATCATGTCAAGTACTAACGGAATCTGAAGTTTTATACAAATCCGTGCATTAGTTCCTGAGATAGAGCTTTGGCGGAAATCCTGCAAAATACTACATTGCAGCGCCACCTGCCGGGCGATTTACACCAAAATCTAATCAGCACCAATCTATATCAGGGACTATCTGAATATCAATTTTTATTAAATTCCGTGCATTAGTTCTTGAGATAGAGCGCCCACAATATTTGTGTCACATACAGACAGACAGACAGACGGACAGACAGACAGACAGACTCACAGACAGACATTTTGTAAAAACATGTTTTTTGGAATCTCTGACCCTTAAAACGTGTAAATCCGTCGAAAACTGGAATTCGAAAATTTTCATGAAACCAATACTTTCTTCTTGTAAAGATAGAAGAAAGTAAAAAGTATAGCATTAAAATTGCATAAATTAAAATAGCAATTAATAATGGTAAAGTTCTTTCTCTTTTTTTTTGCTTTGTAATTGCAAATATATATATTAATTATAAATTCCAAATTTACTTCAAAATTCAAAATCTGCTAAAAAGGAAAATGTACATAAATATGTACCATGGATTAAAAAAAAAAAAAAAAATGTTCGCTAAATCTATTATGAAGGTTTTACAATGTATTCTATGAAGGGAGGGTATTCAGATGTCAACATTTATTATTTGCCATCCGTATTTTTTCAATGAGATATGGTCATCGTAAATATAAAACAAAAGATAAAAGATATATATATATGAGAGGAGGTGAGTCAAAATTCGCCTTGAGAAAATCAAATTTCAGGAAATCGCGAAAAGCCTCTGACTATGTCCATTGGTTTTCTTTTAAAACAAAGATTTTGCAATAGCAAAAATAGAGGATATACAGGATAAAACCAGCTTTTTAGCAGAGTATTGTGTTTCTTCGGTGCAAATTTACCATTAGAATAGATTGATAGGGAAAACGCGATATTTAATATTTTAGATAACGCGAGTTTTGAAACTCACGTCCTCATATAAATTATGGGAGAGGCAGAATTTAAAAAATGTTAAAAAACTGAATATTAGAATATTGGCCTAAATAATCTGTATAAATAGCATACCACTAACTCAATCTGTATTAAAACAAAAGATAAATTCACGTACGTTTATTAATCATACGCATTTAGAGATTAACTTTGTCTTATTATTTAAAAAAAAAAAAACAAAAAAAACTGCATATAAACTTTTGGTAAACCTATTTTTTTTTTTTCAGAGGAGCAGATGAACATTAGAAATTTTGTAACTTTGTCAAATAACCACTAACTAAATCTGTATTAAAATAATAAAAAATATAAAATCACTTATAATTGTTTATGAATGTATACACATTTATAGATTAACTTAGCATTGTCTTATTAGAAGTGGAAAAAAAAAATCCGCGTATAAAAATTTTGGTAAACCTTTTTTTTTTAATTTCGTACAATATGAACATTATTAAATTTTGTAATTTTTTAACTTAAAATCACGTATATTTGATTATTAATCGCTACACATTTATAGACAGGGCCGGCCCAAGGCGTGTGCGAAGTGTGCCACCGCACGGGGCGCCAACCAGATGAAAGGGCGCCTACAAGAACACCGATAAAAACTATTTTATATTCTGCGTTTTTTTCTTTTACATTTTCTATAGCTAGGCTGGGGCCGGTTCGAGAAAGGATTCTTCGATGCGTTAAAAAATATATTCAAGGGCGCTGAAATTTTCTCATGCAGACATCGGCTTCTTTTCTTTATAAGAATGGAACTGCCTTTAAGCTAATATTGCTCAAATTGCTTCGTCGAACTGAGATAAGAAACAGAATCACGAACCCCAGGAACCACATGATTCAAATCCACTTTCCTTGCGGGATGCTAATTAATCTCGACTTTGAGCCTTTGACAAGTTTATATGGTGAACTATATCACTTCCGGTTATTTAAGCGCATTATTGTAGAATCATCTTATTCCACAGGGAATCTGAAACTGGCCACCAGATGACCTGAAAAAAGAAAGCATTAAGAGCTTGAAGGTGCAGAAATTTTAAAATGAAAAACAGACGTCTTTGAAAAAGTTTTTTTTCTAGCAGTGTCTTCTGGATATGAGCTTATCTTCTGCTAATAGTCAATAGGATTAAGTGTCAGAAATTTTGAAGAAAATTAAAAACCAAAAAAGGGCATAAAACCAAAGATATGTATGGAAGGAAATAATTCCTATTAAGATGACTGTAATATCGAGACAATACGATTCGGTCGTTCACTAATAATTTTATTAAACTGCTGTAAATGGAATATTTAACCTTTAACTGATGTCACGCGGTCTCCCAGACCCCGCGACTCCCAGCTGTAAACACTTTTACAGCTTTTTACTTTTCTGTACTGAAGTTAAATAATATGAATAAAATACTTTTTTCATGCAATCTAATTCACATGCTCCTAAGAGAAGTACAACGATATTGTTAGGACAAAATTTAAGTAAATTCAACCATTTGAGTTTTTTTTTTTTTTATTCATTTTATTCGAGGCGTCTGAGAGACCGGATCACATCCGTTGTGTGACAAATTTTAGTCACATCAGTTAAAGGTTAATAGGTAGAAGTGAATCAAGCTAAAGATTTTTCAAGTAACTTCATTCATTTATTTATTTCGTTTAAATGAGTAATTTTCATGCGGATATGAAACATAGTAGAATATTTAAAGTTACAATGCATGCTCCTAGTATTTGAAAGCTGCCAGTTCTTGAAATTACGAAGGACGTTGTGCCCTAATCTGAGAACGGCGGAACTAGAGTCCAACTAACCCTATATACTGCGCCCGGGTAACTGGGGTAAAAATTCAGATGGGACCCCTTTAACACGTTTTTAACCAGAATTTCTGTTAATCAAGGAGGGGTTTTGCCTGTAAGGCCGAAAAAGGGGGATTTCTTTAGCAATTTTTTTGCAATAGGAATGAAGATTTTAGCGCCGGGTTTTTTTAGAGTTATTTGTTATCATTTGAAGAACATTTAAAAAAAAATTAAATAAAAAATTGATAATGTGGCTCCAGTGGCGTGGGTGGATGTCCTAGTATGCGCGCCGTGCACTTTCAATTGGGCGGGATCAGGTAAATCGCCCGAGTCGCTTGCAATCAATTTCCTTTAAGGATTATGAAAGAAGATAATATTGCCTGGAGCTTCAACCACTTTGAGATTTTTAAAAAAAAAGTTGAAAATCAACAAAATGTCAGCGCTTTGAAAAAAAGATCTATTTCTGACCCCTTTTTCGCACTTTGGCGTGGTTTATTTCTTATATATTTATTTTTTATAAAAGTGGTTGAAAGTGGTCCAAGTTCCAATAAATTATCACCATTAATAATGAAAAAAAAAAATAGCAAGATCGGTTATAGTTTTTCGTTCTGGTTCCGCCCACTTTGAAAAAAGTCATTTTGAGTAAAATGCGTTTATAATGCTAGAAAACATTGTAAGCCTACGGATGCGTTGCGCTAAAGCACTCAATAACTACGAAAGGTCTTCGGCCAAATTGCTGTACACGGATAATCTACAGACTGTAGAAAATAGAAAAATCTAAAAGAAGGAAATCGATTTTTTTTCAACCGAAAATAAGAAAATTCCCTTAAAAAAAACGATTTTGGTGTTTGGGTTGGCAGGGCATTTTAGAGTGGAGAGCCTGGGCAGCTGCCTCGTTTGCCCTTGCAATAATCAAACTCTGATCAAGAAGGAAATCGATTTTTTTTCAACCGAAAATAAGAAAATTCCCTTAAAAAAAACGATTTTGGTGTTTGGGTTGGCAGGGCATTTTAGAGTGGAGAGCCTGGGCAGCTGCCTCGTTTGCCCTTGCAATAATCAAACTCTGATCGGAAAAAAATGTTTTTAGGCGCATATCGTGGCCGGCGCAGCCCCCCCCCCCCCTTACCTGGGAAAATTTTCGTGGAATAGTACTATTAATGAACTGCATTCTAAACCTTTAGTTTATTTTTCTTTTAGTGTTTAATTATTCCAATATTTATCATCTTAAGCGCGGGGAGGGGGGGGGGGAGAGGTCTGTGTGCCCTTGACGAAAAGAAGATTAAACTGTTTCCATTCTTACTAAAGGCACACATTTGTTCCAAAATCTCTCACCTTCAGGGATTTCGTTCAGCCAGTGCCCATATTTTGAATTTATGTACTGCCCCAGTTTTCCGAGACATACGATTTGAAAGGAACACTGAGCTGAAAGCCAGTAAAAAATAACGTCATAAAAATATATAATTGCGTTATAATGATGCACTTTTTCATTCATCAATAGAGATTATTTATTATTGGAATATAGTCTTTGCCCCATTACAAAATAAATATTTCGCATTACTGGAATTTAAATAAATGAAATTTTATTAATTTAAAAATAAAAATTGCTGGAAATTTGACTGTTATTTTTGTTCTTTAAAGAGACTTTTCTGGAATCAGATTATGTATTTGATACTGAGTTAAATTTTGTCTAAACCGACAGGGAATTCTATTCAATATTGCAGAAATTCTTCATTATTTTGCGATACTTTGCATCTTAAGTACTGAAAGAACGAAATCTACTTAGGGGTAAGGTTTCTTTGGGATAATATTGTGCTAAGCCTTTTTATAATATATATAGACTTATGCCCAAGCACAATTTTTCTCTTAGTGATTTATTATTTAAAATCAAGCGAAAAAAGTACATTTTACGAACTTTTTTAAAAATCATCCAAGATAATGAGTTTTTTTCTTCTAAACAGTGGGGCAAAGGCCCCTCCTTGCCGCCCCCTCACACCGGTGCCTATGACAAGCACTTTATTATTTGCTGATCTAATAAACAGAAGTCGGGTAGACTTACTTGATTTCTCATTAACATGAGCTAAGTGCTCTAACAAGAATAAATCAACAAAATCTTAACAATACAGAATTGTGAAACTGGACCCTATTAAATAATAATAATAATAATAATTTATCTCCATATAAATTTGATTTAGTAATCGTCATGAGAAAATCTTTCATTCAATACATTTATCGTTAAAGAACTTTTTTTTTTCTCTTTAGCGTCCGCTATATTGAATTTTTTTCATGATCATTTGATTTCCTACACCAATACTCTATGATTTAACTGGATTCATACAATTATAATGATACTTTGTTTATACAATTTCAGTGCGGCGCTAAGACTTAAATTCGCAATACTTAAACATACATAGGGGACTTTCTTTGGAATGGTTTGTTTAGTTCAGGCGTGGGCGCCAGTAGAACGAAATCCAGGAAAGGGTAAACTTTTTTGGGGACATTTTTTGTTAAACAGATTCCTTATTATTATAAATACAACTCTTATTCTCAATCATAGTTTTCTCTTAATGTTTGAATATTTCAGGTCACTTAAAAAAAAAAAAAAAAAAAAAAAAAAAAAAAAAAAAAAATACTATTTTTATCCTTTTTGGTTAAAATTATCACATATAAAGAAAATTTAGTTTTAAAAGAAGAGAAGCAGAACCATTCCAAAAATGAAAAGAAAGAATAAGAATATTTATATTTCCGGGATTCGCTGAATAGAAAACTGGGTTTTCCCATTTTTCAACAGTTTCCACCATGAAAAGTGAGCCCTTTACGAAAACAGATACATTAAATATGAAATGTATTCGTACTTTTTATGTACTAAATAACGAGACACCATTACAGTCTTCATCTTACATAGTTGCTACTTACTAGTAGTTCCACTTCTTTAATTACCCGACTGAAAAGAAGGGTTATGTGTTTCACGCGTATCTGTGTATGTGGATTTCTTTAAACCCTCGAAACATCCCAACGGCTGGATGGATTTTAATGAATGGGGTCTCTATCAATTCGTCTTAACGGCCCGATGGTTATAGGCTAGGTTTTGTTTCTATAAATTCAAAATGGTGGTAGAGACGAAATAAAAATTACGCACCCTATTGAGTGACATATCATTGGATAGGTCTTTCAAAAGTAAGACTATGTTTCATTGACTATTTTACAGTCAGAAGCTCCGTTAAAATATTATACAACCTGGAAGTTGTGTAGGTAGGATCTCTAGCTTTACTGCAACTCTAACCATCATAGGCATCTATAGACCTCATCAAAACAGTGTTTATAGATAGGAACTAACAATTAAACACAACTTAAAAGTCATCAATACAAGTAAATAAAAAAGATAGGTAAGTAAGGGGCCGTTCAAGTATTACGTAAGCATATTTTTAGTCATTTTGTACCCCTCCCTCCCCCTTGTAAGAAAAAATAATCAAATACTAGACCCCCCCCCCCCCTTTGCTTACGTAAGATTTTATGACATTCTAACATCAACTCTATTTGCCATAAAAAATTACAGTTAGCGATAAATTGCAGTATTAATACAGCAAATTTACATAAACAGACACATAGGGGTTGTGGTATTGAAGGAAAAAGAAATCGCACTGAACAACAACAACAAAAAAAAAACTTTAAGGAATACAACAGGCCCTAACTTATTTAGGCGCATAACTAAAAATTTTAACAAGGATCATAGGAATATTATGTGTTTGGCGTTCACATTTCTAGTCTGGTGTCCAAGATCTTTGAATCCGTGTTTCTGGATTGTCTATTTTTAAGTTTTCATTGTAGTGGTGGGCTGGAATGATCCTCGTTTCCAGTCCTTGTTTACTCCATATCTTTTTTCTCAAGTTGTTCAACATCCCCAGAACGCTCATCTAAATCATGCTCTTTTGCTTTTTGTTGTTAAACTATAGTTGCTTCGTTATCTAATGCTTACATAAGAATTTTCGTGACCCCCCTCTCCCCCTTGTCAGCAAAAATAAGCAGACACTGGATGCCCCCTCCCCCACTTACTGCTTACATAATACTTGAACGACCCCTAATATAAAAAAGTAATATAAAAAAATATTTTATAAAAAAAAATATTTTAAGTCAATTCCTACTTAGATCAATAAGATAATTTTTTTTCCTCCCATTCTTCTTTCCTCTTGAGTGGCGCTTAAAAGGCCTTGATCAAGAAGAGGGCTCTCTCGGTCTTAAAATAACATGATCAAGAAGAAGGCTCTCTCGATTATTGAAAATTAATTAATTTAATTTAATTAATGTATTAATATTTGAAAAAACTGGATTATCATCAAGTGTCATCCACTACAAGTTTTAAAAAAATTATTTGAGATTGATTGGAGGAATAATAAGTCTTTTATTAAAGATTGAAAATTTGAACAAGATATATATAGCGAGAGTGTGAGCTAATAGTAGGAATTGAAAAAAAAAATAGTTTCATATTAATGTGAAATAATTAATTAGTTTGATTTTTACGCGGTCGGGTTTTTTGATTTTTTAAATTTATTTGTTTATTGTCGAAGTATTCCAAACAGTATTCTTCTAACAAAGATTTTTTTAAAATTAAATAACTTATTATTGTTTTTTTTGCCCAATACCATGCGTTGTGTTTTAGTTTTGGATCGTAACATGTTACACATTAAGAGTGGTAATTACTGTAAAATTGAAATTTCCTTTATGAGACTTAATTTTACAATTTACCAAACTCAAAGCTGGGATTAAAATTGGAAATTTTATCAGGTTTTGATGTACTTTAAATTAATATCTTAAATAATTAATAATAGTTCGTATAAAAATTACTAATATTGAAAAAAAAAATAAGAACACAAGTAATTTTTCTTGTGTGTGTGGGGGGGGGGGGCGCCCCGGTGGGTGCTCGCACGGGCGCCAAAATGTCCTTGGGCCGGCCCTGTTTATAGATTAACTTAACTTTGTCTTATTAGATGAAAAGAAATTGCGTATAAACTTTTGGTAACCCCTCACCCCCCCCACACACACAAAATATGAACATTATAAACTTTGTAATTTTGTAACCTCATCATTCCTTTCAACTAATTTGCATTATAGTAATGTGTAACTCAAGACAAATTTAGGACAGCAAAATTATGTGCATTTTTTATATGCAAAATGTTATATTTATTTTCTGTCTTACTAGTGCACATATTCCTCCTCGTTAACGATGTCCCTTGATTTATTCCTTGAAGAAACACAAATTGAATAAAAACACGCAGCGATAGAAAGAAAGCACACTATAATCATTTGCTTAACAAAAAAATTATTTTGGAAAATCTCTTATAAGGTAAAAAGTATTTAAAAAAATCAAAATGGAAAAAAAAATGAAATCATTTTTATGTACACTGAAACAAATGAAATTCTATTATGCTCCCCCCCCCCCCCTCCTCCTTCGCACTTAAAAAAAAAGTTCTTTGACCTTCGCAACGATATAATCTATTGACGTATTCAAAACTTCATTTCTCTCCTTTGCTTTCCTTTTATCTTTCTTTGTAGTCTTCCCTCCCCCTCTCTGTTTTATTTATTTATTTATTTTATTTAACACTTATCCAAATTATAAACAAAACTAAAAAAAAAAAAAAAAAAAAAAAAAAAAAAAGAAATGAAATATTAATTCAAATGCATATTTTACTAATAGAGAAAAAATATTTTCTCAAATTGAAAGAGTGACTTCGTGTTAGTTTTCAAGAAGTTCCTTATTGAATATCAAGCATTCTGAATTAAATTATTTTATTTTCATCAAAAGTTTATGTTCAAATTTATTTACAGCTTACTTTCAATTATATATTTAGGTAATTACACATTTAGCGCATTATTTTATTTTCCGATATTACAGAGATATTGTAAATAAAAGTTTAATCTTAAAGAAACCAAATTCATGAATTCAACAAATTTAATTTGTAAGAGCATACATTCATAAATTGAGTAATTCCACATAAAATCTACACACACTGTTTGAATTATAATCATGCGAAACTATCTGAAATGAAATGAATTTCAATTTTGAAGTAATATCAGGATAATAATAATAATAATAAAGTCATTTATAGCTTTATTTTTATCATTTTAATTACTTTCACTTTTTTTTTTTTTTTTTTACTGTGAGTAAATCTTGCGAGATAATTATAATGAAATTAAAATGTCATTCTAAAAAAAAAAAATTAAAAGATTATATAAGCAAAAAAACCCGAAATTGTAATTATTAGATTGACTCTGTGAGATACGTTTCAAATATTATTGTAAGCATTTCTTTGAAGCAATCATAAATTAAAAATCCAGATAGCTTTAATTTTTAAAACATGAAGACTTAAAATCTCAAACCATAAAGTATTCTCTCTGTAGAACATGGGGTAATTTTCAAATACACGCATACACCCTCCCCCCTTTTTTAAATGATTTGCAGATGTTTACCGACCCTTTCCGGAACATAATAGATAACAGCATATTTCTTTTTTCCACTTCCAAGATAAGAAAACTTGTCTTTTCAACTTGAAAAACATAGTAAAGTAAGTAAAAACAGCTTCTTATAGTATAAGAGTTACCAGAATAATGTGGGTGTAGGAAAATTTAGAATGCATACAAATGTTTTTTTTTTTTTTTTTTTCGTTTCGGATCGTTTTAGCGAAATCATACTTTAAGGGATCAGGGTTTTATTTCAACCTCAACGTAATCAATGAAAATATGGAGATATAGAAAATTTTAGATCTTAGTGCTTTCGATAACTTTACAACTATAAAAAAGAAAGCCCTTTCTATATCTAATTGATTTAAGAAATTGTAGACCAAAGTAATATTTCGTTCCTTTCTCTATAGACAGACGTGATTTGTAAAGCGATTAGTAGATTCGTATAACAATTGTTTCAAATAAATCAGACTTCTCGAATGAAAAAGTTATGTTGTCAATACAACTTTCCTAACTTTATATTTCTACTTACAGATGTGGACCCATGTGTTATTAAAATATATATATTGGTTCTCAATATTACATATTTATTTTTTTAACTAAAGTTTAGGAAGTGTCAAACTGCGCTTTCATAAAATATACAGTGGCGTTTTTTTTATTCATGAATGTAAAAGAAGTAATACGTAAGAAATAAAATCAGCAAATTCGTCATTTCATTAGCTCTTTCTCTAATATTCTTCACTCAAATTTCTATCAGATTTATTAAAGATTAAGGATTGCCGTTTAAACTCAATATCAAATTATTTTAATATGTCAAAAATATTTTTTCAAAATCAAATCGGCCATGTTTCATGCTTGAAAAAATATAATTAGCTACTTTTGTATAATGTAACTCATATTGCATTGTTAAATTATGCCTTTAATATTCATAACGTAAGTGCTTTTATTTAGCAAAAATTAGACTTATTTTGATACAAACGTTATATTTAACATAGTTTAGTTATGGTATAAATCAACTTTCAACATTGTATTAATGCAATATTAGTATTATTCTCACAGCATTTTGTACAAGCGTTACCCTCTATGTATATGATGATTTCTTCCATTTATCCTGCACAAAAAAAGAAGAAAAAAAAAGCAGAAGAAAAAAATCAGGTCTTTTTTTGCAGAGCCTTTTGAAAGTATTTTTCTATGGCAATATAACAGTAATTGTAAGCGTTAGATAATAATTCCCCAGGAATGATATTCAGTTGCAAAGGGTACAGTTTTATATTTTTATAACGTAGTTTTTATTAAATACTTGGCTTGTAAAAATCGACATAACAAGTAACACCAGTAGGCAAAACTTTAGCATTCAGATGTTTCAAGGATTTATAAAAAACGAACCTATTCATCAATAAAACAGAAATAACAGAAGCAATGAACACATGTGTTATTATTATTATTATTATTATTATTTTATTTTATTTTTTTTTTTTATGCTATTGGTATGGGTACTTCGACTGAAAACAACTTCAAGAGTCGGCATGCTATTGGCATTGAATAAAAAAAAAGTAATTAAAAGCAAGAAAAGCATCCCCCCCCCCCTCACGCCAAAAAAAATAAGAAATAAAATGGCATGGTCAGATAAAGAAATGAATGCTGTCAAACATCACTAATCCAAATACTTTGTAATAACATATTTACCAGGAAAATAAGAAATCGAAAAATACTCAAAAAATCTAAGAGTACACTGTGAGATTTGGAGCAAATCTATTACTTTGTAACAGAATCAAATCATTTATAAAATTTCTAACATATTCCTATAATTAATTATTCGGATATTAATAAATTCTAATTCAAATGTTGGATGCTTTAAGTTAATATGCATTTCGACTTTAACATAGAAAAGTAGTTTGATAAAGCAGATATGGTAGCGATAAAACTGCCAATTTTTGTGCTTTTCAGGTACTCTACTTTAATGCAATCTTCCCCTTATTTAATCCTCGAAATTTGGCGATAGATAAGGCAAAAAAGGCTTTTTAAAAAATAGCGGAAAGAGAAAAGTGTAAAAGTTGGCAGCTATGAAACTACCGCCTAAAAGGTTTAAAAAATTAAGTATATTAGACTGAATAAAACTAGATACAAGCAACACATCAATCAGACTTGTAACGTATGCTAGATGCTACTTTACATATTTATTAACGAAATCCTTCTAACATAAGTTGGTAGCTCTAAATCTGTTCCTTTGAACTGAGCAGTGGCAATAACTTCAGAGAAACATTCAATGCATTGATTAAATACTAACATATATGAAGGATTTGAGCATGAAAAAATGGTAACTGATTTATTATTATTATTATTATTCTCATGTCAAGCCGTTAACTACATCCTGACATCTTTTTAAATGTACAAGTTTTCTTTTTGAATCATATGCCATAATATTATATGAATTTCAAAAGTTATGCCAAATTTTATATATAAATTTTAGAAAAGACTTCTTGTATATAAATCCGATAAAATAAAATGAATCATTCAAAATGTGTGGTACATATGTGCAACTGAGGTTGTTGAGAATACAGTCTTTAACAGATTAGCTGTTTTAGAGGAAACAATCACGATGGTTCATGAGAGGATAGTTATAGATTTCTTTAAAAAACTCGAATCTTCATCTCGAAATTACATTTTATTATTTACTTATTTTACAAACGAGCCCTTAATTTTATAGCATTACGGTTGTTCTGAAATTAAAAGAAGATACTTTATGTCAAATTTCTGAATTAATTTTTATTCGGAAACACATGGAATTGGCAAGTGTTATGATTATGTAGTCATGTATTCTAATGTATTTTTCATCTTTTTGGTAAAAACAGAGGATCTTTCAGAAAATCTTACGTAAGTTTGCAATTTGAACGGAATTCCCGGCCTTGACAGAAAGAGAAAGGAGGAAATCTGCCGTTACGTATCAATATATGCTTATAACTCCTTAAGTAATTTATTTATCAAAAATTTCAAAACGCCATTCGATTCCAAATTACGTTAATATCCTGGCCTGTCAATTTTATGCTTTTACGTTTGAAAATGAGTCAGAAAATGTGTCAAAGTTTCCCATTTTTGAGAAGAGTTAGAGAATCGCCTTAAAATTGGAAATAAAAAATTAAAATTAAAAAAATGACAGAGCTATTATAGTTTTCTCTTAAATTATAAAAGTAAATGAATCAGTATGCTCCTAAAATAATTTAAATCAAGTATCGTAAAGTACCGAAAGTAAGCCCCTGTTTAGCAAACAGGAAATTCTAATGAATATAAGGGGTGCTTATAATTGGAACTTTTGTGAAAAGGGTAGGGAAATTGGGAGGGTGGGGGGGGGGGAGGTATTTGGAATTTAGGAAATTTCACTGGATTTGAACAATTTTAAAAATAAAATCAGATCAAATTAAACTTTCTTCCATAGAAGCTAAGTAGTTTCCATTAATAAAAATATTAAATTAATGAAGCATGTTTACATAAAATAGTTAATTTAGATAAAGAATTATGAACAAATATTATAAAATTTTATCTCAATATAAATATCAATTAAATCTTATTACTGCATAAAAATCAAGGTAAACATTAATAGTATAATATATTGAACATATGCCATTCTGATGCAATGATCAGCAAAGAGATTAGATAAAAATAAATTGCATAAGATATATTCATTTAGAAGATATGAAAAAAAATTCTTAAGGAATTTCCTGAAAAACACAGAAGGATTCAGAGCGCCAGAAAATAAAACTTCAGGAGGAGACCTTATAAATGGAACTTTTTCAAAAAAGAAAAAAAATCATATATGCTGGGGGGAGGGGTCTTATATTTGGAAGGGGTCTTACTTTCTGTACTTTACGATAAATCAAAAGTAAAAAAATAAAACAATGTTTGGTACTCTTGATTCACTATTTTGTAACAATATAATTTCCGTGTTTCCGCAAAATCTCCTCCTAAAATTTTGGGATTTATTCTGAGGTTTTTAAAAATTTTTGCCACTGGCTGTCTACTTACAAATGCTTTTCATATTATCCAGAATACACTCCCCCCCCCCCCCCCCCTGCTTTTTGGCGGCAGATTACCAGTCATTTCTGTGTGCTTCTTTTTCCTCTGTCCTTCGTTTTTTCAATGGTAAATTTATACAGTAAAAAGGGAGGAGGGATACAGAAAACAAAGTAATCTATCCATGGAACAGTTTGAGTTCCAAAAAACGACATTCCTAAAACATTTTGCACATACATTAATATAAAACATATTAAAAATTAAAAAATACTGTAAAAATGTCCTTATAAGTTCATGATATTTCTTTAATAAAACGAAAAGCAAACAGTGTTTAATTAAACAAACCTTCTTCTTTTGTCTTTCTTGCAGATCCTCCTTCATCATTATGTCCCTATTCAACATTCAACAGTAGTCTTACATCATATTTACATTCCGTCTTCCCCGGTACCTATTCTCCATGTCTTTGATATCCTGGTGAAAGCGCTCACCGTGCTCTTGACTGTAATGTCCCTGATTTTCTGGCCAGCAGTCGATATGGGAATGCAGAAAGGGGGTCTTTACACTTATATTACAGCCCAACTTCTTGAAATTTTCCCGCATTGTTTCAACAATATTTCTCTAATTTCGATCTTTCTTATTCCCTAGAAAGTTTTTGGTAACACATTTGAAGGCGGCCCTTGCATCTTTTTCTATCTCATTAATAGCTTTTTCAAAATTTCTGTCCATCAGTTTGCTGATTTGAGGACCAATGAAATATCATGCTTTTAATTTTTCGTGTGTGATGAAGGTAAATTTCATAGTAAGGTAGTTGAAGCAATACCCATCTTGTGGTAGAGCCTTTAAAATTTGTCTCATTAATCTTAATTTGATGTTTAATGGTGGAACCAATTTTTTTTCTTTTTTTTTTTGGGGGGGGGGGGGGTTACGAGTGGTTCAGGACAATCAGACTGTATTCTAAAAGTCGTTAGATAAGTTGGCAATTATCCAGAAGTACATTTACATTATCTGTGACTACCATATAATGCTTTTTCTCAGCGATAAATCTTTGAAATCAACTCGGGTCGATTGTAAACAAACTATACGTGATAGAAGAAAATTAAGAGCAGTTCTATAATCAGCATAAAAAAATACATTAAGGGCAGTCATTAGTTTTTAATCATCTGATATCATGCAGACTAGTGTTATCTTAAAATAATATATGCTGAAATGCATAGCGTTTACAACAGTACGTTACTTTGTCTACCAACATGGCACTAATTTTTGGTGGCCCCTCATTCAGGAAAAATTGTGCGTCCCTGAATTAAACGAAAAACTATATATATTCTATATTATAGGCATAGAGTTTTCAGGAATAATAGATAGGCTTAAATTGTTCTACAGAACAGAATTTCTCAAGGAAAAATAATTACCTCATTAAATTCAAATGTCGCCGATGATCATGAATGCGATGACACTCCATTACCTTCAGTCACCATTTTATCTTTTTTATCTTTCGTCTCAATTTTGTCTTTTGAAGTCATCACAAAATGCCTTTCAATGCTTCCTTTCAAACGTTTTTTCGCAGATTCCATGAGAATTTTCTTTCTCCTTTTCTGACACCCAGACGAATACTTATAATTTTTAGAAGGCATTGTCAGTCGTTTCCTTCTGTCTTTTGCACACCCTCGTTGGTGCATTCGAGCATCACGTGACTCCAGCGATCGGTAAAAAAAGAAGAATCAGACCCACCGCGGTAGCCTGTCTTTCTCGTTAGCCTCGGATACAGCGCCTAGAAGATACAGTGTGGAAAACGGCTATTCCTATAATGCTTTAAAAAGTGCTAAAAACTTGTATCCCATAAATCTCCAACAATGCTCAGCGGCAATATGCTGATACGAGCGCCATCTCGTAACTCTTTTCAATATAAACACTGTGTTTTCAAAAATTATAGAATGTTAAATATCGGAAACTATAAATATAAGATATTTTGGTCTGTTATAAGCTAATTTAGTTAAGGAATGACGTGTCTTTTATAAAATTTTTAATCGTTTTCACCGGCTCTTTAAAGCAGAAATTTTTGACTATCGTAATCGGGGAAAATGTTCTGATTAAATCAGACAAAGTTTTCTTTAAAAGATAACTAGTGGGAATAACCAAATAGTATTAATTTGACGGGAAAATGCATGCCCGAGCATAGCTCAGGCTGAGGATCGAGAGGGTTAACGAGCGCGTAGATCTTAAAATTAACAGCTTGCCAAAATTCAGGTTTCAATCTTTAAAAATATCAAGATAAACCCAATTTTAGAACTTTTTTGCTCCTGCGCCGTTAAAAATTTCGATTTTTTTAGGAACTGTTCATGGTGAATATTTACGCCTTAAACGTTACAACTATGTCAAATTTCGATTTCCTTAAGGCTAAGAATTCCAAATAAATTATAATTTAGAACATTTTTAGAAAGCTTTTTTACTCGTTTCACCCTTTTAAATTTCGATTTTTTTAGAAATAGCATTTAGCGAGCACTTACATCTTAAAAGTAATCACCATATCAAATTTTAAGTTTCTCCCCTCAACAGTTTCATAGAAATCTTAATTTATGAATGACTTTTGCTCTTGCAACCTCTTAAATTTCGGATTTTTTAGAAATTGCTTAGGACGAGCATTTTCGTTTTAGTAGCCGTAATCATGTTAAATTTCAAGTTCACGCTCTAGCAATTCCATTCAAACCGGAATTTAGAAAGTTTTTAAAAAGCTTTCCACTCATTTCAACCTTTTAAAATTCGATTTATTTAGAAACAGTTTTTAATGAGCATTTACATCTTTTAAGTGACCACCATGCCAGGTTTAAGGATTCTATCCCGAACAGTATCACAGATTCAAAAATACAAGAATTTTTTTGCTCTTGTACACTTATAAATTTCTAATGTATTAGGAAACGCAAAGCATTTACGACTTAGAAAATGACATCTGTGTCAAATTTTATGTTCCTAGCCCAAACAATCTTATTAAAATCATAATGCAAACCGTTCTTGAAACGTTTTCCGCTCGGTTCACCTCTTAACATTTCGATTTTTTACTAACAGTTCTTAGCGTGCATTTACATGTTTAAACAAATCGCCATGCCGAAATTCAGACCACTATACCGAACGGTATTACAGAAATCGAACGATATTACAGAAATCGAACGATATTGCATATTCAGCAATTGTTGCAGACTAACAATTGCAAATAAATCATAATTTAGATCGTTCATAGAACGCTTTTATGTCGTTTCGAACTTTTAATTTCTACCTTTTTTAGAAATTATTCTTATCGAGTACTTAAAATAACCACTATGTGCCAAATTGTCGGTTTCTATTCCGAACGGTATCACAGAAATTTCAATTTTAGGAAATTCTTTTCTTTTCTATTCTTTTCAATTTCGAATTTAATAGATTATTTTCGCCTCTGTCTAGCAGTTTGATCCCCGTTAAATGTATCCTAAGCATTACATCATGTTACTTTTATTCATAATTTAATTAACTATCTCAATCCTTCGCCAAGTAGGAAGATTCTGATAGAGAAATCATGAACTCGTTACTTTTATGTTAGCGGGCGCAGGTGATAAATCGCCTATTATTGTTTCCTTCTCATGCATTCGTATTGCCTTAATTTTATTTAAACGTTAATACTTTCACTTATTTTATATAAAATGCATAACTTTAATTTAAAATACAAACGTTTAAGATACATGCCTTTCATTATTTAATTTTAAAAAAAGGAAAAGAAAAGAAAAAAACTAGAGAACAGGAATTCTGCTTTTTCAGAATTTAGTGTCACCCCCAGCATTTCGATTACTGCATTTTCTTCTGACGGACTGATGGCTTCTATTATTATGAAACAGCCATTATAAATGAAGTGTTAGGTGAAGATGAAAGAGCAGCCGTAAAAAGTTAGAAATCTGGTTTTCTGGTCAGAATGGGGCGGGGGGGGGGGGGGGAGATGGCCATAATTTTTTTTACGGCTGCTCTTTCATCTTCATCTAACACTTCATTTATAATGGCTGTTTCATAATAATAGAAGCCACCAGTCCATCAGAAAAAAATAACTCGGTTAAGCGGGACTCTACTGCAGTACAAAACATATTTCAATTTTAAGACTTAAAGCACACGTTTTATTTTATGTAAAATGACATCATTCGCATCCGCTTAAGAATTCCCCTTTTACGATCTACTCTTAAACATCTACAGTAAAGCATGCATAGCACATCACTATCGTGAAATAATGCACAAATGCAGCAAAAAGATTCCGTCATTCAAGAAAATCAAAAAAAAAAAAAAAAAAAAAAACGGCTTTCTAATGATTCATAGATACTTACAATTAAATATAGTATATAATAGCTCCACTGTTTTAACAGAAATCATTCGTTTATATTTTTTTTCAAAATAGCACTTTCTACAGAAATGAAGTATTTCCGTTGCCAATATTAAGCAAATGGCTCCAAAAACTACAAAAAAATTAATATTTCAAAAATAAATGGAGATACAGTTTTCAAACAAAATGCATTTAAAAGAACTTTTTTTTTCCAATACGACGGTATAAAAATTGAAAATGTGCGATGCTTAGAAGTTTAAAAAATTGCTAAAGAGTATTTAATCGTAATGCTTTGTTTTACGGCTAGCTTCTGTAAGATAACGTTATTTTTTGGACACAAAATAAGCTGGGGGAAAGAAATAGCATACCGTACCCGAGGCTAATTATAAAAAAATGCCAATTTCATTATCAAAGCATTGTTTTTAATTTACCACGCAAAAAATAAAAACTGCTACTGGCGAGGTAAAAAATACCATTGGCGAGTTTTAAACCTGGCTAACATAAAAGTACCAAGAACTTCTTCCGATCATGTCAGCATTGTGTATCTTTTTCGTTGTTATGTATTTCATCTTTCTTGAGAAAAGCGCTTAACTCTCGTAGGCATTTATGCTTCATGTTCGTTTGAGCACAGCTATCTCAAACGCACCGTGGTTGGCGCAATACATTTTTGGGGGGTACTTACGTATTAACGCCAACGCAGCTTAAATATACATACATATATATATACATATATATACATATACATATATATATATATATATATATATACATATATGTGTGTGTGTGTGTGTACATTCATATTCATTAATATTTAATAAAGTTAACGATTAAATTATATTTAATTTTTCGCCTACTCAGGACAATATCATATTAATTTCTAATAGTATACTATCTTTAATGAGAATAAAATGCATAATGAGTGTATTTGTTTTACCTAATGCTATGAGAGTATGGATTTTAATTTGGTATTTTTTTTTCCTGTACTAGGGGGCTCGGCCCCCTACAAGCTACGCTCGCCAACCCCCGTCCAGACACCGCAGACTCTAAATGCACGCTAATTTGATCGGCTTTAAAAAGATTTCCAAAGATTGAATTATAATTTAAAAAACAGTGGCGATCTCCCTATAAACGAATTTCTATTCATTTCTCTTTGATTGGGGAATTTTAACGTCAAATCCGCTGCGGTACTACTTGATTATCCTGTCGACCCATTTCGCCAAATTATATAAATCGCCAAATTATACAAATTGATATAATTTTTATTTTAAATAACGAAAGAACAAATAAATTCGTACAACATTAATAAAAACACAAATAAAACGTCGAAGTAAAAATAACTTGATGACGTATACACGTGTAACAACATTTCAAAATAAGCTAATATAAAAGGAATTAAGTAAAGAGAGTCTTTGTCTCCTGGTATTTTTTAACAAAGCGAAAAGAAAGTTCTTTTAAATGAGACATTTTAAATTAATTCTCAAAATATCAAATAAATGTCTAGCGCAATTTCTAAATTTAAACTTTTTTGCAATATTATTTTGTGTTCATTTTATGTAATAACTATAATGTGACGTAAATATGACGTAATTTCTCCTAAGACTTCTAACGCATGTTAATGAATTTATTATTTTACAATATCCTTTCTCTTTTAAAATTCACGTATATACTTTTTATGACGTAATTTTTAATAAGTTCCTGCTTTTTATACGTAATTATTTAATTCTAATTTGAAAGTTTTTTTCCTGTTTATAATAGTCACATGTAAATAAATTTTTAATTTGAAGCAAACATTATTGCTTGCGCTTTTTATACAGTTGGCAACAGTTTAAATTAGTACAATTTTCTGAAATCTGTAAAAAATATCTCTAGAAATGGTGAAAATTTGAATTTAAAATAGAAATAAAACCTGAAAAAATGAGTCAAAATAAAAAAATTAATGCAATCTGCACTCTTATCTCTGCAATCTGCAAATTCTAACGCATAAAATGATCTAAAAATGATTTCTCTGCCATGTATAGTTTTTGCTGCTATAAAACTTTTTTAGTAGAACGATTTTGTTCAACTTTAGCATTAAATAACTCTTAAAATAATTCTTCGATTTGAAAACTGTCTGCATCAGCGTGTTTATCAAACATTTCTGTATAAAACCACCGATTTTCATATTTTTGTATGCATTATTTTTGTTAATATTAACGAAGAAAGGCCTCCGGTCACAAAAAAATCAAAACCGGCGGCGGCGGCGGCGGCGGTGACAGCGGTAGTTACTTTTTTTTAGAATAGAGAGATCCTTATTAATCTTGTTTCATTTTTAACTTAATTGGTGTTCAATGGTTTATTTCCCGGTTTTCTGTGTGTAGTAGTCCCAAATTCATATTCTTCAGCTTTTTTACCTGTTACCTCTTACCTGTTAGACCTAGCTGGCGAAAATAGCATGTTGGTTTTATTTATTAAGAAACTGTTTATTTGGTATAAAAACACAATTTTATTATAAAATACACAAAACTATGCACAAATGTCATATTGGCGCGATTGTTTTCTGACACCAATTTGGCGAAAACATCAACAGCATAAACAATAACGTCGGGGTTAACATATCAAGAAAAATAACGATACTTTGGCGCCAATTGAGTTCCCGTTTCGTACATGACATTGGCGTCAGAAAAAGATCGCGCCATTATGGGGCGTATATGACATCTGTGCCAAAACTTTTATTAGAAACACACACAAATTATTTTATTATAAAATGCACAAAGTTTGATTTAATGTAAAACACACGCAATCTCTTCTATTGGATTGTCATATGAAGGATAATATCATCAAAATTTCTGGGTTGCTATGGAATAAAATTGCCATTTTGGCACTAAAAGGATACCCCAATGCGTCTGAGACATCGTCTTTGCCTCCGTTTGCTCATATGTTGAAATAAGTTCAATAATAGGGAGATTTGGCACAGATGTCATATACGCCCCCATATTGTCGCGATTTTTTTCCGACGCCAATTTGGCGAAAACATCGACATAATAAACAACAACATCCGGGTTACCATATCAAGCAAAATAACGACACTTTGGCGCCATTTAAGCACCCGTTGCGTATATGACATTGGCGTCAGAAACAAATCGCGGCAATATGCGTATATGACCTCTGTGTTTGTTTTTTTTTTAACCTGAAAACCTTTTCATATTCAGCTCAATTCATTTTCAAAAGTTTTGTTTACATTAGGAATGAAACCTAAAATGCCGATAACTTTGAATGCATACTTCTTAAAAAGGTACCATTTCTCTATAAAATCATTTTTATTTTAAAAATCTTTCTAAAAATTAACTTTTATGCAGTTTTATTCGAAAAAATAATCTTGATGGAAAATATTCATCTACCAGATTGAAGTTGAAGTGGATTTGTGCTATTATAATGTGGATAGTACGCGCTCGTTGGCGGGTTTATCACTGTTTGGCACAATTTGATAATTTTAGAATGAATTAACAGTTTTTTGCATATTAAGGATAGAAATTTTATTTTTTTTTAAACTAAATTTTATAAAAGCACGTAGATCGAGTAATTACCAGTCAGAAAATGCATTCCATACGTTTTTCTGTCCATTATTTAAGTCTGTAGCTTAATTGAATTAATATATGTTTGACGAAGGATTTTTTAATCATTTTCAGTATCTCGACGTTTTTAAAAAAATCCTGTATCTCTGTTTATAATTATTTTATAGAGACGAGTTTGGTCTCAAATTGAAGCTTTTCTTCAGTAGATTCTTCTAGTCTTAATTTTATTTCTCTGCGATACTTGCTTTCTTAAATATCTGAAATTTTAAAATGCCATGTTTGGCCGATTTAACATGGACAAGTTGTCTTCAGTATAATAAGCAGTTACGCTGTTCTGGCTTTTGTTTCTTGGCGTTTGTTTGTTTGGCGGGATTAGCATTTTTTTATAGCTTGGCTTGGCAGAACGACCGTCCTGCTGGATAAAATGTTGTTGTAATAGTTTGGAGATTGATTTTTCGTTCGTTGTATTTTATGAAATTAGCCAGTATAGTATTTTTCTGTATTGTTTCCCCCCATTTTTCGATTATGCTTTCAATAGTTAGCTTCTGTTTCTTTTTGGCTTTTTGACATTTTTTATTATAGATTATGAACTACTGTTTGCTTTTGACATTTATGTTTTTGTAATGTTCTTATCTGAAATTTTCCATGCTAAAAAGTTGGTCTAAATTAGTGACGCAACGATTACGGCCGAATATCAAGTGCATTATTGCAGTGTTGATTTCAGGGGTAACCCGGGGGGGGGACACACACCCCCGGAAGATTTCAGATTTTGTGTTTTCAATGGCCAAAAAGTGCAATCCTCCCCCCTCCCCCCCGGAGCCACAGAAATTCCTCCCGGAGAAAAGTGTCTGAATTCAACACGGCCGAATAATACTGTAAGAAGTGTTTTTATATTTTGTTTTGTTTAGGGAGAAATAGAAAACTTTTTAATTTGACAAGTTATTTTATCATGTATTTAGGATATATGTGCCAGTAATGGACCCCTTCAATATTTTTTGGGAACAGATGTCATATTCGCCCCATATTGGCGCGATTTTTTTCTGTCGCCAATATCATATAGGAAACAGGTACTTAACTTGCGCCAAAGTGCTTGATGTGGTAACCCGGATTATGTTGTTTATGCTGATGTTTTCGCCAAATTGGCAACCGAAAAAAATCGCGCCAATATGGGGCGAATATGACATCTGTGCCATTTTTTGTTTATAAAAAAATAACCAATAAAAATTTAGCTTTTATTATTTTTATCATAACTCCCCCTTGCATATTTTATAATCTTGCATTATTGCTGACGCTCATAATCAAACCAATCAGGAAGCAGAAAATGTTTTGAAGTTCCACTGTTTTTCAGTGAAAATCTTTAATGAAGATGCTAAGAGCTTCATTTTAAATAAGTTTAGTATATTCTTTATTGCAAAATTTGCAGCATTTTGTTTTGCTAGTAATAATAGATAACTTTGAATTTTATATACTAATAGCCATTTCTACAATTGGTACTACTTAGTTATCCCGTCGACCAATTTCGCCAAATTATATAAATCGCCAAACCACCTGCCAAATTATACAAATTGGCATAATTTTTATTTAAATAACAAAAGAACAATAAAATTAGTATAACATTAATAAAATGCAAATAAAACGTCGAAATAAAAATCACTTGATGGCCGTAAACACATCTAACTTCCTTAAAGTCAAGTGAATGTGACATTTACGATCAACCATTATTGACATTTAATCTTGTAGTTTGACGATAGATTTTTGACCGACGGGATAACCAAGTAGTACCCTAAAATTTTATTTATTAAGTTTTTAAGAGGAGTGTCCATTGCTGGGCTGATTAATTAGTCATATTAATGCATATATATATATATGTGTGTATGTATATATAGGGTAGATGTGGCAGTAATGGACACCCCATGATGTTTTTGGTTCGTAAAAAAAAAGAAATAATAAATATTTAGCTTTTATTTTTTTTATAATTCTCCCTTGCATGTTTTATAAAACTGGGCTATTGTTAACACTTTAAATCAAACCAATCAGGAAGCAGAAAATGTTTCAAAGTTTTGCTGTTTTTCTGTGAAAATCTTAATAAAGAGGCTAAGAGCTGACTGTGTTTAATTAATTTATATATTATTTATTTTCTTGCAAAATTTTAATGTTTTTGTTTGAGTAGCAATAGAAAACTTAGAATTTTTTATACTAACGGCCATTTACAAAATTTTTATTTACTTTTAAGATTTTAAGAGGGGGTATCCATTACTGGGATGGTTAATTAGTCATTTTCCAGTAATGGACATCCCATGTAGACATTGCTAAAAATGCAATTTCAGCAATGTGTGTAGTGCATAAAAAAAATATATATATATATAATAAATATATATATATACATTAATAGCTCTTAAAATTAAGTAATAAAACATGTAACTAATTAATCATTGTCCTTTTAATTTTATAAAGCTGTAAAAATGAAACGATTAGGGGGAGGGGGTGTTGAAGGTCAGTGTAAACCAGATAAAGCAGTTGGTATGGCACTTTTATAATTTAGCTGACATATTTGCAATTCTGACTACAAATCACTAGCAAAATCATCTAAGTTTTACAGTGAAACTCATTTAAGATACGAATCAAGGGACCGAGAGCATTTCGTATCTTAAGCGGGATCGTATCTTATCCGGATTTCATAGATTCCCGAGTAATAATGCATATAAAGGCAGTGCACATTGTTATTAACGTATTTTAACCATTTATAACTCTCATTTTACCCATTTCTAACAATTTTTAGATATTATAGAAAATTTAAGTTTAAAATTTTGAAATAAAGAATTACTTTATTTTTCTCAAAAATTTTATTGAGTCACGTTTGTACAATAACAAAATTAAAATGTCAAATTATAAAAAGACAATAAAACGAAATTTTTGTTAATCTTTAGAAAACAAACTAAAATACACTACATACTTAAACAGGAAAATTAACAAATTTTCATAATTACTTTTAGAAAGACAAAATAAATGTATGCAAGGAACAATAATTATTTGTTACATTATCGAAATTAAAGTACGTGTAGTTTTAGTTTGTTGGAAAAAAGTCGTTTACCTTGGTTTGGTGCAACTTAGGGCGAGATTTTATCACGAAGCTTTCTGCCTTGTTGATGTTGTAGATAAAATCTTCGACAGAGGGACCAGCATCCATCGAAGAGGCGTACTGTCGAAGTAAGCTGAATGAGCTCATTACAGATGCGAATGATGGTATGGCTGGCACATCCGTTTCTTCTCCCGCGTCATCTACTTCTTCTTCTGAAGGCCTAGGTTCATCGGAACTTTTGGCATCTGCGATTATATCCGGGATAGAACGAACTTCACATGTTACAAGCTGATCGTCAATTTCGACAAATGAGTCCCAATCTTCGCATTCTTCTTGATACAGCTCCTCTTCTACGATGTCAACGTTTCGAAAAGTGCCGTCGACATCAAAGGCTTTACAGAAGCAGTTCACAATGGTGGTTGATGTTACGTCTTCCCAGGACGCTCTCAGGAAATGCATGGCGTCCAAGAGGTTAATAGGCTTACAGGTTGGGCAGGACAGATCCTTTTCACGATGATCTATTTGGTGTAGATGACGTACAACTACACGACTTTTGTATTTCATTTTGAGAACATGAATTATGCCCTGATCCATGGGTTGAACAACGCTAGTTGCATTACGGGGTAAAAAGACTAGTTCGACGTTTTGTAAACCGGGGATATCCTTGGGATGGGCGGGACAGTTGTCGGCGAGACACAATACTTTCCTGGACTCCTTTTTCATTCGTTCATCGAACTTGCGGATCCACTTAACGAATATATTGCCTATCATCCATGCTTTGGCTTGACTTTCATAATCGCAGGGCAGATTTCTAGCATTTTTAAAGCAGCGAGGATTCCGTGACTTGCCGATGACGAGGGGTTTTAATTTATCTGTTTCGCTCATATTTGAACCAACAAGAACAGTTATACGTTCTTTGCTAAGTTTGCCCCCAGAACATTTCTCACCTTTAAACGCCATAGTTTTATCTGGCATTAATTTAAAAAAAAGACCCATCTCGTCGACATTGTAAATTGCATCTTGAGTACTTTTTCAATAGCGGCGCGAGCACGTTAGTTTTCCAACAATTGACATCATCTACATTCACAGCTGGCGACTCTCCGCATACCTTCCTATAAACTATGCCGTATCTTTGTCTGAAGCGGTCTAGCCAACCATTGCTAGGCGTGAAATCCACCCCAAGACGTATAGCAATTTCGCAGGCCTTTTCCTTTGGGTGAACCACTGAAATAAAATCTTCTCCAATTCTTCAAATTTTGCCACCTTAATTTTCTTTCTGTTAGAGCCTCCAGCTGATGCACTGCTTTCCAGTTTCTGTCTATTTTTTAACAGAGCTCGAAGAGTTGACTCGTGGATTCCCACAGATTTGGCAAAGACTGTCTTGTTTATCACATTCTCGGCGTCGTATTTCCTTAACACATGCAGTTTTTCAGTCAAAGAAAGTGGTTTTCTTTTTACTTTAAGTTGCTCATCCATTATTTACTCCTATTACTATTCAGCGGATAAACAAAAGACTAGATTTACGCAATGCTCTTTCTACAACTTTGCCGGTACAGAGGTTTCGAAGGCACGGTGTTCTCAGATAGGTTTTCCATTTTTCCCTAAACTACGGAATAAAAATTCCCTATATTCTAAAGTCACGTGAAATGGAAAAAATTCTGCATTTTGATTGGCTGAAACGGCCTGGCTGAATCACTTACGAGATTCATGGACACCGCTTTGTGTTATAGAAAAACAACCTCCCCCCACCCTCTGTTAGCAAAAGAATTGCTTAAAGACAATTTATCCCCCCTGCCCATCTCTTTACTTCCTCTTCCATCTATCATGTTCATTGCCAGAAAAACACAGAAGTCTAAAAAAAAGGTGAGGTAGCCTTTTCGCAACTGAAAGGGAAGAAATTATGGGGAATCTTAGGGAAAATCTTTAAGATACTGATAACAAACTTTGAGAGGCAACCATTTTGATGCTATAGAGTAGAACTCTTTCCTGCTCCTTGAGATCGGTTATCGGTTTATCTGTAGTAGAGCGTGGAGCATTTTACAACACAACTAATTGGTATCTGAGATCAGTTTACGATAAGGAGCTGAGGGGAGTGAAGGGGAAGGGATAGGCAGGGGAACAATAGAGAGTGAAGTGGGGTTGAAATATAGCGATTAATGGTTATAATTTTTTTTTTTTTTATCTTTTACAAATTTAGGGTTTTTCTAACAGTTTTCTATTTAGACGTTTTGAATTAAACTTGTCGGGTGAGACAAAGGTTTGTTTCTTTTATTTAATAAAGTGTCAGAAAGTTTCGTGTTCTGGAGCGGAGAAAAATACATTTCTCAGGACAGCCTTAAAGGACTGTTCACAAAACTTTTCACCTTACAACCTTATTTAGCTGTGAATAAATATATTTAATATAAAGGACTTTGCTAAAATTGTGTAAACAAGACAACTGGATATAACAATATAAGCTCAATTCCTTTTAAAAATTGAAATAAATAAATGAAAAAAATAATAACACATCTTACAATGCATGTTAAAAATGTACCAATCTAAACGTTAAATTGTGTTATTTTACAGGGGCGCGCCAATCCAGTGTTATAATGTGTGCAGCGAAAACAGGAGTCAGAATAGAGGTCTGAAGAGGTCGGAAATTCTGCGCCCGGGCCGGTCTCGACTCATTGAAAAAAGTTCAGCCCGGCCCAGTATAAAAGTTAAAAGTCGGGACGAACTTTTAACTTTTATAAGCCTAGTCAGGTTTAAAAGGTTTTTTTAAAGCCCGGCCCAGTATAAAAGTTAAAGACTCGGCCAGAGCCGAACCCGACAAATACAAAAAAATATTAATGGCACCGACTGATAAAAAAGGCTAAAAGTTCGGTAAGCCAATTACTTTGTGCGAGTTTTAAATATATAAGCTTTTATTTTCCTCTTTTTACAATGTTCAAACGCACAAATACGTTTGAGCGTTTCAACGTTGTAAAAAGAAAAAAAAAAATGTAGCTTATATCTGAAACTTCGGCCCGAATCCTGTCCGGCAGGAAAAACGTTAAAATCTCGGCCCGAACCCGGCCCGACTGAATTTCTACAACAAATCCGGATTTTTCCGTCGATATGGTTAAAAATTGTTTCGTACGAGACTTTCACAACAAAAATATTTACTTTAGCTCGTTTATTGTGGTTTAAAAAAAATGATTTTTCCAAATTTTCCTTCAAAAATAGCATTTTTCCTTGAATAGATCATTTTTTCTTTCTAAAACCATTTAATAATATGTCAGTGAGATTTTATAAAATAAATTTTTAAAATGTTCAAAGAATATACATTCCTTAAACGTTAATACTTGAAAAATTATACAATATAATGTCCAAATGAAACGGTGCTGGTCATTTAAAAGATGACAAAAATTATCCAAGATAAGAAATTAATTGTTTTTAATAGTTTTGGATTAAATGGTGGATTTCACTTATGATTTATTAATCTAAACTTTGTCAGTATGATTTCTGTATGGGAAATAAGCCAATATTAATTCATTTTCATAACCACCACTACATTTTGCTTCTTATTTTTTTATACTCTTCAATTATATTTCTTAATACTAAGATATATTGATGTACTTATAAAGATTTAGATTTTGGCTTTAAAGGTGTTCCCAAATCCAAAAGGGCAACTTTCTGACATAAGTTTTATTTTTGTTCAGAAATGCATGAAACTAGCTGGTGTTGTTGTTCAGAAACTGTGTAATTGAGCTATTTTCCCACATTTTTTTTGTAAACGCAATAGATCTTTCAAAAAATAGTGTCAAAGTGGGCGTTTTGAATTGAATTTCCGCGCGAAGAAAGAAAGAGCACTCAAGAGCGAGCGAAAAACGTGTTTGTTACGTGATCAAAATTGCGTATAACTCAATAGGTAATTGATTGATCAAAAAATGGAAAAAACAGTTCCATTCCAAATCGCTTCCATGGCCAGGCTTTCTAATTTTATACCTTTCCGTTAAAAAATGAGTTTGTAAATGTGTCAAAACGTTTTGCGCTGGTTGAGCAGAGCAATTAAGAACAGCCTTAAGGAAAAATTTTGAAGCAAAAGAATGATTTGTGTTCTATGGTAAATAAGCGTGTTATTTGTTAAAACATAATGTATGAAAAATGAGATATCGTATTATTTTGAAAAAAAAAACTTAATTTATTTAAATTTTACAAAAAAATAATAATCTGATTTCTTTTATGCTATCTCTAGCGTTTAAGACAAATCCATCCTAGATGATGCAATTGTCTTGGTGCCACTGTATGTTCAAATTCGCATTTCCCGAGGCCTATTCATGAAATTCTGAAGAGCTTGCAACTCTAGTCTATGTTTACATTCAACTTTTATTAAAGTGTATGGAATACTCAGAGATAAATATATATATATATATATATATTTTGTAACTGGGTATAAAACAGTTAAGTTCAACGCATTATTAATAGTCTCATAATGATACCAATGTAAATAAATGCATTTTAACTAAACTTTAAGATATTCATTCTTTATGTATACATTTGACATTATACATCATTAGGCCTTCCTTAATGCGAACTTTCATAATACGAAATGTTAGTTCATTTGAACTTGAGTTTATTCTTTTGAAAATTTAAAACAATATTAAAAACTCATGTAATTAGAGTTTTCGAAAATATTGAGTTCCTATATCTCTCATGCATTTATTATACGACTTTACGATACGAGGCGAAATTTTGTAGAGACAGACGTCAGAAGTGTGTAGTTTCATGATATTTATTTTCAGTTGTTTTCGAGAAAATTACGTCTATACATAGAATTTTATTAGGTTCGTAACTAGTAAATAACAGCAAAGGGGAGGAATGGATGGAAGAAGAAGCACAGGAAAATTTAAGAATGAAATAAATTAATTATTTTCTTAAGTATGTAAAAGAACACAAAATATATTTTTTAACCGTATAAAAGACTCTACTCTTTAACCCTTTCAGGGCAAAGTACGGCTGTTCCTAAAATGTTGAAATGATTGAATGACAACAAGAATTTACGAAGAAATTTATTTGAAAATAAGTAAAAGCTTTCCTTCCCGTACACTATAAATGAAAAATTTTATTTAAAAATGCTGCTGCTATTTTGGCCTTTGGGAATAGGCACAAAAATGTACCACCGCCCTTCAAGACAGACGTATATAGACTTATCATTTTTGAGATGGCTGAGATATAGAAAATGTTTCTAAGGGGGAATCGCAAAAAAGGGGAAAATTTTCGTTTTAAACGGGTTTTTACCATAACAGGTAACGCATCTATCATAGAATGAAACCTGCTAAGATGGAATCGCATGAGACCGGGAACTGTCGTTTTAGGCAGGTTTCTATCTTAACAAGTATAATTCCATGATTACACCGCATTTTTTAAAACGGAATTTTGAAAATTATGTTGTAAAATGTATCTCAATAAATAGTAAATGAAGTCGACGTAAACAGCAAATTTAAAATTATTTAAGGCTGTTCTCAAATCCATATGGTCAACTTTCTGACATAAGTTTTAATTCATTTTTGCTCGGAAACGCATGAAACTAGAAAGGGTTGTTATTCAGAAACTATGTCATCGAACTGTTTTTTCCGTTTTCTTGTAAACGCAATAGATCTTCAAAAATACTGTCAAAATTGTCATTTTGTACCGAACTTCCGAACGAAAGAAGAAAATCGAGTCAGTAAGGGGAGCAAAATGCCGTGTCACGTGATCAAAATCGCTTCTAACTTAATAGGTAATCGATTGATCAAAAAATGGAAAATAAATTTCGATTCCAAATCGCTTCCATGGTCAGGTTTTCCAATTTTATATCTTTCCGTCAAAAAATGAATGTGTAAATGTGTCAAAACGTTCTCACTATAAGCCTCCCTCCCCACACCTCATTCAACACATTCGCGGGCTTATTTTGGAGCATACGTGCTCCTATTGTAAGCATTTACAATACTTAGAGTATTGAACAGCGTTTTACATTTTCTCATAAATGGGATACATTTGGAATTGCAATGGGATACATTTGGTTAAACTGCCAAATATGACAGTTTTTTTATTTATTTTTAATCAGAAATTGTGGTTGATAAGAAACTTTTTGTATACTGGGGATTCGGAATCACCCAATTAGATTTATGTTGTATTTTAAATGTAAATAAAACTTATTTTTGATCAAAAAGTTACGCAACCTTTTTAATATTTTGTAATGCTATCGAAATAAAATACACATCACACTGCTGTAACGATCTAAGTAAGAAATCTATAACGTACCAAGTATTTAAGTAAATTTTTAAAAAAGTCCTTCCGGCCAGTGCCGGGAGGAAGAGGTAGCTTTCATATTCCTTATTTTTTAAAAGCCATCTTATATTATTCAAACACACGGAGCTCAAATTAGTGGAACCCGATTATAGAAGATTAAATGCTAATTTTTGTCAATATTGAATATGAATGAGAATTTCACCAAATTAGTCAGCCTTATCAAAGCTGGTTTTTTAAAGTGATTTATATTTTGTCGCCAAATTTGGTGATATCCCGAATTATATAAATAATTATATTAACCCGAATTATCGGTGATAGCCCGCCATTTTAAAACAACATAATAGGTGCAACAAAGCTCACCAATGAGCTTGGTCGAGACCTTAGTAATTCCTGTGCACATGCTTACTCATATCTAAATCGGTTGATATATACGAGTACTGTTGCAGGCAAAAAATAAGATTTTTCAAAATGTCACACACATTCGAAATTCAAACTGCTATATCTCGGCCTTTTTTTAAGATAAAGGCAAAACAAAAAATGATTCGGAATCTTTATAACAAGCTGAAACACATAAGAAAAAAAATATTTTTCAATGTCTAATTTTTTTGTGCCTCATTTTAAACTTTTTTAAATGGCCGCCATTTTGAAACAAGATGGCGGATGAGGCTGGCCAACGAACTCGGTGGAGACATTGCTATGTACTATGCACATTCCTTGTCACATCCAAATCGGTTCGTAAATACGTGTATTATCGCGTGACAAAAATCAGATCGTTTCAAAATATCAGCCATGCTAGAAATTCAAAGTGCTATAACTCAGTCATTTTTTAAGATATAGAAGAAACGAAAAATGCTCCAGAATCTTTGTATCAAGCCGAAACATATAAGAAAAAAATATTTTTCAATGTCTAATTTTTTGTGCCTCACTTTAAATTTTAAATATTTTAAATGGCCGCCATTTTGAAACAAGATGGCGGATGAAGCTGGCCAACGAACTCGGTCGAGACATTGGTATGTACTATGTACACAAGAAATTTTATCCAAATCGGTTCATAATAACGAGAGTTACAGTATGACAAAGATCAGATATATATACAGTGAATTCTCGATAAGTCGAATATTCGTTTAAGTCGAAGTTTACACGAAGTCCCGGTCCCTTAATTACAATTCAATATTAAACTTTCTCGTTCTGTCGAAGTCTACATCTTTTAAGTCGATTTTTTTCCGATAGAGAAAAAAACAGTAATTCGACTAATTTCTAATTTTTTAGTCACAGCTCAAAAATACTGGCACTTTCAGTTAGATAAAACTTTTCTATACTCTCCCGCCAGCTTTGAAGAGCGCTATTTTTACTTCCTACATCGGTCAGAGTGGAGCTTTTGCTAGTTTGGAATTTCAGCTGAAATCGCCCCATCCCCCACCCCATTTATTTCTCTTTTACGCATTCCCTTTTCTCAACAGGTATCCTTTGGAAACAGAGCTGGTGGCTAAGTGAATTCTAATTGATGAAATCTCCCACGCTTTTATGCAAGGATATTTTTTTTTCGATTCTATTGGGATTTCATTGAAATTCATTACTTTAATGTTGATTCTTCTCATTTTAGTGTTTCTTGTGATACGTTTTCAGTCGGGTCTTTCAAAATGTCGAATCGGAAATTACAAACTCTTACTTTAGAACAAAAAGTAAATTTGATGAAAGATATTGAAGATAATCCTAATTTAAAGAAAAAAGATATAGCCCTGAAATATGGTATCCCTCCCAACATGCTATCTACCATACTGAAAGATAAAGAAAGCCTTTTCAAAAGACATAAGTCAAGTGTCAACTCAAAGTGTAAAAGGATGAAGACGTGTGCCTTCCCAGATATCGAAACAGCCCTCGTAAAATGGTTTACATGTTACAGGACACAGAAGAGTCTAATTCCTTTAAGTAGTGCGATGTTACGTTAGAAAGCTTTGGATTTGCAAAATTGTTGAATGTGGAAGGCTTCATTGCAAGCACGGGGTGGCTTGAAAAGTTTAAAGCCAGACACAACATCGTGCTTCGGACATTACACGATGAAGCAAAAGATGTGTCTGATGCACTGTATGATGAATGGAAGACAGTTTCATTACCCAAACTTCTTGCAGGTTGTAGTGCGGACGAAGTTTTCAATATGGATGAAATGGAACTTTTTTACAAATGTTTTCCTAACAAGACGATGATGTTTAAGGGGAAATCATGTTCTAAGTTCATGTGGAAAGCTAAGTAAAGAACGTTTAACTGTCCTTGTTGGAGTCAATGCTTCTGGAACAGAAAAATTACCTTTACTGGTCATCGGTAAATACAAAAATCTCGGTGTTTCAAACATAAAAAGTCACTTCCCGTACAGTACAGATCTAATCACAAAGCTTTGATGACGCTAATATTGTTCGAGGAATACATCAGAAATTTGGATGTACTGTTTCATGCAAAAAAGCGTACAGTGTTGATCTTCGTCGACCAGTGAACAGCTCACAGTCAACTTTTGAACATGTAATTGATCAAGTTAGAATTTCTCCCTTCTAACACAACTTCTAAGCTACAACCAGCAGACCAGGGAATAATTAAATGTTTAAAGCATTCCTACAGAAAACGTCTAGTGTGGAAGGCAATCGAGGATGACGAGAATGGAATAAATCAAAAGTGTGATGTGTTAGAAGCAATTAGACTAATTTCGAGTTCCTGGAAAAACAATGTGAAACAAATCACTATCAAAAATTGCTTCAGTAGATATGGTTTTTTTGCAAGCAATGTGGGCTTATGCGTTGTGAATGAAAATCTACAAGATGAAGTTATCTCTGAAGGTGACGATACTGAGTTTTTGAATATTAACGAAAATGTTGCAGTTTGCGATGAAGTTAGTGATTCAGATATAGTTGAAGCAATAAAAAAAGTGGAGAACAATCCTGAATCTGAAGAAAAATGACGAGTAAGTAAATTGCGTTTCACCACCAAATAATCAAGAAGCACATGTGGCAATGACGACACTACAGCGATATCTCGAAAGTAGAGACGGTATGGACGACTCTCTTTTCCTTTGTTTACAAAATGTGAGCGACTTTCTAACCAGTGACAGACAAAAATGTTCCTTCACACAGTCATCATTATCATTTTTTCACAAAATTTGAGTTTGTAAGTATCTTATACTATGTACTATTAAATTGTATTTTTCTTTAGTGCTCATTTTGCCAGACTCCATTATTACAGTATAATTACAATTCCTACCTATAAGATTGAATCATTTTTTAATACATTTTCTGTATGTAATTAAGGATTTTCCATAAGTCGAACTTACGATAACTCGAATATTTTTGCCGGTCCCTTCGAATTCGACTTATCGAGAATTCACTGTATATAATCAATTTTGAACGGAGGGTGGTTTCGGGGTCTAGGGGTCATGATCGGTGAAAATATACCAAAATTTTTCGGAATCGTTTTCCTCCGAACGGCTGCAATAGGTAGCTTTTTGTAATGAAAGCTACCTAAAAGGTTCAGGGCTTTGCAGTTGATATACTGACAAGATATCTCAATCAATACATTACCTTAAATCACAGAGTTTCAAGTGATAAATTAATGTTTTTAAAATAATTAAAATTAATAATGCCTTTTTAGTCACCACATATCATATTTTACACAATAAAACGCGGTGCAAAGAGACTCTGTGTATAACGGAAACTTGACTTAAATGGTAAATTTCGTGGTCTCTGCAAAATAACATAAATTACGTATAAAACGGAATATTTTCCCGCTTCCTTTTGAATTTCAACTTAGCCGGTTTCCTTATATTTCGCTAAACTTTTGTAATTAAAGATTTTAATGCTATTATTACATAACAAATTTCGGAGGTGGCTGCAGCCCCATCAATCCACTCACTGGATACGCCACTGTATCAAGACAAATACATTGTTTTCTTTTGTCTCGATATTATTAGTTTGAAATATGCGTTATATTTTCACGATTTTCTTTACTATGCAAGTTATCAATAATTCTGATTTTGGATAACTATAACATTTTACGCGATTCCATGGAATTCAAATTAAAATTTATTTTCTAAAGTTGTATGAAAAAATTAAATTTCACTTCAAAATATGTTGACAAATTAATTTATATTTTTCTTAATATTTCTTCATTTTCTTGTAATATCTTAAATTCAATCATAAATTTTATCTAAGACAGTAAATTGTATAAAAAAATTTCATTGTAATTTGTTTTTACTTTAAAATCTGCTAAAACAATTATATAATTTCAGTTATGTCTCTATCTGTCAAGCTTTCCCGCACGTTCTCATTGATATGCTTCGACTGCAATGAATTTTGTATATTTTTTAAAGATTTAGTATAATGTAGTTTCTATTGAAAATAACTGAAATACACAAGAGAATTCGTATACATTACAATCTACGTTTGGTAATTGTTTGAAGCACATCTTTATTTTCCATTTTTTACTTTTTTTAGAGTACTACTGAAAATGGCATGCATCACATTTACAATCCATTTGCAGGGACACAAGAAATGCAAAATGTTTTGATTATAAGCCATACAATTTTTGAAATTTTTTTAATTTTTTTTCCACTATTATAATAGACTATTGGCATCGATTTTGTAAATAGAATTTTATGATATCTACAATTTTGTCTTATCAATAATAAATAAATGTCATCCTGGTACACTTTATCACATTATCTGTTAAGCTTTTATAATGAAACACATAAACCAGAAATTGGTACGGATATATTGAATTAGGAAAATATGTTGGGCAACTAAAGGTCGATAGGAACTTTCACAATTATTTGTGATTTGACACTTTTGTTGTCAAATACTTATTTTGAAAGTGGCAATTTTTTTTCTTTTTTACGATCCATATGAGTCGAATCATTCCAAATTATTGCTGATAATGTCACTGTTAATTGTTGTTGTTCAACAAATTTATTATTTATACAATTCTGATTTCATTTATATCCAATGATTTGTATAAAGTAATTTTTTGGAGAAGTAAGGAGGTACAATAAAGAGCTAAACGACTTTTGCACAAAGGCTGTCAACATTGCTACCACGCCTGTACACACAAGGATGATTGAATGCATAAATTTAAAAAAAGGAATTTAACCCTTAAAGTTTTAAATGGAATTTGTCGTCATTTTTCTAAATATATTTATGCATCTACTTGGGAACCTTTGAATGTATGTAAGGTGTATGTAGAAGAATGAAAATACAGATGCAATATGCATAGTTGCCAACGTCCCTGTTTCTTACCAAATTAAATAAACATATTTTCAACCAGAAAATTTAAGGAATAAAAAAAGATTTTAATTTTAATTACAGATTCTTGTTTGATTTCAATCATTACCGGAAATTTTTTGTCGAAAATAGGTTATTTGTTTTTTTAATTATCGAAAGGATGGACTGTTATGCATGTACAATATAAAACTTCTTTTACGTTCATTTAAATGGCGTTTTAGCTTCTCTTGATGTGTCTATCTAATTCAGATACATTGCATAGTCTGTAGGTGATAATGATTTTATGTATATTTTAATAGTATCATACAACATCTAACATAATGAAATTGGTATGCGTTATTGGGATGAACCATAACTTATTTTAGAATAGAAAATGATGTTCATAAAGTTTATCTACTTATTTAAAAGACTTTATGAATCATGGTCGGTAATTGGATAAAATGCTTTTAAAGGTTGTTCTGAAATTCAGTCTAAGCACTTTATAATACCTCCTCTTTTTCTTTTTATTCTTTAACGCATAATTTGAATTAGTGTATTTAAGTCCAAAAACAATGAAATTGAAAATTAATTTCGATTTTGCGAGAGTGGTAAATAATCTTTTCGAAAATGTCGTTTCAAACTGAAATTCTGGACGCTACAGTTCGATAAACGTCGTCATAAGACAGCGATAATTTGTAACTGAAGATATAATATATTTACTAAAAACAAAAGTGCTATTACATTCTAAATCAATTCAATTGTCATGTCTATTAATTACATGATTTTACGCATAAAAATGAGTCCGTAAATGTATCAGAAAATTTTGCATCGTTGAGCAGAGAAAATAGTACGCAGCGCTTATACATTAAAAAGTAATAATACCAATTTACAATTTCCTGACGTAAAGATATAATTTACGATATAATACATATAAAGATATAATACAGGAAATTTTTTATAATTTTTTCAAAATTAACAGAGATGAATAAATAAAAGCACGTACGAAATACCTTTGAAATGCCTTGGCAACTCGCAAAGAGTCTATCATTGGTTTTCTATTTAAAAAAAAAAATAGATTTATCTATATCGTTTAAATTGGATCAATAAATAAATGACATATATTTTCTTGAAAAATATTTATTTGTTTATTTATTTTCAAAATCAACAAATCGGTGATAAAAATGTCAAATGTAAATTTGCAATTTCCATCTCGACCTACAGTTCGAGACATTTCTTTAGTCTTGATTGGATTCTAGTAGTTGTTATTTTATATCATTTTAAAATGAAAGCTAAAATTTTGTTCTTGGCTCTATACATAAAGTAAGTATTAAATGTTTTAAAGAATCTATACTTATTACTTATTTTTGACCTTAATAGTTTATCACGTAACTACTCCTTATCGATTACATGAAAAGAAAGTTTCCTGAATTTTTTATCCACCATTCTCATTCCACTTGTAAATAAAATAACAGAATATTATAAAGAGTATTAGAAATTCAGAAGCAATACAGCCAAAATCAGGAGTGTGCTAACTCAAGAAAAATCAGACATCCCACATTAAAAAGAAAAAAAAAAATCTTGGCAAGTCTGCACATAAATATATTATATATATATAAACTGTTTTTCATTAATATAAATAATGAACCTAATATCATTTAAAGATAGTTTGAAGTAGTTGAAATTTTAGTCAGTTTTTTAAACTTTTCTTTTACATAATTTTTACTTTCCCCTGTCTTCAATAGAAGAAAGTATTCAAATCGAAATTTTTTTCGACTTCCGGTTTTCGACGAATTTACTCGTTTTATGGGTCAGAGATCCCAAAAAAAAACATGTTTATAGAAAATGTCTGTCTGTCCGTATGTCGCCATTGTACCATCAAAAAATGTATGAAGTTATGCATAGAATTGAACCAAAATTTTTTGTGTACGTTTTTGGCCATGGCAAGAAGATACACCTGAATTTGGAAATATTCCACCAAAAGGAGGCATTATAACAGCGATTTTTGTCTAGTTTTCTTGATTTTTTTGTAGTTGACACCGGTGGCTCGTGAATCGACGGAAACTTCCCATCCTGATAAACCTACTATTCGCAAACAGCTGATATACAACAGAATAACGAAAAACTATTGCTTTTAATAAATATCATGATCGGAATTAACACGTTTTCCTCCGATTAATTGACTGACGCAGAAATTTAAGATGAAAGTCAAAGTTGATATAGTATTGAACTAATAAAAATGAAATATTGGTATTTGTAGCAACATTTTGAAATATCAAAATATCTGAGATAGAAGAAAGTTTTGGGATTGTCACATCCGACTAGTACTACATTATTATTTGTTAATCAAATATCTACTATCTTATATCTATCATAGATTCGTGGACAAGAATAACTGAATAAATGGATTGCGACTTGGTTTTGTATACAAAAATTGTTAATTGTAGCGTACTCTGCCACTTCTTTAAGTTTGTCACTTTTTTTAAACAACCTGTATATGCCTATATTTAAAATCAACATTATAATTGAAAAAACATGCATACTTTATTTTGTAAAATTTTACGTTATATTTATGAATATTTTTATTTCTGTTAGTGATACCTCTGATATATATCATAATAAAAAAATTGTTTTGTTTTTCTACAAGATTTATTACATTTATAACTAGCAGGCTTCGCCCGCTACGTTGATCGATTTCCCGAAACGAACCTTGAATACACCGAAATATATCGGTGAATTTCATCTTGTGCTTTAACGCAACATGTGCCTTTATCTGGAATGTCCTTCCACTTTGCTGAAACCGATACGAACTCCATTGCGCTATTATATTTTCTAATGTATAATGTATATCTGAGAAAGTTTGGGCAGTTAAGAACCGACTCTTTTAGTTGATCATATACAGCAGGATTGGTAAAAAAAGATAGAACGATATGAAATGTGCTAAAACGCATCCCTGAAAAAAAAAAAAAAAAAAAAAAAAAAGTCTTTTTACCGGTGCAAGTCCGAACAAAATCTGTTCATTAGAACCTTTTGAAAAGACTAATCTTTCATAATCGGGTTCACCGGATTATAGAACTTACCTTCATAAATCATAACTAAGAAGCGTTGAATATTATGCAATATACTAAAGCCTTCTCTGAAAAAATATTTAACTAACAATGCAAGTCTCATCAAAATTGCCCACTTTCCATATAGGCGAATCTTTAATAATCGGTTTCATCTGATTAAAGAATTTCCCCCTATAATTTTATAACTAAGCAACGTAGAAAGACTAAAACCTTCCTTGACAAATTATGTAACCGTGCAAATCCCATCAAAATACATTCAGCGGAACTCAAGTTATAAGCAGACGTAACGAAATTACAGTTTGCACATTTAAAATATAGCACTAAACCTGTGCGAGACTTTCACATTTCGCAGTGCAATTTTTGAAAAAAAATTTCCTGATTCTTTTTTCATTAATTTTTAATTAAGAGCTTTAAAAAAAAAAAAAAAAAAACAAGTAACGTATTTTAACGAAATTTGAGTGTATTATGTCAAAAAAGTGTTAAGAAACTTGTCGTATGATACGTCATTCATCGTTGTGTGTTTTGTATGTGCGTAGAAAAAGGGAAGTTGACATCAGAAGTAAAATATATGTCAGTGAACCCAATTCACATGTTATTCTAATATTTTTTTAGCAATATCTAATATTTTTTAGGTGCAGGTTTAAACTTTTAAAAGAGAATTAATGATAAAAATATACGCAAGAAACATTAGACAAACCGGAATATCATCTCATTTATTCAATCAAAGTTATACAGTAAAATATAATCGAAGATGGCAAAAGGTACGCGAGATAAAAAAAATTAACAATCGTATTTTAACTGCATTAAAACATGATGTCATCGCTTCGTGAAAAACCCGGGACAAAGAGAAATAAATTTAATAAATATAAAGTACAATTTAATCTGATACAACAAAGCACAGTTTTAAAGCTAACACGTGAAATACCACTGCTTCGGTCGATCGATGGTATCTATTCTTCTAAACATTTCACTTTCAAATTTGCTTTTTAATAATAAATATAAAATAAATCTACCCGTACGGAGACGTCACACTTTTTCTTTATTGTACTATTTATTATTTTCTTTTAGAATGATTGCTGAGTATGAAATAATGCGGTATTTTATTTTTGTGGCAACATTGATTTGAGAAAAACCTCTGATTTTATTTGTGAAAGCAATGCTGATTTAATTTTTAATTAATTGCAATTTTAATTAAAAACATGTTTTAATGAAATGTAACTGAACTATGCCAGAAGCCGTTTAAAGTCCTTTCGAATGATACCTTATTCATCGTCCTGCGTTATGTAAATGCTTAGAAAAACGGATGTCGGCAACAGAAATAATTAGCGTGTATAAATTTGAGAAAATGTTGAATAATAATAATAAACAAAAATCTAAAAGTATGTTTCAACTCAAAGAACGGCTTGTAATTTTTTTGTAATTAAATCTTTGTAAATTTACCACCAATATTTAAAATTTGCATGCGTAAAATTGTAAGGAAAATATTTCACATAAATTTCTTTGAATGTCATTTCTGCAATTTCAATCTCATAGAGCAGTTGGAATAAAAGTAAATGTCCGACAAGTGCCGAAACTAGCCTTTTTTCTCCCGGGGGCAAACTTAGAATTCGTCCCCCCCCCCCCACGGCCTCCGCAAAGTAATTTTACAAAGAGAATTTCACTAAGTTTCTTATAACCGACTTTTTTTAAATTTTAAAGTATGTAATAAAAAAATACGTAATACCGAATTACGCAATCAACTTTGTCAAATAGTGATTCATTAAAACACTGAAAACGAAATCCAAAGGAACCGGAAAAAAAATCCGCTTTATACAGGTTTCTGTCTTAGCAGGTATAATTGATGGTATTCTTTCTGTTGGGAACGCGTAATTTTTCCATCTAAGACAGGATTCTGTTATATAGATTTCACAGATTTTACGGTAGTTGTAAAATTACAAATGAGGCGGTTAAAGTGACAGTGACACATTGATAGATAGCCACATTGTCTTAAAAGACTACACTAGTAAGGTGAAGAAACTCGCTAGCTAGTTAAACCTATGTGAGCGTCCTTTCCAAATTTCTATTTCTCGCTTGCATTTTAATATTTTCAAATGATTTTTTCTGTTTGGGATAGCTGAGGTATATCTCTAATCGGGTAATCTTTACTTTTCCAAATTTTGTTGCAACTTTTTTTATATATATATATATATATAAAGTTACTTTCACTTTGGAACCGGTTTCGAAATTAAAAGTAGCCTCATTAAAAAAAAAAAAAAAAAAAATGCAACGAAAATCGAAAACGTATAACGTATACAAACTAACAACTTTAAAAATCAACCTCATCTATCATAAGAAGAAAAATAAATAAAAATATTAAAATGCATGCGAGAAATTTGAAAAGGACGCTTCAGTACATTCAATATTAGGCTAGTGTTGGTTCTTAAGAACTCAAAAACCAATCTTCATTTGGCTCCCCGTATGTTTTTCGTTCTGGCGCCCGGGGCACATGCTACCTCTGCCCCCTCTAGTTTCGACCCTGCTACAAATTTTTTCAACATTAATATTGTTATAATTGAGAAGGGAAAGAGATAACAGCTTGTCTTTTTTTATTTTGACTGACATGCTGGGAAGTATACGTAAATGCCTATAAAAATGCATAGTTTCCTCATGAGATATAAATTTCCAAAAACTGACATTTTGACTAATGTTTAACTATACTAATGTACTCAATTTCGAAAGAATGCAGATAAATCCCCGACAATTACTTGATATAATGAAAATAAATGCGTAAATTTGTGATATTTTTATTTAATCTATGTGTGTAAAAAATGTGTAAGATTTTATGAACCTTTGAGCTTTGTATAAACATACAAAATCGCAGCTCTGGGAGGGGTTTTAATCCCAAACTCTTCCCCCCATCCTTCGCTGCACCAGTGTGGTTTGAAACACATTTGTAAATTTACTTTTAGCTTCAATCTGAATTAGAAACCTTTCATGTATTGAAGATACATTTTTTAAAGTTTGAAAATAAAAACAGACAATCCTAATTACATTGTTTTATTGAACTCAACTTGATTTGTGTATGTGATTCAAAATTTTAATAGTTTTTTAAATCATATCCAAATATGCTAGAATTAAAAAAAAAAAAAAAAATATGTACAAAGGTGTGCTTCCGATGGCAGTTCAATGTTATAATTTTTTAATGACGTAATTTTTTTTGCATATAATGTTATTCTCACATTAAAATATAATTATTCTAAAGTAGTCTTTCTGTTTCAATACTCGTGTGTAAATATCTTTGTTTATGGAAAGGAAATATTATTATTAGTGCTTTTTAAATTTACGGAAAAATTGGTAACTAAATTACTTTTTTTAATTATGAAGTAAAATGAATTAAGAGAGTGCAATTTTAAAATAAAATTGAAAATATAAACTTAAAAAATGCGCCTGAAAAAGGTTAAAATGCTAGTTTTTAATACTATAAAACTTTTTAATCGAACTATATTACTTTTTTCAACATTAAAGAGCATTTCTTCGCATTAAAATCTGTTTGCTTCAGCGAACTTATTGTACATTTCACTATAAAATTTCCAGTTTTCATATTTTATATGCAATATTTTTCTTATTATAAGTCAACAAAGAGCCCCGGATACAATTAATTTAATTACTGAAGAGCATTTCTTCGCATTAAAATCTGTTTGCTTCAGCGAACTTATTGTACATTTCACTATAAAATTTCCAGTTTTCATATTTTATATGCAATATTTTTCTTACTATAAGTCAACAAAGAGCCCCGGATACAATTAATTTAATTACTGAAGCGACAGCGATCACAATCCTGAATTGGCAGCATCTTTAAAACTGTAAAATGAAATGCCCTGTAAAACACGCATTTCATTTCTTGAAAGAGGTTCGAAATGATTAATTACACTTTTGACATCTGCAGAAGTTCCAGTTCAACAATCAACCGACCGCCTGTTACCCCCAACAGCGCAACCGCGGGGACGTAGATATGGGATAAGTGGTTTCCTTGTTCGATGGTTTTAGAGATAAATTCGAGGATAAATTTCAGCAAAGATGGAGTATTTTGGGGTTTGGCTTTTCAAATCATGAGTAGCCGGAGACTGGAAGAAGGGATTTTGTTGCGTTAGGACACCCAAACCAAACAAAAATCCCTTTTTTTTTCCATTGGATTTCAAGAAAATATTGCTAGTTTTCTAAAAATTCCCTAGAAATAAGAACGAAATCCCTAAATAGGCTTGAGTTTCCCTATATCTAGGGATTTTCCCCTAGATCGGAGTACGCTGCGCAAGGCGGTGAGATAGCCTTTTCGCAACTGAAAGGGAAGAAATTATGGGGAATCTTAGGGAAAATCTTTAAGATACTGATAACAAACTTTGAGAGGCACCCATTTTGATGCTATAGAGTAGAACTCTTTCCTGCTCCTTGAGACCGGTTATCGGTTTATCTGTAGTAGAGCGTGGAGCATTTTACAACACAACTAATTGGTATCTGAGATCAGTTTACGATAAGGATCTGAGGGGAGTGAAGAGGAAGGGATAGGCAGGGGAACAATAGAGAGTGAAGTGGGGTTGAAATATAGCGATTCATGGTTATAATGTTTTTTTGTTTTTTTTTATCTTTTACAAATTTAGGGTTTTTCTAACAGTTTTCTATTTAGACGTTTTGAATTAAACTTGTCGGGTGAGACAAAGGTTTGTTTCTTTTATTTAATAAAGTGTCAGAAAGTTTCGTGTTCTGGAGCGGAGAAAAATACATTTCTCAGGACAGCCTTAAAGGACTGTTCACAAAACTTTTCACCTTACAACCTTATTTAGCTGTGAATAAATATATTTAATATAAAGGACTTTGCTAAAATTGTGTAAACAAGACAACTGGATATAACAATATAAGCTCAATTCCTTTTAAAAATTGAAATAAATAAATGAAAAAAATAATAACACATCTTACAATGCATGTTAAAAATGTACCAATCTAAACGTTAAATTGTGTTATTTTACAGGGGCGCGCCAATCCAGTGTTATAATGTGTGCAGCGAAAACAGGAGTCAGGATAGAGGTCTGAAGAGGTCGGAAATTCTGCGCCCGGGCCGGTCTCGACTCATTGAAAAAAGTTCAGCCCGGTCCAGTATAAAAGTTAAAAGTCGGGACGAACTTTTAACTTTTATAAGCCTAGTCAGGTTTAAAAGGTTTTTTTAAAGCCCGGCCCAGTATAAAAGTTAAAGACTCGGCCAGAGCCGAACCCGACAAATACAAAAAAATATTAATGGCACGGACCGATAAAAAAGCGAGTTTTAAATATATAAGCTTTTATTTTCCTCTTTTTACAATGTTCAAACGCACAAATACGTTTGAGCGTTTCAACGTTGTAAAAAGAAAAAAAAAAAAAAAAATGTAGCTTATATCTAAAACTTCGGCCCGAATCCTGTCCGGCAGGAAAAACGTTAAAATCTCGGCCCGAACCCGGCCCGACTGAATTTCTACAACAAATCCGGATTTTTCCGTCGATATGGTTAAAAATTGTTTCGTACGAGACTTTCACAACAAAAATATTTACTTTAGCTCGTTTATTGTGGTTTAAAAAAGTTGATTTTTCCAAATTTTCCTTCAAAAATAGCATTTTTCCTTGAATAGATCATTTTTTCTTTCTAAAACCATTTAATAATATGTCAGTGAGATTTTATAAAATAAATTTTTAAAATGTTCAAAGAATATACATCACTGTATGTTCAAATTCGCATTTGCTGAGGCCTATTCATGAAATTCTGAAGAGCTTGCAACTCTAGTCTATGTTTACATTCAACTTTTATTAAAGTGTATGGAATACTCAGAGATAAAACAAAAAAAAAATATATATATATATATATATTGTAACTGGGTATAAAACAGTTAAGTTCAACGCATTATTAATAGTCTCATAATGATACCAATGTAAATAAATGCATTTTAACTAAACTTTAAGATATTCATTCTTTATGTATACATTTGACATTATACATCATTAGGCCTTCCTTAATGCGAACTTTCATAATACGAAATGTTAGTTCATTTGAACTTGAGTTTATTCTTTTGAAAATTTAAAACAATATTAAAAACTCATGTAATTAGAGTTTTCGAAAATATTGAGTTCCTATATCTCTCATGCATTTATTATACGACTTTACGATACGAAGCGAAATTTTGTAGAGACAGACGTCAGAAGTGTGTAGTTTCATGATATTTATTTTCAGTTGTTTTCGAGAAAATTACGTCTATACATAGAATTTTATTAGGTTCGTAACTAGTAAATAACAGCAAAGGGGAGGAATGGATGGAAGAAGAAGCACAGGAAAATTTAAGAATTAAATAAATTAATTATTTTCTTAAGTATGTAAAAGAACACAAAATATATTTTTTAACCGTATAAAAGACTCTACTCTTTAACCCTTTCAGGGCAAAGTACGGCTGTTCCTAAAATGTTGAAATGATTGAATGACAACAAGAATTTACGAAGAAATTTATTTGAAAATAAGTAAAAGCTTTCCTTCCCGTACACTATAAATGAAAAATTTTATTTAAAAATGCTGCTGCTATTTTGGCCTTTGGGAATAGGCACAAAAATGTACCACCGCCCTTCAAGACAGACGTATATAGACTTATCATTTTTGAGATGGCTGAGATATAGAAAATGTTTCTAAGGGGGAATCGCAAAAAAAAGGGGAAAATTTCGTTTTAAACGGGTTTTTACCATAACAGGTAACGCATCTATCATAGAATGAAACCTGCTAAGATGGTATCGCATGAGACCGGGAACTGTCGTTTTAGGCAGGTTTCTATCTTAACAAGTATAATTCCATGATTACACCGCATTTTTTAAAACGGAATTTTGAAAATTATGTTGTAAAATGTATCTCAATAAATAGTAAATGAAGTCGACGTAAACAGCAAATTTAAAATTATTTAAGGCTGTTCTCAAATCCATAAGGTCAACTTTCTGACATAAGTTTTAATTCATTTTTGCTCGGAAACGCATGAAACTAGAAAGGGTTGTTATTCAGAAACTATGTCATCGAACTGTTTTTTCCGTTTTCTTGTAAACGCAATAGATCTTTCAAAAATACTGTCAAAATTGTCATTTTGTACCAAACTTCCGAACGAAAGAAGAAAATCGAGTCAGTAAGGGGGGCAAAATGCCGTGTCACGTGATCAAAATCGCTTCTAACTTAATAGGTAATCGATTGATCAAAAAATGGAAAATAAATTTCGATTCCAAATCGCTTCCATGGTCAGGTTTTCCAATTTTATATCTTTCCGTCAAAAAATGAATGTGTAAATGTGTCAAAACGTTCTCACTATAAGCCTCCCTCCCCACACCTCATTCAACACATTCGCGGTCTTATTTTGGAGCATACGTGCTCCTATTGTAAGCATTTACAATACTTAGAGTATTGAACAGCGTTTTACATTTTCTCATAAATGGGATACATTTGGAATTGCAGTTCCCTGTTAATGACTTTTTTGAGGCTGCCACGTGCCAAAAATTTGGTTAAACTGCCTGCTGGGCAACATATAACTATGATATGTTCCCGCACCATGTTGGTTAAATCAAAGTAAAATTGCGTAATTTATTATTTCTGTTTGTATAAATATTTTTTATAAAATATAATTATGAGTGTAAAATTATAATGTTTATATATTTAAGTAAAATAAGAGTGTAAGTTCATACAAAAATTATTAAGTTGATTTTAAATAGTAAATATATATTTTTTAAAAATTGTTGTATTGTAAAATGAATGTATAACGTTGAATGGAGTTCGGATCTCAGACAACAACAATAGCCAGACGCCATGGTGTCGTTTTATGACAAGCCAATGGAAAGTGGTGTATAATTAGAAATCGTAAAATCATAAAAACGTTGGAATCAATTTATGGCCTCAATAAAAGTGTTGGGATAAATTTATGACTTTTCAGACCACCCAAACTTTAAGGCAGATAATAATATTAAAGTATATGTAAGGGGCCATTTGCAGACTGCTAGCTAATAGGCCTATCGAAGTATAATAAAAAATCTTCTCACATCCAATAACAGTGGACTAGACAAAAATAGTTCCACCCACTGCAGGAGCTGGTGTGCAAGAAGAATAAGGTTTAAAAAAGGACAGTCTGAAAAAAGATGTAAAGGACGCAGGAGCTCTCCTGAAAGCCCGTGCAATGAGTCCCGTAAGCCCTAGTAAAGCCCAGGCGAGATGGACATATCGGAGCGAGCCTAATCGAGCCTAATCAAGCCTAATTGAGGATGTCTTCCTGAGGTACCTATCGGAGTGAGCCTAATCAAGCCAAATTGAGGATGTCTTCCTGATGTACAGATCGGAGTGATCTTAATCAAGCCAAATTGAGGATGCGTTCCGGATGACACATTGCCATGATCCTAAGCAACGCAACAACTCGGAATTTGATAAATAAAGGCCACCATCCCGTATATTAAAAGAAGGTACTATTTTAAACATTTTCTTTTACCACTTAAGATCATATGAAAAATCTTAAAAAATACTTTTCTGATATTTTATGGTAGAGAGTTATCTGAGATCCGACAAAACCAATAATTAAATAAGATTAAGGTAATTTTAAAAATGAAAGAGAGTTATTCTTTTAGCAAAAAGAAACAATTATAATAATTAGAGTACGTGAAAATATTGTCTTTTTTTTTTTAGAGATTAAACATACTTAAAATAATGAGAAGCAAACAAAAGTGTTGCTTTCTATTTTTTCAATTAATATTATGTTTTTCTGTATATAGTTATGTTCAATGTAAATAAAATATTTAATCAAGTTTTAAAAAGTTTCTGTAATTATTTAATTAATAATATTTAAAGTGTGTCAATTTATTTTTTTACAGCTTAAATTTTAGTTTAATTCATAAGTGGAAGAGTTCGTCTAAATAATTCACAACGCAAACTCTTAATTTTCTTAGTAATTATTCAAATTTAATAATTACATTTTGACGCGAATTATAATTTAATTTTATGAATGCTTCGCGTTGCTCTTCTACTAGAATTTAGGTAAATACGATCACTTATATTATTTGAATTTATCTAAGGTATATAAAATTATATACCAATTTGCTATGAGGTTGCTTGGATGATTTGGGCCAATTAACAATTTTGAATATATTTAATAAAAAATAAACAGGTGTAATTATCTGTCCAGCATCCCCCCTTCATAGTAAAATGGTGCTATGACTCAGGAACGATCAGCTGAGGTAATTAGATAGTAAAATGGTGCTATGACTCAGGAACGATCATCTGAGGTAATTAGATAGTAAAATGGTGCTATGACTCAGGGGAGACCGGCTAACTGCGCCGATGCCGACCCTTCTTTGCCACCCCCTGTATGAACTGCGCTCGGCGTCACGTTGGACCGGATATCATTGTCAACCCCTCTCTTATACTTATGGGCACGAAGTGACAGCTTTTTTTGTTAGAAAGACTCTTTTCTGTTGGCGTTGATTCGCTAAACTGGGCGATTTATCGATAATTTCGGCTATCAATAATGCTTTTCTTAAACTCGCAAAAAACTTATACACATATATTTTATATACGAGTATATATATATATTTTTTTTTTTTTGTTAATAACTATTAAATTACAGAAAAATCGACACTATAAAAATGTATATTCCGCTAATATAATATGCACAAATTGATAAAAAAAGGGAAATAAATAGAAGTATGATGATAAAAAAATCCATATATATAACCATGATAGAACATTACAAATCATCATCAATTTCAAATATTTACACAAGAAATTTAAACGTTGAAGAATTTTTTTTAATTACTTTAGAAGAGAAAATTTTATGAAGAAATAAAACTTGTTACCTAATAATGCTATTTTTTTCTCCAAGCATATTATTTTTCGTTCAATAATATAATATTTGACATGGGCCAATTATGTATGGAAACAAACATTTTCGTAAGATTTAAACTAATATCTCATTTACTCTGCCTTTAGATGTTTCATTCTAAGATTCTTCAAGAACCTTAAACATTATTAACATTTATATACAGATATTTACAGATATTTCATAATTCAATTAATATGCTAGAAATAAATTTCACTTTAATATTATTCTCTGTAGTATTTTGAAAGAAAGATGCTGAGGAAAAAAAAAACAACATTCTAAATGGAAGAATATTCTTGCTGCTAAAATGAGGGTTATGATTATCTGTTACAGGTTATCTCGCGATTTATTTCGGACGCCAATATTTTGCCAAAAATTTTCTCACCAGAGAATAAACATTTATTTTATATTACTACCTATAGTTCTTGCAAAAATGAATACATTTTTAATCTTTTTTTTTATTATTTAATCATTCAATAGATTTTCGAATAAAATAAATAAAATATTCCGTTTTAAACATCATTAGCGCAAAATAAGGTAAGGGAGGAGGGGATTCTACGTCAAATTCCTCCAAGATTATAAACTAATAGCATGCATACAGAACTCATTGTGTTAAATAAATACATTATATGTAAAACCAACGTAAAGAAAAGTATAAACAGCCAAAATTTTTAGCATACAACTGTTTCGTGGCTCCATGATGAGAGCCTTTATTAGAAAAGAAAAATTTTTTTAAAGAAAGAAAAAGAATGCAGCAATAGCAGCAAAGTTGTAATGTTACTGCTACTACTGTTTCTCTGTCTGTCTTTTCTGAAGATTAAGCCTTTAAGCACATAAATGCTCAATTTATATAATGGATGTTTGTGCTTTTCGTTAGTCTTTGGAATGGATCATTTTCTTCTGATGGACTGATGGCTTCCATTATTATGAAACAACCATTATAAATGAAGTGTTAGGTGAAGATGAAAGAGCAGTCGTAAAAAGTTAGAAGTCCGATTTTCTGGACAGAATGGGAAAGAAAAATGGCCATAATTAAAAAAAAAAAAAAAAAAAAAAAAATGCATATGGGCATTTCCCCCCCACATTCTGACCAGAAAATCAGAGTTCTAACTTTTTACGGCTGCTCTTTCATCTTCACCTAACACTTCCTTTATAATGGCTGTTTCATAATAATGGAAGCCATCAGCCCATCAGAAGAAAATAACTCGGTTAAGGCGGAAACTTGGTTAAGCGGGACTCGAGATAATCGGGACTCTACTGAGTATTTCATTTAAAAAATGGTCCTTAGAATATTTTTGTTGGTGTTCAGGGGGGGGGGGGGTCATGATCCCCGTGACCTCCCCCTTGGACGCGTCATTGTAGATTGCATAGTTCAGTATTACATATATTATGATTACATATTTTAAATTTAAAAATAAGTCGGCTATTCGAAAATTAGTAAAATTCTCTTTGTAAATATACTTTCCGGAAGAGAGGGGGGGGGGGGGGGCAAAATCCATGTTTGCCCCGGGTGCAAAAAAGGCTAGTTTCGGTCCTGTTTAAAAGGTGGCTTGATAAAGCAGCATTGAAACGATGCAAAGTTAAAAAACAAAAGAAAATCACAACATATTTTGTAAAAAAGATGAAGTGTCGTACGTGTCATCTAATAAAGTGCCCGAAATTACGCAATTGACAAAATAAGTAAGTTGACTCTGTTTATTATTTTCATAAAGAACATGCTTTTTAAACACTATTTCTACCCGCATCCAATAACACCTTTCAAAGTTTTGATTTTTATTTATTTTCCTTTTAATTTTTAAAGATAATAAGTATTAAAACAACTCTTCAATGTACTAAAAATGATTCGGAATTGTTTGATCTAAAACTTACAATAAAATATTAATCATAAATCAAAATATGTTAAAAGTTGTCATTTGACATCGGTCAAAATAGTGTTGGCAATAAAATTTTCCACATTTAAAAAGGACTTTGAGGAATTTTAAGGGCTTTCGGTTAAGCCGATTTTCGGATAACCGGGTTTCTACTGCATATATATATAAAATGTTATTTTTAAAAGTTACAGAAATTTAATTTTTTTACGGGATTTAAATACTATATATTTAGTAGAACTTTTTTCGTGTACTAATAATTAAACAATAAAAGTTTCATTTTTGTACAAATAAAACTTACCGAGTTATGATAACTTGAATTTTATGTATTTTCAGCATTTTTTGTCATTGAAAAAGGAAAAACACTTTTTATCCAAATGTTACAAGTCAAAATAAAAATTTTCTTAACAATGGTGTGTTTTTTAAAAATTAACATTAGATATTTCTTGAAATACCTTGAAAGAGCTAACAAAATTTGGGGTGGCAGTTTGCACCGCGCTATTTAAATGAGAAGTCCCCTTCTTTCGTAGTAAATATTAGTAAGTATCCTGTAGTAATATTTTATTTGTATTCATTACGTTGAATATCTCATAAGATATAATGCAATGCTAGATGAATACAGACCTTAAGTATTGTGATTATTGTCGCCGAGATTTACCATGGCCGAATTTGCATCCAGAAGACTTTTTTGGGAAAAATAACTCTTTAAGGCAACCCTCAATAAAATGATGGATTGCTTATCTCACCCCCTTCGAGCGCAGTTCATACAGAAGGGGCCGAAGCTGTAGGCGCAATTTATGATCTCCTCCCACCGTAGGCGCAATTGATGTACACCCGACTCAGGAACGATCATCTGAGGTCATTAGATAGTAAAATGGTGCTATGACTCAGGAACGTTCATCTGAGGTCATTAGAAATAATAATAATAATAATAATAATAATAATAAAGGAAAATAAATTTAAGTATTATTTTAATGTCACAATTTTAAAGATATTGTAGGTATGTAAGTTTAATTGATTAAAATTTTATTAAAATTAATTTTATTATTGTAACAATAATGACACACATATAATAATTTTATATAAATAAAATGAATAATATATGTTAGCAAAAAAAAAAAAAAAGGAAATGAAAAAAATAATTCTGGGATTTATAATAGGTAAATTTAGGAATTACAATTTTGTTTTTTTTTCTCTCTTTTCTCTTGTGGTTGGATCTCAGTTACCATTGAGAAATAATGGCATGCACATCACAGATGACACATTTGTAAAAATAATTTTTTTTTATATACTGTATAAATAATAATAATAAGAAGAATAATAAGTAAAATTTGATAATATGTCTGGTATAAAAATGATTGAAATGTACAAATAATCTACAAAACAACTTCATCTCCTAAGAAATTTTTTTAAATTTTAGTGTTGTTGTTTTTATGTATTTATGCAATTTAGAATATTTTCATACATATGTGGTAATATAAAAAAAAAAGTATGATAAACAGAAACATTCTGTTAAAAGGTTATGCCCAACAATAAGCGAAAATTTAAAAGGAGAAGTGTAGATTTAAATACCTCTGGAGTTAAAACCAGAGGACAGAAAAATAAAATTATTTCTCTAAATTATTCGCTACAAAAAACTAAAAAGAATACAATGACTCAACCTAGTGTTGATACGCTGTTGAATTGTATCCCCGTCTTTGACGGAAAGAAAGAGTCGAATATTAAATTTTTTTTGAACGAATTCGATAATCTAATTAAACAAACGGAATTAGAGAATGTTTCGAAACTAGCGCTCTTGAAAACGAAATTAGTCGGTAGTGCTAGAGATAAATTAGCTAACGAAGAAAATCTTAATACAGAAAAGGACTATGGTCAATTTAAAGAAAAATTAATCGATACTTGTTCTACTAAAACAAGTTTTTTCTGCGGCTCAAAGCATTTTTTTTTTCTCTTAGGCAAAAACCTGCGCAGGCTATCGCTGATTTTATCAGTGAATTCAATGCGGCTGCAAAACTTTACCTAGATAAAAGTGGTCAAAATATTGACAACGGTAATGGTAGTTTATTTGAAATGATAAAATTCACAAGATTTTTAGAATCAGTTAGGGCAGATTTAAGTTTGGACATTCGAAGAATGGCGCCGAAAAATTTCAACGACGCATGTAAATTTGCGAAACAAATGGAAGATGCATACAATCAAGTTGCATCAAAGGAAATTAATTCGATTACAAAAACCTCCACTGAGGAAAATTTGGACAAATTGTTAAAATTAAATATGGAAAGCGCGGAGCAAATTAAAATTTTGACTTCCGAAATAAACAATTTGAAAATTAAAACAAAAGACACTGCATCAAGCAGATGGTGCGAATTATGTAAAAAAAATTCGCATACTTTAGAAACGTGCTGGTACAAAAATGATAATAAAAATACATATAAGGATAGCAGAGATTTCGCAGGTCGGCATTTTAATAAAAGGTACTCTTATAATGGACAGTATCAACCGAGAGCGAATTTTAATCCTAGATTTGTTAACCCAAACCAGCAGTGGCATTTTCAATCTTATGCACCCACAGGTGGTTACTATGGATATTCTCCATATCCCCCACCCCCACCAAATTACTTCCCTCAGCATGTTCCATATAGGAATAGTCAACCTCAGAGTCATGCCAGTTATTATCCAAATGAGGATAAAAATGAGAATTTAAAAGACAATGCTCAAAAGTATCCAAAAAAGTATAAAAATAAGGGTAAAACTGATGATCAAAGGGACAAGTAAGGGATATGAATTGGTATTAAAAATAAATCAAAATGCATAATTAATCGAATTTCAAAATTTAAAAAAATTTCAAAATTTAAAAAATAAATTTTTTTCTTTTAGGTAAAAAAAAAAAAAATTGAAACAAAATTAATAACTTGCCTTTTTAAAATTCAAAATAATAATAAGAAAGGATAGGAACATGGGAACGCCAATTTGTCTCAGGGTCACAATATTGAGCAAATGTGCAGGGCGCACCCGAAAACATACTTATAAAATTATGTAATGTGCTTCACAAAACTTCAATGGAGCAGTGAAATATTTATCTCCAGGCAAAAGTTATATATATATTTTTTTTTCGAATATGAATTAGAAAATATAAAATCTTAACAAAGCCAAATAACATTAAAACTTAATTAATTTAATAGTAAATAATGTTGGAGTAATTTTCAAAAAAAAAAAAAAAAAAAAAAAAAAAAAAAAAAAGAGAATTTTTTCTGTCTTCTATAAGGGTAGCCTTTGCTAATAGCCTTACAATTTAGATGACAAAATTTCAGAATTACTCTTTAAAATGAGTAGGTGTAAGCTATAGGTTCAGGGTAGTTAGAACAGCTTTATAGCATACTCATATATATTTTTTTTTTATATAAATATATGGTTGACAAGGAATAAATTATTAGTGCACTCTATATTAGGATAGCGGTCAGCTATAAGCCTAAATATAATAAAATATACAAAAAGTGCTAAGATTTATTCCGGTAGTTCAATTACAACTTATATGCTAAAGTCTAGAATTTAGACAGCAGGGATAAGTTTTATGAACAAAAGTGTTATAAAAAAAATTTAAAAAAAGGATTTTGGTGTAGCACATTGGTTTTTAAAAAAACATATATATGTATAACAATGGACAAGGCAAGTTATTTCAACATGATTGCACACAAAAATTATAGTAAAAAAAAAAAAAAAAAAAAAAAAATACACAAATAAATAATTGAAGTAAAATTAAAATTTTCTCACCAAAGGCTTTCTGTATAGGGTGCAATTTTGGCCTACGGCTGGGTATGCACCAACACCAACAAAATATTTGTAGAAAAATTATTCACAGATACATCAATATATAGTCATCACCTAGGCATAAATTTCAGGATTCTTGGCTGAAAAAGGAATCGAAGAAAAAATTAAGTATGGTATAATTACTAGATGTTATGTTCAAACAATAAAATTAGTAATATTATATTGTAAAAAGCAGCATTTTGAGTTTTATTTAGGAAAACTTTTGATTTTTAGGTTTTACACATTTATGGAGTGTCTAGCTCAGTAACAATAGTTCCTAGATTTAATAAAAAAATAATAAATAAAAATATAAGTTCGTGTTGTTTTCAAAATAAATAACAAAAGGTATAGCAATTAGCATTTACAGTTAAAATTTATGGAATTTTCAGCAAAATTAACATTAGACAAACATAGTTTATATTATATTTAACTTGATAAGCTAATTTACTTTTATCAACGGTATTCAATTAGAATTAAAGTAGGCTTAAATTCAAGTTAAATTAATTAATAACATTGTTGTAGTGTAAAATTTTATGTAAGACTATTATATTTTTATTGTATATATAAAAATATGCAAATTTAACAATTAATAAAATGTATTAGCAAAATTATTTAATATAAATATTAAATGACATCTTGCTGAAATCAGCTAGGAATTAGATTTTTTTTTTTTTAAATGAAATATTTTATAAATTTATGTTATTTTAGAATTTAAGCATTTTTTTTTTTTTTTTTTTGTTCTCTTTACTTTCCCTTAGAATTAAATGCAATTCTAAGTTTAACACATATAAATATACATAGTATTGATAAATTTGAGTGTGTGAGTTCATAAAATTTTTTATATATATATAATTTGGCCAATTTAACATAAGAAAACAAAATAAATAAATAAATATATTTATATATATTGGCCTTATTTTTATTAAAATAGGTAGTATGGCTTAATAAATTTATTTACTTAATTTTTTTATAGTACATACAGTAATTATTTTTAAAAAACTTAATCTGTAACAATTGGGTGTAGATATTTATGAGTATACAAAGATTCTTTTCTGCTGGCAGAAATTCTTTGGTTCGGCCGAGTACTCATGGGTTACTACATACGATTTTACGTAGTAATTATCATTTACTTTTTTTTTTTTTTTAATTATACAAGTGTATTAAGTACATTTTTTTTATAATTAAATAATAATTATTAATGTTGGATTAATAATAATAATTTATTATCTTTTATTTTTAAACATATCATTAAAGTTTAGACAGTAGAATTCACATACGGAATGTTAATGATAAATAAAATTTTGAATAAATAAATTTTTTATTTCATTCAGTAAATAAATAAATAGGAAAATTTAACAATCTTTTAAGATAGAATTGTTGGCTAAATAAATAATAATTTAAGACAAAAAAATTGTTCTCTTCTTCGTCAATGGCATTTTCTGACAACACTATTTAATAGTATTAAATGAAGGTGCATTTTTAAGGTCAGCGTAATGCATATTTTGCATTTTTGAGAGGCCGTAGAAGTCATTTTTCCGTGTTGTTTACATTTTAATAGTAAACAATATCATGAATCAAAATTTGTGTTTGTTAGAAAGGTTTAAAAATATACAATGTAATCAGTTAAAGAAAATTATATGCATTTTTTTTTTAAATCCTGAAAGGCAATTTGGTTTAGATTTAAACCTGAATGCATAAAAAGCCACCCTCGCTTCAGTTCCAGTATGAGGCAGGAGAATTCAGATGCTAGAATCGCCATTTTTCCCCTGCAAAATAATAAAAAAAAAAGCAGAAGGTTTACATTAGATACGATACAAATACATACACTGTTTATGCACAGATTATGTTTAAAATTACATACAGGCATGCACAGTGAGTTAAGAAGAAAGTATATCAAGAAATTATACTAATTAATACGGTAATTACAAGCATGAAATGGTTTTAAATACATACCTTTGGGAAGTCGTAAAATTTTGTCACAGCACAATTCACCTCGCAGAAAGGAATTAGTAGCTTGACCAACCCCACTTTTCGGGAGAATCGGGGACGTTCAATAACTGGTTTTATTCTCCTCTCTCCTTCTTCTTACTTTTTTTTTTCTCGTATCGGGTAAAGTTGGAAAGCATTGCGTAATGATATATTAAAGGAGATGAAGTAGCTTGTACATTTTGACAGATCATACATGTTAGAAGTAACAAATAAATAAAATAATGTAACAAGTTTGTATACAATATTTTTCTGATTATAATTTGAATACATCAGATTAATTATGTGAAAATATAACATGTCATATTACAAGCATTGTATTTACTTTTATTCAGTATAAAATGTGTTTTAGATAAAACACTGTGTCATAAGGTTGTATGTGATGAAATAATATGTCAAATGCGTATGCCATTATTTTTCTTATAATGAGGTTTATTTCGGCATATTAGTTTCAGACAAAATTATAGCTTTGAATGTATTTTGGGCACTTAAACTGTAAAGTTACAAAATTAGTAAACATGTGTGTGGTAAAGAAAAAAGGCTTCGAGAAAGACGTCTGATTGTCAGTACAGAGGTCTTCTATAAATGTCAATGTCAACAGACAACTATGCTATCATGTGTTGAACTTTCTGTTATGAAACAATAGAAGAACTTCTTATAAAATATACCAGAACCATTGATAATTGAACTTTACAGTCTTCGCTCAAAAACTGTGTAGATACACAGTCATATGGACACGTACATTCCTTCAAGCTTTACAAAAAAAAATAAAACCAGCAATCAGTTTTTATTTTTTTTTTCTGACACCGGGAGAGATGCTGGGCAACATATAACTATGATATGTTCCCGCACCATGTTGGTTAAATCAAAGTAAAATTGCGTAATTTATTATTTCTGTTTGTATAAATATTTTTTATAAAATATAATTATGAGTGTAAAATTATAATGTTTATATATTTAAGTAAAATAAGAGTGTAAGTTCATACAAAAATTATTAAGTTGATTTTAAATAGTAAATATATATTTTTTAAAAATTGTTGTATTGTAAAATGAATGTATAACGTTGAATGGAGTTCGGATCTCAGACAACAACAATAGCCAGACGCCATGGTGTCGTTTTATGACAAGCCAATGGAAAGTGGTGTATAATTAGAAATCGTAAAATCATAAAAACGTTGGAATCAATTTATGGCCTCAATAAAAGTGTTGGGATAAATTTATGACTTTTCAGACCACCCAAACTTTAAGGCAGATAATAATATTAAAGTATATGTAAGGGGCCATTTGCAGACTGCTAGCTAATAGGCCTATCGAAGTATAATAAAAAATCTTCTCACATCCAATAACAGTGGACTAGACAAAAATAGTTCCACCCACTGCAGGAGCTGGTGTGCAAGAAGAATAAGGTTTAAAAAAGGACAGTCTGAAAAAAGATGTAGAGGACGCAGGAGCTCTCCTGAAAGCCCGTGCAATGAGTCCCGTAAGCCCTAGTAAAGCCCAGGCGAGATGGACATATCGGAGCGAGCCTAATCGAGCCTAATCAAGCCTAATTGAGGATGTCTTCCTGAGGTACCTATCGGAGTGAGCCTAATCAAGCCAAATTGAGGATGTCTTCCTGATGTACAGATCGGAGTGATCTTAATCAAGCCAAATTGAGGATGCGTTCCGGATGACACATTGCCATGATCCTAAGCAACGCAACAACTCGGAATTTGATAAATAAAGGCCACCATCCCGTATATTAAAAGAAGGTACTATTTTAAACATTTTCTTTTACCACTTAAGATCATATGAAAAATCTTAAAAAATACTTTTCTGATATTTTATGGTAGAGAGTTATCTGAGATCCGACAAAACCAATAATTAAATAAGATTAAGGTAATTTTAAAAATGAAAGAGAGTTATTCTTTTAGCAAAAAGAAACAATTATAATAATTAGAGTACGTGAAAATATTGTCTTTTTTTTTTTAGAGATTAAACATACTTAAAATAATGAGAAGCAAACAAAAGTGTTGCTTTCTATTTTTTCAATTAATATTATGTTTTTCTGTATATAGTTATGTTCAATGTAAATAAAATATTTAATCAAGTTTTAAAAAGTTTCTGTAATTATTTAATTAATAATATTTAAAGTGTGTCAATTTATTTTTTTACAGCTTAAATTTTAGTTTAATTCATAAGTGGAAGAGTTCGTCTAAATAATTCACAACGCAAACTCTTAATTTTCTTAGTAATTATTCAAATTTAATAATTACATTTTGACGCGAATTATAATTTAATTTTATGAATGCTTCGCGTTGCTCTTCTACTAGAATTTAGGTAAATACGATCACTTATATTATTTGAATTTATCTAAGGTATATAAAATTATATACCAATTTGCTATGAGGTTGCTTGGATGATTTGGACCAATTAACAATTTTGAATATATTTAATAAAAAATAAACAGGTGTAATTATCTGTCCAGCACTGCCAAATATGACAGTTTTTTTATTTATTTTTAATCAGAAATTGTGGTTGATAAGAAACTTTTTGTATACTGGGGATTCGGAATCACTCAATTAGATTTATGTTGTATTTTAAATGTAAATAAAACTTATTTTTGATGAAAAAGTTACGCAACCTTTTTAATATTTTGTAATGCTATCGAAATAAAATACACATCACACTGCTGTAACGATCTAAGTAAGAAATCTATAACGTACCAAGTATTAAAGTAAATTTTAAAAAAAGTCCTTCCGGCCAGTGCCGGGAGGAAGAGGTAGCTTTCATATTCCTTATTTTTTAAAAGCCATCTTATATTATTCAAACACACGGAGCTCAAATTAGTGGAACCCGATTATAGAAGATTAAATGCTAATTTTTGTCAATATTGAATATGAATGAGAATTTCACCAAATTAGTCAGCCTTATCAAAAGCTGGTTTTTTAAAGTGATTTATATTTTTTCGCCAAATTTGGTGATATCCCGAATTATATAAATAATTATATTAACCCGAGTTATCGGTGATAGCCCGCCATTTTAAAACAACATAATGGGTGCAACAAAGCTCACCAATGAGTTTGGTCGAGACCTTAGTAATTCCTGTGCACATTCTTACTCATATCTAAATCGGTTGATATATACGAGTGCTGTTGCAGGCAAGAAATAAGATTTTTCAAAATGTCACACACATTCGAAATTCAAACTGCTATATCTCGGCCTTTTTTTTAGATAAAGGCAAAACAAAAAATGATCCGGAATCTTTATAACAAGCTGAAACACATAAGAAAAAAAATATTTTTCAATGTCTAATTTTTTTGTGCCTCATTTTAAACTTTTTTAAATGGCCGCCATTTTGAAACAAGATGGCGGATGAGGCTGGCCAACGAACTCGGTGGAGACATTGCTATGTACTATGCACATTCCTTGTCACATCCAAATCAGTGGTGTAGTCGAGGGGGGACGCGGGGGGACGGCGTCCCCTCACTTTTTTATTTTTTCTCGAGCGTCCCCTTACTTTATATTTTCAAGGGGGACGCTAGAGACGCGGGAGGACGCAGATTTTCCAAACTAATTATTATTATTTTTTTTTTTAATGAACTCACAAATAAATTAATAATTTTAGAAATAAGGTATTGATTTTTAATACTTTTCAACAAAGTTGAAAATGTTTACTGTGCTGGTTCGCCTATTCACATTTTAACTTTCATAAGTTTGTATTGCGGCAAAATTTTATGTATATTTTTGAGGTTCAATGTAGTACATCACTATTGTAAATGATGTGTATATCATCAATATTTCGTTTACGCGAAAACAAAAAGAGCGTTCTTTCATATTACGCTTTATTGGCAGAAATTGTTTGAAATAGACATTAATGAAGTTATAATATTTTAAATATAACAAAAATGTCATTTGAAATTCGTTACATGTTCCCTATCGGAAATAGCATTTATCATTCGTTTACAGGGACATTAAAAAATATTTCCAAACACCACGATCCCTTAATGATAATTATTTGAATTGCATGGAAAACTATGGAAAACAATACTATGGAAAACGGTGCACGAAACATTTATAAGTACAATTACAAGGCCAGATAAAAAATCCATCACATTGTCATCTATGGGTTAAGTCTGAAACGTGTTCCGATTATATTATAGGTTTTCGTGGTTTTCTTCGAACCGTGGATTTCCATGCGTTAATACGGATTAGGTTCCCTTAGAAAGACCTCCACGGAAGGCACTCCCCCTAGGGCCTATATCCCTCGTGTAGATAATTGGCCGTCAAAAATCAACCCAACCCAACCCGATTATATTATAAGGCTCCCAACACAATTTAGTCCCCCAAAAGCATGAATGGGGTCATTTTATTTAAAAAGGGACATCAAGGAACCATTTAGGTATATTAAAAAAGGGGGACTGAAAGAGGCCAATTGTCAAAAAATACTGCATCGAGTTTTTCTAAATATGTAAGCATTTTTTTTTTTTTAAATACCCTAGAAAGTATGTCAATTCGTTATCTTTACAAAGATAGTTATTAAGCAATGTACACAGCTTTATTTAAACATACTTGAATATTCTATTGCAAAAAGATAGAAAGTGTTCAATATTGAGCGCTCACTTTCATAATTGTCGTTAAAGAAGTACGAACTTTTAATTCAAATTGTTGAATATTAAATTTTTAAATTAATTGTCTGAGCGAAGCGAAGGCTAATACTCAACGCAATATTACAGCTACGATTGATATTAAGGCCATGTCCTACTAAAAAAAAAAGCCCCAATAAAAACTTTCATCAAGCATAACTCAAAAAATATTTGCCGGATTTCGTTTCTGATTGCACCAGAAGGTACCTATGAGGGTCGCCTACTGAATGCACCTACTATGAAAAATAAGTTCCAAACCGCTTAAAAATGATATTAAAAAAAAACTGATAAAAAAGCAAAATTTATCTGCATACGTCACAGATATTTGTTGTACGCCACTTTCACTGGTAGATGTTTTCGTAGACAACTGGTTTGAACACATGGAGTAAATAATAATAAAAAAAAAAAAGAAACGCACGCAGTAATAATGAAGTGCCATAAAAAATTTAAATTTAATCAAACAGGAAAAGAAATCTGTTTGTTATTCCATTAAAAAGAAAAAGGGCATAAAAACTTTGATTTGAGATTTTGCGATAATTTTTCAATAGCATTTTTTAATCGCCAAAAGCATATTTTATATTTCGCGTGTGAAAATTAGAAACAATTATATGATGTTTAATAAAATATTTTGCTTTATAGCATCATTTTTCTTATTTTCTTTATTTTTTTAGGGTTTCGTACATCTGACAAAACACTATTCGTCTCGCTCCTCTGTCTGTCTGTCTGTCCGTCTGTCACAAAGCCCGTTCTCAGAAACTATACATGTTGGAGACTTGAAATTTTGCATACTTATAGCTGAACACCACATATCATACGACAAATCATAAAATTTTAAAAAAGTCGTACATTTAATCCTTTGGGCTTTACATGTGTATTTTAAATAATTCTTTCCAATTGGACCTTAATTAGGTTGGAGGCGTGAAATTTTGCATACTTATAGCTGAACACCTCACATCAAATGACAAGTTATAAAATTTTGAAAAAGTCGTTCATTTAACCCTTTGAGCTCCCACATATATATTTTAAACAATTATTTCTAAGTGAGCCCTAATTAGTTTGGAGGCGTGGAATTTTATATACTTATAGCTGAACACTTCACATCAAATGACAAGTTATAAAATTATGAAAAAAGTCATTCATTTAACCCTTTGAGCTCCACATATGTATTTTAAACAATTATTTCTAAGTGAGCCCTAATTAGATTGGAGGCGTGAAATTTTGCATACTTATAGCTGAACATCTCGCATCAAATGACGAACTATAAAATTTTGAAAAAGTCGTGTACTTGACCTTTCGGGCTCCCACATGTGTACTTTAAACAATTCTTTCTAAGTGAGTACCTAATTAGGTTGGAGGCGTGAAATTTGGCATATTTATAGCTGATCCCATCACATCAAACTACAAATCATAAAAATTTTAAAAAGTCGTACATTTAACCCTTCGGGCTCCCACATGGGTACTTTAAGCAATTCTTTCTAAGTGAATACCTAATTAGGTTGGAGGCGTGAAATTTTGCATACTTATAGCTGAACACCTCGCATCAAATGACAAACTATAAAATTTTGAAGAAGCCGTACATTTAACCCTTTGAGCTCCCACATGTGTATTTTAAACAATTATTTCTAAGTGAGCCCTAATTAGATTGGAGGCGTGAAATTTTGCATACTTATAGCTGAACATCTCACATCAAATGACGAACTATAAAATTTTGAAAAAGTCGTATATTTAACCCTTCGTGCTCCCACATGTGTACTTTAAACAATTCTTTCTAAGTGAGTACCTAATTAGGTTGGAGGCGTGAAATTTTGGCATATTTATAGCTGATCCCATCACATCAAACTACAAATCATAAAAATTTGAAAAAGTCGTACATTTAACCCTTCGGGCTCCCACATGGGTAATTTAAGCAATTCTTTCTAAGTGAATACGTAATTAGGTTGGAGGCGTGAAATTTTGCATTCTTATAGCTGAACACCTCGCATCAAATGACAAACTATAGAATTTTGAAGAAGCCGTACATTTAACCCTTTGAGCTCCAACATGTATATTTTAAACAATTCTTTCTAAGTGAGCGCCTACTTAGGTTGGAGGCGTGAAATTTTGCATACTTATAGCTGAACACCACATATCATACGACAAATAATAAAATTTTGAAAAAGTCGTACATTTAACCCTTTGGGCTCCCACATGCGTAATTTAAGCAATTCTTTCTAACTGAGAAATTGGAAATTTGAAATTTTGCATACTTATAGCAGAACATCTGAGACAAGGCGACAAATCATAAAATCTTTAGAAAGTCTTACGTTTAACCCTTTGAGCTACCACATATGTATTTTAAGCAATTCTTTCTAAGAGAGCCCCTAATTAAGTTGGAGACATGAATTTTTGCATATGTATAGCTGAATATCTCAGACCACACGGCAAATAAAATTTTCAAAAAGTCTTATATTATTTACTCCTCCGGGCTCTAACTTGGGTATTTTAAGCAATTTTTCTAACCTCCGCCCTTTTCACCCGGGGAGCACTTTTCCAACTTTTGCCGACACACCTTTGACCATTCTTTCATATTATGCACAATAGCCCTACATATTTTAGTCCCATTTTTTACCGCCAGGGGCGTCTTATTATCTCAGGTGCTATCGGCGCAATGCCCTCGACTAATATATCTACGGATAGTGTATAAAACGGAGTTTCGTTCGGATATAGGTTTGTTTAGAATACAGTGCGCCCCTGGTTGCGAAATATGGAACTAAGTGATTTTTCAAAAGGATAAAGTGTTTTGAAAGGAATATTAAACGAAACTCTCTGTGCGATCTGTGATCACACTTACCTACTTGTTCACTATATTCATGCATACTATAAAGTGCGTATAAATGCTATAGTTCATATACAGGGCTACAAAAACGAATTCGTAAAGGTTACTGAGTATGAGCTTAAATTGCTTAAAGGTGGGTTTTAAAGGAGTTATGCATTTTTACGCTGAACTGAATTTAGTGTATTAAGAAATATTTGTAGAATTTAGATAAAATGATATACAGGGCCACGCAAAGAGTTGGATACGTGGCCGTCTATGGGTTATAATTTCTGGAAATGTAATTTTAGTAGTTTTAAGCGTGTTTTAGTTTGAATTAAATTTTATCTAAATAGTGGCATGTAACAAAGATACTAGGTAAACTACAGGGCTGTACAAAAGTATTCAAGTATGTTTCCATCTATTAGTATAAATTGCTGAAAGATGAATTTCAACCTGTTATGCATTTTCTTGCTAAACTAAATTTTCCCATTATATAGTATACATATCAACATACAGATCGAATCCAGGGCTGTTCAAAAGAATTGGAATACATATTTGGCTCTGACTCATATGGCTCATATTTGGTAGCTACTGAAATCAGATTTTTAAATGTTTACTTAGTTATCTTATTTACCTTATTTCCCTAAGTAACGAAGTTTCGTTAACGCTTTCAGGGAGTGTTGGAAAATGTTTCATAATCTATGCTGTACGCATGATTTTTCTTACTTGTTTTAATGTTTGTTTTATGTTGTATGTTAAATTTTGAAATTAATTTTCCAGAACAAACATTCTTGAAATTCTGGGCAACGCCGGAAACTTTAGTTTGTAACAGATAAATGGCTTCTGTATTTGTACATCTATGCTAATATTATAAAGCGATATCTATTTATATAAAATCCAAGTCTCTGTGTGTCCCTCACGATTCCGGTAGGACCACCTCATTGAAATGAGTAATTGTTGAAAAATACTAATGCAGGGTTACCATAGTAGCGCCAAATGTTGGTCAACTTGGCAATAGCTGGCTGATTTGGTGAAATTCCCACTTAAAACTATTAATCTTTCATAAAGGAGGTCACCAAAATTTAATTTAAACTCCGCTCTTTTAAGATATTTTTTCAAAATCTATGGGTGAGAATTTAAAGTACATCTTTACATCTTCCTCCCGATGCTACTAATAAAATAACCGCCAATAGACGACGCTGTACTGTATGAGCTCCACGTTGCGCGATTTTAATGTGCTTTAGGTATTTTTCCAGTATAGGTGCGTTGGCGAAAAAGGAAATTTGGCAACATGTTCCGGGAACCTATCCACTGCTTCATTTTATATACACACACATTTTTTTTTTCGATATTTATACGATTTATTTATACGATTAAAAAAGCCGTTTCTCTAATTTTATACAGAAACAGATGTAATTTGTTCATAAAAACATGAATAATATACATATAAAATAAACATATAAAAAAAAATGCTCATCAAGTTTGTTTTCATAGCTGTTTATATGATCTGACAACAAATCTCAATATTTTTCTGTGTACAGATGTCATATTCGCCCCATATTGGCGCGATTTTTTTCTGTCGCCAATATCATATAGGCAACGAGTACTTAACTTGCGCCAAAGGGCTTGATGTGGTAAACCGGATTATGTTGTTTATGCTGTTGATGTTTTCGCCAAATTGGCAACCGAAAAAAATCGCGCCAATATGGGGCGAATATGACATCTGTTCCTTTTTCTGTTATACGGACACCATGGCAAAATGTATGCGGTGCTTTTTCGTTATACGGACAGCATTGTCGCCAAGTGCAATAGTTGGCGCAAAATGAAAATCACGTGAATAGAAACATTTGAAAAATAAAAGAAAAAACATTCTCGATAGTAAAGTGGGCATTTTAAAAATATAACATTTTAAAATTACAAACTTTTACGAACTATTTTATTAAATCACAAATATATACTTAAAATAAGTGAACAAATAACTGTTATACAATAAAGTAATAAAATAAAAAACCATATTAAACTGCTGACATAAAATTATAAATATCTTTCAGCATCGCAGTAAACATTTCATTTTTTGAACGAAGGCGTCGCCACATAAAATCTATGAGATTCGACTCTAAATGATAACGAACAGCTCCTCGATGTCTTTTGTTGCGCCATTTTGCGATGCCCCATATTCTCTGAACATTTGGAGTATGACATTCAGTATTAGGGTCGACAAAATTGTATTTGTGATTTACTGTGAAATGATCATAACCAGCACTTAGCAGTTCATCTGTTTTATATCCTTTCCGGCAATCTGTATAAATAATACAAGACTTTCATCTACTTCTATAATTTTATTATGTCCGTCGATTTTTCTATTTGGTCGTGAACATAAAGATTTGCACAAACTTCTCTCGAATAACTATTCCATTCCACTGTTGTGTTGTGGTTCATATCAAGTTTCAGCTCACAAAACTCAATCGATGTCAACTCTTTGCATGATAAATATATAAACCTCAAAGCATTAAGAAAAGCCACCCGCGCGATCCTTTAAACCAAGTTTTTTGTCGTATTCCTACGGTTTCTTCGCATGAACGTAAGCTACAACTCAATTTCGGATTTCCAGAACTCATCCATAATTTCATTTCATGATTTTTTTAACACAATCTTTTATTATGCAGAATTCCAAATTCCTGAAACAGTTTTATTACAACTTTCTCATCATCTGGTAATTGCCAAATGATAAAATCTATCTCAGCATCAGCAGTAAAAGTAAACTACAACTTTATAAAAAAAAAGCATTTTTAATCCGATTAATAGCAGATTAAAAAGCTTTCCAAGGTTAAGGTTAAACAATAATCATTCACGTGATTCACGTTTCATAAACAAGTAATATAAAAATTTTGTTTTTAAAGTCAATTCCTACTTAGGACATCAAAGAAAAATTTAATATAATCCCTTAAGCTAATATTAGTTTTTGTTGCATTAAAATATCTCAATGTGTTGATTTTCTATAAGCAAGTAGGTTTACAATGGAACTCTACGGTAATTTGGCGAAATATTAGAGATATCGCCAAGTTGGCGTCACTTTTGGCGACTCATTTTGGCCGCCAAATTTGGCGATATATCGCCAAGTTGGCGACAAACTTGACGGTATTTGGCGACAGAACAGGGTCTCCCCTATGGTAACCCCTTATTGAAAATACTTGAATTGATCTTCAATAACCAATGGCCGCCATTTTGTTTCCCATGCAAAACTAAAATTAATTAATTAAAATTTAATTAATTAATTAATATTTGAAAAAACTGTATTAACATCCATTGTCATCCAGTACAAGTTTAAAAAAATTTATTTCAACTTGATAGGATGAATAATGAGTATTTTATTAACGATTGAAAATTTGAACAAGATAAATATATAAATAAATAAATAAATATAGGGAGAGTGTGAGCTAATAGTAAGAATTGAATAACAAATCACAATGTTTCGCATGGTTTACAATAAAAATCTACGATCAGGGTTGAAATAATTGGCGCATTAGCATACATTTTGGCATGCTGTCCGTATAACGGAAAACGTATGCTAATGCGCCAATTATTTCAAAATGCTAAAAGATATTTGTAATTTTATGCCAGCAGTTTAATATGAGTTTTGCTTTATTTTATAACAGTTATTTGTTCAATTATTTTAAGTATATATTTGTGATTTAATGAAATAGTTCGTAAAAGTCTGGAATTTTCAAATGTTATATTTTTTAAATGCTCACTTTAATTTCACGACAATATTTTTTCTTTTATTTTTCAAATGCCTCCTCAATTCACGCGATTTTCATTTTGCGCAAACTATTACGCTTGGCGACAATGGTATCCGCATAACGGAAAAGTACCCAAATCTCACTTTCTGATGCCCAAATTACACCAAACTTTTTTTAAAAAACGCCAAAGCCCCTACAGCGGAAAAGTATCAAACTGTCTATTATTTTGCGCTATCTGTGTTATAGTTTATACTATATGCAAGGTGAGTGGAGTGAAGAGTTTAAACATTAAATATTACAGTTTCGGCACAGATGTCATATACACGACGGGTACTTAACTGTCCCTAAAGTGTCGTTATTTTGCTTGATATGGTTACCCGGATGTTGTTGTTTATGCTGTTGATGTTTTCGCCAAATTGGCGGCGGAAAAAATCGCTCGGCACAGATGTCACTCTCGCCCCATATTGGCGCTTTTTTTTTCTGACGCCAATGTCATATACGCAATGGGCACTTAACTGGCGCCAAAGTGTCGTTATTTTGCTTGATGTCGTAATCCGGATTATGTTGTTTATGCTGTTGATGTTTTCGCCAAATTGGCAACCGAAAAAAAATCGCGCCAATATGGGGCGAATATGACATTTGTGCCAATCGCTCCAATATGGGGTATATATGACAACTGTGCCAAAGTTTCTATAAAGCAGTATAAGACTAAAAATTAAGGATACAGATGTCATATTCGCCCCATATTGGCGCGATTTTTTTCGGTTGCCAATTTGGCGAAAACATCAACAGCATAAACAACATAATCCGGGTTACCACATCAAGCACTTTGGCGCAAGTTAAGTACCTGTTGCCTATATGATATTGGCGACAGAAAAAAATCGCGCCAATATGGGGCGAATATGACATCTGTTCCAAATTAAGAATAAAATAAATGCAAAATAAGACTAAAGAAGAACGAAAAATCATGCGTTAAGCATAGAATATGAAACATTTTCCAACACATCCTGAATGATTTAACAAAACTTCGTTATTTAGGGAAATAACGTAAATAAGTAAACATTTTAGAAAACGCATAATTTAAAAAAAAAATTGATTTCAGCAGTTACCGTCCATAGCCCATAGTACCGTTATTACATGCCACTATTTAGCTAAAATTTAATTTAAACTACATTTAAAGCTACTGAAATCATATTTCCAGATATTATCATCCATAGACGGTTATGTATCCAATTCTTTGCGTGACCCTGTATATCATTTTATCTATATTCTACAAACATTTCTTAGTAATCTAAATGCAGTTCAGCGTAAAACTGCATGACTCCTTTAAAAACTACCTTTAAGCAATTTATTCTCATACTCAGTAACCCTTACGAATTCTTTTGTGTAGCCCTGCATATGAACTGTAGCATTTATACACACGGTATAGTATGCATAAATGTAGTGAAACATAAAAGCGCATATCATAATTAAAAATGCATTTCTAGCAATTATTGCTTATGTACGTACAATACTTCGGAGAAAAGTTTCTTAGCGAGAAAGAAGTTTGCCAACGTATTTTCTGACAACCTATTTACTGCTTCATACTCACAAGCAATTTTTTGCACATGTATACAATTTATTTAATGTAAAAAAAAGCTATTTACCCATTTTTATAAAGAAACAGAAGTAATTTTTGCACAGATGTCATATACGCATCGGAGTTGGCGTGATTTTTCTCTGACGCCAATTCGGCAGAAATCTCGCTTTCGAATACCAGTTACTTATATATTTTTTAATTATTTGCTATCATTTTGAAAAGGAAATAACTATAAATAAATAAAAGTTTGAATAATAACTATAGAACAAAACAGTTTACATAATTTAAAAACAGAAAATAAAAGTAAATAAACAATTTATTAATAAATAAAAAACAATAGCCGGCAAAATAACATCATTTTAGCACCATAGGTATCCCGGTTCATATCTGAAATCTGTGCCGTAATTTGTATATAAAAAAATATTATATATATTTAGAAACGATTTTTTTATGTGTATAAGTGCATATATAAACAAAAATAAAAGTTCATTAGATTTGTTTTCATAGCTGTATATTTTGGCAACATATCTCACTTTCTGTTGCCCGAATTACGCCAAACTTTTTTTAAAAATGCGCTATAATGGAAAAGTACCTAAATAAATAATTAACAGAAATAACCAATTATACAAACTAAAACTTTTTATTTCGAGATCAAAGCTTTGTTTTTAATTTCGATTAAAAATACATATATCCTTGGATAACTTTAGCTGAAATTAGTTTCACGGCTTAATATCTCATTCCATAAACCTAAACAAACACAAGTGATTCATTCATCGTGAACCGTAAAAAATATTAAATCATTGGGGTAATCATTCACAAAGTAAGTTCTCCAACAATCAATGGACAATATTCTAATGACGTCATAGTAGGTAAAATGGTGGCGGTATCATTTGTTTATGGTTTGAAATCACAAAGATTTAATTTCGCAATGTCTCTTAGTTACATTATTTTATAGTCATATTTATGAGATCAGAACAAAAGCATATTTTTCATTATTTAGTTATTAAAGACGGAAAAAAATTATAAATGTGCATGATTTGAAAAATTTAATAATTTTCTTTCTTAATACTAAAAAATAACATCGGGAAGTAACAGTGAGTTTAAGTTAAATAGGTTTAGTTGTTTAATTCTGTTGTAATATTCAAAATAACTGTATTTATTAGATTTCAGTAAACAATATCAGGGCCCAATTAAACTTTGAAGTTAGAGGAATTAGAATGTCATTTCAGGACCTTTCTTTTAGAGAAGCTTTTCTAAATTCCACATATACATGGAAACTCTTCAGTGTTATAAATATTATTCCCAGGACTGGCATAACATGAGAACGGCCTGCAATTTTACACAAGTTTTTGAAAACTGCTTTATACCAGAAATTTTACTAAAAACTGGTTACTTTTTTGTTATAGAGGCCCACACTATTACAATTATGACAAGTTGTAGCCAATTTTGCCAAAGTCGTAACCAAGATCGTGAAGCACACACATATAATACCATATAATACCATTTCATGAAATCGTATACGATAATTTAATAGTTTTTACCTTACTTCAAGTGTGTAATTTATTTATTTTTAAGGCTTAACAATCTAAATTGTCCAATATATTAATTAAAAAAATGTAAACAAAGACTGAATAGACATGACCGCAAAAATCCTCAAATCTGCAGAACACTTGGAACCAAACTGTGCAGATTAGTGGTCTTCTACTGTACACAGTTTTTCATAAATGTGTTTCGTTCTTAAAATGTGTTATTTTCATCTATCACTGCGGAACAAACGAGAAAACTCATATTCTTGCACATGAGTTGTATATATCTTTATATCTAAATTTCCGTCATTTTTGACGGGCTACCTTTCTAGTAATATTATAAAGTGTATAATATTAATAATGTTTGCGCGTTTGTGAGGTGTTAAGTCTGAAACTACATAGCCAACTTAAAGAAATGTTGGTGGCCATTTCTGCTCCGAAGAAAAGACTATATTTTATATCAGTGCAACAACCTACATCACTCCAGGAGCAAAAAAAATCTAAAATTGCGATTTCTGTGATAGTGATTGGGTTAGAAACTTTAAATTCGGTGTGATGATTACTTTTAAGATGTTTTACTTTTAAGATACTCGTTATGAACGCTCTCTAAAAGGTTCAAAAATTCAATTTGACAGATAAACGTAAAAATTTCTAGAAAGGTTCTAAATTATGATTTATTTGGATTACAGAAATTTCTGGGATACTGTTGGGGTTAGAAACTAGCTCTTTAGCATAGCAGTAATTTATATGATGTAAATTCTCGTTGTAGAATGAATTAAAAAAATCGAAAGACTAAACAAAGCGAAAAGAAAAGATCTAAAGATGATCTAAGTAACAAAGTACATGGAATTGTTAGGAATATAAACGTGAAAATTGGCATTGCTGTATTTATCACGACGTAAATTCTCGCAACAGAACAGTTTCTAAAAATGTCGCTATATAAAACACTGCAGAAACAAAAAACTTTCGAAAATTTTCTATTTCTGTCTTACTGCTGAGTCCAAAACCTTGAAATTTTGCTTTTAAAATTTTGTTTTAAAATTTAAAATTGTCTCTGTGAATGGTTTCTAAAAAAACTTTAAATCAAAAAAAAAAAAGGTGAAATGAACGGAAAGCGTTCTCAATTAACATTAATTTGGAATTATTAGGTATAGAAACTTTAAATATTTCATAATGCCGCATTTCCTCCAGAAAACATGCAATTTAAATACAATAAAATAGATAGATACCCACCTAGCATTAAATAAATTGTGTAAATATTAAATAAAGACCTGTATGAAACAGTGAGTAGGTTGCCCGAAAGTACTTGTTAAAATGTTCCTTCTCAAGGCTTTTCTCTCTTGCCAAGGCCACTAACAGCGGGAAGTGCCGTTTTAATTTTGATATGAATTTTTTTTCTGATTCATTTTTCTAGATATTTTATCGTAAGGTCATATTCTCAATTATCATTCGTAGAATTTTTTATATATTAACTTATTCTGTTGAAATTTTGTAATCGGGTTCATATGGGCGTATTTTAGCTTGCATGATTTGCTGAAAAAATATGTATGGATTTGTAAATTACTTCAAGACAGCTCAAAGGTTATGCAGACGATATATTCAGATTTTGTGTCATACTTTATGCTGCAATCATTGCCGATTTCTTTTATTTAATACATGCTAAATACAGCTCAACTTGTGCAGAATATATTTGAAAACAAAACAATACAGCGTATATAGTGACCAGCAAGCACTCATCATTTAAATCCGATCGATCATATCTAAAACAGACTCTAACGATGCATTGCATGTCACTATTGATGTGTTCGGTACTTTGATACTACATCAGATTTAGAAGAGAGAATTCCTTAATTCTTATCCACAACCTCATTGCATGCGTGGAAATCAGATATTGTGCAATATTAACTTTTTCGGGGGAGCACACACTATATAAAGTATAATCCATTCTTTTCAAACCTAATATATTTGTCATTTAAAGTTACTCAAATTGGTGCAGGGCGTCTGATTGTGCTTTTGACATCATTTTATACAGTTACAATTACGATATAAAATAATTTAGAGTTTCATTTTCTCATTTTTCTAAACTGTGTATACGAATTTATATATAAGATTTTGTAATTCTACGAGTCGTTTATTTTCATCATCTCAATTTATCGCAGTATATGGACAATTAAAGATAACATCTCACTTTCTTTGCTTCCATATGTTATTATTAAATCTATGTTCTCAGCAATATCGCTCAGACTAATCCCTCAAAGGGAAGTCCTAGTTTAACATATATATTGTTAATTATTAACCTTAAACATTAAAAATTTTAATTTAAATTTTAGTTACTTTCTACACAAAATCTGAAATAAGCTATGATGTTCATCAGAAAAAGCATAGTATGGCAACGCACTCTGTAGAGTGATCAAAACCAATATTGAATAAACAGTTATTCATAATCAACTTTCATATTAAATTTGATGAAATTCCATCCCAAACATGCGGAAATCACACTATGATGGAAATCGTTAAAAATGCGACAGAGTAGCACCACCTGTTGGGCGAAATACACCAAAATCTAATCAGCATCAATTTATGTCGAGGGTTAAGTGAATGTGAAATTTGGTGAAATTTCATACCATAGATGCTGAGATATAGATATGTAAATTGTGAAAATTACAACATAGCAATGCCACCTGTTGGGCCATATACACCAAAACCTGATTAGTACTTGTATGTGTTAAGGTCTAATTAAATATGATATTTGATTAAATTCTATGCTTCAGTTTTTGGAATAGAGTGGCTAGGCTACAAAATATGTATCCAGCGAGGAATTTTCAAAAAATTGTCAAATTATATTCAGATCAACCTAAAACGTGTAAATCCATCAAAAAGATTCCAATACTTTCTTCTGATAAAAAATATTTAAGAAGTATAACAAAAACAAGAATAAATTTTAACTACCGGGTGTCCCAAAAAGGACTGACTGATTTTAAAATTCAATAACTTGTAAACGGTGACAGATATTTAAAAAATTCTTGCAGGAGGGTTATGCATAAGGTCAAAAGTTTTTTTACAGTGATTTTCAATTTTAGTTCGAATTACAAACAATAGATGGCGCTGCGATTGATAGACGCTAAATTCAGGCTCGATTTTTGGTACTTCGTGGCCCGGATAATACATTTCCATCTCCTTTTTCCGCATAGAACAAGATAAAGGACCAAAAATCGAGTCTGTATTTAGCGACTATTGCTTACAGCGCCATCTATTGTTTGTAATTCGAACTAAAATTGAAAATCACTGTAAAAAAACTTTTGACCTTATGCATAACCCTCCTGCAAGAATTTTTTAAATATCTGTCACCGTTTACAAGTTATTGAATTTTAAAATCAGTCAGTCCTTTTTGGGACACCCGGTAAGATTTCCTTTAATAGAGGGATAATGCTTCTACATCAAAATCGAAAACAAAAGTAAATCTATAATAATAAGGACAGTGTTTGGTCCGTGTGGTCTATGTGCTTTGAAAAGACTGCTGCACATACAGCTACAAGATGGAGGCGATGTACATTTATGCCTAAAATTATGCACTTCGAAGCCAGTTTTCGGATTTTTTTTATTTGATTATTTTGCGATTTTTAAGTTTTTTTTTTTCTTTACCGTACACGGTGATTTTTTTCGCATTAATAAAAGGAATTCAGTTTCAATTTTTTAGTCCAATAGTAGCCAATTTTGCCTTCAAACTTTTTCAATAAAGTTTATTTAGAATTTGTACAGCGATTTATTTTTGGAGAATTATTTATGCGAATTTCAGCTTTTTTTTCGCGTTTCGCTTCAATTTTATGACATTCGAAAAAGGAATTTGGTTTCAAATTCTTAGCCCTAATGTAATAGATTTCGTCCTTTCACGATTGCGTCCTCAGATTGTAATTTCTGCTGATTTTTACCTTTTTTTTTTTTTTTTTTTTCATTCCGCGACACAATGTTTTAGCCCACTTTAATAAATTTTGTCTTTTGTGATTTTTATGAATTTTTAGCGATTTTTATACATTTCGCCGTGATTTTTCCACATTAGTAAAAGGAATCCTGTTTAATTTTTTTAGTCCCATTATAGTAAATGTTTTCCACTTTTCAATAAAATTTATTTGGAATTCGAGTAGTGATTTTTGAAACTCTCACAATTTTTTATGCGAATTTTAAAGGGTTTTTTTACCTGTTCCAATCGTTTACTGCAGTTTAACGTATTTCGTCCTCTTTTCAATAATTTTTTTTCGGAATTCATACTGTGATTTTTGATTTATTTTTTTTTCTTTTGTTAATTATTAATACAATTTTTGAGTTTTTTGGGTTTTCAGGCGTTTTTTTGTCATTCGGTTTCAATTTTCTGGTAGTGTAATGTAGTAAATTCTTTCTCTGCGATTTCTGAATTTTTAGTGATTTTTAATGCGATTTTCATTGAGTTTAACTTTTTTCCTCATTCCATGGCGATTTTTTGAGCAAAAAAGACGCCCGTCTGACATTGGTCTAATTAAAAAAAAAAAAAAAAGTTTTAAGCGAGTAGAAAATATATAAGTGCTATGTTTTACGTTTCTTGAGAAATCGTGATAAACTAAAATTTTAGAATCTTCTTTCCGCGTTTCACACCGTTAAAATTCTAATTTTTGAAAAAAAAATTTCAAGTATTGCATTTACACATTAGAAGTAACATATAGTTACTAATTTAAAGTTTCTATTTCAAGTTTTTTTTAAAAGAAATCTTGATGAAACGCAATTTTTGGACATGTTCTGTAAAAGGATATTTATCTATTTCCACTCTTTAAAATTCATATTTTTTTTAAAAATTCGATTTGGGTCAGCATTTGAGTACTAAACGTATTCTTCGGGCCAATAAAAAGCATTATTTTTTAATTATCTTCGGCCTTGGTCACATTTTTAGATATTTTTTCTCACGTAAACAGTACTTATTTGTTATTTCTGGTCAAAAGTTCGTTTAAAAATTGCCTAGATGCAAAAACCGCGTCGAAGTTCTTCCAAATTAGAGTTCGGGCAGTGGCATATATTCTCAGAATATTAAATAGTCTATTCATCATGTATAACTTGAAAAATTTGAGCCCAGTCGAAAACACCGTTTGAGCGCTATTACGTTCAAACACACATGAGAAAAAAAAAGACTAAGAAAATACCAACATACACACATGTATACGCACATGCATAGTTGTAAAAATAGGCAAAATGGATTCAGGGGGCTTCAAAAAGTAAAGATGCACCAAAATTTCACAGCCTTATTTTTCTTTTCCATGATTACAATAAATTCCTTACACTAACCATAAAGTAAAAATGCAATAATTTTCAATGCTCTCAGTGGAAAACAGTTATTTTATAACTATTTCCAAAATAAATAATGCAACACAAATTCTAATAAAAATTTCGTTGCCTGAATCAGTGTTACTGAATTACGAATTCTATTCCAAAAAATTTCAGCAAAGAAATAAGGTTTTAAATTTTTGAATTCTATAGCAAGCTAATTAGTGTCCAAAAGAAACTAATTAAATTAATTTTAATTTATTTTTAAATTTAATTTTAATTTTTCAATTACTTTTCCCTGCAATTGAAAATGAAAAGAAAGATTCAAAATAGTGATATAGACCCTAATGTCCGAAACTGTGAGCGTCCCCCGACTTTTTTTTCCAGGACTACACCACTGATCCAAATCGGTTCGTAAATACGTGTATTATCGCGTGACAAAAATCAGATCGTTTCAAAATATCAGCCATGCTAGAAATTCAAAGTGCTATAACTCAGTCATTTTTTAAGATATAGAAGAAACGAAAAATGCTCCAGAATCTTTGTATCAAGCCCAAACATATAAGAAAAAAATATTTTTCAATGTCTAATTTTTTGTGCCTCACTTTAAATTTTAAATATTTTAAATTTTTTAAATGGCCGCCATTTTGAAACAAGATGGCGGATGAAGCTGGCCAACGAACTCGGTCGAGACATTGGTATGTACTATGTACACAAGAAATTTTATCCAAATCGGTTCATAATAACGAGAGTTACAGTATGACAAAGATCAGATATATATACAGTGAATTCTCGATAAGTCGAATATTCGTTTAAGTCGAAGTTTACACGAAGTCCCGGTCCCTTAATTACAATTCAATATTAAACTTTTTCGTTCTGTCGAAGTCTACATCTTTTAAGTCGATTTTTTTCCGATAGAGAAAAAAACAGTAATTCGACTAATTTCTTAATTTTTAGTCACAGCTCAAAAATACTGGCACTTTCAGTTAGATAAAACTTTTCTATACTCTCCCGCCAGCTTTGAAGAGCGCTATTTTTACTTCCTACATCGGTCAGAGTGGAGCTTCTGCTAGTTTTGAATTTCAGCTGAAATCGCCCCATCCCCCACCCCATTTATTTCTCTTTTACGCATTCCCTTTTCTCAACAGGTATCCTTTGGAAACAGAGCTGGTGGCTAAGTGAATTCTAATTGATGAAATCTCCCACGCTTTTATGCAAGGATATTTTTTTTCGATTCTATTGGGATTTCATTGAAATTCATTACTTTAATGTTGATTCTTGTCATTTTAGTGTTTCTTGTGATACGTTTTCAGTCGGGTCTTTCAAAATGTCGAATCGGAAATTACAAACTCTTACTTTAGAACAAAAGTAAATTTGATGAAAGATATTGAAGATAATCCTAATTTAAAGAAAAAAGATATAGCCCTGAAATATGGTATCCCTCCCAACATGCTATCTACCATACTGAAAGATAAAGAAAGCCTTTTCAAAAGACATAAGTCAAGTGTCAACTCAAAGTGTAAAAGGATGAAGACGTGTGCCTTCCCAGATATCGAAACAGCCCTCGTAAAATGGTTTACATGTTACAGGACACAGAAGAGTCTAATTCCTTTAAGTAGTGCGGTGTTACGTTAGAAAGCTTTGGATTTGCAAAATTGTTGAATGTGGAAGGCTTCATTGTAAGCACGGGGTGGCTTGAAAAGTTTAAAGCCAGACACAACATCGTGCTTCGGACATTACACGGTGAAGCAAAAGATGTGTCTGATGCACTGTATGATGAATGGAAGACAGTTTCATTACCCAAACTTCTTGCAGGTTATAGTGCGGACGAAGTTTTCAATATGGATGAAATGGAACTTTTTTACAAATGTTTTCCTAACAAGACGATGATGTTTAAGGGGAAATCATGTTCTAAGTTCATGTGGAAAGCTAAGTAAAGAACGTTTAACTGTCCTTGTTGGAGTCAATGCTTCTGGAACAGAAAAATTACCTTTACTGGTCATCGGTAAATACAAAAATCTCGGTGTTTCAAACATAAAAAGTCACTTCCCGAACAGTACAGATCTAATCACAAAGCTTTGATGACGCTAATATTGTTCGAGGAATACAGCAGAAATTTGGACGTACTGTTTCATGCAAAAAAGCGTACAGTGTTGATCTTCGTCGACCAGTGAACAGCTCACAGTCAACTTTTGAACATGAAATTGATCAAGTTAGAATTTCTCCCTTCTAACACAACTTCTAAGCTACAACCAGCAGACCAGGGAATAATTAAATGTTTAAAGCATTCCTACAGAAAACGTCTAGTGTGGAAGGCAATCGAGGATGACGAGAATAGAATAAATCAAAAGTGTGATGTGTTAGAAGCAATTGGACTAATTTCGAGTTCCTGGAAAAACAATGTGAAACAAATCACTATCAAAAATTGCTTCAGTAGATATGGTTTTTTTGCAAGCAATGTGGACTTATGCGTTGTGAATGAAAATCTACAAGATGAAGTTATCTCTGAAGGTGACGATACTGAGTTTTTGAACATTAACGAAAATGTTGCAGTTTGCAATGAAGTTAGTGATTCAGATATAGTTGAAGCAATAAAAAAAGTGGAGAACAATCCTGAATCTGAAGAAAATGACGAGTAAGTAAATTGCGTTTCACCACCAAATAATCAAGAAGCACATGTGGCAATGACGACACTACAGCGATATCTCGAAAGTAGAGACAGTATGGACGACTCTCTTTTCCTTTGTTTAGAAAATGTGAGCGACTTTCTAACCAGTGACAGACAAAAATGTTCCTTCACACAGTCATCATTAGCAAGTTTTTTTCACAAAATTTGAGTTTGTAAGTATCTTATACTATGTACTATTAAATTGTATTTTTCTTGAGTGCTCATTTTGCCAGACTCCATTATTACAGTATAATTACAATTCCTACCTATAAGATTGAATTATTTTTTAATATATTTTCTGTATGTAATTAAGGATTTTCCATAAGTCGAACTTACGATAACTCGAATATTTTTGCCGGTCCCTTCGAATTCGACTTATCGAGAATTCACTGTATATAATCAATTTTGAACGGAGGGTGGTTTCGGGGTCTAGGGGTCATGATCGGTGAAAATATACCAAAATTTTTCGGAATCGTTTTCCTCCGAACGGCTGCAATAGGTAGCTTTTTGTAATGAAAGCTACCTAAAAGGTTCGGGGCTTTGCAGTTCATATACTGACAAGATATCTCAATCAATACATTACCTTAAATCACAGAGTTTCAAGTGATAAATTAATGTTTTTAAAATAATTAAAATTAATAATGCCTTTTTAGTCACCACATATTATATTTTACACAATAAAACGCAGTGCAAAGAGACTCTGTGTATAACGGAAACTTGACTTAAATGGTAAATTTCGTGGTCTCTGCAAAATAACATAAATTACGTATAAAACGGAATATTTTCTCGCTTCCTTTTGAATTTCAACTTAGCCGATTTCCTTATATTTCGCTAAACTTTTGTAATTAAAAATTTTAATGCTATTATTACATAACAAATTTCGGAGGTGGCTGCAGCCCCATCAATCCACTCACTGGATACGCCACTGTATCAAGACAAATACATTGTTTTCTTTTGTCTCGATATTATTAGTTTGAAATATGCGTTATATTTTCACGATTTTCTTTACTATGCAAGTTATCAATAATTCTGATTTTGGATAACTATAACATTTTACGCGATTCCATGGAATTCAAATTAAAATTTATTTTCTAAAGTTGTATGAAAAAATTAAATTTCACTTCAAAATATCTAGACAAATTAATTTATATTTTTCTTAATATTTCTTCATTTTCTTGTAATATCTTAAATTCAATCATAAATTTTATCTAAGACAGTAAATTGTATAAAAAAATTTCATTGTAATTTGTTTTTACTTTAAAATCTGCTAAAACAATTATATAATTTCAGTTATGTCTCTATCTGTCAAGCTTTCCCGCGCGTTCTCATTGATATGCTTCGACTGCAATGAATTTTGTATATTTTTTAAAGATTTAGTATAATGTAGTTTATATTGAAAATAACTGAAATACACAAGAGAATTCGTATACATTACAATCTACGTTTGGTAATTGTTTGAAGCACATCTTTATTTTCCATTTTTTACTTTTTTTAGAGTACTACTGAAAATGGCATGCATCACATTTACAATCCATTTGCAGGGACACAAGAAATGCAAAATGTTTTGATTATAAGCCATACAATTTTTGAAATTTTTTTAATTTTTTTTCCACTATTATAATAGACTATTGGCATCGATTTTGTAAATAGAATTTTATGATATCTACAATTTTGTCTTATCAATAATAAATAAATGTCATCCTGGTACACTTTATCACATTATCTGTTAAGCTTTTATAATGAAACACATAGACCAGAAATTGGTACGGATATATTGAATTAGGAAAATATGTTGGGCAACTAAAGGTCGATAGGAACTTTCACAATTATTTGTGATTTGACACTTTTGTTGTCAAATACTTTTTTTTGAAAGTGGCAATTTTTTTTCTTTTTTACGATCCATATGAGTCGAATCATTCCAAATTATTGCTGATAATGTCACTGTTAATTGTTGTTGTTCAACAAATTTATTATTTATACAATTCTGATTTCATTTATATCCAATGATTTGTATAAAGTAATTTTTTGGAGAAGTAAGGAGGTACAATAAAGAGCTAAACGACTTTTGCACAAAGGCTGTCAATATTGCTACCACGCCTGTACACACAAGGATGATTGAATGCATAAATTTAAAAAAATGAATTTAACCCTTAAAGTTTTAAATGGAATTTGTCGTCATTTTTCTAAATATATTTATGCATCTACTTGGGAACCTTTAAATGTATGTAAGGTGTATGTAGAAGAATGAAAATACAGATGCAATATGCATAGTTGCCAACGTCCCTGTTTCTTACCAAATTAAATAAACATATTTTCAACCAGAAAATTTAAGGAATAAAAAAAGATTTTATTTTTAATTACAGATTCTTGTTTGATTTCAATCATTACCGGAAATTTTTTTGTCGAAAATAGGTTATTTGTTTTTTTAATTATCGAAAGGATGGACTGTTATGCATGTACAATATAAAACTTCTTTTACGTTCATTTAAATGGTGTTTTAGCTTCTCTTGATGTGTCTATCTAATTCAGATACATTGCATAGTCTGTAGGTGATAATGATTTTATGTATATTTTAATAGTATCATACAACATCTAACATAATGAAATTGGTATGCGTTATTGGGATGAACCATAACTTATTTTAGAATAGAAAATGATGTTCATAAAGTTTATCTACTTATTTAAAAGACTTTATGAATCATGGTCGGTAATTGGATAAAATGCTTTTAAAGGTTGTTCTGAAATTCAGTCTAACCACTTTATAATACCTCCTCTTTTTCTTTTTATTCTTTAACGCATAATTTGAATTAGTGTATTTAAGTCCAAAAACAATGAAATTGAAAATTAATTTCGATTTTGCGAGAGTGGTAAATAATCTTTCCGAAAATGTCGTTTCAAACTGAAATTCTGGACGCTACAGTTCGATAAACGTCGTCATAAGACAGCGATAATTTGTAACTGAAGATATAATATATTTACTAAAAACAAAAGTGCTATTACATTCTAAATCAATTCAATTGTCATGTCTATTAATTACATGATTTTACGCATAAAAATGAGTCCGTAAATGTATCAGAAGATTTTGCATCGTTGAGCAGAGAAAATAGCACGCAGCGCTTATACATTAAAAAGTAATAATACCGATTTATAATTTTCTGACGTAAAGATATAATTTACTTCTAACAGAAAATTTTTTATAACTTTTTCAAAATTAACAGAGATGAATAAATAAAAGCACGTACGAAATACCTTTGAAATGCCTTAACAACTCGCAAAGAGTCTATCATTGGTTTTCTATTTAAAAAAAAAAAAATAGTTTTATCTATATCGTTTAAATTGGATCAATAAATAAATGACATATATTTTCTTGAAAAATATTTATTTGTTTATTTATTTTCAAAATCAACAAATCAGTGATAAAAATGTCAAATGTAAATTTGCAATTTCCATCTCGACCTACAGTTCGAGACATTTCTTTAGTCTTGATTGGATTATAGTAGTTGTTATTTTATATCATTTTAAAATGAAAGCTAAAATTTTGTTTTTGGCTCTATACATAAAGTAAGTATTAAAAGTTTTAAAGAATGTATACTTATTACTTATTTTTGACCTGAATAGTTTATCACGTAACTACTCCTTATCGATTACATGAAAAGAAAGTTTCTTGAATTTTTTATCCACCATTCTCATTCCACTTGTAAATAAAATAACAGAATATTATAAAGAGTATTAGAAATTCAGAAGCAATACAGCCAAAATCAGGAGTGTGCTAACTCAAGTAAACATCAGACATCCCCCATTAAAAAAAAAAAAAAAAAAAAAAAAAAAACTTGGCAAGTCTGCACATAAATATATTATATTTTCATTAATATAAATAATGAACGTAATATCATTTAAAGGTAAGCTTGAAGTAGTTGAAATTTTAGTCAGTTTTTTAAACTTCTCTTTTACATACTTTTTACTTTCTTCTATCTTCAATAGAAGAAAGTATTCAAATCGAAATTTTTTTCGACTTCCGGTTTTCGACGAATTTACACGTTTTATGGGTCAGAGATCCCCAAAAACATGTTTATAGAAAATGTCTGTCTGTCCGCATGTCGCCATTGTACCATCAAAAAATGTATGAAGTTATGCATAGAATTGAACCAATTTTTTTGTGTACGTTTTTGGCTATGGCAAGAAGATCCCCCTGAATTTGGAAGTATTCCGCCAAAAGGGGGCATTATAACAGCGATTTTTGTCTAGTTTTCTGGATTTTTCGTAGTTGACACCGGTGGCTCGTGAATCGACGGAAACTTCCCATCCTGATAAGCCTACTATTCGCAAACAGCTGAGTCTTAAAAACTATTTTACTAAACATTTTAAAAATGGAGAATTTTAGGTTTTGTTCTTTAAATCACTTGACGCATGGATGTAATGCAGGGAGGGAGAGGGCATATGCCCCTTCATTTATTAAGAACAGGAGCCAGATTTATGTTCCCATCCCTTTTTTTATCTCGTAAAAGTACAATTTTGTATATCATATTTCTTTTTTTTATTTAATCATTTCTATGTTCAAGCTAGAATAAATATTGGATAGCATGAAATTATTATTTTTGAGGATACAGACTTAAATATCTAAGCTTGCAATCGAATTTTATATATAAAAAAAATGTATCAAAATCTATAGTGAATTTTTGATACTGTTATAATAACGCCTTCATAAATCATTAAAAGTGAAGAAAAATTTACAAAATTTACACTAAACAACAAGAAATAGGAAATAAAATTTTGATTTAAAATAATAAAGACAAGGGATTCAACGAAATTGACATTTTATGTTCAGTAGAAAGCCTGGAATGGGAATAGAAATCATTAGTATGCATATTTTGGCACATAAATGTGTCTGCTATTATAAGTATATTTTTAAGATGATAGAAAGCATTTAATAAATAAGTAAACAATTTATTTCTTCACTTTCATTTTCGCTCAATCTTAAATTTAATTTCAAATACACTACCAGGGTTCGCACAATTTTACCACTAAATTTTTAGAATACTTTCAAAGTATTTTATTGCAGAAAAATCTGTGAATAAAGGCCGTGGTTACGAATTCTGTGTCTTAAAAAATAAATGTAACTTTTCTTATCATTAATAGTGGTGCCAGAGTCCTTGGAAATTCCAAGGAGTGTACGAACCTTGACTACGTTTACGGTAAAACTGGATCTATAGAACAGGATCAATATCAATAAAATCTATATGTTTAAAAGACCAGGCTGTTTTTTTAGTCTTCAGCCTTGAGCTTTCTACTGAACCAATTTTGATAATTATTTTTTTTAATGAAAGCTGCTCATTTGCAGATTTTCTTGAAGCTAGCTATTTTGTAATTTATTTCCATTTTTATATTTTATTTTTAATTTTAAAAGTATTTTATGAAATTTCTTTAAAATTATGGGCAATCTAATTACTTCCATTGTTGCAGAGAAACGAGTAAATAAAGTTTGTTTATTTTTATTGATTATATCCTTATTGATGTCATTGTCTCATTATAATTAAAAAGAACTTAAATAGATTTTAACATAAAAGGACGTCATGCTTTACAAAAATCGCATTTACCTCATAAAACTGTTACATTTCAATATTTTTTCGTTTCTTTGATACTGATGAGATGATAAGCGAAATGTTTTATTGAAGTGAGAGAAATATGAGAGAAAATGTCGTCATATTTAACACGTTCACGCCGGCGCGGTGGGTCACACTCAACTGTCTCGGAGCTGCCAAGTCTCCGGCTTTTTGGATACCAGTATTTTAATACAGAAAATGTAGTTTTATTTAATTAGAACGATTAGGCGATTTGAAGGAACAACATTTTATCTAAAATAATAGTGGTGTGCAAAAAGCCGGAGACTTGACAACTCTGAGACAGTCGGGTGTGACCCACCGCGGCAGCATGAACTTGTTAAAAGAAAACTCACGTTTTCTTTGACAAAAACTAAATATCTTTCTACAAATGCGTCTAAAAAGGCACAATTTTCTTCAAATTTTACTCGCCGGAACTGAGATTAGAACCTCAAGTTACAAACGTGAATGTTCATATCTAAAGTTTTAGCTTACAAACGCGACTTAAAATTTGGAAAAATATTTAGCAATAAACTATTGCGCGTTAAAATATCATTAAAATGGTGAATACGGGTATGAGAGGTGCGTATGTAAATTTTGAGATGGTAAAAAAAAGAACGTAAGGTTTAGATTTATCCAGAAAAAAAAATTCTATGATTGTGTCAGAGTGAAAAATTTTGCTGATTTTTCATTCCATAATACTTTGCACAAGAACCGTAATTGATAATTTCACCATATTTACTTATCTTGCTTATACTTTACTAATTACTTATACGAATAAAATTTAATTTTTCAATAATTTGGAACAGTTTAAGTTTAAGGAAATAGTATTTTGGTAACTTTAGATTAAAGTACTACATTTGTTTTAAGAGTCAGACTAACCAATGTTTGATGGATTTTTTATTGCAATCAATTTTGACGGTTTATTATTATTCAATATAACTGTTCTTCTTTAACCATTTTCTTTCGTCTAAATTCGATGGGTTCCACCTCGAAAATATTTATTTTATCATTTATATACTATCTTACGTTCAAACTCAAATAAATATTGAATCGCATGAAATTAATATTTTTCAGAGTACAGACTTAAATATCTATATAATCAAATTTATACAGAATATATCAAAAACTACATGGATTTTTCAATAATGTTACGTTCTAATGTTGTTACCAATTACTTACCTCTAAATACTATTACCTATTACTACAAAACCTTTATATAAGTCAGTCTGCAAAAGTATTTTTGTTAAATTATCTGTGAAGATTACTAGTCAAGAATAGGAGTTGAAAAATAGCATAAAAGTTTGGACATTCTGCAAATCATGGAAGACGGTAGTATTCCGAGTGACGCAGCCTTAAGCCTAAAATCGTATCGTATCGTGGAATTCGTAGATGGCGGAACTCATATATACAGCTAACTCGACATCAAAGAAAACGCGAAAAGCCGCCTTTTAATAACTCAGCAGATATAGGTCCTATTGTTCTGAATTTTCTAGAACAGTCTTATATCTGCAGTCTAATCGTATACTGAAATTTTTACATTTCTACGTGCAGCATATTTTGAGATCTAAATAGCCATTTTTAAAGTGAAAACGTTGGCATGGTACGGAAGAAGTTTCTAATTTGAAAATCTCGAAAACGGTTCTAACGATTTTCTTCAAATTGATATATAATATAAATCTGATTAATACGAGGTGAATAACACTTTTCTTTTTTCTGGGAAAACTCGTTTTATTTTAAAAATCGTTATTTTAAAAAATCGCTTTTTTTTTTACTTTTCTCGTCTGTGATTGGTGAATAGGTTTGACGTCACTTCGTATGTAGGAGGAGTCTTAATCCATCTGCTGTGGGTATAAAATCAGAAACAAAATTTGCAAAGTCATTTTAGGTATTCTAAGTTGAGTTAACAATCTGAATGTAGGCAGTAAATCTTTTTTTTTTTAAATATTAAAATTTTAAATGTTAATTATGTGTTTTAAAATATTAAATATATTAAATGAAATTTCGATTGATATTATCTTTCTCTTTTGTTATGAAGAAATTATTATTCCATATTACTGCTTTTTGTCGAAAAAATATTTAGATTCATTTTTAAAAAGGGGGACATTTTTTTAAATTATATGTATTCAATATAATTGTTATTTATAATTTTTTTTTTCAATTTTCAAAAGTTTTTTTCCATTTTCGTCTTGAATCGGTTATTGAATCCATAAGATTGAATCTTGTTGAACTGAATCCTAAACCACGTTTGTTTGTTTACTTGTTAACGGGCAGAAATTCGCTATAATGATGGATTTTGTGATTAAATTCGTCGTTTCCTTATCGATTCGTCGGTGCGTAGCGACAGATATTTATTGGGGGGGGGATTAAAAAATCCCCCCCCCCTTGAAACAAACTAATTTTCAACTCCGATGATATGTGCAATGGATGTTCAACTTACTTGATAGCTATTTGAGATCAAAATGAAGAGGAAAGAGACATCGTGTTTTTCTTTTGTAGTATTAGAATAGAATGCTATTTTGAAAGAAAATTTGTGATATTTGCAGATTATGTCTGGCAGGAAACGACCTATTGCTATAACGCCAATCGGAAGACACGTGAATAATTTGTTCAGAGCACACGATTAGCTCAAAATGAATCATATTATGCCGACTAGTTGTTTTGAACTTCTAAAAGTAAAAATTTTTTTCATGTTCTTTTGTTTATTTAGTAACTAAAGGTTATAGGTAAATAAGAGATATAATAGCTTTTTTTTGCAAAGGTAAGATACTTGTTTTTATTTAATTCTAAAGTTAATATTCTTAAAAGAAAGCTTTAAATAATTTTCTTTAGATTTTTTTTTTTCATATCCTGCTTCAAAGTTCGTTTTTTACAATCATGTTGTCAAAATGTATTTTTGCTAGCAAGGAATATGTAAACAACGCTCTCATAGGATTAACATTAACTTGAAGGTTAGGAATCTGCACTAGTCATGAGAAGAAACTGGAATTGCTGACGTTAAACCTATGAAAGCGTACATTTAAAAATTTCTCCCTTGCATATTAATAGTTTTAAATGATTATTTTTCTTGCTTAGAATGGCTGAGATTGAATTCTAACTAGGTTAGTGTTTACTTTTTCGATTTTGGTTGCAGATTTTTTTTTTAAAGTTACTTTCAATTTCACAAATTTGAAAAGAACGCTCCCATAAGTTTAACATGAGCTTGCGAGTATCTTGTTACTTCATATATACATACATTTTTGTATGAAACTATAAACAATCAATATCTTCATTTGGCACCAACCCCCCCCCCCTCCCCCTGAAGTATGTGCTGGTTAGCATTGTTTTGTTTTTAGGGTATGTTTTATTCACTTTTACATAATAATATAAATTTTGCTTGAAATTTCATGAACATTCTATTTTTGGGTGTAATTCTACTTCTGGGCTGCTCTGTCAAGCTTGTCGATAAATGTATAAGTAATTTGGCAAACACATATAATTTTCAGACATGTTACTTTTCCGCGAAAACGCGGAATTCCGCTTTTTCGGCAGTGAATTTAATTATCCCTGGGATCGATGCAAATATGCATTAAAATTTGTTGACATTTTTAATAGAGGAGGTGGGGGGGGGATTAGCGGGAATGGATGTAATACAACAAAAACGCGAGTATGAACCGTGCCAAATTGAGCAAATTTCTTCAACCGATCGCGGGAAAATGCAAATTTCTTCAAAGAATCGCAGGAAAAGTGCAAATTTCTTCAAAGGATCGCGGGAAAAAATGCGACTTCCACCAAAGGATCGCTGGAAAAACGCGATTTTCATCAAAGGATTGCAGAAAAAAGCGTATTTTGCCAAAGGATCTTGTAAAATATGCGAATTTCGGCGAAAGATCGTGCAAAATACGCGAATTTTGGCGAAAGATCGTGTAATAGCGAATTTCTTTGAAAGGTCGTGGAAAAAACGCGAAATTCGTCGAAGGATAGCGAAAAAAGAATGTGAATTTCGTCAAAGAATCGCAAAAAAATGCGATTTTTGTCGGATGATAAAAAAATGGATCTTTGGCGAAAGATCATGGAAAATGCGCGATTTTTGGCAAAAAAATCGTGTAAAACGTGCTATTTTTGACGAAAGATCGTGGTAAATGCGTGAATTTCTTCGGCATATGGCAGAAAAAACACGAATTTCTTCGAAAGATTGCAGAAAAACGCGATTTTCGTCAAGTGGTCGGGGGAAAACGCTAATTTCGTCAATGTATCGCAGAAAAAGCGCAAATTTCATCTGAACGCTGCGAAAAAATGTGAATTTCGTCAAAATTCCATTAGGCCGTGAAAGTTCAGCTTTTTTTTTGCTGAGCCTGTACCATGTCTGAATTTTGGATTGACAACTTTGGCGTAGAAGGTGATTGCATGTCAAAGCGGCACCGACTGGCCTAGATACAGAAGACGAATTCTATTTTTTTTCATTATTTACCTGTAAAATTGAATAATATTGGATTATATATGAAATTAAAAAGTATTGAATAAACCATAAACAATCCAAGTCTCTTAAAACTGAAGAACATTGTGTTTTCGATAACGGTTACATCGATGAGAAACGTCATCTTTTGCTTTGTTGAAGAACCGGGAGGGGGGGGGATATGACCATCTAAAGATAAAGAAAGGGTCAGTACTTAAAAAAAATGAGTATGACTTGTAGAAACAGTGAAGTTTGGATGTATAGTACTGTAAATTCTTGTAGTAAAGCATAAATCTAAACTTTAAATGCATTTTTTGGAAAAGTTATTTTCGGTAAAAATTCCATACGCAAAACATGATTTCTCAAAAAGTTATTGGAATATCATTATGAAATTTAAAGTAGGTATAAATTTAGAAGAAATATTTTTTGTCTTATGGGTGTTTTTGTGGAATGATATGAATGACATGGCGTAGAAAGTGATCGTGTACCAAATCTCCATAGCGGAAACTGTGCAGCACGGCAGCAGCACTGCAGATTATTTTAGACCTTGCAGATCAATCTACCAGCTTAAAAATAAATATTGAGCTTAAAAAAAAAAATCACAAATTTACTTTGTTTTAGGAGTTATTGTGTTTGTTATTAATTTTCTTTGTAAAATGTAAATTTTGCTTATTTTATGGGTTACAGTGAGTACTATTTATTATAGTAGCTTGGTTCAGTATTGTTGGGTCGCAGATAAATTTTGGTTTGCTGCAGATTGATACTGAAAATTCTGCTTCTGGGTGCCAAATCATCACTGACTAGCCTAGATACAGAACACGAGCTCTGTTTTTTTATTATTTACCTGTAAAATTGTATAATATTGAATTATACATGAAATTAAAAGGTATTGAATAAGCCACAAACAATCCAAGTCACTTAAAACTGAAGAATATGGTGTTTGTGATAACGGTCGCATCTTTGATGTGAAATGTCATGCTTTGCTTTGTTAAAATACTGGGGGGGGGGGCAATATATGGCCTTCTAGAGATTAAAAAAGGGTCAGTACTTTTAAAGAAATGAGTGACTTATAAAAACAGTGAAGTTTAGATGTGTAATTACTGAAATTCTTGTAGTAAAACAAAAATCTAAACTTTAAATGCATTTTTTGGATAATGTAATTTTCTGTGAAAATTCCATACGCAAAACATTATTCCTCAGAAAATTATTGGAATATAACTATGAAATTTAAAATATGTTGTTTACACTATTGTGAAGGCAATGAACTAAAGATTTAAATTTAAAATAAATATTTTGTTTTATGGATGTTTTTGTGGAATGACATTGATGAATTTTATGAAAATTAACATGTAAACAAGTGCAATATGCTATAAGTTTTGAAACATTTAAAACGTTTCTTAGATTTTAGTTCATTGCCTTCACCAATGTCATAAATATGAAATGTACAAAGGAAACTAACATACAGTAAAATTTTCTGTACTTTTCGGTTAGCCGGGCGCCAGTGTTATAAATACATGGATATACATACATATATATGTATATATACATATATTGTATATATGCACATATTTGTATGTGTATATAGATGTATATATACATATCCATGTATATATAACACTGGCGCCCGGCTAACCGAAAAGTACCAAATTTTCTTTAGAGCATTTTGGGCCAAATTTCACTAAATTTTACTATAAATTCCTCCATTAACCAAAATTTTATCAATGAAGGAAATATTTTTTGCTTTTTTTCACATTTTCTAGTCATAATCTTAATAAAAATACGTTTAAAAAGTAATTAAATAGCTCAATTGCTCTGTACATAGTCAGACACCTGAAATGTTGGATAAAAAAGTGTCTGTTAGATAAGTTATTTCTATTATGTTTATGACCAGGGATGGAGAATTTCTAGAAAATCTTACCAGCCAAGGATTTATTTCAACAGCCAGTAAAATGCAACGTACAGTTAAAAAATTTTATGACAAAATTACGCAACTCAAAATAGTTGGTTACTATTACTGTCAGAGACCTGGTGCTGGAACCGGAGCCGGAGCGCTCCGGAGCTGTATTTTCCCTGGAGCTAGAGCTCTAAAATTTACTCTGCTCCAGGGCTCCTTTAGTTTATTATTATTTTTTTTTATCTTTTTTTTTCAGTCTTTTAAATGTCCAGGTTTAAAATATTTTAATTACATCATTATTCAGTATTTTAATTATATCATTTTTTAAGGGTTTTTTTTTAAAATTAAAGATGTAAAACTTCTCACAAAAATATGGTAACACTACTTCACTTCTACTTGAGCTAAGTGGCAACACTATTTGAAAACAAATATGACTGCATGTTGTTTACACGTACAGTTTTGGTTGTTTGAAAAGCGTAGAAGAAATTTAAGATTTTTGTGTTTAAAATTCCACCAATCTTTCTATTTAAAAAGCAAAAGCTAAAAGATGTCATATTTTCTGAACAAGCATTTCAAGTTTGTTGAGAATAAAAATGCATTTTGTCAGATCTTTAATGAAGGTAAAGAAAGAAAGAATTTGTAAGCAAAAAATTAAATGTGTAAATCAAAAACTGCAACTCAGAAGTGCGAAGTCGGCGCCGAGTTGGAACAGTTCCCGGAGCCGGAGCCACAGTATTTTATCTTGGAGCGGAGCTGGAGCATCAAACATTTTCCGGCTCCAGGTCACTGATTACTGTAATGCATTTTCATATATTTCTTTCCGATAAAATTGAGAAATATAAACAAGAGATGAAAGTTTAATATAAAATAGAATTTTGTACCATGTTTACATCGCAGTAATTAGGAAAGTTGAAAAATATAGCTAACTACATATTAAAAAAACGTTTTTGGCATACCTGTATAGTTTGCAGTTTTCAATAACTACCTAAAAATTCACTCATACTGTCAGAAAATTCACTCGCCAGTGGCTAGTAAAATGATACATTTTCCTACCCCTGAGCATGATATTGTTATTTTATTTTGATGTCATAAACACACTTCTCAGACTTATGGCAAATTATTTCACAAGATAATTCACTGATGATCTAGCAACCTATTTTTTGATCATTTGTACCTATTGAACTATGTAAAACCACTACATGAATCGTGATTCTTGTTAGTCCAGACATAATGCCTTAGAATAATCACATATATGGCATTCAAAAGTAGGTATAGGTACATTAGCAGAAATTTTACTAAAGGAAATATTCATGTGTATTTTAAAAGAAACTAGAACTTTGCTGAGATATAATCAGTTATTGTTAAAGTTTCATCGGAGCTTGAGCAAAGCATAGGTTTGCATTAAGCCTAACCAAAGAAACAAAGGTCAAGCTCAAATTGTTATTTTCGAGTGCTGGGTACAAAATGTATGAATTTTCTTAAATCACAGTTTATTTCAAGGAAAAATTGTTATTTAGTGAAAATTAACACATCATTTAAATTCATCTATGAACTTAAATGTTAAAATGAGTTTCATTACTTACGTTCCACGTAGTGCAGATAATAGATGTTTGCAGATTATGCATTTTGCGGAGTTCACAGAGTTTACTGTATTTCACTTTATTATAAGCATTCATTATGATTTCTAGCCCATTATTACATTGTTGCTCAAGAAAATTAAAACATTTATATCCCTTTTATGTTTATTTCTGCATTTGAATCACTTTCAGCATGATATTGTGTTATTTTATTTTCATGTCATAAACACACTGCTCAGATTTATGTCAAATTATTTCACAAGAAAATTTACTGGCTGTCTAGCATCCAATTTTTTGATCATTTTTACCATTTAAACAGTTGAAAGCGCTACATGGATCATGATTTTTTTTATTCCAGACATAATTTCTTGGAATAATCACATATAGCATGCAGAAGTAGGTATAAATACATTAGCAATAATTTTACTGAAGGAAATATACCTGTGTATTGTAAAATAAACAAAAACTTTATTGAGATAAAATAAGTTATTGTTAAAGTTTCATTGGTGCTTGAGCAAAGCATAGGTTTGCATTAAGCATAACCAAACAAACGTCAATGCTTTAGCTGAAATTATTATTTTCAAATGCACGGTACAAAACTCACCAATTTCAATATATTTCATACAATGTTGAAAAAATTTAAAACCTTTTTGTGTATTGCAATGCAAGAGTTCAAGCAATTAACAATATAAAGCAGAAATGAAATATTTGTATAGTAACTGTGTGCTTTTCATAGAAACATGTAAAAAGGAAACGTAAAATCTTAAAAATATGGAACGCTTAAATTTACAAATATCGCTTGTTTTACACTTACTGATTGAAATTTTGGCTAAAACGGTTTCAGTTAGATAAATTATTTTTCTATTTTCACGGTTAAAAAAGTTCAAATTTTAAAAGATTTCTTTAACTCGATTTTAGTTAATGAAATCTTGAAATATGCACACACAAATTGTTTTCATAAATTAATGTGACACTTTGATTTGTTTTATTTATTTATGGTTGTTTAATAAACCAAAGGTGGATCTTAATGTGAAAAAGTTTTTACATGTATTTTTAAAAAATAAGAATTTTTTCTATCAATTTCAACATATTTCATACAATGTTGAAAAATTTTAAGACTTTTGGTGTATTACAGCGCAAGAGTTCAAAACATTAAGAATATAAAGCAAAAATGAAATATCTTTATAAAAACTGTCTGTTTTTTCATAGAAACATGTAAAAAGGAAATATAAATTCTTAAAAATATGAAACGCTTAAATTTCCAAATATTGATTGTTTTACACTTAATTATTGAAATGTTGGCTAAAACAGTTTCAGTTAGATATCTTATTTCTATTTGAATCATGTTTATGAGTAACCTATAGTGTTAAATAGTTCAAATTTTAAAAGATTTCTTTAACTTGATTTTAGTTAATGAAAGCTTGGAATAATGCACACACATTGTTTTCATAAATTCTTGGACAGTTTGATTCGTTTTATTTATTTATAGCTGTATAATAGACCTAAGGTGGATCATAATGTGAAAAAGTTTTATTTTACATGTATTTATATATAATATATATATATATATATATGTCGTCAATTTTAGCATATTTAATACCATGTTGAAAAATGTTAACACTTTTGGTGTATTACAGTGCAAGAGTTCAAAACATTAAAAATATAAAGTAAAAATGAAATTCGTTTATAATAACTGTCTGCGTTTTCATAGAAACATGTGAAAAGGAAACGTAAAATCTTAACAACATGGAACGCTTAAATTTCCAAATATCGCTTATTTTACAGTTGGTAATTGAAATGTTGGCTAAAACAGTTTCAGTTAGATAAATTATTTCTATTTGTATCATATTTATGAGTAATCTATAGTGTTAAAAAGTTCAAATTTTAAAAGATTTCTTTAACTCGATTTTAGTTAATGAAATCTTGGAATAATGCACACACATTGTTTTCATAAATTCTTGGACACTTTGATTCGTTTTATTTATTTATAGTTGTATAATAAACCTAAGGTGGATCATAATGTGAAAAAGTTTTATTTTACATGTATTTATATATAAAAAAAATACATATATGTCGTCAATTTTAGCATATTTCATACCATGTTGAAAAATGTTAACACTGTTGGTGTATTACAGTGCAAGAGTTCAAAACATTAAAAATATAAAGTAAAAATGAAATTATTTTATAATAACTGTCTGCGTTTTCATAGAAACATGTGAAAAGGAAACGTAAAATCTTAACAACATGGAACGCTTAAATTTCCAAATATCGCTTATTTTACAGTTGATAATTGAAATGTTGGCTAAAACAGTTTCAGTTAGATAAATTATTTCTATTTGTATCATATTTATGAGTAATCTATAGTGTTAAAAAGTTCAAATTTTAAAAGATTTCTTTAACTCGATTCTAGTTAATGAAATCTTGGAATATGCACACACAAATTGTTTTCATAAATTCTTGTGACACTTTGATTCGTTTTAGATGGAGGATTGTAAAGGTCAATGGAAATCACGACTAGGAATTTATTGCATTGGTCTTTAATTTTTTTTGTGGTTTTATCTTTTTATCACTAACCTAAAAAAAGTAATGATATCAATACAAAAACCCTTAACGGGTTAAAAGTTTGTGACGCAGCACTTTATCTTTAGCTCTAAGAATTTTAAATTTGGAACTTAAAAATAATGATATCAAATTTTGAGTGACGCAATGCTATTAATTTACCTATACATATATATATCAAAATTTATTCATTGATGCTTTATCATTTACATCTCATAAATTCGAATTGTGAATTTTAAAAGATATGATATGAAAATTTAAGTGACGCCTTGATGTTGCTTAAAACGATTAGTTTTAAAATTCAATACAAATTTTCTTTTGGCTAAATACATTTACACATCTAAACAATACTTTTAATTTTCAAATGCACTGTTGAATATATTACTTTCACTGAATCTATATAATGCACTGAATTGTATTCATTTGAATAAATTGATTTATCTTTTGTGCCACGCTATGCAAAAATCAAAAGTAAAATTTATGTAAATACTTTTTTGCGTCATTGTATACAAACTAAGTTAAATGTATGCAAATGGATAATATGACCAAAAAACTATTTACATAAATTTTACTTTTGATTTTTGTATAGCGTGGCACAAAAGATAAATCAATTTATTCAAATGAATACAATTCAGTGCATTATATAGATTCAGTGAAAGTAATATATTCAACAGTGCATTTGAAAATGAAAAGTATTGTTTAGATGTGTAAATGTATTTAGCCAAAAGAAAATTTAAATTGAATTTAAAAACTAATCGTTTTAAGCAACATCAAGGCGTCACTTAAATTTTCATATCATATCTTTTAAAATTCATAATTCGAATTTATGAGATGTAAATGATAAAGCATCAATGAATAAATTTTGATATATATATGTATAGGTAAATTAATAGCATTGCGTCACTCAAAATTTGATATCATTATTTTTAAGTTCCAAATTTAAAATTCTTAGAGCTAAAGATAAAGTGCTGCGTCACAAACTTTTAACCCGTTAAGGGTTTTTGTATTGATACAAGTATACTCGTGACTGGCCAACAATGTCCTGATGTCTATGTATTACCTCTCACTGTGTCTTTCTTTTAAAGTAATTTTAAAGATATGCAAAAGCCAGATATGTAAGCAAACTATTTGTCAGACTAAATTTATCATGCATGTCTTTATGTCAAAACATTTCCCTTTTCAATTTTATAATTTTATCTAAGAGAGACATCTCTAAAAACTCTTAAAATTCAATTTATAAAACGCTAAATACTCTGTTTTGCTTATTTTCTTTCTTTCCTTTTTTTTCTTTCTTGTTTTTTAAACTTTTTATATATGAGTCATCATACCACTGTTTTTAAATTGTATTTTATTTCAAAATTATTTAAAGTTGTCAAGCTCAAGTAAATCCATTCATGTGAAACAGATTTTGCATTAGTTATATGTGACCATTGTTAAAAAATCGTGTTTCAATGCGATTTTGATCATACATATTCACTCGAATTGTAATAATTGCATTTTATATCTAAAAAATGTAGTATTAGTATTGACAAACAAGAAGTCTAAGGTTGCGTATAGACCAAATAATGTCACAAGAGACATAAATTATTTCGCCGGGCTTTCTCTGTAAAAATTCTGTGTGGTCAGTCGTCACCTTTTTTTTTATTGCTCTTCAAAACCTTCGAATCAAAGTGCACAAAAGCAGCAAAAGCAATTCTCTTCCCAGAAGCGTTGATAAACATGTCAGGGACGCCCACCCCATTAACGGCGCATTCTCTTGTGATACAATAAAAGAATTATTACTCAAACAAGCTAAAACAAATTTCGCATTCCGTCGTGTTGGCATATTGCAATTTTAAGTGGCCACCATCCGCGTCCAAACAGCACTGAAATACTCTCTTTATACTTCAAAATGTGTCTGCTAATAGGACCTGCGTCACTTATTAAATTACTGGGCACTTATCATAATGTTGTTACATTTTACGTTAAACAGATGTCTTTAAATATACGTCAGAATGCCACAATTGTTTACTGAAACTCGGTTTAAAATGACACATTCTTTTTATAATAAGTAAATAATGAAGATTAAAGGACAATTTTAATCATGGTTTCGTCATCAAAATTTGTTGTCATTTACTTTCGCTTTTCTTCTTTTGTCATTAAAGATCAGGGTGACACTGTACATTGTAGAATGTGTACATGAATACTTATACAATCTGTGTGAGTGTGTGCATGTACGATAAGTATATAAAAAATAATACACCGCATAAAATTTAATCGGCAAATTATCTCAAAGAAAAACGAAAATAGTCATTAAATTATGAAAAAATCTTCTCTTAATTTATGTAAAAAAAAAAAAAAAAAAAAAAAATCCGAACTTAGAAATTTCTTGTACAAACATCCAATTTTAACAGTATATCTGAATTTTTCAGTACATTTTACCTTCGAATACAAAATAGAAAGTTAAACGGGAATTATGAATGTTTAAAGTTCGAAATTAGCAATAGAAATTTCTTTTTAAAATTATTGCAAAACAGATCGCAGAGCGGTAATTTTTAAAGCAAACTAAAAATCTACTTGTTGGAATAAGATGTAATTTTCGATTCGCTAATTTGAAGCTCCTAAAAACCGATTCCTCTCAAAATATTCACTGGTTTGAATTTCTTTTTTATTGTTCTCGAAAATATTTTTTAAATGTGTATATTTCCGAGATTAATCTTCGAAAATATAACGAAATGTAACCTATGATTTTATTTATTTACTTATTTATTTTTTGTATCAGAGCTCAAAAATCTAATCAATAGCCACGAAAAACGAGCATCAGGCAAACTGAAATAGCGTAGACAAAATGTATGGTACAGCTTGTGCTCTAGCACTTGGAGCCAATATTGATAGGGTAATCAATAGTGAGAGCTATCAGTCATCAATAACCAATGTACTGACGATCAGTATGAAACTATAAACACCTTTCTGTAACTGGTGTTAGATTTTCTTGTTTCGTCAATGAGCTGTGTCTAAATCTGAAAAGAATGTTTTCGCAGTGGCGAAGCCAGAATTTGGCTCTACACTGTTTTTTAAAAAAAAAAAAAAAAAAAAAAAGCCTCGGAAACGTTACTTTTACCATTGGGGCAACAATGTGGCCCAACTGTTCTGTTATGTTTCAGCAGTTTTCGGTTAGATATTCGCAAATGTTTCCGCATACTTCGGTCAGATATTCGGAAACGTTTTCGCATATTTCAGTAGAATATTAAGAAACGTTTCTGCGTGTTTCGAAAATGTTTCTAGATATTTCGGAAATGTTAGTATATATTTTGGATATGTTTGTGTATGTTTCGTAAAGGTTTCTGCGCATTTCGGAAAACTTGTTGAATATGTCATTTAAAAAAAATATATAACTGGCTTTTTAAAAAGAATTAATACTATCCAATTGAATGCTATTGCGTAATAATTTTAGAATTATTGTTAATAGTTTGTTGCACAATACAAAATTAAACAACTCAGTCGAAATGTTTACTCTTGTTCATGAATCTATGATAGATATTAGATATTTGATTAATGAATAATAATATAGTTCTAGTATTAGCAAAGTACAAATAGCACGTTTTTATCATTTTTTAGTTTTGAACTTATGTTCCGATTCACAACTTTTGTAATGATGAAAAGCATCGTTTACATGACCGAAGAATTTCATAATTTCACTTTTACTGTTACGTTTTATCCTCGTTGTTTATGAATCACATATTTGTAAAAAGATAGTATTAAAAATTCGATTTGTATATTTATAAATAATTATTTTTTAAAATGCGGTCTCGTGAGCTCCATCCTGTTAAATATATCCTGTAACATTAGGAAAATTTTTAATTTAACTTCATATGAATAGATGGATTTTTCTATACCTTAAATAATTATTTTTTTTCGTATAAAAAGATACACATATTCAAAATATTTAATATCTGCGATTAATTATTTTATTTTCATGAATTGTATACTTGTATACTTATAAATAGATATATTTTCTCATGTTGTCTCAGCACTTCTCAATTTATACAAAAAAAAAAAAACTTTTAAAGGAATATATTTAGAAGCATGATAATTGTAAAACACAAAATTAAAAATGTATCTACAAATAGAGAAAGCTAAGAAATATATCTATTTATAAGTATTATAGTCATGAAAATAAATTAATTACTCAACAGATATATGAAATATTTTGAAATAGTATACTACAATTAAAAGATTAAAAAAAATATATATTAAAAAGTATTAAAAAAATCCATTTATTTTCGTAGAAAAGAATTTTTTAAAGACCTATAAATCAAATTTTCAATAAGATCTTTTTACAAATGAATGATTCATAAACAAATAGGATAAGACGTATTAGTATAAGTGAAATCATAAATTTCTTTAGTCACATAAACGATATATTTCATGGTTATTTCATCATTACAAATGTTGTGAATCGGAACATAAGTTCAAAACGAAAATGATAAAAACGTATAAACTGTACTTCACTAACACTAGTTACTCTCTTATATCTTTACAAGAAGAAAGTATTGGATTCATGAAAATTTTCGAATTCCGGTTTTCGACGGATTTACATGTTTTAGGGGTCAGAGAACCATAAAAATATGTTTTTATAAGGAGTATGTCTGTCCGTCTGCTTGTCTGTCTGTGTGTGTGTGTGACACAAATTTTGTGGGCACTCTATCTCAAGAACTAATGAACAGAATTTAATAAAACTTTAGATTCAGTTAGTACCTGATAGAAACTGGTGCTGATTAATTTTTAGTGTAAATCGCTCAACAGGTGGCGTTGTTATGCGACATTACTCCTGATTATCGCAATAGCTCTATCACAAGAAATAATGCCCGAATTTTCACCAAACTTCAGATTCAGTTAATCCCTGATATAAATTAGTGATATTTAGTTTTTAGTATAAATCGGCCAACAAGTGGCACTAATAGGCTGCATTTATCACGATTTTCGCAATAACTCTATCTCAAGACTAATGTGTGAATTTTTATCAAACTTCAGATTCAGTTAGTCTCTCATATAAATTGGTCCTGATTAATTTCTGAAGTAAATCGACCAACAGGTGGCGCAGCTATGTAGATTTTTTTAGGATTTCCGCAATAGTTCTACCTCAAAAACTAATTCACGGATTTTCATCAAACTTCAGATTTATCTACAACTTGACACAAGTTGTTACTCATTAGATATTGGTGTAAAACACCTAACCGGTGGAACTGATATGCTTCATTTTTCAGGAAATATTAACATGTATGAGATAGAAGAAAGTTTTGGGATTGTCACATCCGACTAGTACTACATTATTATTCGTTAATCAAATATCTACTATCTTATATCTATCATAGATTCGTGGACAAGAATAACTTAATAAATGGATTGCGACTTGGTTTTGTATACAAAAATTGTTAATTGTAGCGTACTCTGCCACTTCTTTAAGTTTGTCACTTTTTTTAAACAACCTGTACATGCCTATTTTTAAAATCAACATTATAATTGAAAAAGCATGCATACTTTATTTTGTAAAATTTTACGGTATATGTATGAATATTTTTATTTCTGTTAGTGATACCTCTGACATATATCATAATAAAAAAAATTGTTTTGTTTTTCTACAAGATTTATTACATTTGTAACTAGCAGGCTTCGCCCGCTACATTGATCGATTTCTCGAAACGAACCTTGAATACACTGAAATATATCGGTGAATTTCATCTTGTGCTTTAACGCAACATGGGCCTTTATCTGGAATGTCCTTCCACATTGCTGAAACGATACGAACTCCGTTGCGCTATTATATTTTCTAATGTATAATGTATATCTGAGAAAGTTTGGGCAGTTAAGAACCGACTCTTTTAGTTGATCATTTACAGCAGGATTGGTAAAAAAAAGATAGAACGATATGAAATGTGCTAAAACGCATCCCTGAAAAAAAAAAAAAAGTCTTTCTACCGGTGCATGTCCGAACAAAATCTGTTCATTAGAACCTTTTGAAAAGACTAATCTTTCATAATCGGGTTCACCGGATTATAGAACTTTCCTTCATAAATCAGAACTAAGAAGCGTTGAATATTATGCAATATACTAAAGCCTTCTCTGAAAAAATATTTAACTAACAATGCAAGTCTCATCAAAATCGCCCACTTTCCATGTAAGCGAATCTTTAATAATCGGTTTCATCTGATTAAAGAATTTCTCCCCATAATTGTATAACTATAAGCAACGTAGAATGACTAAAACCTTCCTTGAAAAATTATGTAACTGTGCAAATCCCATCAAAATACATTCAGCGGAACTCAAGTTATAAACATACGTAACGAAATTACAGTTTGCACATTTAAAATATAGCACTAAACATGTGCGAGACTTTCACATTTCGCAGTGCAATTTTTGAAAAAATTTCCTGATTCTTTTTTCATTAATTTTTAATCAAGAGCTTGTTTTTTTTTTTTTTTTTTCTTAAATCAAGTAGCGTATTTTAACGAAATTTGAGTGTATTATGTCAAAAAAGTGTTAAGAAACTTGTCGTATGATACTTCATTCATCGTTGTGTGTTTTGTATGTGCGTAGAAAAAGGGAAGTTGACATCAGAAGTAAAATATATGTCAATGAACCCAATTCACACTTTATTCTAATATTTTTTTAGCAATATCTAATATTTTTTAGGTGCAGGTTTAAACTTTTAAAAGAGAATTAATGATAAAAATATATGCAAGAAACATTAGACGAACCAGAATATCATCTCATTTATTCAATCAAAGTTATACAGTAAAAATAATCGAAGATGGCAAAAGATACGCGGGATAAAAAAAATTAACAATCGTATTTTAACTGCATTAAAACATGATGTCATCGCTTCGTGAAAAACCCGGGACAAAGAGAAATAAATTTAATACATATAAAATACAATTTAATCTGATACAACAAAGCACAGTTTTAAACCTAACACGTGAAATACCACTGCTTCGGTCGATCGATGGTATCTATTCTTCTAAACATTTCACTTTCAAATTTGCTTTTTAATCATAAATATAAAATAAACCCGTACGGAGACGTCACACTTTTTCTTTTTTGTACTATTTATTATTTTCTTTTAGAATCATTGCTGAGTATGAAATAATGCGGTATTTTATTTTTGTGGCAACATTGATTTGAGAAAAACCTCTCATTTCATTTGTGAAAGCAATGCTGATTTAATTTTTAATTAACTGCAATTTTAATTAAAAACATGTTTTAATGAAATGTGACTGAACTATGCCAGAAGCCGGTTCAAAATCCTTTCGAATGATACCTTATTCATCGTCCTGCGTTATGTAAATGCTTAGAAAAACGGATGTCGACAACAGAAATAATTAGCGTGTATAAATTTGAGAAAATGTTGAATAATAATAATAAACAAAAATCAAAAGGTATGTTTCAACTCAAAGAACGGCTTGTAATTTTTTTGTAATTAAATCTTTGTAAATTTACCCCCAATATTTAAAATTTACATGCGTAAAATTGTAATGAAAATATTTCACATAATTTTCTTTGAATGTCATTTCTGCAATTTCAATCTCATAGAGCAGTTGGAATAAAAGTAAATGTCCGACAAGTGCTGAAACTAGCCTTTTTTCTCTCGGGTGCAAACATAGAATTCGTCGCCCCCCCCCCCCCCCCCACCCGGCCTCCGCAAAGTAATTTTACAAAGAGAATTTCACTAAGTTTCTTATAACCGACTTTCTTTATAATTTAAAGTATGTAATAAAAAAATACGTAATACTGAATTACGTAATCAACTTTGTCAAATAGTGATTCATTAAAACACTGAAAACGAAATCCAAAGGAACCGGAAAAAAATCCGCTTTATACAGGTTTCTGTCTTAGCAGGTATAATTGATGGTATTCTTTCTGTTGGGAACATGTAATTTTTTCATCTAAGACAGGATTCTGTTATGTAGATTTCACAGATTTTACGGTAGTTGTAAAATTACAAATGAGGCGGTTAAAGTGACAGTGACACATTGATAGATAGCCACATTGTCTTAAGAGACTACACTAGTAAGGTGCAGAAACTCGCTAGCTAATGTTAAACCTATGTGAGCGTCCTTTCCAAATTTCTATTTCTCGCTTGCACTTTAATATTTTCAAATGATTTTTTCTGTTTGGGATAGCTGAGGTATATCTCTAATCGGGTAATCTTTACTTTTTTAAATTTTGTTGCAGCTTTTTTTTTTTATAGTTACTTTCACTTTCGGAACCGGTTCCGAAATTAAAAATAGCCTCATTAAAAAAAACTGCAACCAAAATCGAAAACGTATACAAACTAACAACTTTAAAAATCAACCTCATCTATCCTAAGAAGAAAAATAAATAAAAATATTAAAATGCAAGCGAGAAATTTGAAAAGGACGCTTCAGTACATTTAATATTAGGCTAGTGTTGGTTCTTAAGAACTCAAAAACCAATCTTCATTTGGCGCCCCGTATTTTTGTCGTTCTGACGCCCGGGGCACATGCTCCCTCTGCCCCCTCTAGTTTCGACCCTGCTACAAGTATTAGACAATATGTATTTACCTTGCTAAATCTCATATGAAAGTCATCCTCCCCTTTATTTGGGTTACAAACTGTCAAAAATGATGATTTTTCAATTTTTTCAACATTAATATTGTTATAATTGAGAAGGGAAAGAGATAACAGCTTGTCTTTTTTTATTTTGACTGACATGCTGGGAAGTATACGTAAATGCCTATAAAAATGCATAGTTTCCTCATGAGATATAAATTTCCAAAAACTGACATTTTAACTAATGTTTAACTATACTAATGTACTCAATTTCTAAAAAATGCAGGTAAATCCCAGACAATTACTTGATGTAATGAAAATAAATGCGTAGATTTGTGATATTTTTATTTAATCTATGTGTGTAAAAAATGTGTAAGATTTTATAAACCTTTGAGTTTTGAGTTTTGTATAAACATACAAAATCGCAGCTCTGGGAGGGGTTTTAATCCCGAACTCTTCCCCCCATCCTTCGCTGCACCTGTGTGTTTTGAAACACATTTGTAAATTTACTTTTAGCGTCAATCTGAATTAGAAACCTTTCATTATTGAAGATACATTTTTTTAAAGTTTGAAAATAAAAACAGGCAATCCTAATTACATTGTTTTATTGAACTCAACTTGATTTGTGTATGTGATTCAAAATTTTAATAGTTTTTTAAATCATATCCAGATATGCTAGAATTAAAAAAAAAAAAAAAAAAAAAAAAAATGTACAAAGGTGTGCTTCCGATGGCAGTTCAATGTTATAATTTTTTAATGACGGAATTTTTTTTTGCATATAATGTTATTCTCACATTAAAATACAATTATTCTAAAGTAGTCTTTCTGTTTCCATACTCGTGTGTAAATATCCTTGTTTATGGAAAGGAAATATTATTATTAGTGCTTTTTAAATTTACGGAAAAATTGGTAACTAAATTACTTTTTTGAATTATGAAGTAAAATGAATTAAGATAGTGCAGTTTTGAAAATAAAATTGAAAATATAAACTTAAAAAATGTTCCTGAAAAAGGTTGTTAAAATGCTAGTTTTTAATACTATAAAACTTTTTAATCGAACTATTTTACCTTTTTCAACATTAAAGAGCATTTCTTCGAATTAAAATCTGTTTGCTTCAGCGAACTTATTGTACATTTCACTATAAAATTTCCAGTTTTCATATTTTTATATGCAATATTTTTCTTATTATAAGTCAACAAAGAACCCCGGATACAATTAATTTAATTACTGAAGCGACAGGGATCACAATCCTGAATTGGCAGCATCTTTAAATAATGCCCTGTAAAACACGCCTTTCATTTCTTGAAAGAGGTTCGAAATGATTAATTACACTTTTGACATCTGCAGAAGTTCCAGTTGAACACTCAACCGACCGCCTGTTACCCCCAACAGCGCAACCACGGGGACGTAGATATGGGATAAGTGGTTTCCTTGTTCGATGGTTTTTTAGAGATAAATTTCAACAAAGATGGAGTATTTTGGGGGTTGACTTTTCAAATCATCCGTAGCCGGAGTCTGGAAGTAGGGAGCACGGAATGGAGCTGCGTCACATCACGTGATTATGACGTTAAGGAGAACTTTCCCGATCCTTCCACAGGGACTTCGAACTTAAAAGGGGAAGAAGAAACGGGGAGGGAGGGGGGAAGGCGCCAAGACAAAGACTCGAGCACAATTCACTTGCTCTTTTGAGCTATTCTGTCCTAAAGACACGTGATAAACGGATTATATAAGCACCATTTCGTATATTAAGCGGGTTTTTTTACATCAAGGGACAAATTTTCTTCGTATATTAAGCGGGATCGTATCTTATGCGTACGTATATTAAGCGGGTAATTTTACACAGGTTTAATAGGCATTTTTCAAGGGACCGACGATAATTCGTATCTTAAGCGGGATCGTATCTTAAGCGGGCGTATCTTAAACGAGTTTCACTGTATTTGAATATTAATGTTTTCACACTAGACTATTTGTGTCTTATCATACATTGTTTTATAGCTGTTCCATACCTTCCTGTTAGTGGGGAGGTATGGGACATATTTTGAAATTTTCAGTTTCTTTAATTATAAAATTTTTCTGTTTCTATATTATTCAAGAACATTAGAAAATGTTTAATTTTGTACTCTATAAACCGGAATTTTTGTTTTTGTGTCAAACAAGGTTGATTTTCTTATTTTTGTAAAAAGTGTCCCATTCCTCCCCACTCTTACCCTATTTTTAAAGATCTTTAAAACTGCTTAACTTGTTTATCTTTAATTTGCATTTTATTATTAAATGTGGCCTAAACATTTATATTTGTTTCAGGTACATTTGCTTATGTTGCTGCTGTTGTTGCAACTCAGGCTGGAAAAATCGAATAATTTGAATGTACTGAAGTTGTTGGTGAGTTATATTTGTATATTTTTTCTGTGATTGGAGAGAAGACTTTCTCCATAGTGGATTTATTAAGTTAGTGATTAGTAATTTATGAACTTCTCATAAGGGTGTTGTGCTTTTTGTGTTTCCCAGTATTAGACAAGGCAACACCAAATTAAAATAATGTTATGAAGTATCTAGAGACCATTTAAATTAATATATTCTTTAAGTAAAATTTACCATTGTAACTAGGGATTGACCGGAGCAGCAATTTTGCCGAATACCGAATACCAAAGCTTCGGTCAAAGTGTATACCGAAGCTTCAACATTCGGCAACCGAATACTTAAAAATTTTTAATAAACATTTTTGCATATATTAGCTTTTTTAATAAACTTTAATTTAAATTAAATTCTTAATCATTTAATTCAGATTTATTTTTATTCTTAAATCTAATTACACAAAAAAAATTTAATGACTTATTTCCAATTTACATTCACAAATTCATTAATCCATCATTTATTTTTTATTATTTTATCACTAGTCAATACCCAAAATAGCCTACAGGCCTGTATTAAACTATATAGGCTGTTATTAAGGATAAAGGATATAGGATATACATATCTTAGCTATACAGAGATGAACTCTGACATACTTATTTGAAATGTATGTTAAAGAAAATACACATTAAATAAATTTAAATTAAGAAAACTAATGTAGAAATAATTAAAATTAAATGATAAGGGAAAGATGCCCATCTTCCTTACATTTTTTTTTCTCTATCGTAGACAGTTGTTTTGATTTGAACCCTATGTAGACTATTTTAGGAAGGAAAAAGTTTTTATTAAAAATGGCCTTTGACTTGTTTTTTGTAGCGCAGCTAAACTCTGAATTCATGCACATAATATTGAAGCTCATTGTTTAGTCTATTCTACTTCTAAGTAAAAGATATTTCTTCTGTTTCTAAGAAAATATTTATCTGCAATTATTCGGCCGAAAACTTAAAAGTATTCGACCGAAGCCGAATGTTTGGTTTACATACCGAATACCTAATCGACTATTCGGTATTCGGCCAATCGCTAATTGTAACAGCAAGTTTTAATCCACTTCATAAATCTTTAAATTGCCAAATAAAATACAGTATTTTTAAAATTATTTATTTAGTACTTTTCAGTATAGGAGCCCTGGCAAATTTTTACATTTGATTTTCTTTTTAAGCTTGCTGCAATTCGGGCTTCAGAAAGTGAGAGTGAGAGTTGTTACCAAATGATATAAACAGCTGTGAAAACAAAACTTATGAACTTTTAGGCTTGGTTTATAAGAATTCGTGGAACAAATGTGTTTGCAAGTCTGGAGAAAAGTAGTTAACCCCTTTGCGACGGGAGCCTTTTACGAAATGTTTAATACTTTGCTACCGGTTTTAAAAAACAGAAGTTTGTGCCTATTCAAATCGGGAAAATGCTCGGATTAAATAAAGCAAATTTTACAGTAAAATTTTACTGGTGAGGATAAACGAGGATTCTTAGGCCTATTCCCGGCACGTATACGTGTCGCTCGTCCCCAAGGGGTTAAAATTAACCTGTGGGAAAAAGACAAAATTTTGGTAATGAACTGTTCTTTGTTGCAAACCAGATTTATTACAGCCACTGCTAGCTGTTTCAGGAGGTGGTAATAAATTTTTACAATATCGTTTTGCATTTTTTTTTTTTTTTTTTTTTTTTTTTACACATTTTGTATGTAGATATTTTTACATTTGATTCTGTTCTTAAAATTATTCTGTTTTTTAAAAAAATCTGGCCTACTCATAACTAACTTAAAAAAAAATTCTGCATAATCTAAGTAATATTTTTGTATTATTTCTGTTTAACTGAATTTTATGATCTAATCTTCTATATCAGTGGTTCTCAACATGTGTACTGCAGCACAGTAGTGTGCCACGAAAAGATCTCAGGTGTGCCGCAAAACTTTTAAGCAAGCTGCGTCAAATTTTTAAAAATTCGAATATTTAATGTCAGACATTTCATATTATACGATTTACTTTGAAATAAAGTTTGGTATCATAAATTTGCTTTATTTGGGAGATTTTTCTTCTGTTACTCATTATAAGAGTATACGAGGAAACCCTAAAAATGGTCTTACGTCTCTTGAATTAAATTATTTCAGAAAACAAAATCATGTCTCCTGAAGCAAAAAGATTATAATTTAAAATGTAGTAGAAAATATTGTTAAAAAATGATTTAAGAGTATGCCTGTCTGAAGATTTTATCTTACACAGAAAGTCTTCTCATTTTTAAAAAAGTCCAACTCTGGTATTTCTTTAAATGCTAAGCTTAACGTGGTAAATTAGCGACAGATTAATATATATTTTTTAACATTACCAGTTCCTTTCTTTATACAATTTCCTATAGGCTGTTGCCTATAATTTCCTGCACTTCTATTGATCAGTAAACATATACCTTGAATCCGCTTCTCCATATGTATGGTAAAATTCCACTATGCTTTGCATTGATGATGGTTATGCTGAATGATAGCAAAACTAGTGTTAAAAAGTTACTTAAAATAGTGTTTCTTCTGCTTATAAATATTGATCAGAGTTAAGCAAAACTAGTGTTAAAAAGTTGCTTAAAATAGTGATTCTTCTGCTTATAAATATTGATCAGAATTAAAGAGTAATGTATAAAAAAGGTTATAAAATTTTATTTAAAATAATTTTCTTTTCCTTTATTCGGCTCGGATGGCTTATTTTGTTTGTGATAGTAAATAAATTAAATAAAAAATTATATGAAGTCATTTCTTATGTACTGATAGATAATCCTTCCCTTTTTTAAGTCATCATAATTTTAGTGTGCCGCACACATTTAATTCAAGATTTAAGTGCGCCGTGACGTAAAAAAGGTTGAGAAACACTGTTCTATATTCAGATGCGAAATTTATTAAAAATCAAAGCTTACTTTTGAAAGTTTTAATATTTCTTTTATTTTCGATTGTTTTTGTATGTTAATGCGCTGAAAATTTCGTTATTGAATTTGATTGTAATTACGGAAGTACAAGAAAATTTCATTTATTGAAGTTGATCGTACTTAAGAAACTCTGAAGATATTTTGTTTTGAAATGTGTCAATCACTTTAAAACATTAACTTTTTTAAAGTGCCATTAAAATAATTTTAGTTTTGAAAATAACTGTCATATTGCAACTTCTGAGTTTCAGATTGGTGATCATTTTCAAAAATGGTTATTTTGGGAAAAAAATCACGAAGTTCATTCTGGGGACCACAAACACATACATCTGCTCTGAATTTATATGTTGGAGTTGGATAAATTTGATTTATATATATGTATTATAGTTGTTTTCTATATACAATTTACTTGTATATATACTGTTTGTATTACAAAATAGACAGCTTTCTTATATTAAATAAATTTCTTTTGGTAATGAATACTAAATTATTATCATTTTACTAATTAAAGCATAAAACTGTGTATCGTGTTTCTAATTAGAGAGTCAATTGTTTAATAATTATTAAGAGCCTTTCCCTCATGAAAACAACCGCTCGCTGTTCTTAATCCTTTTTTTTAAAAAATCTCATTCCCATTTCAATATTTAAATTTTTTTTTCCCACATTTGATAGCTGAGGTCGATTACCACAAAGACCCTTTTTTACTTTTTCGATTTTTTTTTTAGAGACCTTTATTTACTGGGATAATTTCAATTTCAAAACTGGTTCTGAAAATCAAAGCGCCCCCCCCCCCCTAAAAAACCTGCAAACAAAATCGAAAAAGTAAAAAAGGTTCTTTGTGGAGATTGATCTCAGCTATTCAATACAAAAGAAAACAAAAACTTAAAAATACTGAAATGCAAATGAGATATATATTTTTTAATTTCTGCCATGGGATTAACATTAGCAAGCAGGTGTTTTTGCGTGAGTGAAGTAGCCCCTTAATTTTAAACAGTGTTAACAATTTAATGTTAAATGCAGTTTTTAATTATTTTAATAAATGTAAATATCTGTAGTTTTTGATATAGTTTTCCACAATTATTATAAAATTTTTATGTACATTATGTTATTACAGTCGAACTTGCTTATAGCGAGCACGAAGGGGCCCGTGATATTTGCTCGATATAACCGGGTGCTCATAACAAACGGGTTCCGTAAGGAATTGTAAAAATTCATGCATACTTACTTTATTATAGATACTTTATCTAGTGCTGTAGTTGGAAAAAAATATTTGTGGGAACTCGCCTTTTCATAAGAGTAGATGTTGCTGCTACCGGATTTTTGCTAAGCCAAAATCCAATTTAAAACATTTAGCCAAATGCCAACTTTTTTCAATTAACAGTTATAATTATTATATTCTGGTTTTTATAATATTTTATTCGTATAGCATTCATCTAAAAGCAATACCGTCAAACTTTGGAACTCAAGAAAACTTTGGACCTTGCTACTTTGGTCCATCCCACAAAAAAGGTTTTATCCTTTGTATTAAACAAACAATACAAGATAATTCGGAGTTTTTGCCCTTGAAAAATATTTTAGACAATACTATAGGGTATTTGAATACTTTGGAAATTTTCTTTTTGTGGCAACACTGGATGTGTTTGTAAACAACTGTTTTCGTGTGTAGAATGTAACTCTCCAAACTTTCTATAGTGATACAATCTGGATAAGCGATACAAATAAGGTAAGTGTCAAAATATTAACTTTAGTAACATGTAACCCATGTGTGATCATAGTTTTTCCTTTAACTTTTTATTTTTACAGTAAATGTTTACATTTTCATAAAGCTAACATAACTAGCTTTTCGGGGCTACTTTGTGCCAGGCCTTTTTTGGTCCGGAAGGAGCACCAGTTACTCAGAAATGCCTTTTATACAACCAAATCTCTTAAAAAGTGTATTAACATTTTTTTCAAATGTTACAGTAATTATTTTTGTTCCAGTTGCTGAGGATAACATGATGAAAACTGTTTCTTATGTCTTTAATATTAACATTTGGTATATTAAAATTAAAATCTAGATTTAAACATGACCTTCATTAAGAGATCACCTCTCAGAGCGACTAATTTTTATTGGAACGAATGTGGTCGCTTTAGGGAGGTTTTACTGTATTTTAAATATTCACTTTAATTGGAATTTGTCGTTTTTTAATTATGTTTGATTCTTATATAACAGGGTGTCATTAATTACTATTGCTACACTATGTCATTGATCACTGCGTAAAATAGTTGGTTGGCAATTCTGTATTCAGATTTATAAAACCATTAAACAATACATTGTGAATACTGCATAATTTTACCACTAACTATTAGATTTTAATATAATCAAATATAGTTTTTTATCTTAAAATGAGGATGGACATGCATGTTATACGAAGGCATATCATACATGTAAAAATACTATTAGTCCTTTAAAATCCTCAATGTTGTAAAAATATTTAATTTTCAAGCTATAACTTTTGGTGAATAAATTCAAATCTCACATTTACAATTACATAGTTTGTAAAATTTAATAAACAGAATAAATAAACTATAGCAATTTATTAATTGTTATAGCAAGTATTTACTTGGTCAGATTTTGATTTTGACTCATTGTATCTTTCTAGGGAGTGTCGAAATGAAGTTTGAAGAAGGCGTGCTATGTCTAACTGCATTGGAAAGGTCCTTGCAAGATCTGCTGATTGTGATAGAAATTATTTTCAAAGGAAAAGAATGAACAGATAAACAAGAAATAGATGACTTGCTGCAGATTTTTTTTTTTTTTTTTTTTTTTTTTTTTTTTTTTTTTTTTTTTTGTAATAGTATAATTATGAATAATAATAGTTTGTAAATAAAAAACCTTTAATTCATTTTTGTGATTAATAAATTTTATTTGTTTTACATAGTAAGTTTTATTTATATTTCTAAGAATTTAAGTTTTTTTTGTATCAGCACTTCCATGTTTGAGATATGTCAATAAAATATTTATAAAATAAATTTACAAACTTTTAAAATTATTGTAAATTAAACTTAAAAGTTGCTATTCATGACCAAAAAATGAGAAACGATTGACAAGAAATAAGTCATAAAATCTAGCTAAATAAATTTTAATTTAAATGAAACATTTATAAATTATGACGATATTGAAAAGCTAAACTGTTTAAATTTCTATTTATTTCAAATGCCTGATATGCAATTTAGACATTATCAATTTGTATTTCTAAAAAAGTATTATATAGCTTCACCTAGGCAGTGAGGAAGCTCCATAATATATATACAGTAGCCTCCCGCTTAACCGTCCTAAACGGGACCGAGGGTTGGCCGGTTAAGAGAGAAACCGGTTGAACCGGAGAAATAAAAAAATATTAAAGTAACTGCATGTTTAATTAATTAAATGCGTAGGATGCATTTAGTTTTTTAATTTGATTAATTTTAAAAATGTACATATTTTCTATATTTTGTGAAATGAGTACTAGTTGTAATTAACTGAATTGAATTAAAAATTGTCAGAAGTGACACATAATGAGCAATATTTAATACAAATTAAATTGTTGAAAATCTTGTCACATACCTTTATAAGAAGTTGAAATTATTCTACATTATGTAAATTTAAGTTAATTAACCGAAATTTTCTGAATTTCGCCTGATGTTCAGGATAAGAGCCAGCCAGTTAAGAGGAAGGCTACTGTATATATGTATGTATGGATGGATGGATATACTGAAAAGTACCATGTTTTAATTATCTTCTTTCTTTTTATTACTTAAGACTTTTTAAAATATTTTTTAATTTAACTGTTTTGTGTGTGGGGGGGGGGGGGGGAGGGGGGTGTTAACACTGAAATTTGTTGTGTTCAAATAATTTTTACTTTCTACTAGCCACCATGTCTTACCGATTTCATCAACTAAGTAAGCATTAGAAATTCTGAATTGGAATTAAGATAGCTTTATTGTTATATTAGTCTATTTTTTGTGTAGGTGTACAATTTCTGGAAGTTTTGAAGTGATGGAAAAAAGCATTTTACTATTTTAGGGGGGGGGGGGGGTGATAGATTTTTTTACAAATAAGAGCTTTTCATAAAAAATATTAAACATTTTTTGAATTTATGTACTCTAAAAATAAAACGGTTTTATTTTTAGTTCATATGAATATATTATCAAATTAATAAAAATAGAAATAAAAATTTACTAAAAAAATTTTAGTTCCATAATACTTTTTCATGCTGAATTTAACAGCATGGTTTGTAATGTATTATTTAACTGTTTTTGATTGTCATTTTGGTTGCACTTTCTATTTTAAATTGCCATTAAAACTAATTTTTAAATAAAATAAAATTTGCTGCAATTTGTGTTTATGTAATGAAAAAACGGTATTTGAACAGATTGTTTATCCCCCCCCCTCCCCCCTAAAGTAATTCAGACTCTGACTTAGAAGGAAGGCAGTCATAACGATAAAATATAATTTTTGTTCTAACTTAATTACTTTTTAAAATTTGAAACTAATAATATAGATTTTTTAATTTAGGAGTAATTTAAAAAAAAAAATAGTTGGGTTTGAAAGCACAACAGCAGGTGGATTTATTGTTTTTAAATAAATTTTGACAGAAATTTGCTTTTTCTTTTCTTTTGCAAGTTTTATATGTAATAAATAAGTCTAAAGAAGTGAAAAGAATAAACTATTTTAGCTACATGTTATTTTTTAAAATTATGGTTAAGTATTTATTGAGTACGTGAAAAAGTATATGAAAAACTGTTCATGTAATAAAAATTATTTTTTCAAATAATGCATATTTTAGCCTTACCATTTCCTCAAATCAGTATATGATATAATTTTGGATATGACTTTTTATTTTTAATGAGAAAAGTAGCATTTAATTATCAGTTTTACAAGTTAATCATGGGTCAATCCAGGCAAAATTTGGGGGCTGTTTAGGGCCCTTTCACAAAAATCTATTTAATAAAATAGGCCCCTTCACAAAAAAATTTAATAAAATGGGCCCCTTCACAAAAATAAATTCAATAAAATGGGCCCCTTCACAAAACTCCTTTTAATAAAATAGGCCACTTCGTAAAATTCTTTTTCATAAAAACTATTTTAAAATGTGCAATTTGTAAATAAAACCAGGTCACACACACACACACACACAAAAAAAAAAAACTTTAGCAAGGAGATTTAAAGAAATTTTTGTTAATAAATTCTTGGTTTGAATTTGAGTAACTGGATTTCAACTTTCGTTACAAAATGTTACTTTTCCCAAAAATATAATAAAATTCACAAAAATAACTTTTACTTTTCACAAAAGGGGCCCCAAGAATAAAAACCTGCGTCGACCCCTGTTAATGATTTTATGTAGAGTAATGAACATGAAAAAGATCAGATTGTAGAGTGAAAATAAACATGGTATTCCAACAGAGTATTCATCCCCCAGCATTGTAGAGTCGGTAAGTTCAAGACGAAAATTGTCACAAGAATAAAATATAAATTTTGTTCTGCGTTAATTGAATGTCTTTAGAAATTGGAAACTCTCAAATTTTATTAATGCTTTGATACTTTTTTAATAATGGAATAATTTGACTCAAGAAACAACACAGGCCGATTTTTGAATATGTAACTTAAGGGGGCTGGTCACTCAGTTTCCGATTTCCTCTTACTAATGTAAAGTCTGGGCATTCGATGCATTCATATATTTGAAATATCTCCTTGGGGAAATTAATATTTTTAACTTCTATTTTTTGTGTACAGTTCCTAAAAGATGTCTCTTTTTTTTTTCTTAGTTCTCAAAATATTTCTAAAGTATAGCCTTAATTTTATAGGAAGTGTTAAGAGCTTACTCATAGTTTGCATGCTTTTAACACATAAAATATTAAATTCAGCATAGAATTTAGAAATACTTTGAAAACTAAGAAAAAAAAGAGACATCTTTTAAGAAGAGTACACAGAAAAAAGATGTTAAAAATATGAGAGAAGATATTTTAAATATACAAATCCATCAAAAGTCCATAGATTTAACATTACAGAGGAGAATTCCGAAGCTGAGTGACTAGCCCCCTTAACCCATTGACAACGAGCCTCTTTTACATTTCTTTTAATTCTTTGACACCAGTTTTTCCTCGTTGTAATTTTGAATTATTTAATCGTCCAAAATTTGCAAATAGATAATGTGAAAAATTCCAAATTAAAATACTGGTATTCAAATTTAAAAGTTTAATTCATCTTACACGGCAAGCTTTCTTGCCAACCGGCTTTAATGAGTTAACACAAAATATTTTCAACTAAACTGTGGCAAAAGATTTACAAAAAAAGGGGGGGGGCAAAGTTTATATATAAATACAATTAAACAATGTGAAGATTTATATTTATGTTAAGGGCAGAAAAGAATAAATTCTTTCAGCTACATATTTTTAATAATTATTGAATATTTCTATTATGTAAAAAAAAGAAAAATTGGTAATAAAAATAATTTTATACAAGTAATACTATATATATTACACTTTCAACCTTACCATTTCCACAAAATGCAATAATTTGTATAATTTTGCATATCACTGTTTTTTATATGAAAAGTAGCATTTAATTATCTATTTTACAAGTTAATGTTTTCAAGTAGAACATTGTAAAGAAAAAGTTAAAAAACACCCTAATGTACCTATTATAAAATTATTTTATTAATGGTATTTCAATTTTACTAAAAAAAAAAATAAATACCTTCGAAAAAAGAAAAGTTTTTCCCCCCAAACAATTTCTAGGTTATTTCAGAGCATTTCCATCACTAATCATTTGTCAAATTGTCACTCAACATACATAAAATTCGTCCTTTGGATATTTTCTGCATTATTGTGAAAGTGAATTTAAAAATTTGATTTTCTATATCATCGAAATATATATATATATTATACATAAATATATATTTCTATATCAGCCAAATAAAAATTTTATTTTAAATAACTTAAAAACACTTTATATACATATGTATTCAAACCTGGATTCATTAATATACAATGGCTAACATTTCCCTCCCTAATATAAAGAGATATTGATTACCAATATTATGCCAAGAGAGATAATCAATATCTTCCTATGTTGGAAAAAAAGAACTAGTATGCTGTGGCCATTACAAAACTTTCTTCTATATGAATCACATCAATTAAATCATTCAAATAGTACAAGAAATTACATCAATTTAGCCCCAATTCATATCAAAGTATATGTGAATTTGAAGTTTGATGAAAATTCGTGCATTAATTCTTAAGATTATACCGGAAAATTTGAAAAATGTAGCATAGCAGCGCCACCTGTTGAACGATTTGCAACAAAAGATAAACAGCATTAATTCATATCCAGGTATACCTGAATCTGAAATTTGTTGAAAATCCAAGCATTAGTTCTTGAGATAGATGTATTGCAGAAATCGCAAAAAATGCAGCCTATCAGCGCCACCTGTTGAGCGATTTACACCAAAATGAATAAAACGTTAATTCATGTCAAGGACTAACTGAATCTGAAGTTTGATGAAAATCCGTGCATTAGTTCTGGAGGTTGAGCTATCGTGAAAAATGCTGCATAGCAGCGCCAACCTGTCGAGCAATTTACACCAAAAACTAATCAGCATCAATTTATATCGGGGACTAACTGAATATAAATTTTTATTAAATTCCGTGCATTAGTTTTTGAGATAGAGCGGCCACAAAATTTGTGTGACATACATACAGACAGACATTTTGTAAAAACATGATTTTCGGAACCTCTGACCTCTAATAAAACATGTAAATCTGTTGAAAACCAAAAATCGAAAATTTTCACGAATCCAATACTTTCTTTTTGTAAAGATAGAAGAAAGTAAAAAGCTTTGCCATTTTATAATGTCGAATCCAGTTTTGACCAATATCACCCTGTCCGGCTTTCCCTGATGTTGGAAACTAGTATGTTGCGGCCATTACAAAACTTTCTTCTATATAAATCACGTCAATTAAATCATTTAAATAGCACAAGAAATTACATCAATTAGGCACCCATTCATATCAAAGTATATGTGAATTTGAAGTTTGATGAAAATTTATGCATTAGTTCTTGAGATAGAGCTATAGCGAAAATTCTGATAAATGTAGCATAGCAGCGCCACCTGTTGAGCAATTTACACCAAAACATAAACAGCACTAATTCATATCAAGGTATACATGAATCTGAAGTTTGATGAAAGTTCGTGCATTAGTTACTGAGATAGAGCTATAGTGGAAATTCTGAAAAATGCAACATAGCGCACCTGTTGAGCGATTTGCACCAAAACATAAACAACACTAATTCATATCAAAGTATACCTGAATCTGAAGTTCGTTAAAAATCCAAGCATTAGTTCTTGAGATAGAGTTATTGCAGAAATCACAAAAAACAGCCTAGCAGCGCTACCTGTTGAGCGATTTACATCAAAATGTATAAAATGTCAAGGACTAACTGATTCTGAAGTTTGATGAAAATTCGTGCATCATTTCTTGACATACACCTATAGTGGAAATTCTAAAAAATACGGCATAGCAGCGCCACCTGTTGAGTGATTTCCACCAAAATGTATAAAACGTCAAATCATGTCAAGAGCTAACTTATTCTGACGTTTGATGAAAATTCGTGCATTAGTTCTTGAGCTACAGCTATAGTGGAAATTCTGAAAAATGGAGCATAGCAACGCCACCTGTTGAGCAATTTACACCAAAATGTATAAAATGTCAATCCATGTTAAGGACTAACTTATTTTGAAGTTTGTTGAAAATCCAAGCATTAGTTATTGAGATAGAGCTATTGCGGAAATCGTAAAAAAATGCAGTATAGCAGCTCCACCTGTTGAGCGATGTACACCAAAAAATATAAAAGTTCAACTCATGTCAAGGACTAACTGAACCTGAAGTTTCATGAAAATCTGTGCATTAGTTCTGGAGATTGAGCTATTGCGGAAATCCTGAAGAATGTGGTATAGCAGCGCCACCTGTTGAGCGATTTATACCAAAAACTAATCAGCAGCAATTTATATCAGGGACTAACTGAATATAAATTTTTATTAAATTCCGTGGTTGGCTCTTGAGGTAGAGCGCCCACAAAATTTGTGTCACATACAGACAGACAGACATTTTGTAAAAACATGTTCTTCGGAATCTCTGACCGCTAAAACGTGTAAATCCGTTGAAAACCGAAAGTTGAAAATTTTTACGAATCCAATACTTTCTACTTGTAAAGATAGAAGAAAGTAAAAAGGTTAGCCATGCAATATCGGCCGGTCCGGCGTTCACCAATATTGGCCGGTATTGAAAAATCGCTGTTCCCGATATTGCTGTGCTACCTGGGGTATTGCTGTACCTTCCTATTCTACAGAAAGCATATTTTAGTGCAACTCGGAAACACATATAAATTTAGTTATGTTAGTAACAGTGCAAACCGTTTTACCTCATAGACCATAACATTACGGAATAATTTTGTGTGCCAGTGTAAATGAACTATAAGTGGTATACATAACATTTTAAAGAAAGGTTTTTGTAATGCAGTTCAATAATTCATATATACTTCGTTATGTTTTGAAAAGTGTGAAAAATACACTGCAAATTATTTTTTCTCATATACCAAAATGTAACGTAATACTTTTGAGTGTCCCTATAAATATAATATATTTTCAATGGGAAGCTTCAATTACATGGCAATCCGAATATATTTACTCGAGTTAGAGCACGAATAAACTGCAGACAGATACACAAACCAAATTCATAAACGCTTTTTAACGCTCTTGGAAAGTTTTAGCAAGAATGAAAATTCATGCGTCAAAGATAGATTATGAAACACATTCAGAATGCTGCAACAAAACTTTATTGTTTACTAAGTAAACAATTTAGAAAAAGCATAATACATTTGAAAACTCAAATTCAGCAATTACAACCAATAGTCAAACAAAATATCCGAATTCTTTTGTGTAGCCCTGTATGTGATCTATAGATTTGTATGTGTACATACTGTAGTATGTTACTGTATACTACTATGTATATATACTGTATGTGCTAAAATTTACTTCAGTCAGGAAATACATAGCAATAGCACAATTGAAAATCCCTCTTCAGCAATTTCTTTCAATAAACGGACATGTACGTGGGATCTTTTGAGCAGCCCTGTATATGATCTATAGAGTTTATATGCACCAATTAATATGCAGATAATTAGTTACATTTAAAAATGCGTAACACAACAAAAACGAGCTACCAGCAATTATTGTTCGTTGACAGTACTGTAGCCAAATTCTTTTGACTGTACCTGTAAATGAACGGTACATTATATACATATTGCAAATCCTACACTCTATAGTAATTTCCTGTAGCGCACCTCAGTGACATGGATCAATTTGAATATATTAAATTACGCTGTGAATGATATTTCCCCATAGCGCGTCATGTAACGAAATTCAATTGAGTGTCCTGTAAATGAACAATGAACGTTACATTCTATGTACACCATATTCTAGAGTAAGCACCTTATAGTGCACCTCAGTGATATGTATCAATTTGAATATGTTTAAAAGAGTGTAACATCATTAAAATACGCCGCAAGCGATTTTCCCCATAGGATGTAACGTAACGAAATTCTTTTGAGTGTCTCTGTAAAAGAACCATAAGTGCTACATGCTTCAGTTTCAGTACCAAACATGCCATAGTAAACCCCAATAACATATATCAATTTCATGGCAATCGAAGTACAGTAATCATCCTCTAATCCGGCACGATTTTCGAGAAAAAAATAGTATTTCTTGTTCAACCCCACCTGGTGTTGATAATAATCTGGTAGAATAGCGGTGACAAAAAACGTTTCTGTGGATAATTTGCGGAACTGTTTAAAGGGAAAAAATTATCACTAGAATTAAATACTTTTTCCATTTCAAAAAAGATTGCTCAACTTGAAACGGAAATTGATTTCATCATAAAAGAATAAATAATGAATGTGTATCATGAGATTCAATAATTTTTTTTCTGCGTAAGATAAACAAAATAATTTTGATGATTTTTAGGGGTACATAGAAAATTTTTATCGAAAAAAACATCCGAATGCGCGATTGATAGATATCGTGCTGGGCATAATATATCAGCATGTGTGTAAGGTCACCACCTGTAACTCCATATCATACGGAATGACTTCCTAAATTAAGAGAAGACTACTACAAAACAAACTGATATTCCAGATTTGTTTAAAATGGCTTCTACATGTAGGTCCACTGTGTAGACCTATAGTGCACGCTTTCATTTTATAGATATGTACATATATTCATGTTTTATTTTACATTATTGAGTATTTTATTTCTATTCAAGCTGATTAAAGAATAAAAAACATGTTTTACTGTCATTTTTTTGTTTAATTCTAACTTCTACACGTTTTTCCCGACATTCATCCTGTAGCCCGGAAAATTTCGTAATCCGGAATGCTTCAAATCCTGAACGTGCCGGATTAGAGGATGTTTACTATATATTTATGCGAGTTAACACGAGAAGACTAACCAAAATCATAAACATTTTTCAACTATGTCGGAAAGTGATAAAAAAGCATTCTGTGTTACTACGTGCAGATACATCCGTTTCAAACTACTCCCCCTCTTTACATTTCTCTCTCTTGTACTCGTGTAAACTATATTGATTTTTTTAATCAATCCCTATTTATGCGTAAATGTATAAGTTATAGTTAGTCCATATTCCATTGCTTGTAAACGTAAAAATCTGAAAAACGCTATAAAGTAAAATTGTCTAAGACGGAATTTCATAGGAAAGAAGAAAAATCCGTTATCGACAGGTTCCCTTCTTAGGAGGCACATTGTATGTTTTAAATGTATTATATTCTTTTCGCATAAATTTGTATTCCTTCTGCACAGATGAACACATTTTTCCTTTTAAGACAGGATATCAGGGACAGGTTTTAATGAGCTTTAATTTTTATTACAATTTAAAAATATCTTCCTTTTTTGAAAAAAATTGTTGGACCGGACCTCATTTTACGGAGTTTTCCTAGTGTCGGGCTTCATTATACTGTTTTTTGTACCAGGGCTGAAACTAGCCTTTTTTGCACCCGGGGCAAGCATGGATTGTGGCGCTCTCCCCTCCTCCTCCTCTCCAAAGTATATTTACAAAGAAAATGTTACTAATTTTCTAATAGCCGAATTATTTTCAAATTTGAAATATATAATAAAAAATATGTACTATTGAACTACGTAATAAGCTTTGTCAAATATTCATTCATTTAAAAAATCTTGAAAACGGAATAGAAAAGAATCGAAGAAAATTCCGCTTTACTCGGGTTCTTTACGCCATATCATCTTTAGATTCTTCTATGCTTTTGCATAATCCAGACAGGTTGATTTTAACAATACAGTGCTAACCATATATGTGAGAAAAATCGACAAACGAAATCTTCATTCTGGCGCCCGGTGCACATACCCCCTGTGCCCCCCCCCCCTTAGTTTCGGTCCTGCGGGCCAGGCCGGGGAATGATTTTCATACGGGTCGGGTTGGGTTGGGTTGATTTTTGACGGCCAATTATCTACACGAGGGATATAGGCCCTAGGGCGAGTGCCTTCTGTGGAGGTCTTTCTAAGGGAACCTAATCCGTATTAACGCATGGAAAACCACGGTTCGAAGAAAACCACGAAAACTCCGAACGATTAGGCCGACGGGCGCGATTGGGTTCGAACCAGCACCTCCCGTCTACCAGCTTCGAGAGCAGAACCTCTCGGCCACTGGCGGGGCCCATACGGGTCGGAAAGTACATTCGGGATGTTCCCGTAGAATCCGAATCTGCAAAAAAGAAATGGTGGTTCTCGTTCAAGATTTCAAAGTTGGACACTGTCTCTAACCCCTGGGGGATTGGAGTTGGGGTCAACTTTGGTATCACTGATTAGCTTTTTTTTTTTAAATATATGTAACACATATTGTTCTGCTTTTCAATCCGACGTGTATTCTTGAGTTATTCGACCCTTTCCAGACTTTTCGAACACACTGTATATATATGTAATGTATGCATTAAATTTAATAAGCATTTGTGCCCCCCACCCAAAATTTCTGGCTACGAATGCTCATCCATTACAATCATGTTACACATGAGCACATCTATCTTTATTAACACGTGTATTTTATCTGTTCTATCTTATCTGGGAGCACAGCAGTGCGTCCGCCAAGTTCGCACAAGCCGTAAGCTACCTTTTCCTGAACCATTTTGGCATACTTTTCACCCCCTTATAACGTCGTTTTAGGGAGAGATATAGAAATTTTTCTTTTACACACATGTTCGTATGGTCAAACTGAACTAAGGTTCCACGGTTTCATGTTTCTATATTTTGTAGTTTTCGAAATATTAAATTCCGAAAAAGCGCTTTTTTGTCACTGACTCACTTCGCATCATCAAATAACTAAGGTACTTCTAAAAGTCGTAGAATCATGAAATTTCACAAGTAAGTCGGGTTTGTAGCACAATTAACCAGAAAAATCTGAAAACACAGAATTTCCGCCTCTAAACCCTTCAAACAGGAGTTTTTCATTTGGCCGTAAACAGTTCCTTAACACATTCAATTGTGCCATTGTTGGTCGCCAAAACTCGATTACAGAGTTTTGAAGGGAGTCACGCGATTTTAAGCAGAATAACATTTTATATATATGCTTTTCCAAAGATGTTTGTTAAATAGAAAAAATGAATATACCTAAAAATTTTAATCAATCAGTATACGTTATGATATATTTACGATATAAAAACAACAAAACATTTAACAAAATATAACCGCAATTCGGTACGTTTCCGATATAGTAGCCTTGGCGAAATACAGAAAATAGCCTTGACGAGAAAAGAAATTTGATAATAACGTATTTTATGACAACCTATCTACTGTGTCATATACACAAGCAACTTTTTTCAATATGTATACAATTTATTTAATGTAAGGAACCCGTTTATTTATTTTTATATACCAACGTAAATAATTTGTATATAAAAATAATATTTTATACATGTATAAATAAAATGTTTGTATGTATATAAATACATGGTACTTCTTAGTTATCCCGTCGACCAAATTACTGTCTCCAAATTGTAAGATTAAATGCCAATAATGGTTTACCATTAATTAATTAATTGTAAGATTAAATGCCAATAATGGCCAATAAAACCATTAATTCGACGTTTTATTCGTATTTTTATTAATGTTTTACTAATTTATAAGTTCATCAGGTTTGTTTTCATACTTGTTTATATAATTTGGCAACATATCTCAGTTTCTGAAGTCCGAATTGCGCCAAGATTTTAAAAAAATGCCAAGGTCCCTATAGTGGAAAAATATCCTAATCCCATATGAAAGTTTAAAAATCTCCTTTTAATTAAATGAAATGTGTAACTAATAAACTGCCTTTAACGATGTGCGAAAGATGCGGCGTCCGAATTCCGCTGCTAATGTTATTATATTGTATTATTAGCCTACTTACTGTTAATTTATTGTTAATTTTAAATCTGTAAAAGAAATATTATGGTTATAGATAAGATATGTTGGTCGCCAAAACCCGATTACAGAAAATTAGCCTGAGTTATAAAGGTGTTACATGCTTTCAAGCTTAATGAATTTTTATATGCTTTTACAAAAATCTTAATAAGGCAAATCGTTCAGTTTATCTGTCCATCTTTCTATCTTTTATTTCCTTAAAACAAATTTTATTAAAGATCGGGAGGCGTCTGCACAGATCATCATCTTATCGAGTTGACGGCTGAAATTTTAGGATTAGTTAAATATCGATTAGCGTATTGAAATGTAACTGGTCTGCCAAGTCATATCTTTGTGCAAACCACCTACAGACCCGATTTTACGGGTTAATTGGTGGATTTTTCATTGTGTTTCCTGCACCCATTCCTCCATGTTTTCAAACTTTTGGATGCAAGAAAATACAATAGTAAACCTATCAGTTAACCACTAAAATTAGGTCTTCAGGTGGTTTCTACCAAGATATGACTTAACAGACTAGTTGCATTTAAATATGCTAATCTAGTTTTAACTAATCGTAAAATTTCAGCTGTAAACTCGATGAGGTGATGGTGTGTGCAGACGCCTCCCAGTCTATTATAAAAGTCGGAATTCTAATCTCAATAGCACTCTGGTCAATCTGGCAATTATCCTTGCTATTTATGGAACACTATTCCTTTAAGTGCGTTTTAGGGATGTTAATGAACTTGTGCATATGCATCATACATATTATACATATGCATATAATACGTAATACATTTGCATCATACATATTATAGGTATGTGTGTAATACATAATACATATGCATCATTATGACGTCATAATAAACAAAACATTTTTTGTCGCCAAATTTGAGAATTGACATGATATATTACCAAATTTGGCGAAACTTTGCTAAATGTCACCAAGCTTGGCGAATATTTGACGCCAGTAGCTATTTTTCAATGAGTTAATTATTAATACGAGCCATCTATTTTTATTTTTCCTCATATTATGTAAATAGTTTAATGATATAACGTACTAATATTTTCAAAGTGCTTATAATTTCGTCACTGCCCAAAACCTCTGCTATTGTTATTATACTTACTGTGACTATGTTGTTAATCTTTACACCGCTAAAACTTCTGTAATATATAAAGAGAATTTACGGAAATTATTAAAGCATTGAAACTGCCAGTTCTCCTTATGATTATTATAATTCTATAATATGTAACCTGTTAATCGATATGTACGTTAGAATGAATCTTCTATAATCCCGTTCCTCCCATTTTAGTTTTCATGTTTCGAATAAAATTAGCTAAAATCTTAAAACCATGGCACATTGACTAATTGTTCAACACGATCAGATAAGAAGAATGATAGATTTTCAAATGAATCATGGCAGTGAGCCGGTAGACCTTCTATTCTTCCGTAATCGAGTCTATTGAAAAGGTTAACGTGAAACAAAAAGATATTAGCATCAATATGATTTAATGCAAATGCATATATTGTCAAAGGATTTCATAAGAACCATTTAACTTGTACCCAGTCGTATCAGCTAAAATACAACAATTGGCAGTGAGCCCAATTACAAAAGATTACTTATTGGCAACAATGATAAAGAAAATGTCAAATTTTATTGGAAAAATGTCCGTTGATTTTCAATGAAAAAAACGAAATTTGTAATTATTAAAAAAAATATTTGAAAAACGTAAATAAAAATTAGCCCATGTTACTCTCTGGGTTATAATTAACCCATATGCAAACGCATTTTATCATCCGTTTTGACCCTAACGTCAGGCAAACATTTTCACACTTTAAATTTATAATATTATTAGAATTAGTAAAGAAAAAAAATGAGTGGCATCAGGGACAAAAAGGTGGGAAGAAAAAAATGAAAAAGTTATCATCGCCATAGGCTTTCCTATGTTAAATTAACATTGAGAAGTGACACTGGAAATAAATAAGTATTGCGCGGCAGCGCAATACTTAAATATTGTGGGATGTTTAGAAGTTTAAAAATGAAATTTCATTTAAAATGGGTTGCCAGATTTCTTGGAAATCTGACGATGGAAATGCCTTTTCCCGAACAGCCAATGAAATGCTTGGATAATACATAAGTTTCAGGTGAATAATACACGAGTCGCAGGCGATTTCCGTCTCTTGCAATTTTTACGTGTAATAACACTATTTACGTGTATTAATGTTTAATTCATGGCGTACGTAATGTATGATCAACTCCGTGCGATTTTTTATGTCTTAAATTTTTTAAGTCTTTGAAAAAATCATTTTCCAAATGGTCGTTATAATTTGTTAAATTGCATTTTTTTTCCTTTTTTTTTTTTCGGAAAAACCTCTTAGCTCACTTATAGACATTTATGCTTGTTGTTCGTTTGCTTATCAGTTGCAATATGTTCACTAATGAGGAGATTTTTGAACCTATCTGGGAGCACGGCAGTGCGTCCGCCAAGTTCGCACAAGCCGTAAGCTACCTTTTCCTGAACCATTTCGGCATACTTTCCACCCCCTCATAACGTCGTTTTAGGGAGAGATAAAGAATTTTTTCTTTTATACACATGTTCATATGGTCAAACTGAACTAAGGTTCCACAATTTCATGTTTCTGTATTTAGTAGTTTTCGAAATATTAAATTCCGAAAAAGCGCTTTTTTGTCACTGACTCACTTCGCATCATCAAATAACTAAGGTACTTCTAAAAGTCGTAGAATCATGAAATTTCACAAGTAAGTACGGTTTGTAGCACAATTAACCAGAAAAATCTGAAAACACAGAATTTCCGCTTCTAAACCCTCCAAACAGGGGGTGTTGATTTGGCCGTATGCATTCAATTGGGCCAATGTTGGTCGCCAAAACTGGAATACAGAGTTTTGAAGATGTCACGTAATTTCAAGCTGAATAAAATTGTATATGCTTTCCCGAAAATGCTGATTAAATAGAAAAAATGAATATACCTAAAAATTTTAATCAGTATAGGTTATGATATATTTACGATATTAAAACAATAAAATACCAAAATATAACCGCAATTCGGTACGTATCCGATGTAGTAGCCTTGGGGAAATAGAGAAAATAGCCTTGACAAGAAAAGAAATGTGATAATAACGTATTTTCTGGCAACCTCTTTACTGTGTCATATACACAAGCAATTTTTTCCATTTGTATACAATTTATTTAATTTAAGGAACCCGTTTATTTATTTTTATATACCAACATAAATAATTTGTATATAAAAAACAAAATGTTATACATGTATAAATAAAATGTTTATATGTGTATATAAGGTACTTGTTAGTTATCCCGTCGACCAATTTCGCCAAATTATATAAATCGCCAAACCACTCGCCTAATTATACAAATTGGCGTAATTTTTATTTAAAATAGCGAAAAAACAAATTAGTCATTATAACATTAATAAAAATACAAATAAAACGTCAAAATAAAAATCATTTGATGACGTAAACACGTTTTGTCAAGTGAATGCGACATTTACGATCAACCATTATTGGCGGCATTTAATCTTAAACTTTGGCGACAGTAATTTGGTCGACGGGATAACTAACAAGTACCGTATATAAATATATATATATATAAATAACATAAAAGTTCATCAGGTTTGTTTTCATAGTTGTTTATATCATTTGGCAACATACCTCAGTTTCTGAAGTACGAATTGCGCCAAGATTTTTAAAAAATGCCAAGGTCCCTATAGTGGAAAAATATCCTAATTCTCATAAGAAAATTTAAAAATCTCCTTTTAATTAAATGAAATGTGTAACTAATAAAGATGTCTTTAACGATGTGCGACAGATACGGCGTCCGAAGACCGCTGCTAATGTTATTATATTGTATTATTAGACTACTTACTGTTAATTTATTGTTAATTTTAAAACTGTAAAAGTAGTCCAGGCAATAGAGACCGTATAGGGACTCTACCTAGCAAAATTAATGGTAGTACTGAAAATCGGCTTTCTAGATGTTTTTGGGGTCGCTGAATGCGAATTTGTAACTTCCCACCAAAATTTCCCCCGGCAACCTCCCCAAATTTTTCTAAAAAGCCCCCCAAAAAAGGTTTTTATTAAAAAAATGTTTTAGGGGAAAAGTAGCTAGAAATTCAGAAAGTAGACAAAATTTGCAACAAATTAGATACATGACATTATGACTTAGGATGAAGGGGAAGGGAAGATCTGCCTCGGAACATGCGCCGCAGTGCTGCGTGGACTAAGTTGCGCAATTCCACTTAACCACTCACACGTTTACATTAGCCCTCCCATCTTCCCTCCGAATTTTCTCTATAAGGTTTACTTTAAGTTTTTTGGGTCGCTGAATTCGAATTTTTAACTTACCTCCAAATTCCCCCCCCCCCCCTAAATAGTTGTTTTTAACTTAAATTTCTTATTGTTTTAGGGGAAAAGCATTACGAAATTCAGAAAATAGAGAAAATTTGCAACAAATAGGATATACGACAATATGACGTAGGATAAACGGGGAGAGAGGGGGCTACCTCGGAACATTCCCTGCGCGCTTTTCTTAAAAACCAAATTTTTTCAAAAAATCAATTTTTTGGGGGGTTGCTGGATGAAATTTTGGTGGGAAGTTACAAATTCGAATTCAGCGACCCGAAAAACATCTAGAAAGCCGATTTTCAGTACTACCATTAATTTTGCCAGATAAAATCCCCTATTGCCTGGACTTCATCATTTAGTGCACGTAGCGCCGCAGTGCATGTTCCGAGGCAGCCCCCACCCTCCCCGTTCATCTTAATTCATAATGTCATATATCCTATTTGTTGCAAATTTTGTCTAGTTTCTGAATTTCGTAATGCTTTTCCCCTAAAAGAATAAGAAATTTAAGTTAAAAACAACTACTTGGGGTGTTTCGGGGGGGGGGGGGATTTTTGGTGGAAAGTTAAAAATTCGGATTCAGCTACCCAAAAATCTTAAAGTAAACCTTATAGAGAAAGTTCGGAGGGGAGATGGGAGGGCGAATGTAAACGTGTGAGTGGTTAGGTGGAATTGCGCAACTTAGTTTACGCAGCACCGCGCGCATGTTCCGAGGCAGATCCCCCCTTCCCCTTCATCCTAAGTCATAATATCATATATCTAATTTGTTGGAAATTTTGTCTACTTTCTGAATTTCTAGCTACTTTTCCCCTAAAACATTTTTTTAATAAAAACCTTTTTTGGGGGGCTTTTTAGAAAAATTTGGGGAGGTTGCCGGGGGAAATTTTGGTGGGAAGTTACAAATTCGGATTCAGCGACCCAAAAAACGTCTAGAAAGCCGATTTCCAGTACTACCATTAATTTTAATACATAAAATTCCCTATTGCCTGGACTAAAGAAAGATTATAGTTATAGATAAGATATGTTAGTCGCCAAAACCCGATTACAGAAAATTAGCCTGAGTTATAAAGGTGTTACAGGATTTCAAGCTGAATGAATTTTTATATGCTTTTACAAAAATTTTAATAAGGCAAATCTTTCAGTTTATCTGTCCATCTTTCTATCTTTTACTTCCTTAAAACAAATTTTATTAAAGACCGGGAGGCGTCTGCACAGATCATCACCTCATCGAGTTGACGTCTGAAATTTTAGGATTAGTTAAAAATCGATTAGCGTATTAAAATGTAAATGATCTGCCAAGTCATATCTTTGTGGAAAGCACCTACAGACCCGATTTTACTGGGTTCATTGGTGGATTTTCCATCGTGTTTTCCTGCACCCATTCCTCCATGTTTCCATACTTTTGTATGCAGGAAAATACAATAGTAAACCTATCAGTCAACGTATTTTCTGGCAACCTCTTTACTGTGTCATATACACAAGCATTTTTTTCCATTTGTATACAATTTATTTAATTTAAGGAACCCGTTTATTTATTTTTATATACCAACATAAATAATTTGTATATAAAAAACAAAATGTTATACATGTATAAATAAAATGTTTATATGTGTATATAAGGTACTTGTTAGTTATCCCGTCGACCAATTTCGCCAAATTATATAAATCGCCAAACCACTCGCCTGATTATACAAATTGGCGTAATTTTTATTTAAAATAGCGAAAAAACAAATTAGTCATTATAACATTAATAAAAATAAAAATAAAACGTCAAAATAAAAATCATTTGATGACGTAAACACGTTTTGTCAAGTGAATGCGACATTTACGATCAACCATTATTGGCATTTAATCTTAAACTTTGGCGACAGTAATTTGGTCGACGGGATAACTAACAAGTACCGTATATAAATATATATATATATAGATAACATAAAAGTTCCAATTGTGCGTCCGCCAAGTTCGCACAAGCCGTAAGCTACCTTTTCCTGAACCATTTCGGCATACTTTCCACCCCCTCATAACGTCGTTTTAGGGAGAGATAAAGAATTTTTTCTTTTATACACATGTTCATATGGTCAAACTGAACTAAGGTTCCACAATTTCATGTTTCTGTATTTAGTAGTTTTCGAAATATTAAATTCCGAAAAAGCGCTTTTTTGTCGCTGACTCACTTCGCATCATCAAATAACTAAGGTACTTCTAAAAGTCGTAGAATCATGAAATTTCACAAGTAAGTACGGTTTGTAGCACAATTAACCAGAAAAATCTGAAAACACAGAATTTCCGCTTCTAAACCCTCTAAACAGGGGGTGTTGATTTGGCCGTATGCATTCAATTGGGCCAATGTTGGTCGCCAAAAGTGGATTACAGAGTTTTGAAGATGTCACGTAATTTCAAGCTGAATAAAATTGTATATGCTTTCCCGAAAATACTGATTAAATAGAAAAAATGAATATACCTAAAAATTTTAATCAGTATAGGTTATGATATATTTACGATATTAAAACAATAAAACATTTACCAAAATATAACCGCAATTCGGTACGTATCCGATGTAGTAGCCTTGGGGAAATAGAGAAAATAGCCTTGACAAGAAAAGAAATGTGATAATAACGTATTTTCTGGCAACCTCTTTACTGTGTCATATACACAAGCAATTTTTTCCTTTTGTATACAATTTATTTAATTTAAGGAATCCGTTTATTTATTTTTATATACCAACATAAATAATCCTTCTATATATATAAAAAAAAGTTTTGATTTGGAAATGGACCAATGAACATCTGCGTAGATATTACGGGTAGATCCACATCTAATTTGACTGCTTAAGCATGGCCTTTCATCGTTAATTTTAAAAAAACTGTTGCATACAAAAATATGAAAATCGGTGGTGTTATAGAGAAATGTTTGATAAACACGCTGATGCAGACAGTTTTGAAATCGAAGAATTATTTTAAGAGATATTTAATGCTAAAGTTGGACAAAATCGTTCCCTTAAAAAAGTTTTATTGGAGCAAAAACTATACATGAGAATTTAATCATTTTTAGATCATTTTATACGTTATAAGTTCCCGGTGTGCAGATTGTATTTATTTTTCTTATTTGACTCATTTTTTGAGGTTTTATTTCAATTTTAAATTCAAATTTTCAGCATTTCGAGAGATATATTTACAAATTTTAGAATATGTTATTAATTTAAACTGTTGCCAGTTGTATGAACAGCGCAAGTATCATGTTTACTTCAAATTAAAAATTTATTTACACGTGGCTATTACAAACAGAAAAAAAACTTTAAAATTAGAATTAAATGGTTACATGTTAAAAGCAGGAAAATTACGTCATAAGAACCATAGGCACAGGTGTCATATACCAATTTGACGCAATTTTTTTCCGACGCCAATTTGGCGAAAACATCAATAGCATAAGCAACAACATCCGGGTTACCATATCAAGCAAAATAACGACACTTTAGCACCAGTTAAGTAACCGTTGCGTATATGAAATTGGAGTCGGAAAAAAATTGCGCCAATGACATCTGTGCCGAACCATATTTACACTTGAATTTAAAAAGAGAAACGAAATCTTAAAATTAAAAAAAAATCATTATTATGCGTTAAAACTTGTAATTTGAGGAAATTACGTGATATTTAAAATGGCAAAAAAATAGCAAAACAATTTAAATTGAAAAATAATATATTTTCGCGAGATATTTTGAGATAATCTTTTCAACTATAATCGTGAATTCGAAGACAGCTCAAATAATATTTCTTTCTAACAACAAAAGTATTTTCACGTGAATATTAATAAGAGAAATAAAACTTTTGTGTAAATTACGTCAGATTTGAAACGATACATTTAAAATGAATTATTTAAAAGAACTATCTTATAGCACTGTTAAAAAATACCGGGAGACAATGACACTGTTTACTTAATTCATTTTACATTAGCTTATTTCAAATGTTTAACGGTACTTCTTAGTTATCCCGTCGACCAAATTACTGTCGCCAAATTGTAAGATTAAATGCCAACAATGGTTGCCATTAATTAATTAATTGCAAGATTAAATGCCAATAATGGTCAATAAAACCATTAATTCGACGTTTTATTTGTATTTTTATTAATGTTTTACTAATTTATTTGTTCTTTCGTTATTTAAAATAAAAATTATGTCAATGTGCATAATTTGGCGAGTGGTTTGGCGATTTATATAAATTGGCGAAATTGGTCGACGGGATAACTAGGAAGTACCAGTTTAACTAATTTTTTCAATTAAATACGAAAAAAGTCATTGTATCTCTTAACAGCAGCAGATTTGGCCTTAAAAATCCCCAATCCAAGGAAAACGAATGAAAACCCGTTTACAGAGATATCGCGACTGTTTTTTTTTTTTAAATTTTAATTCAATATTTTTAAAGCCGACCAAATTAGAGTGCTTTTTGGATTTTGGTGTGTCTGAACGGGGGTTGGCGAGCGTAGCTCGTAGGGGGCAGAGCCCCCTAGATTGTATATAAAAAACAAAATGTTATACATGTATAAATAAAATGTTTATATGTGTATATAAGGTACTTGTTAGTTATCCCGTCGACCAATTTCGCCAAATTATATAAATCGCCAAACCACTCGCCTAATTATACAAATTGGCGTAATTTTTATTTAAAATAGCGAAAAAACAAATTAGTCATTATAACATTAATAAAAATACAAATAAAACGTCAAAATAAAAATCATTTGATGACGTAAACACGTTTTGTCAAGTGAATGCGACATTTACGATCAACCATTATTGGCATTTAATCTTAAACTTTGGCGACAGTAATTTGGTCGACGGGATAACTAACAAGTACCGTATATAAATATATATATATATATATAACATAAAAGTTCATCAGGTTTGTTTTCATAGTTGTTTATATCATTTGGCAACATACCTCGGTTTCTGAAGTACGAATTGCGCCAAGATTTTTAAAAAATGCCAAGGTCCCTATAGTGGAAAAATATCCTAATTCTCATAAGAAAATTTAAAAATCTCCTTTTAATTAAATGAAATGTGTAACTAATAAAGATGTCTTTAACGATGTGCGACAGATACGGCGTCCGAAGACCGCTGCTAATGTTATTATATTGTATTATTAGACTACTTACTGTTAATTTATTGTTAATTTTAAAACTGTAAAAGTAGTCCAGGCAATAGAGACCGTATAGGGACTCTACCTAGCAAAATTAATGGTAGTACTGAAAATCGGCTTTCTAGAAGTTTTTGGGGTCGCTGAATGCGAATTTGTAACTTCCCACCAAAATTTCCCCCGGCAACCCCCCACATTTTGGTAAAAAGCCCCCCAAAAAAGGTTTTTATTAAAAAATTCCATTTTTTTATTGTTTTAGGGGAAAAGTAGCTAGAAATTCAGAAAGTAGACAAAATTTGCAACAAATTAGATATATGACATTATGACTTAGGATGAAGGGGAAGGGGGGATCTGCCTCGGAACATGCGCCGCAGTGCTGCGTGGACTAAGTTGCGCAATTCCACTTAACCACTCACACGTTTACATTAGCCCTCCCATCTTCCCTCCGAATTTTCTCTATAAGGTTTACTTTAAGTTTTTTGGGTCGCTGAATTCGAATTTTTAACTTACCTCCAAATTCCCCCCCCCCCCCTCTAAATAGTTGTTTTTAACTTAAATTTCTTATTGTTTTAGGGGAAAAGCATTACGAAATTCAGAAAATAGAGAAAATTTGCAACAAATAGGATATACGACAATATGACGTAGGATAAACGGGGAGAGAGGGGGCTACCTCGGAACATTCCCTGCGCGCTTTTCTTAAAAACCAAATTTTTTCAAAAAATCAATTTTTTTGGGGGTTGCTGGGTGAAATTTTGGTGGGAAGTTACAAATTCGAATTCAGCGACCCGAAAAACATCTAGAAAGCCGATTTTCAGTACTACCATTAATTTTGCCAGATAAAATCCCCTATTGCCTGGACTTCATCATTTAGTGCACGTAGCGCCGCAGTGCATGTTCCGAGGCAGCCCCCACCCTCCCCGTTCATCTTAATTCATAATGTCATATATCCTATTTGTTGCAAATTTTGTCTAGTTTCTGAATTTCGTAATGCTTTTCCCCTAAAAGAATAAGAAATTTAAGTTAAAAACAACTATTTGGGGTGTTTCGGGGGGGAAATTTTTGGTGGAAAGTTAAAAATTCGGTTTCAGCTACCCAAAAATCTTAAAGTAAACCTTATAGAGAAAGTTCGGAGGGGAGATGGGAGGGCGAATGTAAACGTGCGAGTGGTTAAGTGGAATTGCGCAACTTAGTTTACGCAGCACCGCGCGCATGTTCCGAGGCAGATCCCCCCTTCCCCTTCATCCTAAGTCATAATGTCATATATCTAATTTGTTGGAAATTTTGTCTACTTTCTGAATTTCTAGCTACTTTTCCCATAAAACATTTTTTTAATAAAAACCTTTTTTGGGGGGCTTTTTAAGAAAATTTGGGGAGGTTGCCGGGGGAAATTTTGGTGGGAAGTTACAAATTCGGATTCAGCTACGCAAAAAACGTCTAGAAAGCCGATTTCCAGTACTACCATTAATTTTAATACATAAAATTCCCTATTGCCTGGACTAAAGAATGATTATAGTTATAGATAAGATATGTTAGTCGCCAAAACCCGATTACAGAAAATTAGCCTGAGTTATAAAGGTGTTACATGATTTCAAGCTCAATGAATTTTTATATGCTTTTACAAAAATCTTAATAAGGCAAATCTTTCAGTTTATCTGTCCATCTTTCTATCTTTTACTTCCTTAAAACAAATTTTATTAAAGACCGGGAGGCGTCTGCACAGATCATCACCTCATCGAGTTGACGTCTGAAATTTTAGGATTAGTTAAAAATCGATTAGCATATTAAAATGTAAATGATCTGCCAAGTCATGTCTTTGTGAAAGCACCTATAGACCCGATTTTACCGGGTTCATTGGTGGATTTTCCATTGTGTTTTCCTGCACCCATTCCTCCATGTTTCCATACTTTTGTATGCAGGAAAATACAATAGTAAACCTATCAGTCAACCACTAAAATTAGGCCTTCAGGTGGTTTCTACCAAGACATGAATTAACAGACCAGTTGGATTTTAATATGCTAATCTAGTTTTGACTAATCCTAAAATTTCAGCTGTAATCTCGATGAGGTGATGGTGTGTGCAGACGCCTCCCGGTCTATTATAAATGTCCGAATTCTAATCTCAATAGCACTCTGGTCAATCTGGCAATTACCCCTACTATTTATGGAACACTATTCCTTTAAGTGCGTTTTAGTGATGTTAATGAATGTTATGCATATGTATCATACATATAATACATATGCATACAATACGTAATACATTTGCACCATACATACTATAGGTATATGTATAATACATAATACATATGCATCATTATGACGTCAGAATAAACAAAACATTTTTTGTCGCCAAATTTGAGAATTGACAGGATATATTACCAAATTTGGCGACACTTCGCTAAATGTTGACAAGCTTGGCGAGTATTTGACGCTAGTGGCTATTTTTCAACGAGTTAATTATTAATGCGAGCCATCTATTTATATCAACTGAATAGTTAAATGGTATAACGTACGAATATTTCCAAAGTGCCAATAGTTTCGACACTGCACAAAACCTCTGTCATTGTTATTATATTGAACTGTTATTATACTTACTGTGACAATGTTGTTAATCTTTTCTCTGCTAAAACTTCTGTATTATATAAAGAGAATTTACGGAAACTATTAAAGCACCGAAACTGCCAGTTCTCCTTATGATTATTATAATTCTATAATATGTAAACTGTTAATAGATATGTACGTTAGAATGAATCTTCTATAATCCGGTTCTTTGCATTTTAGTTTTCAGGTTTCGAATAAAATTAGCTAAAATCTTAAAACCATGGCACATTGGCTAATTCCTCAACAAGATTAGATGAAAAGAAAGATTTTCAAATGGATCAATGGCAGTGAGCCCGTAGACCTTCTATTCTTCCGTAATCGAGTCTATTGAAAAGGTTAACGTGAAACAAAAAGATATTAGCATCAATATGGTTTAATGTAAATGCAGATATTGTCAAAGGATTTCATAAGAACCATTTCACTTGTACCCAATCGTAACAGCTAAAATACAACAACTGGCAGTGAGCCCAATTAGAAACGATCACTTAATAGGATTAAAAATTTCCGCATTAGAGAACGAATCGTAACTGATAAGGAAACATGCATAAGTGAGTTAAGAGATATTTGTCATGAAAGATGAAATACATAACAACACAAAATATATGATGTGCTTCCATGATCGTAAAGAGTTCTTGATTTCTCTATGAAAAGCTTCCGACTTGGCGAAATAATGGGCAAGTAAATTATGAATAACAGTAATATGATGCAACGTTTAACATGCAATTAATAGAGCAAATACTGCTTGCTAGTGGCGGCTAGTACTTTAATACCAAAAGAAATAAAGTATAAATTTGTAAAGCTCAATAAAATAAATCTAGGTATTTTTATGTTAGCCGGGCGCGAGTGGCAAATCGCCAAATACTGTTCCTAACTCCATTGTTCATATTGCATTCATTTCATTTAAAAATATAAACTTTTCAGTCATCTCATTTAAAATAAATGCATTTCCCTCATTTTATTTAATAGAATATGTAACATAGAAATAAATAAATAAATAAATAAGAAATAATAACGTAAACCGAAATATTTTATTTGAAAAATCAAACCATTGTTACTAATTTACACATGTGAAAAATGAAAACTGCTATTGGCGAAAAAACAAAATGCTAATGAGGAGATTTGCTCCCGGCTAACATAAAGGTATCAAAATGTAAGTTTTTTTTTATTACTATAGTTTAGAAAAAAAATTGAAAAAACATACAAAAAGTAGTGATATCCCAACAAAAAGTTTTCGGTAAAAAAAAAGAAAAAAGCGCCAAGTTCTCCTTAATGTTTCGGCCAGAAAAAGTAGTGATATCTGAAGTTCGCACAAGTTAAAAGCCAAACATCAAAAAATCTTTCATTGAAAATGGCTTCCTGCGACTTGGCCGTTAATGCCTTCGACAGGGTTTTTCAAATTATAAAGTATGTACAAATGAGCTACATGACAACTACATTTTTTCATTATTTTAGGCATTTTGTTGCACAAAGTACAGAAATAAATTACACATTTAAAAAAAACATTTAAACCACTTCAGTCTATTTAAATACTTAGAAGTTAAAAATAACAAAATACTTGTTTCGGAAGATAATATCTCTAATTGATAAAACATAATTAGTATCAGCTTTTAACAGTTTATAAATCGAATACCTCTTAATGTATGCAAATAAACTATAATAAATGTTGAAACTAAAAAAATCTCTTTCGTCAATGCACAAGATTTCAATATTATACAATAAAATATTATGTAACATATAGAGTGATTTGAAGTAAGTAAATTTTGTTTTATCTCTTGGGTTTTACGTTAATGACTTTAGCTTTAGACCGTACAAAATGGCAATTAAACCACCAGTGGACTAAATGATCCGTAATCAAAACTAATGTTTGTTGTAACTGGATGGTATTTATCAGAAATCTTTTACTTATAATGTCTTTATGTGAATTTGCCTCTTTGCATTCTAATATTACTTTTAAAATTTAAATAATTCATAAATGCGAAATTTCCAATCATTAATTTTGAAATGCTGTGGAAGGCATTAACGGCCAAGTCGCAGGAAGCCATTTTCAATGAAAGATTTGGGATGTTTGGCTTTTAACTTGTGCAAACTTCAGATATCACTACTTTTTCTGGCCGAAACATTAAGTAGAACTTGGCGCTTTTTTCTTTTTTTTTACCGAAAACTTTTTGTTGGGATAAAGTAAATATTTGGGTCCCTTGCCAATTGGCGTATTTAAACTAATAGGATTTGGTCAATGGATTTTTTTGTGAAAAGCCCTTAATAATATCCACAATTACATTAAGAATATTGTTAATAATATCCTTTTAGAGTTTTTCTCCACTATCCCGTCGATCACTTCCTATTAAAAAAAAAACTATTGTCAAACTATTTTCCAAACGTCCAATATAAAAAAAATGGACACCTTCAGTTAAAACGGTTGTTGAAACTGACCTATCTATCTATATTATAAAGGACAAACATATCTGTGCGTAACGCATACGTCATTCTGCCAATGGCAACACTTTGAAATTTAAAATGAAATTTCGGTTTTGCAATTTTTGCTACGGCAAATTTTTAAACTTCTAAACATCGCACAGTTTAAATTTTTACACTGTCGTATAGGGAAAAAAATTTATTTTTAAATGCAATTTGTTTGATAACTCTATCTCAATTTATTTTTGAGATATTAATTTTTTTATAGTTTTAGTACCAATTTTTTAATTGTGGCAACTGAAGTTCTCCATTTCTATGAAAAGTAAAGGAAAATTAGTCATTTATTTATTTGTTTTTATTGATTATATCCTTATTGATGCCATTTTCATATTACAAATAAAATAAACTTTTTTCTAATTTTTGAACAGAAAATGACGTCAGCTATTAAAAAAAAACACGCATTCTTCTTCATAAATCAAAAGATTGAAGAAGATATTTCAATATTTTTACATTACACTGATACTGAGTTTGAGACGCTAGGCAAAATGATTGAGTGAGTAAAATGATGACATATTTAAAACAAAACGATCCTTTTCTTTGATAAAACTAAATATTTGACCAATTCTAAATGGCCAATACTATGGCAACTAAAGACAAATTTCTGAATGGTAAGTTTTTGCGGGTACTGAGATTAGAACTTAAGTTTGTGTGAATGTTCACATGAAAAGTTGTATCGGACAAACGTGACTTTAAGTTTGGAAATACATTCATTAATAATGTATTGTGCGTTAAAATACTCTTAAATTGTGATTTGAGTGGTGCGTATGTAAATTTTGAGAATGTGAAAATAACGTACAGTTTAGATTTTATGGGGGGGGGGGGGGAATTTTATGATGTGACAAAGCGAAATCCTTTTTACCGATTTTTCATTCCGTAAAAACAATCATAAGAGCCTCAATCGATGACTTCAACATAATTACTGATCTTGATTACGTATTCTAATGCAGTTTAATTTTTCAATAATTTAAGCAGTTGAAGTTTGTGGAAATATTATTTTGGTAATTTTAGGTTTAAAACATTATTTGTTTTAAGAGTTAGACAACCAATGCAAGATGAATTTTTTATTGTACCGTAATTTCCGGCGTATAATCCGCGGATCAAACAATCATTTTTCGACCCAGAAAAATTTTAAAGTAAAATGTAACTTTTTAGATAGCGGTAAATATTTGACTTCAGTTACTAAATAAAATTGCTGTGTCCAAACAGAATTGTTCGATCCGCGGATTATACACCGGAAATTATGGTAATTATTTTTGTACGTTTATTATAAATTCGATCTAACAGTTCTATTCTAAACATTTTAATTCGTCGAATTTCGACGGGTCCCAACTAGTTGTACTAATGCATCATTATATTTTTTGAATGCTTGTACTCTTTTAATATCAGAACGTCACCGTTTAATGACGTAATTGCTATTTTAATTAGTGAATAACTAATAAATTTGTAAAACATCATTAAAAATACAGATAAATGTCGAATTTAAAATCACTTCATGACGTAACAAACACGTGAACGAATCTGACGTCAAGTGAATGTGACGTCATGATCATTAATTTTTGTTATGTGTTTAATAACTGTATACTAAATTACTGTTTTGTGTTATTTTATATTTCTTTAATATTATTTACCATTTTTAATGGATCTTATTTAATAAAAGTATATTAAATCACTGTTTTGAATGCGATATTGACAATGCTAAATAGGATTGGCGATTAACAATCATCTAAGGTGATCTATCCTCCTGGCACGGATAATACATAATTAGCAAATTATCTGACGATGCGATTTCAAATTTGATTCATTAAATATTATTACATGAGTTTGTATTGTTTCTCAAGGAACATCCTTAAAGAAGTTGAATTGTACAGCAGTTTACCTAACAGAATGAGATGCTGAGCTTTGATTGGCTACAGGCGTGAATTATTTTTGCACAAAATTTATTGTTGGAGAGATTGCTGTGTGAATTATTACTTCCATAAATTAATATTTTTTTCGCTCAATGAAGAACGAATCTTTTGTGTTTACTTTGGTGGAAACATATATCAATCTCATTTCAACTAAAGTTTTCTCAGAATAAATGGATATTTGAATGTGGCTATTCTCCCAAACATCATAATTTTTTGAATACGATCTTTCTAAAAGTGTAAGTTTTATGCAGTTTTATCCTGTTGCAAACTGTTGATGACAGCCAAATGCTTTGCGCTTTATAGTAATAATATATATAATATATAGCGACATATCACCTGCGCCTGGCTAACATTAAAGTACCAAATTGGCCGCTTGGCATATAAAAAGTGAAGCGGGTAGCCCGGAACTGTTGATGACAGTCACATGACTTATGCTTTTATTATATAGATGAAATGATGCTGACTACGTGTTGGTGTAAATCGTCCAATAGGTGGCTCTGCTGTGCTGCATTTTACATTATTTCTTCAATAGCTCTATCTCAAGAACTAATGCACGAATTTTCATCACACTTCAGATTCAAGTATACCTTGATTAATATTGCTGCTGATTATGTGTTGGCCGAAATCGTTCAAAAGGTGGCGCTGCTATGCTGCATTTTTCATAACTTGCGCAAAAGCTCTATCTCAATAACTAATGCACGAATTTTCCCAAAACTTCATATTCAGTTAGACGTTGTCATAAGTTGATGATAATTAGGTTTTGGTGTAAATCACCCAATAGATGGCGCTGGTATGCTGCATTTTACTGGATTTACACGATTTCAGCGCCAGTTATATCTCATGAACTAATGCACGGAATTTCATCTTTTTACCATCCTCATGCTGAGCATAGATTGCCATTTAATTTGACACTGTGATTGCGAATTTTCAAGTATTGACATGTATGAGATAAAAGAAAATTTTGTGATGGCCACAACATAGTAGTTTTACTTAACATTGATTCTTCTGGACTTCAAAGAAGTCCGCCTAATGATAACATCTTCAAATCTAATAAAATCCCCTATTTCACTTTCACATTTTAAAAGCATTAGACTGTGAAGTCTGTTAGCGCTCAAGGTAATTCATATATATTTTTTTATTTTATTCTATCTTTACGAGAAGAAAGTATTGGATTCATGTAAATTTTCGAATTCCGGTTTTCGACGGATTTACACGTTTTAGGGGTCAGCGATTCCAAAAAACATGCTTTTACAAAATGTCTGTCTGCGAGTCTGTGACTCTCTCTGTCTGTCGGTATGTAGGTGACACAAATTTTGTGGGCGCTCTATCTCAAGAACTAAGCAAGGAATTTAATAAAAATTTATATTCAGTTAGTCCCTGATATAAATTGATGCTGATTAGCTTTTGGTGTAAATCGCTCAACAGGTGGCGCTGCTATACAGCATTTTTCACGATTTCCACAATAGCTCAATCTCCAGAACTAATGCGCGGACTTTCAACAAACTTCAGATTCAGTTAGTCCTTGACATTAATTGACGTTTTATACATTTTTATGTGAATCGCTCAAAAGGTGGCGCTGCTATGCAGCATATTTTGTGATTTCCCCAATAGTTCTATCTCAAGAACTAATGCTTGGATTTTCAACAAACTCCAGATTCAGGTACACCTGGATATAAATTAATGCTGTTTCGTTTTTGATGTAAATCGCTCAACAGGTGGCGCTGGTATGCAGCAGTTTTCACGATTTCCATAATAGCTCAATCTCCAGAATTAATACACGGATTTTCACCAAACTTGAGATTCAGTTAGTTCTTGACATGAACGGACGTTATACACATTTTGGTGTAAATCGCTCAACAGGTGACGCTACTATGCCGCATTTTTTGCGATTTCCGCAATAGCTCTATATCAAGAACTAATGCTGGGATTTTCAACAAACTTCAGATTCAGATATACCTTGATATGTATTAGTGCTGTTTATGTTTTGATGAAAATCGCTCAACAGATGGCGCTGCTATGCTGTATTTTTTAGAACTTCCATTATAGCTCCATCTTAGTAACTAATGCACGAATTTTCATCAAACTTCAGATTAAGGTATACCTTGATATCAGTTAGTGTTGTTTATGTTTTGGTGTAAATCGGTCAACAGGTGGCGCTGCTATGCTACATTATTCAGATTTCCTCTATACTACTATCTCAAGAACTAATGCACGAATTTCCATGAAACTTCAAATTCAGATATAATTTAATATGAATTTGTGCTATATTGATGTAATTTCTTGTACTGTTTAAATGATTTAATTGACGTGATTTATATAAAAGAAAGTTTTGTGATGACCACAACATACTAGTTTTAATAATTTTTAATTGACTAAAGTTTTTTTTATTAGAGGCAATGCCATCCCCTGTAGTGAATGTTAAGATACATAGTTTGAAGGCTTGGCCCAAATAGTCTGAATTTCTTAGAATGACAGAAAAGAGAGTTAACATTATGGTTTCAACATAAATCGAATATTATTTCTATTTGATTCTGGCAGTCAAGTACATCAGCTTTCTGAGATCCAGGAGAAACTATTATGTTGTGGCCATCACAAAACTTTCTTCTATAAAAATCACGACAATTACATCATTTAAATAGTACAAGAAATTACATCAATTTAGCACCAATTCATATCAAAGTATATCTGGATTTGAAGTTTGATGAAAATTCGTGCATTGGTTCTTGAGATAGAGCTATAGCGGTAATTCTAAAAAATGTAGCATAACAGCACCACCTATTGAGCGATTTGCACCAAAACATAAACAGCACTCATTGGTATCAAGGCATACCTCAATCTGAAGTTTGAAAAAAATTCGCGCATTAGTTATTGAGATAGAGCTATAGTGGAAATTCTGAAAAATGCAGCATAGCAGCGCCAGCTGTTGAGCGATTTGCACCAAAACATAAGCAGCACTAATTCATATCGAGGTGTGCCTGAATCTGAAGTTTGTTGAAAATCCAAGCGATAGTTCTTGAGATAGGGGTATTGCGGAAATCACAAAAAATGCAGCATAGCAGCTTCACCTGTTGAGCGATTTACACCAAAATATATAAAACGTCAATTCCTGTCAAGGACTAACTGAATCGGAAGTTTGATGAAAATCCGTGCTTTAGTTCTAAAGATTGAGCTCTTTTGGAAATCGTGAAAATACTGCATAACAGCGCCACCTGTTGAGCGATTTGCACCAAAAACTAATCAACGCCAATTTATATCAGGGACTAACTGAATATAAATTTTTATTAAATTCCGTTTATTAGTGCTTGAGATAGAGCGCCCACAAAATTTGTGTCGCACACAGACAGACAGACTCACAGACTCACAGAGAGACATTTTGTGAAAGCATGTTTTTCGGGTTCTCTGAAACCTAAAACGTGTAAAACCGTCGAAAACTGGAATTCGAAAATTTTCATGAATCTAATTCTTCCTTCTTATAAAGGTAGAAGAAAGTAAAAATATTAATATTTTTTTAAAAATTAGTGACCCTCAAATTTGTCTTGCTGAATGATAATTTGAACATGGAATGTTTTGGAGCAATATTCTATTGGATATATGAAACATTGTCATTTAAACCAATTATTACAGTATCCAAAATTTCTTTAAATTATTTCCTATAAAACATATTATGTAATCAATTGCCATTGCTATGTTATTACTTTCTTCTATCTTTACAAGAAGAAAGTATTGGATTCATGAAAATTTTCGACTTCCGGTTTTCGACAGATTTACACGTTTTAGTGGTTAGAGATTCCGAAAAACATATTTTTACAAAATGTCTGTCTTGTGATTCTGTGGTTCTGTCTGTCTATCTGTATGTGACACAATTTTTGTGGGCGCTGTATCTCAATAACTAATTCACGGAATTTAATAAAAATTTATATTCTGGTAGTCCTTAATATAAATTGGTGCTGATTAGTTTTTTGGTGTAAATCGCCCAACAGGTGGCGCTGCTATGCTGCCTTTTTCGCGATTTCTGCAATAGCTCTATCTCAAGCACTAATGCACGGATTTTCATCAAACTTCAGATTCAGTTAGTCCTTGACATGAACTGACATTTTATACAATTTGGTGAAAATCACTCAACAGGTGGCGCTGTTATGCTTCATTTTTTGCGATTTCCGCAATCTATCTCAAGATCTATCTCAAAAACTAATCTTGGGTTTTCAACAAACTTCAGATTCAGATATACTTGGATATGAATTAATGCTGTTTATGTTTTGGTGTAAATCGCTCAACAGGTGGATCTACTATGCAGCATTTCTCACGATTTCCACAATAGCTCAATCTCCAGAACTAATGCACGGATTTTCATCAAACTTCAGATTCAACTAATCCTTGACATGAATTGACGTTTTATACATTTTGGTTTACACCAAAATGCAGATTACACCAAAATCGCGCAACAGGTGGCGCTGCTGTGCTCCATTTTTGCGATTATCGCAATAGCTCTATCTCAAGAACTAATGCTTGGATTTTCAACAAATTTCAGATTCAGATATACCTTGATATGAATTAGTGCTGTTTGTGCTAGGGTGTAAATCGCTCAACAGGTGACACTACTATGCTATATTTTTCAGAATTTCCGTTATAGCTCTACCTCAAGAACTAATGCACGAATTTTCATCAAACTTCAGATTCAAATATACTTTGATATGAGTTGGTGATAAATTGATGTAATTTCTTGTACTATTTAAATGATTTAATTGACGTGCTTTATAGAGAAGAAAGTTTTGTGATGGCCGCAACATATATACTAAGTTATTTTTATCTATTCTTTTTGGTGGAATCCTTTTTACTTTCTTCTATCTTTACAAGAAGAAAGTATTAGATTCGTAAAAATTTTCGTCGGATTTACACGTTTTAGGGGTCAGAGATTCCGAAAAACGTATTTTTACAAAATGTCTGTCTGTGAGTCTGTCTGTATGTGACACAAATTTCGTGGGCGCTCTATCTCAAGAACTAATGCACGGAATTTAATAAAAATTTATATTCAGTTAGTCCCTGATATAAATTGGTGCTGTTTAGATTTTGGTGTAAATTGCTCAGCAGGTGGCGCTGCTATCCAGCATTTTTCTCGATTTCGCAATAGTTCAATCTCCAGAAGTAATGCACGATTTTCATCAAACTTCAGATTCAGTTAGTCCTTCACATGTATTGAAGTTCTATACATTTTGGTGTAAATCGCTCTACAGGTGGCGCTGCTATACTGCATTTTTTACGATTTACGCAATAGCTGTATCTTAATAACTAATGCACGAATTTTCATCAAACTTCAGAATTAGTTACTCCTTGACGTAAATGACATTTTATACATTTTGGTGTTAATCGCTCAACAGGTGGCGCTGCTATGCTGTATTTTTTAGGATTTCCACTATAGGTGTATCTGAAGAACTAACGCACGAATTTTCATCAAACTTCAGAATAAGTTAGTCCTTGACATGGATTGATATTTTATTCATTTTGGTGTAAATCGCTCAACAGGTGTCGCTGCTAGGCTGTTTTTTGTGATTTCCGAAATAGCTCTATCTCAAGAACTTATGCTTGCAGGGAGCGGACTGGCCCATCCCGCTATCCGCGATCACGGGGTGGGCCAAAAAAAAATAATAAATTTGAGTTTTTCATTTATTTTCAATAACATTTAAAAAAATATATGAAACTCAAATTATCTTTTCCTTTTCTTTAGATGGGGTAAGTCCTAATTTCTCTTTTCCCTTTACCATCAGCAATCTCTGGAAGATCTGTGCAAATTACTCATTTTGTGTAGGAGCCGAGAGAAAGGGGATTAAGTAAAAATCACACTTCAGAGCAACAGTAGGACATCTTGTAATAATAAAAAGTGATATGTCTGACTTACTGCTATGAGAAACTGTGTTTCATCTAGTGGCACAGCTTATGAAACACAAAGTTATGTTTAATATTATATCTCAGATGTGTTTTATAAAAATTCCCTACAGTTTTACTGGATGCAGACACGGTATTTCATAGCAGTAAGTCAGACATCTCATTTTCCATTATTACTAGATGTCCTACTGTTGCTCTGAGGCGACGATAGGGTCAGTGAAGGGTGTGAAATTGTTCAGTGGTATGGGTCTGCCTGCTGATATTTGCATAGTAAAAAAAGATAGGCAAGGATTTGTTTACATATCTAGGGATAATTTACAGATCAAGGATCTTGGGAGGCAGGGATTAGCTTATTGAGAAAAACCAGAAGAAGCAGCAGCAGACTTGAATAATAGAGATTTTTAACACGGCAACTTTTTAGAATTGGCAATGCTGCTATGTAAATATGATCAAAATTTGCAAGGTTTTTTTCCACAGGCTATCAAGAGGAGTCAAGAAAGAATATCTTTAGAAAGTAGGAAGAAGGCTAGAATAGATTAGAAAGAAGAACAAAATTAAAATCCTGAAAGGCATGGAAGAGATTCGTTCATTACATTCTTGTTCAAGTCATTTATAAATAAGTTAATTGCTCATCTCACCATTCATGTCCAAATAAACATTTCAGATGAAGTAAAACAGTCAGGTTCATTTTGTATTGAAGTAGATTTAACACAATATATATCGGTAATGTAGCAGTTGGCACTTTGTGTTCGTTATGTGCAGTATGGTAAAGTGAAGGTTAGTTTTAAAAGTGATTGATGCCCCCCCCCCCCAAAAAAAAAAAAAATCCCTCAAAAAAAAAACAGGGGATGCCTTGTATCTCCAAGTAAAAAAAGAACTTAAAAAGTTTAAACGCCCTTCTTCACAAATAGTTGGCACTTCTTTTGATAATGCAGCAGATATGATTGGGAGAGATAAAGGTTTGCAGGAGCAACTGAAAAAAGACAATCCAGATATACAGCATTTGCATTGATATGCACATGCACATGTGCTAAATTTGGTCTGGTCCTGACAGACGCAACAGTGTGTTACAAAGTGACAACGGACTGCTTGAATTTAATCCAAGCTACAACCATGTTTAGCTCAGAGTCATATAATGAAAATGAAAGTATGGACTTCAGTGAATAAGGAGTCTGTAGGTGAAAATAAACTTCTTCGCCGATTACAAAAAGTAAACGCTACGAGCTGGTGGAGTAAAGATGAACACTTAATAGGATGTTTGATGGATCTTCAAAATCTTTTAGAGATCGACATAATTTTTTAACATTGCTTAAATGCCTGTACCAGGTATCACCGATATGCACGATTTCCCGTCACAAGTATATTTTTCGGCAAGATCACTGATTGATAATTGGTGCAAGTTTCATTATATATTAATTGCAACAATTTTCAGCGACCTATTGAATACTTACGCCCGCATCGACGTATCTGCAGATGAACGGCCTGGACTACTTAATCCTGTTCTTAACTGCTCTGCTCAACAAGCGAAAAACGTTTTGACGCACTTACAAACTCATTTTTGAACGGAAAGGTATAAAATTGGAAAGCCTGGCCATGAAAGCGATTTCGAATTGAACTGATTTTTTCATTTTTTGATCCATCCATTACCTATTGAGTTATAAGGAATTTTGATCACGTGACAAACCCGTTTTTCGCCCGCTCTTGAGTCTCTTTCTTCCTTCGCGCGGAAACTCGGTTCAAAACGTCCATTTTGACACTCTTTTCTGAAAGATCTATTGCGTTTGCAAAAAAATGGAAAAAACAGCTCCATTACATAGTTTCTGAACAACACCACCAGCTAGTTTCATGCATTTTCGAACAAAAATAAATTAAACCTGATGTCAGAAAGGGATTTGAGAACAGCCTTAACTGCTGTGAACAAAATCTAAACCCTAAAATCCAATCTGCTACACAAAAGAAATAATTTTGATATGGTTCTGCAAAATACTTCTGAATTTGCGGAAAATCCTCAGAAGCAACTAATGGAAAAGAAATGCACCATTGAAATTTAGAGTTTCCTACCGGAAAAGAGAATATCTATAGCGAAACGTTCATGTGGTGAATATTTCCAGGATGAGGCAAGAAATATTATCGGATCACCATCAGAAGTACTTCAGGCAAACGTTTATAATGTCATCTTAGACACACTTATTCAGCAGTTGAATATAAGATTTGAGTGCGTGAGTTTCAAAACTCACGTTATCCAGAAAATCAAGTTTTGGGATATCGCGAAAAAACTCTAGAATGCGTCCATTGGTTTTCATTGTAAAACAAGATTTAACAAGGTCTGAAATACACGACAAAACTAGTTTTTTTTTCAGATTGTAAGGTTTTTAAGATACAGATTCACCAATAGAATATATTGACAAGAGAAAACTCGATTTTTAAAATTTTGGATAAGGCGAATTTTGAAACTCACATCCTCATTTACTGGAAATGACTTGCCATGAAAGAAATTGTCTGGTTCAATCCTTGCCTCTTCAGTGAGGGTAAATTGTTAAATGAACTGTTTGAAGAGGCTCTTAGTATTCTGTCTCGCTTGGCGAAAGTCAAGAAAAAATACATTAGAAGATTGTTGTTGCAATTATCCCGGCACTATGCTGATTATAATCAGTCGCTATTGCAGCAACAATTTCGAGGTAGCGAGCTCTCAGCCGCTTACAGCAAAGAAACGATCGATTTTGAAGGACTCATTTAAGATATTGAGAATCGCTGTAAAGTTAACAAGAAATATAAAAAATGCATAGTTCTAGCTTGTGCATTAGAATTATTGTGCGAGTTTAATGCCTATGGTCGTATTTTTCCAACTTTATAAGCTTATAGGCACAGTCGTGGAAAAAAAAAAGTTAACACCCCCTACTAACTCCTCAACAAATTAGCGTAGAAGAAAGTTACTGGTACCGAACGATTGAAAATAAAGTCTACTTTTAAATGATGTATGTAAAATTTGTTTAGGGGGCCCTCTACATATTAAAACGAACCATACCTTTGTTTTTTCAATAGCAGTACATAATTCTGACAGCATAAATGAACTCTACACCCTTCAATTATCCTAAAAGCAAATTTTTATGTAATCCGTACGATAAGTTTTCGAGAAATTAATTATTTTAAAACGAGCGTATTTTAGGGGCTGTATCCAAATTGAAGTTCGGTACTCGATTGTTGGCCGAGAGAGCCTCCTTCTTGATCAAGGTATCTTAAGCACTACTCAAGCAGTCATTGAAGACTGCTAAATTACAGGACAGTAGAAGAAATTTCAAAATATCTAGTCACGTCTATCATAGATGGCCCCTTAAATAATCATTTTATCGTTTTTTAAGCATAATTTGAAAACTACTTGGAAGAAAAATGTGAAATTTTGGATTTCCATAAAGCTGGACGTAATAAATCTAAATCCATCAAAAAAATTGTAGGTTGCAATTCATAATTTTCTGTAATATTAATTTCATAATTCATATCATAAAATTATGAAAATTGCAAATTCAACGTATTTATGTTTGGGTATATTAGTATTATTGCTGCACAAAAAATTAGCATATTAGGGGTATAATTTCAGGAGATATAAATGAAAATATAAAAATGTAATTTAACATTAGAAGCATTAAATTTTGAATGCTTATAATTCAAGAACTTATTATTCAAATGACTTGAAATTTGGTGTCTAGGCATAGTTTGAACCGAAGTTTTGAAATATCTTGTTAATATTGGGTATTGCCATTGAAAAAAATGAAGTCTGGGTTCGTTTTAATATGTAGATGGCCCCAAAAGCATATTTTATATGCATCATTTAAAAGCAGACTTTATTTCCAATCGTCTGGTACCAGTAACTTTCTTCTACGATAATTTGCTGTGGAGTTAGTAGGGGGTGTTTACTTTTTTTTTACCACGACTGTACCTGTCCAAGCTTATAAGCACATATTGATTTTATCATTCACTGAAGTGCCTTATGACCGAATGTTCTCAACACTTAAAATTATAAAGTACTGCAAACGTTCATCTCTAGGACAAGAACTGTTAGATGATTTTAACCTAGTCAGTGTTGAATTATCTTTTGATTACGATTGTGATAAGATAATAGATAGAGTTGCGTCAAGTTCAAAAGAATTGTGCAGATATCTGACATTCTAATTTGTTAGTAGTGAGGGTATAAAACAAACTATTCAATTTTCAGGTACTACATGGATATTTTAAATAAACATTAATCAATGCACAAAGTGCATATATGTTGATAATTTCAAATAACAAAATAAAATGTACAAATGAATATAATGATATTTCAAATAACAAATTAATCAATTTATGTGTGTCAATTTTAATAGCACCAACTCTTTCCGATCAATATTAGCACTTTTCAGTACAAAATTTACATTATAGTGTACAGTAGGGTGGAGTGAAAAAACGAAAGTTGTATTATATCGCCGATCTCTTATTATAACTAATTACTCTTAACTAAGAAAAAAAAGCATAACTATAAGACTACTTATAGTTTATTTTACATATGTACAAAAGCCGCTCAAGTGCAGCTATCAGAACAAGTCACATTTTACAACTGCGCAGAATATCCTAGGCTACGTGCAAAGCCTTCACAATTCAGACTGTGTAGTGCTGCCATCTATTAACATAGATCACTACTAATTCTGATTTGGTAGGGATATAACACCCCTCCCCTCATAGTTCAAACGAACTACAGGTAATCATGCTCTTTGACTTCTTCGAACTGGAGCACTTTTCTTACAGTCCTCGTCATTGTTTTTAGTCAAATTGTCTTTTACAGTTTTATCTGTCGTAACATCATTTTTATTACTCACAACTGTACCTGTTACAACACCATGCGAAGGCAGAGATTGGCTTGGCTCTATCGTATTATCATTATTAAGCTGTTCTTTTATTTTTCCATTAATACCCGAAAAATGGTTTTGGTTAACCCTTTCATACCTATCATAATCAATGTAATTTTTACCACTATGTCCCATATTTTCAATTTTGTCTGAGATTAATTTATCATTTCGATTCATCTCTACATCTCTCCCTGGTATTTCATAACTTATCTCTCTATTTCGTCTCAACTGATCAACGTGACGTTTACACATTATTCCGTCACATCTATTTACTAAAACCCATCTACTCCCCAATAATTTCATAATTTTTCCTTTTACCCATTTCTCCCCTTTTCCAAAGTTTTTAACAAAAACTAAATCATGAAGCTTATATTTGTGAAGGGGTTGCTGTATTTTAGGTTTTGACGGTAATACCAAGTGAAGGGCTGTTCGAACTGGCCTTCCAACCATTAATTCAGCAGGAGTTTTACCAGTTACCGAATGAGGAGTGGAATGATTTTCTAACAAAAATCGTGAAATTGACAATGTTATGTCACTTTTATCTAGCTTTTTAAGACAATTTTTCACAGTTTGCACATACCTTTCCGCTTGTCCGTTCGAAGACGGATGATAAGGTGGAATAGGCGTATGCTTAATTCCATTATTTTTAAGAAATTCCTCAAATTCATCACTTGTGAACACGGGACCATTATCACTGACCAATTCAACAGGTAATCCAAATGTAAGAAAACTTCTCCTTAATACCTTAATTGTAGTTTTACTATCAGACCTGGGTACTACCTCTACTTCCAACCATTTAGTATAAGAATCGACTACTATTAAAAACATTTTACCTTCAAAAGGACCGGCAGGATCTATATGGATCCTTTCCCAGGGCAGTTCAGATTTCCATTTGAAGGGTTCCATTTTGGGACAATCCCTCGCAAACATCTGACATCTATTACAAGAATTTACCATTTGTTCAATTTCTTTATCCATATTTGGCCACCAAACTACCCCCCTAGCTTTCGCTTTCATGCTCGATATACCCTGATGAACGGAATGTAGTAATTTTAATATATATTCACGACCTTCCTCTGGAATGATCACTCTATGTCCCCACAATAGACAATTTTCTAGACAGGAAATTTCCTCCCTTCTACGAAAATATGGTTGATATTCTTCTTGTTTAAGCTTTCGCGGCCACCCATGTAACACCCATTCTAAAATTTGTTTAGTTACAGGATTTTCAGTTGTCCACTTTGCAATAGTTTTAGAAGTAACAGGCCAATTATCATTATTTGAAACAAACATTATTTCCGCAGGATTACTCACTACATTTACAGTTTCTGGGAGAGGTAATCTACTTAATGCGTCAGCATTTTTATTATTTTTACCCTCGCGATACTCAATTGTATAATCATAACCAGCTAACATTAATGACCATCTCAGCATTCTAGGTGATAATGTATCAGGTACCTTTTTAACAGGATCAAACAATCTAATTAAAGGTTTATGATCTGTTATAATTTTAAATTTTTTTCCAGCTAAATATTGATGAAATTTAGTGACACCAAACATTACAGATAAAGCTTCTTTATCAATCATAGCATAATTCCTTTCAGTTTTATTTAAAGTTCTCGAAGCATAAGCAATAGATTTCTCTTTACACTCAACAATGTGGCTTAAAACTGACCCTATGCCATATGCAGAAGCATCACAGTTTAAAACTATATCTTTGTTTACATCATATAATTCTATAACAGGAGATGTACATAATAATTGTTTAACTTTTTGAAACGCTTTTTCTTGCTTTTCTGACCATGTCCACTTTACATTATTATCTAATAATCTATGTAAAGATTCTAAGACATCTGAAATATTAGGCAGGAAGTTTCTATAATAAGAAATTAAGCCTAAAAATGAACGCAATTGTGACACATTATTTGGAATAAGAGCATTCAAAATAGCATTAACTTTTTCTGGAATAGGTCTAATTCCTTCCTGAGATATTTTAAGTCCTAAGTACGAAACTTCCGAAACCATAAATTTTAATTTTTCCTTATTTAATCTTATACCATGCTCAGAAAAGCATTTCAGAACATTTTCAACTCTTTCAGAATGTTCTGATTCATTACTAGCACTAATGATAACATCATCTAAAAATACACCAACATATTCAAATTTTTTTTAAAAATGTTCAATTTTTCTTTGGAACATACCAGGAGCACATTTTACCCCAAATGCTAATCGTAACACATTGAATAAACCTTTATGTGTATTTATAGTCAAAATCTTACTGCTTTCATTATCTACAGGTTGTTGTAAATATTCATCTTTTAAATCAAAAACAGTAAAAAATTTACCACCTGACAATTTAGAAAATAATTCTTCCATTCTAGGAAAAGGATAGTTATCATTTTCAGTATTAGCATTTACTGTTACTCTATAATCACCACATATTCTAACAGAACCATTAGGCTTAGGAACAATTACTATAGGCCTAGCCCATTCTGAATGATCAACAGGTTTCAAAATACCCTCATTAGTTAACCGTTCCAATTCAACATCAGTAGCTTTCCTTAAAGCAAAAGGAACAGGTCGAGACTTAAGAAAAACTGGTTTTGCATCTTTTTTCAATTTTATTGACGTGGGAGGACCCTTGATTGTTCCGATCCCGTCAGCAAAAACATTAGGAAAATTTCTAATTAAATCATCTTTCGAAATGCTTTTAATCATATTTATATTAGGCCAATATAATTTTGATGCTTTTAACCAAGTTTTTCCGATTAGACTCGGACCCTCCTTTTTAATAACTAATATTCTTAAATCAGGAATACAGTATTCATTAACAACAGCATTTACTTTTAATTCCCCAAAACAGTTAAAGAGTCTTTAGTATAAGTTTGTAGCTTAATATTAGATTTAATTAAAGGCAGTTTACCCCTGAGAACAATTTGTGAGCAACACTTTTACTTACAATCGTATGAGCCGCACCGCTATCAATTTTAAATTGTATATTTACATCATTTATTTTAACCGATTTTACCCACGACAGATTATTGGAGTTGTCGTCCATAAAATTTAAACAATATTCTTCCTGAACAGTTTTAATTTTTCTGTTCTTAAAAGGTTTCTCACTTTTCATTCCAAATTTTTTGTTACGACAACAAATTTTTAAATGCCCCAATCGATGGCAGAAATAGCATTCTGCAGATTTAAAAGGGCATAACTTGGGGTTATGATTTTTAGAACATCTATAACACGGTTTCTCAGGCGCGAATTTATCTTCTTTAGGCTTAGGTGCATGAGCGGACGTCTCCACTTTCGATTTCTCTCCTTTAGAACTTGATTGACAGTCGTAGTATCTCCGATGTGTAGGGATTTCACTCCAGCCTCAGCTATCTCAAATGACTCAGCTATTTCCATCGCTGTTTGGAACGTTAAGTCTCTAGAATCCAGTAATTTCTGCTGCATCTTTTCATCTTGGATGCCAAACACCAACTGATCACGCAGGCGATCATTAAGCTTATTTCCGAAGTTGCAGTGTTCGGATAACCGACGCAAATCTCGTACGAAATCGGCTATGTTCTCTCCTTGCTTCCTTAGTCGTTTCTGGAACTTAAATCGTTCGACAATTTCACTAGGGCGTGGTGAAAAATGATCCTTAGCTTTCTTTAAAAGATCCTCGTAACTGATTTCTTTCAGCGTATTCGGAACAATAATATCTCGTAAAATAGCAAACGTTGTTGTTCCCACAGAACTTAATAAAATATTCTTCTTCATATCATCATTTTTTATGCTATTCGTTGAGAAATAAAAATCAATTTTCTCGACGTAAATAGTCCAAGGAACATTTGCATTATATTCTTCCAAGCGTCCCAGAGAAATTATTTCTTTATCGGCCATTTTCCGTGCCACTTTTTCTTTTTCTCTTTCAAAACAAAAACAAAAAAAAAAATTCACTGCATTTTAATTTGGGTTAAATCCCATTTTCGTCGCCACTATTATATCGCCGATCTCTTATTATAACTAATTACTCTTAACTAAGGAAGAAAGCATAACTATAAGATTACTTATAGTTTATTTTACATATGTACAAAAGCCGCTCAAGAGCAGCTATCAGAACAAGTCACATTTTACCACTGCGCAGAATATCCTCGGCTACGTGCAAAGCTTTCACAATTCAGACTGTGTAGTGCTGCCATCTATTAACATAGATCGCTACTAATTCTGATTTGGTAAGGCTATAACAAGTTGGAATTCTGATTTTGGATAGCAGCCAAAAGTTGCCTTTCAGTACCACTAAAATACCTGCAAAATTTCATGAAATTTGAAAAAGTCTTTCAGGGCTCTAACAGGACATTTATAATTTCATTCTTTCAGGCAATGGGTTCTTATCATATATTGTACATTTATAAGGTTTTTTAGTAATCTCGTTTGACATTTTTACATTTAAAATATTTAGTGTAATTCTCTTTATTATTTTTAAACTTTAAGTCTTTAATTTAAAATATTTAAAATGTTTCAGATGTTTTAAAAATTGTTTGTTCTCATTTTTAAAGTCATTTTTAAATGAATGCGTGTGGAAGCAAATCGAAGTTTACCATTACTAGAAGTGCAGTGAAATATCCCCTATTTGGTGCTCCTTGCAAACTAAATAAAGCTGTTTTGCCAACAATTATAAAATATTATTTTTATACAAGACAACAATTAAAACACAAAAGGAATGATAATGATCCACCAAAGTCAGAGGTAATTAAAATCTTAAGAGAAAAGATCGCAGAAATTTGGAAGAAAGCATAAATTATTGTAGTTTCTAAGAGGCATATTGCTCAAATGATAGACAACTTTTTTTTGAATACCAGAAGCTTATCCGATTCCTCAAATAAAAAAAAAAAAAAAGAGATGTAAAATTTGAGATAGATTACTTCGAAGAACTGTAAGAGAAAAACACGTATCTCTAACTGAAGAGTCAAATTCACTGTATCTGGGACACATTAGACCATCATTTGGATCGGGAAAGAATATTGCAGAAAGCATTTTAAAATATTGCACTGAAAACAACTTAAACCATGATAAACTTATGGCTACAGGTTGTGTCGGAACAACTGCAAACATTAGGAAAAATAATGGTGCTATTAGATTTTTTTAAACAAAGATTACTCGTTCCTTGCAGTGGTTAATATGCCAGCTTCACGCAAACGAATTGCAATTGCGTCTTTAATTTTCTGAACTTGATGGACAAACTACAGGCTCATGAGCCTTTTCTGTTCCTATTGGAAAATCGTTGGATCAATGTGAACAATAGACAGTTGTAAAATTAAAAAATGCTCTTGTCTCCCAGAAATGAACTGTGGAGAGTTAAGTACAGACCAAAATTATTTTCACGACATGTGTCAAGCATTTTCATCTGGCCAATGCTCCTTAAATCTGATAAATCACATTCCATGTAGAATGTCTCACTCTAGACAATTGGCAATCGACTACTTAGATTGTACATTGGAAGTCAGAGCTCCTTCCCAAAATCTGAGGATTATGCCTGAATTTGTAATGGAAGTATATTCACCTATGTCGTTTCACATTAAGAAAGATTCTTCCTGCAAAAATGGAGCTCAAAATGTTGTTTTTTTTTAAACAATTACGTTGTCTCGTTATTTCAAGTAAGATTCAATGAAGATTGTCGATCCCGTTATTTAACGAAATGCATACATCTGTCATTGAGAAAAATAAGTAATAGGGATGATAACTGCTTAAAGAAACCATGTTCGAGTACTTGGATTCCGAAGAATATTAAAGTAAGGGAAATAGAGTATTCAACAATAAGAAAGTTTCATATTCCAATATTGAACTTCAGTGCTATCGACTATATTAACACTACTGACTATCAAGTATGTGGAATCATATCACCCTGCATTCTTAATGAAGTATCAAGAAAGGTGCTGAAAGTTCTCATGAAAAGATCGGAAGTCACATCTTTTACCCAAGTCTTACTTTACCCAAGTCAAACTAGGGAAGTCTTACCCAAGTTTTCGTATCATATTTAAGCAGTTGAAAGATGCATAAAATTAGTTACTGAAGCATCATTAGCGACTGTAGGAGCAGAAGCAAGGGACGGATATATGCGATCAAAAATCAAATCACGAAAGGTAATGCCTAGTTTTGATGCCAGAGGGCAATATAAACTAGAGTCAAATGAAAGATCATTTTACAGTACATCGTATATATTCTTTTTATTATATCACTATATGTTCAGAAAAATGTCTTTCATATATATTGAGAACTATCTTTTATGTCAATTCGAAAAATAAAAATATGTCTAATTATTGTGCTTTTTCTTTAACTTCTTTGCGCAATGCAATTCATATTTTAAGATTATCTTTACCATTTGAGGTGTTAAAACACGACGACATTTCGATTGTTCACAAGTAATACTTTAATCGGTCATTTTTTATGGATTATTTTACCGAAATCTGAAATTTTGTAAAAAAAAAAAAAAAAAAAAAAAAAAAAAAAAAAAAAAAAAAACATTTTTTTTTTTAAATAATTTATACAACATAGTGAAATTTTGGTTTTTAATATACACTGCTCAAAAAAATTAGGGGAGCAAGCGAAAAAGTGAAGCGAACACTGCAAGACAGCCATGTAGGGGCATAAAATGGATAGTACACGTGTATCAATGCGCAATACAGAAAAAAAGACGCAAAAAAATTGTAAGGGAGCTTTTATTCTTTGAAAAGATGAAAAGAACATGAAAAGATGGTTTAGGGCAACAATTTGTTTTCATGTAAATGATAAAAAAAAAATATTGTTTAGAAATGATGCAAGATTTTTAATATGGCGTGTGGTTTCCTCGAACAGCTAAGGCTACTGCATACCTGTTTTCACTGGATGCGATGAGGTTATCGATAAGACTTTGGGAAATACTGTTCCACTGCTCATGAATTAAAATTTCCAAGTCTCAGACAGTAAAAGGAGGCCTCGGTCTCGCAGCAATGCGTCGTCTGAGTATCTCCCAAACATGCTCGATCGGATTTAGGCCAGGAGAGCATGCTGGTCATTCCATACGCTGTATTGTTTTAGCTTCAAGCATCTTTTCCGTAAGACGAACTGTATGAAGTCTGGCATTATCATGCATGGGAGAAAAGAAATTACTAATTTCTGCAACACAAAATACTACATGAGGTCTCAGTATCTCGTCTGTAGAACTTCGGATCGTCAAAGTGCCATTCCGAATGATATGCAGGGCCGTGCGTCCACCTATGCTGATTCCAGCCAATAGCATCAACCCACCTCGTCTGTAATGTGAAGTTTTACGAACGAATGTGGGATCATTTTGAGTGCCTCTTTCTTTCCATGCCAAAACGCATCAGATGTCACATCCAGACTGCATCGGGACTTGTCTGTAAACAGAATTTGACTCCAAAAACGTTGCCTCCAAATTCGATGTTCAGTTCCCCAACTCCTTTGGACCGCACAGTGGCTTGAGGTCAGCGGAATGCAGACCATTGGCTTACGTGCATAGAGACTATCCTGATGAAGCCTATTTCGTACTGTTTGGCTGGACACCCTTCGTCCTGTGGCCAAGAACAACTGCGTTTTCAGCTGAGTAGCAATGCCCGTTTCGTCTCGACGAGCTGTTAACAGGATATATCGGCTATCAATTTCTGTGTTAGCACATTTTCGACCTTGCACTTGTCGATGATTACCATTCCATGTGTCTTGGAATCGATTCCACAGCCTTTCAGGGACACTTCTTGCGACTCCAATAGCGTCCACTACACTTCGTTGTGTTTCCCCAAATTCGACTGTCCCGATAACACGCCAAGCCGTGGATTGTGTTATGATCATGTTGTTGGGACATTTTCAAGCCACCTTTTCTCAAAACACACGCTGAGCAATTGAATTTTACAACTGAGGCAGTGAAACAGACGTTTCTGCAAAATCCCGATTTCTGCACTTATCTCCTTTTTCTAGTTTTTGACGTCATAAATTTTAATTTACATGTGAAGTTTTCTTTATCTGTTTTCTACAACACTTTAAATTATGGATGTTCTATTTTACGTTACTTATCGGTGTAAATATTTGCGTAATTCCGTTAAAACTATGTGCACCCCTAATTGTTTTGAGCAGTGTATAAAGGGCATAATCTTTAAGTGCTGGTAGATGAATTCCAAATGAAATAAAAATTTAACCTTATATTTAGTGTGCCAAAAGGCAACTTTTTAGACCTATCTCAAGAAAAAATTCCAAAAAACATTTTTTGCCGTCATTTTCACTCCACCCTAGCGTACAGGTAACTTTTTTTTTTTTTTTTTTTTTTTTTTTTTTTTTTTTTTTTGCGGTATAGTGGTTAGCATGTTAGCCTTCCACGGAAAGGAGCCTAGGTCCAAATTCCAGGTGAAGGATGGATGTTCCTAGATGTTTTCAATGTGGATAGATTAGGGTCGGCGGTGCCCTACACTGTAAAAAAAATTCCGCAACGTTCCTGGGAAAAAATGGGCAGCTGAGTTGCCCATTATTTCCATGAAACATTTCTTGAAAATGGCTGGAACTTTACTGTATATGTTAAAAACTTTCTACAGAAATGCCAGTAAGTTTCCTGCGAAATACCAGGAATATTTCTGTTGACAGCAAAACATTACTGACATTTCCCAGCATGCGGGATCCGCAGACGATTTTTACATTTCCAGTTGACAATTTTCGCTTTATTATCATTATTTGTTAGAATGAAAAAATATTTTGAAATTGACATCAAAATTATTATTTATAATTTACACGAAAAAAATAAATTTTCAGTTAAAATTCAATAAAGTAAATATATATATGATATATTGTTTCTGAACTTTGCTTAAAATATAAAAATATATAAATGTAAATAATAATTGGAAAAAAAATCTAGACATAAAATATTTTGGATTTTCGTTAGTAATTATGTTAGTTTACAAGTTAGATAAAATACATATAAATTTTCATGAAAAAAAAAACCTAAACGTAATTGTATATTTTTTCCGAAAAAAAAAAAAATTCAAATTTGCAGCAATTCAAAGTGTCAAATATATATCAAATTTAAATCAAATTGTAATAAAGTGTTAAAATATAAAATTAATTAAAAAAGAAAAAAAAAAGTCCAGAGGTAGCATCGAACTCGGGCCGCACGGGTGGCGTGCGAGCTTTCTGCGTCCACACCACGAAAGACACGTTGAGAGCTGCAAACTAATGGGTATTTGAAACGTATGCTAAACCTCGGCATCTAATTTCTCAAAATCTAAGTCCCATTTGAAGAAATCCTTTCACAAGAATAATTAGAGATAAGAACTCTAAAACATACTTTAAATTAATCAAAATCGGTGAGAATCATGTTTGATGGTCCCCTGGTTAATGGAGATCCAAATAATAGGTGTATTTTTTTTACACGGTCTGCTCCTTAAACATTCCACAGACAAGTGCGAGATATAATCTCTTAGTGATATCACGGAGGTATTGTATTTTCATCTGAATTGTCTTGACAATAGAGACGTAAAGGACTATGTCGTCTATTGATTTATTTGCATTCCATATTGATTTTTTTCCATTCATTTAAGGAATTCTTTTTCGACACTCGCGCGCGAGCAACGGATTATAGCAAAAAAATAATAAATGGCGGCCGCAGCGTTTTGCTGTTTCCAACTTTTGGTTCAGGAACGTTTCAGATAAGAAAACCAGAATTTCACAGGAAAGAGCTAAATTATTCTGAAAACCTGAGAAAAGGCGAAACGTTCCTGGATTTTACATGGAACGTTACCATTTTTTTTTTTTTTTTACAGTGTATTCCCGTTGGGAGTCCCTTCACAAGTAACCATCATCTATTCTAATTATATCGTTGTACGGTACTGACAGCGCAATTGACCAGCCATTGGACCAAACAATTTTTTTAATACAAATAATAAAAATATCTGAACAGAATTCCCATCAGAAATTTAAAATGCTTTTTTTTTATTACGTGCAAACCTTTTAATTGTTTAAAATTTAGGCATTCAAAAAATAAATAAAAACTAAGCAAGTTGATCTCCCACCCCCAGAAGATCTTAATTTCATGATGAAATTAATACCAAATGAAAATAAACGATTACAAAGATGCTAATATGTCTCACATTGGAGTTAAGGGGACTTATCTGGTGGGAAAGAAAAAAGTAGATTCTCATGTTATCCTATGGGAAAAATACTTATCTTTCTTGTTCATTCCAACAATATTTTTTTCAGCACGTAGATTGGAATGTTATTTATATCTCTGTAAGCTCCAAATTTTTATATATTTTTCCAGTCATAAATTACAAACTATTAAAGAATACATTTTATACTTTTCGGAATGCTTGAAATTTTAGCAGAAATTTTAAAATACTCACAATTATCTTCCAAATATTTTAAGCTTACAGAGGGGTAAAGAACCTTCAGATAAGTCCCCTTAAGTCATTTTTATAGAGTTAGAGCAAAAGGTCATGTTGACAGTCAGTATTCAAACATTTTAACAATGGGGTTGTCGATTGGTGGGCCAATGCATAAGTCTAGCGGGGTGGGCCAAACTGTGCTAGTCCGCACCTGATGCTTAGATTTTCAACAAACTTCAGATTCAGGTATACCTTGATATGAATTAGTGCTGTTTATGTTTTGGTGCAAATTGCTCAACAGGTGGCGCTGCTATGCTGTATTTTTCAGAATTTCCACCATAGCTCTATCTCAATAACTAATACACGAAATTTCATCAAATTGCAGATTCAAGTATACCCTGATATCAGTTAGTGCTGTTTATGTTTTGCTTAAATCGCTCAACAGGTGGCGCTGCTATGCTACATTTTCACAATTTCCGCTATAGCTCTATCTCAAGAACTAATGCACAATTTTTCATCAAACTTCAAATCCAGATATACTTTGATATGAATTGGGGCTAAATTGATGTAATTTCTTGTACTATTTAAATGATTTAATTGATGCGATTTATATGGAAGAAAGTTTTGTGATGGCCACAACATACTAGTCTTATGGTGATTTTGGAAGTCGGCTTCAGCATCTTTTCCCTTTACAGCGAACACAATTCAACTTCTTATCAGATTATACATTCCAGTGGAATCATCACTGATTGTTTATACGGTTTGGAAAGTACTTTTCATTATAGTGATGAAGTTAATGACATTAAAATTTAATGTCTCCAGAATTTCAGTTTTTTTTTTTTTTTTTTTTTTTTCTCAAGATATTTTTCAGGGAAAAAAAGATGCAACAAATCAAAAATTTTCACTTTCTTATAAATACCAAATGCTCTGTTCATGTAGAAGAATGAAATGTCTTTTCTTGGAAAGTCTTTCCTTTTCTAGTATTAGTATAGAATGCTGTTTCAAAAGAAAACTTGTGAAATTTGCAGATTTATGTCTGGTATTGATGGCGATGACCAAAGCCCTTGTATAACGGCTCTGGCGATGACCTGTTGTTATGGTGCTACTCCCAAAAGATGCTAATAATTTGTTCATCGACTATCGTTTGTAACAGTAGAATATTTTTTTGATTGGAACATTTTTTTTTTTCAGATACCTAACTCTAAATGAATATATATATTTTTTTTTTTTGCCAACCAGCATTAATTTAAGGTTTACGAATGTTTTGTCTTCTATTGTGTACGAGTAATAATCGTACTTCATATGAAAACAGCGTCTTTTTTTTATGAAAGGAACTAAGTTTTGGAGAAAATAAAGGAAGTAGATTAGTGACACTGTTGATGGACAACAGTAGAAAAATTCAGGTCTGGTAGGTGCATGATATTTTCGTAGAAAAGAGAAACACAATGGCAAATTGAGTCTGACTGCTTTTTGTCTTTCTTTTGATAATTTAACTTCTTTACTGTTACTGAACTCAGAAAGGTAATCAGCAAAACAATTAAAAAATCATATTTTTTTACTTTTATTTAAAACTAAAAAAAGTCTTTCAAAAATATATAATTCCCCACCTCTAAGCTCAAAGTTTCCAAGTTCACATATATTGGAGGGGAGCTCCGCATCCCCCATAACCGCCCATCGCGATGTCTCTGCATAAAAGACTTCCTCAGATGTGCAGGTGCACATCTTGAGACCTGAGGTTACGCAGATTTTTGAAATATGCGGTCACTGTTTTATTTACATTTTTGAACGGTAATTTGAATCTAATAATGGTCTATAAATTATAATGAGCGCTTGGGTCATTTTCAAAATCTGTCCACGTTTTGGAATAACAATATAAATTTTTAGAAATAATCAAAAATTTTTAATGTTTTGTAAATAATTACCTTACCCATACTCATTAATATACAATCATCAGCAGAGACCAAATTACTCATTTAACATTTTCAAACTAATTTTTAAATTTTAATTAACTTTGTAATGAGATAAGTGAGCACGGTAATGACAAATTAAAAAAAATACTTTTATTTTTCCCCAGGCATAAATGGCAGCCATTATATCTTCTGGCCCATACAATGATTTTCTATTTCTCATATAATGAAAGTAGATTAATAACTAAAAGTTCATTTAATTATCAATTAGAAGTGGATACAGTAATGACGTACAAAAAAATACTCACCAAAACATTCAAAGTCTTTCCTTGTTTTATTGAAACTATAAAACTATTTACTCTATTCACCTAAACCTGATAACAATTTAACTTTTAAGGAGTATTTTTGCCTTGATAAAAAGGCATGTGCTGCCCTCCAAAAAATTCCAGATGAACTTTTTGTTGGAAGCATGGCATTGACACTCTTTCTGTGCTGCCCTCCAAAAAATTGCAGATGAACTTTTTGTCAGAAACATGGCAATGACACTCTTTCTTAGGACACGGTTTAAAATAATTATTAAGAATTATAGATAAGTTTAATTAATGACAATAAATATTTTTTTTTAATTAGTAGCATCTTAATAAATAAAAATGTATTTAAAAATTATAACCATCTGTTTTAAATAGAGCTTAGTTAAATCTTTACCTAATAAATTGCTTGTTGGGACAGCCTACGGTAATAACATTTTGACTACAAAAGAATATATTTCTTATTTTAAAATTTTTTATAAATAATAATATATCTATTAGATGTAAATGTCCAACTGGGCGAAAAATGTCCGGACCAGGATTCGAACCCGGGACCTCCCTGGCTGAAGCCGCCAGTGCTCTGCCATCTGAGATATCCCGGACGATTCTGGTCGAACTCTTTCACCCAGCTAACCTTGGGTGAAAGAGTTTGACCAGAATCGTCCGGGATAGCTCAGATGGCAGAGCACTGGCGGCTTCAGCCAGGGAGGTCCCGGGTTCGAATCCTGGTCCGGACATTTTTCGCCCAGTTGGACATTTACATCTAATATGATTTGTTTACCAATTAGAATAATTGTGTTAATATTAATCTAGTAATAATATATCTGTAAATTATCATTAAAAAACATGATAGTTAAAATGCAATGATTAAAATTATGATATTTAACTATTTTTCTGTGCAAATGTGAAAGGACAGTAAAACACGACATTTTTTGAAAATCCCCCACTTATAATAAAGTAAAATAATAAAATTAAAAAAAATATTAAAATATGAATGTAAAGATCAAATAAAAAATTAATAATGCGATACTAAATAAGCATAATAATGATGAGATATTATTATTTTTTTTAGTTATTCAATGAAACTTACCTCAGCTATTTAATTCTCGCTCCAGTGGTATTCACGAGCTGTGTGTTTCATTCAGTTTTATTCAGATTGTTTGGCTCCTACCAGTTTTATGAAATAGTGTAATTGGCTTTCTTCTGGTATCATTTTACCTGTCATTAAATAATGTGAATATTTTTTATTTCAAAAAAGCGGTGGCAATAAGCAATCTGAATTTTTAAACCGTAATTTAATGCGACCGTTAAGGGGTTAATAAAGTACACTAATAAATTACATTAGAATCCTAAAATAATCGAGTTTTATTTTATGTTTAGCCAGATTTAATAACAGACAAAAGCTTAATTAATTAGCTTGATTAAAAATTGATTAATATTTGATAAAAAGTTCGTGATCTACGTCGGCCTCATCTTGAATTTTTTTCGAAGTTTATTTCTTGATATTTTATCAGTATAACAGCGACTATCTTCTGCAATCGCGTTGACATGCTTTTCTGTTTGAATGGGCATTTTTCGATTACCATGGATTCACTCATCGCTGTCGTAATAAACAACAACCGTTTTCGGGATTGGAAAGTAAGATCAATTACTCATTTGAAAACTAGCTTGTATAAAATGATTAGGTTAAAAATGACGCTATGTTTCTGAGTTTCATAACGACGCTATGGGCAATATTCTTCCTTTATGTTTGAAGTTAAAGATCTCCGTCTGCTTGGGTTTAGCTTTCAGATCCACGTTTTAATGTCTTGATGATCGAATTTTAGCTTATTTATGAATTATTTTCTCTTTTTTAATACGCCATCACGAATATTTTGAAGTTAATTTAACAATGTATATTGTTTGTATAGTACTATTTGATTATCCTGTCGACCAAAAAAATATCGCCAAACTATATGATTAAATGCCAATAATGGATGACCGCAAATGTCACATTCACTCGACATTAAACACGATACACGTGCCTGTAACGTCATCAAGTGATTTTTAATTCGAGTTTTTATTTGTATTTTTATTAATGATTTGCTAATTTATTTGTTCTTTCGTTATAGTGGGGTGAGATAGCTAAAAAAAACTTCACATCCAACCAATGCGCCACTTTGGATTCAGAGAGTATACGGATAGATGAGTCTAAAAAGACAGGAACACAAATTTTCCTGGTCCTCTAGCGGCGTTGATGACGTAATCGATATGGCCGCCAAAATTTTGTGACGCACTCCTACATTTCTCTATATAACTCGAGTTAATATTTCGATTTTAACCTATTTTGTTAGTGATTATTAATCCGGAGAAAGCGCGCTTTCCAACGGTATATTTCACATCATTGTTTAGGTTCATAATACCACAAATATTTATAACTTTATAAAAAAAAAATTCAAAACATTTTGCTAAATAACTTGGAATCTGTTGCATGTAGCTGGAGACGTGTTGCATATCTTTTATTCGTCAGAAAATTACATTTCGAACGGTATATATGACTTCTATTGTATAACAAACAGTTGCGGAAATTTTGCCAAAGCAAGATAGCGTTGCACAGAGAGTCGTTAAGGCAACAATGTAATTTATCTAACAAAAACATAACTGTGAAAAAAGGGAGCCAAATTCTGTAAATACAATGGCAAGAAAAGAAGTGATATCTAAGTGGGTGCCAAGTTCAAATAAGATTCACTCAAACTTACCTTTTGAAGTATTATAGCATTTTTTAAATTATTGATTGCATATTAATAATAAATCTAGAACTTGGCAAGTTTTTATGCACGAGTCTTTTATTTTTATTAATGACATTATTATATCAAAACTAATTATTTCATATTTGGAAGTCTTGATTTGAGTGAGCTCTTCCCCTTGAAGGGCGGTGAGATAAAATATATCCCACCTAATTTTAACTGTAAAATGCCACATTGACACCAGAATTCAGGACTAAAAAGTTTAATTTTATTAAATACGTGAAAAGAAGCTTTTACCCATTTTGAAATACATTTTTGTTTTACAAATGTATTTCAAAATACAAATTTGTTTAATAATTTGTTTAATAAATTTGTTTTTAAATTTTGGTGTGATTCAAACGTTTCAGCATTTTACGAACTAATGGTTAAAAGGATGCAGTCTCTAGAATGATGAGCAAGAACAAGCGTAAGTGTATCTCTTTGTCAGGCCTTTTAGTTGTTTGCATTGAGGTTTCCGGATTGTGAGTGCTACAGTGATAACCAAAGACGACTTGGAGTGTATCTGTGTGTTCATTTGTTTATCAAATCTTTAACATGAGTCATTTGTTTATAATAATAACCATATTATTTTTTTTATAATGACATTGTTATTAATATTAACATCATGATTTTATTAAGACATGAAATTGATAGGCATAACATTTATTAAAAACTTGCCAAGTTCTAGATTTATTATTAATATGCTATCAATAATTTTTATTTTTAAACAATTTAAAAAATGCTATAATACTTCAGTAGGTAAGTTTTAGTGAATCTTATTTGAACTTGGCACCCACTTAGATATCACTTCTTTTCTTGCCATTGTCTTTACAGAACTTGGCTCCCTTTTTTCACAGTTATGTTTTTGTTAGATATCATTACTTTTTGTAAAGATATATATAAGAATATCTTTAGACACTTTTCTTAATGCTTTTTAATGTGTTTACATGTGACTATTTTATTCACCAAGCAACATTAAATTTTAATTTAACTTTCCTACAACAAAGTATTTGGCTGTCAATTTTTGGCAGAAATCTATCTGCATGTTTTGAAATGAAATGTATTGATTCGAAATTTTTATTGTTTCTGAAATAACAATTCCTATTAAATTTTTATATTAAATTTTCCTATTAAATATTCCAATTAAATTTCCTATAGCTGGGCCTGATTTTTGTACTGAAATTGAAAAATAAAGTTATGTGCTTATGCCACACTGTGTATCATTCATCCATGGGCGCCGGCAAAGAGGAAGTGCAGAAGAAGAACATTGCCCCTCCCTGGATTTTCAAATTTAATTAATTAAATATTCTTTTTCTCTGATGATTTTGAAAATAATAAAAAAGAAAAGTGCCCAGCTAAACTGATGGCATTGAGCTCACAGGCTATTCACACTAATTGTATATCATACTCTTATTTTAAAGAATAATGCCCCTCAAAAAAATAAGTGAAGGGGAATTAGCCCCCGTTTCCCCCTTTATGCTTAACTAGTGAACCTCCAAATCTAATCAGGGAAGCTCCTTATCATAATAAACGGGTATACCAAATTCGGAGCTAATCGAATAATCCTGCAAAAAAAACCCCATTTATCTAAATTAAGGGGGTGGACTAGCCCCTCCTTTATCCTTAACCAATGAATCCCCAAAACGAATCAGGGAAGCTCCTTAACATAATAAACCGGTATACCAAATTTGGAGCAAAGCGAATAATTCTGCATGAAAAACCCGTTTATATAAATTAAGGAGGTGGACTAGCCCCCTTCCCCCTTTATCCTTAACCAATGAACCCCCAAAACTAATCAGGGAAGTTCCTTAACATAATAAACCGGTAAAAGAATAGCATTCTTTGCATTCTATTTCTAAAAATGAGGAAATTAAAGATCTGATCTCAAATGACGTAGAAAAATCAATAAAAAACATTGATCCCATTTACCATCCTTTTAGTTCATGTTTTTGCCACTAGGGGGTGCTTTTAATTCTTATTTCTTTGACCATTTTGGTGCTAATTGACGAAAAATTCTGATTGTTTATACTTAAACTCCCCTTACTGCTTCATAGCTACCCGCGTTTTTTCAACTTTTTTCACCCAGGGGGCGTCCTCATATGACTTTTCCAGTCTTGTGGCACCATTATAGCCTCCCATTGGTTTGTTGTTTTTTTATTCTGTCTGTTTTCGGTTACCATATATTTAATAAAATTTTCCTTATGTATATGTAAAAACAATGATTTCAATAATCGATTGTAGAACGTCTCGATTGTAGATTCTCGAAAGTAATCGATGACTGTATCGATTGTGTTTTTTACGATGCCGATTTTTTTCTATTGGTAAATTTTCGAGAATCGCCCATCACTAATTCATATAACTAAACTAGTCGTTGGGGGCCACCGTAATACTTACCCATCATGGATATAGATAATATAAAATATGAAAATAAAACACGTGATATTTGCTAAGCATTGTACCATGTTACTTTTATTCATAATTTAATTTATTTGGACTTCCTTAAATATAATTAATATAACCCCTTAAGCTACTATTATTTTTATTACATTAAAATATCTCAATTTGTTGATTTTCTGTAAACAAGTTGTGGTATTACTAATAAATTGTGCCGTAATATAAAGGTAAATTTAAATTGGAAGTTCTTTTTAATTGAAATATGCGTTGTGTACTATTGCAATAAAACCCTCTGTTCTTTGAGGTCAGCAATTGTAAAAAAAAAATAAAAAGGAAACTTCTTACTTGTATATCTGTAAAGAAATGATGAGGAGACTTTTAAACACAAATCAAACTTTTTATTCATCTTGTTGAAGAGAAGTAAGAGGCATTCACCCGTTGGTCACCGATTTTCAAAATAAAAACGTTGCCGATAAAATAATTTATTCCTCTTTAACCCAGGAGAACTCGCTAGTGAGAATGCCCAATTGCGTTTCTTTTACTTTACATTCATATAATATCAACTTTTTTGGTTGGCTTAGTACTTTTATTCACAAAATAGGTAAAATAATTGAAAAACATTTTGAAATTTTAATTAAAATGAAAAAAATTCCCTGCCGGCCCGGCCTACAGGCAGAGGTAGATTTCGAAATTAAGTATACTAATTTCACCAACAAAAACAAAATCATTATTAGATATAAATCCACTTTAACAGTTTTATCTGTCTGCTTTTGACGAGTTTTTATTTCCTTTTTATAAAATAGCTGGTTTTATCAGAATCATGTTAAAAACGAAATCATTATTAGATATAAATCCACTTTAACATTTTTATCTGTCTGCTTTTGACGAGTTTTTATTTCCTTTTTATAACATAGCTGGTTTTACCAGAATCATGTTAAGGCGATATAAAAAAAAAATATTTTTCCATACTCAACAACTCGAAATTTTCTGGCACATTTTCAGATTCATTTTTAATAATATATATATATATATATATATATGAAACATGCTGACGTGATTTTTGAAAAGATTTATAAGCGACCTGTGTTTTTATTTTTCTTTCAATTAATTAAAACTTGATTAATAAACAATTATTTTCTCAGTAGGGCAATATTTTTCGTTTCTAACACAATCGCTTCTGGAAATTCTGTTCAAAATGCCCACTTTGACATCATTTTTTGAAATATATTCTGCCTCTATCAAAAAATCGATCATTATTGTACATTATATAGTTTCTGAATAAGAGAATCTAGCAATTGGATGCGTTTGAGAGCAAAAATGAACTTAAAAATGAGTAAGAAAATAGACAGTTTGGATTTTAATGCACCCTTAATAAGATGATTTTTTTCTTCAATCGCTATGTATTTTTAATTTGTTTTTGCTGTAAGAATTGGCCCTATCAAAAACTTGTCTATATAAATGTTGAAGACAATATTATGAAGATATATGATAAATTCATGGAGATTTTATATCTTGTGAATTGACGCAGTTATGAAAATTTTTCTTCTTCAATTTTTCTTCTTTTTTTGTTTTCGTTTTTAATTTTTTTTTTTTTCGGTACGAATTGGTCCTATCAAAAACTTGTGAATATAAAAGTTGTATATAATACTAAGGAGATGTATAATAAAATTATTGCATTTGATATCTTGAGAATTGACGAAGTAAGGAATTTTTTTCTCCCAAAAACCCTATTTTTGCGCTCTTTGAGCCTATTTTAAATTTTATCAAAAATCTGTGATGCAAGAATTTTTGGCGCTATTTTTAGAAGTAATAAAAACTTTAAACTGATTTGATATGTACAAAAATTAAGAAGTTATGGGGTTTTTTCGGTTTTCACAAAACCCCTCCCTATTTCCACCCCCTTTGTCCGCTTTTGCCCACTAGCGAACTTGAGCGAGATTTTATGTCCCTTGATTTTATGTATCAGTTTGAAAGAGATTTGTGCAGAATTGCGGAAGTAATCGTGTCCAGAAGAAAGTGATAACACAATTGCTTCGGGAAATTCCGTTCAAAATGCCCACTTTGACATCATTTTTTGAAATATATTCTGCCTCTATCAAAAAATCGATCATTACTTAACATTATATAGTTTCTGAATAAGAGAATCTAGCAATTGGATACGTTTGAGAGCATAAATGAATTTAAAAATGAGTAACAAAATAAGCAGTTTGGATTTGAGTGCATCCTTAATGCAATTTTTCCAACACAATCCGCTTCGGGAAATTCGGTTCAAAATGCCCACTTTAACAGCATTTTTTAAAATATATTCTGCTTCTATCAAAAAATCGACCATTTCGGTACATTATATTGTTTCTGAGTAAGAAAACGTAACAATTGGAAGCCTTTGAGAGCAAAAATGAATTGTAAAATGAGTCAGAAAATAGGCAGTTTGGATTTGAATACACCCTTACTTAGATAATTTATTCTTCAACCGCTATGTATTTTTAATTTGTTTTTGCTGTAAGAATTGGTACTATCCAAAACTTGTCGATACAGATGTTGTAGACAATATTAAGAAGATATATGATAAATTCATGGGGATTTTATATCTTTTGAATTGACGGAGTTATGGATTTTTTACTTCTTCAAACCCCCTTTTTGTTTTCGTTTTTATTTTTTTTTGCGGTACGAATTGGTCCTATCAAAAACTTGTGAATATAAAAGTTGTAGATAATATTAAGGAGATGTATAATAAAATTAAATGGATTTGATATCTTGAGAATTGACGAAGTTATGAATTTTTTTCTCCCAAAAACCCTATTTTTGCGCCCCTTGGGCCAATTTTTAATTTTATCCAAAATCTGTGATACATAAATATTTGGTCCTATTTTTGGAAGTAATAAAAACTTTAAACTGATTTGATATGTACAAAAATTAAGAAGTTATGGGGTTTTTTCTGTTTTCACAAAACCCCTCCCTATTTCCATCCCCTTGGTCCGATTTTGCCCATTAACGAACTTGACCGAGAGTTTATGCCCATTGATTTTATGTATCAGTTTGGAAGAGATTGGTGCAGAATTACGAAAGTTATCGTGTCCAGAAGAAAGTGATATATATAGATAGATAGATAGATACACACACACACACACATATATATATATATATATATATATAAAGTTTTTTACTGAGGGTGGTTTTGGGTTCTAGGGGTCATGATCGGTGTAGATCTGCAAAACTTTTTCAGAAATTCCAACATGGGAACGATCCCAATAGGTAATATTTCATACGAAATCTACCTAAAATGATTTAAATAAGAGTCATAAAAAAGTACGACTGTGAGAGAAAATCTCATGCAGCGAGTTCTCCGGGTTAAGAAAATCTTTAAAATGGAAGATGCAGCACTAGGTGAATTTTCTATAAATAAAAATCTCAATTAAAGCTTTTTTAAACCAACAGAAAATAAATTTAACAGGAGTTATTAAAAACGCAGACATCGCTTTCGGAAGCTTTTTACCGGATTCCACATCCATCGGCAGACAGACCGGAGCCGAAGCTCGCGGCCCCGCAATCTTTTAAAACAAAAACTAAATCATAACAGATCACCAACAAAACAGATTCTGATTTAAAATTAACGAAATTTTTAATTTATAGTAAGAATACGGGGACTTCAAAGGTTAGAGAAAGAAAAGATTTAAATCCATTAGAGAATTTAAAATATTAGGTAATGTCTTAATAAACAAATCCGAAAGAAAACATTTAAAAAGCTTTATTTTTATTTGTTGTACGCTCGGCGATTAGACACACCTCCGAAAAGATCGACATCCATTCAATGCATATGCTGTGAGAGACTTGCTCCGATGACGTCACTACAATTGTACAGATCTCAAAGGAGAAGCACCCCATGCCAGGCGCTGCGGAACATCAGAGAGCTTGCCGATCTGCGGTCGAAACGAAATCGCCCGCGTAAAAATAAATATGGATTTAAGTTTAAAGAACATCGATGTATAAGGTCAAAAGAAATAAAAAAATGTAACATGATTTAAACACTGTGAGATTTCATCTCACAATACCCCCATTTACCGAGTAAAATTTTGGCAGAGCAAGTGATGTGAAAGGTAAAATGAAATAAAAACCTTTTACAGAAACGGGATGACAAAATTTTAGATGCCAAAGACAGAGAGAAAAAAAAATATATAAGTTAAAATATTAAAGTAAAGCCAAAAGTTAAACTGCTGCAAATAAAAATTAGTGATGGTGACCAAAAGGGAAGAGAGAAGAAAAAGAAAGTACATCAAAAGTATACATAGTATATTCAAAAAGTATACATAAAAAATGCCAAATCTTTCTATTTATGGCAATTGCAGTATGATGTTATAAAATTATCTTTAAAAATAATACTTAAGTACAAATGCTAGAGAAAATGAGAATTATCATATATAAAATCCTATGTATTACTTAAGTAAAAATGCTAAACAAAATCAGAATTAGCATACATAAAATCCTACGTATTACTTAAGTAAAAATGCTAAACAAAATCAGAATTAGCATATATAAAATGAGCTCATTATCAAACATTTAATTAAATTGGTATATCATATAAGAAAAGTTGCATTTTACAAGCAACAAAGATCAAAATAACTTCAGTATTTGACCATCGCCTAGGACTTACAATTTAAAAAAAATAGAGCATTTATTTTTAATTACTCCAAACTGGCCATACATAAAAAATATCTTTAGTAACATTTTCACAATATGATATTCATCATTTTTTTAAAAAAATTCAATTTAGTTACTAAATATGTGACTTCAAACAACCAGCTGTACTCCACATGAACAAGTGGCCAAATCGTGCACTAAATGACCACCCACATGTAAAACACAGATAGTTAAAGTAGTTGCAACAATATATACAAGAGAGACATGTCTAAAAGGAATTAAGTGTTTTACTGTTGAATCATATATACTCTTACCACTTTTCATTAGCCCTGAAAATATGTATTGCAAAAGCAATATATCAACTAACACCAATTCTTTTTGTATTATTTACTCATCAAAAATTTTCACAGTATATACTATTCTTTAAAATATGAGACATCACTTAATACAATTTTTAAATATGTATAATGATAAACTCATAAATTTATAGACAAACAGACAAACCATGGTTTTAAGAATAAGTAGGTATTTGGTTGAGTGGGTGGGGATCCCCAGAAAAAAATAAATGTTTTCATATACAATGAAAGATTTAAAAAAATTTTGACACTATCATGGGAAATTTAAATTTTTAAGTGTACGATAATATAAATATTATAAATCATTTACATAAAATATTTCATGCAGAAAAATCGAGAGAATTATGTAAAAAAATACTATTATCCACAATCATAGAACAATATACACTGTGACTACTCATCTTACTCAAGGTTTCAGGTGACTTGGATCTCCCTAAACAAAGGCTCCTGATACCTTGTGCAAAAAGAAAAAAAATTAAATATATACACTAAATAGCACAATATACCACCCCATAACTGCAAAAACAACAGCAATGTCCTTCTTTACAGATCCTTGATTCCCCAGCGTTATAAACACAATTTAAAGTTTGCATGAAAAATAAATAAATGTTCTCAGAATGTTAAAAAACACGCTGAAAGTTTTGGTACACAAAAGACATCAGGTAGGTGTATTGTTGCAAAGGTGTAAACATTGTGTTTACCATGTAGAAACAGATCATATCTCTAGATGGCATACACAAAAAGGCAACATCAACTTAACAGTTGAATAGACATTATACAGGAACATTGGACGAGAACTTTTTTTTGGCGACAACACAACATCTGTGTGCTTCACTTCCTTTGAAGCTAATCATTAACTTTCAGCAATCACTATTTCTGGACACACTAAAAGGATGTATTATAGAGCACTGATGAAGAGAAAATGATGTTGTATTTCATGAGAATTGATGATGTATTCACACACACACATCTTGGGAAAAAAGAGACATAAGTAGGTAGGTGATATCAATAAGAACTTTTTCTTTAAATTTCTTAGTAATTTTGAAGATTCACTAAGGAACACTTCTACATTAAAAGGCGCTGTTAAATAGTTACTAAGAACTGTGCTTTTCTTTTGATTTGATGCTTAAAAAATTTTTAATTTCTTCATTAATAATAATAAAATCTTCAGAATTCATTCAATTAATTACTTCCTGTGTAAAAGTATGAGGCATATGACAACATAAAAATTTAGAGACTTTGGGTATATTCACAAATGAAAACAAAGGCACAATAAAATTTTTGAAATATGGGGAATTTAGACAGAAAATAAATTGATCTTGAGAATTCCTGAATCATAATACAACTCTTGTAACTGCAGGTATATGTAAGAATCAATATTGAAAGTAACTAATTTTATAATATTTCATAAATTTTCTTGATTTAGCAAAAAAAAAAAAATGCTTGCAAAAATAGCAACACTGACTTTTAGGAGCAGATAAGTCAACCAATCCACTTAGTAAGGATAATTTACATCTCACAAGAGAAAAGGGAAACGAACAAAACTTCCATAATCAGGTCTTGTGACAGCTGTTACTTGAGAAAACATTTGAGATTACTCGTAAATCTTATTTAGCTTTAGAGACAAACATCGAAGATATTGAATCGAATCAGACACTGTAAGGATAGAATGACTCAAACACGACATGACTCTTCTTCAATAGTTACTTCAGCGTTGAAAATGAAGCATAAATTTTAAAGTTATTGTTATAAAACAATGAGTTGAGCAGGTAAGTATAGTATTAATATATTTATCTTCTACCGTAAAACAAGGAAAATACTAGAGAAGAGGTCAGCACAAATGGATACAACTCATCAGTGAATGGCCAACTTCATCAGGTAAGAAACTGTTGAAAGTGAAGCAAAGTTTTTTTTGCAGGTGAGTATTTTTTTAACAGGTTGGAAAAGAACTCTTACAGCAGCATATGTACAGAGACAGTCTTTAAATATGCGAAACAGCAGTGACACACAGTTAAAATTATTGCAGAGAAATACTGACATTTTATGAGAACTTATTTTAAAAGCTGTATAAAACCATAAGACTTTTTTAAATAGATGATGTAAAATAATTTCAAGAATATAACTGTAACAGGAATGAAGTAGCCCCATGCCTACTTCTTCTCAAGAGTAAAAAAAATAATGCTGCTTTCATTCCTTTTCTGAGAGCAACATGAGAATCTTGTCTGTTGAAAACTGTCATAGTCTGCACATACGATGAAGTGGAAAGGTCCCAATTTCAAAATTATAACTTGCCATAAGAATATAAAAACAAAGAAGCAACATGAATTTTTCAAATATAAAATTTTGTCAGCTGAGAGTGCTTTTAGAAACAACATGAGAACAGTTGTAAAATAAATGGGAAAATATTCGTAAGTGCATACATTCTTAATTTGTAAATTACAGATTATCTTTGCACTAAGCCAAACTGTATGATTATAATAGAACATCACAGTCCAGATGGCATAAGAATAAATCTATGAACAAACTCTTGTATTCAAATTATTGTTAAACAAAATATCTTGATTTGAAATTTGTAGAATAGAAACATAGAAATATCTAAGAATGTTATATAGGATATTTACAACTAATAACTTCTGTGAAGAATTTCAGCTTCAGAATAATAAGTATGACATAAGAATAAAATTTCTCAGCACCAATAATCATGATTTCAAAAATAATGCTTCTTATAAATATATATAGATTTTGCAAAATTGTTGCAATTTAATAGTTCCATAAAAAGTTTTCAATTTAAAAACCCAAAGTCATAGCCTCTTAAAATATGAAATATGTTCTGAGAACAATTTTATTATTTCAAACTCATTAGAATTTTTCTAAGAACAATATATAATTCATTTCAAAAAATATATATACCAAATAATCATTCTTTAAAAAAATTATGTTCTCTAATAATTCATTACAAATAAAAGAATATGTAGATGAAATTCTTTCAAATAAAACTATTAAATGGAATAATAATTATGCATCATCAAAAATATGACTATTCTTTGAAATTCATTTTAATTTAAATAATTGTTTAAAATAAAATATAGGAAACTTAGCAAAATATATTATATTCTTCAAGATGGAGTAGAACAAATTCGTTCTAGAATTATAACATTTAATTCTTCAAAATAGCAAAAATCCATGCAAGAAATTTTTTGAGAACAGAAACTTCCAATAGTAAAAATAACATTTTCATATGCCGTTATGCAAAAATTCTTGCATAAAATATTCCGTATTTCTTAAAAATTTACTAAAAGAACAAATCTTAAATTCTATTAAACACATAAAAATTTTTTTTTTTTCAAAAGTTATTCTGAGAACAAAAGTTCTAAAATATTACGATTTTCTTTAAATCAATTTAAATTTTCTTCAGAACCACTGCTTTTTTTTTTCGGCACCAAATGTGGTATTACTAATAAATTGTGCCGTAATATAAAGGTAAATTTAAATTGGAAGTTCTTTTTAATTGAAATATGCGTTGTGTACTATTGTAATAAAACCCTCTGTTCTTTGAGGTCAGCAATTGTAAAAAAAATAAAAAGGAAACTTCTTACTTGTATATCTGTAAAGAAATGGTGAGGAGACTCTTAAACACAAATCAAACTTTTTATTCATCTTGTTGAAGAGAAGTAAGAGGCATTCACCCGTTGGTCACCGATTTTCAAAATAAAAACGTTGCCGATAAAATAATTTATTCCTCTTTAAAAAAATCTTTAAAATGGAAGATGCAGCACTAGATGAATTTTCTATAGATGAAAATCTCAATTAAAGCCTTTTTAAACCAACAGAAAATAAATTTAACAGGAGTTATTAAAAACGCAGACATCGCTTTCGGAAGCTTTTTACCGGATTCCACATCCATCGGCAGACAGACCGGAGCCGAAGCTCGCGGCCCCGCAATCTTTTAAAACAAAAACTAAATCATAACAGTTCACCAACAAAACAGATTCTGATTTAAAATTAACGGAATTTTTAATTTATAGTAAGAATACGGGGACTTCAAAAGTTAGAGAAAGAAAAGATTTAAATCTATTAGAGAATTTAAAATATTAGGTAATGTCTTAATAAACAAATCCGAAAGAAAACATTTAAAAAGCTTTATTTTTATTTGTTGTACGCTCGGCTATTAGACACACCTCCGAAAAGATCGACATCCATTAAATGCATATGCCGTGAGAGACTTGCTCCGATGACGTCACTACAACCGTACAGATCTCAAAGGAGAAGCACCCCATGCCAGGCGCTGCAGAACATCAGAGAGCTTGCCGATCTGTGGTCGAAACGAAATCGCCCGCGTAAAAATAAATATGGATTTAAGTTTAAAGAACATCGATGTATAAGGTCAAAAGAAATAAAAAAAGTAACATGATTTAAACACTGTGAGATTTCATCTCACACAAGTAAACGCTATTGGTTTACAATGGAAGTCTATGGGAATTTGGCGAAATATTAGATATACCGCCAATTTGGTGTCACTTTTGGCGACTCATTTTGGCCGCCAAATTTGGCTATATACCGCCAAGTTGGTGACAAACTTGGCAGTATTTGGCGACAGAACAGAGTCCCCCCTATGGTAAGGGGCTGTTCAAATATTACGTAAGCACCTAGGGCGGGGGAGGGGGTTAGCGATTTGCTTATTTTTGCTGACAAGGGGGAGGTGGGGGTTTGAATGATGCTTACGTAAGACATTTTCAAAATCTCTTAACTTGTTATAAAAAAAACTATTAAAAAATTTGAAATTGAAAAAAAGAAATAGCAAAAGAATATTAAACTTGAAGTTCTGATGTCAGCTATTTTGACCGCACATGGAACACATAAACAGTCTCTTTTATCTAGAGGTGACTGTTCATGTTTGATGCACGAGGGCTTATTATCTCTGAGAACTTACTATTTCCAATTGTGAGAATAGAATAGAGTAGAATTGAATGGACCGATGCGATATGTTGTATTGTGACAATACGAGTTTACCGGGAAAGTTTCCAAAACGTAAGTAAAATTCCATCTTTTTTGCTTCCACCCCTCCTCTGTCAAGTGGTTGAACCCCATAACTAGTGACCGATTGCTCTACTGTCTGGTGTCTCGTGAGTTTTGAAAACCTCTCAGTACTGTAGTGTAGTGGTGTTAAAAATAAATAAATCGGAAATATGTCTTCATTTCGAGAAATCTTGTATAAAAAACTTTTTGAAAGTTTCAAAATGTCTGCATTAGATAAACCTTTGAAGGATATCCAATGTAAAACTAATGATGTGTGGCGGCAGTATAAAAAGTCTTCTAAAACTGACAAAGAGTTAGAGGTATATGTACTAAAAAGAATTGAGGATGAACTGCGTAAGGCAACCAAAAATAAACCAGTCTTTCTTGATTATTTTATAAAGGTAATTATAATAAATTTATTCTTAAAATTTTAAATATATTTTACCATATTTTTAAGTTTACATAATTACTTGTAAAAATTGGAAAAAGATAAGATAAAATGACCTTGTAGCCTTGGCGAAACATGGTCACTATGGCAATAAATAAAGACCAAGGAAATGCCAAAAAACGAGTTATTACTTTTTAAACCTTATTTTTTCTTTTCAAACTAGGGGGCTCGGCCCCCTACGAGCTACGCTCGCCAACCCCCGTCCAGACACCGCAGACTCTAAATGCACGCTAATTTGATCGGCTTTAAAAAGATTTTGAAAGATTGAATTATCTCTCTATTCTAAAAAAAAGTAACTACCGCTGTCACCGCCGCCGCCGCCGCCGCCGCCGGTTTTGATTTTTTTGTGACCGGAGGTCTTTCTTCGTTAATATTAAGAAAAATAATGCATACAAAAATATGAAAATCGGTAGTATTATACAGAAATGTTTGATAAACACACTGATGCAGACAGTTTTCAAATCGAAGAATTATTTTAAGAGATATTTAATGCTAAAGTTAGACGAAATCGTTCCACTAAAAAAGTTTTATAGTAGCAAAAACTATACATCGGAATTTAATAATTTTTAGTTCATTTTATACGTTATAATTTACCGGTGTGCAGAATTGATTTATTTTTTTAATTTGACTCATTTTTCGAGGTTTTATATCTATTTTAAATTCAAATTTTCAGCATTTCTAGAGATATTTTTTACAGATTTCAGAAAATTGTACTAATTTAAACTGTTGCCAACAATATAAAAAGCGCAAGCAATAATGTTTGCTTCAAATTAAAAATTTATTTACACGTGACTATTATTAACAGGAAAAAAACTTTCAAATTAGAATTAAATAATTACGTATAAAAAGCAGGAACTTATTAAAAATTACGTCATAAAAAGTATACACGTGAATTTTAAAAGGAAAAAGGATATTGTAAAATAATAAGTTCATTAACATGCGTTAGAAGTCTTAGGAGAAATTACGTCATTTTTACGTCACATTATAGTTATTACATAAAATGAACACAAAATAATATTGCAAAAAAGTTTAAATTTAGAAATTGCGCTAGACATTTATTTGATATTTTGAGAATTAATTTAAAATGTCTCATTTAAAAGAACTTTCTTTTCGCTTTGTTAAAAAATACCGGGAGACAAAGACTCTCTTTACTTAATCCCTTTTATATTAGCTTATTTTGAAATGTTGTTACACGTGTATACGTCATCAAGTTATTTTTATTTCGACCTTTTATTTGTGTTTTTATTAATGTTGTACGAATTTATTTGTTCTTTCGTTATTTAAAATAAAAATTATATCAATTTGTATAATTTGGCGATTTATATAATTTGGCGAAATTGGTCGACAGGATAATCAAGTAGTACCGCAGCGGATTTGGCGTTAAAATTCCCCAATCAAAGAGAAATGAATAGAAATTCGTTTATAGGGAGATCGCCACTGTTTTTTAAATTATAATTCAATCTTTCGAAATCTTTTTAAAGCCGATCAAATTAGCGTGCATTTAGAGTCTGCGGTGTCTGGAAGGGGGTTGGCGAGCGTAGCTCGTAGGGGGCCGAGCCCCCTAGTAATTTAAAAAACAGTGGCGATCTCCCTATAAACGAATTTCTATTCATTTCTCTTTGATTGGGGAATTTTAACGCCAAATCCGCTGCGGTACTACTTGATTATCCTGTCGACCAATTTCGCCAAATTATATAAATCGCCAAAACACTCGTCAAATTATACAAATTGATATAAATTTTATTTTAAATAACGAAAGAACAAATAAATTCGTATAACATTAATAAAAACACAAATAAAACGTCGAAATAAAAATAACTTGATGACGTATATACGTGTAACAACATTTCAAAATAAGCTAATATAAAAAGAATTATTAAGTAAAGAGAGTCTTTGTCTCCTGGTATTTTTTAACAAAGCGAAAAGAAAGTTCTTTTAAATGAGACATTTTAAATTAATTCTCAAAATATCAAATAAATGTCTAGCGCAATTTCTAAATTTAAACTTTTTTGCAATATTATTTTGTGTTCATTTTATGTAATAACTATAATGTGACGTAAATATGACGTAATTTCTCCTAAGACTTCTAACGCATGTTAATGAATTTATTATTTTACAATATCCTTTCTCTTTGAAAATTCACGTGTATACTTTTTATGACGTAATTTTTAATAAATTCCTGCTTTTTATACGTAATTATTTAATTCTAATTTGAAAGTTTTTTTCCTGTTTATAATAGTCACGTGTAAATAAATTTTTAATTTGAAGCAAACATTATTGCTTGCCCTTTTTATACAGTTGGCAACAGTTTAAATTAGTACAATTTTCTGAAATCTGTAAAAAATATCTCTAGAAATGCTGAAAATTTGAATTTAAAATAGAAATAAAACCTGAAAAAATAAGTCAAAATAAAAAAAATTAATGCAATCTGCACTCCGGCAAATTCTAACGCATAAAATGATCTAAAAATGATTACACTGCCATGTATAGTTTTTTCTGCTATGAAACTTTTTTAGTGGAACGATTTTGTCCAACTTTAGCATTAAATAACTCTTAAAATAATTCTTCAATTTGAAAACTGTCTGCATCAGCGTGTTTATCAAACATTTCTGTATAAAACCACCGATTTTCATATTTTTGTATGCATTATTTTTGTTAATATTAACGAAGAAAGGCCTCCGGTCACAAAAAAAGCAAAACCGGCGGCGGCGGTGACAGCGGTAGTTACTTTTTTTTTTAGAATAGAGAGATAACTCGAAAATTAATGCATCTATGAGGGAAAAAAATTAAAAAATATCTAAGTTTTGTAGCAGATAATCTTCTAACTGTTTTCAAATTTTGTACCTTACTAAAAATGAAATGTAATCCAATTGAATTGAAGACGCCATATGACTATTTTTGCCCTTCCATAAAGTCGCAATTATCCGCAAGAACTTGTGGAAGTTGTGGCCAATACCATGCATCTCAGAAGTCAGCAAACATACACAAAAACAATTATAACAAACAGAAATAAAAAGAAAATTGACCAGTTAAACTGATAGCATTGAGCTCAAAGGCTATTCACACTAATTGTATATTATACTCTTATTTCAAAGAATAATGACCCTCGAAAAAAAAAAAAGAAGGGATTAGTCCCTGTTGCTCCCTTTATACTTAACCAAAGAACCTCCAAATTTAATCAGGGAAGCTCCTTAACATAATAAACTGGTATACCAAATTTGAAGCAAATCAGGTAATTCTGCATGAAAAAACCATTTCTCTAAATTAAGGGGGGTATTAACTCCCCCATTTCTCTCTTTATGCTGAACCAATGAACCTTCAAATCTAATCAGAAAAGCTCCTTATCAGAATGAACATAGAAAAAAAAATTAAACTAAATTAGATAATTCTGCATGAAAACCCATTTATCTAAATTAAGGGGAGGGGCAATTGCCCCCTTTCCCCCTTTTATGCATAACCAATGAACCTCCAAATCAAATGAAGGAAGCCATATCGGAATAAACTGGTATATCAAATTTGAAACAAATCGAACAATTCTGTATGAAAAACCCATTTATCTAAATTAAGGAGAGACTAGACCCGTTCCTCCTTTATACTTAACCAATAAATCTCCAAATCTAATCGAGGCAGCTCCTTAACATAATAAACCGGTATACGAAATTTGGAGCAAATCGAATAACTCTGAATAACGGCATGAAAAATCCATTTATCTAAATTAAGAGGGGGGGTTAGCCCTCCTTTCCTCCCTTTATACTTAACTAATGAACCTCCAAATCTAATCAGGGAAGCTCCTTAACATAATAAACCGGTATACCAAATTTGGAGCAAATCGAATAATTCTGCATGAAAAACCCATTTATCTAAATTAAGGGGAGGGGCTAGCCCCCCTTTTCCTCCCTTTATATGTAAGTAATGAACCTCCAAATCTAATCCTTAACATAATAAACCGGTATACCAAATTTGGAGCAAATCGAATATTTCTACATGAAAAATCCATTTATTTAAATTAAGGGGTGTAGCCTCCTTTTCCTTCTTTATACTTAAGTAATGAGCTTCCAAATCTAATCAGGGAAGCTTTTTAACATAATAAACTGGTATACCAAATTTGGAGCAAATCGAATATTTCTGCATGAAAAAACCATTTATCTAAATTAAGGGGGGGGGGAAGACTAGCTCCCCTTTATTCTTAACCAATGAACCCCAAAAACTAATCAGGAAAATGCCTTATCAGAATGAACCTAGAAAATTTTTTTGAAGCAAATCGGATATTTCTATCAAGAGTTTTCGCGTTAGGCGCGCCACACACGTACATACGTATCTACCTACAGAACCGGCGGGCACATAAGCTCTCAGGCTTTGATAGTCTGTGAGCTAAAAAAGCGAGAAGGCCTGTCTTATACGACCATTGAGAATTGCTGCTCGTCGAGCAAATTAACTTGTGTGCGTCATAAAATTCGTGGAAGATATGGAAGATGTTGAGTAGATCAATGAAGATGAAGTTGATCAAGATTGCATCCGAAAAGAAAGCGATGAAGATAATCAAGTAAAACTGGAAACCAATATCATAACAGATATGGAAAAATGGCTTGAGCAGTCGTGGTCAGCATCGGAATAGATATGGGCATGTTCAAATTTAAATTTTACAAATGGCTAAGTTCTTCTAAAATTGTGATTGTGAAAAAGGGCTAAGAAATTTTCTTAACCCTTTAAGACCGGACTGCTTTTTGAGTTTTTTTTGAAAACATATCTGATATAACTGAATAATATGTAACATAAGTGGAGTTATATTTTTGATATAACTGAAATTTGTAACTAATAATTCACTATCTGTTGACAAAATTCATATAATATAGTTTCTGTTAACCAGCACAATCACTCGATTCCGGCATTTTTGGAATAGATAACATAGGAAGGTAGATTTTATTTAATGATTAACCCGCACGATCGAGCGGGTCCGGTCTTAAAGGGTTAACTAGAATTGTAAGGAAATAAAACAAGCATTTTTTTAATTATTTTTTTTAAGTCGAGTAGAGTTTTTTTAATATGAATTAAGTCCTATTCTTTTTCAAATTAAATTATTAGTGTTAAAGAAAAGTGGGAGGGGGGGGGGTTGCAATTTTCTTACGTAATTATTAAGGGAAGGGTTAGCTATTTGCTTATTTTTGCTGACAAAGGGGGAGGGGGGGTCAAAAATTGCCAAAAACATGCTTACGTAATATTTGAATAGCCCCTAAACCCCCTTATAGGTATGGAGAAGCATTAAATGCTTGACATTTACGATAAGCCATTATTGGCGTTTAATCTTAAAGTTTGGCGATAGTTTTTTGGTCGGCGGGACAATCGAATAGTACCGAATTGCGTAAAAGAAACATCCTTATAACTCGAAAAATTATAATCCAACTAACAGTTTACTGCGTCGGATTAAGCGTCTCATTTCCAATTAAAATATATCTTTGAATTGAAATTTGAATGAAATACATGGTCATGAAAAATCGAAGAGTGTGAAAAATAGAATTACAAATATCTCGCCAACTAATTATCCGATCCGGTAAAATAGTTCCGGTTAATCTAGGTTACTGATATTCAATGGGCTTCTTCCCATTATTACTCCCTAAGTACACACCGAATTTCAAGTCTCTATCTCAATTTGTTCGGGAGATAGAGCGTTTACAGACACACACACATACAGACGGACGCACAGTGGAGTATTTGACCCAAAAACCTGGCCAAAAATGAAAAAATTAAAATTTCGTCAACAACTGTAAAAATTATATATTTTTAATAGGTAACTAATTGGTGCATCGACCTATGTCTATTTTAGGAACCTGGGTTATATCCGGTGGCTCCTGGCCTCAGCTAAAGAGGAAGTTTCTTTCTGAGAAGACGTGGTTTTTTGTTGCTTTTTGGCATTGTTGTTATGTTTAAATATAATTTTTTGTAGCTCAATGAATTGTTAAATTGAAACTAAACAGGACTTACGTGTTTAACAAAGGTCAGAGCTTATTGTTAAACTATGTGTTAATTTAAATAGTTTCGTTTTTTAATGTAATAAAAAAACATTAAATGTGTAAAAGGGTTATTTTTAAAGCGTTTTTGGCTCTAATTTATACATATCGAAAGCTTTTTAAATATGTGCCGCGCTTTGCCCAGCCATGTTTGAATTATAATCGTATTAGTTGTAGTCTTGGGTGTCAATTTCTGCAAAAAAATCTTCCGCATATTGTTGCCATTTTTTTATATATTTTTTTTTTCGGGATGACTATTTAAATGCTCTGTTTTGGGGCCACCGAATTGAAGAGATAAGAACTATATATTTGCTGTCGTTTTGCAGGTTTATAGCTCACAGGATATTACCGAAGAGCTTTTGCACCTACATATTCTGTCTGTATGTATGTACGTATGTACATATGTACATATGTAGGTACTTACATACGCACGCAACTCTATATCTTTTGATAGAAATATCCGATCGCCTTCAAATTGTATATACTTATTTATTGAAAAAGGGTTTCCTAATTAGTTATTGGGGCTCATGTGTGTAACATAAGGAGAGAAAGGAGGGAATTAACCCTTTCGATGGCGGTGTTCTTAAAAAGGGACGCCTAATTTTAATTCCAAAACTGACAAACGGCACCAAGATATTTTTATTAAAATTTTCCTTTTATAATATACGGGAAAACAAGCAACTTCATGTTTTCTAATAACTCCGTTTACCAACTAAAAAGAGTAAGCCATACAGTAGCAAGACCCTACAACTTCTTCTTCCAGCAAGGTCTGATGGTAGTCCCGATAAAAGCCAAGAAAAGAGTAATGAAGAAGAGTTCGGAAGAATAATTTTGAAACTGGTAATATATTAAATACATTCAAAAACTAGCAATCTATACTATATAGAGTCCACTTTACTAAGCCTACTATTAAATATAACACTATTAAACATAAATTAAATGAAATAATTATTATTAAATGTAATTTAAATGTAATAAGCATTATTAAATGTAAATAATAAGTTTTATATGTAGTAAAATTAAATACATTATATTAAACATTAATAGTGAATAAGACAAACCTATCAACAATTACTTTCCTCTTAAAGACAGTAAATAGTTAAGGTTACAAGTCGCTCAACTTCCACACTTCCTTCGGTAATGTTAAGTCAATGGACAAGTGATTTATTCGTATTTTTAAAATATCTACTTAGTAAATTAATATTTTAACTTCTTTTTTCTTTGTGCTCTTCTTAAAGGATGACTCTATTTTTTCTTAATTGTCACAATATTTATAAAATGTATATTTATTATTATGTGAAGTGTTAAAATCTTACTTACACTTCGTCAGCTTCTTACACTTCGTCAGCTTTTAAGATATAAAATATTAAACTAGGCTATGGATTTGTATGTATACTTCATAGTATGCTAAAAGTTAATTCAGTGAAACTCATAGCACAGTTTAAAATGCCCATTCAGCATTTCCGTGAATAAACGGAAACCCTGTATATGATCTATAGAATGTATTTACACCAAGTAATACTTTTAAAAAATGGTTCTATTTTAAAACGCCTATCACAACTACAAACGCATTTCCAGCAATTATTGGTCATAGACTTCAATAGTTAAATTTATTCTTCAGCCATATTCTTTTGTGTGTCCCTGTAAATGAACGATATATTCTATGCACACCATATTCTACAATAAGTGCCTTAGTACACCTTAGTGATGTATATAAATTTCAACACGTTTAAAAGTGTGATATCATTAAAATACAGAGCAAACGATTTTTCCCCATAGACCATAATGTAAGGGAATTCTTTTGAGTGTCTCTGTAAATGAACCGTAAATGCTATAGATTTCATTTACAATACCAAACATGCCATAGTGATACCCAATAACATCTAACAATTTCAAGACAATCGGACTATATTTACATAGAAAAATACTTTTGGTCAGGATTTCGGGTCAAATACTCCACTGTGGGACGGACAAATTTTTTTTCTAAAAATATGTTTTTCGGAATCTCCAGTGTCTGAAACGTGTAAATCCGTCAATTTTTTTTTTTTTTTCAATTTTTAAAACGATTACAAGACTTACCCTACACTACGTATGATGGGTAAGTAAAAACTTACTATAACTGCATGAAAATGATGTCATAATTTCTGACTTTTTTTGTATTTAGGCTGAGAATTTTTACTGCTATTTAGCAAATATAGCTGATATATTTGTCTTTTGAAGATGACGTCGTTTACACTAGCGAAATTTTAGTATATTTATTTGAAGATCCTACATGCCGCATTAAGATGAGTAAATGCTGTATATGTATTAAAATTTGACAGATACAGTCTTCAATTCCAGCATTCACGTGATAGAGTGAATATTAAATCATTTTGATGTAATCATATAAAAATTTTAGAAATTAAAATGTACGTTTTCTGGTAAATTTGACGCAGTTTTACTTGCAAAATTTTTATATAATATCGGATTCAGTTGCATTTTTTTTAATTGTTTACCTTAAACGTTCGCACGGGAAATAATTAAACTCATTTACAATGCACGTTCTTTAACTCTATTCAACTTTCCATTAATTTCTTATCTCCCCATATAACAGCCGTTAATTTGGTCATATTTGGTTTAAGAATTGTTCAAGATTAAATAATTATAAATATGGAGAAACCTACAGCTTCAAAAACGTTATCTAGTATATCTCTTGGGAAAATGGTATTAAATGTAATTCGCAACAACAAGTCCAGTAATGGCATTTCCTTGGCAAACTTGAAGAAAAACTTGCGTGAAAGCAAGAAATTTGATGTTTCAGCCTATAATTGTGAAATTAATCAGGCAATTAAAAATGGTGTTCGTAGAGGAGTTTTAGTAAAACAAGGAGCACATTACAAGGTAATTTTAATCTGTACTTTTCTGTTATACCAACACCAATAACGTAATAGTTACTACCAAAGAAAACATTTAAAAAAAATTGAAACAGATTTTATATATTCCCGCGGCCGCCATCTTGGATTTTTTTTGGCGTGAAAACCCCTTTTCCGCCAAGTAAATTTCGCCAAGCAGATTTATGCGCATATTAGGCTTATCAGGGTTGCCAGAACGTCACTTGTCGATGTTGTCTTATCGATAAACGCCAACAAAACATCGTCGAGAAATTCAACATGGCGGCCGCGGGAATGTATAACATCTAAGCCAAAAAATTTAACGTTATTGGTGCGATCATTTAATATGAACTAATTTTTTATGTAAATAAAAATTTATACTTTAAATGGTACTACTTGATTATCCCGTCGACCAATTTCGCCAAATTATATAAATCGCCAAACTACTCGCCAACAAATTGACATAATTTTTATTTTAACTGACGAAAGAAAAATTAAATTAGTAAACATTAATTAATATAAATACAAATAAAACGTCGAATTAAAAATCATTTCATGACGTAACAAATAGGTGTAACGCATTCAATATCAAATGAAGTGACATTTACGATCAGCCATTATTGACAGCCATTATTAATCTTATAGTTTGGCGATAGTTTTTTGGTCAACGAGATAGCCAAAACTAACTCTAAAACTATCTTTTGGGTGTAAGGCTTATCGGTTAGTTTTGACACAAGGCAGTCTTCATAGTCTAAGAGCTAGCAACGTCAAAAAACACGTCATTTTATCAAGGCTCATTTTTTATATGGTCTTCCCTTTTATGGTGTAGTACGTTTTCAACCGGTCTGGCAGCCGGGAGACGTTGCGTTTACCAGTGGCAGAAGGGGTTATGCAGGTCAAAAAACTTGTAAATTACGTCATTTTATCAAGGCTCATTTTTTTATATGTTCTTCCCTTTTATGGTGTAGTACGTTTGCTACCGGTCTAGCAGTCCCGAGACGTTGCGTTTACCTGTGGCAGAAGGGGTTATGCAGGTTAAAAAACTTCAAAATTACGTCATTTTATCAAGGCTCATTTTTTTATATGTTCTTCCCTTTTATGGCGTAGAACGTTTGCAACCGGTCTGGCAGTCGGAAGACGTTGCGTATAACTGTGGCAGAAGGGGTTATGCAGGTCAAAAAACTTCAAAAGTACGTCATTTTATCAAGTCTCATTTTTTTATATGTTCTTCCCTTTTATGGTGTAGTACGTTTGCTACCGGTCTGGTTGTCCGGAGACGTTGCGTTTACCAGTGGCAGAAGGCGTTATGCAGGTCAATAAACTTCAAAATTACGTCATTTTAGCAGGATTTTTGTTTGTAACATTTTTTTATACTAACTATTTGTGATATTAATCCATCATTGCCATACGTTACCAATGTCTCTAAGACACTGCCAGATCCACATTTATAGATAACATATTACTCTTTGGCTATCAGACGATCTATAATTAGCAAGACATAATTTGGGTTGCAAAGTTACTGCCAGACGGCATTAAATATGGCAACCGAAGTGCCTGTTTCAAGAGTGGTTTATAGTTAAAAAATTATAAGTTATCTTTACGTCATTTTATGAAGCTATCAGACAACCTATAATTAATTTGCCAGACACAAATTCGGTTGCAAAGTTAATGCCAGACAGCTTTAAATATGGCAACCGAAGAGCCTGTTTCAAGATTTGTTTATTGTTTAAAAATTATAAGTCATCTTTACGTCATTTCATCAAGCATAAAAATTACAAGATATTACTCTTTAGCTAGCAGACAACCTATAATTAATTTGCCAGACACAAATTCGGTTGCAAAGTTAATGCCAGACGGCATTAAATATGGCAACCGAAATGCATGTTTCCAGAGTGGTTTATTGTTTAAAATTAAGCGTTGACTGTCATTAAATGAAGCCAAATCCCTACAGAAGATGCAATTTCTTGAAACAGGCACTTTCGTTGCCATATTTAAAGCCGTCTGGCATCAACTTTGCAACCGTATTTGTGTCTGGCAAATTAATTATACGTTGTCTGCTAGCCAAAGAGTAATATCGTGCAATTTTTAAGCTTGATAAAATGACGTAAAGATGACTTATAATTTTTAAACTATAAACCACTCTTCAAACAGGTACTTTCCTTGCCATATTTAAAGCCGTCTGGCATTAACTTTGAAACCGATTTTGTGCCTGGTAAATTAATTATAGGTTGTCTGCTAGCCAAAGAGTAATATCGTGTAATTTTTAAGCTTGATAAAATGACGTAAAGATGACTTATAATTTTTAAACTATAAACCACTCTTCAAACAGGCACTTTCCTTGCCATATTTAAAGCCGTCTGGCATTAACTTTGCAACCGCATTTGTGTCTGGCAAATTAATTGTAGGTTTCTGATAGCCAAAGAGTAATATCTTGTAATTTTTATGCTTGATAAAATGACGTAAAGATAACTTATAATTTTTAATCTATAAACCACTCTTGAAACAAGCACTTCGGTTGCCATATTTAATGCCATCTGGCATTAACTTTGCAACCGAAATTATGTCTTGCAAATTAATTATAGATCGTCTGATAGCCAAAGAGTAATAAGTTATCGATAAATGTGGATCTGGCAGGGTCTTAGCGACATTGGTAACGTCTGGCAATAATGGATTAATATCACAAATAGTTAGTATAAACAAATGTTACGTCATTTTAGCAGGATTTTTGTTTGTAATTTTGAAGTTTTTTGACCTGTATAACCCCTTTTGCCACTGGTAAACGCAACGTCTCCGGACTGCCAGATCGGTTCCAAACGTACTACATCATAAAATGGAAGAACATATAAAAAAATGAGCCTTGATAAAATGACATAATTTTGAAGTTTTTTGACCTGCATAACGCCTTCTGCCACTGGTAAACGCAACGCCTCCGGACAGCCAGACCGGTAGCAAACGTACTACATCATAAAATGGAAGAACATATAAAAAAATGAGCCTTGATAAAATGACGTAATTTTGAAGTTTTTTGTCCTGCATAACCTCTTCTGCCACAGGTAAACGCAACGTCTCCGGACTGCCAGACCGGTTGTAAACGTACTGCACCATAAAAGGGAAGAACATATAAAAAAATGAGCCATGATAAAATCAGGTGACGAAAACGTTGCTAGCTCTTAGGCTATCACATTCATTACTGTGCTTACAGTTATCAATTTGAATCCCTGCTGCCATGTTTTTATTAACTAATTCTTTTATGTGGTTAATATTTCTATGACCCAACCTTACGTGCCACTTATGTAAGCAATTTTTCTTTTCACAGTGATTTATCATATTTACATTTTGAATTGAATCGGATTTCAAATTACTTTCACATAAATTATTATTTATGTAACCCTCAAGGTATGTAACGCCTTCGTGAGTTATTTTACTCATTTTATCTTCGAATATAGCTACGCAACCATTTTCAGTAGCTTGTTTGATGGAAATTAGATTTGTTGCTATCTCCGGAACATATAAAACATTTTTTAATGTTATGGTTTTACTCGTATTATCTGACATAACAGTATTTAATTTCACAGATCCGTAACCGTCAGAATCAAATTCTTGACCGTTTGCTATAGTAACGTTCGATGTATCATAATTGAAGTCATGAAATTTATTTTTATCATTGCAAATGTGGGTTGAAGACCCTGAATCGACGACGCAGAGATCTTTCGAACCATTACCAATGAAAAACGTTAAGTTTTTATCCGCGCGTTTTTCCTTATCGAAATTTTGGTTTTAGAACCGTTCGCGCCTACGTTGTCTTGAAAGCATACTGCTGACCTGTTAGGCATATTGTTATATTTATTTCCGAAATTTTTCGACTTAGGTTTTTCATTCTTCTTATTCTTTAATTTCCAACATTCTTCTATATTATGCGAACTCTTTTTGCAGTATCGGCAGAATTTATTACTTATATGCGGTGAATATTTCACCTTTAATGCAGAGTTGTTGTTGGAGTTTTCGTGATTGTTCTGTCTCTTGTTATATTCATCTACCAACTTTCTGCGGATAAAATTTGGTGCGAGTTCAACGTTATTTCGTGTCTCAAGAGCACATATTAAGGCATCATAACTTGGAGGTAAAGAACAAAGTAATAAAGCCGCTAGGTGTTCATCATTTATAATTTCACCAATAGCGGTTAATTTATCACGAAGCTGATAAATTTTAGTAAGATGATCAATCATGTTGCCGTTTTTGGCTAACCTGCTAGAACATAATCTTCTTAGGAGGTATAATTTATTGCTAAGGTTAGTTCTTTCATGCACATTTTTAAGCGCATTCCAAACTTCGCGAGCTGTCTGAAGACTTTTAGTATGGACGATTTGGTTATTATCTATTAGTAAATTAATTATAGTTTTTGCTTTACGATTTTTATTAGTAAAATCACCAGTGACGAGATCTGGGGGTTCATTTATGATTATATCGTAAAGATCTTCCTTTTGTAAATAATTCTCTACCCCTGTCCACAAATCGTAGTTGTTTACATTTAATTTCTCAATTACAGTGTCCTTAAATATGCTAATTTTTATATATTAAAATTTTTTTTCTTATTTTTCTGATATTTTTCTAATTTATATAGATTGCAAAATCTTATATACCTTACGTTTCAATAATGCAATGAGTAATATAATATTAACTTGTAAGAATCCTTTTATATATAAAAACAAGTAAGAAAAATCATGCGTTTAGCACAGATTATGAAATACTTTCCAACACTTCCTGAATGCTTTAAGAAAACTTCGTTATTTAGAGAAATAAGGTATATAAGAAAACTAAGTAAACAATTTAGAAAACGCATGAAATTGAAAAACTGGTTTCTGCAGTTACCGTATATTGCCAAATATGTATTCCAATTCTTTTGAACAGACCTGTATTTGATTTGTGAGTTGATATATATACTATATAATGGGAAAATTTAGTTTAGCAAGAAAACGCATAACAAGTTGAAATTTCTCTTTCAGTAATTTAAACTAATAGATCAAAACATACTTGTATACATTTCTACAGCCGTGTAGTTAACCTAGTACCTTTATTACAAGCCACTATTTAGCTAAAGTTGAATTCAAAGTAAAACACTCTTAAAACTACTGAAATCACATTTCCAGAAATTACCATTTATAGACAGCCATGTATCCAATTCTTTGCGTGACCCTGTATATACTTTTATCTATGTTCTACAAGCATTTCTTAGTAAACCAAATGCAGTTCTGCGTAAAATGCTTAACTCATTTAAAAACCACCTTTAAGCAATTTGCAATCATACCCAGTAACCATTACGAATTATTTTGTGTATCCCTGTATATGAATTACAACATTTATACACACCATATACTATGCATAAATATAGTGAAACATAAAAGAACATAACATATATAAAAATGCATTTCCAGCAATCATTGCTACTGTACAGTACTGCGGACACAATGTAGTATCTGAAATCTTTTGTGTGTCCCTGTAAATGCTATGCACTTCGTATTATACATGAAATAAGTTATAGCAAACCTCAGCGACGTATATCAATTTCATTATACATGAAATAATTTAACATGATTAAAATACGTGGCAAACAATTCCCTCCACCCCTATATCGTTCTGTAACTGAATTATTTTGTGTGGCCCTGTAAATGAATAATAACTATTCTTTGCATCGTATATTCTACAGAATGCATATTTTAGTGCACTTGATAAATGCATATGAATTTTATTATGTTTGAAAGCATTTAACATCATTAAAAGCTATTTTAAACGATTTTTTCCCATAGGCCGTAATGTAACGGAAAAATTTTGACTGTCCCTGTAAATGAACCAAACATGCTAGAAACATCATTTGAAATAGGTATTGTTTTATGGTAGAGGTTACTAACATACAAAAATTTCAGAACGATCCGACTATATTTACGAGAGTTAGAGCCAGGGGCGGATCCAGAGAATCGTTTTTGGGGGGGGGGGGGGGGGCGATACCGAGTGACATATAATCAACGTAGTCATAACTTCTGTTGCTCAAATCATTCCGTGCAGTTAATTATTAAATGAATATGAAATATTTAAAGCGATTTGAAAATATTACAGGCTCTCGATTAACCGAAACACTCGGTTATCCAACACCCTTTTTATATAATCCCGCCCTCTCCTCAAAATATGGTTTATTGTTACTTTTTACGTCATAAAATTAAAAACGTTATAACAGAATTTATTTATTAAATGTCTTATTTTTTCTTTTTCTTTTTACTCTTGTACTATGGTAATTATTTATCTTATTTTTTGTTCTTTTAGTTATAGTGAACAACATTAATAACACAAGCCTGCCATGATTGTGTTTTTTAACTTTTGATAATTGGTTTTGGTGTATTTTTTAGCACTGAATCCGAAAATGACCTTCATTTTTAACCATCAAGTCACGATTTTCGCAAATCGTAAGTTTCAAAGTTAAAAAGTAAAAAATAGCGAAAATCTCACAAAGCAATTTGTCAAAGTCTTAACAAAAGAAAGTAAATGTTTTAAATGCATCTGCGACAAAATTCCAGCCTTATCAGCTGCCAAAGTAAAAGAGAATACCGAGATGAACCCCATAGAGAGGATTAAAAGAAAAGCGGGAAGCAGAGCATGAGCGGTTCAAAGTAACTTCCACTCACGGAATAAAATTATAAAGATTTTAAATACACAATATTTTACATGTTTAACTATAAAAATCCATGTATGAGCAAAAAAATGAATGAATTATTATGAAAAAAAGTTACGTCTATTTTATAGTAGCAGATTTTCGCAATATTTCGACTTCTTAAAAATTTGCGATTTGTGAAAAAAACTGACGTTATGGTGTGGTAAAAAATGAACGTCATTTTGGGATTCAGCACTAAAAAATACATAAGAACCAATTATAGAAAGCTGAAAAACATAACTATCACATCCATTTTTTAATATCAGATTTCTGAAAGAGGCTAATCTCTGAAAAAGGATCCCCTTCAGAAATCTGAAGGGGCCTTAACATCCTTGAAAGTCAAAAATGTCATCTAAGTGGTGTGTATACCTCGTCACAGGCGCGGATCCAAGGAAGGGAGGAGATCGCCCTGATCGCCACCCACCTCTTGGATCAAAAAATATAAATTCACCGATTATCGCAAATTTCGACAAATGCTCGCCGAAAAGAATCATTTTTGTCAATCGTAAAAAAATCGCGCAAAAAAACGCGAATTTCGTCAAAGGAGTGAGCAAAAAGCGCGAATTTCGTCAAAGGATCGCGCAAAAAAGCGAATTTCGTGAAAGGACAACGGAAAAAAACGCGAAATTCGTGAAAGGACCACGAAAAAAACGCGAATATCGTCAAAGGATTGCAGAAAAAACGCGAATTTCGTCAAAGAATCGCAGAAATAAACGTGAATTTTGCCAAAGGATCTAAAAAACGCGAATTTCGCCAAATAATTAAGGAAATAACGCTAATTTCACGGAAAAGCTCGCAAAAATGCGATTTTCGTCAACATCTCGGAAAAAATGCGAATTTCGTCAAAGAATTGCGAAAAAATGCGCGAATTTCGCAAAGGACAGCGGAAAAAACGCACAATTAGCACCAGGGGGAGATTCTCCTAGGCGCGCATCCATGGGGTTTTCAATCGGGGCGCTCGCCCCCCCCCCCTAAGATATAAATCCAACGCTTTTAACGGCAGTTTTCGCGGAATAGACATACAAGCAAACGAAACCAAACACTTTCCGGGTGTCAATGGTAAACCTCACTGAGGTTTCGGCAATTAGTGAACAAAATAGGATTATGTCCTGTCAAAAGGCATATGGCACCATAATTTTTGACACTATGGGTTGAGGTGGGGGATGATGCCACTTCGTGTACCTTTTGTTGAATCTCTATAACAGAAATTGAGAACGTTATGCGGATCCCTTTAAGGTGTTGAAACTTTTCCTTCTTTCAAAGAAGCTGCAATTCTAATTTCTGTATAACGATATTTTTGAGGAGTTCTTTATTGTTTGAGAAAAGAATGGGAATCATAGCAATTTCCAAAGAAAGAAAGAAACAAGAAAAAAAGGTCCTTTGAAAAATGCAATCATCTTAATGTTTTCTGAAGAAAGCCACTAATGTGTAAAAAATATCCTGTTATTCCCACCCACATTGGTAAATTTCAAGGGGTAATTGATGAATGAACAAAAAAGGATTATGTCCTAATCCTAGTCAGTTAAAAGCTAAAATGCTTATGGTGTGTTGATTTCTTAAAAACCGACTTGGTAAATTTGTTCTTCCCTTCTTTGCCCCGATCGAACCTTCCCCCCCCCCCCCCCCCTCTCCCGTGGATGCGCGCTTAGGGAATCTCCTCCTGGTTCAAATTGGCGAAATTCGCGCATTTTTTTCGCGATTCTTTGAAGAAATTCGTATTTTTTCAGAGGTCTGTTGACGAAATTAGCGTTTTTTGCGCGATTCTTTCGCGAAATTAGCGTTTTTTTCCTCAATTTTTTGGTGAAATTTGCGTTTTTACTGCAACCCTTTGACGAAATTCGCGTTTTTATCTGCGATCCTTTGACGAAATTTGCTTTCCTTTGTGGTCCTTTGATGAAATACGCGATTTTTTAACGAAATTCGCCTTTTTCGCGCTTCTTTGACGAAATTTCGCGTTTTTTCGCGATTCATTGACGAAATTTCGCGTTTTTTCGCGATCCTTTGTCGAAATTCGCGTTTTTTCGCGATCCTTTGACGAAATTGGGATTTTTTTGCGCGATCCGTTGACGAAATTCGCGTTCCTTTTGCGATCCTTTTACCTGCGAACGATTGACGAAATTGATTTTTTTTCAGCGATCATTTTTCGAAATTCGCGATATTCGGTGGATTTATATTATTTTTTTGGGGGGGGCGATCGCCCCGATCGCCTCCCCCGTGGATCCGCGCCTGGTTAGAGCGCGGACAGACGGACAGACAAACCGAAGTCATAAACACTTTTCAACTTTGTTGGAAAGAGTTAAAAAGTTTTGATTTTGAAATGGACCATGAAAATCTGCCTAGCTCATCCGGGTATACTCCTACTAGATCGGCATCCATAGTTTTTATGACCGGGGGGTCTTTCTTCGTTAATATTAAGAAAACTGTTTCATACAAAAATATGAAAATCGGTGGTATTATAACATGTTTGATAAACACGCTGATGCAGACAGTTTTTAAATCGAATAATTATTTTAAGAGATATTTAATGTTAAAGATGGTCAAAATCGTTCCATTAAAAAAGTTTTATAGGAGAAAAACTATACATAGGAATTTAAACATTTTTAGATCATTTTATACATTGTAAGTTCGAGATGTGCAGACTGCAATTATCTTTTTAATTTGACTCATTTTTTGAGGATTTATTTCCATTTTAAATTCAAATTTTCAGCATTTCAAGAGATATTTTTTACACATTTTAGAAAAGGGCAATTATTTTAAACTGTTGCCAATTTTAAAAACAGCGCAAAGATTAATATTTCCTTTAAATAAAAAAATTATTTACACATGGATATTATAAACAGAAAATTAAAATTAAGTGATTACGTGTTAAAAATCAGGAAAATATTGAAAATTACATCATAAAAACTACAGTTACACGTGAATTTTAAAAGGGAAAAAAATTTTAATACTAAATTCATTATTATGCGTTAAAAGTCACAAATGAAGGAAATTACGTCATATTTAAAAAGGTTAAATAAATAAAAGTTGGCAAAACACTTTAAATTAAAAAATATATTTGCACGAGACGTTTATTTCGTATTTTGAGATAATCTTTTCAACTATTATCTTGAATTCTAAGACAGCGTAAATAATATTTCTTTTCTAACAACAAAAGAATTTTCATGTGAATATTAAAAAGAGAAAGGATACTTTGGTGAAAATTACGTCAGATTTAAAACGATACATTTAAAAGAACTTTCTCACAGCGTTGTTAAAAATTACCGAGAGACAGAGACTCTGTGCACTTAATTCATTTTACTTTAGCTTACTTTCAAATTTTTAACTAATTTTTAACACTTTCCAACTAAGTTGAAAAGTGTTATTGATTTCGGTTTGTCTGTTCACGCTCTAACTCTCGTAAATATACTCGGATCGTACTGAAATTTTTGGTTATTGACGTTTAGCTTAGCACGAACCCTATTTCAAATGAAGTTTGTAGCATGTTTAGTTCATTTACAGGGACAGTCAAAAGTATTCCGTTACATTACGGCCAATTGGAAAAAATCATTTCAAATGAATTTTAAAGATGTTACACCCTTTCAAACATAATAAAAAATATGCATTTACGAAGTGCACTAAAGTATGCAGAATATTCTCTAGCATATGCGGTGCAACGAATAGTTACTATTCATTTACAGGAATACACAAAAGAATTCCATTACAAATGGTATAGGGAGAAATTGTTTGCGGCGTATTTTAGTTATACAAATTCATATATAATAAAATTGATATACGTCGGTGAGGCTTACTTAAGTTATTTCATGTATAATACGAAGTGCATATGCATTTACAGGAACATACAAAACATTTCAGACAAGTATTTTCTATCCGAAGTACTGTATATTAGCGGCGATGGCAAGGAATGCATTTTTAATTATGATATGCGCTTTTAAGTTTCACTATATTTATGCATACTATATGGTGTGTCTAAATATTATATTTGATATACAGGGCTACGCAAAAGAATTCGTAAAGGCTACTGAGTATGACCGTAAATTGCTGAAAGGTGTGTTTAAAATGTGTTATGCTGAACTGCATGTAGTTTTCTATGAAATGTTTGTAGAATATAGATAAAATGATATACAGGGCCACGCAAAGAATTGGATACATGGCCGCCTATAGATGATAAATTCTGGAAATGCGATTTTAGTAGTTTTAAGAGTGATTTAGTTTGAATTAAAGTTTAGCTAAATAGTGGCGTGTAATAAAGGTACTAGGTAAACAACAGGACTGAACAAAAGTATTCAAGTATCTTTACATCTATTAGTATAAATTGCTGAAAGAAAAATTTCAACCTGTTATGCGTTTTCTTGCTAAACTAAATTTTCTATTATATAGTATATATATCAGCCTACAGATCAAATACAGGGCTGTTCGGAAGAATTGGAATAAATATTTGGCTATGGATGGTAACTGCTGATATCAGTTTTTTAACTGTTTAGTTAACAAAAGCAAAAAAATGAACATTTACTCCTAGGAAAGAATGACTATTCACTCCTACCATGTGTGAAAAACCGCACTCCTTTAGCAAGAGTGAATAGTCACACCTCCGAAAGAGTGATTATCCACCCCTGTTTCGAGTGACTATTCACTTTCCAGGAGCGACTATTCACTCTTTCAGAGAGTCAAAAATTTCACTTTTGCTCAGAGTGAATAGTCACTCTTTTTTATTTAGAGTGTATATAAGCAGATAAAAAAAACAACGTTTATAGCTCCAAAACTCTTTCACTCGTTTCAAACTAATTTCGATAGCCGTTGCATACCGTAATCAGTGCAAAAAGTGATTCTTTGCATTGTCGATGGTGCGCTATGACTACTGAAACTAGTTTGAAACAAGTGAAAGCTCTTTGGTGCTATAAACGTTTTTTTTTTTTTTTTTTATCTGCTTATATTGTACTGCGCCAAGTAATTTCTTATTGTAATTTAACCCTCGGACAAAAAGAAAAAGAAAAAAAAAATTTACAAAAATTACAGTAATGTATCCAACCGCAGTTAAAATTCATTAGTTTTTATTCCATATTCTTTTAAAATGTTTCTAAGTTTTTACAAATTTAGATCGAAAAATACCAGTATACAAACCAATTTCTTAATTTTATAACATTCAGCTGAATTTTACTGTATTTGAACTAATTCATACTAATTCCTGTCGGGTCCATTGGACCCGTTTGGTAGGCGGATATTTAAACGCACAACAGAATTGAACTACTTTTTCGGCTATGGACTGTAACTGCTGAAATTTGATTTTCAAATGTTTCGTGCATGCCTTTTCTGAAATGTTTACTTAGATATTTTTTTAGCTTATTAAACAGCGAAATTTCGTTAAAGAATTCTGGAAGTGTTGTAAAGTATTTCATATTCTGTGCTTGATGCATGATTTTTCTTTTTTGTTAAATACATTATTATGCCCCCTCGATCACGAAAATATAACAAAGTCTGCTGCTAAGACATTCTGATTATCGACCGTCATAAATAACACCAACACTGAGTATTTCACCAAAATACTTATTTAATCAAAAGCTAATCGGATACTTTTTCTGTAATTATGGAACAGACAGACAGAGTAAAAAATGTAATTTATTTTCAATGAATTTTCATATGAAACTGGCACATATGTTTCAAAATAATATTCAACAACTTTCTTATGCAAAGTTAATATGAATAAATTCACATAAATAACGAAAAATAGAATTCACAACAATTCAATTTTATTCACACGTTTATATTTAAAAGAAATTTTATTTTTAAAGTATCCTAGTTACAAGTTACAAATTAATACTGAAAAGTGAAAAGTGACCACTATTATAATATTATTTTATGGCTGAAGACTTTAATTACATTTTCATTATAGTTAAGTGTCTACACTCGTCACTTAAAAACACACTCATAAGCTAATGTTAAACCCGTGGGAGCGTTCTTGTCAAATTTTTTGTTTTTATTTCAATATCCTTAATTTTTTTTTTTTTTTTTTTTTTTTTTGTGCCATGGAATAGCTGAGGTTGTCTTTTTTACTTTTTAGATTTTAGTTGCAGGTTGTCTTTTTTAGAAGGTCGTTTTATATTTAAAAACAAGTTTCAAAAGTTTTTATTTTAAAAAGTAAACAAATTAAATAAACTAGTCGGATGTACCAACCCCAAAACTTTCTTCTATCTCATATAAATTAATACTTGAAAATTCGCCATCACACTGCCAAATTTAAACGGCAATCTCATCGGCATGCCCATTATGAGGTTTTTAAAGATATGAAATTCCGTGCATTAGTTCTTTAGATATGGCTATCTCTGAAATCGTGTGAATCCAGCAAAATTCAGCCTAGCAGCGCCACTTATTGGGTGCTTTGCACCAAAACCACCGAGCAACCACTTATGTCAAAGTCTAGCTGAATCTGACGTTTGGGGAAAATCCGTGCATTAGTTTTTGAGATAGAGTTATTGCGAAAATCATGAAAATTCCAGCATAGCAGCGCCACAAATTGGACGATCAACCCCAAAACCTAATCTGCTACAACTTGTGTTAACATCTAACTAAATCTGAAGTTAGAGGAAAATTCGTTCATTAGTTTTTGAGATAGAGTAATTGCGGGAATCGTGCGAAATGCAGCACTGCTGCGCCACTTGTTGAGCGATCTACATCAACACGTAATCAGTATCAATTCATATCAAGGACTAACTGAATCTGAAGTTTCATGAAAATCCGTGCATTAGGTCTTGAGATAGAGCCATTGAGGAAATCGTAAAAAATGCAGCATAGCAGCACCACCTGCTGAGCGATTTGCACCAACATGTAATCAGCTTCAAGTCATATCAAAGACTAACTGAATCTGAAGTTTCTTGAAAATCCGTGTATTAGGTCTTGAGATAGAGCCATTGAGGAAATCATAAAAAATGCTGCATAGCAAATGATGCCATATGCTGAGCGTTGAGCGATTTGCACCAACACGTAATCAGCAACACGTCATAGCAAGGACTAACTGAATCTGAAGTTTCATGAAAATCCGTGCATTAGTTCTTAAGATAGAGCCATTGCGGAAATCGTAAAAATTGCAGCATAGCAGCGCCACCAACTGAGCGATTTACACCATCACGCAATCAGCATCAAGTCATATCGAGAACTAACTGAATCTGAAGTTTCATGAAAATCCGTGCATTAGTTCTTGAGATAGAGCCATTGCGCAAATCGTACAAAATGCAGCATAGCAGCACCATCTGTTGAGCGATTTGCAACAAAAACTAATCAGCATCAATTTGTATCAGGGACTAACCGATATAAATTTTCATTAAATTCCGTGCATTAATTCTTGAGATAGAGCGCCCACAAAATTTGTGTCACACACAGACAGACAGACAGACTAACAGACAGACATTTTGTAACTAGTCGGATGTACCAATCTCAAAACTTTCTTTTATCTCATACATGTTAATACTTGAAAATTCGCTATCATACTGCCAAAATGAAACGGCAATCTATGCCTATCATGAGGATTCTAAAGATATGAAATTCCGTGCATTTGTTCTTGGTATATGGCTATCTCTAAAATCGTGTAAATCCAGCAAAATTCAGCCTAGCAGCGCCACTTATTGGGTGCTTTACACCAAAACCTATGTTACACCAAAACCACCAAGCAACCACTTATGTCAAAGTCTAGCTGAATCTGACGTTTGGGGAAAATCCGTGCATTAGTTTTTGAGATAGAGTTATTGCGAAAATCATGAAAATTCCAGCATAGCAGCGCAACAAATTGGACGATTAACCCCAAAACCCATAAACAGCACAAATTGATATCAAGGTATATCTGAATCTGAAATTTGGTTAAAATCCGTGCATTAGTTCTTGAGATAGAGCCATTGCGGAAATCGTAAAATATGCAGCATAGCAGCGCCACCTGTTGAGCGATTTGCACCAAAAACTAATCAGCGTCAATTTGTATTAGGGATTAACTGAATATAAATTTTTATTAAATTCCGTGCACTAGTTTTTGAGATAGAGCGCCCACAAAATGTGTGTCACACACAGACATACAGACAGACAGACAGACTCACAGACAGACATTTTGTAAAAACATGTTTTTCGGGTTCTCTGACCCCTAAAACGTGTAAAACCATCGAAAACCGGAACTCAAAAATTTTCATGAATCCAATACTTTCTTCTTGTAAAGATAGAAGAAAGTAAAAACATGTTTTTCGGATTTTCTGACCCTAAAACGTGTAAATCCGTCGAAAACCGCAATTCGAAAATTTTCATGAATCCAATACTTTCTTCTTGTAAAGATAAAAGAAAGTAAAAAGGAACTAATTTGAGAATCACTCCAGCTATCCTATGTAGAGAAGGTTTTTAAAAATATTGAAAAAATGAGAAATTGCAAAGTAATCTTCCCGTAGATTTAACATTAGTCTGCGAGTGATATTTTAACGTTAATTACAATTAAATGGGAATAATTAAACATAAATACAATGTTGCGATATCACAAATAAATTTATAATAAGTAAATCATTCATGAATAACAAGAGCAAAACTGCTAATAAAAGTTTTTTAGTTTCTTCTATCTTTACAAGAAGAAAGGATTAGATTCGAAAAAATTTTCGACTTTAGGGGTCAGAGATCCCAAAAAAACAAGTTTTTACAAGTTTTGTGGGCGCTCTATTACAAGAACTAATGCACGGAATTTAATAAAAATTTATATTCAGGTAGTTCCTAATATAAATTGGTGCTGATTAGTTTTTGGTGTAAATCGCCCAACAGGTGGCGCTGCTATGCTGCATTTTTTGCAATTTCAGCAATAACTGTATCTCAAGAACTAATACATGGATTTTCATCAAACTTCTGGTTCAGTTGGTCGTTAATATGAGTTGGTGCTGATTATGTTTTGGTGTAAATCGCCCAACAGGTGGCGCTGCTATGCTGCATTTTGTAGGATTTACACAATTTTCGCAATAGCTCTATTTCAAGAACTACTGTAAAAGCACTTATTTTCGCGAGGCTTTAATTTTCGCGAGCCCGTCGTAATCGCGAAAATATAAGCCTCGTGAAATATTTTTCTTCGCCTCAAATAATAATAAAAAAAATTAGAAAATATTCACTTATCCACAATTTAATGATTACAGTTACTTAAATAAGAAATAAGTATAGAAATTTCTTGAATACTTACAACTATTTCTTGAATACTATACAACTATTTCTTGAATAAAAACAATAATACAACTAATAGAATGCAGCTCATTCACTTACAATATTTATACCAGCTTCTTTGAAGCCATCAAAATTATCTCATATTTGGCTTTAACACCGTTAAATGTTCGCACATGCCAAGAAGCGTGAATCGGTTTTAGTCGTGATATTCGCAGGTCGACAGATTCTTTTTCTTCTAGAAATTTAAACAAAACGGGTTCTATTAGGTAGTTTCGGGATTTTTCAACTTTCGGTTCTGTTCATATAAAATTCGAGAAATTTTCAGCTCACGAAGTCACCGATATCCTCATTCTCGCGAAAATTACGGCTCGCGAAAATAAGTGTTTTTACAGTAATGCACGGATTTTTATCAAACTTCAGATTAAGTTAGTACTTGACATGACTTGGTGCTGATTGCGTGTTGGTATAAATCGCCCAACAGGTGGCGCTGCTGTGCTGCATTTTTCACGATTCCTGCTCTACCTAAAGAACTAATGCACGAATTTTCATCTAACTTCAGATTTAGTTAGATATTAACACAAGTTGTTCCTGATTAGGTTTTTGTGTTAATTGCCCAAGAGGTGACGCTGCTACTCTAGAATTTTCATGATTTTCGCAATAGCTCTACCTCAAAAACTAATGCACGTATTTTCCCCAAACTTCAGATTAGACGTTGACATAAGTTGTTGCTTGGTGGTTTTGGTGTATCATAGGTTTTGGTGTAAAGCACCAAATGGGTGGTGCTGCTCTGCTAGGCTGCATGTTGCTGGATTTACACGATTTCAGCGATAGTCATATCTCAAGAACTAATGCACGGAATTTCATATATTTAGAATCCTCATGATGGGTATAGATTGCCATTTAATTTTGCCAGTGTGATAACGAATTTTGAAGTATTGATATGTATGAGATAGAAGAAAGTTTTGGGATTGGTACATCCGACTAATTTATTATTATTTTTATTACTGTAAGGGATAGATGCAAGTTTTGTTTTTCGTTTGGTGTCAATTTTCTGTAAAGAAAAAGTTATTCTTGTGAAAGGTATAACAATTTTGTGAAAAATAAAATTTTGTATCGAAAGGTCAAGTCCCATTAGTCAAATGCGAACCAAGCATTTATTGATAATAATTTTATTCCTACAGCTAAAGTTTTTCTATCAGGTGAACTTGCTTTTTTTTTTTTTTTTTTTTTTTTTTTTTTTTTTGCAAATAACAGTCTGTTTCAAAACTCAAGTAATTCAAACTAATTAATGAAGAGATTCTTTGATGAAATAAAATTTTGTAATTGCGCTTCAAATAGGCCCCCATTTTTGACTGAATCAATCGCTGCTAATTTAGTTAAACGTCTTTATTTGTTTTTAACAACATATTAATAATTGCATGTAAATAGATAAAATATAATAATGAATGTAGTAATCATTAAAAAACTTGACATATTAAACAAAAATGTAATTTGAAGAGCAAATTAAACAAAAAAAAAAGAAAAGAAAAGAAAAAAATTATTTCCTACATTGTTTAAGCCCGAGAAGGGACAGATATTAAGATATTTCATTAAATTAGTTCTACATTTAAGGTTACATTTTTATAACAAACTAGGGGGCTCGGACCCCTACGAGCTACGCTCGCCAACCCCCGTCCAGACACCGCAGACTCTAAATGCACGCTAATGTGATCGGCTTTAAAAAGATTTCGAAAGATTGAATTATAATTTAAAAAACAGTGGCGATCTCCCTATAAACGGATTTCTATTCACTTCTCTTTGATTGGGGAAATTTTAACGCCAAATCCGCTGCTGTACTACTTTATTATCCCGCCGACTAATTTCACCAAATTATATAAATCGCCAAACCACTCGCCAAATTATACAAATTGACATAATTTTTATTTTAAATAACGAAAGAACAAATAAATTAGTACAACATTAATAAAAATACAAATAAAACGTCGAAATAAAAATAACTTGATGACGTAGACACGTGTAACAACATTTCAAAATAAGCTAATATAAAAGGAATTAAGTAAACAGAATCTTTGTCTCCCGGTATTTTTTAACAAAGCGAAAAGAAAGTTCTTTTAAATGAGACATTTTAAATTAATCGTTTTTAATCTGACGTAATTTTGACCAAACTATTCTTTCTCTTTTTAATATTCACGTGAAAATACTTGTGTTAGAAATGAAACATTATTTGCGCTTTCCTAAGAAAAATAGTTGAAAAGTATCCTCTCAAAATATCAAATAAATGTCTAGCGCAATTTCTAAATTTAAACCGTTTCGCAATATTATTTTGTGTTCATTTTATGTAATAATTGTAACATGACGTAAATATAACGTAATTTCTCCTATTTAAGACTTCTAACGCATGTTAATAAATTTATTATTTTACAAATTCCTTTCTCTCTTAAAATTCACGTGTAATTATAGTTTTTATGACGTAATTTTTAATAAGTTCCTGCTTTTTGTACATAACTATTTAATTCTAATTCAAAATGTTTTTTTTCTGTTTATAATAGTCACGTGTAAATAAATTTTTAATTTATTACACGTATAAATATTTTTTTTTTTTGAAGCAAACATTATTGTTTCCGCTGTTTATACAGTTGGCAACAGTTTAAATTAATATCACTTTCTAAAATCTGTAAAAAATGTCTCTAGAAATGCTGAAAATTTGAATTTAAAATAGAAATAAAACCTCAAAAAATTAGCCAAATTAAAAAAAGAAATACAATCTGCACACCGGGAACTTCAAACGTATAAAATGATTAAATTCCCATGAATAGTTTTTGCTACTATAAAACTTTTTTAGTGGAACGATTTTGTCCAACTTTAGTATTAAATATTTCTTAAAATAATTCTTCGATTTGAAAACTGTCTGCATCAGCGTGTTTATCAAACATTTCTGTATAATACTACCGATTTTCATATTTTTGTATGTATTATTTTTCTTAATATTAACGAAGAAAGACCTCCGGTCGCAAAAAATTCAAAACCGGCGGCGGCGGTGACAGCGGTAGTTACTTTTTTTAGAATAGAGAGATAAGTTAAAGCAATTGAAGATTAAAAAATAAAAATAAAATTCATACAATATGATACTTAAAACACCCTAAAAAATTAGATTCCGTTCAACTGAAATCGAAATAAATCTTAGACTTTTTGAAAGCTTTGTATTTTGCATGCATCTTATCATTTTATGTACAATAGTCATAATCATAATACAAAATCTGCAATACAAATACTTTCAATTAAAAATGGAAGAAGTCTAAGATTTATTTCGATTTCATTTGAACCTTAATCTAATTTTTAAGGTGTTTTAAGTATCCTATTGTATGAATTTTATTTTTATTTTTTAATCGTCAATTGGCGTAACTTATTTGTTACAAAAATTTAACGTTAAATGTAGAACTAATTGAGTGAAATATCTTAATATCTGTCCCTTGTAGGGCTTAAACAATGTAGGAAATAATTTTTTTTTAATTTGCTCTTCAAATTACGTTTTTGTTTAATGATATATATAACATTTTTTGCATATAATAAAATTGTCAGAAATGTTTGAGCTCTTTTCTGTTAAACTTGTTTCTCTTATTGCCAAAGACATGATTATTTTCCCTCTAAAATATTAATTACGTGTATTTCAGGTTGTGGAAACAGAAAAAGCCAAAAAAAGACCGGCAAGAATTAAAGAATTGTCTGTAAACAGGAGAAGTGAAAGTAATGAGAATATCGACACTTCAAGTTTCCCGGTACAAGACCTTAATGTTCGTCTCTTAGACGTTACTCCTGAAAGAAACCTACGTGCGCAAGAAGCACCGGTACAAGTGGCGGCTCCTCCAGAGACGAATTTAACACCGGAATTGAGTAGTCGACCATCAGGTATCGAAAATGACCCACTTACATCTGAACCAGAACCAGACGAAAATTTGTTATCTAAAACGAAATTCTGGTTCAGATATGGGTCATTTCAACTCTTGTATGAATGTACTAAACGTACAAACTGATCATTGTGAAAACATCATTGAATCATAGTGATCATTGTGATCTGCCCATTGTGAACTGATCACTGTAAAAATATTCTGTAAAATTCAAGCTCCTAGCGATGTAAAAAATTAAAGCACTTGTGAAGTTGTCTCTGTTTCGCATTTTTTAAAGCACACCGTGTTGTAAAATTGACGTATGAGTGACGTTCGTCGATCACGTGATTTCATACGCCAATGACATAAGCAGAGTCGGAGATTGAAAATCAAATTTTCTTTCCTGCCGCCATTGTTGCTGAGCAGAGGCGCTCCTGAGTTGTTCGGCGCCTGTGTGCAAAACTTCAGCTTGCGTCCTATATCGCTCCCTGAAAAACTATCGTTTCATAAAAACTTACATGCGGTCACAAATGAAATCTTTCAAAATATTGTATAATTTTAATATATATATAAACTAGTAAATCTGCAGATCAGGAGCCTCAACGTCAGCTCTACAATTCATTGTGTTTAGCCCCCTTTGAGTAATATTAATCTTTCTACAAAAAACGAAATTTAAAATTTTTGAAATTACATAAACAATTATAAAACGAAAAAATATTTCGAAGGTTTCTGACATTAGAAGCGTTAAATTAAACCCCTTGTTATGTAATGGTATTCTGAAAATCTCATGAGCTACTTATTCTGGTAATTTTTAGATAATAAAGTAGATTTCTTCAGAGGGGCAGAGCCCCCCTGAACCCCTTCGTAGTGTAATTTAATTTACATTTGTAATTATCAATTAATTGTGTTAATGTCTTTTAGTAAATTCTACCAATAGACGGAAACGTACATGAATTCTTTTCTACAGCCCTGTATATTACGTGAAGATTTTTACGCGTCGTCTATAACATTTAAATTTAATGCAGACAAAAAACCCTCTTAAAACTGCTCATATCACATTTCCGGGGATTAGTATGCATAGTGTGCACCATATATCCAGTTTCTGCGGAGTCCTGTATATGGTTCTATTTAAATTCTGCAAACATTTGTTAGTATACTAAATGTAATTGGGCTGGGAAATGCATAACTCAAATAAAAAAAAAAAACACTGAAGCAATTCGCGCTCATTTTCATTTATACTTACGAATTCATTTGTGTATCCCTGTACATGGTCTATACAATATTTAAGCACTACTTATTAAGCACAAATTTACTTAACGTTAAAAAGCACACCATAATCGAAAATGCTCTTCAGCAATTATCCCTAATAGACCAGAACTGTATCCGAAATTTTTTATGTGACCCTATAAATGAACGATAAATACGATGCAAATCATATTCAAGCTTCTTGTAGTCAACCACAGTAATGTAATTTAATTTCATAATGTTTGAATTAGTGCAACACAATTAACACACTGACGACAGGCAATTTAATTAAATCTGGGTTTAAAAACAGTAGAAGCTCCTCCCTCTTCTGAAAGTGTCTCGGAAATTGGTTTCTGAGATATGTTTTTCATGTTTATGCAGCAGTAAATATCTTTCAATGTACGGATGTAATATATAATGTCTTACAATCTATAAAAAATATGGACAACACAATATAAATGTCTTTTCTGTAAGGTAGAAGTCACTCCCTTAGCCAATGATGTATTCTGAATAAAAACGAGAATTCTCGTTTCCCGTCGCTAATGTGTTAAAATAAGCTGTGAGGAGTTTTTTCCCCCGTAGACAACATTTTAATCGACCACTTTTGTGTGATCCTGAAAAAAACATGTGCTTTGCACCCCATATACTACAAAAATGTTTCAAAAATACATATCAATTTTATTATTTTGTAACAGAGTAACATCATTAAAAAACGCCACAAAAGGATTTTCTTCAAAGATTGTAATATTATGAATACTTTTGAGTTCCCTGTACGCATGCTGTAAGTGCTACACATAACATATTTTATAGTAACCAGGTTCTAGTGCACCTTAATAAAGTATATAAATTTCATTACGTTTAAAATTGTGTAACGTTATTAAAATACACCGCAGACGATTTTTCTCAAAGACTATAATGTAACGGAATAGTTTTGAGTGCCCCTGTAATTAAGCTATGAATGCTACACTCTTCATTTTTAATACCAAACATACTTTGGCAAACCTCAATAACGTATATCAATTACATGTAATCCCGACTATATTTATGCGAGTTAGAGCACGTAGAGAAACACGGCAGGCGACAGATAGAAAAACTGAAGTCATAAATACTTTTCATCCATGTTGGAAAGTGTTAAAAAGGATTTACATGACTTTAACTGTACTTTTTTTTCACTTATAGCATGGTTAAACATTAGTTTAAACATCCTAATCCATGCGATAGCAATAACATATTAAAAGCCCCCCAAAATATGCATGTCTGGAGATCTATAAATCTACTGGAAAATAATTCATTATCGTGCCCACTGTTAATTGCATAAATTGCATCGATTTGGCGCGATAAAATATTTTTTGTGATAGCCTTTTAATAGTACCTGCAACAAAATTAACGTAATTTACTAACTTCATTCATATTTGACGCAATGATAGGCTACGAATAACAGTCGCTAGGCAACGAAGAAAAGGAAAAAAAAAAGAAATATGTATCATGTAAAACAAGAAAATTAATTTAAAAATTCTTTATATTATTGGAATACATGTATAAATGTCCTCAAAACGTTATACACGTAAATAAAAAAATCTGATAGATATATTGATAAAACTTCAATATAATAGGAATAATTTAAAACCCTTATTTGGAATTTTAGTATCCATAATTTGACATTTAAATTCATTAATCAAACGTGCCATTTTCTTTCAACAAATGGAAATTTGAAAATCGTCTGACTTGCCGTAGAAAAGCATTATAAAGAAAAATAAAATCTTCCATATTTTCCGAACGAATGAACCAAATTTAACCAAAAACTATACAGCTACGTCCGGGTATCTCACGAATATGCCCAATTAATTTCAAGCTGATCGGGTGCTTTTTGCGGCAGTTATCGCGGAACAGACAGACAGACAGACAAACGGAAACCAAAACTTTTCGTGTCTCCACAGTAAGCCTTCACTGACGTTTCGGCAACTAGTAAATCTGCAGATCAAGAGCCTCAACGTCATCTCTGCAACTTATTGTTTTTAGCAAATTTTGCTTAATATTAATCTTTCTACAAAAACAAAATTTAAACTTTTAAATTACACAAACATTTATAGAAAGAGAAAAAAATATTTCGATGGTTTCAGACATTAGAAGCGTTAAATTAAACACGTTGTTATGTAATGATATTCTGAAATTCTCACGAGCTACTTATTCTAGTAATTTTTATATAATAAAGCAAATTTCTTCAGGGTGGTGCCCCCCCCCCCTGAAACCCCCGTTGTGTAATTTATTTTGCATTTGTAATTTTCTATTGATTGAGTTAATGATTATCCTATATCTTAGATTCATTTTTACACTGCGATTTATAAGGATAAGCAACAATTTGGTCAAGCATTTTACGTTATCCTAATATCCATACAGCAGTATTTACTTGCCTGCTAACCACAAACATCTGTATCTAATGGATAAAGAACTTTTGGAAATGTAAACTGAGACATCTAATTTAGAAATCTAATAATAATTTTGATTACCATTCTGCAATATTTATATCTAAGATCTAATCTAAATATCTAAAAATGTACTCGATAGCATTAACTTACTAAAATCACCCTAAAGTAGGGGGAGTTCTAAACCTAACGGTTAATAATTCATCATCGTGTCCACTTCCAATTGACTAAATAGATAAACGTGATATGGCGCCGTTAAGTATTTTTTGTGATAGCCTTTTAATAGTATCCACATTTAATTGTCTGAGCGAAGCGAAGGCTAATACTCAGCGAAATATTACTGTCCGGACACTTTACTACTACGATGAATATTAACGCCATGTCCTACTAAAAAAAAAGCCTAATAAAAACCTTTCGTCAAGCATAACTCAAAAAATATTTGTCGGATTTCGTTTCTGATTGCACCAGAAGGTACCTATGAGGGTCGCCTACTGAATGCACCTGCTATGAAAAATAAGTTCCATGCCGTTTAAAAATTATATAGAAAAAACTCTTAAAAAAGCACAATTTATCTGCATACGTCACAGAAATTTGGTGTGCGTCACTTTCACCGGTTGATGTTTTCGTAGACAACTGGTTTGGACACATGGAGCAAATAAAAAAAAATACGCACGCAGTAATATTGAATAGATCAGTTTCAACCACGTGATCACAAACCTTGCAACAACCCGTGGCAACCAGTTTTGGTGGGCAAACAAATAATAATACAGTATTCCGTACCACGGTGACCGTTTTTAGCCTGTTGTATAAAATCTGGCATGTTGTATGACATACAATTGTGGATGATTAAAACAAAAGACATGAGTGTTTATTGATCAGGGAGGTTATCTTTCTCTGGATGTCTGTCTGTCTATCATACAGCATGCTATTTTCTTGTAAAGAATGATATTATTATGCAGTAAAACCTCCATAACGGACACACCCGATTAGTGGACACCTCTATTTAGCGGGCATTTTTTCGATTACCAACCCTTAAATAACTGTACATTTTTTACTCTCAGTAGCGGACACCTCCAAATAGAGGACAAATTCTGACCTCCCGAGGTGTTCGCTATTCAGAAGTTTTACTGGTAAAACCTCCATACCGGACACACCCGATTAGCGGATACTTCTATTTAGCGGACATTTTTTCGATTACCAACTCTTAAATAACTGTACATGTTTTACTCTCAGTAGCGGTCACCTCTAAATAGAGGACAAATTCTGCACTCTCGGGGTGTCCGCTATTCAGAGGTTTTACTGTATATAATATTGCTAATTATTTTACAGGGCCGCACAAAAGAATAAGAATGTATGAAACGAATATAAACTAAATTCGGGATTGGTAGATCGCTGAAGGTAATGTAATTTTAGGATGTTGATACAGTCATCCGCAGCATGTTTTTAGAGTTTCGTTCATCTAACGTAGGGATGCACAACCTGTGGCACGCGGGCCAAAAGTGGCCCGCCATGGGTTAACTTGTGGCCCGCGATCACAATTTATATAATTTCTTCTTTTTTTGACACAATTTCGTCAATTTATAACTGGAAAAATTGCAATTTTTTGTCCATATGTCGCAGGAAAAAATCGCGAATTTCGTCAATTTGTCTCGGGAAGAAATTGCAAATTTCACCAGAGCCAATTAAGAATCTCAAATTTCGTTAATCAACCGGGGAAAAGTCTCGAGTTTTGTCAGTTTATCGCGAGAAAAAATCGCGAATTTCGACAATTTGCCGCTGAAAAAATTGCAAATTTCGTCAGAGTCAATTAAAAATCGTGAATTTCGTTGATCGAACGCGTTAAAAATCGCGAATTTTGTCGATGTAATCCTTGATCGGTTGCTGAAAAATTGCGAGTTTTGTTAGTTGATCGTGAGAAAAAATTGGAATTTTGTCAATTTGCCGCGGGAAAAATTACAAAATTCGTCAGAGACAGTTAGAATCGAAATTTCGTTTATCGGGTGCGGAAAATTTTCGAATTTTGTTGATCGCGAGAGGAAAAATCGCGAATTTTGTCGACTCGGCGCGGAAAACTCTCAAATTTTTTTAATCGGGCATAGAAAAATCGCGAATAATGTCGATGGGGTACGGAAAAATTGCAAGTTTTGTTGACCGGCTGCGGAAAAATCGTGAGTTTTGTCAGTTTATCGCGAGAAAAAAATGTCGAATTTCATGAATTTGTCGCGTAAAAATTACAAATTTCTTCAGAGTCAGTTAAGAATCGCGAATATCGTTGACCGGACGCGGAAAAATCGCGAATTTTGTCGAGGAGCTGCGGAAAAATTACAAACTTTCTTAATCGGCTACGGAAAAATCGCGAATTTTGCTAGCTTATTGCGGGAAAAAATCGCAAATTTCGTCAATTCGTGGCGGGAAAGACTACAAATTTCATCAGAGTCAGATAACAATCACGAATTTTATTAATCGGGCACAGTAAAATCGCGAATTTTGTCGATGAGGTACAAAAATTGCAAATTTCGTTGATCGACTGGGGGAAAATCGCGATTTTGTCAATCTGTCGCGGAAAAATATCACGAATTTTGACAATTGATAGAAAAAATTACAAATTTTGTCAATTGGTCGCAAAAATATTGCGAAATTTGTCAATCGCTCGTGAAAAAAAATCGTGAATTTTCCCAAAAAATCGCGAATTTCGTTTAGAAATATTTACAAAATTTGCGTGTCGGTCCCAAAAATATCAGGAAATAGGAATCTATTGGTCGCAGGAAAAAATCGCAAATTTCATCGATTGTGCGCGAAAAAGAAATCGCGATTTTCGCCAATTTATTGCGCGAAAAAAATCGCAAATTACATCAATGTATACGAGGAAAAAATCACTCGTCGATTGGTCATTGGAAAAAAAAAATGCAAATATTGTCAATCTGTCACGTCAAATATCGCAAAATTCGCCAATCACTCATGGAAAAAAAATCGTGAATTTTGTCAATCGTGCATGGAAAAAACTTGCAAATTTCGAAGATCGATCGCAGAACAAATAAGTCGCGAAATAATTCGATCGGGGGCGGAAAAAATCGCAATTTTCGTTGATCCGTTCTGGGAAAAAATCGCAAATTGCCTCAATTTATCGCAGGTATCGCAAATTGGTTGTTTGAAAAGATTGCAAATTTTGCCAATCGGCAATGGAAAATTACCGCGAAATCTGTCAATCGGTCGTTGATAAAAAAAATCACGAATTTCATCAATCAGACGCACTTGAATGACAAAAGAAAAAAACAACCGAGTTTTGTTAATAGCCCGCAGAAAAAAATAGCATAATTAGTCCATCATGCCTTGTTATTTCAAAAATAAGTTTCCTTTTATTTTAAATTAAGTTATTCTTCAATAATTTTTTTTATATATAATTTTCAATAACATTCAATTATTTAGAAATTTTGTGTAATTTTTTTTCTTCAAGTTACTATTTTTCAAGAAGAAACTGTTAGTCTTCATAAAGTGTTGAATGGTTATACATACAGATGCAAAGAAGCCCTGCATTCCTTCATACAATTATTTATTTCCGTTTGTTTATTTTTATTATAGACAAAAAATAATTATTCATCAAGAGTAAAGACTTATTACCCCCCACCCCTACCTCCCCGATATAGAATTTTCTCTGTGTTACTGATGTGGCCCTCGGCAACCCAATCATTTTTACAAGTGGCCCTTCTCTTAAAAAGGTTGTGCACCCCTAATCTAACGAAACCCTACCTGTCTCACTCCTTTGTCTGTCTATTTGTCCGTCTGTCACAGAGCCCGTTCTCAGAAACTATATATGTCGGAGACTTGAAAATTTGCATACTTATAGCTGAACACCACACATCAAATGGCAAATAATAAAATTTTGAAAAAGTCTAATATTTAACCCTCTGGGCTCTAACTTGTGTATTTTAAGCAATTTTTCTAACTCAGCCCCTAATTTAATAAAGTTGGAGACATGAAATTTTGCATACTTATAGCTGAACATCTCACATCAAACGACAAATAATAAAATTTTGAAAAAGGCTTAATATTTAACCCTTTGGGCTCTAACTTGTGTATTTAAAGCAATTTTTCTAACTCAGCCCCTCATTAAGTTGGAGACATGAAAGTTTGCATACTTATAGCTGAACACTTGGGATAACACGATAAATCATAAAATTTTGAAAAAGTCATACTTAACCCTCCGGTCTCTAACTTCTGTATTTTAAGCAATTTTTCTAACTCAGCCCCTAATTAAGTTGGAGACATGACATTTTGCATACTTATAGCTGAACAACTCACATCAAACGACAAATAATAAAATTTTTAAAAAGTCTAATATTTAACCCTCTGGGCTCTAACTTATGTATTTTAAGCAATTTTTCTAACTCAGCCCCTAATTAAGTTGGAGACATGAAATTTCGCATACTTATAGCTGAAATCCTCACATCAAACGACAAATAATAAAATTTTGAAAAATATATGATATTTAACCCCCTGGGCTCTAACTTATGTGTTTTAAGCAATTTTTCTAACTCATCCCCTAACTAAGTTGGAGACTTGAAAGTTTGCATACTTATAGCTGAACACTTGCGATAACACGATAAATCATAAAATTTTGAAAAAGTCATATTTAACCCTCCAGTCTCTAACTTCTGTATTTTAAGCAATTTTTCTAACTCAGCCCCTAATTAAGTTGGAGACATGAAATTTTGCATACTTATAGCTGAACACCTCACATCAAACGACAAATAATAAAATTTTGAAAAAGGTCTAATATTTAACCCTCTGGGCTCTAACTTGTGTATTTTAAGCAATTTTTCTAACTCAGCCCCTAATTAAGTTGGAGACATGAAAGTTTGCATACTTATAGCTGAACACTTGCGATAACACGATAAATCATAAAATTTTGAAAAAGTCATATTTAACCCTCTGGGCTCTAACTTGTGTATTTTAAGCAATTTTTCTAACTCAGCCCCTAATTAAGTTGGAGACATGACATTTTGCATACTTATAGCTGAACACCTCACATCAAACGACAAATAATAAAATTTTGAAAAAGTCTATTATTTAACCCTCTGGGCTCTAACTTGTGTATTTTAAGCAATTTTTCTAACTCAACCCCTAATTCAGTTGGAGACATGAAATTTTGCATACTTATAGCTGAACACCTCACATCAAACAGCAAATAATAAAATTTTGAAAAAGTCTAATATTTTACCGTCTGGGGTCTAACTTGTGTATTTAAAGCAATTTTTCTAACTCAGCCCCTAATTATGTTGGAAACATAAAAATTTGCATACTTATATCTGAACACCTCACATCAAACGACAAATAATAAAATTTTGAAAAAATCTAATATTTAACCTCTAATATTTTGTCTCGCGCAATTTTTAAATTTAAACTGTTTTGCAATACTATTTTTTGTTCATTTTGCATAATAAGTGTAATGTGACGTAATTTGTTCTATTTCAGATTTCTAACCCATGTTAATGAATTTATTTTACAATATCCTTTCTCTTTTAAAATTCACATGTAAATATAGTTTTTATGGCGTAATTTCCAATAAGTGCCTGCTTTTTATACCTAATTATTTAATTGTAATTTGAAGGTTTTTTTCTGTTTATAATAGTAACGTGTAAATAATTTTTTTATTCGAAGCAAACATTATTGTTTGCGCTGTTTATACAGTTGGCAACAGTTTAAATTAATACCATTTTCTAAAATATGTAAAAAATATCTGTCAAAATGCTGAATATTTGAATTTAAAATAGAAATAAAACCTCAAAAAATGAGTCAAATTAAAAAAAAATTAATGAAATCTGCAGACCGGGATCTTCTATTGAATAAAATGATCTAAAAATGATTAAATTCCCATGTATAGCTTTTGCTCTTATAAATTTTTTTTAATGGAACGATTTTGTCCAACTTTAGCATTAAATATCTCTTAAAATAATTCTTCGATTTGAAAACTGTATGCATTAGTGTGTTGATCAAACATTTCGCTATAATACCACCGATTTTCATATATTTGTATTCAATAGTTTTCTTAATATTAACGAAGAAAGACCTCCGGTCACAAAAAATTCAAAGCCGGCGGCGGCGGTGACAGCGTTAGTTACTTTTTATAGAATAGAGAGATACATAAAAATGAAAACTTGTCTATCTGTCTGTTTGTAATTCTATAAAAAATCCACAATTTGGAAGCCAAAATTGTGAAGAGATACGTACATGTGTATTAAAACATGGCCGAGACAACTAAAGTAATCCGGAATCGAAATAACTTATAGTTAATTTTTAATTAATAAAAAACCACCAATTTAACAGCAATTTTTTATCAAATTTAAACATTTTTCGTTATAGCAGTTGCCAACAATTAAAAAACACAATAAAATTATTACTGCAACAATTAATTTTCTACTGCAAGATTTCCACGTGAAAAATGAAAATGAAATAAATAGTTTGCCGAATTTAAAAAAAAAAAAGGTGAATATTACGTCATAACTTTTCTATTGCAAGATATTCACGTGAAATATGAAAATGAAATAAATGGTTTGACGAATTTAAATGAAAGTGAATATAACTTTATAACTTTTCTATTTCAAGGTTTCCACGTGAAAGAGGAAAATATTACGTTATATTGGAAATATAAAGGGCATGGTGGATATAGTATAACGTCATATGAGTGTGAAAAAAGTATTGAAGCATGATAAAAACCCGATTAGGGAAATATTAGCGTATTTTAGCATTATTGCTCCAATTATAAATATAAATAAGTTCATTTATAGCTGTATTCTTTTGCGTCTGTTATATACATTTATACATTTTTATATAGCGTTTTCATATGATTCATTCAACAACATTTCGACTGCTTTTTTTAATGTTTGTTTTGTGTTGTATGTTAAATTTTGAAATTGATTTTTCAGAACAAACATCCTTCAAATCCTGGGCAACGCCGGTACTTTAGTTTGTAACAGATAAATGGCTTTTGTATCTGTACATCTAATGCTAATATTATAAAGCGTTATAATATTATAAAGTATATAATATTATTAATGCTTGTACGTTTGTGAGGTGTTATCTCTGAAACTACATAGCCAACTTAAAAAAATGTTGGTGGCCATCTCTGCTCCGAAAAAAAGACTTATTTTATGTCAGTGCAAGAACCTACATCGCTGCAGGAGCAAAAAAGTTCTAAAATTGTGATTTCTGCGATATTGATTGGGTTAGAAACTTTAAATTTCGTGCGGTAGTTACTTTTAAGATGTAAATACTCGTAATTAACGCTCTCTAAAAGGTTCAATTTGACGGATAAACGTAAAAATTTCTAGAAAGGTTCTAAACTATGATTTATTTGGAATACTGAAATTTTTGGGATACTGTTGGGGTTAGAAACTAGAACTTTGGCATGGCAGTAATTAATAAGATGTAAATGCTCGTTGTAGAACGAATTCTAAAAAATAGAAAGACTAAACAAAGCGGAAAAGATCTAAAGATGATCTAAGTAACGAAGAACATGGAACTGTTAGGAATATAAACATGAAAATTGACATGGCTGTATTTATCATGACGTAAATTCTCGCAATGGAACAATTTCTAAAAATGTCGCTATATAAAACAGTGCAGAAATAAAAAACTTTCAAAAATTTTCTGTTTCTCTGTTACTGCTGAGCCCAAAATCTTGAAATTTTGCTTCTGGTTAGTTTTAAAATATACAATTGTCTCTATGAATGGTTTCTAAAAAATTTAAAATTTAAAAAGATGAAATTAACGGAAAGCGATCTCAATTACCATTAATTTGAAATTATTAGGTACAGCAACTTTAAGTATTTCATAATGCTGCATTTCCTCCGCAAAACATGCGATTTAAATGCAACAAAACTGATAGATACCCACCTAGCATTAAATAAATTGTGTAAATATTGAATAAAGACCTGTATGAAACAGTGAGTAGGTTGCCCGAAAGTACTTGTTAAAGTGTTCCTTTTCTAGGCTTTTCTCTCTCTCGCCAAGGCCACTAACAGAGCGAAGTGCCGTTTTAAATGTGTTATGAATTTTTTATCCGATTCATTTTTCTAGACATTTTATCATCAGGTCATATTCTCAATTATCATTAGTAGATTTTTTATATATTAACTTATTCTGGTGAAATTTTGTAATCGGTTCATATTGGCGTATGTTAGCTTGCATGATTTGCTGAATAAATATGTATGGATTTGTAAATTACTTCAAATGACACTTTGACAGCTCAAAAGTTATGCAGACGATATATTCAGATCTTGTGTCATACTTTATGTTGTAATCATTGCCGATTTCTTTTATTTAATACATGCTAAATACAGCTCAACTTGTGCAGAATATGTTTGAAAACAAAACAATACAGCGTATGTAGTGGCCAGCATACACTCATCATTTAAATCCGATCGAGCATATCTAAAACACACTCTAACGAAGCATAGCATGCCACTTTTGATGTATTCGGTACTTTGATACTATATTAGATTTTGAGAAGAGAATTCCTTAAATGTTATCGACAACCTCATTGCATCCGTGGAAAACATATATTGTACAATATTAACTATTCCGGGGAAGCACACACCATATAAAGTATAGTCCATTCTTTTTAAACATCATATATTTGTCATTTAAAGTTACTCAAATTGGTGCGGAGCGTCTGATTATGTTCTTGACATCATTTTATACAGTTAAAATTCCGATATAAGTAAATTAGTGTTTCATTTTCTATTTTACTTTTAATATATTGCGTACTTTCAATTTTATATCCATGCATGGCTGTCTTGAATGGTTTGATTTCCCATTTTTTAAACAGTGTATACGAATTTATATATAAGATTTTGTAATTCTACAATTCGTTTATTTTCATCATTTCAATTTTTCGCAGTATATGGACAATTAAAGATAACATCTCATTTTCTTTGCTTCCACATGTTATTATTAAACCTATGTTCTCAGTAATATCGCTCAGACTAATCCCTCTGAGGGAAATCCTAGTTTAAAATCGTGATGTTACAAACACCGTTGAAATTTGATGCACACCTGTGTTCAGGTCAAATTACGAAAGGTTCACTAACATTTTGTTTTTTTCGTAATAGGGATTATTTTAATAATTTATTTTACACTCAACAAGCTGTTACACGGGACGTTGTTCACGCAGCATTAAAATAGAGATAAATGCATTAAATAAAACATTTCACTCACCACCAGACATGACAAGTCTCAGGCTTTTTGCACAACACTATTACCTTACAGAAAATGTTGTTCTTTTAAATCGCGCAAATGTTTCAATTAAATAAAGTAACATTTTTTGTATTAAAATACTGGTATCCAGAACGCCGGAGGCTTGGCAGCCCTGCTCCTCTTAATAGAAACATACATAGTTAACCAACACTTTATCACATTTTATAGGAAACAATACGGAATTTCTTATTTGTATGGCCTTACATATACCTCAGTCATAAAAATGTAAAATTTTGTGCCAATTAATATATGCAATTGCGAAAATAAAATCGCAACCAATGAGAAAAGGAAGGCCAAGTAAAATCGTGTAAATCGAGGAATCTTTCTTCGTAGTGTGGGAAAATACCACTACAAAAATTAATTTAGGTGGTATTTGGTGTCAAATGTTTATATGTATTCATTCCTGTCCTATTTATCTTTTTTATTATTTGTAATTTGCTGCATTTTCCCTTTGCACGTGAAAATCTTACAAATTAAAATGAACTCTTTGGGAGAAATTGTTATTCTTTTTTTTTTTTTTTTGGCAACAATAGAATAATGTCAGTTTATTCTGTATGAAAATAACGAACTTTTTCCTTTCTAATCAAAATAGTTGAATACATAAATAAAGATATTATTCTATATAGTATATAAATACTATTTTCATTTCTGCGTTTAAATCAATCTATATGCAAATATCTATACAAAGGCATTCATTAATTCATTCCTTTTAACTTTGATTTGACTTTAAAAACCATACATACTTTCACATTTATGATATTTTTAGATGAGATATAGTTGCTACGCAACGGTTAAAAGAAAAAAAAGGAAATATAAGTAAATTCATAAAATAAAATGTTTTATATTATTCGAACACATGTATAAAATTCCATCATAAGTTATACACCTAATTTAAAAGCTCTGACAAATTTTTTGACAAAATTGCAAACTAATAGGAATAATTTACTACTGTTATTTAAAAATTTCAGCATCAAAAATTTACCATTTAAATCCATTTTTTATATGAGCCATTTCTTTCAACAAATGAAAATTTGAAAATCGTCTGACTTGCCATTGAAAAGCATTACAGAGCAAAATAAAATATTCTATATTTCCCGAACGAATGAACCAAATTTAACCAAAAACCATACAGCTAAGTCCGAGTACCTCATCAACATGCCACATTAATTTCAAGCCGATCGGATGCTTTTTGCGGCAGTTATCGCGGAACAGACGGACAGACAGACAGACAGACAGACAGACAAACGGAAATCAAAACTTTTCGTGTCTCCACAGTAAGCCTTCACTGACGTTTCGGCAACTAGAGCACAGGAATTCTGCTTTTTCAGAATTTAGTGTCGCCCCCGGCATTTCCCTTACTTCATTTTCTTCTGATGGACTGATGGCTTCTATTATTATGGCATGTATTATTATGAAACAGCCATTATAAATGAAGTGTTAGGTGAAGATGAAAGAGCAGCCGTAAAAAGTTAAAACTCTGATTTTCTGGTCAGAAAGGGGGGGGGGAATGGCCATATATATATATATATATATATATATATATATATTTTTTTTTTTTTTTTTTTTTTTTTTTTTTTTTTTTTCGGCTGATTTTTCATTTTCACCTAACACTTCATTTATAATGGCTGTTTCATAATAATAGAAGCCACCAGCCCATCAAAAGAAAATAACTCGGTTAAGCGGAACTCTACTGCAGTACAAAACGTATTTCAATTTTAAGACTTAAAGCACACGTTTTATTTTATGTAAAATGACGTCATTCGAATCCGCTTAAGAATTCCACATTTACGATCTACTCTTAAACATCTACAGTAAAGCATGCATAGCACATCACTATCACGAAATAATGCTCAAATGCAGCAAAAAGATTCCGTCATTCAAGAAAATCGAAAAAACTATCTAATGATTCATAGATACTTACAATTAAATATAGTATATAATAGCTCCATTGTTTTAACAGAAATCATTCGTTTATATTTTTTTTCAAATTAGCACGTATTTTAATTACATTTTCTTTCAGTTGTTACAAGAAAATGGTAACAAAAATATATAACTACTATTTTAAAACTATTTTTCCTTTACTTTCTACAAAAATGGAGTACTGCCGTTGCCAATATTAAGCAAATGGCTCCAAAAACGATAAAGATACAGTTTTCAAACAAAATGTATTGAAAAGAACTTTTTAAGGTTCCGTACTTAAAAAGTAAAAACGGAACCATTGTAAGATCACTCCTGTGTCTGTCCGTCTGTCTGTCACAGCCATTTTAATCGTAAACTATGGAACGTGGAAAGTTCAAATGCGGGGAAGTAATAAAGACCATTGATCCACATATTTTCAGATTAATAAACATTCATAAATATATTTAGTAAAAAAGTAGAGGGGCTAATTATGCTACTTGAAAGAAAAAATCTTTTCTTTGTATATCATGTGGGGTATCCTGTGAAAGCTTTTGTAACGCTGAACTCAAAAATACATTCCTTTTAATTTTAGGTATTATATTTTCAAAGATATTGTTGAAAATGTAGCGCAAAAATATGTCCCCCCCCCCCCCATCTAATTCCGAATCTACTGAAACTAAAATTATGAAAAAATTAGAGGTAGTATACGCTAATATAAACCTTGCCGGAAAATTATAGCGATTACCCTAGGTCACATAGTTTTTGAGTAATTAGCATTTTTCTGTTATACACAAATTTCGATTTACGGGTATTCAGAAAAATTGTTGAGCATCGCTGAATATACCTATCTTTGCAGAAGAATAAAAGCATTGTTGATAATGATTTTCGAAAAAAATCATCGGTAATTTGCTGAGATATTAACCCTTAAAGGTACGGTCAGTTTGGACATAAGGACAGGGCGGCGTACCCTATGCCTAGTTAACGACTTTTAATGATATATATGTCTAATGTAATGTCCAGTAACAGTATAAAAGCAATAAACGTCACATTGTTAAACACATACTAATTTAAGGGGTCTCGGGACTCTAAAAAGTGGAAAAAATGAAAAAAAGACCATATTCAACATTTAATGTCTTAAAATGTATATGATTTTAAAACACAATTTTAATTGGAATGAAAGATATAAGTATGTTCTTTCGTTTCATGTATTTAAAAAATTGCAAGGTACAGAATTAGTATTTATAGGGGGCTCGAAACTGTTAGACATTTGTCGAACAAAAAATTGGCATAACAGTTTACGCACAGGATTACAAAATAAATATTGCAACTAGACTGAAAATTTTGGTGCTTACTTATACTTCAGATTGTAATAATTTCCCTGAACTTAAATAAATTTGTATTTAAAGCATTTTTATATTTTTAATGCAATGCTGCATTTAGCTAGTACAAAATTTTGAAAATTTCAACAGTAAAATCACCTAAAAAAATATTTTTTTTAACAATAAAAAGGTAATTTTAGGTTCAGTTTATACAGAATAACATGGAATATATGTTTTGAAAATTTCATGAAAAAATATTCAGAAGTTTTTGAGGTATCCTGCGTGTTATACCCAAAAACGCCATTTGGAAAATAATGACTTTAAAGTTTCGGAAACGCCGCTTCAGCTGTTGGGCGGGTTTAATTCTAAAAGCCAAAACTTCTGTTCTAATGGGAATTTCAAGGAAACAATTGTATCAAAATATTAAGAAAAGATAAGAGTTTAACATCTAAAAACAAATTAAAATTTCTTAAATTTTGAAGCTTTAAGAGTCCTGCGACCACTTAATCCTTTCCGGCACGGAGTAATTCTATTTATAAACTTATGAAATAATGAACTGACACCAGAATTTATAAACGAATTTATTAGAAAATGCGAACTTGCTTATTTTCACATACATGATAAAAGGAAAATTTTAATTAAATATTCTTCGTGCCGTTTGTCTGTTTTGGAATTAAAATTAGGTGTCCGTTTTTTAAGGGCATCGCCCTCGAAATATTTAATTAGAATGAATCGCATACTGTGAGATTCGCGATAGTTTGCATTGATTGTATCTCTCAATACGCCTCGAGTGACTTTAAAAGTTAATTAAACACCTATCTGGAAAAACGCAGCACTGACCAAGGCGGCGTTGCAACTTTGAGACCTCAATTCGAAGCGCGCTTAGCACAATGCCAAATTTAAACTTTGAACAAAGGTTTTGTTTTAGATACACTGTAGAAATAAAGGTTATTACTACGCTGAATTTAGTTTCATGAAATGCCAAATGAAGTTTAACTATGCACTGCCTTTATTGTCAGTACCGAATTAAGTTCATCATAAACAGATTAGGATAATATTAAAAAAAGAGTTATACGAATAGCTATATTTGATATTGTTCCATATATCTCTTTGAACTTTCATGGTATACACGACTACACTTTTCTAATATATACAGTTATACCCAACCCTACGTTATATAGTTTTTTTTAAATCTTAGTATTCTTTTAGCAACTTTTTTTTTCTTAATAATACAATTAAAATTCATATTTTTATTCTACGGAACCCTCTGTGTGCGAGTAATGCTCGCACTTGACCGTTTATTTTTTCAATACGACGGTATAAAAATCGAAAATGTGCGATGCTTAGAAGTTTAAAAAATTGCTAAAGAGTATTTAATCGTAGTGCTTTGTTTTACAGTTAGCTTCTGTAAGGTAACGTTATTATTTGGACACAAAATAAGCTGGGAGAAAGAAATATAGCATACCGTACCGGAGGCTAATAAATAAATGTATAATATATGTATATAGATAGAAATTATAAAACGAATATGTAAAAGAAAAAATACATAAGAGTACAAAATCTGGAAAATAAAATAATTGACGTTGTGAATTTAAAAAAATCGACAACCATGTTTCAGATTTCAGAACATGGCTTTAAGCTAATTTACAGCTAAATGATTAGATAAAATAGTCCATCGAGAAACAGAAAAGAAAAAAATATATATATTTATCAGTATATCTATCTATCTATATTATAAAGGACAAACATATCTGTACGTAACGCATACGTCATTTGCGTTCACTTTGAAATTTGAAATGAAATTTTGGTTTTGTAATTTTCTCTATTGCAAATTTTTAAATTTCTAAACATCGCATATTTTAAATTTTTACACCGTCGTATAAGGAAAAAAATGCTCTTTTTAAATGCAATTTGTTTGAAAGCTGTATCTCAATTTACTTTTAAGATATTAATTTTTTTTTATAGTTTTTAGCGCCAATTTTGTAATTGTGGCAACTGTGTAGTGATCTTTAAAATGCTATCGCCCAACGGGCGATAAACGCGCTAGACTGTTAGTGGTATGGCAACCCCTCCAATGTGGCAACCCTCCAGTGTACAGGTGGATTAAAAATAAGTTGGTTGTTCGAATGTGGGAATGGAAAAAAGGAGTAGTGAAATGTTTTGGTGAAAGAGATAAAACTTATTCTTTTAATTTAAGATTTGAGTCAGATAATAAATTGATTGAAATACTGAGCAATCACTTCAATGGTGACCCGGTGTTTGAACGCATATTTATTTTGTGACTTTATATAGAGAATGTGCTACAGTTTTCGCGCCTTCGAATGACAAAACCAAAGTGATTTTGTTCTATGTGTTTATGTTCTACAAATGAAAAATAAATTGTGGAATAATCAGCTAAATGCTGAAATGCTGCATCTGTGCATATATCTACATATTGTGGAGAATTATGCAACTTCATATTAGGATTAACGATGTCCAGATAAGTTTAAAAAATTTCTTATTCTTTTTAATTTTGTTCTCGATTTTCATTTTAAGCTGTTTTATTTGTCCTATTCCCTTAAACTTTTATGTGAGCATGCTTTATTTTTATTTTTATGAATTGTGAATTATATTTCTTATACTTGATTCAATTTTGAAATTTTTATTTGTATTTTGTTGGGAGGCATAAACATACAATGTCGGAAGGTAACGCAGTACAAATTCCTGTATATAACAGATCTGACCCTGCTTCATGGTTTATAATGTGCGAAAGCACATTTGCTCTCGCCACCCCAAAACCAATTACTGAATCGATTACTAAATATAATTATTTAGTATCCCATCTCCCGCCCGACATTGCATTATTATTTCGCGATGTTCTTATAAAACATGATGCTACTGATCCTTACACTAAATTGAAAACTGAATTAATTAATCGTTCAGGTGAATCTTCTCAGCAGGAAATTCGTAAACTTTTATCTGGAGATGAATTGGGAGGCCGCAAACCCTCAGAATTATTGCGCGATATGAAACGTCGTGCCGAATCTCTTAGCGTTCCCGAAAATTTAATGATGGAATTATTTCTTCAACGTTTACCATCTTCGGTACAGTCAATTTTAGCCGCTGTTTCAAATCTTTCTTTAGATAAAGCAGCTGAAATTTCTGATAAAATACTTGAAGTTACTCCATCACCTGTTGAAAATTTAGCAGTTTCCAAAATAAATGACCAGTCACTCGAAAGTAAATTGTTTCGTGAAATTGAAAAATTAAATAAAAGAATTGATCAGCTTTCAACTTCTCGAGGTCGATCCCCATTCCGCGGATATAAAAATCCCCGTAACAGAAGTAATTCTACTAAGCGCGACTTTTCTGTGTGTTGGTATCATCGTCGTTTTGGAAATAAGTGTAAGGAAGAAAAATGTGTTAAACCTTGTTCATGGACGGGAAATGCAGACGGCAAATAATAGAGGCGACTTATTCTTTGCCCCAAGAATCACGTCGCCTATTTATTAGAGATCAAAAGACAAACGTTTCCTTCTTGGTCGACAGTGGGTCAGACGTGTCATTATTATGTGCTAACAATTTTCAAAAGAGAAATCCCTCCCAACAAAAGCTCTTTGCAGCAAATTCATCAACAATTAAGGTTTATGGACAAAAAACTCTCACATTGGACTTTAAATTAAGAAGACAATTTACATGGACTTTTCTAATCGCCAATGTCAGCACACCCATTCTTGGAGCTGATTTTCTCCATTATTTTGAATTGGTGCCTGATCGTCGTAATAAATGTCTTCGGGACATGAAAACTAAATTTCAATCTATTGGCCATATAAAACGTACAAATTTCCATTCAGTAAAATCTGTTTTTAGTGATACCATTTATCATAAACTCCTACAGCAATTTCCTTCCATCACGAAATTGCCAGATCCCAATCAACCCGTTAAACATAATACGGTACATCATATAATAACAAAAGGTCCTCCTGTCGTCGCAAAACCGCGAAGGTTAGCTCCTGATCGCTTACAAATTGCAAAACAAGAATTGCAAAACATGATGCAATTAGGACATCTGAGACCTTCTAGTAGTAACTATGCATCTCCTCTCCATATGGTACCCAAAAAAGGTACGTTGGAGTGGCGACCTGTTGGTGACTACAGGGCTCTTAATTCTCAAACAATTAAAGATAAATACCCAATCCTTTGTATAGCAGATTTTACCAGTTCATTACATGGTTCAAAAATTTTCAGTCAGGTTGACCTTATAAAGGCATACCATCAAATCCCGGTCAACCCAGAAGATATTCATAAAACCGCTATATGTACACCCTTTGGATTATATGAAAGTACACGAATGCAATTTGGATTGTGTAACGCATGTATTAATGTTTCAAAATGCGTATTTGGAAAATCTACAATTGAATTTTTGGGATTTAATCTTTCCGAAAAGGGAATTTCACCTCTTCCTGATAAAGTCGAGTGTATAATAAAATTTCCTCAACCACTTTAACCCAATTGCGTCGATTTTTAGGAATGTTCAACTTTTACAGATGTTTCATCCCGAACGCTGCCAATATTCTTTCCCCCTTAGTACAATTATTAGAAGGGCATAAAAATAAGAAAAAACATCATTCCCGTGTTCAAAAACAAACTGAACACCTTGAATGGAATGATCAAACTGCTGCAGCCTTCGTTGCTGCTAAAAATGCAATTGCTAACGCTACTCTTTTGAAGCATCCAGTTCTGGCGCTCAAATTAGCCTATGGGTAGACGTGTCCGATGTTGCAGTTGGGGGTACTTTGATGCAGTTTTCTGAGAATAATTGGGAACCAATAGCTTTTTTTTCCAATGAAGCTCAATTCGAGCCAACGTAAATGGTCAACGTATGATAGGGAATTATTCGCTATTTACTCTGCCATAAAAAAATTCAGGTATGTGTTAGAAAGACGACATTTTCAAATATACACGGATCAAAAGCCACTAATTTATGCCTTTCGACAAAATCCAAATAAATGCTTCCCGCGGCAATTACGCCATCTAGATTTAATTTCACAGTATTCGACTGATATTCGGCATGTGAAAGGCTCTCAAAATATTGTTGCTGATGCACTTTCGCGTATTGAAATCGATTCAATTACAGAATCTCCAGCATTAAATTTTCATGAATTTGCAGATGCACAGAAAAACGATCCTGAAATTCAAAAACTTTCTGAAAATAATACATCGTCTCTTAAATTTCAACTAACACCTCGTCAAATGTCTGACTGTAATTTGCTTTGTGACATCTCAACTGGAACTCCTCGTCCAATTGTTCCAAACTCCTTTCGAAAGCTTATTTTTGATCATCTTCACAAACTTTCCCATCCCGGTATAGCAGCTACTACTAAGCTAATATGCGCCAGATATGTATGGCCAGATATGAGGCGTCAAATTAAAACGTGGGTTCGATGTTGTGAACCATGTCAGCGCTCTAAAATACAGAGGCACACTAAGGCACCTTTGGGTACATTTGCTCTTCCGGATGCACGCTTCGATCAAATACATATAGATCTCGTAGGCCCTTTAGCTCCATCTGATGTCTATACTCATCTTTTAACGATAATTGATCGTTTTTCTAGATGGCCAGAGGCCATTCCAATCAAGGATACGCTAGCAACGACTGTATGCAGTGCGATATTCAATACATGGATCTCCTGCTTTGGTTGTCCTTCAGTCATATCACATCAGACCAAGGTCCCCAAATGCAATCGGCTATATATGCCGAATTTACTCGCATGTTAGGCACGAATAAAATACGCACAACGGCATACCATCCAATTTCCAATGGAATTATCGAACGTTTTCACAGGCATCTTAAATCATCTCTGAAAGCTCACGAGAATAATAGATGGTCCGAGATACTTTCTGTAGTTCTCCTAGGTATCAGAACAGCCGTTAAAGAAGACTTGCATGCTTCTTGTGCTGAACTAGTGTATGGCACAACTTTACGACTTCCTAGTGACATGTTATCTACGTCAGTTATCTCACCTTATACTGATGATTTCATTACGAATCTTCGCAACAATATGCGACTTTTAAATCTAGTAGCAACATCTGCTCATTGCACTGACAAGTATTATATTAACCCATCTTTAAAAACTTGCTCGCACATCTTTTTACGAGTTGACAGAGTGCAGCCGCCATTATCTCAGCCCTACACTGGTCCATATCCTGTTATTTCTCGCAATAATAAAAACATGACCATAATGATTAAGGAAAAAAAATTGCGAGTATCAATCGACCGTGTTAAGCCTGCTTATCTGTTATCAGAATCATATAATAAAATTCCTGACTCCGTTCAACCTCCAATTTCTACTAAAAAAGATGACAGCAATTCACCTAACTATGTCACGCGTAGTGGTCGTCATGTACATTTTTCCAAAAGACTTGTAATTGTTATTTAATTTTGTTTATATAATTGTATTTCTATATTACGGTATTTGTGTATATATATATTTCTTTTTTTTCTCTGCATGTTACTAATGTTACTGTCGTTCACCTTGTTCACTGGGGGGATACTCTGTGGTGATATTTTAAATGCTATCGCCCAACGGGCGATAAACGCGCCAGTCTGTTAGTGGTATGGCAACCCCTCCAATGTGGCAACCCTCCAGTGTACAGGTGGATTAGAAATAAGTTGGTTGTTCGAATGGGAAAAGGGAGTAGTGAAATGTTTTGGTGAAAGAAATAAAACTTATTATTTTAATTTAAGATTTGAGTCAGATAATAAATTTATTGAAATACTGAGCAATCACCTCAACTGAAATACTCCATTTCTGACGAAAGTAAAGGGGAAAAAATGAAAATAGTAGATTGCTGTATCTTTTTGTTGCATTTGCTCATAAAAACTGAAAAAAAAATTAAAATACATGCTATGTCAAGAATGTCGTATGTTATAAAACTCGGTGAGTTTTGGCTTTATTTATTTTTTATTTATCAGTTAAATGATTTTTATTTTATTGCAATTTAACTTTACAAGCGATACAATACTTTCTCTTTACAAAAATGTATTTTAAAGAATATTTGTGTGACCTGAAAGAATGCAATTTTATTAATCCGTGTGTAATTACATTTTCCGAGTTTTGAAACAAATACAAATGATAATAAATGGAGCTATTATAAACAAAAAAAAATGAAGTCATATAAATCATTAGATACCCGAGATTGTATTGCCGACCTTCTTAAATGACGCCATTGCTTTCTGCTGGGTTTGTGTATTATTCTGCGATAATGGTGTCATTTGCATACCGTTCTATAGATGTTGTTTAAGACGGGATCGTAAAAGTGGGATGCTTTAGCGTATGCATTTGACGTCATTTTATAAAAAAAAGCGGATATTTTAATTCTTAAAACTGAAATATGTTTTGTAGAAGTTCGCCATTTTCACCCCAGCTGCTTTGAAATTTTTCGAAGGGGAAAATGCATTATTTTTAAAAATAACGTAATCGAAATCACACACTGATAAAACGCAATGTTTTACAAACATTTAGAGTGACTTTATGGAAAAGCAGTAACATACAGTGTGCTTGCTCTTTGTCCGAAAAATAGAGATATATTACAGAACTGGATGATTCTCTCTTGGATGAATTCGCTTCGCCGAGTTAGACAAGCAATCAAAGAGTATCTTGACAATAATTCGAGGTTTGAAATAATATCAGGCTCCCCAAGTTTTTGTTCAAAATTTTCTCTACTAATAAAATTTTATAGACATGATACTGTAATTTTATCAAAATAGCATAATTTGCATAATTTAATTTTTCATAATTTTATATAATCTATATATTTAAAACACAAGAATGTTTTTTAATCATCTGCCCTGAGCTTTCTGCTGAACCAAATTTATTAATAAACTTTTAACTGGAAGCTGTTCATTTGTAGATGTGCTCGCACTAGCTCTTTTTTTTATAACTTATTATTATATTTTAATTTCAAAAGTATTATATGAAACTTCTTCAAAATGGTGGTAATGAGATAGCTTTCATTATTGCAAAGAAGAGAGAAATAATGAGGTTTATTTACCTATATTCATGTGATTATCTGATAAAAATTCGAAATTGTTGATAAAAATTGTTGTATAAGATTTGATGGTGCAAAATGGCATAAGGGACATAATACTTTGAACGGAAAATTACGTACTGCTTTTGAAAACACGCATTTTCCTCATAAAGTTTCATATTTTTTCCCCTTCTGTATGCGTACTAAGTTTCAGACACTAGGTGAAATGCTTAAGTAAGTGAAAATGACATCATATTTAAAAGAAAACGACGATTTTCTTAGATAAAACTAAACTTTTTAACACAAATGCGTCAAAAAACACAAATCACAGCAATTTTTACTCTCCGGTACTGAGATTAGAATCTGGAGTTAAGAGCGCGACTGTTCACATGCAATGACTTTGCTGACTATCGTGACTTCACGTTTTGAGTTAAAATGATTTAAAAAATGATCCAATTAAAATACCAATTTTTTAAAAAGGGTGATTGCGGGTCGAGAGGTTAATTTTTAAATTTATCTCTATTGCGTGGAGCTCGATTAAGAAAGATTAATCCGTTTGCCCTTAAAACAACATAAAGAGTTCATCATTTTATTACGACTAATATTCCGTAAACAAAAATCCTCTGTGATTAAATAAATAAAATAATACAAATAAAACATAAATTTAACAGACATGTAATTGAGCTACGCGCTTAAAGCTCTGAAATTATCAGAAAATATAATGATGTCCTAAGCAGCAAAATCTTGGGCTAATACCTCTTAGCATGCGGCTAATACGAAAAAATTGCTTTTAAAAATTTTCAAAAATTTATTTGATTGTATAATCAATATTTTTCATGTGAAAAATTCTTTTTTATTTTTAGTGGTAAGAAATATATTGCATGTAAAAGAATTATTACTTTTCAATAAAAAATAGTTTTAATATATTCAGTAACCCGGGAAGCCCTGGTACGTTCTCCTAGCTATAGTAAAAATAAAAATCAGTAGCCTCGTGATTAATACTCACAACGTCATTGACTATCCAGTTTAGACTACCAGTTGGATATAGCCCGTAAAATGCACGAAAATTTGAATCTAAAACTCTTCTTTATTTATTTTTTCAGGCAAATTAAATCCGTCTTCGTATATCCGAGCTTTTGTATTTGTCTATTTTTTGTTTCAATAAAACAGTTTCAAATAGTGTATCCGAAATAGTGTCCTCGGTGGAATCTAACATTAAATAGAATGCTAAAAAATGCCCTCTTTTGTGGGGGGAAAATGTTTCAAGTTAAATTTTTACGTTTTGGATTGAAATTGATTAATTTATCACATTTAATTTAATGAATAATAACTTTTAATAAAGTGTAAGTAATTTATTTGAGGTAAGTAAATTCATAAAATATAATTAAAATTTCAAGAATAATTAATTTTAATAAAATTTAAAAATATGTATTTTTAAATATTTCTTCCTCGCTTGAATTGCTTGGCGCCTTTATTATCCTGGCGCCTGTGTGCGCCGCACACTTTGCACAATAGGTCGGCGCACCCCTGTTGCTGAGATTATAAAGATGCAGAAATTATTTTAATACTTGTTTTTAGAATGGCAGGTGTAATGTATAATATAAGATGGCAACAGCCAACTCCCTTTAACTTTTGTCTATGCCAATTGGCAACATCAGTCTGTATCATCCTGAGCAGCATGTCGCTGCAGACGCTGAACCACGTTGATTTTTATTAAACAAATTATGCTTTTCTTAATTAGTATTTACTGAAAGTATTATGCATTCTCCACCTCCATAAATACTACAGTGGCGACGAGAGAAAAAAAAAAAAAGTCGACATGACCGAAATAACCGAGCTAATAACCGCCTTAAATACAATCGTGGGTAGGCTTAGCGCGACACCAGCCGCTTCAAATGAACCAGCAAGGGCTCGGGGCCTGCTTCAAAATCAAACTATCAACTTTGAATGTTTTGACGAAAACGTCGAATCATTTGACGACTACATACAGAGACTGGAAAATTATTATCAACTTAAAGGATTAACGGACACAACTCCGGAGACTACAGAAGCAAAAAAGTTAGTGCTAATCAACTGCCTCGGAGCCAAGTATTACAGATTGCTTTCAAACTTAACGGCACCTGATTTGCCATCGAAAAAAACTTATGATGAACTCCTGCAACTGCTTAAAGGTCATCTGTGCAAACGAATAAATATTTTGACTGAACAACACAAGTTTTTGTGCAGAACTCAACATTCAGGTGAGTCCATTTCTAACTACATTACTGCGTTAAAAGAACTGATAAAAACTGCTGATTTTAAATCGACCTGCGACACAACAGAGTGTTCAAAATCTGTTATTAATTTATTATTACGTGCACAGTTTATTCGTGGTCTCTATGACGCTGAGATTCGTGAAAAAATACTTCAACAATCGGAACTGTCTTTCGATCAGGCTTTAGAAATAGCTTTAGCTATTGAAGCGTCAAAAATAGAAAATAAAGAAATATACAAAAGTAGTGCTACAAACGTATTTAAAGTTTCAACTTCAAATAAAAGAAATAGTTTTCGATCCAAATCAAAAGTATCCAGCAGGGATCGATCACACAGCCGAAATCCTCGTTCAGTTAATTTGAAAGATTTAGGATTAGGTGATGTTTGTTTACATTGTGGGAAAAATAACCACCCTACAGACCAATGCCGCGTCAAAAACAGACTCAAATGTAATTATTGCTCAAAAAATGGGCACATTAGCAAAGTTTGCATTACAGAACTTATTAAAAAGAAAAAAAAATTAATCATGAAGATAACAGTGTACGCTATGTTGAGAATTCAGAAACTAGTGATTTTCAAATTGGCCAGATTATAGATATATGTTTAAATTCCTTAGAAAATGATGACAGAATTTTTGCAACCGTCCTGTTAAATGGGAAACCAAACCGCTTTGAATGTGACTCTGGAAGCCGCGTCAGTATCATGAACATAGATCAATTTCAACAACTCCACATAAATACTCCAATTATAAACACAAACGTAGTTTTTCGCAGTTATACTGGAAATATTTTCAAGCCAGTTGGATATGTTAAAATTAATGCCACGTACAACGGATATTCCAGCTTAGAGGATTTATATTTAATTGATCTGAAAAAAGAAGCCATTTTAGGTAGAAACTGGATTAGAAATTTAAAAATTAATTTAAATGACATAAATATTACAATAGTCAACCAGATACCCTTGGTGAATATCAAAGACTCTGTCGATTCTATTCTAAAAGAATATTCCGATGTATTTGAACAAAAAGTTGGAAAAATTCCAAATTATACTTGCTCCCTCAAGTTACGTGAAGGTGCCAAGCCTGTATTTATAAAACCACGCCCAGTTCCATATGCCCTGAGAGAAAAGATGGAGACAGAACTTGATAAATTAATATCTCAGAACATTATTGAAAAAGTTGATCATTCCGAGTGGGGTACACCGCTTGTTGTTGTTCCAAAATCTGATGGGTCTGTCAGACTATGTGCTGATTACAAAGTAACCGTAAATGAACAATTACATGATGCCAGGCATCCAATCCCAAAGATTGAAGAAATTTTTAATGAACTTCGCGGTGGAACATATTTTTGTACTTTAGACATACACAAAGCATATTTACACTTACCTGTTGATGAAGAGAGTGCCAAAATCCAAACAATTTCAACACATAAAGGCACATATTTGGCTAAACGTTTATTTGCAGGTATCAAGTCAGCGCCAAATGAATTCCATTCCTTTATTGACCAATTTGTCCAAGATCTAGATGGTACCACAGCATATTTTGACGACCTAATTACTCAAGGAAAAACCCTTGAAGAATGCAAACGGCGTTTACTTCAAGTGTTACAGAAACTTAGGAAATATGATTTACACATAAATGTCAACAAATGTAAATTTTTTCAGAAAAAGGTGGAATATCTCGGACATGTAATCAGTTCTGAAGGATTAAGTAAATCCCCTGAAAAAATTAAGGCAATTCAAGATGCCCCCAGACCAAAGAATGTGGATGAACTCAGACAGTTCTTAGGATTAGTGATGTACTATTCCAAATTTATAAAAGATGTATCTACCTTATTATATCCATTGAATGAACTCCTCAGAAAAAATGTTCCATATAAGTGGACAGCTGATTGCGAAGCCGTATGGATAAAGGCTAAAGCAGAAATAGCCAGTGAACAAGTTCTGATACCCTTTACTCCTGAATTGCCGGTAACATTAGCTACAGATGCCAGCCCATTTGGACTATCAGGTATACTTTCACATACCATGCCTGATGGAAGTGAACGACCTATAGCCTTTGCCTCCAGATCACTCACCGCAGCAGAGAGGAACTACAGTCAACTTGACAGAGAAGCCACAGCAGTCTTTTGGGCATGTAAGAAGTTTTATGATTATATTTTTGGAAGAAAATTTACATTGATTGTAGATAATAAACCTGTTATGACAATTCTTCATCCAGAGAAAAAACTCCCTGTTCTGGCTGCAACAAGAATGCTTCGATATTCACATTTCCTTTCAAACTTTGATTACAAAATTGTGTATCGGAAGTCATCAGACCATACAAATGTGGATTATCTGTCTCGAAGCCCTCTTTCTTTAAGTGATTATGAAGTAAATATAGTTGATGATGAATTTGCTTTTCAAGAATCTGTGATACATCAAATTTCAACAGATACCATTATAGCAACAACTATACAGCAGGAAACATCATGTGATGAAGAACTTTCAAATCTAAAAGAAAACGTCCTAAATGGTAAGATCATGGATCCAGAAATCACACTTCAAGAAGGTATTTTATTAAGAGGTCATCGTGTCATCATCCCTAAAAGACTTCAACCAGCTATTTTACAAGAACTCCATTCCACTCATGTAGGCATTGTCAAGATGAAAGCCCTTGCCAGAAATTACTGTTATTGGAAAAACATTGACACAGATATTGAAGCCTTAGTAAAAAGCTTCAAGGAATGTTGCGATATAAAGAAAAATCCTCAGAAAGCTCCAATACACAATTGGGACATACCAGCTAGAAATTTTCAACGTGTCCACATAGACTATGCTGGTCCATTCATGGGACATTTCTTCTTCCTTGCTGTTGATGCTAAATCCAAGTGGCCTGAAATCTATTCTATGAAGAGAGATCCAGATTCTAATTCAACTATATGTTTCCTGAGAAAAATATTCAGCCGTCATGGATTGCCAGACATACTTGTTAGTGATAATGCAAAAATCTTCAAATCAACAGAATTTGTAAGTTTCTGCAAACGAAATGGCATAAGGCAAAGACATAGTGCACCTGGACACCCTGAAACGAATGGTCAAGCTGAACGATATTGCCAAATCCTCAAAACCAAACTAAAGTGCATGCGGTTTCAGCCAGGCACCCTTCAAGAGAAGCTGTGTGAACTACTATTCCGTTTCAGAGCAACACCACTTTCTTGTGGAAAGACACCTGCAGAACTACTCTATGGGAGGAATCTCAAAACTAAATTAGACCTCTTGAGGCCTGAATCATCTGAAGTCTTGAGAAACACTGCACCTCAACCCAATTTTGACAAATCATTCAAATTAGGTACTCGAGTACAATCAAGAAATCATTCTAACTCAATACTGTGGAAGTATGGAACAGTCGTCGAACGTATTGGACGTGTCCATTATTTAATAGAATTAGATGATGGATATATAATTAAAAGACATTTCGACCAACTCCGCCAGTGCCAAGTTGACCGACAGTTTCCTGCCATGCATGTTACTCCACGGAGGAAGTTGTCTGTCACATTTAGTGACGATGCAAAACACAAAGAAACATCCAGATCAACTACCAGTGTTGCAATACAAACTGCAAATACTCCTGCTGCCAGTAGCCCTAAAGTGACTGCTCCAGTTGAATCGAGGACCAGAGATGGATCATCAGACCTAGTGAGTACTGCTTCCCAAGGACTGAGGCGATCCACACGAACAAGAAAACCAGTACAGCGATTGGACTTATAAACTTGTGTACATTGTAAATTAGTTATAGGACATCCCCCCCCCTTCCTTTAACTACTCCCCCATAACAAACTTTATTATTGTATTACCTTTTTATTGCCAAACTCAGTAATTTTAAATTTTCATTATTGTATCCAGATATATAAGGTAAGTCTTAATTATTGTAAGTGCTCCTAAATTAGTGTGGGAGAATTGTAATGTATAATATAAGATGGCAACAGCCAACTCCCTTTAACTTTTGTCTATGCCAATTGGCAACATCAGTCTGTATCATCCTGAGCAGCATGTCGCTGCAGACGCTGAACCACGTTGATTTTTATTAAACAAATTATGCTTTTCTTAATTAGTATTTACTGAAAGTATTATGCATTCTCCACCTCCATAAATACTACAGCAGGGTAAGTCAAATTTAATTTTCAACTTTTATGCCTTGAATTTTTTTTAATCTTATGAGGATGAGGTAATAAGTTTTAATATATTTTATAGCAGAAAACATTTAATTGCATGTTTATGTTTACGTATTCTGTAATATTCTTTATTTCACAAAGTGATTGTTTATATCCCTCATAGCATGCATGGTCACAGTGACGTCATTGTGACGTCACTGTAAGTCACTGTGGTCACGTCACATCTGTGACCAAAATGCCACCACTCAGTGATGTCACATTGTGACTGAGATGTGAACTTCTTAGAAAAATAATTAAATCCTGTTATTTACTGTAAAAAATATTTTTCTGCCGGATTTAAATTTTTTTTAAACCGTGGTCCAAGTTGCCTCTGTGCCTCTAACCAAAACTTTTTATTTTCATATAACATAAAATGTAATTAATTCATCAGCGACACAAAAATATTTCCTAATTATGCTAATTTCATATTATTACAAAAATGGTTTAGGTAAACAGACCCCGACTTATCTTTTATAAAGATTTTTGTAAATGATCATCTGTTATAGTAGAAGTTTCTCAAAGAGTAGTCGAAACATTTCTGTGGTTTCAAACTAAAAACTTTCTATTACAGTTAAGTCTGCAGCTTTTAATGAGCACGCAGAAAGCGTCTTCAAAGTTTAGTCATATATGCATTTCTTGCTTTATAATTTGCATTCAAGTCATTTTTTTCCCTCTTAGTGTTTCACTATTTTAAGTAACTTTTTTTTTTAATTCTACTTCTTTCAGACTTTTAAAATAAAATTGACATTTTCCGAATATAAAATTAATGTACAAAATTTAGGCAAAGCCCATGACATAATTAATTATTCATATTTTATTTTTTGTTTTCAAAATATATCTTTAAAAATTATTTTACAAGATGTTTTATTCTACAGAAAATTAATATTAAGATAATGACAGATTGGCAAAGAAAAACTCATCTCTTCTCGATAATCTTGTTGTATTTTTTAAGAAGATATTTTGTATATATTACCTGTGATATAAATTTTACTTTTAAAAAAAGGAGGGGGTCATCATTATTACCATTAAATTAATTTATACACATTTTGAAAAATTAAGAAATATTTTATCTAGTAAACTCTAATTATGGATAATAATATTATTATAATTTACGTAAATGAAACTTTACAGTTCAATAAAACTGATAAAAATAAAAGGTGAAATACAATAAAACATTTTCAAACAGGAAATTGAATTAGAGACAATTTGATAAAATTATTACGCATTTAATTTCCTTCCGAAACTGTTGTATAGAAAAACAAATAGAACCGAAAAAACATCTGCTTCGAACTTCGAAACTTAAAAATCGTCTGCATCTGCAGTATTTCAGTTGTTACGACTCACCGCAGAATAACGGATAAAAATAACAGTGAAGCTTTTTAGAATAAACACGGGAAGTTATGTGGACACTGGACAGCATAGACGTGTTGACACGGATTTAAAAAGTGAAACAAGAACGTTCTCAGGATCCAAGTTAGTTCAGCTAACAAAATATAAACCCGAGAAAATTACGGTAGCTTTGACTTGTTGAAGATGATTCAAGTCATTGCTATGGTACTTATTATCGGATTTAATTGGTTCCCCAAAATCAAAGTATCACGTACAACGTCAATGAAATTAGGTAAGTAAAAATATTATTTTCCCTGTTTGCTTTTTTTTAACCGCAACAATTTTAGTTAGCTTCTCATAAACATGCTGTAGAACATAAATATTTCACTACATTTATTTTTTATTTTGTTGAAATATCTAAAATATTATTTTCCCTGTTTGCTTTTTTTTTTAATTACAATGATTTTAGTTATCTTCTAATAAATATGTTATAGAACACAAATATTTCATTACATTTATTTTTTATTTTGTTAAAATATCTAACTTCCTTTTCAACAGCTTTGATCAGATTATTAAAATTAGTGATTTAAATTGCATTTTAATCTGGTTTATATTCTTATTTAAATATTTGGTTAAAACCACATAGTGTCCTAAATATGAAAGTATATGGATAAGTATTATAATCAGTCATTAATATAATTAATAAACATTTAAAGATAATTAAGTTATTTAAAAAAAAAGTCTTTTTATGGAATAAAATTATTGGCAAACATAATTTTTTAATTTTGTATTAAGTGATGGTCTTAAACAATTTGAATTGCATGTTTTTATTTTAAAAAAATTGCATCTGCTCAGAAGAGGAATTTATAAAAAATAAGACATAACGGAAACGTATACTATTAAAAGAGATCGTAGATATGTAATGTTAAGAAAAAAATGATTATTTAATGTATTATTCAACCTGAGAAATGTTTTAAAATCTATAAAGAAATAGTCATAGCGGGTGAAAGCTTTTCAGTTGTTAAACATTATTACTGAAATGTTTTCAAAGTGAACTAGAAGTCTGTTGGCAAATGAAAATATAGAAGTTACGCAATCAGTAAGTGTTTAAATATGATTTTACTTTAAAAATAACGCAAATACTTGAACGGTATGAACCTAAAATGTAATAATCATCTTTTATTATTTACTTTTTTTTCTGGATAATTTTATCATTTTATCTCCTGAATGATTTTATCGAGATAAATTTCAAAGTATCGATATTATACACTCTTTATAAACAGCGTGATTAAAATGGATTTCTTATTTATAATTACCATAATCTTGTAAATAAAATATTAATAATAATAATGAACCTATGTGTGGCTCTATTTTGTGTTTATGGGCTCAATTTTTATACTTTATTTACATTAAAAAGTAGTTAACCATTTGATACTGAGTACCTTATTTTGTTTTATTGTGTCATATAAAAATAAATATGATTATTTGTAATTCTAATACAATATATACAGTAGAACGCCGATTGTCCGAACAAGTCGGGACCGACCCTAGTTCGGATAAACAAAAGTTCGGATAAATGGGCAGACAGTTTAAGGGATGTTCCTGACTATTCTAAAACCTTCACACTTTATCTAGGTTTAGGACTGACAGCACCAGTTAGTACTGGAGTGCTTAAAAATTGTTTTGTTTTTTTTTAATTGTTTTTGTTTACTTATTATTTAATTTTTTTTTCTTTTGTCATTTTCTAAACTTCAGAGATTATAATTTAAGCAAAAAATAAATTGGAAGTTAGGTGTTTTTTTTTCTTTTTTAGAGAGACAAATATTTGGATAATTGAAAATTCGGTTAAAAAGAATTCTTTGAGAGAAATATGCTGTTCGGATAATTGGAAGTTCGGTTAATTGGAGTTCCAATAATCGGCGTTCTACTGTATTTATAAAACTTTCACCAGACTTTATTCTAAAAATTTCGTTGTAGATTCTAATCTGTTTATACTATTTATGACACTATCAGAGTTATAGATGTCATGGCAACATATATCCAGCCAGATAGATCTTTGGCAAAACAGAAAAACTTTCACATTAGACGCAAAATAGAGTAGCTGCGGTGCTGTGTTTTATAAACAATAAGGTATTATTGTTTTAAAAAATCATAGATAGTAAGAGTTATTTTTATAATATATAATTTCATAAATAAAAATGTAATTTTGGCAATCAATTATTAAAGTTATTTTTTAATAATCAAAAAGTTGTTTTATATATGGATTTTACTCCACGCAAACCCTGATGTAAAATAAATTAACCCTTTGTATCACCGTTCTATGCATACCTAAAAGTTTTATTTACTTTTACAGTGAGCATAAAAATACGATTTTATTTATTGCTGCTATCTTCCAACATAACGATTATTGCCGAAATTGTTCTTAGAATTCTCAACATAATGATACTGGTGATACTCAGTTAATTTTCTATACCAAAGCTGTATTTTTCATTTGAGTAGTTTCAAATGGTTATTGCTAAAATGTACTTCGGAAATTTTGTAATGCATGTATGGGGCATAAAAGACGTAAACAATACATATATAATGACTATATGGCACATGATGAGTGTTTCGAGTGTATATATATATATATATATGTATATAACGCATGCATAAGCTTCACAATGTCGTTACTGCAATTTTTGCATAATCAAATTTATAGGGGCCTCTATAACAAAGAAGTTTCCTATTTTCTCAGCCCCAACTTGTTTGAATTACAATCATATATATATATATTTTATGGTGATCAATATCATAAAACATATAAAATTTACACTAGATTAATATTAACACAATTATTCTAATTGTCGAATCCTGGTCCGGACATTTTTCGCCCAGTTGGAAATTTACATCTAATATAAAATTTAATTACTTAATATCGGTATTTCTTTTTATCTTTCATTTTTTTTATTATAAATGTTGTGTAATCGAAAAAAATTCAACCTCACCAGTGACTTCGAGTTTGTAATGCGTATTAAATGAAATAAATTAATTTCATTCAGTATTTTCTATAGTTTAAAGAATATAAAAAGTACTGTATATGTTATAAAATATTATATTTTCAACACAAATTTTATCTTGATAAAGATTTGAAAATTTAAACAAATTGTTTCTTTGGTAATTTTAATGCTTTTAACAAATAGCTAATTTTGAAAAAAAAAAAATGTGATAGATCGATCATTCAGTTGTCTTCAATATTCTCATTTATTGCAATAGGAAAGAAAGGTGCAACAAAAATTGAAGTCTGCGGGGCATTGCATTTTGATTCAATAAAATTCTTTTGGTATACCCTTGTTATATCGGCCCCCAAGTTTTAATTGCGATGTATCGCCGAAGTATATTAACGTTATAGATGTAAATGATTTTACAACATGCATAATTATGACTATGTGTGACATGCATACGTGTTTACAACTGTACAAGTATGTCATAGTGTGACTTCACAACATTGCCGCTAGTCACATATTCGTCACAACGTTAATGACAAAATTGTCACAAATCACACAATTTTCACAAAATTGTCACAATGTGACTTCAAAGCAGTGTCGCTGTCGTCACAGAATCATCACAGTGTTAAAGACAATTTCGTCAAAAATGACACATATTTCACAAATTGATCTCAATGTGACTTTAAAGCATTGTCACATTCGTCACAAATTCGTCACAAAGTTAATACCAAAATAGTCACAAATGACACACTCTTCACAAATTTGTCACACCGTGACTTCACAAAGTCGTCACAACGTGACGTCACAAAAGAGCTCTAAAACGGCCATAACGTCCTCACATTCTAGTCACAGTGACTTCACATCGACGTCACGTGACGTCACATCGACGGTCACAATGTCACAGCGTGACGTCACAACGACGTCGACGTGACGTCACCATGTTTTACGGGATGTATATATGTTCCTTCTTCATGTTTCCTTATAAACTATAATTATTCAAAAGTGATTTAAAAATAAATGTGCATAATGAATAATAATTAAATTTTGTATAACTGCAAATTAAAACAAGTGTTAAAAGATTCAAAAGTTAAGAATAATTTACAACAGAAATCCTTCCGTTATTATTACAAATGCATTTTTTCCCCCTGCAGAGTATTTGTAAAGCATGGATTGTTAATACCCAGGACTTTCAAAGGACAAATTTATTCTATGCATTAAATAAAAAAGTTCAGCACAAATGTTTTCTAATTTCTTTCATTTGTTATTTCCTTTGATAAGAAGATGTACGGAATGTTGCTGAATTAAAAGTAACATTTTATTTCGCCGGTTAAAAAGTCTACTGATAAAAACGATTATCGTAGAGTGACTCATTTTCTAATTGACTTCGCAGATGACATACACCTTACTTTGCTTTTTTAATTTCAGTTTTGTTTATTGATGTCGAACTCCATATCTTATACTTTGAACAGTTACTTTTGAATTACTAGATACTAGAAATGTTTTATTCATTTGCCTTTTTTTTCTTTTAAGGAAAATAAGGTGTTAATTATTGCGACAGATTTCTAAGATTATGTTTTCATGATATTGACGTAAATATAAAATAGGACTGAATAAAAAAAAAAAAGAAAGAAAGGAAGATAATGCAATTTTTAGACTACAGAATAGCATTATCTCGTAATTTTTTTCTTTTAAATATGATTTTCAGTATAATTTTCAGTATAAGCAGTGATACTTTATAAAGAAAATTTATTTTTTGAATCAATATTTCTTGCACCACGATATGACGATAAAATTTACAGTTTGTTTATAAATCATTTAAATCGAACATCCTCTTTTAAATACTATATCATTACATGTATGTGATTTAGAGAAGATTTTCCAAATAGGGTAGATGTGCCAGTAATAGACACCCATTGATGTATTTGGTTCATAAAAAAAAATAACTAGATTTTTTTTTTATAATTCCCCCTTGCCTGTTTTATAAAACTGGGTTATTGTTGACACTTTTAATCAAACCAGTCAGGAAGTAGAAAATTATATTTCAAAGTTTCGCTGTTTTTCTGTGAAAATCTTAATGAAGAGGCTAAGAGCCGGCTTCGTTTAATTAATTTATATATTATTTACTTTCTTGCAAAATTTGAATGTTTTTGTTTGAGTAGCAATAGAAAATTTAGAATTTTATATACTAACGGCCATTTACAAAATTTCATTTATTTTTAAGTTTTTAAGAGGGGGTGTCCATCACTGGGATGGTTAACTAGTCATTTTCCAGTAATGGACACCCCCATGTAGACATTGCTAAAAATGCAATTTCGGTAATGTTTATAGTGCATAAAATATTTTGACTTAAACTGCAAATCTAAATAATCAAATTTAATTTTTAAATTATACTTACCAAAATGTAATAACACCAAAACTTTTATAAATAGCTGCTTTTAAGTTATTTTATGTGATTAATAAAATTTCAATATTTTATTATCTTTTTTTTTATGTATATGTGCATATTTTATAATCTAGCAATCAAACCAGCCAGGAAGCAGAAAATATTGTTTAAGAGCACAGTCAAAGAGGTGCTCAGGGCTTAATCCCTCTCCGTTTAAATAAAAACTAAATAAAAACAATTAAGTTACAGAAGCTATTAAAAATCTATTTTGTGTCTTAAATGTTTCCTTATTCACCTTTGACAAATAAAAAATGTAATATTAAAGAAAGTTATAGGTAATATTCATGAAACTTGTAAATCTGCAGATCATTGGCTTCAAACATCACTTTCTACAATTTTATTTTGAAATTATTTTATTTAGTATTTAAAATATTCAACTCACAATATTATTTCTTTCATATTTGTAATATTAATTATTATAAATGATATATCAAGTTAGTCTCTGGAAGATTAATTGTTAAAAATAGTGAGACAAAACTAAACACTAATATTATTTTAACACAATCAAACTGATTGGTAAAGTTATCATACGAATTTGAATATTCAAAATTCGTATAAACACTAATATTCCAAAACTTTTTTTTTATTGTCTTTTAAATCCCCCACTGTTTCAATAATTTGATAGATGTAATTGCCTGATATTTAGTATTTTAAACTATTCATCTAGAATAATTAAAACATCGATCTTCTGATAATTACAATAATTGATGCAAACAGTAAATGGTTATCACAAATATTTTATTAATTACTGGTATCCTAATTGTTAAATCTATTTGAAAATAACTATTTTGTTTCATTAGTATGTATTCATTAAATTCTGGTTCTAAATACAGTCATAAAACAATTATATTTATTACTTTTTATGGGGTGTCCATTACTGGGCCAGAGGGTGTCCATTACTTGGGTGTTTTGATATATCTATGTTATTTAAAATTAAATTTCGATTCATATTGGGAAATGAGACTATAAGAATTGTTAAATATTGTTGATAGGTTAACATAATATTTAAAAAACTGAAATATAATAATTATAACTATTAATAAAAATATAATTTTAAAAGAAATTCCTTAAGAGTGTCCATTACTGGCACATATACCCTATATAAGATTGTAGCTGTATTTATTTATATTGAAAGATTTTTTTAACTGTGCTATTTCTAGGGTTTATATAAGTCGAAATGAAATTTAATTGGTCATAACATTTTCTAAAAATTGTTTTTGCTCAAAATTTATATCACAAAATGTTAGGTAAAATAACTACAAACTCTTCAAATTTTGTGCAACAACAATTTTTAATAAAAAAATTATGAACAATAAAATTTCACTTCGGCCCATATAGACCCAAGGAAAAAGGCAGTATCTACCCTATCTATATTATAAAGGACAAACATATCTGTGCGTAACGCATACGTCATTTTGCGAATGGCAACACTTTGAAATTTGAAATAAAATTTTGGTTTTGTAATTTTCTCTACTGCAAATTTTTATACTTCTAAACATCGCACATTTTAAATTTTTACACCGCCATATAACGAAAAAAATGCTCTTTTAAGTGCAATTTGTTTGACAGTTGTATCCCATTTTAATTTTAATATATTAATTTTTTTTGTAGTTTTTATTACTTTTTTGTAATCGTGGCAGCTTAAATACTCCATTTCTGTTGAAACTAAAGGGGGAAAAATGAAAATAGTAGATTGCTGTATCTTTTTGTTGCCATTTTCTCATAAAAACCAAAAACCAAAATTGAAATTAAAATACGTGCTATATCAAGAATATCATCTGTTATAAAACCCAGTGAGTTTTGGCTTTATTTCGTTGTTATTTATCAATTAAATGATTTTGCCGTGCAGGCTCCATTGCGAAATATTAATAAACAATTTGCACATAAAAAAAAAAGTTCAGAATTTCTCTCCCGCTAATTTTCTACAAAAAATTAAAGCTTCATCAATAAATAAATGAAAGAATAATATATAGAAAAGCACGGATTTAACATATTTGTAGTCGAACAATTTAAATTTTTAGAGCTGAATTGTAAAAAATATGTGCTTTTAAATGTAATTTGTATGAAATAGAGTTGCTAGGCAACTGTTAAAGTAAAAGAGAAAAAATCTATATATTGAAAACACAAGATAGCTTTTTTAGACATCTTCCTTGAACTTTCTACTGTACCAATTTTGCTAATAATTCTTTTTTTAAATGAAAGCTGTTCATTTGTAGATGTCCTCGCACTAGCTATTTTTCTAAATATTTTCACTTTTATATTTTTAATTTAATTTGAAAAGATTTTTTGAAATTTCATCAAAATGGTTACAATCGTATTATTTCCACTGTTGCAGAAAAAAAGAAATATTGGGGTTTATTTATCCTTATTGATACCATTTACTCATTACAATTAAAAATAACTTTATTTTAAGTCTGAACAGAAAATGACGTCACTATTTAAAAAACATTTTCGCTCATAAAGCTAATGTTACAATATATTTTCATTCGGCTGATACCGAATTTGAGGTACTTGGCGTAATGCTTCAGTAAGTGCCATATTTATAAGAAAACAATCCTTTTCTTTGATAAAACTATATATTTTTACACGAATACATCTAAAAGACATCAGTTTCTGAAATTTGTACTTCGAAGTACAGAAGAATACATTTTCACATGCAAAGATTTAGCTGACAAACGGAACTTTTCTATCTATATTATCTATCTATATTATAAAGGAAAAATATGTCCGTGCGTACGGCTGACGTCATTTTGAGAATGGCAACGCTTGACGATTGAATGTCGGATTTGCAATCTTTGCTACTGCAATTTTTTGAATTTCTAAACATCGCGCATCTTCAATTTTTACACCAGTTTTCGATATATAAATTTTTACGTTATTTTTAATGACATTTCTGTAATGATAGAAACTAAAATTGCTCCATTTTTGTGGATAAAAGAGAGAAAAGGGAAAATGGCAAGGATTTTAGGTCATTGTTTGAAATCATTTTTTTATTGAAATTAACGTATATTTGAATAAATAGTGAAAAGATGATTGTAGTTTTCAAGAAAATTTCACGAAATACGAACTCACACATATTCAAGCTTCAGGAATCCGTTTATTTTAGAAACACAAATTCGACTCTCGACTGGAACATTGAGATAAATTCTGTTGACGTCAAAAGAAAAAAAAAACATCGTACGTTATTTTCATTTAATTTAAAGTCGTAAAGTAGATTTTTAACCATTGCCTTAAGATGGCTAATAAAACATTTCAGAAGCGGACATTAAAAATGCGAAAAAGCGAGAAAAAAAAAAAAGAGAAAAGTTTTAGCGAGAAGAAAAAATAATTCTTTAAATATTTATTTTAATTCATAAGTATAAAATACTTCTGAATAAATTCGTCCAAACAAATTCATTTTTGTATAAGTTGACCCAAATGACATCATTTCTACGAACTCCGAAATTCGAAGCAAAATCTTGGAAGAGCGAAAAGCTCTAGGCAAATAAAGTTATAGAATATGTGCATTTTTATTGAGAAAGTTTTGACTGAAATTGTAAATATAACTTATTATTTGAAATATTGTATTTAATAAAATTAATATTGCAATGGCTTTCTAAATTTACAATAAAGTTAAGATTTCATTTTTCGCAAAAAGATCGGTTGTCTCATGCAATTCAAAAGCAACACAACGGGTTGCTACGCAACTAGTATATATAAAATCCTAATGAAACGCATTTTATGAAACGGAAGTACGTAACGGAAGTATGAAACGCAAGTATGAATCGACTGATTAAACAACTGATTATGTTTCACGGCGATTTCTCCTAAAATATGGAATACTTTGCGATGAAATTAACACCAAAAATCAATATTGATCCGCAGATTTCAAAACTGGTATTAGAATTTTTAAATTCGAATTAGTTTTCGAAATATTAATTTTTTTCTAATTTTATATACATTTTTCTAATGATGGCAACTCAAATTTTAATCATAACTGATATTTCTTTTCGTATTTCAGAAAGGGTTATTATTTTAAATTAATTTGGCCTCACTTGAATCTATGCTAAGAACAATGTTTTTTTTTATTATCATTTTATTTAATACAAAGCTTTCATTTCAAACTGAAAATTTAAAAGTCAATGACTTTAACTTCTTCCTTTTTTTAAAACGAAACGAAAAGAAAAATATGTCATATACGCACCGGGTTACCTAAATAGCGCCAAAGGGCGTTCTTTGCCTGACATGGTAACCCGGCTACTGTTATATATTTATTAATAAAGGTTTATTTACCTTTATTTTCTTTTTATTTAAAACAAAAAAAAAGTTATAAATTGCTTTGTTCTATAGTTATTAATTAATTATTTTTATTTATTATTAGTTCATTTTAAAAACAATAGAAAATATTTTAAATATACATATACATATGTAACTGGTATTCGAAAACGAGGTTTTCGCCAAATTGTCGTAAAAACAACCCACGCCAAACCCGATTAAATATTGCAAGAAATCCTGACATTTAATTTCAAATTCAAAGCAATGTTTTAAATGTACTCTTAGTTATCCAGTCGACCAATTTCGCCAAATTATATAAATCGCCAAATCACTCACCAAATTATACAAATTGACGTAATTTTTATTTTAAATAACAAAAGAACAAATAAAGGCATAGATGTCATATTGGCGCAGTTTTTTCTAACGCCAATCTCGTATACGCAAAGGTACTTAACCCTTAACCGGAATCGTGGGTCCATTTTGACCGGACAACGACAAAAAAAACCGTTTAAATTCGAAACGCGCGCATCAACGCTTAAAGAACTAAATTTAAAAAAAAATGTATAATTTCAAGATATATATGAATAAAAGTTGATTTATATAGTACATGAAACTTTTAGGTAGCTTTCTTTACAAAAAAGCTACCTATTGCAGCCGTTCGGAGGAAAGCGATTTCAAAAAATTTTGGTATATTTTCATCGATCATGACCCCCAGACCCCGAAACCACCCTCCGTTCAAAATTGATATATATATATATATATATATATCTCACCTATGTCACACTGTAACTCCCGTAATTATGAACAGATTTCGATGTAATTCGGTGTGTACATAGTACATACCAATGTCTCGACCGAGTTCGTTGGCCAGCTTCATCCGCCGTTTTGTTTCAAAATGGCGGCCATTTAAATTTTTAAAAAAAATTTAAAACTTGAAATGTGGTACCAAAAAATTAAAAATGGAAAAATATTTTTTTCTTATGTATTTGACCTTTATACAAAGATTCCGGAGCAGTTTTTGTTTCGTCTATATCTTAAAAAATGGCTGAGTAATAGCCTTTTGAATTTCTAGCGTGGCTGACATTTTGAGACGTCCTGAATTTTGTCACGCGATAAAAGGCGTATTTATGAACCGATTTGGATGTAATTCGGTGTGTACATAGTACATACCAATCTCTCAACCGAGTTTGTTGGCCAGCTTCATCCGCCGTTTTATTTTAAAATGGCGGCCATTTAAAATTTTTTTAAAAATTTAAAATTTGATATGTGGTACCAAAAAATTGAAAATGGAAAAATATTTTTTTCTTATGTATTTGACCCTTATACAAAGATTTCGGAGCAGTTTTTGTTTCGTCTATATCTTTAAAAATGGCTGAGTTATAGCATTTTGAATTTCTAGCGTGGCTGACATTTTGAAACGTCCTGAATTTTGTCACGCGATAAAAGGCGTATTTATGAACCGATTTGGATGTAACTTCGTTTATACATAGTACATACCAATGTCTCGACCGGGTTCGTTGGCCAGCTTCACCCGCCATCTTGTTTAAAAATGACTGCCATTTAAATTTTTAAGAAAAATTTAAATTTGAAATGTGGTACCAAAAATTGAAAATTGAAAAAATATTTTCTTCTTATGTGTTTGACCTTGATAAAAAGATTCGGGAGCAGTTTTTGTTTCATCTATATCTTAAGAAATGGCTGAGTTATAGCATTTTGAATTTCTAGCGTGGCTGACATTTTGAAACGTCCTGATTTTTCTCACGTAATAACAGGCGTATTTATGAACCGACTTGGATGTACCTTGGTGTGTACATAGTACATACAAATATCTCGACCGAGTTCGTTGGCCAGCTTCATCCGCCATCTTGTTTCAAAATGGCGGCCATTTAAAAAAAAAAAAAAAAAAATTAAATGAGATACCAAAAAATTGGAAAATGAAAAAGATTTTTTTTTGTATATGTTTGACCTTAATACAAAGATTCCGGAACAGTTTTTCTTTCGTCTATATCTAAAAAAAAATGGCTGAGTAATAGCATTTTGAATTTCTCTTGTGGCTGACATTTTAAAACGACCTGATTTTTGTCACGCGATAACAGGCGTATTTATGAACCTATTTGGATGTAACTTGGTCTGTACATAGTACATACCAATGTCTCGACCGAGTTCGTTGGCCAGCTTCATTCGCCATCTTGTTTCAAAAGGGTTGCCATTTAAAAAAAAAAAAAAATCAAATTCAAAATGAGGTATTAAAAAATTGGAAAATGAAAAAGTTTTTTTTAATGTGTTTGGCCTTGATACAAAGATTCCGGAGCAGTTTTTGTTACTGAAAATTTGTTCTTTTGTTGATATCTTAAAAAATGGTTGATTTATAGCACTTTGAATTTCTAGCATGGCTAACATTTTGAAACGATCTTGTATTTGTCACGCGATAACACACGTATTCGCCTATTTCGATGTAAGAAGGCATGTGGTTAGTATATATCAACACCTCGACCAAGTTCGCTGGCCAGATTCATCAGCCATCTTGTTTCAAAATGGCGGCCATTAAATTAAAAAATATATATATATTTAAAGTGAGGTGCAAAAAAATTAGAAATTGAAAAAGGTTTCTTTCTTAAGTATTTGATCTTGATATAAGGATTCAGGAGCATTTTTTGTTTGTCTTTACCTTAAAAAATGGCTCAGATATAGCAGTTTCAATTTCTATTGTGGGTGACATTTTGAAAAATCTGATTTTTTGCATGCGACAGCACTCCTATATATTAACCGATTCCGATGTGAGTAAGCATGTGCACAGCAATTACTAAGGTCTCAACCAAGTTCACTGCTTAGCCTCATCCACCATGTTGTCTTAAAATGACAGGCACTTTAAGAAATTGCCGAATTTGGCAGCCAAATATAAGTTACTTTAAATAAAAGCAGCTTGGATAAAGCTGACTAATTTCGCGAAATTCTCATTAATTATATTGATAAAAATTAGTATTGAACCTCCTATATTCGGTTTCCTCTAAATTGAGCTTCGTGTGTTTGCATGATATAAGTTGGCTTTTTTAAAATAAGGATTATGAAAGCTACCTCTTCCTCCCGGCACTGGCCGGAAGGACTTTTTTCAATGCGCTTATAACCCATCTAAGTGGTAATTTCATATATATTAGAAAATAACTTGGATTTTAATTAAAGGGTCCTTTTGGACATAAGATTCCACTAATGTGGAACAATTTAGCGATTCCGGTTAAAGGTTAACCAGGCCAAAGTATAGTTATTTTGCTTGATATGGTAATCCGGATGTTGTTGTTTATGGTGGTGATGTTTTCTCTAAAATGGCGTCGGAAAAAAACCGCGCCAATATGGGGAGTATATGACATCTGTGCCGAAATAAATTAGTATAGCATTGGGCACAGATGTCATATACGCCCCATATTGGCGCGGTTTCTTTCTGACGCCAATGTCATATGCAACGGGTACTTAACTGGCGCCAAAGTGTCGTTATTTTGCTTCATATGGTAACCCGGACGTTGTTGTTTATGCTGTTGACGTTTTCGCGAAATTGCCGTAGGAAAAAAGTCGCGCCAAGATATGACATCTGTGCCTAGCATTGATAAAAATAAAAATAAAACGTCGAAATAAAAATCCCTTGGTTGCGTAAACACGTGTAACTTCCTGACAGTCAAGTGAATGTGACATTTACCATCAACCATTATCGGCATTTAATCTTATATTCTGGCGATAGATTTTTGGTCGATGGGATAACCAAGTAGTACCGTTTTAATTTACCACTCGAAAAATAAAAAAATGCTAACTGGCGAGTTAAAAAAAGCTATTGGCGAGATTTTCACCCGGATAACATAAAAGTATCAAGAATTCTTTGTGATCATGGCATCTTTTATGTAGTTTTATTCGAAAAAATAACTTTGATTCTTTAATCAAAATGGAAACCTTTCTTAGGAAAAGCGAAGTGTTGTAATTGTTTATGGCAGTTACATGACTTGGACTATTGTAATATAAGTGAAGTCATGGCGATAGAATAATATTTGGCGACTTATCGCCTGTGTCTGGCTAACATTAAAGTACGAAAATGACCGCCTGGAATATAAAAAGCGAAGGAATCCGCCCAGAATTGTTGATAATAGTCACATGACTTAGGATATTATTATAGAGATTATTTTCAATTCTAAAAACAACGCAAAGAATAATATTTCCTAACGATTAAAAAATTATTTACACGTGACTATTAAAAACAGAAAAAAACCCTTTAAAATCACTATTAAATGAGTACGTGTTACAAGCAGTAAAATATTGAAAATTATGTCTTGAAAATTGTATTTACACGTGAATATTAAAAGAGAAAGGAAACTTTAAAATAATAAATACATTAATATGCGTTTAACTCTTTCAGGGGCAAGGTACTTCTATTCGTAAAATGTTGAAATCAGTAAATGGCACCAGAATTTATAAACAAATTTCGAAATATGAAAATGCTTTTGTTCACTTAATAATAAAAGGAAAATTTTCATTACAATATTCTGGTGCATTTAAGAATTAAAATTAAGTGGTCCAAAAATGAACTACCGCCCTTGAAGGGGTTAAAGCGGTAAATTGTATTATGTCAATCGTTTTATAACGCTGTTAAAAAATACCAGGAGGCAAAGACTCTGTTTACTTAATTCATTTTATTTTAGCTTCCTTTCAAATGTTTAACTGGTCTTCTTTAATCAAACACGAAAACAACCGTTGGATGTCTTAATAGCAAATGATTCGGCCTTAAATTTTTGCAATCAAAGGGAATTGAATGGAAACCCGTTTACAGGGAGATCGCTATAGGTTTTTTCAATTATAATTCAATCTTCTCTAATCTTTTTAAAACCGATCAAATTAGCGTGCTTTTAGATTCTGAGGTGTCTGAATGGGGGTTGGCGAGCGTAGCTTGCAGGGGGCAGAGACCCCTAGTCAAATATGTAATAGTCTATTGGAACAGAAGCTATTTATTTATCAATTTTAAGCAATTTATTTATCTGTTCTACTTGCTTGAAATTATAATTAAAAATTATTCTCACATCCTTATTGTTTACGGATAAATTTTAAGTGCTTAGAAAAATAATTGAATTGCTTATTCCATTTAGTAATTTTATGTTGCTGGAATAACGATATTGAAATTTGTTAAGAAATTAATGTTAATTAACAGTTTTAACTAAATAAGTAATAAAAATAAAAGCATAGAAGTTAAAAACTGGAAAGGTGTTGATAACATTTAAAGTATTTTCTTTAAAAAAAATCAAATGACAGTGAAATTTTATTTACACTGAGTTCAGAGACGCCATTTGAGACGAATTAAAAAGGGAAGCGACAGTCTCCCGTCTCCCATTAATTAGATATTTCACGAAATAGACATCATCACACAGATTAAACATTTTTGTTTTCACAAATTGCACAAATATAAAATAATTTATTAGATTTGATTAAAATAGAATAATCAGCATTAAATACCCTTCAAGCTCATACATTAATAATTACAAATAATATTATCTAGAGCTTTGCTTCTGCAACATTCTTAAAGTGAGATATATTCATCATCAATGATTTTCTTTAGTTAATTATATAAATGCAAGTAAGAATATAACTACACCTGTTGTTCTGCTCAGTTGTGCGCAACAAGATCAATAGAAAGTCCCCCCCCCCCCCTCTTTCCAAAATTTTTTTAAAAGACGTCCCTGACAGCGTACCTAGTGTGTTTACTTATTTATTATTTCTTCAGATTGTTTTTAAATAAAATTTACATACTGATTATCACATTCATGAAAATGTATTTGAGATTTGGATTTCAAATTATGGCAGTAGATAACAGGACATGTTTGCTCTGATAATTCAATAATATGTTATTCTTTCATTGATGTAAACAAATAGCTTTATTTTTGTTAAGAAAAATGTTGGCAGCGCTTAATTTACATCACTGCTACCTAATCTCTGCTTATTATCAAACTATTTTTGGCTATCATGTTCGAGAACTTATTCAGACATTCATGTTATTAGATTTTCATTTTATCACCAAGTAATATTTAAATGGTGAAAATGCTGTTAAGTAAAAATAATTAATTTTCTTGACAACAATTGTATGTAATGTTTTGAAATTTAATATTTTAATGTAGTAGGGGTAAAACTGTTTATCCCAACAAAAAGTTTTTGGTAAAAAAAAAAGCGCCAAGTTCTTAATGTTTCGGCCAGAAAAAGTAGTGATATCTGATGTTCGCACAAGTTAAAAGCCAAACATCCCAAATCTTTCATTGAAAATGGCTTCCTGCGACTTGGCCGTTAATGCCTTCTACAGCATTTCAAAATTAATGATTGGAAATTACGCATTTATGAATTATTTAAATATTAAAAGTAATATTAGAATGCAAAGAGGCAAATTCAGATAAAGACATTATAAGTAAAAGATTTCTGATAACTACCATTCAGTTTCAAGAAAGATTAGATTTGATTACAGATCATTTAGTCCACTTGCGGTTTAATTGCCATTTTGTACGCTCAAAAGCTAAAGTCATTAACGTAAAACCCAAGAAATAAAACAAAATTTACTTACTTCATATTTCACAATATGTTACATTATATTTTATTGTATAATATTGAAATCTTGTGTATTGACGAAACAGATTTTTTTCGTTTGAACATTTATTATAGTTTGTTTGCAAACATTAAGAGGTATCCGATTTATAAACTGTTAAAAGTTGATATTAATTATGTTTTAGCAATTAGGGATATTATCTCCTGAATACAAGTATTTTGTTATTTTTAACTTCTAAGCATTTAAATAGACTGAAGTGGTTTAAATGCTTTTTTCAAATGTGTATTTTATTTCTGTATTCTGTGTCACAAAATGCCTAAAATAATCAAAAAATGTAGTTGGCATGTAGCTCATTTGTACATATTTTAAAATTTGAAAAACTCTCACGAAGGCATTAACGGCCAAGTCGCAGGAAGCCATTTTCAATGAAAGATTTGGGATGTTTGGCTTTTAACTTGTGCGAACATCAGATATCACTACTTTTTCTGGCCGAAACATTAAGAACTTGGCGCTTTTTTTTTTTTACCGAAAACTTTTTGTTGGGATATCACTACTTTTTGTATGTTTTTTCAAGTTTGTTATTCTAAACTATATTAATATGAAAAAACTTAAATTTCGGTACTTTTATGTTAGCCGGGAGCAAACCTCCTCATTAGCCTTTTGTTTCTTTGCCAATAGCAGTTTTCATTTTTCACATGTGTAAATTAGAAACAATGCTTTGATTTTCAAATAAAATATTTTGGTTTATGTTATTATTTATTTATTTATTTATTTATTTATTTCTATGTTAAATATTCTATTAAATAAAATGAGGGAAATGCATCTATTTTAAATGAGATGACTGAAAAGTATATATCTTTAAATGAAATGAATGCAATATGAACAATGGAGTTGGGAACAGTATTTGGCGATTTGCCACTTGCGCCCAGCTAACATAAAAATACCTAAATTTATTTTATTGAGCTTTACGAATTTATACTTTATTTCTTTTTATATTAAAGTACTAGCCGCCTCTAGCAAGCAGTATTTACCGCACTACTTCCATGTTAGACGTTGCACCATGTTACTGTGATTCATAATTTCAGTAATCTTTTCTAATTGGGCTCACTGCTAATTGTTGTATTTTATCTGATACGACTGGGTACAAGTGAAATGGTTCTTATGAAATCATTTGACAATATCTGTATTTGCATTAAACCATATTGATGCTAATATCTTTTTGTTTCACGTTAACCTTTTCAATAGGCTCGATTACGGAAAAATAGAAGGTCTACCGGCTCACTGCCATGATCCATTTGAAAATCTATAATTCTTCTCATCTGATTGTGTTGAAGAATTAGTCAATGTGCCATGGTTTTAAGATTTTAGCTAATTTTACTCGAAACCCGAAAACTAAAATGCGAGGAACCGGATTATAGAAGATTCATTTTAACGTACATAATGATTAACAGGTTACATATTATAGAATTATAATAATCATAAGGAGAACTGGCAGTTTCAATGCTTTAATAGTCTCCGTAAATTCTCTTTATATAATACAGAAGTTTTAGCGGTGTAAAGGTTAACAACATAGTCACAGTAAGTATAATAACAGTACAATATAATAACAATAGCAGAGGTTTTGGGCAGTGACGAAACTATTAGCACTTTGGAAATATTAGTACGTTATATCATTTAACTATTCAGATGATATGCGGAAAAATAAAAATAGATGGCTCGCATTAATAATTAACTCATTGAAAAATAGCCACTAGCGTCAAATATTCTCCAAGCTTGGCGACATTTAGCAAAGTTTCGCCAAATTTGGTAATATATCATTTCAATTCTCAAATTTGGCGACAAAAAAAGTTTTGTTTATTCTGACGTCATAATGATGCATATGTATTATGTATTATACACATACCTATAATATGTATGATGCAAATGTATTACGTATTATATGCATATGTATAATATGTATGATGCATAAGCATAAGTTCATTAACATCACTAAAACGCACTTAAAGGAATAGTGTTTCATAAATAGTAGGAATAATTGCCAGATTGACCAGAGTGCTATTGAGATTAGAATACCGACATTTATAATAGACGTCTGTACACACCATCACCTCATCGAGTTTACAGCTGAAATTTTAGGATTAGTTAAAACTAGATTAGCATATTTAAATGCAACTGGTCTGTTAAGTCATATCTTGGTAGAAACCACCTGAAGACCTAATTTAGTGGTTAACTGATAGGTTTACTATTGTATTTTCCTGCATCCAAAAGTTTGGAAACATGGAGGAATGGGTGCAGGAGAACACAATGGAAAATCCACCAATTAACCCGTAAAATCGGGTCTGTAGGTGGTTTCCACAAAGATATGACTTGGCAGACCAGTTACATTTCAATACGCTAATCGATATTTAACTAATCCTAAAATTTCAGCCGTCAACTCGATGAGGTGATGATCTGTGCAGACGCATCCCGGTCTTTAATAAAATTTGTTTTAAGGAAGTAAAAGATAGAAAGATGGACAGATAAACTGAAAGATTCGCCTTATTAAGATTTTTGTAAAAGCATATAAAAATTCATTCAGCTTGAAATCTTGTAACACCTTTATAACTCAGGCTAATTTTCTGTAATCGGGTTTTGGCGACCAACATATCTCTTCTAACTATAATCTTTCATTTACAGATTTAAAATTAACAATAAATTAACAGTAAGTAGGCTAATAATACAATATAACAACATTAGCAGCGGACTTCGGACGCCACATCTGTCACACATCGTTAAAGATAGTTTATTAGTTACACATTTCATTTAATTAACAGGAGATTTTTAAACTTTCATATGGAATTAGGATATTTTCCCACTATAGGGACCTTGGCATTTTTTAAAAATCTTGGCGCAATTCGGACTTCAGAAACTGAGATATGTTGCCAAATGATATAAACTACTAAGAAAACAAACCTGATGCACTTTTATGTTATTTATATGTATTTATATACATATAAACATTTTATTTATACATATATAAAATATTATTTTTTATATACAGATTATTTATGTTGGTATATAAAAATAAATAAACGGGTTCCTTACATTAAATAAATTGCATACATATGGAAAAAATTGCTTGTGTATATGACACAGTAAATAGGTTGCCAGAAAATACATTATTATCAAATTTCTCTTCTCGTCAAGGCTATTTTCTGTATTTCGCCAAGGCTACTTATATCGGAAACGTACCGAATTGCGGTTATATTTGGTTAAATGTTTTATTGTTTTAATATGGTAAATATATCATAACCTATACTGATTAAATTTTTTAGGTATATTCATTTTTTCTATTTAACAAACATCTTTGGAAAAGCATATATATAAAATGTTATTCTGCTTGAAATCACGTGACCGCCTTCAAAGCTCTGTAATCGAGTTTTGGCGACCAACATTGGCACAATTGAATGCGAAGGAACTGTTTACGACCAAATGAACACCCCTGTATGAAGGGTTTAGAGGCGGAAATTCTGTGTTTTCAGATTTTTCTGGTTAATTGTGCTACAAACCCGACATACTTGTGAAATTTCATGATTCTACGACTTTTAGAAGTACCTTAGTTATTTGATGATGCGAAGTGAGTCAGTGACAAAAAAGCGCTTTTTCGGAATTTAATATTTCGAAAACTACTAAATATAGAAACATGAAATCGTGGAACCTTAGTTCAGTTTGACCATACGGACATGTGTATAAAAGAAAAATTTCTATACTCTCCCCAAAACGACGTTATGAGGGGGTGAAAAGTACGCCGAAATGGTTCAGGAAAAGGTAGCTTACGGCTTGTGCGAACTTGGCGGACGCACTGCCGTGCTCCCAGAACAGTACAATATAATAACAATAGCAGAGGTTTTGGGCAATGACGAAACTATTAGCACTTTGGAAATATTAGTACGTTATATCATTTAACTATTCAGATGATATGCGGAAAAACAAAAATAGATGGCTCGCATTAATAATTAACTCATTGAAAAATAGCCACTAGCGTCAAATATTCGCCAAGCTTGGCGACATTCAGCAAAGTTTCGCCAAATTTGGTAATATATCATGTCAATTCTCAAATTTGGCGACAAAAAATGCTTTGTTTATTCTGACGTCATAATGATGCATATGTATTATGTATTATACACATGCCTGTAATATGTATGATGCAAATGTATTACGTATTATATGCATATGTATAATATATATGATGCATATGCATAAGTTCATTAACATTACTAAAACGCAATTAAAGGAATAGTGTTCCATAAATAGTAGGGATAATTGCCAGATTGACCAGAGTGCTATTGAGATTAGAATTCCGACGTTTATAATAGACAGGGAAGCGTCTGCACACACCATCACCTCATCGAGTTTACAGCTGAAATTTTAGGATTAGTTAAAACTAGATTAGCATATTTCAATGCAACTGGTCTGTTAAGTCATATCTTGGTAGAAACCATCTGAAGACCTAATTTTAGTGGTTAACTGATAGGTTTACTATTGAATTTTCCTGCATCCAAAAGTTTGGAAACATGGAGGAATGGGTGCAAGAAAACACAATGGAATGAAAATCCACCAATTAACCCGTAAAATCGGGTCTGTAGGTGGTTTCCACAAAGATATGACTTGGCAGACCAGTTACACTTCAATACGCTAATCGATATTTAACTAATCCTAAAATTTCAGCCGTCAACTCGATGAGATGATGATTTGTGCAGACGCCTCCCGGTCTTTAATAAAACTTGTTTTAAGGAAGTAAAAGATAGAAAGATGGACAGATAAACTGAAAGATTTGCCTTATTAAGATTTTTGTAAAAGCATATAAAAATTCATTCAGCTTGAACTCATGTAACACCTTTATAACTCAGGCTAATTTTCTGTAATCTGGTTTTGACGACCAACATATCTTATCTATAACTATAAACTTTCTTTTACAGATTTAAAATTAACAATAAGTTAACAGTAAGTAGGCTAATAATACAATATAATAACATTAGCAGCGGACTTCGGACGCCGCATCTGTCGCATATCGTTAAAGACAGTTTATTAGTTACACATTTCATTTAATTAAAAGGAGATTTTTAAAAACTTTCATATGGAATTAGGATATTTTTCCACTATAGGGACCTTGGCATTTTTTTAAAATCTTGGCGCAATTCGGACTTCAGAAACTGAGATATGCTGCCAAATGATATAAACAACTATGAAAATAAACCTGATGAACTTTTATGCTATTTATATTATGTATATATATACATATAAACATTTTATTTATACATGTATAAAATATTATTTTTTATATACAAATTATTTATGTTGGTATATAAAAATAAATAAACGGGTTCCTTACATAAAATAAATTGTATACATATGGAAAAAATTGCTTGTGTATATATGACATAGTAAATAGGTTGCCAGAAAATACGTTATCAAATTTCTTTTCTCGTCAAGGCTATTTTCTGTATTTCGCCAAGGCTACTATATCGGAAACATACCGAATTACGGTTATATTTTGTTAAATGTTTTATTGTTTTAATATCGTAAATATATCATAACCTATACTGATTAAAATTTATAGGTATATTCATTTTTTTCTATTTAACAAACATCTTTGGAAAATCATATATATAAAGTTTTATTGTGCTTGAAATTACGTGACCCCTTCAAAACTCTGTAATCGAGTATTGGCGACCAACATTGGCGCAATTGAATGTGAAGGAACTGTTTACGGCCAAATGAACACCCCCTGTTTTAAGGGTTTAGAGACGGAAATTCTGTGTTTTCAGATTTTTCTGGTTAATTGTGATACAAACCCGATTTACTTGTGGAATTTCATGATTCTACGACTTTTAGAAGTACCTTAGTTATTTGATGATGCAAAGTGAGTCAGTGACAAAAAAGCGCTTTTTCGGAATTTAATATTTCGAAAACTACTAAATATAGAAACATGAAATCGTGGAACCTTAGTTCAGTTTGACCATACGAACATGTGTATAAAAGAAAAATTTCTACATCTCTCCCTAAAACGACGTTATGAGGGGGTGAAAAGTATGCCGAAATGGTTCAGGAAAAGGTAGCTTACGGCTTGTGCGAACTTGGCGGGCGCACTGCCGTGCTTCCAGATATACTCATTCCTAAAAATTCCAAGTGTAACTAATTTGATTTTTTATGTTCAAATTTCTTGTGTTTATTGTATTTTCTGCTTGAATTTATTTTCGACTTTATTTGCAATGACAAAGTTTTAGAAAAAAAACTCTTTAGGCTTAAAAAATTCATCTAAATCCCCCTGTTCGGAAATTCCATACCCCCCGCCCCTCCACACTGTACCCAGAGTTTAAAATTTAAAAGCCTTACTTTTTATGCCTATTTTTTATTTATTGTAACAATACATTATAAACCATGTAAAATTTTAAAATTTCATCTAAATTCCCCCACTCAAAATTTCGCCTCCCCCTACTGCTAAAAAAAGCGTAAAACAATTCTCCTCCTCGCCGAAATTGGCGTTTTGTCTTTGCGCTCTTCCGTCTCTTACCAAACAGATACAATTTAAATTATTTTAAACTATTTATTTTATTGTTTTACCTATTTGTAAATCTTGAGTGAGGTAAATAAATAATAGTTCATCTAATAGCCCGAAGAAGAAAAAAGTTTGCTTCTCCCTTATTTGCCCACCCCCACAAATTCGCCAAGTTTAAAGCTTTTTTTTTTTTTTTTTTTTTTTTTTGGTGTTGTTGTTTCTTAACTGTATCTTCACTTGTTGTTACTTTATGATAACAATAAATAATCTATCATTTTGTCCAGCCTTCACCTTAAATTGATGTCCTCCCTCCCCTCTTAACAAGCACACAAAATTTTAAGTCTTTAAATTTCTTTAATTTTACTTTTTTGTCCTATTTGTAAATCTTTAGTAAGGTCAGTAATAATCAGTTATCTAATATACGCCCCTCCCGAAAAAATTATCCTTCTCTCCTCCCCCTCCCCTTCCTCAGCTTACAAAGTTAAAAGTCTTAGTATTTTTCTAAATTTTTAGCTCTATTTTTTATTTATTGTAACAATAAGTAATTAATCATCCCCTTACCCTCCCTTTTTTCCCTAGCACACAAAATTTTAAGCCTTTAAAACTGCTTAATTATTTTTCTGCCTTATTTAAAAATCCTTAGTAATGATAAATAATTAATCATCTAATAAAATTCCTACAACCCCCTCATAAAATTTCTGCTTCTGCCAATTTGCCCCCCCCCCCCCTCCCAGCTCAAAAAGTTTAAAATCTTGAATCTTTAACTCTTTGCTCTATTTGCTACTTTATTATAGCAATAACAAAACACTATTTAAAATCCTACTCGAAATCGTCAATTTCTACCTCTTTCCTGCCTGCCACATAAATCTTAATCTTTAGAACTTTTTTTCTGCCTCCATTGTAAATATTAAGTAATGGCCCAGTAGCAGAAATTTCTCCAAGTGTTTGCGACAGATAATTCAGGGGCAAAAATAATCTGCAGGTAAAATATTTTTATAACTGAAGCGTTAATTAATCAAACAATCACTCACCTGTAGCGTTTTTAGGCATTTTATAAATTTTTATGAATAATAATCTTAACTTTTTGTATTAAGTAATAAAAAGCTGAACATAATACGAAGCAAAATCAAGGTTCGGTGAAAAAGAATCTGCAAAAGAGAAAAGAAAATCTGCGACGCCCGTCTGCCGTCTCGAACTTTCTGCTACCAGGAATGGTAAAAAACTAAGCTAATCATTTATTCTATCACTTTCTCCTCCGAAATTTTTTTTATTTGAAATCACATTACAGTTTTAATGGCTGTTTTTCAGCTAAATAATTACTTTTAAATATTTACTATAATTTGTTTATTTATTAAGTGGTGTTTTAGTAACATTTTAATGAATAATTCGATATTGAATTTTTAGATGCGTCCCGAGTAATGAGTCCCCTAAAAGTCGACGAAAAACATCCATGGTTTGCTTCGGTCTGGATACTTTAAAGCAAGAACGAGCTGAGAGTAAAATTTACTAATAATAATTTGAGTAGTAATAATTTAAGATTTAACTGTAATCCTAATTTTATTTTGGGTCATTTTTTTTAAAATAAACTTTTTTATAATAAACTTTGCCTCATCTGTTTATCACTCTCAATAAAGTTATATATAGTATTTTCTTAAATTGTCCTTATAATAAGTGTTTGAGAAAAAAATCCAAACATGTTTCATTTTTATTACATTTATTTTATAGTCAAGAATGTTTTAAAATACAGAACTAGTATTTAAAATCGTCGTTTATAAATTAATTCCGATCAAGCTGTCAAAAGAAATCAAGAGGTGTTTTAATAAAACCCCTAAAACCACAGATGAGCTGGATAAAAAAAAAAAAAAATCTTAAGGTTTAAAACAAACAGGAGAGATTTTTAATAAAAGCAAAAAAATACTATGTGGGCTGGCAACTCTCAGATATTCATAAGTCAATATATGTTTTGTTAAAAATATTTACTATTATTTTGAGAGTCATGCATCTTGTTATTTCACAGCATGTTTAAAAAATATTAAATTCAACATTTACTTATTCAGAGTTTTAAAATTATTTCAGATACAAAAATTGAGGATTTTTTAAAGATATGGTTCGCGTCTACTAATATTAAATGAATTAATTAAATGTAATTGAAATGTGCCAAACCCTGGAGTGCAATTTACTTAATATATGGTGATATTTCTAATTTTAATGTTTATAATACGAAAAATCATAAACATTTATGACAATGAAAATATGATTCAAAATATTGATTAACAGAAAAAAATAATCAATCCCCATTATTTTTCTAATAGAATTTTTTTTTTCTAATGATATGGTAAATTTAAGAATTCCAAACAGATAGATGCATGAATAACATTCATTTCTCAGCTGCCAACTGCTACGATATTTTTGTCCCCAATATTTCCGAATTAAAATCAGAACTTCTTCGAAATCTTTGGTTTATTCAATTTAAAGCAAAGGTTTCTCTTAGGAAATACTAATGACATAATAGCAGTTGATAGCTATGATTGACATTCAACAGAGTGAACTTTTGTGAAAGTAGCAATTTTGAAATAATCTAATTACATTTTGCGAAAACATAAATTATTAGTATTGACATTGTGGGTTTTTTTATTTAAATTATGACAGTTAAAATTAATTTTACAGGTTCTAGTAATCATTGACGATTTACAGTTCAGCTCGAGAATTGGTCGAGAGATATATTACTATTATGATCACTACCATTATTGCTTTTAGGTAGATTTCGTAAGAAATACTACCTATTGCAGTCGTTACCATGGTGCGACTTTTGAAAAATTCCTTCATAACTTTTCATTATAGGACCCCAGGAACCCAAAACCACCCCCACCTAAAAAGTTTATATATATATATATATATATGTATGTATGCATGTACTAAATTTTGTCCGCACGATAAAAGTCGCAATTATGCTCGGATCGTCTTCAAACTCGCCAACAACTTTGAGATGACTAATATCTCGGCGGGGATTGAAAATGGGCAGAATCGGCCCAAGGGAATGGAACTGGGGAGGGTTCAAAATTTTGAATACCGTCTTAACATGATTCTGATAAAACCAGCTCTTACACAACAATGACAAGAAAAAAATAAATATTTTTCGTTATAGCAGTTGCCAACAATTAAAAAAAAAAAAAAATAATAATAAAATTCTCACCACAACAATTACTTTTCTTTTGCAAAATTTTCACGTGTAAAATTAAATAGTTTGACAAATTGAAAACAAATTGAATATTACGTCATAAGTTTCCTAGAGCAAGATTTCAGCATGAAAACTCAAAATAAATAGTTTGACGAATTAAAAAAATATGTATATTGCGTCATATTGGAAATATAATGGACCTCAGCAGGTGAATATGTAACGCCATGTAAGTTTGAAGAAACGTATTAAAACATGATAAAAACCCGACTATGGAAATATTAACATATTTTAACACTTTAAGGTTCTCTGAATTTTTTGTAGCCATTTTTTAAACCTATTCCATATATATGTGTGTGTGTATTCGTGTATATTACAATTTTCACAAAAAGTTTAGCTCCCTACAGCTCGCTCTTTGTGATGAAACTGGGTTTTATCTCTAATCTTGATTTAAGTTTTGTTGGAGAATTTTGTACTTAACATCGAAATCTACCTCCGCCTGTAGGGCCGAGCCGGCAGGGATTTTTTTTTTTCTCAGATTTAAACAAATGTTATTGAAGTAAAAAAAAAAAGAAAGAATTGTTGTTGTTTTCGTTATTAAAACATTTTTATTATTTTTCTTTAATTTGATATTTCAGGTTTTTTTGCAGCCTTTTTTTTTTTTTTATCATTGTAGGAGCATTGTACTTCAAATTACGAAAAAAAAAAACCCTTATATTTTCATTCAAGGTTTTTATTTAAAATAAAAAGGGTAAAATTATTTACTCCTAAATTTATTTGTATTGCTTCCACCCAATTCATATTTTTTCTACTGTCACATAGGTTATATAGATATTTTAATAACAAGTAGTGTTTACATAAATAAATGGTGTGACTAGACTTGTTTCTCTTTGAACAGTTTTTTATACTTCGTCACATTAACACTAATGCCCCTGGTATTATATGAGGGGCTCAAAACCATAGTAGACCAAGCCCATTAAAAAAAAAAAAAAAAAAAAAAAAAAAAAGTCTATTTTGAAGATGCATAAAATCTGTTTTATCCACTCTCACAGTGAACCAAGACTGTTTTTTACATACTTTATCATATGTCATCTGTTTACAGACTCGGTTTACTGTGGGAGTGGATAAAATAGATTTTATGCACCTTCAAAATTTTACTCTCAATAATAATTTTTGCTCAAAATAATAATCTTTGCCGTATTTAATAATATTAAATAACTCTCCTTATTTAATGACATTATTAATGCTATTAAATAATTCGCCTTATTTAATGATTCTAAGTAAGGTAAATATTCGTGTTTAAAAAAAAAATAAATAAAAAATAAATAAATAAATAAAAATTGGCAGTCAAGCAATGGGATTTTTTTAAGGCCCCGAACTGACGATTCTTATAGCAATACGGAACATCAGACTGTTAATAGTAGAAAATTGTAATAAATTAGGACTTGTTACTTTTATTTTTTTAAACGAGGGGGGATTAAATGGAGAGAAATGATGTTCCGTGTAGGCACGGCAGAAGCATATATGATAATGTGGTTACTTTGGTTCATTGGTATGAAAACAACACTCTAGTGAGTTTCAATTAATATGGATTTATTTATATTTGTTTAAATTGTTCATGATGAAAAATCAAAAACTAAATGCTTATGTAACATTATTTCAATGGCTTTTACAGCTATCACTATTAGACAGAATGATTTGTGTACAATTGCTGAGTATTAAGTCTTCTAAAAAGTTACAATTTCTTTTTTGTATATATTTTTTTTTATTTTACAATAAAGTATTAGTACAATAAAGTATTGTCATATTTTTCTAACTTAATTATTATACTCAAGAATAAGAAAAATTACTCTTCGCTTTAATTGACAACAGAATTAGTTTTTTTTCATTTACTAAAGAATTATATTGAATTTAAAGTAAAAGGTCACCAATATTTAAAAAAGAAACTGTAGTTTTTATTTTTGTGAGTTACAAAAGAATTGTTGCCAAAATATTACGAGTAGCGACATCCTGATTATGGCAGATTCTTCAATTTAAATGTATAGAATTATTTTCAATCACCTTAATACTTAATCTACTGGCAGTTTTAGACAAATCATCCTGTCTAATATTAATAACAGTAACAGACATTGAAACTGCGTTACATAAGTATTTATATAGCTCAATTTAGCTATAGTTTCACAGAGTTTTTAAAAACACTAGTAATTATACTACAGTGATTTTTTTTCAAAGAAATATTTTGCATACTAATTCCTGAAACAGAAAGGAACTCCAATGATGAAAAAAAGGTCATGCAATCCGATTATAGAAAGGAGAGAAGGAACAATAATATAGAAATTTTATTTAAATATATTAAAAATCTACCTTATTTGCAGATTATTCTTTGCATACAAATGGTGCAAATTAAATTTTTGAAAACAAAAAAGGAAAAGTGTTCGTTAATTTTCCCTCCTCGTGTGTATGTAAATAAAATCTGCAATAAGGCAGGTTTTGTTTTCATTATTATTCATAATAAAGTGTAACTGAAAAAAGCAAAATGGTTTAAATACCCATACAGAAATTTGATTTCATCAAAGTCTACCTTTTCCTACAAAATCTAAAAGCATATTAAAACTACTTGATTAATATTTTTATTATTATTGTTGTTTATCTCACACAATCTATTAAATAAATATACAGCCAAATGGAACTGAATATCAGCCATGCCAAAATTCACAAAAGCTATAAAGCACTGCAAAAATGATTAAAACCTATGGATAATATTAAAAGTGAATCTTTTACTCAATATACAGTATGTTCGTAAAGTCATCGTGCACTTTTGACCTATTACAGGGAATCAACGAAACAAGATGGAAATGTGAAATCTTCACCAAATAAAAGAAAAACACTCCAAGTTTCATACCTGTTCAGTGAAGTTCGATGTGGCCTCTATTTGAAACAGAGAATTACAGACGTTATTCACTCTGTTACACCAGACGTCCTTAACTGTGTGTGGGAAGAACTTCGTTAGATCTAGACTTCGTTAGAATATCGTTTAGATGTGTGTAGGGTCAGAAATGGAGACCACATGGAACTGCACTGAACAGGCATGAAACTTGGAAAGAATTTTTTTTTTATTTGGTGAAGATTTCACATTTCCATCTTGTTTCGTTGATTTCCTGAGACCGGTAAAAAATCCAACATGACTTTACGGACACACCGTATACATTTTTATATTGTATATGCGTATATGTTTTTTATTAAGACGTTTATAGCAAACAGCGTTTATATGCAAGAGTATATAAAAAAGCGAATTTTTATGATTTCCCGTTTGATTTGAGGTGTTCAGCTATAAATATGCCAAATTTCACGCCTCCAACCTAATTAGGGACTCCCTTAGAAAGAATTGTTTAAAATAAAAATGTGGGAGCCCAAAGGGTTAAATGTAAGACTTTTTCGAACTTTTACGGTTTGTCATTTGATGTGAGGTGTTCAGCTATAAGTATGCAAAATTTCACGCCTCCAGCCTAATTAGGTGCTGACTTATAAAGAATTGTTTAAAATAGACATGTGGGAGCCCAAAGGGTTAAATGTACGACGTTTTCAAAATTTTATGATTTGTCGTATGATGTGTGGTGTTCAGCTATAAGTATGCAAAATTCCAAGTCTGCAACATGTATAGTTTCTGAGAACGGGCTCTGTGACAGACGGGCAGATAGACACAGAAGCGAGACGAATAGGGTTTCGTCAGATGAACGAAACCCTAAAAATGCTTAAAATACACAAGTTAGAGCCCCGAGGAGTAAATATAAGACTTTTTCAAAATTTTATGATTTTTCGTTTGATGTGAGGTGTTCAGCTATAAGTATGCAGAATTTCAAGTTTCTAACATATATAGTTTCTAAGAACGGGCTCTGCGACAGACAGATAGAGGTGTGTGACGAATAGGGTTCCGTCAGATGAACGAAACCCTAAAAAGATACAGAATGCAGTATAATTTACATGACAGAACTTGGAAATTCAAACACATATTCATATTCAATTAAACAAGAATTTTAACACACTGTTTTGTAAAATTGTATCACGTACTTGAAAATTGAAGCACGTATTAATTACAGCAGAACTTTAATTTTGCAACACAGTACTGTTAAATGACATCACAATACTTAAAAATTCAAGCAGACAATTATTACAACAAAATTTGAATTTTACAACACATTGTACTGTAAAATTACATCACCGTACTTGAAAATTCAAGCACACATTCATTACAACTAAATTTGAAATTTACAACACATTGTGTTGTAAAATTACATCACCGTACTTGAAAATTACACCACACATTCAGTACAACAAAATTTGAAATTTACAACACATTGTGTTTTAAAATTACATCACAGTATTTGAAAATTCAAGCACACATTCATTACAACAATACTTGAAATTTACAACACATTGGGCTGTAAAATTACATAACCGTACTTGAAAATTCAAACACAAGTTCATTTACAGCACACTTGAAATTTACAGCACATTGTGTTGGCGATTTTTTTACCAGCACGTTGTGTTGTAATCTGGCATATTCATTTTTTACAGTGATTATTCAAACTTCTATTGTCCTCTGTCATCTGTTCATGAATTTAATTCTATAACCAAAATTAAATATAAAAATTGTACAACCAAATTAAAGGTTATGAATATAAAAATGTGTTATATCTGTTAAAAATCAGTAATTTCACAACCAGTATGAAATATGTATGCACCCAAAAATCAGGTATGTATTAAAAAATAAATAAAAGTAAGTGTTTGCACAACCAAATTAAAGTTGGGAATATAAAAATCAGTTATAAAGTCAATATTTACACAACCAAACAAACATTTGTAAGAAAAACTTAAATTTACATCGTGACTGCAAAAAAAATGGAAAAAAGTATTTTAAAATGAAAAATCTTTGCACTGTTTTCCACGTTACCAATGAAGCAAATTGCGGTAGACTCGTATTTTGAGTGAGTATTTACTCTACCAAATTAAAGTTTATGAAATCAGTTATAAAGTCAATATTTACACAAACAAACAAAAATTTGTAAGAAAGAATGAAATGTACACCGTCATTGCAAAAAAAAACCTGAAAAAATTGAAAAAAATTCTTTTAAAATAAAAAATCTTTGCATTGTTTTCCACGTCATCCATGAAGTGATGTGCAGTAGACTCGATTTTGTTTGTTTGTTTGTTTTTTACATTACAGCAAAATAGTTGCGACTTAAGATAAAACTTCACGGAATACAATGTTTTGTGTAAATACCTTATCAGACTGTGAAAAAAGTTTTCCTTGTTTTGGTCCGTCCTTGACCCAAACACGTACACATCCTCTAGAAGTTGCTCTCGAAAAGGCTACATACAACATTCCATGTGAAAAAACTGAATGTAGAAAATAGATTCCAACTTTTTTCAAACTTTGACACTGAGCTTTATTGATAGTAATAGCAAAGGCGATCCTAAGTGGAAACTGACGGCGGCGTAACTAGAAAGGTAAACTGGTAGTATCCGTCGGTGTAAGCAGGATCATCGGTATGAAAAAACGGGTCCTGTCAAAACTTCTGCATCTATAACATTATGCGACAACCTTCCGACTATTAAACGTGTTCCATTACAGAGACCATTGGACAGATTCATGTTCCTAAGCAACATAACAATAACGCCAACTTTAAGGTTTAACTGATGTGGCGGCATTCCAGAAGGTGCTAAACTATTGATGAAATCCATCTGCGAATTGTTTTGTTCTTCTTCATCATCACAAAAACTTGTATAAGCACTAAAATAAGTTTTGACTTCACCAGGTACTTTTCGTAAAACCTCCTCATTCAATCTCAAAGAATCCTCATTCTTGGGACACAAAATGGCTCTTTCGGAAAGATGATCAAGATCAATTTCAGACGAACCAAAATATCATCCACTATAGAATACTGTACTAAACATTCTGGAGGTATTTCAATAATATCTTCTCCGAGTTCGTAATCATTAGCCAACCGACCATCCCCCAGGCAAATGAGCCATTCCACGAAATCAAGTTCCTCCGGCTCCGTTCGCATATTTGTAACCAAATTGAACTGTCGAAATGTTGGCCAGAGAGAAAAATTCTTGATACAACTTTCAAAAATGAGTGTTTTGTTTGCATGTATAACCACAGGTAAAATCTGCCTCCAGTCACCTCCAAGAATAAAAATTTGCCCCAAAAGGGGACATCATTGCCAACCAAATCTCGCAGAAGTCTATCAACAGCATTCAAAGCAGGAATAGGTGCCATGGTACATTCATCCCATATAATGAGCTTAGCCATTTTCAGTAATCTTCCTTCAGATGTATTTTGCCGAATTTTTGAAGCTGAATTATCCAATATGGAGACTGGTAATTTAAACTGAGAATGTGCAGTTCTTCCAGCTTGCAAGAGTATAGATGCGATGGCTGTCCATGCAACGGGAATAGCAGTATGTCCCATTCCTCTGACGTAATGCAGCAAAGTATTGAATAGGAACATTTTTTCTGATCCCGCAAAAGCATTGACAAAGAAAACCTTAGCGACAGTAGCATAATCATTTTCAATACTTTCAATGACAGCATAAAAAATTATAAGTTGTTCCGGATTTAGCATGTTTAACAATCGTTTTCCCTCTGCTGTTTCTTCTTGTAAATCATAGACATCGCATTCCAGAGAGTTCTCCGGGTTTGAGGGTTCAGGTAATTCAAGACTCTGAAGTGTCACGTTGTGTATGCGTAGATGATTGGCTATGTCTTGAAGGGCTCTATCTCTACTCTACTCTCCTGTAGCGGCAGATGGCGAGAAAAATCTTCTGAGAATTCTGACTTAAACTGTTCCCATAATTGAATCAGTGAATTTGGATTGCAAAAGACACATATGGACGAAAACAGTTGTCTCAGTTTAGGTGGCATTTTAAAACCACATGCTTCAGTTAAACAATGTTGCCATTCATCATCATCTTCTAATAAATTTCTAGCACGTCAGGCACCCTTGAATGTTTCATGGACAGTATTCTCATACGTCCTTAACTCCTCGAAAGACTTGGCACCGGGAACATGACAAAGCAACATACGAAGATCGAATCGCTCAATATCCTTTGGGCTTAGAATACATCCTGATACTATGAAGACACCTAATGTAACACGCCTTTGCCACACATATTGCCTTTCCATACAAAATGCTTTGGAATTTCTGTATAGAGATAGATGTTTGCTGAAGGATCAGACCTGTTAAGTAGAAACCAAGCAGTGAGCATGGTGTCTTTATTTCTTGCTCTTTTTAAAGCTTTACGTTTGTCCGCTTCCCTAAAATACAGAGATTGCATGTCTTGTACATGCAACAGCAATCTAATAAAAAAAAAATAAAATGCGAGCAACATTTGGTCCCATCCGCGACCGAAAACAACAGCCATTTCCAAATGGTTAAAAATTGTAATTTAATAGATTACAATGACCATTTGGAATTTTTTTAATAATCGAATAAATGTGGTGACAGAGTTTGAACTCTGCACTGCAAAGACCAGCACATTCTTTAAATGAGGCTCGGGACGATCCACCCCAACCTCTGAGTCAACGAAAAAACTGCTGAACTTACAAAAAACTTGTGAGAAAGATAGAGATGACTTTTACTTTTACTTTTACTGCCCGAGAGAGACTGCTCAGACTAGGAAGTGAGTCTGTAGAGCATAGATTGTCCCTCCCGGTCCCCTTTATTGAGGTCTAAAAAAAAAAAAAAAAAAAAAAAAAAAAAAAAAAAAAAAAAAAAAAAAAAAGGTTACAAATTTCAGCCGAGGCTGAGCCCGCCAATACGCGCGACAGAGGGCGGAGTGGTATATATAAGATTTAAAAAAAAAAATGTTACATTAGCAAGCTTTGTGAAACAAACATAAGGACATTAAATAATGCAGTGTTATACAAAGTTAGACAATATTATACAAGTTGCTGCGAAACAACATTGGGTACTGAATAAGGGAGAATCAAAGTCTCTGTCTCAGTGATGGAGTAAAACTGAAAGGTTACATAAGAAGTTGAAGATGTTTTTAAGCTTTGAGAGCAAAATCGGGCGCGATAAAATATTTGCTAACCAACCAACTGGAAGAACAGGAGGACGGCGGATATGCCAGCGAGCTGTTAAAGGACAATTATAGAAATAATGAGAGGCAACAGCATCATCACCGCACTCACATAGAGGAGAAAGGGCTCTTTTGAACTTGAAGAGGTATGCTCCAAAAGGACCATGACCGGTAAGGAAAGCTGTGGTGGATGGAGTGAGCAGCAGAAGATCCAAAGTTACCACTGGGACAAGATCATAGGTATATCTACCCTTATCTGAGTAGTCCCAGTAATCCTGCCATTTTTTCATAAAATGAGCGCGTAGATGTCTTTTGATGTGTGAGTGCGGTACTGGAAGTGAAAAATCAACTGATGGTTTAGCAGTTGCCTCCTTTGCCAACATATCTGCCGTTTCATTTCCCAGGATACCCTTATGGGCTGAAACGTGGCTTAAATAGGTTTTCCAGAGAAGATTTTTGAGAAGTGATTTAATCTCAGTAACCTGGGGATTTGTTGAGCCAAACGAACAGATAGCCTGCAGGCTTGAAAGACTATCGCTAAAAACTGGAATTAAAAAATTTTGGTTTTGTTGAGAAATCCACTCTAAAGCTTTAAAGATGGCAAAGAGTTCGGCTTGGAAAATGGAATTATTGTTATCCAGCCTGCAAGACCAACGATGAGTCACTTCACTCCCTTTCGTAGCGCAGAAAGCTGCACCTACTCCGGTAACAGTGCGTGAGCCATCGGTGAAGACCATAACATTTTGAGTGGGAGAGTAAGAATTTATAGTCGGGTTTACTTGTAGGTGGGAAGTCTCATCTGCCGGATGAAACTGCCAGCCAAGAGTCTTACGCTGAATCATCATTTGTGGAAAAAATTGCTGTGAGATAGCTTCATTCTCCAAATGGATGATGTTGCTTTTAGTGAACTCATATTTAATGGTAATGGAAATGGGAGGAATACCTGTCAAGATATTGAGAGCATCACTGGAAATGGTTCTATATCCCCTAGAAATTTGCAAGAGAAACATCCTTTGTATAGAAACTAATTTATTAAGTGCTGCTTTTGTAAGATTTCCCCCCCAAATAGATGCTCCATAGGTGATAATTTTTTCAACAATAGTAGAGTACCAAATTTTTAGCATATGGCTTTTAATACCCCAAGATTTAGTGGTTAATCTTTTTGAGTTATGATAAAATTTTACTAGTTTGATTTTAAGGTAATTAATATGAGAGAACCAGTTCAAGTGCTCATCTATTGACAATCCTAACAATTTAAGGTTAGAGACATGATGGACGCTAGTGCCATTTATTCTGATGGTGGGTTTCCTTTTAAGTTTATAAGGTTTTGCAAATGTTAGGGCTTGGGATTTATTAGTGGAAAGTTGCAGGTGCAGTGATTCCAGCAGCTGACAGAAAATTGGGAGAGCAAAAGCAGCCTCCAACTCCAAGTCCAGACGCCGAAAACCAGAGAAAATAAAGCTGAAGTCATCCGCGAACGCAAAAAGCAAGTAACCAAGTTTTTCGAATTCTGAGAGAATAATATTAGCTATGAGGAGCCAAAGAATTGGCCCCAGGCAGGAACCTTGTGGACAACCCTTTCTCTGTGGGTGGATAGAGATTCCTGCTCCCCAGTTAACAAGAATGCTTCTCTCAGAAAGATAAGAACGAATGACTCCAGCAATATTACCCGGACAATTTAGAATGCTAAGTTGGAGGAGAATGTCTCTCCACTCAACATTGTCGAAAGCGCCTTGAATATCAAGAGAGACCAGGGAAGTGTATTTGCCTTCACTAATTTTAAAAGCACAGGAAGTCAAGATTTCGGAAAGAGCTTTTTCACATGATCTGCCCTCTCTGAATCCAAATTGCCTATTACTTAATAACTTGTTTGATTCGAGGAAAATAATAAGACGTTTAGCTATTAATTTTTCTAGTAATTTACCTAACACCGGAAGCAGGCAGATCGGGCGATAAGAGCTGGGTTCAGAGGGAGTCTTCCCTTGCTTAAAGAAATATACTACTTCCCCTTGTCTCAAAGTTAGAGGAAAATAATGGAAAGAAAGACAGAGATTGGCCCATTGGGTAAAAATCTCTGGTAATATATTAAAGGAACGTTTGAGAATTCGGAAATCAATAGAGTCAGCACCAGGAGCTTTGTTATCCTTGAATTTGCCAAGTGTGGCGCGAAGTTCCGCATTAGAAAAAGGCTTATCAGAGTAATTCGAAAATTTAATGTCAAGATTATTGTGGTTAGGATAGACTGTTTCACCAAAAAGATGTTTGGTAAGAAATTCGAGATTATTACGTTTCGACGAGAAGCCCGAAGGTCGCTCTAGGATGATTTCATCCGGAGTGAAGAACTTCCCAGAAAAGAATTTTTGTGCAACACCAAAGGGATTCTTCTGGTGCGAACAAAAGGACCTCCAAGCTTCGCTTTTGGCATCAAGAATAGACCGTTTGTAAATGGCAGCTTGTTTGTTGTATGAGGATTTGAATTGTTGGATAATTTCAGGGGGTGAATTTAGCTGTTTCAAATTTTTAAGTTTTTTACGCAAAGCTGTTAGTAAATTACGTTTTGATTTTAATTCCGGAGACCAAAATGTAAAAACAGGTGCTTTGCGAAGATTTTTAAGGCGGAAGGTGGCTCGTATCGCCGTTTTTATTGTGTCTATTAGCAATTCTGTAAATATATTAAGCTCTTCTGTGTTAGTTATAGAATTCAAAGTCAAATTAAGTGTGTTTCGTTTGGATTTTAGAATTTTATCAATTTTTTTATAATTTCCAAATTTTGTATTGTATCTGCGTTGCGTGACTAAAAGAGGAGTAGTTTGAAGAGAAAATTCAATGAACTTATGATCAGAAAATGTGTGTGTATCAACAACTTGCCAGTTACGAATAAAAGTAAGTGCAATAGGATTAACAAGAGTATGATCTGGGAATCCTTTTGCCACGATTGTGCCCGATTTATTTCTTTTAATGAATGTATGTTTACGGTTGTCAATATTAGAGATTGCGAGGTTGTTAGTGACGAGAAATTCAATGAAACTCTCCCCCCTAGCGTCCTCTCTGGGACTTCCCCAGAGCGGAGAGTTCGCATTAAAATCACCACCACATAAAAAAGGTCTTCTTTGAGTAATTAGGTGCTGCCACAATCATGTTTAATCTAAATGTAAATACCCCATCTGTAAATACCTCATCCATATATTCAAGAACATTAAAGTTTAAGATTCCCTCAAGAATCGGCCTGGACTAATTACTTCTAAACACCGACCACAGTGTACATTTATTCGTCAAAATCAATGTGCATTAAATTTCTACAGATTGGAGACTGTCGACCGGGATTTACATGCAAAGTGTGGATTTAACGTGTACGAAAAATTTTCTGATGTCTAAAGAAATTCTGATGTCCTTAAGTTGAATGATGTTCTGAAAAGGAAAGGAAAAATGTTGCTTTCATCGAATGTTCCGTGAATTACTGGAAAGAGAAAAAAGAAAAAGGAAAATTCTCATGCAGGAGGAAAGATAAAAAGAGTTTTCTGTCTTGTGCGTCGATAAAGTCCGTTAATGAAGGGAAGAAAAGTTTCAAGCTTTAAGTGGTTTCTTCGAGTCACGTGTTTTGGCGCTTCGTAAATTCATCGAAGGATTGAAGTGAAGGTGTTCTGTGATGAATCGTTTGTCAAAATGCATCTGATAAAGTTTTAATAGGTCGTTTCTAGTATTCGAGAAGAAAATATACGCTGACCAAAATAGTGAGCGGTGAAAGTTTTTTCCCGTCTTATATGACGAAAGGTTTTCTTTTTTTTTTCCTTTTCTTTTGTTGAAATGGGGAAGTGCGTTTTTTATTTTTCCCCATAAGTGCTTGAATTGTGTTAATAAAAGTTGTTCAGTGATTTTTCTGTTGTGTACGCCAGAAGAAAAAGCATATTTAGTAATTTATGCAGAAGTGGATTTTTTTTTGTTCTGCACTTTTTTTAATAAAGAAATAAGGCACTTGCTTAGACGTGTCTGCAAAGAGGAAATATAGGAAGGTGGGTTTTTTTTTTTTTTTTTTTTGCTTCCTAATGATATACATGATCTTAGATTCCTAATACATGATTATTTTTTGGCTTCTTTCAGAGAAAAGTGTTTTAACGATATCATTTTTTTTTATCTTGTTATTTTTTTGTGAAAAGAAAGGAATATATATTCTGTGAGAATATTTAGAGGGAAGCAAGTTTTTATAAAATTGGTATTCAATAATTATTTTTTTGTATTGTTATATTGTGAAGAAAATATATATATTTATTTTTTTGTGGAAAAATCTAGTACAAAGTAAGTCTATTTTAGAAAACTGTTAATATTATTATATATATAGATATATTTGATTTATCGGGTGCTTATATATTATTGATTTATATTAAGATATTTTATTTATGTGTTAATTGGTTAGATATAATTATGGCACGCTTAATAAGGTCTAAAAAGATCGATCTAGTTACTGCGGTAATCGAGTTAGGTTTAAGTCCACCAGATGGTGCTAATAAAAGTCAACTGACTGATTTAATTTTAAAATCCGAAGGGTATAATGAGGATTTAGTAAAAAAATTGCTAGCAGGGATTATAAGCGAAAGGGAAGAGAAAGAAAAAATGTTGCAACAAAAAGAAATCGAAAATCGCGATTTTGAGTTAAGAAAATTACAATTGGAAAAGACACAAAATACCCAATTGCATAATCCAATATCTACAATCGCCGGAAAGGGTTCCGATGTTCTAAAATTGCTAAATAGATATAATAATGAGGAAGAAATTAGCATTTACTTAACCCTTTTCGAACGGCAAGCAAAGCGTCTTGGGATAGGAAAAGATGAATGGGTTACATATCTGCTGGCACTGTTACCGCTTGATATTGTTAGTTTAGTAAATCGTGAGAGTGAAGAACTATCCAGTGATTACGACTGTGTAAAGAAAATACTTTTAAGACGTTTCAAACTTACACCAGAGCAATTCAGGCAAAAATTCCTTTTACATAGAAAACAAAATTCAGCGTCATGGAAAGATTTCTCATTTGAAATCACAAATTTTCTGAATGAATGGTTGTCGGGATTACACATATCAACGTTCGAAGAGTTAAAAAATATTTTAATCATTGACCAGATTAGGCGAAAATTGTCCCTAGAAATGAAGGAATACTTTTGTGACGAATTGCCGAAAATTACGAGTGTAGAAGATTTGACCAATAAATTGGATGATTTTGAAACCGCCAGAATTAACTTACGGAAAACTGAAATTAAGCCCCCAAACAGGGAATTTAGGAAACGTCAAGGTAGTGAAAATAATAGAGCGTTCCATCGAAATGACATTAGTCGCGTACCATATGAGAAAAACTACACACATACGCCCCAAAAGAATTTAAATACAAAATTCCGTTGTTTCAATTGCAATGACTGTTCCCACCGTTTTAGGGATTGCCCCCGAAAAAAAGAAAGTCCGGTCTGCTGGAAGTGTAAAATTCCTGGCCACAGGTCGGACCAGTGTACATATAATTCTCCTAAAAATGCAAATGCTGCCGTAAGCAATAACTCAAATCCGGTTGATAAAATAATAAAAAGCGTGGGGATTTTAGGGAAAAATATAAATACTTTAAATGATACAGGAAGTGACGTCAATATGTGTAGCAACGATACTTATACAGCCCTGGGATGTCCTAAAGTGCATGAAAATGATTTGGTTTTATCAGGTATTGGTGGTAGCCAAATTACACCCGCAGGATTTACGACCGTAAAAATTGAAATAGATGGTTACACAGTGAATGCAGATTTATGCGTCGTAAAAAATTTGAGCCATTCTATAATTTTAGGAAATAACTTTTTGAAACAGGTAAATTTCAATATGTCGGAAAAAGGATTACAGGGAAACGAAAATTGAAGGAAGTTAGGGTGAATTACGCAACTGCTTTCCCGCAAGAAACAATCATGACAAAAACCAGACGCGTCATCTGTCACACCCAAATTTCATGCGATGTTGCGGTCAGAAAAGCAAAACAATCACACGATAGAAAAAACGATTGCGACAGCTGAATTGGTGAGAAAGGAACAAACTAGTCAAAATGAAACAGCTTGCAACTTTAGTGAAAAAATTAACATGCAATTAAGCTCTGATAAAAATGGTTTGTTGGAAAATGAACAGTGTTCTGTCCCACAGTTAGACTCAGCGAAAACCACAGATATTTATTTAGCTGAGACAGCTAATTCTATTAATTTTCAGGAAGTTGAGCTAAACCATGTTACAAACAACACTATTAAGAAAGAGTTAACGGAATTGATCACTAATTATAAGCCAAACAAGGTTAAGGACTCAGAGTTAAAAGTAAATATAACATTAACTGATGATATTCCGGTTGCGCAACGACCGCGTAGGTTAGCATATCCAGAACAGGAATTTGTAGACAAACAAATGCAAGAATGGTTGGAAATGGGATTTATAACGGAGAGTAATTCTAATTATGCATCGCCTATTGTGTTAGCGAAAAAGAAAGATAATTCCTGGAGATTGTGTGTTGACTATAGACCCCTCAATAAAAAAATAATTAGAGATAATTTTTCTTTGCCAAGAATAGAGGACGTTTTAGATAACACTGAGGAAGCGAAGGTTTTCACTACATTGGATTTGAAAAATGGTTTTTTCATATAGACGTAGCAGAGGAGAGTAGGAAATATACAGCATTTGACACGCATAACTTCCAGTACGAATATTTAAAGCTTCCATTCGGATTATCGATTGGCCCGCAGAATTTTCAGAGATATATTCAAGCTGTTTTTAAACAGTTAATTAAAGAAAAAGTAATATTAATTTACTTAGACGATGTCATAGTACTTGCGAAGACTGAGGAAGAAGCGCTTTTAAAACTGAAACGCGTCCTAGAAGTTGCATCGGATTACGGACTTGAATTTAATTTCGCAAAATGCCAATTCCTTAAACGGAAAATTGAATTTTTAGGCTATATTATCGAAAACGGAACTACAAGGCCCTCGGAAGCCAAAACTTTGGCAGTAAAGAATTTTCCTGAACCCCGCACCCTTAAATAATTACACAGTTTTCTGGGTTTAACTTCTTATTTCAGAAAATACATCCCACATTATGCAACTATAGCGAGACCTTTAAGTGACTTATTAAAAGCGGGAAATACATTTAAATTTGGAATCCTCGAAAAACAAGCTTTTGAGACTCTTAAAGAAAAACTAGTTAACCTCCCAGTATTGCATACATTCCAACGAGGCGCTAGACTAGAATTGCACACTGATGCAAGCGCCATAGGTTTTGGTAGTGTCCTACTACAAGAAGATGAAAACAAAAACTTACATCCTATTCATTATATGAGCCGTAAAACTACACCTACTCAAGCAAAATATTCGAGTTACGAATTGGAAACACTCGCGGTAATAGAATCGGTTAAAAAATTCCGAAACTACTTATTAGGCACGAAATTTAAAATTGTGACAGATTGTTCTGCGCTTCAAAAGACAATGAACAAAAAAGACATTACGCCAAAAGTAGCCAGATGGGCTCTATTCTTACAGGAATTTGATTATGAAATTGCCCACCGATCAGGATCCCAAATGAAACATGTAGACGCATTGAGTAGAAATACAGTACTAATAGTTACCCGATCACAGGATGAATTAACATTAAAAATAAAGAATGCACAACAAGAAGACGAACACATACAAGCGATAAAAAAATTAATTGAAAAAAAATGAAAGTTCAGAATATTTTATAAGAAACGACATCGTATACAAATATGAAAATGATAGAGAGCTTCTGATGATTCCTACCAATATGCAAAAGGAAATAATACGCGATGTTCATAACAAAGATCATTACGCAGTGGCTAAAACTGAAATTATTTTAAAAGAAAATTATTTTATACCCCAATTAAGAAAGCAAATTCAAAGTGTCATTGCCAACTGCATAGAGTGTATACTTTGCAATAAAAAGCAAGGAAAAGGAGAAGTTCTGTTAAACCCGATCCCCAAACAAAGTATACCCCTCGAGAGCTATCACATAGATCACATTGGTCCCATGCCTTCTACAAATAAAAATTACAATCATATTTTTACTGTTGTGGACGCATTTACTAAATTTGTTTGGTTATATCCCGTTAAAACTACAGCCGCTAAAGAAGTCATCGATAAATTGACCCGACAACATGATATTTTAGGAAATCCACCTCGAATCATTACCGATAAAGGACCAGCATTTACCTCTGCTGATTTTGAGAAATATTGTAAGGAAGAGAACATAGAGCATGTTCCCATAACAACAGGGATACCTAGAGGAAACGGTCAAATAGAGCGAATGCACAGAATTCTTATCCCAATTTTAGCAAAACTTAGCGTAGAAGACCCTACTAAATGGTACAAATTTGTCGCGCCCGTACAACGCATCATGAATAGTACCGTATCGAGGAGTACAAAATTTACACCTTTGGAATTACTGACAGGAACGAAATTGCGGCAGAAAACAGACCTGCAAATCAAAACGCTGCTAGAGGATGAGGAATTAAATTCGTTCATATCGGAAAGAAATTCGAATAGAGAAATAGCTAAGCAAAACATACTAAAAATACAACAGGAAAACGTGAAAACGTATAACAAAAAGCGAAAAAAGGCCAACACATATAAACTCGGTGATTTGGTGGCCATTCAAAAAACACAGTTTGGAACAGGTACCAAACTAAAGCCTAAGTTTCTTGGTCCCTATGAGATTACTGCAGTAAAAAGAAACGATCGCTACAACGTGAGTAAAGTTGGACACCATGAGGGTCCAAATACGACCTCGACGGCTGCAGATCACATGAAGCCTTGGACTTCTACTGTCTAAGACGAAATATTTGAGCTTTAAGTGATTTTTGTGTTTTTTATTTTTTTTTTTAACTGTGTGTTAGTGATATCCTTTTTTTTATAACTATTATAAATAAACTGTGGAAAAGAACTGCTTCCAAGTGACAAGCAGGAAAACTTTATTATTTTCCTAACTCTAAAAATAATGATCAAGGACTGAAAACTTTGGATCATCAGTATTTAGTGGTTGTTTTTGCTATTATTTTGTTTTATATATTGTTTGTGAATTTTTTTTTGTGTGTATATTATACGTTCTGGAAAAAGTAGTCCAGTACCAGTCAGGTATATAAAGGAGATGGGTGACTGGGAGGACCCAGCCCTGTCAGGTAGGCCTAATTGTGGTGACAGAGTTTGAACTCTGGCCTGCAAAGACCAGCACATTCTTTAAATGAGGCTCGGGACGATCCACCCCAACCTCTGAGTCAACGAAAAAACTGCTGAACTTACAAAAAACTTGTGAGAAAGATAGAGATGACTGTTGGTTGCTCGTGAGAGCAGACGTGTTGAAACGTCGCTGTTCGACCGAATACCGGGTCACGGACCTGAGTAAGGCGGGCTATCGCCACCCTGTTATAATTATCATGTTTAATCTAAATGTAAATACCCCATCTGTAAATACCTCATTCATATATTCAAGAACATTAAAGTTTAATTTCCTTAAGAATCGGCCTGGACTAATTACTTCTAGACACCGACCACAGTGTACATTTATTCGTCAAAATCAATGTGCATTAAATTTCTACATAAATAAAAATCGAAAGCAGTTCCACCGAATCATTCACAGATCGCGACAAATCACCTTCGTAACAAAATTTAACCGAAAAATCTAAATTTCGTCCACCAAATTCCGTCGCATCCTCTTCAACAACAGATCGCAAAGATCAAACTTCAGACGACCAAAACCTTCATCAATAAACTCTCCAAGTCCCGTTTCGAAAAGAAAAACAGTTTACAAATCGAAAGCAGTTCCACCGAATCACCCACAGATTGCGACAAATTACCTACGTTGAGTTTAATTTTACCCGGTTAGAATCGACGGATTGTATAACGCCGTGGCTAGTGGATTGGAGCCCCTCGAGACATGACTTTTTACTATCAATCGATTAAACATTAGATTGTTTCCTTTTTCGCGTTCGTCTTTTATTCTGTAATCGATTTTCATGGGCTACATAATCAGTTGAAGACATCGATTTTTGCTTTGCAAGAAGATTTTCATTTCGGCGTCGCTCTTTGGCTTTGGATTTTTCCATATCTGATAATTTGCGCCTACCCATTATGTAACTTTTTCAATTTTTAACGATTTTATGCATTTCGATTACCTATTTAAACAATTTTTAACGATTTTATGCCCTTCGATTACCTATTCAAATAAAAATTCTTCTAAAAGTAAAGAACATCGTTGAATTTCGTTAAAAAAAAAAATAAAATGCGAGCATCATTTGGCCCCATCCTCGACCGAAAACAACAACCATTTCGAAATGGTTAATAACGTGGGACTTGTCCTGCATGGGCTTTTCAAGAAGTGGCCACATTGCATCTGGTGACGAAACATATCATTCATTTAAGCGTGGCGCACGTAATAAGTATATCTCGAAAAATATTTTTCTACTACTGTGCATTTTTTTTTAAAGAAATTTAATTTATTATGTTGCTATGGCAGCAGACGTTATAAAATGATATCTTTGGAATAAGGGATTAAATAGAATAAAAAGTTTTGTTGATGTTCATGATAAAAAGTTTTCTTTATTTTTAAAATAAGGTAATAATTAAGCGCAATTAAATAATCTCTAATTATTTGCATGCGAGTTAAAAGAATTATCGTAATACCCGCTACATCTTCTTACTATTGCAGCGTGGCCTACGTAATGTGTATATCTCACATTGCAGTAAACATTTAGAACTGGTTTGAACTCGCACGATTACGGATTGAACATAAAAAAAGGCAAAAATTCATCAAAAATATAAAATAAAATAGAAAAAAAATCTATTTAAAATTTTCGAATTTTTTGCCCCAATCGTTCATGGGCCTCCTACCAGCAACCCGTGTGCAAAATTTCGTAGCATTGAGCCCTTTGGTTTCCGAGTTTTTGTGGTTACAAACATACGCGCACAGATTTTAATAGTATAGACTAGCTGTTTAACCCTTTCTACGGACGGGTGTTCATGAATTTAATTCCATAACCAAAATTAAAAATAAAAATCTGCACAACCAAATTAAAGTTTATGAATATAAAAATGTGTTATGTCCATTAAAAATCAGTAATTATACAACCAATATGAAATATGTATGTACACAAAAAATCAGGTATGTATTAAAAAATAAATAAAAGTAAGTGGTTGCACAACCAAGTTAAAGTTGGGAATATAAAAATCAGTTACAAAGTCAATATTTACACAGCCAAACAAACATTTGTAAGAAAAAATAAAACTTACATCGTGACTGCAAAAAAATGGAAAAAATTATTTTAAAATGAAAAATCTTTGCACTGTTTTCCACGTCACCAATGAGGTAAATTGCGGTAGACTCGTTTTTTTTTTTTTTTAGTGGGTATTTACTCTACCAAATTAAAGTTTAGGAAATCAGTTATAAAGTCAATATTTACACAACCACACAAAAATTTGTAAGAAAGAATGAAATGTACATAGTCATTAAAAAAAAACCCTGAAAAAATTGAAAAACCTTCTTTTAAAATAAAAAAAAACTTTCCATTGTTTTCCACGTCATCCACGAGGTAATGTTCAGTAGACTCGTTTTTGTTTGTTTGTTTGTTTTTTACAATACAGCAAAATAGTTGCGACTTAAGATAAAACTTCACGGAAGACAATGTTTCGTGTAAATACCTTATCAGACTGTGAAAAAAGTTTTTCTTGTTTTGGTCCGTCCTTGACCCAAACACGTACACATCCTCTAGAAGTTGCTCTTGAAAAGGCTACATACAACATCCCATGTGAAAAAACTGAATGGATCAATAGATTCCAACTTTTTTTCAACTTTGACCCTGGGATTTATTGATAGTAATAGCAAAGGCGATCCTAAGTGGAAACTGACGGCGGCGTAACTGGAAAGGTAAACTGGTATCCGACGGTGTAAGCAGGATCCTCGCTATGAAAACACGGGTGCCTCTCCTTTGTCCTGTCAAAATTTCTGCATCTATAACATTTTGCGACAACCTTCTGCTTATTAAACGTGTTCCATTAAGCTGCTACCAGATTCACCAACTTTTCGAGCAACCAACTTTTCAGCCGATTTTAACCCCAACTTTTTCCAATTCAAAGGGAGAAAAAGGTTACAATTGTCGTTGCTAAAGTTGGAGGAAAACCAGTACAACTAGTACCAGCCGTCAATATGTATCGCCTTTTCGTATCAATCGCTTATCTCTGATTCGCTGAAATGTTGAAAGGTGGGGGGAAAAGTTGCGGCTAGCACAGACTTTTTTGAGATGGAGATAAAAAGTTGGGGGATATTGCTGTTTGCTATCACACTATGTGTCGAGACAATATTTCGCGAAAAGTTGGAGGAAATCAAGAGTTGGCTCAAAAATTGCTCGAAAAGTTGGTGAATCTGATAGCAGCTTTACAGAGACCACTGGACGGATTCATGTTCCTAAGCAACATAACAATAACGCCAACTTTATGATTTAACTGATGTGGTGACATTCCAGAAGGTGTTAAACTATTGATGAAATCCATCTGCAAATTGTTTTGTTCTTCTTCATCATCACAAAAAATTGTACTAAAATAACTACTAAAATATTACACTAAAATAAGTTTTGACTTCGCCAGCAAGGGCGGCGCCAGAGGGGGGACCGGGGGGGGGCATATGCCCCCCCGTCGGCACACCTGGCCCCCCGTCGGGGCCAAATTTAATCGTCGTCGGGGAAATTTTTTTGACTTGAGTGTTGAGTCCTGCATCGGGTCGGATAATCCGATTTTTACTGCACACGACCCGAGTCGTGTCGAGTCTGGTGCAAGTTAATTTTTTATAAAAAGATCTTAGGTTAGTTTATAGAAAATGCGACACACGGAATAGCAAGGCGCTGATTTTTTTTTGCTTTGAAGTCGGATTGGCTTGGCTATATTTTTTTCGGTTTCGGGATGAGTTTTGATTCTTACGCGTCGGTTTTGTTTAAGTTGATTTTTCAAAAAAGTGCCCAGAATTATATCTCAAATTAGAGTCCTGCATCGATTCAGGTTGCCCGATTTTACCTACATCCGACCGGACCGACGGCTCGGATTGAGGATAACTTTTTTCGTTGTGGTTGGGTTCGGTTTCGGATTCAGATGGGTTTGGGGTTGAGTTTTGAGTACGAGCAATGTTGCCAGGTGTGGAAATTCCGGAATTTATGTGGAACGTCCCGAATTTCCGTCAAATTTTTACGAGTTTAATTCAAATTAAAATTGTATTCCTTAGTCTGATACGAGAAAATTTAAGAATTTAACCACATGTCGGTTAAAGGCTGTTGTCTCAACGGCCGGATGTTACCGAAAACCTTATACATTTTGTCTAGAGCTCATTCATGTGCGGTCCTGTTTATTCGATTGACCGCAAACTTACGCGCCTATAAGAAATACGATTTCAAGAGGAGAGAGAGGACGTTTAAATTCATCTGCTCGCTTCGATCTTCTCATTAAAAAGCGTAGGGTAAGTATTTTTATAAATGAATGAGTTAATAAAAAGTGAGTTTTGTATAATTATTCAAGCAAACTTAGTATCAAACTAAAAATTAATTCCTTCTTTGTTCATTAATTTCAATATACAGTGAGTAGAGTCTCATTTTATGGATATTAATCTCCATTTAATATATAGAAGAGAAATGGAAGGTATAAATAAGAAAATAATTATATAGATGTATAACTTCATTGTAAACTGCGGGAAGATGTGTATATAGCAACTACTAAAATCTTGCATCGGGTCAGTTAACCCGATTCTACCCGAACGTGTTGGCCATTGGCTCTAAAATTTTGCTGCGGATCGGGTTAACTAGCGTTTCCATTTTCGGGTTGCCTCAGATTAGAGTTTTTGTTTCTTGGGAGTCGATTCGAGTATACCAAATTTTTCCAAAGAAAAGTCCGTCCGACGAGACATCCGAGAGGTTCTGTGCTCTCGAAGCTGGTAGACGGGAGGTGTTGGGTTTGAACCCAATCGCGTCCGTCGGCCCAATCATTCGGAGTTTTCTCCGAACCTTGGATTTCCATGCGTAAATACGAATTAGGATCCCTTAGAAAGACCCCCCCCCACACACACACACACACGGAGTGCACTCCCCCCTCGGGCCCATATCCCTTGAGTAGATAATCGGCAGTCAAAAATCAACCCAACCCAAAGAAAAGTCCAGATTATTGTTTCAAATGATAAAAAAAATACTTGAATATGAATAAGTAAATATATGCATTCATTTCTTGAAATATAAAATTGATTTTAGAGATATGATTGCAAACTATTTTCCAGAATTGTTTTACATTTAGGACTGATTTTTTTTTCTTCATTTCATGCTTAGGATCAAGTTGCAGGTTCGAAAAAAAATATTTTGTCGATTTCGGGTCGGGCATAACTCGAACCGTGCAGGTTTGTAATTAACAATTCGTGTTTAGGGTCGTAGGTTCATATTTAGAAATTTAAAAAATCGTGTAAAACAGAATATCGACTTACTTGATAATTTAAACTTGATTGTATTGTTATACTGAACAATTTTAATTAATAACTTAGTTATACTTTGTAGAGTTCTGTATTGTCCCAAATTTCCATGTTTGGGCTCGGCCCGACTAGTAGAAAGAAAAATTCAGCCCGGCCCGGTATAAAAGTTCAAACTTCGGCCCGGCCTGGTCCGTACAAAAACAGTAATGGCCCGACCCAGTATAAAAATTAAAAGTTCGGTCCGAGCCCGGCCCGGAAAAAAGTTAAAATCTTGGCCCGAGTCCGACGGAATTTTACGTCGATTTTGTTAAAAGGAGTTCTGACCAAAAATACTTATTTTAGTTCTTTTTTCATGTTTATAATTTTCATTTTAAAGAAGGTTGCGATATACATTTTTTTAATGAATCTCTATTTGTATGTTAATATTTCAGCTATAATTAATATCGTTAATCAAAAAATTATGTATTGGAGACTTAAAAATCTGAAAAATGCTATACAGTAAAATCTTCTAAGACATCGCATAGGAAAGAAAAAAAAATGCGTTATAAACAAGTTCCCTTCTTAGCAGGTGTAAATGTATTCTTTTCTGACGTATTATTATATTCATTTTGCATGGATCAATAAATTTTTCCATATAAGACAGGATTCCATCCATCATAGGCTAGTTCTTTTTCACACGCTTTGCTGTATTTTAATATTAATTACCCTTGAAATCTACTATTCTTTAAAACGAATAAATTTTAATGTTTAACCCCTCACGGTCGCATTAAATTACGGTTTAAAAATTCAAATTGCTTATTGGCACCACTTTTTTGAAAAAGAAACATTCACCTTATTTAATGGCAAGTAAAATGATACCATAATAAAGCCAATTACACCGTTTAATAAAACTGGTGGGAATCAAACAATTTGAATAAAAGCCACAGCCTGTGAATATCACGGGAGCGAGAATTAAGGGGTTAATTGTAGAATAATGTCGATTTAAAAATATATACACTTTTTGCAAAAATTTTTGGCCTGGGCCAAATTTTACTGATTTTTGCACCGACCAGGCCATGCGGAGACAATGATTTCCAGGTTGGATCGAGACGGGACTGAAAATATCGGTTTATGAAGACCTAGGAAGAATGAAACCTGCCTCATCTCGGTACGAAAAAAAGAAGTTAGGCCCGACCCGGCCAGAGTGCCATGAATGCAAATAGGACCGAGCCCGGCCCGTGCAGACCTCTAAACTTTGGCTGTTACAAAATAAGCATGAATTTAAAGATTTTTTTTATCATCAACATGACTTTGTTTTATGATTGAGTTGATATTAAGGAACTTTTACATTCTTATACATATTTCACATTCTTTTACATACTTATATTTTTCTTCAGAATTTTATATTTCAGTTTTAATTTCAGATTTAAATTCTGTATCTTATCAGAAGTTAGAGGACCATGCTGTCTGGTTTCAATCAATATACATTCTAAAAAAAATACGTGATTTGAAGGTGTTTCTTCAATTGCTTTTATTATTATTATTAAAACACGAAAATTCCTGTTTTGATTTGCCCATCCCCCCCCCAAAAAAATATATATATATATATATATATATATATATAATTATTAAGCTCACGAAAAGTTCGCGAACTGAAGCTCATTTTTTTTTTTTTAATTTTTCAGTCAGAACACGAAATTTTCTTCAAATAATAGAAAAAATTGTTCCAACCACAGACGCGTTCCGGCAACTTGCTGCCTGTGCTTTTTACGTTTGAGGAAATGTTTTCTTGAGTGAGTACGTAATAATAATTGCGCTTTTTCTTAAACGGCTGAAAGGCAAAATAATGAAAAAATAATAAAACGCGGTATTTGTAAAGTAAGCATTATTGTCATAAAACTACTGTTAATTATTTAGAAAACTCTAGTTCGACTAATTTCACACCATTCCTTTATGAATAAAGTATAGTTCACTTACATTCAATACGATGAAAGGAAGCTATTTAATACAGCAACCTCTTAAGATAGAACGACAAAGAATTGGAAGAACTTTCCAATTTAGACAATCTTAGCCTGTTTTAGCCAATATTACGAAAATTTTCAGTTTAAAGCATTATTCCATTACACTGGTTCCGTTTTAACAGGTTTTATTGTAGTGCTTAAAATGTCCCGATTTTGAAGCGTCTGTCCGGCTTTTTTTCTCTCTCTGTCCCGCTTTTTGACCTGACAACACTACTTACGAGCCAAGCTGGAATTAGCTCAATTTTACGAAAAGAATGTCTAAGTTATTGTTTGACATGAAAAATTATATCTTTAAATTTGGATGAGTCGTTTTACGTGTTTATTTTCTACATAAGATAGAATTAATATTACAGATACCATTAATATTGCAGACTATTTTTTGACAACTGTGTTAAATTATAGATCTTTTTTTGTGTCGAGTCGTGTTCAAGTTGAAGTGTTTCGGTTTAGGGTCAATAGAAAATTGCTGTCGGGTTCAGGTCAGGTTTTGCGTCAACGGAAATTTTTCGTTAGGTTTCGGACTGACTTTAAGGCTCCTGTCCCTGCCGGCGAAGGCACTCACGAGCTAATGCTAATCCTATAGGGAGATATTTTTCTAATATCTCGTTTGCATTTCGCATTTTTAAGTAATTTTTTTATTTTGCTTGCATAGCCGAGGTCCGTCTCTACATCGCGCCTTTTTTACTTTTTCAATTTTGGTTGCAGATATTTTTTAGAAAGACAGTTTCATTTTCAGAACCGGATTTGAAAGTGAATGTAACTTTATAAAAAATATCTGCGACCAAAATCGAAAAAGTAAAAAATGTGCGATGTAGAGACGGACCTCGACTATCCAATTAAAAAAAAAATTATTTAAAAATGTCGAAATGCAAACAAGTTATTAGAAAAATCCCTCCCCATAGGATTAGCATTAACTCGTGAGTGTCTTCGCCGGCAGGGACAGGAGCCTTAAGTTGAATGTTTGTGTCGGGTATAACCCAATCGGCGCAGGAATCTATTTCAGATGAAAAACTACGTCTTTGAATATGAATGACTCCTTGCATGTTTATTTTTCCACATAAAAGATAACATTAATATTGGAGATATGATTACAGACAATATATTTTTTTTAATAATTACATTATATTATGGATCAATTTTCTCTGATTCCGGGTTTCAGGTTGGGATTGGAATTAAGTATTTCGGGTTGCGGGTAGGCAGAATAAGTTTGGTTGGGTTCGGTACGGGTTACAGCTTTGTTTTAAATAAAATTTGCAGGGCTTCAAATTTTATTTATTACCCGAGAAGGACCGTAGTTAGGTGTAACGTTTAACTCCTAGTTTTCGCAATGACACTTTCACTAACAAATTTAAATAATTTTATTTTAAAATAATTTTTGGTCACTTTATGCATTTTTGATAGGGATTTGTCGACTGTTTTTTTTTTTTTTTTCAGTTACCTCCGACATTAAAATATATGGTCAGCTCAACCCAGCCGGAACACGAACCGCGTTTCGAAAAAAATTGGTTATCCACCTTACCTGATGCGCGACTCTTTGGTTCGACTCATAACCGGAGAAATGCTCCATACTTCGTCTTTCACGCACTGCTGTGTATATGCCCTATATGTGCACGTAAAATCTGTAATATTGAATGACCGCTTATTGAGAGGTTGCTGTGTGGAAGAAGAGTACGAAGCAGAGTTTTTCCTTTCGGGTAATGCTCAAAAGTGTGGAAACTCTTTCTGTCGTGGATTCGTCCGCCTATAAAGATTAGGTGATTAGTGAGGTGTTTCAAAAATAACATTAAGAGCTTTTTTTCACTTTATTTATCTACAATATTCTTTGACAAGCTTCAAAATTTATGTTTCGAGTAAAAATCGTTTGGCCCTCTGCAATTTATCTCTAATTTAAATAGCAGTATGAGTGTTAGAGACCTGCGCGTTTCGGGAATATGCCAAATCCGGACTCGAAAATTTTATGTTTTTCACGTGATTGATCAACATATTCCACCTGTTATTTCAAAAAGGGGTAAAAAGAAACAAAGAAATGTTTTATTGTTCATTTGCTCAAAAAAAAATTCTGAAGTATAAATACAGTCCCTGTCCGGCCGGAATCTACAGAAAAAATTGCAAGACCCGGATGTGTCTCGGGGGATAATGAAGTTCAGGCTTGGACCAACTTTTCAAAAGCTAAAGTTTAACCCGAGCCCGTACCGAATTTTCAAATAAAATTAAGCCAAGCCCGAGTTTAATGAAAGAAACTTTTACCGAGTTCGGGCTTCGGAACAGGCCAGGGCTCGTGGAAACATCTAATATATATTTTGAATTCGGCCCCACTGTCGGGGATACTGTGCCCCCCCCCCCCCCCCGTCGGGCAAGTTCTGGCGCCGCCCCTGTTCGCCAGGTACTTTTCGTAAAACATCCTCATTCAATCTCAAAGAATCCTCATTCTTGGGACACAAAATGTCTCTTTCCGAAAGATGATCAAGATCAATTTCAGGCGAACCAAAAATATCATCCACTATAGAATACTGCACTAAACATTCTGGAGGTATTTCAATAATATCTTCTCCGAGTTCATAATTATTAGTCAACCGATCATCCGCGAATGCGCCATTTCACGAAATCAAGTTCCTCCGGCTCCGTTCGCATATTTGTAACCAAATTGAACTGTCGAAATGTTGGCCAGAGAGAAGAATTCTTAATACAGCTTTCAAAAATGAGTGTTTTGTTTACATGTATAACCACAGGTAAAATCTGCCTCCAGTCACCTCCAAGAGTAAACATTTTGCCCAAAAATGGGACATCATTGCCATCCAAATCTCGCAGAAGTCTATCAACAGCATTCAAAGCATGAATAGGTGCCATGGTACATTCATCCCATATAATGAGCACCATTTTCAGTAATCTTCCTTCAGATGTATTTTGCCGAATTTTTGAAGCTGAATCATCTATTATGGGGACTTGTATTTTAAACTGAGAATGTGCCGTTCTTCCAGCTTGCAACAGTATCGATGTGATGCCTGTCCATGCAACAGGAATAGCAGTATGTCCCATTCCTCTGACGTAATGCAGCAAAGTATTGAACAGTAACGTTTTTCCTGATCCAGCAAAAGCATTGACAAAGAAAACCTTAGCGACAGTAGCATAATCATTTTGAATACTTTCAATAACAACATCAAAAATTATACGTTGTTCCGGATTTAGTACGTTTAACAATCGTTTTCCCTCTGCTTTTTCTTCCTGTAAATCATAGAAATCGCATTCCACAGAGTTCTCCAGGTTTGAGGGTTCAGGTAATTCAAGGTTCTGAAGTGTCATGTTGTCTTAAGATACAGTTTAGGAACAAATTGCATTTAAAAGTATTGAAACAAATTGTATTTCCTTTTCTATTTGACGGTGTCAAAACTGAAATTATGCGATATTTAAGAAGTCAAAATTTGCAACAATCATTATGGAACCCAAAATCTCTAATGCATGGAAAAAAGCAGTAAAACAGTAATCCTTTTTATGAATTCGGAACCATAGAAACTCACTTAAATATGAATTTGAGATCTTTAATATGAATTTCTAAAAAAATTAATGCAAAAGAAAACAGAGAAATATTAATTAACGTAAATTCTTCAAAAAAAAAAAAAAAACTAAACTGGTTAATTTGTAAAATAAATAAAAGTGGAATATGTACATCGTATATCTAGCACACACTAGTACATCATGTGAATTTGAAATTTTTTGGATTCCCACTCATTAAAATTCGGGCCAATGGGGAACTTTTAAACTTTTCAGGAAGTTTCCTTGAAAACTGGAAGACAGATTTTTAGCCCACGGAATGCTATTTCTTTCTCCCAGTTAATAAAGAGTCGTCGCCAAAAAATAACGTTACGTTGTATAAGCTAGCCGTAAAACAAAGCAGATGTATCATTGTACTGTTAAATACTCTACTGCATTTCTTTAAACTTCTAATCATCGCACATTTAAAATTTTTATACTGTCGTATTAGGAAAAAAATTACTTTTAAATTCTATTTGTTTGAAAGCTGCATCTCCATTTGTTTTTGAGATATTAATTTTTTTTTTTGTTTTTAGCGACATGTGTTTAATTTTGGCAACTCAAGTACTCCATTTCTGTTGAAAGTAAAGGGAAAATAGTTAGAAAATAGCAATTATATCTTTTTGTTGCCATTTTCTCATAAAAACTAAATTTAAATAAAACGTAATTAAATTACTTGTTAATTTGAAAAAATATAAATGAATTATTTCTGATAAAACATGGAGCTATTATAAACTAAATTTAATTTTAAGTATCTATATTAATACTGCAAACTAATGAAGGCATATCAATCATGAGATAGCCGATTTTTTTGGCCGAGTTTCTTGAGTGACGAAATTTCTTTTTTTTTTTGTATTTGTGTATTATTCAGGTATAGTGACGTCATATGCGTACTTTACGGTAGATGTTGTTTAATACTGGATCGCAAATGAGAAATTCTTCAGCGGATGCGGATGACTATATAAAATAAAATCGCGTGTTTTAAGTCTTAGTACTGAACTACAGTAGAGTCCCGCTTAACCGAGTTATTTTCTTCTGATAGACTGACGGCTTCTATTATTATGAAACAGCCATTATAAATGAAGTGTTAGGTGAAGATGAAAGAGCGGTCGTAAAAAGTTAGAACTCTGATTTTCTGGTCAAAATGGGGGGGGGGCGGCCTTTTTCTCCCATTCTGACCAGAAAATCAGAGTTCTAACTTTTTACAGCTGCTCTTTCATCTTCACCTAGCACTTCATTTGTAATGGCTGTTTCATATTAATAGAAGCCATCAGTCCATCAGGAGAAAAGGATCCATTCCAAAGGTATGAGTTCGATTAACTCTGATAATCGGGACTCTACTGTATATATAGTTAAATGCATATTTTTTTTCATCGGGGCGACACTAAATTCTGAAAAAGCAAAATTTCTGCTCTCTAGTTTTTTTCTTTCTTTCTTTCTTTTTAACAAAATTTTGAAGGAAAACAGCGGAAATCAGCCAAAAAAAAAAAAAAAAAAAAAAAAAAAAAAAAAAGTCCTTCCGGCCAGTGCCGGAAGGAAGAGGTAGCTTTCTTATTCCTTATTTTAAAAAAGCCAACTTATGTTATTCAAACACACGAAGCTCAATTTGGTGGGAACCGAATATAGGAGATTCAATACTAATTTTTATCAATACTAAATCATTATGAATGAGAATTTCGCGAAATTAGTCAGCTTTATCCAAGCTGCTTTTATTTAAAGTAACTTATATTTGGCTGCCAAATTCGGCGATTTCTTAAAGTGCCTGCCATTTTAAGACAACATGGTGGATGAGGCTAACCAGTGAACTTGGTCGAGACCTTAGTAATTGCTGTGATGCACATGCTCACTCACATCGGAATCGATTGATATATACGAGTGCTTTCGCAGGCAAAAAATCAGATTTTTCAAAATGTCACCCACATTAGATATTGAAATTGCTATATCTGAGCCATTTTTTAAGATAAGGACAAACAAAAAATGCTCCTGAATCCTTATATAAAGGTCAAATACTTAAGAGACCTTTTTTAATTTTTATTTTTTTTGCACCTCACTTTAAATATATATATTTTTAATTTAATGGCCGCCAATTTGAAACAAGATGGCTGATGAAGCTGGCCAGCGAACTTGGTCGAGATATTGATGTATACTATCCACATGCCTTCTTACATCGAAATAGGCCAATACGTGTGTTATCGCGTGACAAAAACAAGATCGTTTCAAAATGTTAGCCACGCTAGAAATTCAAAGTGCTATAATTCAACCATTTTTTAAGATATAAACAAAAGAACAAATTTTCAGATACAAAAACTGCTCCGAAATCTTTGTATCAAGGCCAAACACATAAAAAAAATCTTTTTCATTTTCCAATTTTTTAATACCTCATTTTAAATTTTAAATTATTTTTTTTTAAATGGCAACCCTTTTGAAACAAGATGGCGAATGAAGCTGGCCAACGAACTCGGTCGAGACATTGGTATGTACTATGTACAGACCAAGTTACACCCAAATTGGTTCATAAATACGCCTGATATCGCGTGACAAAAATCAGGTCGTTTTAAAATGTCAGCCACAATAGAAATTCAAAATGCTATAAGTCAGCCATTTTTTTAGATATTGACGAAACAAAAACTGTTCCGGAATCTTTGTATTAAGGTCAAACACATACGAAAAAATCTTTTTCATTTTCCAATTTTTTGGTATCTCATTTTAAATTTTAAATTTTTTTTAATTATTTAAATGGCCGCCATTTTGAAACAAGATGGCGGATGAAGCTGGACAACGAACTCGGTCCAGATATTTGTATGTACTATGTACACACCAAGGTACATCCAAATCGGTTCATAAATACGCCCGTTATCACGTGACAAAAATCAGGACGTTTTAAAATATCAGCCACGCTAGAAATTCAAAAGTCCTTCCGGCCAGTACCGGGAGGAAGAGGTAGCTTTCAAATTCCTTATTTTAAAAAAAAAGCCAACTTATATTATTCAAACACACGAAGATCAATTTAGTGGAAACCGAATATAGGAGATTCAATACTAATTTTTATCAATACTAAATCATTATGAATGAGAATTTCGCGAAATTAGTCATCTTTATCCAAGCTGCTTTTATTTAAAGTAACTTATATTTGGCTGAGATGTTGATGTATACTATCCACATGCCTTCTTACATGGAAATAGGCGAATACGTGTGTTATCGCGTGACAAATACAAGATCGTTTCAAAATGTTAGCCATACTAGAAATTCAAAGTGCTATAATTCAACCATTTTTTAAGATATAAACAAAAGAACAAATTTTCAGAAACAAAATCTGCTCCGGAATCTTTGAATCAAGGCCAAACACATAAAAAAATCTTTTTCATTTTCCAATTTTTTAATACCTCATTTTAAATTTTAAATTATTTTTTTTTTAAATGGAACCCTTTTGAAACAAGATGGCGAATGAAGCTGGCTAATGAACTCGGTCGAGACAATGGTATGTACTATGTACAGACCAAGTTACATCCAAATCGGTTCATAAATACGCCTGATATCGCGTGACAAAAATCAGGTCGTTTTAAAATGTCAGCCACAATAGAAATTCAAAATGCTATAAGTCAGCCATTTTTTAGGGTTTCGTTCATCTGACGAAACCCTATTCGTCTCGCTCCTCTGTCTGTCTGTCTGTCTGTCCGTCTGTCTGTCCGTCACAGAGCCCGTTCTCAGAAACTATACATGTTGGAGACATGAAATTTTGGGTACTTATAGCTGAGCACCTCACATCATACGACAAATCATAAAATTTTGAAAAAGTCGTACATTTAACCCTTTGGGCTCCCGCATGTGTATTTTAAACAATACTTTCTAAGTGAGTTCCTAATTAGTTTGGAGACGTGAAAATTTGCATACTTATAGCTGAACATTTCACACCAAACGACAAATCATAAGATTTTTAAAAAGTCGTACATTTAACTCTTTGGGCTCCCGCATGTGTATTTTAAACAATACTTTCTAAGTGAGCTCCTAATTAGTTTGGAGACGTGAAAATTTGCATACTTATAGCTGAACATTTCACACCAAACGACAAATCATAAGATTTTTAAAAAGTCGTACATTTAACCCTTTGGGCTTTCGCATGTGTATTTTAAACAATTCTTTCTAATTGAGCTCCTAATTAGTTTGGAGGCGTGAAATTTTGCATACTTATAGCTGAACACCTCACATCCAACGACAAATCATAAAATTTTGAAAAAGTTGTGCATTTAACCCTTTGGGGTCCCACACGGGTATTTTAAACAATTCTTTCTAAGTGAGCCCCTAATTATGTTGGAGACATGAAATTTTGGGTACTTATAGCTGAACACCTCACATCCAACGACAAATCATAAAATTTTGAAAAAGTTGTGCATTTAACCCTTTGGGGTCCCACACGTGTATTTTAAACAATTCTTTCTAAGTGAGCCCCTAATTATGTTGGAGACATGAAATTTTGCATACTTATAGCTGAACATTTCACACCAAACGACAAATCATAAGATTTTTAAAAAGTCGTACATTTAACCCTTTGGAGTCGCGCATGTGTATTTTGAACAATTCTTTCTAAGTGAGCTTCCTAATTAGTTTGGAGACGTGAAATTTTGCATACTTATAGCTGAACACCTCACATCAAACGAGAAATCATAAAATTTTTGAAAAAGTCATACATTTAACACTTTGTGCTCCCACATGTGCATTTTAAACAATTCTTTCTAAGTGAGCCCCTATTTAGGTTGAAATTTTGCATACATATAGCTCAACACCTCAGATCTCACGTCAAATAATAAATTTTGAAAAAGTTTTATGTTTAACCCTTTCAACTCCAGCTTGTGTATTTTAAGCCATTCTTTCTAATTGAGCCCCTAATTAAATTGGAGATTTGAAATTTTGCATACTTATTGCAGAACACCTGAGGCCAGGCGACAAATCATAAAATCTTGAAAAAGTCTTACGTTTAACCCTTTGAGCTACCACATATGTATTTGAAGCAATTCTTTTTAAGAGAGCCCCTAATTAAGTTGGTGACATGAAATTTTGCATACGTATAGCTGAATGCCTCAGACCACACGACAAATCATAAAATTTTGAAAAAGTCTTTTATTATTTAGCCCTATGGGCTCTAACTTGTGTATTTTAAGCATTTTTTCTAACCTGCGCCCTTTTAACCCAGGTAGAAATTTTCCAACTTTTGCCGACACCCCTTAGACCATTCTTTCATATTATGCACCATAGCCTTACATATTTTAGTTCCATTTTTTCCCGCCAGGTGCGCCTACTTATCTCGGGTGCTATGGGCCCAATCCCCTCGACTAATATATCTACGGATAGTATGTAAAACGGATTTTCGTTCGGATACAGGTTTGTTTAGAATCAAGTGAGCCCCCTGGTTTTGAAATATGGAACTAACAGATTTTTCAAAAGGATAAAGTGTTTTGAAAGGAATATTAAACGAAATCCTCTGTGCGATCTGTGATCACACTTACCCACTTGTTTAGATATAGACGAAACAAAAACTGTTCCGGAATCTTTGTATTAAGGTCAAACACATACGAAAAAATCTTTTTCATTTTCCAATTTTTTGGTATCTCATTTTAAATTTAAATTTTTTTTTAATTATTTAAATGGCCGCCATTTTGAAACAAGATGGCGGATGAAGCTGGACAACGAACTCGGTCGAGATATTTGTATGTACTATGTACACACCAAGGTACATCCAAATCGGTTCATAAATACGCCCGTTATCACGTGACAAAAATCAGGACGTTTCAAAATGTCAGCCACGCTAGAAATTCAAAAGTCCTTCCGGCCAGTGCCGGGAGGAAGAGGTAGCTTTCAAATTCCTTATTTTAAAAAAAAAGCCAACTTATGTTATTCAAACACACGAAGATCAATTTAGTGGAAACCGAATATAGGAGATTCAATACTACTTTTTATCAATACTAAATCATTATGAATGAGAATTTCGCGAAATTAGTCATCTTTATCCGAGCTGCTTTTGTTTAAAGTAACTTATATTTGGCTGAGATGTTGATGTATACTATCCACATGCCTTCTTACATGGAAATAGGCGAATACGTGTGTTATAGCGTGACAAATACAAGATCGTTTCAAAATGTTAGCCATACTAGAAATTCAAAGTGCTATAATTCAACCATTTTTTAAGATATAAACAAAAGAACAAATTTTCAGAAACAAAATCTGCTCCGGAATCTTTGTATCAAGGCGAAACACATAAAAAAATCTTTTTCATTTTCCAATTTTTTAATACCTCATTTAAATTTTAAATTAATTTTTTTTTTTTAAATGGCAACCCTTTTTAAACTAGATGGCGAATGAAGCTGGCCAACGAACTCGGTGGAGACATTGGTATGTACTATGTATAGACCAAGTAACATCCAAATCGGTTCATAAATACGCCTGTTATCGCGTGACAAAAATCAGGTCGTTTTAAAATATCAGCCACAATAGAAATTCAAAATGCTATAACTCAGCCATTTTTTTAGATATAGACGAAACAAAAACTGTTATGGAATCTTCGTATTAAGGTCAAATACATACGAAAAAAAATCTTTTTCATTTTTCAATTTTTTGGTATCTTATTTTCAATTTAAAATTTTTAATTTTTTTTAAATGGCCGCCATTTTGAAACAAGATGGCGGATGAAGCTGGCCAACGAACTCTGTCGAGATATTTGTATGTACTATGTACACACCAAGGTACATTCAAATCGGTTCATAAATACGCCTGTTACCACGTGACAAATATCAGGACGTTTCAAAATGTCAGCCACGCTAGAAATTCAAAATACTATAACTCAGCCATTTTTTAAGATATAGACGAAACAAAAACTGCTCCCGAATCTTTGTATCAAGGTTAAATAGATAAGAAAAAGTATTTTTTTTCAATTTTCAATTTTTTGGTAACACATTTCAAATTAAAATTTTTCTTAAAAATTTAAATGGCTGCCATTTTTAAACAAGATGGTGGATGAAGCTGGCCAACGAACTCGGTCGAGACATTGATATGTACTAGGTACAAACGAAGTTACATCCAAATCGGTTCATAAATACGCCTTTTATCGCGTGACAAAATACAGGACGTTTCAAAATGTCAGCCACGCTAGAAATTCAAAATGCTATAACTCAGCCATTTTTTAAGATATAGACGAAACAAAAACTGCTCCGAAATCTTTGTATAAATGTCAAATACATAAGAAAAAGATATTTTTCCATTTTCAATTTTTTGGTACCACATTTCAAATTTAAAATTTTTTAAACATTTTAAAAGGCCGCCATTTAGAAACAAAATGACGGATGAAGCTGGCCAACGAACTCGGTCGAGACATTGGTATGTACTATGTACATACCGAATTACATCCAAATCGGTTCATAAATTCGAGAGTTACAGTATGACAAAGGTCAGATATATATATATATATATATATATATATCAATTTTGAACGGAGGGTGGTTTCGGGGTCTGGGGGTCATGATCGATGAAAATATACCAAAATTTTTTGAAATCTCTTTCCTCCGAACGGTTGCAATAGGTAGCTTTTTGTAATAAAAGCTACCTAAAATGCTATAACTCAGCCATTTTTTAAGATATAGACGAAACAAAAACTGCTCCCGAATCTTTTTATCAAGATCAAACACATAAGAAAAAAATATTTTTCCAATTTTCAATTTTTTGGCACCATATTTCAAATTTAAATTTTTCTTTAAAATTTAAATGGCCGCCATTTTTAAACAAGAGGGCGGATGAAGCTGGCCAACGAACTCGGTCGATACATTGGTATGTACTATGTGCACACCAAGGTACATCCAAATCGGTTCATAAATACGCCCGTTATCACGTGACAAAAATCAGGACGTTTCAAAATATCAGCCACGCTAGAAATTCAAAAGTCCTTCCGGCCAGTGCCGGGAGGAAGAGGTAGCTTTCAAATTCCTTATTTTAAAAAAAAAGCCAACTTATATTATTCAAACACACGAAGATCAATTTAGTGGAAACCGAATATAGGAGATTCAATACTAATTTTTATCAATACTAAATCATTATGAATGAGAATTTCGCGAAATTAGTCATCTTTATCCGAGCTGCTTTTGTTTAAAATAACTTATATTTGGCTGAGATGTTGATGTATACTATCCACATGCCTTCTTACATGGAAATAGGCGAATACGTGTGTTATCGCGTGACAAATACAAGATCGTTTCAAAATGTTAGCCATACTAGAAATTCAAAGTGCTATAATTCAACCATTTTTTAAGATATAAACAAAAGAACAAATTTTCAGAAACAAAATCTGCTCCGGAATCTTTGTATCAAGGCCAAACACATAAAAAAATCTTTTTCATTTTCCAATTTTTTAATACCTCATTTAAATTTTAAATTAAATTTTTTTTTTAAATGGCAACCCTTTTGAAACTAGATGGCGAATGAAGCTGGCCAACGAACTCGGTGGAGACATTGGTATGTACTATGTATAGACCAAGTAACATCCAAATCGGTTCATAAATACGCCTGTTATCGCGTGACAAAAATCAGGTCGTTTTAAAATATCAGCCACAATAGAAATTCAAAATGCTATAACTCAGCCCTTTTTTTAGATATAGACGAAACAAAAACTGTTATGGAATCTTCGTATTAAGGTCAAATACATACGAAAAAAAATCTTTTTCATTTTTCAATTTTTTGGTATCTTATTTTCAATTTAAAATTTTTAATTTTTTTTAAATGGCCGCCATTTTGAAACAAGATGGCGGATGAAGCTGGCCAACGAACTCTGTCGAGATATTTGTATGTACTATGTACACACCAAGGTACATTCAAATCGGTTCATAAATACGCCTGTTACCACGTGACAAATATCAGGACGTTTCAAAATGTCAGCCACGCTAGAAATTCAAAATACTATAACTCAGCCATTTTTTAAGATATAGACGAAACAAAAACTGCTCCCGAATCTTTGTATCAAGGTTAAATAGATAAGAAAAAGTATTTTTTTTCAATTTTCAATTTTTTGGTACCACATTTCAAATTAAAATTTTTCTTAAAAATTTAAATGGCTGCCATTTTTAAACAAGATGGTGGATGAAGCTGACCAACGAACTCGGTCGAGACATTGATATGTACTAGGTACAAACGAAGTTACATCCAAATCGGTTCATAAATACGCCTTTTATCGCGTGACAAAATACAGGACGTTTCAAAATGTCAGCCACGCTAGAAATTCAAAATGCTATAACTCAGCCATTTTTTAAGATATAGACGAAACAAAAACTGCTCCGAAATCTTTGTATAAATGTCAAATACATAAGAAAAAGATATTTTTCCATTTTCAATTTTTTGGTACCACATTTCAAATTTAAAATTTTTTAAACATTTTAAAAGGCCGCCATTTAGAAACAAAATGGCGGATGAAGCTGGCCAACGAACTCGGTCGAGACATTGGTATGTACTATGTACATACCGAATTACATCCAAATCGGTTCATAAATTCGAGAGTTACAGTATGACAAAGGTCAGATATATATATATATATATATATATATATCAATTTTGAACGGAGGGTGGTTTCGGGGTCTGGGGGTCATGATCGATGAAAATATACCAAAATTTTTTGAAATCTCTTTCCTCCGAACGGTTGCAATAGGTAGCTTTTTGTAATAAAAGCTACCTAAAATGCTATAACTCAGCCATTTTTTAAGATATAGACGAAACAAAAACTGCTCCCGAATCTTTTTATCAAGATCAAACACATAAGAAAAAAATATTTTTCCAATTTTCAATTTTTTGGCACCATATTTCAAATTTAAATTTTTCTTTAAAATTTAAATGGCCGCCATTTTTAAACAAGAGGGCGGATGAAGCTGGCCAACGAACTCGGTCGATACATTGGTATGTACTATGTGCACACCAAGGTACATCCAAATCGGTTCATAAATACGCCCGTTATCACGTGACAAAAATCAGGACGTTTCAAAATGTCAGCCACGCTAGAAATTCAAAAGTCCTTCCGGCCAGTGCCGGGAGGAAGAGGTAGCTTTCAAATTCCTTATTTTAAAAAAAAGCCAACCTATATTATTCAAACACACGAAGATCAATTTAGTGGAAACCGAATATAGGAGATTCAATACTAATTTTTATCAATACTAAATCATTATGAATGAGAATTTCGCGAAATCAGTCATCTTTATCCGAGCTGCTTTTGTTTAAAGTAACTTATATTTGGCTGAGATGTTGATGTATACTATCCACATGCCTTCTTACATGGAAATAGGCGAATACGTGTGTTATCGCGTGACAAATACAAGATCGTTTCAAAATGTTAGCCATACTAGAAATTCAAAGTGCTATAATTCAACCATTTTTTAAGATATAAACAAAAGAACAAATTTTCAGAAACAAAATCTGCTCCGGAATCTTTGTAACAAGGCCAAACACATAAAAAAATCTTTTTCATTTTCCAATTTTTTAATACCTCATTTAAATTTTAAATTAAATTTTTTTTTTAAATGGCAACCCTTTTGAAACTAGATGGCGAATGAAGCTGGCCAACGAATTCGGTGGAGACATTGGTATGTACTATGTATAGACCAAGTAAAATCCAAATCGGTTCATAAATACGCCTGTTATCGCGTGACAAAAATCAGGTCGTTTTAAAATATCAGCCACAATAGAAATTCAAAATGCTATAACTCAGCCCTTTTTTTAGATATAGACGAAACAAAAACTGTTATGGAATCTTCGTATTAAGGTCAAATACATACGAAAAAAAATCTTTTTCATTTTTCAATTTTTTGGTATCTTATTTTCAATTTAAAATTTTTAATTTTTTTTAAATGGCCGCCATTTTGAAACAAGATGGCGGATGAAGCTGGCCAACGAACTCTGTCGAGATATTTGTATGTACTATGTACACACCAAGGTACATTCAAATCGGTTCATAAATACGCCTGTTACCACGTGACAAATATCAGGACGTTTCAAAATGTCAGCCACGCTAGAAATTCAAAATACTATAACTCAGCCATTTTTTAAGATATAGACGAAACAAAAACTGCTCCCGAATCTTTGTATCAAGGTTAAATAGATAAGAAAAAGTATTTTTTTTCAATTTTCAATTTTTTGGTACCACATTTCAAATTAAAATTTTTCTTAAAAATTTAAATGGCTGCCATTTTTAAACAAGATGGTGGATGAAGCTGGCCAACGAACTCGGTCGAGACATTGATATGTACTAGGTACAAACGAAGTTACATCCAAATCGGTTCATAAATACGCCTTTTATCGCGTGACAAAATACAGGACGTTTCAAAATGTCAGCCACGCTAGAAATTCAAAATGCTATAACTCAGCCATTTTTTAAGATATAGACGAAACAAAAACTGCTCCGAAATCTTTGTATAAATGTCAAATACATAAGAAAAAGATATTTTTCCATTTTCAATTTTTTGGTACCACATTTCAAATTTAAAATTTTTTAAACATTTTAAAAGGCCGCCATTTAGAAACAAAATGGCGGATGAAGCTGGCCAACGAACTCGGTCGAGATATTGGTATGTACTATGTACATACCGAATTACATCCAAATCGGTTCATAAATTCGAGAGTTACAGTATGACAAAGGTCAGATATATATATATATATATATATATCAATTTTGAACGGAGGGTGGTTTCGGTGTCTGGGGGTCATGATCGATGAAAATATACCAAAATTTTTTGAAATCTCTTTCCTCCGAACGGTTGCAATAGGTAGCTTTTTGTAATAAAAGCTACCTAAAATGCTATAACTCAGCCATTTTTTAAGATATAGACGAAACAAAAACTGTTCCGGAATCTTTGTATTAAGATCAAACACATACGAAAAAATCTTTTTCATTTTCCAACTTTTTGGTATCTCATTTTAAATTTTAAATTTTTTTAAATTATTTAAATGGCCGCCATTTTGAAACAAGATGGCGGATGAAGCTGGACAACGAACTCGGTCGAGATATTTGTATGTACTATGTACACACCAAGGTACATCCAAATCGGTTCATAAATATGCCCGTTATCACGTGACAAAAATCAGGACGTTTTAAAATATCAGCCACGCTAGAAATTCAAAAGTCCTTCCGGCCAGTACCGGGAGGAAGAGGTAGCTTTCAAATTCCTTATTTTAAAAAAAGCCAACTTATATTATTCAAACACACGAAGATCAATTTAGTGGAAACCGAATATAGGAGATTCAGTACTAATTTTTATCAATACTAAATCATTATGAATGAGAATTTCGCGAAATTAGTCATCTTTATCCAAGCTGCTTTTATTTAAAGTAACTTATATTTGGCTGAGATGTTGATGTATACTATCCACATGCCTTCTTACATGGAAATAGGCGAATACGTGTGTTATCGCGTGACAAATACAAGATCGTTTCAAAATGTTAGCCATACTAGAAATTCAAAGTGCTATAATTCAACCATTTTTTAAGATATAAACAAAAGAACAAATTTTCAGAAACAAAATCTGCTCCGGAATCTTTGAATCAAGGCCAAACACATAAAAAAATCTTTTTCATTTTCCAATTTTTTAATACCTCATTTTAAATTTTATATTATTTTTTTTTTTTAAATGGAACCCTTTTGAAACAAGATGGCGAATGAAGCTGGCCAATGAACTCGGTCGAGACATTGGTATGTACTATGTACAGACCAAGTTACATCCAAATCGGTTCATAAATACGCCTGATATCGCGTGACAAAAATCAGGTCGTTTTAAAATGTCAGCCACAATAGAAATTCAAAATGCTATAAGTCAGCCATTTTTTAGGGTTTCGTTCATCTGACGAAACCCTATTCGTCTCGCTCCTCTCTCTGTCTGTCTGTCCGTCTGTCTGTCCGTCACAGAGCCCGTTCTCAGAAACTATACATGTTGGAGACATGAAATTTTGGGTACTTATAGCTGAGCACCTCACATCATACGACAAATCATAAAATTTTGAAAAAGTCGTACATTTAACCCTTTGGGCTCCCGCATGTGTATATTAAACAATACTTTCTAAGTGAGCTCCTAATTAGTTTGGAGACGTGAAAATTTGCATACTTATAGCTGAACATTTCACACCAAACGACAAATCATAAGATTTTTAAAAAGTCGTACATTTAACCCTTTGGGCTCCCGCATGTGTATTTTAAACAATACTTTCTAAGTGAGCTCCTAATTAGTTTGGAGACGTGAAAATTTGCATACTTATAGCTGAACATTTCACACCAAACGACAAATCATAAGATTTTTAAAAAGTCGTACATTTAACCCTTTGGGCTTTCGCATGTGTATTTTAAACAATTCTTTCTAATTGAGCTCCTAATTAGTTTGGAGGCGTGAAATTTTGCATACTTATAGCTGAACACCTCACATCCAACGACAAATCATAAAATTTTGAAAAAGTTGTGCATTTAACCCTTTGGGGTCCCACACGGGTATTTTAAACAATTCTTTCTAAGTGAGCCCCTAATTATGTTGGAGACATGAAATTTTGGGTACTTATAGCTGAACACCTCACATCCAACGACAAATCATAAAATTTTGAAAAAGTTGTGCATTTAACCCTTTGGGGTCCCACACGTGTATTTTAAACAATTCTTTCTAAGTGAGCCCCTAATTATGTTGGAGACATGAAATTTTGCATACTTATAGCTGAATATTTCACACCAAACGATAAATCATAAGATTTTTAAAAAGTCGTACATTTAACCCTTTGGAGTCGCGCATGTGTATTTTGAACAATTCTTTCTAAGTGAGCTTCCTAATTAGTTTGGAGACGTGAAATTTTGCATACTTATAGCTGAACACCTCACATCAAACGACAAATCATAAAATTTTTGAAAAAGTCATACATTTAACCCTTTGTGCTCCCACATGTGCATTTTAAACAATTCTTTCTAAGTGAGCCCCTATTTAGGTTGAAATTTTGCATACATATAGCTCAACACCTCAGATCTCACGTCAAATAATAAATTTTGAAAAAGTTTTATGTTTAACCCTTTCAACTCCAGCTTGTGTATTTTAAGCCATTCTTTCTAATTGAGCCCCTAATTAAATTGGAGATTTGAAATTTTGCATACTTATTGCAGAACACCTGAGGCCAGGCGACAAATCATAAAATCTTGAAAAAGTCTTACGTTTAACCCTTTGAGCTACCACATATGTATTTGAAGCAATTCTTTTTAAGAGAGCCCCTAATTAAGTTGGTAACATGAAATTTTGCATACGTATAGCTGAATGCCTCAGACCACACGACAAATCATAAAAATTTGAAAAAGTCTTTTATTATTTAGCCCTCTGGGCTCTAACTTGTGTATTTTAAGCATTTTTTCTAACCTGCGCCCTTTTAACCCAGGTAGAAATTTTCCAACTTTTGCCGACACCCCTTAGACCATTCATTCATATTATGCACCATAGCCTTACATATTTTAGTTCCATTTTTTCCCGCCAGGTGCGCCTACTTATCTCGGGTGCTATGGGCCCAATCCCCTCGACTAATATATCTACGGATAGTATGTAAAACGGATTTTCGTTCGGATACAGGTTTGTTTAGAATCAAGTGAGCCCCCTGGTTTTGAAATATGGAACTAACAGATTTTTCAAAAGGATAAAGTGTTTTGAAAGGAATATTAAACGAAATCCTCTGTGCGATCTGTGATCACACTTACCCACTTGTTTAGATATAGACGAAACAAAAACTGTTCCGTAATCTTTGTATTATGGTCAAACACATACGAAAAAATCTTTTTCATTTTCCAATTTTTTGGTATCTCATTTTAAATTTAAATTTTTTTTTAATTATTTAAATGGCCGCCATTTTGAAACAAGATGGCGGATGAAGCTGGACAACGAACTCGGTCGAGATATTTGTATGTACTATGTACACACCAAGGTACATCCAAATCGGTTCATAAATACGCCCGTTATCACGTGACAAAAATCAGGACGTTTCAAAATGTCAGCCACGCTAGAAATTCAAAAGTCCTTCCGGCCAGTGTTTATCGTTTAAATATGTTAAGTCCTTAATAACAAAGGTTTAAATAACACTTTTAAATAATATCCAGCTCTATAGGAATTTTTTCATTTTTTTGAAAAAATGCCAAATTTTACCCAAAATTTCGACTTTTGGACCAAAAGCGCAGACTCAAGCCATTTTTTTTCAGCGGTAATATTGCACGCAGGTGATGTACTAGTATAAAGGCAACTTTTGGCACCTACCCGTTTTTGATTAAAAAAAATTCATTTTTTTCGCTCCACCCTAATATATATATATCAATTTTGAACGGAGGGTGGTTTCGGGGTCTGGGGGTCATGATCGATGAAAATATACCAAAATTTTTTGAAATCTCTTTCCTCCGAACGGTTGCAATAGGTAGCTTTTTGTAATAAAAGCTACCTAAAATGCTATAACTCAGCCATTTTTTAAGATATAGACGAAACAAAAACTGCTCCCGAATCTTTTTATCAAGATCAAACACATAAGAAAAAAATATTTTTCCAATTTTCAATTTTTTGGCACCATATTTCAAATTTAAATTTTTCTTTAAAATTTAAATGGCCGCCATTTTTAAACAAGAGGGCGGATGAAGCTGGCCAACGAACTCGGTCGATACATTGGTATGTACTATGTGCACACCAAGGTACATCCAAATCGGTTCATAAATACGCCCGTTATCACGTGACAAAAATCAGCACGTTTCAAAATGTCAGCCACGCTAGAAATTCAAAAGTCCTTCCGGCCAGTGCCGGGAGGAAGAGGTAGCTTTCAAATTCCTTATTTTAAAAAAAAAGCCAACTTATATTATTCAAACACACGAAGATCAATTTAGTGGAAACCGAATATAGGAGATTCAATACTAATTTTTATCAATACTAAATCATTATGAATGAGAATTTCGCGAAATTAGTCATCTTTATCCGAGCTGCTTTTGTTTAAAGTAACTTATATTTGGCTGAGATGTTGATGTATACTATCCACATGCCTTCTTACATGGAAATAGGCGAATACGTGTGTTATCGCGTGACAAATACAAGATCGTTTCAAAATGTTAGCCATACTAGAAATTCAAAGTGCTATAATTCAACCATTTTTTAAGATATAAACAAAAGAACAAATTTTCAGAAACAAAATCTGCTCCGGAATCTTTGTATCAAGGCCAAACACATAAAAAAATCTTTTTCATTTTCCAATTTTTTAATACCTCATTTAAATTTTAAATTAAATTTTTTTTTAAATGGCAACCCTTTTGAAACTAGATGGCGAATGAAGCTGGCCAACGAACTCGGTGGAGACATTGGTATGTACTATGTATAGACCAAGTAACATCCAAATCGGTTCATAAATACGCCTGTTATCGCGTGACAAAAATCAGGTCGTTTTAAAATATCAGCCACAATAGAAATTCAAAATGCTATAACTCAGCCCTTTTTTTAGATATAGACGAAACAAAAACTGTTATGGAATCTTCGTATTAAGGTCAAATACATACGAAAAAAAATCTTTTTCATTTTTCAATTTTTTGGTATCTTATTTTCAATTTAAAATTTTTAATTTTTTTTAAATGGCCGCCATTTTGAAACAAGATGGCGGATGAAGCTGGCCAACGAACTCTGTCGAGATATTTGTATGTACTATGTACACACCAAGGTACATTCAAATCGGTTCATAAATACGCCTGTTACCACGTGACAAATATCAGGACGTTTCAAAATGTCAGCCACGCTAGAAATTCAAAATACTATAACTCAGCCATTTTTTAAGATATAGACGAAACAAAAACTGCTCCCGAATCTTTGTATCAAGGTTAAATAGATAAGAAAAAGTATTTTTTTTCAATTTTCAATTTTTTGGTACCACATTTCAAATTAAAATTTTTCTTAAAAATTTAAATGGCTGCCATTTTTAAACAAGATGGTGGATGAAGCTGACCAACGAACTCGGTCGAGACATTGATATGTACTAGGTACAAACGAAGTTACATCCAAATCGGTTCATAAATACGCCTTTTATCGCGTGACAAAATTCAGGACGTTTCAAAATGTCAGCCACGCTAGAAATTCAAAAGTCCTTCCGGCCAGTGCCGGGAAGAAGAGGTAGCTTTCAAATTCCTTATTTAAAAAAAAAGCCAACTGATATTATTCAAACACACGAAGATCAATTTAGTGGAAACCGAATATAGGAGATTCAATACTAATTTTTATCAATACTAAATCATTATGAATGAGAATTTCGCGAAATTAGTCATCTTTATCCGAGCTGCTTTTGTTTAAAGTAACTTCTATTTGGCTGAGATGTTGATGTATACTATCCACATGCCTTCTTACATGGAAATAGGCGAATACGTGTGTTATCGCGTGACAAATACAAGATCGTTTCAAAATGTTAGCCATACTAGAAATTCAAAGTGCTATAATTCAACCATTTTTTAAGATATAAACAAAAGAACAAATTTTCAGAAACAAAATCTGCTCCGGAATCTTTGTATCAAGGCCAAACACATAAAAAAATCTTTTTCATTTTCCAATTTTTTAATACCTCATTTAAATTTTAAATTAAATTTTTTTTTTTAAATGGCAACCCTTTTGAAACTAGATGGCGAATGAAGCCGGCCAACGAACTCGGTGGAGACATTGGTATGTACTATGTATAGACCAAGTAACATCCAAATCGGTTCATAAATACGCCTGTTATCGCGTGACAAAAATCAGGTCGTTTTAAAATATCAGCCACAATAGAAATTCAAAATGCTATAACTCAGCCCTTTTTTTAGATATAGACGAAACAAAAACTGTTATGGAATCTTCGTATTAAGGTCAAATACATACGAAAAAAAATCTTTTTCATTTTTCAATTTTTTGGTATCTTATTTTCAATTTAAAATTTTTAATTTTTTTTAAATGGCCGCCATTTTGAAACAAGATGGCGGATGAAGCTGGCCAACGAACTCTGTCGAGATATTTGTATGTACTATGTACACACCAAGGTACATTCAAATCGGTTCATAAATACGCCTGTTACCACGTGACAAATATCAGGACGTTTCAAAATGTCAGCCACGCTAGAAATTCAAAATACTATAACTCAGCCATTTTTTAAGATATAGACGAAACAAAAACTGCTCCCGAATCTTTGTATCAAGGTTAAATAGATAAGAAAAAGTATTTTTTTTCAATTTTCAATTTTTTGGTACCACATTTCAAATTAAAATTTTTCTTAAAAATTTAAATGGCTGCCATTTTTAAACAAGATGGTGGATGAAGCTGGCCAACGAACTCGGTCGAGACATTGATATGTACTAGGTACAAACGAAGTTACATCCAAATCGGTTCATAAATACGCCTTTTATCGCGTGACAAAATACAGGACGTTTCAAAATGTCAGCCACGCTAGAAATTCAAAATGCTATAACTCAGCCATTTTTTAAGATATAGACGAAACAAAAACTGCTCCGAAATCTTTGTATAAATGTCAAATACATAAGAAAAAGATATTTTTCCATTTTCAATTTTTTGGTACCACATTTCAAATTTAAAATTTTTTAAACATTTTAAAAGGCCGCCATTTAGAAACAAAATGGCGGATGAAGCTGGCCAAAGAACTCGGTCGAGACATTGGTATGTACTATGTACATACCGAATTACATCCAAATCGGTTCATAAATTCGAGAGTTACAGTATGACAAAGGTCAGATATATATATATATATATATTAGGGTGGAGCGAAAAAAATGAATTTTTTAAAATCAAAAACGGGTAGGTGCCAAAAGTTGCCTTTATACTAGTACATCATCTGCGTGCAATATTACCGCTGAAAAAAAATGGCTTGAGTCTGCGCTTTTGGTCTAAAAGTCGAAATTTTGGGTAAAATTTGACATTTTTTCAAATAATTAAAGAAAATTCTATAGAGATGGTTATTAGTTAAAAGTGTTAATCAAACCTTTATTATTAATGACTTAACATATTTAAACTGTAAAACTATATCTTTGTTCTGTATAACTGGAGCAAAACTGACAACTTTTGGTGAAAAAAAGGCGTTTCCACTCTGCTGTGTCATACAACTAATTGTTCTTTAGAATACAGCTCTTACCTAGTTGCTTTCAAAGCTACCCAGGAGGTACCACGGGAGGTGGTACCATGTGGCATTTCATGTCACAACAGTGCATAGCTCGACCACCCTACCATCTTAAATCAATGTTTTATTTAAACATTGAATTGTGATTTTTTATCAAAGACTGGCATGAGTTTTCTATCTATCAACCTAGTACATCTCTTCTTTGGATGCACAGACTTTGGATGCTGCTGCTGTGATCTCCTTTACGTATTTTTCTACTGTTTGTGTAAGAGAAGACAAACTGTGTAATGCAGTGCGGATGATATTAATGTAGTCTATTCAGCCGTCTATTATCTTCACCAAGATTGCACTCAATAAATGTATATTGATTAGAGGTTCTGCTACCACAACACTTTTCCAATGAATTAGATTTATATAATTATTCGCTTCAATGTTAATTGTCGATATTTCAGATTTGCGTATGACATCATTTACTCTCATCTATCAACTATTATGTGCTGAGCAGGTAGCTGTTTAATATGATGACAATCGTCAGAGAGCATTGAAATAAGAATTTCCTCTGCTTATGCAAAGCAACCATTGTCCTAAATAACCTTTTTCTAGAATTTGTTTTATTCCGTTTTGTGTGTTGTTTAGTAGCCGAGTAATTTCCCATGAGTTTTTAGATCCCTTCTTTAGCTGTGGATTATATTTGATTGTAAATTATCCTGGTGCCAAACTTGGATAACATAGTACTTTTTAAGTGAACATACTCTATTGGGCATTGAGTGCTCATCGAAGGCAGAAAATTCTGTTAGTCGTTGTCATCCACTCTGTGAGGGACATGTTTAGAATGAACCATTACAATTGATCATATGCCGCCTCCAAGACCAGTAAATTTCCTTTGCATCATTTATTAGACAAGATCGTTTGCGAAAATTAGATTCTAAGCCACACGATTCGCCGGAACAATAGGAAAATCTTTGTCCACGTGCTTATTCCCTTCTTATTACAATTTTTGAAGCCATAGAGAGTAATTTTCAAACATTATTTCCTGAATTCGAGAAAAGGGTACTCCGCACATACTAGAAATACCTGCTAGACATTTGCAAAGTTATTTCATCAAGGTTGCTCATAATTGCTCAGAAGAACTAGCGAATAGGAACCCAAGAAACTTTCTTACGCAAGATGGCTCACAAAGGCGCATAAAATTATTCGCCCTTATATAAGCACTGATTGATCATCAGAGTCTGGTTCACTCACAACGTATGCCAAATTTATGCCGCAGGGTGGTTTACACCAAATATAATCCACATTTAAGAAATTGATGTAAAAACATATGAGAAATTACTCGGCTACTAAACACCACAGAAAACGGCAAAAAAACAAGTACTAAAAAAAATTATTTAGGACAATGGTAGCTTTTCACATCGAGAGCAAATTCTTATTGCAATTTTGATGGCGATCGCCATCACATTAAACAACAATCTTATCAGCATATAAAAAAATGCAAGAGGTAGAGTAAATGATGGCATACTCAAAGATGAAATACCTAAGTGTTGTAAAATGTTGTCGGAACAGAACTCCTAATCACTATGCAGTAACTGGATGCAATTTTGGTGAAGATACTAGAGGGCTGAATAGATTTCATTAATTCCACTGCATCATTCTGATTACCTTATCATACACAAGCAGTAGAAATATACGTGAAGGAATGTCACAGCAGCATCACCCAACGTCTGTGGATACACAGAAGAGATGGACTAGGTTGATACATAGAAAACTTATGCTAGTCTTTGATAAAAAATTATAAATAAAACATTGTGCTCAGATGGAAGGGTATTCGAGCTATGCACTGCTGTGTCATGAAATGCAGCCACCTCCACGTGATATCTCCTGAGTAGATTTGAAGGCAACTACGTAAGAGCTGTATTCCAAACAACAATTAGTTGTATGACACAACAGAGTGGAAACGCCTTTTTTTCACCAAAAGTTGTCAGTTTTACTCCCATTATACAGAACAAAGATATCGTTTTATCGTTTAAATATGTTAAGTCCTTAATAACAAAGGTTTAAATAACACTTTTAAATAATATCCAGCTCTATAGGAATTTTTTCATTTTTTTGAAAAAATGCCAAATTTTACCCAAAATTTCGACTTTTGGACCAAAAGCGCAGACTCAAGCCATTTTTTTTCAGCGGTAATATTGCACGCAGGTGATGTACTAGTATAAAGGCAACTTTTGGCACCTACCCGTTTTTGATTAAAAAAAATTCATTTTTTTCGCTCCACCCTAATATATATATATCAATTTTGAACGGAGGGTGGTTTCGGGGTCTGGGGGTCATGATCGATGAAAATATACCAAAATTTTTTGAAATCTCTTTCCTCCGAACGGTTGCAATAGGTAGCTTTTTGTAATAAAAGCTACCTAAAATGCTATAACTCAGCCATTTTTTAAGATATAGACGAAACAAAAACTGCTCCCGAATCTTTTTATCAAGATCAAACACATAAGAAAAAAATATTTTTCCAATTTTCAATTTTTTGGCACCATATTTCAAATTTAAATTTTTCTTTAAAATTTAAATGGCCGCCATTTTTAAACAAGAGGGCGGATGAAGCTGGCCAACGAACTCGGTCGATACATTGGTATGTACTATGTGCACACCAAGGTACATCCAAATCGGTTCATAAATACGCCCGTTATCACGTGACAAAAATCAGCACGTTTCAAAATGTCAGCCACGCTAGAAATTCAAAAGTCCTTCCGGCCAGTGCCGGGAGGAAGAGGTAGCTTTCAAATTCCTTATTTTAAAAAAAAAGCCAACTTATATTATTCAAACACACGAAGATCAATTTAGTGGAAACCGAATATAGGAGATTCAATACTAATTTTTATCAATACTAAATCATTATGAATGAGAATTTCGCGAAATTAGTCATCTTTATCCGAGCTGCTTTTGTTTAAAGTAACTTATATTTGGCTGAGATGTTGATGTATACTATCCACATGCCTTCTTACATGGAAATAGGCGAATACGTGTGTTATCGCGTGACAAATACAAGATCGTTTCAAAATGTTAGCCATACTAGAAATTCAAAGTGCTATAATTCAACCATTTTTTAAGATATAAACAAAAGAACAAATTTTCAGAAACAAAATCTGCTCCGGAATCTTTGTATCAAGGCCAAACACATAAAAAAATCTTTTTCATTTTCCAATTTTTTAATACCTCATTTAAATTTTAAATTAAATTTTTTTTTAAATGGCAACCCTTTTGAAACTAGATGGCGAATGAAGCTGGCCAACGAACTCGGTGGAGACATTGGTATGTACTATGTATAGACCAAGTAACATCCAAATCGGTTCATAAATACGCCTGTTATCGCGTGACAAAAATCAGGTCGTTTTAAAATATCAGCCACAATAGAAATTCAAAATGCTATAACTCAGCCCTTTTTTTAGATATAGACGAAACAAAAACTGTTATGGAATCTTCGTATTAAGGTCAAATACATACGAAAAAAAATCTTTTTCATTTTTCAATTTTTTGGTATCTTATTTTCAATTTAAAATTTTTAATTTTTTTTAAATGGCCGCCATTTTGAAACAAGATGGCGGATGAAGCTGGCCAACGAACTCTGTCGAGATATTTGTATGTACTATGTACACACCAAGGTACATTCAAATCGGTTCATAAATACGCCTGTTACCACGTGACAAATATCAGGACGTTTCAAAATGTCAGCCACGCTAGAAATTCAAAATACTATAACTCAGCCATTTTTTAAGATATAGACGAAACAAAAACTGCTCCCGAATCTTTGTATCAAGGTTAAATAGATAAGAAAAAGTATTTTTTTTCAATTTTCAATTTTTTGGTACCACATTTCAAATTAAAATTTTTCTTAAAAATTTAAATGGCTGCCATTTTTAAACAAGATGGTGGATGAAGCTGACCAACGAACTCGGTCGAGACATTGATATGTACTAGGTACAAACGAAGTTACATCCAAATCGGTTCATAAATACGCCTTTTATCGCGTGACAAAATACAGGACGTTTCAAAATGTCAGCCACGCTAGAAATTCAAAATGCTATAACTCAGCCATTTTTTAAGATATAGACGAAACAAAAACTGCTCCGAAATCTTTGTATAAATGTCAAATACATAAGAAAAAGATATTTTTCCATTTTCAATTTTTTGGTACCACATTTCAAATTTAAAATTTTTTAAACATTTTAAAAGGCCGCCATTTAGAAACAAAATGGCGGATGAAGCTGGCCAACGAACTCGGTCGAGACATTGGTATGTACTATGTACATACCGAATTACATCCAAATCGGTTCATAAATTCGAGAGTTACAGTATGACAAAGGTCAGATATATATATATATATATATATATATATCAATTTTGAACGGAGGGTGGTTTCGGGGTCTGGGGGTCATGATCGATGAAAATATACCAAAATTTTTTGAAATCTCTTTCCTCCGAACGGTTGCAATAGGTAGCTTTTTTTAATAAAAGCTACCTAAAATGCTATAACTCAGCCATTTTTTAAGATATAGACGAAACAAAAACTGCTCCCGAATCTTTTTATCAAGATCAAACACATAAGAAAAAAATATTTTTCCAATTTTCAATTTTTTGGCACCATATTTCAAATTTAAATTTTTCTTTAAAATTTAAATGGCCGCCATTTTTAAACAAGAGGGCGGATGAAGCTGGCCAACGAACTCGGTCGATACATTGGTATGTACTATGTGCACACCAAGGTACATCCAAATCGGTTCATAAATACGCCCGTTATCACGTGACAAAAATCAGGACGTTTCAAAATGTCAGCCACGCTAGAAATTCAAAAGTCCTTCCGGCCAGTGCCGGGAGGAAGAGGTAGCTTTCAAATTCCTTATTTTAAAAAAAAGCCAACCTACATTATTCAAACACACGAAGATCAATTTAGTGGAAACCGAATATAGGAGATTCAATACTAATTTTTATCAATACTAAATCATTATGAATGAGAATTTCGCGAAATCAGTCATCTTTATCCGAGCTGCTTTTGTTTAAAGTAACTTATATTTGGCTGAGATGTTGATGTATACTATCCACATGCCTTCTTACATGGAAATAGGCGAATACGTGTGTTATCGCGTGACAAATACAAGATCGTTTCAAAATGTTAGCCATACTAGAAATTCAAAGTGCTATAATTCAACCATTTTTTAAGATATAAACAAAAGAACAAATTTTCAGAAACAAAATCTGCTCCGGAATCTTTGTATCAAGGCCAAACACATAAAAAAATCTTTTTCATTTTCCAATTTTTTAATACCTCATTTAAATTTTAAATTAATTTTTTTTTTTAAATGGCAACCCTTTTGAAACTAGATGGCGAATGAAGCTGGCCAACGAACTCGGTGGAGACATTGGTATGTACTATGTATAGACCAAGTAAAATCCAAATCGGTTCATAAATACGCCTGTTATCGCGTGACAAAAATCAGGTCGTTTTAAAATATCAGCCACAATAGAAATTCAAAATGCTATAACTCAGCCCTTTTTTTAGATATAGACGAAACAAAAACTGTTATGGAATCTTCGTATTAAGGTCAAATACATACGAAAAAAAATCTTTTTCATTTTTCAATTTTTTGGTATCTTATTTTCAATTTAAAATTTTTAATTTTTTTTAAATGGCCGCCATTTTGAAACAAGATGGCGGATGAAGCTGGCCAACGAACTCTGTCGAGATATTTGTATGTACTATGTACACACCAAGGTACATTCAAATCGGTTCATAAATACGCCTGTTACCACGTGACAAATATCAGGACGTTTCAAAATGTCAGCCACGCTAGAAATTCAAAATACTATAACTCAGCCATTTTTTAAGATATAGACGAAACAAAAACTGCTCCCGAATCTTTGTATCAAGGTTAAATAGATAAGAAAAAGTATTTTTTTTCAATTTTCAATTTTTTGGTACCACATTTCAAATTAAAATTTTTCTTAAAAATTTAAATGGCTGCCATTTTTAAACAAGATGGTGGATGAAGCTGGCCAACGAACTCGGTCGAGACATTGATATGTACTAGGTACAAACGAAGTTACATCCAAATCGGTTCATAAATACGCCTTTTATCGCGTGACAAAATACAGGACGTTTCAAAATGTCAGCCACGCTAGAAATTCAAAATGCTATAACTCAGCCATTTTTTAAGATATAGACGAAACAAAAACTGCTCCGAAATCTTTGTATAAATGTCAAATACATAAGAAAAAGATATTTTTCCATTTTCAATTTTTTGGTACCACATTTCAAATTTAAAATTTTTTAAACATTTTAAAAGGCCGCCATTTAGAAACAAAATTGCGGATGAAGCTGGCCAACGAACTCGGTCGAGATATTGGTATGTACTATGTACATACCGAATTACATCCAAATCGGTTCATAAATTCGAGAGTTACAGTATGACAAAGGTCAGATATATATATATATATATATATATATATCAATTTTGAACGGAGGGTGGTTTCGGGGTCTGGGGGTCATGATCGATGAAAATATACCAAAATTTTTTGAAATCTCTTTCCTCCGAACGGTTGCAATAGGTACCTTTTTGTAATAAAAGCTACCTAAAATGCTATAACTCAGCCATTTTTTAAGATATAGACGAAACAAAAACTGCTCCCGAATCTTTTTATCAAGATCAAACACATAAGAAAAAAATATTTTTCCAATTTTCAATTTTTTGGCACCATATTTCAAATTTAAATTTTTCTTTAAAATTTAAATGGCCGCCATTTTTAAACAAGAGGGCGGATGAAGCTGGCCAACGAACTCGGTCGATACATTGGTATGTACTATGTGCACACCAAGGTACATCCAAATCGGTTCATAAATACGCCCGTTATCACGTGACAAAATTCAGGACATTTCAAAATGTCAGCCACGTTAGAAATTCAAAATGCTATAACTCAGCCATTTTTTAAGATATAGACGAAACAAAAACTGCTCCGGAATCTTTGTATAAAGGTCAAATACATAAGAAAAAAATATTTTCCATTTTCAATTTTTTGGTACCAGATTTCAAATTTTAAATTTTTTAAAACATTTTAAATGGCCGCCATTTTGAAACAAAATGGCGGATGAAGCTGGCCAACGAACTCGGTCGAGACATTGGTATGTACTATGTACACACCGAATTCCATCCAAATCGGTTCATAAATACGAGAGTTACAGTGTGACAAAGGTCAGATATATATATATATATATATATATATATATACAAAGGGTACTAGGAAAGTTTTGCAATATGATGAAACAAAAAGTCGCAAGTGACTGCTTGTGGCTGCGTATTGACATAGGTTCATACTTATGCATCTGCACTTAACTACAAGTCTGTAGGCTCAGTTATTCATTAGCTGTGATCGTGTGAAGTTCTTCCAGTGGTGTCCTGGTCACGAAGTGAGATAAGGTCAGTTTTGCGGTGTAACTTCGCGCGTGGTTTAAACATAATCCAATGCTTTGAAGAAATGACTCTTGCACTTGGTGATGATTGTTCACATCGTATGACTATACACAGATGGTACAGAGAATTCCAAAGTGGAAATTTCTACCTGGAGGACGTTGAAAGTGGTGGAAGGCCCCGAACGTCAATTACGGAGGAAAACATTACTGTTGTCAGGAAAATGCTTGACGAAGACAGACGAATAACTTACAAGTATATAGAGGACACCTTGGGCCTAAATGCGCCTGCAATTCATTCAATTCTGCATGATCATTTGCAATTCAAGAAACTGTGTTGTCTCTGGGTGCCACATAGACTGACTGAGGAGCAGATGACACGAAATGTGACTTGGTGCTGGGAGATGCTAAAAATGTTTGGTAAAGGATAATCTCGGTGTGTGAACAGCATCGTGACAGGTGACAAAACCTGGCTATATTATTAAAATGGGCCGACTAAGTCTCAAAACAAAATTTGGGTCTTTGATGATGAGGACACACTGGTAGCTGTCAGAAAAGCTCAATCTGTCAAAAAGAAAATGATAGCTGTATTTTTCAAATCAAGTGGAATTGTTGAGTGTATCGTTTTGGACGCACAGAAGACAGTTACTGCTAAGTGGTACAATGAACAGTAGGGTGGGCCGAAAAAAACTTTTTTTTTATTTTCGATGAATGGTAGTGCGGAAAAGTGGCCACTAGTGGCACCAAGTTCACACAAAAAATTTGAGATTTTTAGGACAATTCCTATATTTGCCGCTTTTGGCTTGAAGTTTTGCTAAAAGGCTGATTTTTGAACTTTATTAGAAAAAATTTTTTAAATGTTAAATTAAACTTATTTTAATCGTATTTACTTGAAAAGGCATATTTTATGTTCCAAATGTATAAATAAGCTCTGATAATGTATTATTTAATTGCTATGTGTATTTTAAATTAGACGATTTTTATAGCCTTTTTGCGTTTAAGTGAGCAAAAGTTGCATGTATTGTTTGAATCTTTCAACGGTTTCTCTCTTTTGTCTTGTTTATGTCCCTTCGTCTTCCTTATTTTTTTCGATGCTTTAAGGGTCATATATTTGGGTGACGGACAGCAGAATCCCTCAGAAACAGATCTGGAAGGAGAGAAAGGGGTGAGGCGAGAACTTAAGCGAACGCAGTGACTCATTGCGATGTTGGGGGAGTGAAGGAGGAAATACAAGAGAGGAGAAAGTGAATTAAGGGATGCTTATTATTTTCAGTGTTCCGTTTCCCTGAGACATGGCGGACGCTGTGTGAGACAGGAATATGCGTTTAGGAGTGTTTGACTTTGAAGGGACTGGTTCAAATTCAGATTCAGTCGAGCTGCTTGCTTGAAAGCTCCCACTACTTGAATCTTCCAACAATATAACTGTCTTCCATCTGGATCTAACTCCACTCGTTGAAGGCTTTGTCGCAGAACCACTATTAATCGTTGAAATTGTATCCCTCTCCATTTCCCGCGATATTTTCTTTGCAAGAGTTTTGCTTGTTTTTAAATCAATATTTCCGATAAACATTTTTCGAACAGTTCTTTGATCCTTCAAGAAGTTCACCTCCCGATGTGGAACTTTACGTCTGATGTCGCAGCTAAATTGTTCAAGCCTCTACACTTACAAGCTGCAATGTCAAAGAGAGAGGTTTCCGCATTTCGTACGAAATCTTCGCAGATCGCCTTGCCTTTAACGCCCGTATGATTACAAGATTTCTCCAATGATCTACGCTCATTGTAATAGTTTTTAATCTCTCCGTTAATTGTTCGTTGGGAAACCACTGGTATGGAAGATTTTATCCAGATTTCGGAAACTTTTTCACCTGCCATTTTAATAATATCATCCACTGGTTGAAGATAAATATCTCGATTTTCTTCTATATCGTTTCGCAACCAATAGTAGTGGCGCATGATGTCAGCAATAGTTGGCAATTGCAAGTCTTTCAATTTGCATGGTGCCCCAAAATGGCTACTTTTCACACTATCACATGTCTTTACATGATCATGAACTTTCGCATTTCCAAACTCGTCGTAATAAAACGCACAAAACACGGTAAAGTCACGTTAAAGGATCCAAAAAGCAATGCATTGCACGAGAAAAAGGTTTTACTTGTACACTGAACAAATGTCACAGGGAAACCGAGCACTGAAAAATAATAAACATCCCTTATCGCACTTTCTCCCCTCTTGTATTTCCTCCTTCACTCCCCCAATATCGGGATGAGTCACTGCGTTCGCTTAAGTTCTCGCCTCACCCCCTTCTCTCCCTCCAGATCTGTTTCTGGGGGATTCTGCTGTCCGTCACCCAAATATATGACCCTTAAAACATCGAAAAAAATAAGGAAGACCAAGGGACATAAACAAGACAAAGGAGAGAAACTGTTGAAAGATTCAAACAATACATCCAACTTTTGCTCACTTAAACACGAAAAGGCTATAAAAATCGTCTAATTTAAAATACACATAGCAATTAAATAATACATTATCAGAGCATATTTATACATTTGGAACATTAAATATGCCTTTTCAAGTAAATACGATTAAAATAAGCTTAATTTAACATTTTTTAAATTTTTGCTAAAAAAGTTCAAAAATCAGCATTTTAGCAAAACTTCAAGCCAAAAGCGGCAAATATAGGAATTGTCCTAAAAATCTCAAATTTTTTGTGTGAACTTGGTGCCACTAGTGGCCACTTTTCCGCGCTACCCATCATCGAAAATCAAAAAAAAGTTTTTTTCGGCCCACCCTAATGAACAGTGCCTACCTAAAGTCATAGAATCTAAGAAGAACCTGTGACCAAAGTCAAAAATGGACAAATGGTTCCTCCATCATGACTAAACTCCAGCTCACCGGACCAAAGCCTACACTGAATATTTGGCCACTACAGGACTGAAATTTCTTGAACACCCTCCTTACATTCCAGATCTTGCCCCCTGCGACTTCGTACTGTCCCCGCATGTGAAACTGAAGCATAAAGGGATTCGGTTTTTCAGTGATGTGGCACTTCTGAGGGCTTGGGACAATGAGTGTTCCTTACTCCCAAGTGAAACTTGGCAGAGCTGGTTTAAGGACTGGTTTCGGAGTTTGGAGAACTGTATTGCTTGTAACAGAAATTACTTTGAAAAAGTTTGATAAATAAATCCGTATTTCAAAACTTTCCTAGTACCCTTTGTATGTCAATTTTGAACGGAGGGTGATTTCGGGGTCTGGGGGTCATGATCGATGAAAATATACCAAAATTTTTTGAAATCACTTTCCTCCGAACGGCTGCAATAGGTAGCTTTTTTAATGAAAGCTACCTAAAAAAGCGGGAAAATCTCATTGCTGATATTGTGCAAATATTTAACACCTTATTTCAATAACAAGTGCCTTCAAACTACAACTGCTGACCAGTAAATTAGTTGTTCGTGAAGAAAAGTGTAGGTTTCTTTGTTTTGCTGTCGGTCTCAGACATATTGAACTCACCGGTTACCACTGACTGATAGCCAATATATAGATTAGTTGGAAACCCTGGCATGGTAACTTTAAATAAATCAAAGATAGAAAAAACTTCCTAATTCCAATCTGTTTAATTCATAGTATTGGGTTATTCGAACATGTGTTTATTCCCATTGGAAGCCATATTAAAAACTGTATTAAATCAAATTATGAACTAATTATTTGGTTAAAGCATTCAGATTCCGCTATGATTTATGGCTTGTAAAAGAAGTAAATTCACTTTTTGTGATGTTGATATAGTAAATTAAAGATAGACGATTAAATATTTCAACACACTTATGAGTGATTTCATTATAGCTTGCATTACAGTTAATCTCTAAAAAAAGTTTTTAAAAAAGTGTAAAAAGTTCCAAAAAATGTAATTTTAAACATAGTGTATAATGGTTAGCCAACCATTATGCTAATATTTAAAATAACATTTTTTGAAACTTTTTTCGTAACTTTTATTTGACTTTTAAAAAACACTTTTTTAACTTTTTTTTTACTTTTTTCGTAAAAAAATTATGTTGCAATTTTTTTTTCTTATGTAATTTTTTTATTTTTTTTTATTTTATTTTATTTTTTTTTATTTTTTTTTTTATTTTTTTTTTTTTTTTGCAATTTTTATGTTGTAAATATTTTTGTAAATATTTCTAGAAAACTTTGAAATTATTTTGTGAACTTGCTTTTTTTTTCAGTCATCTGTTAATTTATAATTTTTTTTTTTAGTTGTGAAAGCGTTGTTTCATATAAATGTTATGAGATATATTTAAATAATGAAATAGACTTTAGAAAAATAAACACGCCAATATGTGTAGATAAAAGAATATTTATTATAATCATTTAAAGAATACATTGTGAATAATATCTACATTCATGTTAGAAGAATCACGGCAACAAAATTTCTCTGCAGCAGTGTGTATGCTTTCCAAATTTTAATTTTGGGGATATTGTGGTAACTCTTACTCTTATATAATATGGTTGGATAAATAGTCTAAATCACTTCCTTGATTGTTAAATTCTTCAAACGTCTGATTATTTTTTTCAATATCTTCGTAAAGTTTACATACAACTGGTGATACACCATATGACGTCGTATGCATTTTTGATTCAATGTTTTCCTGTAAACAGCTTTTGGCAATCTTCGCAAATATAGGGTTTTCCATCTGTATTGATCTGTGTATGTTCTTTTAAATTCCATTTACTTAAAAAGTGTTTGTAGCAAATAGACCACATCTATAAGAGAAATAAATGTAAACAATTAGAATTCTTTTCAACGCTATAGACAAAAAAGATTGTTTAAAGTATATACGATAAAATATTTGATTTTAAATTTACTCTAATTGCGTTTCATATATGAATTCAAGTATTTCACATATAAGTACTCACATAATTGTTATTCTTTAATTCTACATGTGCTAAGGACGAATCATTCAGATCATTCATTTCTGATAAAAAGGTTTGCTGCTGTTTTGAATCATATTGCTGCAACATCTGTACAATAAAAGAAATATATTTATATACTTAGAAAAGGTTTAATATATGAATAATCATTTATTTATTACTTATTTTTATTAATACATATATATTGTAATGATATACCTAAACTTACTTTATTCACTAACGAAGAAATCAATTCCTCACTTGAATTAAAATCTGGAAATTTATCAGAGTTGCGCACTTAATGTCACCTTCACTCACAAGTCTAACAGTGGAAATGAGAAATGCTGCGCTGCTTTTCGAAAATTTATACTTGTCTCAAAAGCTTTGACCACGTGACTACTCACGCATGCATACAAATAAGTAGTGTAATAAATGTTGTCAAGAAATTTCGTTATAGTAAACCATAGATTATCATATTCTGAGAAGAAATAGTGGTAATGACATTTAAGGTAGAAGTTAAACTTGCAGTTAAAAAAAATAGAAAATTTTAAATTTTTTAATAACTTGTAATTTTTCTTTTACTTTTGTAAATTTTTTTATGTTATAATTTATTTCATTTTACTTTTTATTTTTTTTCATTTTGTAAATTTTGTAAACTTTTTTGTAAATTTGTTTTGCTAATTTGCATATTTTTTCCATTCATCTATTGAAGTTTTATATGTAATAGATGGAATTTTCTACGACAGTTAATTAGTTTGATTATTAGTATTTTCCTTCTGTGATACTTTTCGTGTATGAGGTTATTTAATATTTAATACATTTTAAAATTGCTTTACATATTCATATGATAGTAATATTTGAGAGAAATACATATCTGATAATTATTAGAAAAGTGTGAAGCACAAATCATTCTATGATGTGCTAAAAATTCATGCAGTTTAGTTTCGAAAATAGATTATTTGAAATATGAAATGTTAAAATGAAACATAGTATTCATGCATACTATGTATAATTAAAAACTATAAACATGGTATTAATATTTTAAACAGCTTGATGGATGATAATTCGGAAATCTTCGAAGTGTAAGATGAAACATATGATAATTTGATTAATAACACGGACGGAATAACTCAGACTAGTCATGTATGCTATATATTATTAAAACTATAAAGATAGTATTTATATTTTAAACAACTTGATGGGTGATAATTCAGAAATCTCCGAAGTGCAAGGTGAAAGATATGATAATTTGATTAATAATATGAGTAGAATAGTCCAGACTAGTTTTAATATGTCAAATGATTGTAGCAGTACGAAATGTCATGTAGGAGCAATTCATACAAGGTGAAAATCGAGTAGAATCAATTGACTTCAATTCTACCACCGTCCCAAGACTGTATCTATCTCAATTGTGTAATGTAAAAATATAAAGGGAAAGAATCAAGTTTGATGTAGATAAATATTGCGGTATTGGCTTAAAAACGGAAAAAATCACCGAATTTCGCTGAATCAGAAAGTATAGAATTTTATTAAATAAAGCTTGTGCATTGAAAATTAAGTTCGAATTTGATAAAATTATGGAAATTAGTTTGCAAACTCTTATTTTTATATGTACAATCATGAAAATGTTTTTTTTATGTCAAATTTCCAGTTATTGATAAGATTTAAAAATATTTTTTTATTTAATTATGAATATTTCTTGAGGTGTATGTCATCCAAAGGTTAAAATCTTACAAATTCAATGTTAAATTTTCAAGAAATGATAGTTTGCGGTTCGAAAAATGCATCGTTTAGGAAATGTGTAAATGATTTCAAAAAGTTTTTAATTATTTCGTTAACTTATGATTCCTCTGTTAATTTTTTTATTTTTTTTTACTTTTGTAGAAAAAAAATTTTAATTTTTCAGTAATTTGTATAATTTTTCATTCAAAAGTTGATTTTTTCAATTTTCCACCTGGTGAAGAGAGGTTATTTTTTTGTTGTTAATTAATATGAAATCTTAAATTAATACAGGAAACTTAAAAGAATATATTGAAATTGATAAATATAATTATTCGTTAAATAGTAATACTTGCTAATAAGAAGGGTTTATAAAATTTAGATGGGTATATAAAATTTAGATAGAACATAATAAAAATTATATAGAAAACTTTAGGTTTTTAATATGAAATGTTTCATTTGATAATCAATCATGTTTCCTTTGATAAGAAATTAAAAAAGAAAAAAATGAAATTATATAAACTTAAAAACAAAAATTATGTATTTAAAATTGTTGTAAAATCGTTTTGACCAAAATAGAGTCAAGAAATATCACAAGTTGATATAGCAAAAATAAACAACAAAAGCTTTTTCACTTAAAAGATATTTATTAATAATTTTCAATAGTTATAGGAAGACATATAATTTTTTTAATGTACAGATTTCAAATCAAGCTATACAATTTAACAAAGTTTCCATTTTTTCATTTATGCATTTTGATCAGATAATGAAAAAACTCTCTCTCGAGATAAAATATAATGTTACAGTGTTTACATTTATATTTCTTGGAATGAACTTTTTATGACGTAAAAACTCAGTCCCGGAAATATTAAAACTATTGAAAATTACGTCACAAAAACTATATTTTTAAGTGAATATTAAAAGAGAAAGAAACATTTTAAATGAAAAATTCATTAATATGCGTTAAAAGCCGTAAACGGAGAAAATTACGTCATATTAAAAATGGCCAAATAATAATATTGACAAACAGTTTAAATTTAAAAATATATTTGCATGATACATTTATTTTCCATTTCTAGATGATCTTTAAAACTATTGTTTCCAATTCTAATGCATTGAAAATAAAAATATTTCCTTTGTATCAACAAAAGTATTTTCACGTGATTATTAAAAAGAGAAAGAAAACTTTAAAATAATAAATTCATTAATATGCGTTAAAAGCAGGAGAAATTACGTCATATTTAAAATGACCAAATAATAATGCTGTAAAACAGTCAAAATTTGAAGTGATCTTTTTAACTATTGTTGCGAATTCCAAGACAGTGCAAATAATTTTTCCTTTCACAAAAGTATTTTCACGTGAATATTAAAAAGATAAAGAAAACTTTGGTGAAAATTACACCAGATTTAAAACGATACATTTAAAGCGTCTTATTAAAAAATATATATATAGCGTTGTTAAAAAATACCAGGAGGCAAAGACTGTTTATATTGTTCGTTTTATATTAGCTATTTTCAAATGTTTAACTGATCTTAAAACAGCCAGTAGATGTTTAACAGCATCTGATCCGACCTCAAAATTCAACAATCAAAGGGGAACGAATGGAAACCTGTTTACAGGGAGATCGCCACTGTTTTTTTTTTTCATTACAGTTCAATCTTCCGCAATCTTTTTAAAGCCGATCAAACCAGCGTGTTTTTACAGTTGAGGGTTTTCTCAATGAAGGTTGGTGACCGTAGCTCGTAGGGAACAAAATTTCCTAGAATCATAAAAAAGGGTAAATTTAATTAAATAACAAAATACGCACGTTGAAGCATAATAACTTTTGTAGAAAGGAAAATGTGTGCTATTGCATTGCAAATAATCATTGCAATAACAGTTGCAGTTTATCCAAATTCATCAACTGCAAAGGCTTCTAAAGACTTTATATTCAAAATAAAAAATGAGTTATAACTTTGAACAGTTCATTATAATCAATAGCATCAGTACCACATGTTGTCTGACTGTGTCAGCATCTTTTCTTGAGCAGGCACCTGTCCAGACTTTACTCACAAAATTTTGGTTGCAATCCGCTTAAAAAATTACGAAAATAACCACTTGAAAAAAATGTTTCAAAAAACCTCTTATTTTGTGTTTTCTAAATTTCATCTTTCCAAGATCGCATCGGCTTAACTGTTCGAAAAATGGAAAATATCCATAGCCTCTGGGTATCTTCTTCTCTATGATGATGTCTTAAAATCCGCAAAAGAGCCCGCGGTAACTAACAGTTTAAGAACCGCTGGTTGACATTTTACTGGCATGACTTAAGAAGAAAAAACAACTTTTCTTTTTTTCAATCGTCAAGGAAGAGGTTTGAGAAGGCTTTGGGAAAAAGTGATATTGTCCTGTTATATAAGTGTATGATTGCTAGAAATTATTAAAAGATGTTCAATGACTAATTGTTACTTTGTTTTTGAAGAAATTAGAGGTGCAGCAATGAATGCGCCAATTCATACTGCAATCTCCATACAACGGAGTGGTTTCTATCTTATGATGAGCATATTATGTCAGGCCCCCTTATCATGTGTTTACGCTGTTTAAACAACATGTAAGGAACACTGGCATGGCGAGGGCTGCATATATTGCAGCCCTTGTCATGGTGCTTGTTGGTGGAAAACAATGCAGTTTTACAAATGCGCTAAAACAAGCAATTTGGTATGAAGGGCGTGAAATTTTGCAGAAATTCATTACTTCAATGCCAAAAAGAATTTATGAAATCATTCTGAAGAAAAGAACATTTTCTTATTAAAATAAATTTTATTGTATTCCTAATAGGTTCTTTTGCGATTTCTGTTTTATTTATTTTTTTTTTTTTTTAATAGATCTGTTTTTATTTTAAACTGACACAATTTCTGAAGGGTTCATTTTGAAGATTCAAAATTTTATGAAAGGTCCTTTTTTGAAGCAAAGAATTTGTGAAGAGTACTGTTTTATGTTGAAAGAAACTGTGAAGAATTCCATGTTCTTCCTAAACAGATCATTATTGAGTATAGTCATATCACTGTGCTCGATTTCATTCTTTGAAAATGACACACTGGCAATATTAGCATTTAAATAAATATGCGGAAAAAAAGTGAGAAAAGAACAAGTTCAACATTCTTTTTCAACTTTAATTTTAGCAACTAAAATGCAAGCATGTGCTCCATAACAGGTAAAATGAATGCAAAATAAAGTGAATTGCTAAACGATTAGTAAATATTTATACATTATGCAAAATAATGCAAAAAATTTCACGTTTTTTATTATATTTATTTAATATCTGCTTTTTTAGTAGTTAAATCACAGTCTCATGTTTCTCAATATCTCAAATCCGTTTACATCTTCGCACATTCTCCATTGGTAAGTCAAACTTCTTGTATTTTAGATTTTTATCTATCATTGAAGTGTTATTTTCTCTTCATTTATTTATCTTTTCTTATTTTATATGTAATTTCTGGTACATTTTCGAAATGTTTTGATATGTTTATAAGGAGCTAAATTTTGTCATCTTAGGCCTAATGCCGACAAAATCGGGTGAAATAGCATATCTTCACTATGAATTAAACCTGCAAGCTAATCTGATGATTCTGTAGGTTATTCATAGTTTCTTATTATACATTTCCGGTTTCCACTGTTCATATTTTGTTCATCTTTAGAATTTTACTTATTTTTTCATACATTTGTGATTTCATTTTAATTATCTATCAATACTAATCTATCTATCTATATCTATATCTTATCTTATCTTACTAATATTATAAAGAAGTAAAGTTTGTTTATTTGTAGGAGGTAAGCTCTGAAACTACCAAACCCATTCCAAAAGTAATGGTATCAAAATGATGGTGTTGGCCGCACTTAGAACATAGGCTATATCTAATGTCGGTGCCACTACCCGAAAGGGGGCAGTAGGAGCAAAAAACGCTCTAAAAATGCGATTTTTGTGTTACTGCAGGGACTAGAAACATGAAATTTGGAATGCTAGTTACTTATACGATATAAATGAATTCTAAGAACATTTCTTACAAAATTCGAAATTTAAAAGGAGTGAAAATGCGCGAAAAGCGTTCTAAAAATCGTTCTAAATTGCGATTTCTACGCAATCTCAGAAAGTACCGATTGGATTTTTTTTAAATGGTGCGAAAACGATGGCGACAGCACTTGCTCCAACATAGGCAATATTTTATGCCGGTGCCACTACCCCAAAGGGGGCAGCAGGAACAAAAAACGTTCTAAATGCGTTTTTTTGTGATACTGCAGGGGCTAGCAACTTGAAATTAGGCATGGTAGTTATAAATGATCTCTAAGAACATTTCTTTAAAAATTCGAAATATAAAAGGGGTGAAAATGCGCGAAAAGCGTTCTAAAAAACGTTCTAAATTGCGATTTCTAAGCAATCGCTGAAAGTACCCAACCGATTTCAAAAGTAATGGTTGGAAATTGACGATGCCCTTGCTCCAACTTAGGCTTTATTTCATGTCGGTGTCACTACCACCTAGGGGTTGAAGAAGCAAAAAAGTTCTAATTTTCGATTTTGGTGTTACTGAAGGGGTTAGAATCCTGAAATTAGGCAGGGCAGTTACTTATAAGATACAAATGATCTCTAAGAACATTTACTAAAAAATCGAAATTTAAAAGGAGTGAAAATGCGCGAAAAGCGTTCTAAAAATCGTTCTAAATTGCGATTTCTACGCAATCTCAGAAAGTACCGATTGGATTTTTTTTTTAATGGTGCGAAAACGATGGCGACAGCACTTGCTCCAACATAGGCAATATTTTATGCCGGTGCCACTACCCCAAAGGGGGCAGCAGGAACAAAAAACGTTCTAAATGCGTTTTTTGTGATACTGCAGGGGCTAGCAACTTGAAATTAGGCATGGTAGTTATAAATGATCTCTAAGAACATTTCTTTAAAAATTCGAAATATAAAAGGGGTGAAAATGCGCGAAAAGCGTTCTAAAAAACGTTCTAAATTGCGATTTCTAAGCAATCGCTGAAAGTACCCAACCGATTTCAAAAGTAATGGTTGGAAATTGACGATGCCCTTGCTCCAACTTAGGCTTTATTTCATGTCGGTGTCACTACCACCTAGGGGTTGAAGAAGCAAAAAAGTTCTAATTTTCGATTTTGGTGTTACTGAAGGGGTTAGAATCCTGAAATTAGGCAGGGCAGTTACTTATAAGATACAAATGATCTCTAAGAACATTTACTAAAAAATCGAAATTTAAAAGGGGGTGAAAATGAGCGAAAAGCGTTCTAAAAATCTTTCTAAATTGCGATTTCTACGCCTTCGCATTAAGTACTGAACTGATTTTAAAAATAATGGTGTTTAAATCTATTTCATATCAGCGTCACTACCACCATGCGGTTGCATTTTAAAAAACCTTCTAAATTGTGATTTTTGCAATACTGAAGGGGCTAGCAACTTGAAATTTGGCATGGTAATTATAAGATGTAAATGTTCTCTGAGAACAGTTTCTAAAAAAATTGAAATTTAAAAGGGGTGAAAATAAACGAAAAGCATTCTAAAAACGTTCTAAATTGCGATTTCTACGCAATCTCAAGAAATATAAACCGATTTCAGAAGTAATGGTTTCAAATTGATGGTGACAGTCCCCGCTCTAACATAGGCTATATTTTACGTTGCTGCCACTACCACCTAGGGGTTACAGGAGCAAAAAAATGCTCTAAGTTGAGTTTTTGTAATACTGAGGGGGTCTAAAATTTTAACTTTGGAATGGTAATTACTTCAAAGATGCAAATGCTTTCGAAGAATTGGCGAAAGAAAATTCTAAATTTAATGAGCTTTTAAATGAGCTCTAAATTTAATGATTTGATGAAGTGAGCGAAAAGCTATTAGCGTTCTAAATTACGATTTTTATGCAAACGTATGAAATACGAAACCGATTTCCAACATAATGATTGCAAATTGAGGGAGATAGAATCTGCTCAAACATAAGCTATATTTTATATGGGTGCCACAACCCCTAGAGTAGTGGTTCCTAACCTTTTATTGGCTACGCCCCACCGAAGCATATGTAAAATCATGATTGCCCCCCCCCCCCATCCCTTTATTCCCCACACACACATTCTCTGACAGATATCTCTTACCATTTAAAAAAAAAAGTTTATTAACCAGGAAGCCTAACAGAGCACTACTAATTATTAATTTCGCATTTTTTTTTTCTGTTTGCTTATCAAAGAAATGAATTTTCTGTCATAAATGTGTTTTTAACATTTTATCACAGCATTTTATCTTCACAAAATGCTGGAGAGACTCACATTTAGCATTAATATTTACAACAAAGAATATACAAATTTTTCTATGAATAACAAAATGCACAAGAAACATTGCAAGATTCTGACCTTTATCAATTTTAAGTTGTCAATATTCCCTATGAAAACATATTTATCTTTTTTTTTCCTTCTCGAGTATCGTCAATTGACTTCCAGGTATTATAGGTTTTTAAAATTTAAATTGTGTACATTTTATATTCATTTACTGTGAACTTTTGTTTTAGAACTTGGAAAAGATCACTGTCTACTTTAAAAAATCATCAGACCCGTACTTATCCCTTTTTTCTACCACCTTCCTTATTTTAACATTATAGAAATATCTCTTGTTTAATTTTTCTAATTCAACCGTTTTTTTCATGTTACCACACCCTAAAAAACAGCAGAGTGACTTCACTACAGCCTTAAACATTCATTATTTACGCATTTCCTTTCTTTTAAAGCTACTTAGGATTTATATATTTTATAAAGTTCATTGTGCCACTTTTAGATGTTCCAAATATACTTTTTGATTAAATAGGTTCAAGACAGTAAAATTTAGATATACCTTTACATACCGGGTGTCCTAAAAAGGACTGACTGATTTTAAAATTCAATAACTTGTAAACGGTGACAGATATTTAAAAACTCTTGCAGGGGGGTTATGCATAAGGTCAAAAGTTTTTTTTACAATGATTTTCGATTTTAGTTCGCATTACAAACAATAGATGGCTCTGCGATCAATAAACGCTAAATTCATGCACGACCTTTTTCCGCATGGAACAAGAGAAAGGACCAAAAATCGAGCCTGTATTTAGTGACTATTGCTTACAGCGCCATCTATTGTTTGTAATTTGAACTCAAATCGAAAATCACTGTAATAAAACTTTTGACCTTATGCATAACCCTCCTGCAAGAAATTTTTAAATAGCTGTCACCGTTCGCAAGTTATTGAATTTTAAAATCAGTCAGTCTTTTTTAGGACACCCGGTAGTTTCAGGTATGAAAGTTTCTTTATGTTACATACAGCAGCCTTAAACATTCATTATTTACGCATTTCCTTTCTTTTAAAGCTACTTAAGATTTATATCTATAGATATAAAAGCCGTTCTTTGTGTGTATGTCCTTTATACAAATCTTCAATTTTTGACCGATTTGCACGAAACTTCATGTGCATACGTTTTAGAACTTGGAAAAGATCACTGTCTACTTTAAAAAATCATCAAACCCGTACTTATCCCTTTTTTCTACCACCTTCCTTAATTTACCATTATAGAAATATCTCTTTTTTAATTTTTCTTATTCAACCGTTTATTTCATGTTGCCAAACCCTAAAAAACCGCAGAGTAATTTAAAGAAAATGATAACGCGTGTATTTGGATAATAAAAATTCGGATTTTCTTGCTATATTTTTGCATTTTTGAAATCGACATCATTCAATCAGGAAACGAAAATGTTCCCTATGTATGGGTAAATATTTGAACTAAACGTGTGTGTTAAAATGACGTAGTATCTTCATTTGAATGATTTTAAAGTTAAAAAATCTATTTTAATACAGGCATTTGAATTTCAAGAAAAAGATAATAAAAAAATCGTTTGCTTTGCTAGATATGACGTCAATTTTGTCAATATTATTTCAAACTGGTTCTAAAAACCGGCGGCTACAATTTATTTCCTATTTCTTTGTAATGCTGAATCTTTAATTATATCATTTAGATAACTATTTTAATACTTGAAATGCAGTGATAACATTCTACGATTTATATCGAATACGGTTATATAAAACACATTTTTTCAACGCTTTATATTAAATAGAAATTATAACATAGTTACTATTTTTTAGAGTAAGTTTTTTTTTCTTTTTAAACAAAATTTCATGACATGGAAATTGATGTCATTTTCATTTTTACGGCTGTGGATTTCGATTTTATGAATGGAAATATGAGTTTCCATTTAAAAATTATCGGAAATAAATCTTTGTATACATGTGTTAAAGATGCCTGATATACTGCCCTTTAATAGAACATAAATAAAAATCGTTTTTAATTTGAAACACGAATATATTTTTAACCTTTAGTATATTTGTTAAATTTCTCAACAAATACAGGGAAAAGTATTTTTTGTATTTTCGTTTTAGCGATCAGTTTCGTTTTAGCAATCACTTATTTATCTGAGTAGCACATTTCGCCCGCTGCGGGGATCTGTTTCTCCGAACAAATCTTGAATTAAAGGAAAGATATCGGTGAATTTGATCTGCCATTTTAAACCAATATGTATCTTTATCTCAAATGTACTTCCATATTGCTGAATACGATGCGATCATCACTGCGCTATTAAATTTTATAATGTGTAAGACAAAACTTCGGCTGTTAAGGACAAAATTTTTTAATTGATCATTAACAGTAGGATTTGGTCTAAGAATGATAGACGGATATGCAATATACCAAAACTATTTCTCAAAAATTATCTAACTTTTTTAAAAGGCTAATCATTCAAAATTGGTTTCGCCTGATTATAGAGCATTTCAGCTAATTCTAAAACAAAGCATGTACAACAAAATGTTATATACTAAAACTATTCAAAAAATCTGACCGCAAAATAACAGTGCAAATGTCATAAAAATCTGTCCAGTAGAACTTTTAAAAAATGCTAATCTTTTAAGATCGGGCTCACCTGACTATTGAACTTTCTTCCATAATTTTATAACAAAGCGACGTAAAACTATATTCAATATTTTAAAACCATCCGTGTACAATTATATAACAAACAATGGAAGTTTCAATGAAATTAATTCAGAATTTTTAAAAATACTAATCTTTCGTAATCGGGTTCCAGATGATTATGGAATTTTCCCCTACAATTTTATGACTAATCAGCGGATAACAATGTTACGCACCAAAAGCTTAACTTAAAAACTAATAGTGCAAGTTGAATTAATTTTTTTTTAGAAGAACCCAAGTTAAAAGCAGCCGGAATGAGATTCCCACACGAAAACAAATACTGAAATTTGCCAATTTAGTTATGTAGAACTACACGAAAACAAACAAATACTGAATTATTTACAATGTTTTTGAGCAATTAAGTTAATCTTTTGTAACTGGATAACAGCTATATTTTAAAAATTTCAAGCTTGAAAATTACTTTAAAAAAACATAAAAAATCTGTAAATTGAGATAAGCTTTTCAAACAAATGTATTACTGAAAGTACTTTTTGTATTCTATTAGACGTTTGAACAGTCAAATGTGCTATGTTTAAAGGTCAAATTGCAGTAAAAGTTAAATTTATGGTTGGGTTAGGTTGTTGCCACCAACAATATGATGCTAGAGTTACTCATAGCAATGTCTTTTCTTTATAATGTTGCATTAAAAGCAAACAGGTATATCTTTCGTAATTGGGTTGCATGCAAATTTATAAATATCCATAATTGAAAATTACTTTAAAATCCATTCAAATGAGAAAATTTGAAAGAACTTTTTTCTATTCGACAGTGTGAAAAACTAAATTGTATGATGTTCATAAGTTAAGAAAAATTTCAGTAAAGGCACAACTTATGGGTTAGGTCCTTGCCATCATCAGTATAATTTCACAATTGGCATTGTATTTGTTGTTTTTTGTATATTCTGAAGATGACTCAAAGAAAGAGTCGAAACCTTTACAATTTGAGTATTTTTAATGTGTTTTTTTATTGAAATGACGTCTTTTAAACAAATAATTGTATTTTAATACATGTTTTGACATTTGTTTGGAATGTATATTATTATGGTATAGTTTACAGTTGACGTAATTAAGACTATTTTACTTATATTTACATTTCCGATTGATCTTTTTACGATCCGTGAACGCGAATGCACCAATCTCAGTTATTGTCATCGCCGTAGTATTTCTTTTTAATGTATTTTACCCTGGAGGACCCTTATTATTGACAGGAGCGAAGCCGGGTAGATCTGCTAGTATTTTATAAAGTTCATTGTGCCACTTTTAGATGTTCCAAATATATTTTTTGATTAAATAGGTTCAAGACAGTAAAATTTAGATATACCTTTACATAATTTCAGGTATGAAAGTTTCTTCATGTTACATACAGCAGAGTAAATAGATATACAAAGCACATTTAATAAATAATTGAAAAAGTTGAGAAAAATTGTAAATTAGATAATTAACCAGAAAAAATGTAAATTAGACAACTAACCAGAAAAATTAAAAAATAAAATAAATATTAAAATATTTTTAAAGATTATTAATGTAATTATTCTTGTGTGGATTTTATTTTAAGCTTTTGATTCGGAACTTTTTAAAATTCAACAAAAACACTTATTATTATTATTTTAATTTTGCATTGTATTACTTTTATTTTTAGTCTAAAATAATACTTTTCCAAGAAACCTCACAGCAAATGAGTGAGTTACAAATTTGAAATTGCCCCCAATAAAATGTCAAATTGCCCACCGGTTACGCCCCACGTTGGGAACCACTGCCCTAGAGGGTTGCAGGAGCAAAACACTTTCTAAATTGCGATTTCTGTGGTACTTCTGTGGTACACTGTAAAAAAAAATTTGTAAGGTTACTAAGAATTTTGTAGGAAACTGGGATTCCTAGAACTTTTTATGTAACCACAACAAAAGATAATCATGTAAAATTACAAAAGTTTCTTCAGTAAGTGTTACTAAATATTGCTTAGTAAACGTACTAGGGATTTTTTAGGGAGTTTAAAAAAAAAAACTCTTGTAAATTTACTAAATACTGTTTAGTGAAGTTACTAATGCTTGTTTAGGGAGTTTACTAAATAAGTTTTAGTAAATTTATCAGTGAATATGTTGTAAACGTACTATTCCTTTTTAGGGCGTTTTCTAAATTTTTTTTTGTAAATTTACTAAATATTGTGCTGTAAATTTACTAACGGTTTTTCAAGGGAGTTTCTCTAATTAGCTTTTGTAAATTTACTAAATATTTCTTAGTAAACTTACTAGCGATTTTTTAGGGAGTTTACTAAAGAATTTGTGGTAATTTTTCGAAAGATACTTTAGTAAACGTACTAAGGATTGTTTAGAGAGTTTTCCAAAGAATTCCTTGTAAGTTTACTAAATATTGTTCAGTAAACTTACTAACAATTTTTTAGGGAGTTTACTAAAGAATTTTTCGTAAATTTACTTAGGATTATTTAGTCAAGTAGTCAAGGTACTAACGTTTTTTTAGGTAGTTTCCTAAAGAATACTTTGTGAATTTTCTAATGATTTTTTAGTACACTTACAAAGGAATTTTTAGTACATTGACTAAGAATTTTTTTTGTAAATTTGCGAAGGATTTCATAGTACATTTACTATGAATTTTTTTAGTATTGCACCCAAAACTTTACATATACATTAGCAAAAAATTGTTGGTAACTTTATTAAAGTACCGTCAGAAAAATTACCAATGATTTTTTAGTATTGTGTCTAAAACAGTTTTTGTATTCTCGCCAGAAAGTTTTTTGTAACCGTGCAAGAGATATTGCAGTAAAATCAAAATCCTTCGATCAAAATAAGTAATATGGCCTGACGTGTTTTTCAGTAATACCACAGCAATTGCCAGAAATATTTGTATGTTATGCATTAAAAAACTGAAGCTTCACTGTAGATATTCAAATAGGTACAAAATCATTTCCATATTAAATGGGCATTATAACAACAGCAGTAAATAAGCAGATAAGCAGAAGCAGATCTTATGGTTTTTAATTAAATTAAAAAAGCGAATAGAAACAATAATGAAAGTAAAGTATCATTACTGAGTTTATAAAATATGCCTAAATTTTTAAAAAATGTTATCGATACACTGTTAAAAATAAAGTGTGATGTTTCACCAAGAAAATGGTGAAAAGTCGCTGAAATTTAGCTGCAACCAAGATATTGGCGATAAGTTTTACCAGTTTATTGGTGCTTTCTCAAATACCATTATATTAGTGAAATGTTAAACAATGATTCAGGCTTTTTATAAATCCAATTTTCTGGTGAAAGGTTGAACCATAGATCAAGATTTTTTTTAAATCCAATTTTCTGATAAAAGGTTTAACTATAAATCAGGTTTTTTTAAAATCCAATTTTCTGGTAACAGTTTGAACCATAATTTAGTTTTTTTTAATCAAATTTTCTGGTAAAAGGTAGGACCACGAATCAGGATTGTTTTTAAATCCAATTTTCTGGTGAAAGGTTAAATCATAATTCAAGGTTTTCTCTATTCCAATTTTTTGCTAAAAGTTTGAATCACGATTCAGGATTTTCTCTCATCTTTATGGGGAATGGTTACGCCGGATTGTAGCTCTCTTTTTTCCCCTCACTTTGGTTTTCAATTTATCATTTTATGGTGTAATAATAAACAAAATTTCAGATTATACGAGATTATCTTGCAGTAGGAAAGCCTTTTTTTATTTTCATTAAACCGAAAATTATTTAAGTTTTAATTATTGATTCTATTGTCTTTGAAATATATTTAAAAAACAAATGTAAACCATTTTGATCTAATTTAACAAAATAATTACATTTTTTTCCCCACAAATATTACCATTCTGTCCTTTTACATTTTGGAATATTTCTTCGCACTCAGTTACACTTACATTCCATTTAGTGTTTGCTTAATCACAAAGAAAAAAAATAATAATTTTCTTTAGATTTAAATACATACACTGTTTTTATTATTGTTTTAATTAAAAGGGCAGCTATAAGTAGCAGAATCCATTTAACCTCTAATATCAGCTAATACAAAAGTATTACTTTAAACTTTAAAACTTTTTTTTAAAATACACAATGTATTTCTACAACATATTAAATACTTACTTTGAAGGGTTAATTTAATAACAGCAGTGTCGCCACCAAGCGACTAATTATTCTTACATACAAGTATTTTTTCAGTATTCCTAAATGATAATCTATGACGACGATTTATTTATTTTTTAACTATACTCGTAAAAAAGAAAAATATTCATCAGCAGCAGCCTTGCAATAGCTGAAAAAGAAATGGTTACATACACTATTAAATAGCAACACATTTAAGTTGGTTTGCGGTATGCCGCTCCATTTATTGAAAATACAAATTATATAATCATTAAATTATATGTATAGTATGTCAGACTAATATTTACTGTAATATAATATCATTTTACATACAGTATCTCTCATACAGTTTTAAGAGGGCGCTGCACCCTCTCTGACCATTCAGGTCATCAAATAAAAAGAATTCTTGAAGCTTAGTATGTTCTAAATCAGGATTTCAAGTCTGGTAAAATGGAATAGATCCAAGCATCAGGTTAAATTCTCCACCTGTTTTAAATGAAAGAGTAAATATTTTAAGACATAAAATATTTCTTGTGCAAACATAACAATAATCAAATTTCACACAGGGGAATTAATAAAAAAATTAAACAGTATATCAATTTAAATTATTTATTTTAAAAAATAAATAAAACTGCATTAAACCTTAGTTAATTGAAATATTGGAATTAAAATATCTAAATAATTTTATAGTTTTTCTTTATGTGCTGTTTATTTAATTTTTAGTTATAATTTTATATTTTATTAGGCTAAAAATTTTGGATAACTGCAAAGAAAGTTTGTAAGAAAAAGCTGCAAAATTCTCCATTTGTTAGGTAAAAGAAAAATATTGTGAAATTCTTAAATGTAAAAAAATATTGCAAAAAGCGTCAGTTGGTTGAGGGAAAAAATTCGTCAATCAATCGTGATTAACAAAAACTAATGCTTGCCATTTGGCTGCAATAGGGTGTTAACGATTTTAATCAACGATTAAATCATGATGAAATCAACTGATTTTTTTTTGGAAAATTTGTTATTTTAATCAATGACTTTTTATGGTCTATTTCAATGGTATGTAGGGAAAAATCATTTGTAGTATATTGGAATGATATTACACTATTTCAAGCATATAGAAATTGATACACATCACTGAAATGTACAAAAAGATGCTTACTATAGAACATGATGAGCATAGCATTAATCGTTTATTTATGGGGGGAAACAAAAGGATTCGCTTATAGTACTGTATAAATAAACAATAATTGCTGGAAGTTCGTTATTTGTTGTGGTAAGAGTTTTTTTTTTTTATTTAACTAATTTATTTACTTCGTATGTATAAAATCTGTAAATCATATACAGGCTGCAAAAAAGATGTATAAATTTCCGTTTATTGACGAAATATGTTGAAGGGGAATTTTCAACTGTGAAAATGCGTTTCTTAAATGAACTAATGTTTAGCATACTATTTGGTATATATTCAAATGTATAGATCATATATAGCGTTGCACAAAGGAATTCGAATATTTTTTCGATGACTGATAATAATTGCTGAACTTTAATTTTCAAATGTGTTACGTGTTTTGTAATTTGCTTACTTAGCCATCATATGTAACTTTATTAAAAGTTTTTTTTTTTTTTTTTTTACATAATTCTGAATGTGTTGGAAAATTATAATCTGTCGTTGAAGCTTGATTATTTTACGTTCTTGTTTAAAAAAATATTTTTATTTTGTATGTGTGTATATATATACATATGGGCGAGTTGTAAAAAACAGGGTAGGTGGGTTAAACCGGGTAGCGCAGATCCCTCCTTCAGTTGTACTTCTGTCTATCAGCCAACACGAGAAATAACTTGTCGGTAACCATTATGGCATTTATAGCTGATTGAAACGTTACTGTGTGCGGTTTTTTTTTTAGTGTGAAGGAATTAGTTTCAATTACTCTTAAAAAATTGTTTTATTTGATTCTAGATTTTACGCGTATAACCACGTTTTTTCAGCATATTAAATATTCCTGAGTACTATATCTAATTCTTTCCTTTCCTGATAATATTTTAAAATTTTTACTGATCTTTTGCTTATAGGATTAAGAATAGTGACGCTATGTTTAAACTCTGTTATGTTGAAGTAATACCGGGTACTTAAGAGCGGGTCAGAACTGGTTATACCCGATTTTGTCCGACACTCATAGAATGTATTTTTAGTAAAGTTAATAAATTAGCATGGAATTTTAAATTGCATTCTTAATGCTGTTAAGTTATAATTCTAAATCTATCCAGTTATAATGAAAAAACTTTAATTTTGATTTTGTTTTATATTAAAAAGTGGGTCTAATTTTTAACTTACATTTATGAAATTAAATAATTTGCAATTATTAATGAACAAAATAATGGTACTAATTAAGGTATAATTTTATATTATGCTTATTACATTTTAATAAATAACTTTCTAATCTGAGGTGTAATAACTTGCGTTATGGATCCACTTAAAATGCAAATATATTTCGTGACTTGTTTCTCTAAATAAAATAATCTGCCCAAATTGACAAATAATCCAAAAAATCCCAATCTTATATAACTAGGCTATATAATCTATAGCAGAATTTTTTTTATCAAATATTAAACAGGCAAAAAAAAAACCCCTCTTGACGAATAAAACTTTCCCCAGACTCATTTGCTGTATATAATAGGAGTGGATGGATTACGAAAGAGGAAGATTTGGTTAAAAAATGTACAGATTTTTTCCAATCCTTGTCCTGAAAAGTCCGTTCTTTAAATCCTTAATAGATGTTCAATTCATACAAAAGAATCCAGTTAATCTAGTAAGAGAAAGCAATGTATTTATATATGCTTCTTTCCTTACGCAACGCATCGATTTCAACCCCTTGATGTGTCTTTCAAGCATCTCTAAGCTCATACTAAGAACAAGAGGTGAAAAAGTGGTTATTTTCCAACTCTGCGCGATCTATAACAATTTACCAAATTGGAAAATTATTTAAAACTGCATTTTCGAGAGCAGCAATTGTAAATACTGCAGTCAGAAGGTTCGAGAAAACAGGGATTTTCCCCTACAACAATGTTTTTCCAGACCATCTTTTTGCTCCTTCGGAAGTGACAGAGAAACCCATGAAAGTCATCACAGGATAATGGAGCTCAACCTTCCGAACATAAACGAGTTGACAACATCCAGCAGCTTTCACGTCGAGCTGCTTCCAGATGCAGCAGTTAACATCACAATCACAGGCGTCATCACTCATTCAAAATGTTACATCAACAGAATACATTATTAAAATTATCCATTCGACATCTTCAGACTATGTAGCCCAGCAATCTGTATTTCCAATTTCGCCTAAAATGTTATTATCCCCTTCTAAGGAAGGCTTTAGAATTGAGAAAAGAAAGGGAAAAACTTATTTTGATTTCTTCTCCCTATAAATTACAGATCGAAGCAGATATTAAGGAGAAATAAGCCAAACAAACTGCAAGACGAAAAAAGAAGTTTCTTTAAAAGAAAAAAAGAAACCAAAAAAGATTGCAGACACATCTTCAAAAGAAGAGGATAATGAAACCTGTATGTTTTGCTATGAACTTTACTCAAATTCTAAATCCAAATACGATGTTTAAAATTCCACGATTAGGCACACGAAGCATGTAGTAATGCAGAAGAATATGATGACAAATTCATCTGTGATTTTTGAAGCTAAAAGAACTCGAAAACGTACAGTGTAAAGTAAGCAAGCCTATACAACGTAGGAAATTTGCCAACGAATTATTGTTTTACACATGGAAGAACACATGTGCAATTTCGTTTTGTTAAAAATAATTAAAATGCATTTTTTACTATATTAAGCAAGATCTTTTTGACCAAAATGAGTTTCCAGTAGTTTTAAATGAATACCCAATTTTACGCAACCAGCGAGGTAAAACCAGATTTTTGCATACGTTTGAAAAAAGCTATTTTTTAATATAAATAATTATATATATATATATATTGTTTGAAAAGAACGTTTTATTATAGCCAAGGATTCATTTTACATTAAAAACAGTGTTCAAAGTTTGTTTTCCCATTTCACAGCATTTGAAACTAACAATTTTTATGGTACCCGATTTTGCCCCACCTTCCCTACATATATTTAAAGGATGCTGTAGAAGAAAATAGCATGAAACATTTATTAGCTCCTTTCTACATCTGTTTCTACCAAAATTTTTGGTAACATGCCATTTATCTTTTAAAATAAGCAATTTTTCTATTCGCATACACTTTACGGTAGTTATCGCGATATATCACCAATATTAACACGTTGATATATTCAGATATTAAATTTACGATATTCTCCCCACCTAGCAGTTAAAGTTTTGAAAAAAGGATCAAAAAAGTTTTCCGAAAGCTTGTAGCAATTTATTCCAGGATGATATTTTAGAAGTATCGGCAAATATGTATATATATATATGCTCTAAAAGTTAAAATCTTCTAACTGATGATGCAATTGATTTTTAAAAACATGAGTTTTAACTCTTTCAAATACATTAATGAGCGTAGGTCACTTCGTGCCTCACAAAGACTATATTTTTTCTACCATAAAACTAACTAAACGTCCGTATTTTAACACAATCTTTTTGGAGCAAATCAACAGGCGAGATTTACATTTACCTAAGAAAATTTCTTAACATTCGGACAAATATAAATATTTTTTACTAAATAAAATGTGCAAAAACTTCGACAAAATAAGCAAAAACCTGAGTTACATCGTGGTAAAAATCTTACCAGCCTTTTTCCCACAAAATATTAATATTTTTTCACTCGGGATACGAAAGCATTATGTTTTTACCATCTAAAAATTTCAAAGAGTCTAGATGATAACGACAAACTTTAAGAATTTAAAATACTGGAAGAACCTTGTCCCTCCCCCACATCCCTTTCCAGGCATATTTCAAAATTACACATAAGACTCCAAAAATCAAATTATGCAGAATATTAATACCAAATAATAATAACAATACCAAAAAGCATATACTTTCAATTCTCTTTGAAATACTGCAATACATTTAAAAAAATAGAAAATTAATCTTTTAAAAAAACTAGGGGGCTCGGCCCCCTACGAGCTACGCTCGCCAACCCCCTTCCAGACACCGCAGACTCTAAATGCACGCTTATTTGATCGGCTTTAAAAAGATTTCGAAAGATTGAATTATAATTTAAACAAGTAATATAAAAATTTTGTTTTTAAAGTCAATTCCTACTTAGGCCATCAAAGAAATATTTAATATAATTAAGCTAATATGAGCTTTTGTTGCATTAAAATATCTCAATTTGTTGATTTTCTATAAGCAAGTAGGTTTACAATGGAACTCTATGGGAATTTGGCGAACTATTACAGATATCGCCAAATTGGCGTCACTTTTGGCGACTCATTTTGGCCGCCAAATTTGGCGATATATCGCCAAGTTGGCGACAAACTTGGCGGTATTTGGGGACAGAACAGGTCCCCCTCTACGGTAACCCTTATTGAAAATACTTTCATTGAAATTCAATAACCAATGGCGGCCATTTTGTTTCCCATGCAAAACTAAAATTAATTAATTAAAATTTAATTAATTAATTAATATTTGAAAAAACTTTATTAACATCAATTGTCATCCAGTACAAGTTTAAAAAAATTTATTTCAACCTGATAGGATGAATAATGAGTATTTTATTAACGATTGAAAATTTGTACAAGATAAATATATAAATATATAAATAAATAAATATAGGGAGAGTGTGAGCTAATAGTAGGAATTGAAAAAATGATTTTCATTTCTCTTTGATTTGGGAATTTTAACGCCAAATCCGCTGCGGTACTACTTGATTATCCTGTCGACCAATTTCGCCAAATTATATAAATCGCCAAACCACTCGCCAAATTATACAAATTGATATAATTTTTATTTTAAATAACGAAAGAACAAATAAATTCGTACAACATTAATAAAAATACAAATAAAACGTCGAAAAAAAAATGATGACGTAGACACGTGTAACAACATTTCAAAATAAACTAATATAAAAGGAATTAAGTAAAGAGAGTCTTTGTCTCCTGGTATTTTTTAACAAAGCGAAAAGAAAGTTCTTTTAAATGAGACATTTTAAATTAATTCTCAAAATATCAAATAAATGTCTAGCGCAATTTCTAAATTTAAACTTTTTTGCAATATTATTTTGTGTTCATTTTATGTAATAACTATAATGTGACGTAAATATGACGTAATTTCTCCTAAGACTTCTAACGCATGTTAATGAATTTATTATTTTACAATATCCTTTCTCTTTTAAAATTCACGTGTATACTTTTTATGACGTAATTTTTAATAAGTTCCTGCTTTTATACGTAATTATTTAATTCTAATTTGAAAGTTTTTTTCCTGTTTATAATAGTCACGTGTAAATAAATTTTTAATTTGAAGCAAACATTATTGCTTGCGCTTTTTATACAGTTGGCAACAGTTTAAATTAGTACAATTTTCTGAAATCTGTAAAAAATATCTCTCGAAATGCTGAAAATTTGAATTTAAAATAGATATTAAACCTCGAAAAATGAGTCAAATTAAAAAAATAAATCAATTCTGCACACCGGGAAATTATTACGTATAAAATGAACTAAAAATTATTAAATTCCGATGTATAGTTTTTCCTACTATAAAACTTTTTTAGTGGAACGATTTCGTCCAACTTTAGCATTAAATATCTCTTAAAATAATTCTTCGATTTGAAAACTGTCTGCATCAGCGTGTTTATCAAACATTTCTGTATAATACTACCGATTTTCATATTTTTGCATGCATTATTTTTCTTAATATTAACGAAGAAAGACCTCCGGTCACAAAAAATTCAAAACCGGCGGCGGCGGCGGCGGCGGCGGTGACAGCGGTAGTTACTTTTTTTTAGAATAGAGAGATTCATTGTCCGAAGTCACTTCTCTGTTTTTCTGCGCATTTTACTGTACGACTCACATTACGTAGGGGAGACCGGGGGAATGGCGACACCTTAAGGGAATTTAAATTTTTTCACCTCGAAAAAATGTTTATTTTTTAATAGTAAAAATTCTAAAGCTGAATCATGATCATTAGTATCTGTATAAATTTAATCGTAATCATAACTGTAATGTAAGAATACATAAAAAAATATTTTTTAAACCTCTGCACAGTGGCGGGATTACCCAGGACACTGGGGTAATTCCGCCACTGTACCGGGGTAATGCCGCCACTCTTTAATGACCTAGTCCATGCATCAAATGGATACTAAGAAACACACAACATACTGAAAATAGTTAGAAAGCAAAGTAATTGAGCAGAATAATGGTTAACCTTACAATTTACTTCATATTGCAAAAGTCACTCTGCTGAATTGGCTCCACTATATTAAAATGAGGCCATTTCTCACCCGATTTGCATGGCGGCGGCATTACCCCGAGAGGACAATATGGCGGAAATCCCCAAGCAAAGCCGAAAGAAGAACCGAACTTGTTCAACACATTGCATCAAAATGTCGGCGAATGCATGTAGATTACGGGTCATATTATCTTAAATACCTAATGTTACAATAAAAGGTGCTTATCTCTACTCATTTGAAGCTCCAAAATAATAAGCAACTAGAGGAAAACTACATTTTTCACTAGAACAAACGAACGACGTACAGCAAAGTCACTCTCACTTTAGGCACTGTTTATATTGTTGGCCGCTATAGTGCAGGCACATTCACTATCTCAAACTGCCCTTAGTTTTTAAACTAGGTGGGGTGGCGGCATAATCCGGGTTGGCGGCATTTCCCCGGTCTTCCCTATATATTATTTAAAAATACACACTTAATGTTATACAGTAGCTTTGAAATGATCGAGTACTGATTTGGCTCAGATGTAAATGGATTTAAGGGTGAAAAAAATTAGTTTGAAAAGAAAAAAAAAACACCAAGATTTTGATATGAAAATAAAATCTATATCTATCAATATTATAAAAAACAAATATATCTGCGCGTAACGCTGATGTCATTTTGCAAATGGCAGCACTTTGAAATCTGGAATGAAATTTAGGTTTTGCAATTTCCGTGTTCAGCTTGTCGTCAGCTTAAAATTCCGAGTAAAATGAGAACTCCATTTAATATTTTTGTTGAACATTGTCACAATTCTATTTCAAAGACCCGTGATCGGGGGATGTAACTCACAATTATGTGGGTGGGAAACTGGAAATTGTTTTAATCCCTTCCGTTTAGGTCTAAAATGAAAGTACCAAGTTTTATCCCACGTACTAGGTGAACATTAGAAAATATGTACATATTTATAGTCGAAAAACTTTTTTTAAATTATCTTAACAATATCTCAGAACAATTAATGCTTCCAAAAACATTGTCAATACAAATGTTGTAGAATTTGAAATTCTGAATAAAATGAGTACCCATATTAATATTTTTGCTGAACATTAAGGTCGCAATTCTATTTCTAAATTTTGTCTTAACCGCTAATCAGGAGAGAGACAGAGTTATCAATCCACCCTGCCTCCGTTTATTACATACATGTATTTTCTTTAAGTTGTTGAGGCCCTTGAGATGTTTCTGTAAATATGTTAATGCTTTATTTTGTATATTTTGAGGATTATAATTTAGTAGTTATCGAGAAAGAGGTACATAATTGACAGCCGTTTTACATGCCATTTCTCAAATGATATCGTCAACCTTAAACCTTAGTTTAAAAAAACGTAAAGCTAACTTTAAGCTAACTAATAATACTTTTTTTCAATATTCCGAAGGTTTTAAAATTTTATGAATTTAACTTAAGATGCTTGTATACTAGTCGAATATAATTTTTATTAAAACCATCTTAGTCCTTTTCGTAAAATATCGAAGTTTAAAATTGTGCTATTGGTTGACCTATTCCTCTAGCGACAAGAATCCTGCACATTCATTTGTCCCTCGCTCCTCCCCACTATTTTCGACCTCCTTAAATGTGATGCATACGCACTGTTATTCACTATATATGTCAAATTAAATACGACGCATAATTCAAATACAATATCAGAGATCATAAACAATATTTCCCATCATTTACAAATCATTTTTGAAATATGCTAAAAATCATGAAATAGTGCACTTTTTAAGTTATCTATTTGTTCGTAGCAGCAAAGCCGCACCTAGTAGGGCGGGAAAACTTAGTACGTTTATTTCTGACCTATGTTGAAGGGATTAAAACAATTTCCAGCTTTTCCGTATTTAATTCCGAATTCGGCCTTTTTTTTTTTCATTTCCTACCACTGGGCTATATTCCGTAATCAAGAGTTTAAGCCATAACTCTGAAAATATCCAAAATAAAGCCTAAAATAATTACAAAATCCTCAATAAATTAATATATATATATAAATTAGAAACAGGGTGAACTGATAACCTCGTCTGTTCTGGCTTCAATCACTTGATTAACGAATTAGGCAAAACTTTGCATTATAATTGTAAAAATTCAACAAAAATATTAAGTACACATTTCAATCAGAATTTTAACCTCTACAACATCTGTATAGACAATGTTTTTGATAGAGTTAGTTTTTTTTAGATATTGTTATGGTAATTAATAAAAATGTGTTTTTTGACTATAAATCTGTACATATCTTCAACCACTCACCTAGTAAGAGGGGGAAAACTTAGCACATTCATTCTAGACTTTAAGTAAAAGGATTAAAACAATTACCAGTTTTCCCCTAATTAATTCCAAATGCGGCCCTTTTTTCCTCCCCTACCACTGGTCTATAAAGAGTTTTAAAGACTTTAAAATTCTATGTGCTCTAAGTTTTTTTTTTTTTTTTTTTTTTTTGGCGGGGGGGGGGGATGCCAATTTCCAGTGGGAAGAAAAATCTTGATTATTTATTGTGACAATAAAATGACACAGAACAGTTTTTTTTTTTTTTTTTTAATTTAAGCAGTTTTAAAGAGTTTTGAAACTTTAAGTATTATTACTGCGAGATGTGAAGAAAACGGGGAAACGAAATTTCGAAGGTGAAATTCAGATAAAATTTTAATGAAATGGATATGATGGAATGAATAGTTAATGAAATTTAGGACCGATTATTTTTTCACTTAAAGTAACAAATACAGTAGAGCAATTTTTTTTTTAACCTTTAACTGATGTCAAAGAAATTGTCACATAACTAGTGTGAAGCGGTCTGTGAGACCGCTCCAACGAAAGATGAATAAAAGCCGCGATAAATTCATAGGATGTTGTTTTTGTACTAAACTTTTTGCACAGGAGTGTTATAAGTAAAATTCACCTATTCAAAAGTCTCTGGTGTTAGTACTAAAGTGAAACAAAATTTCAGTAGTGTTTGTAATAAACTGAAATTTGCAAGTTAAACTATGAAAATTGAAAAAAGCACTAGTCTGTGAGACCGGTAACATCAGTTAAAGAATAAAAAAAAAAGTTTTAAACAGTTTAAACTTTGGTATTGTGGAGAAGGGAGTAAAAAGGGGATGTGAAATTTCAGAAGAAAGGTTAGCAATGGCGGTTTTATCTTTATTTTTTAAATCAGAAATGAAAAGAAATGCAGAAGAGTTCCACCCCCGATTAAGAAATAATATGACAGTAAAGCACTTTAAAGGGCTTTTAAAAATTTTTGTATGAAAATAAGCACTTTCAAGCACAAAAAAAACCTTTTGAAAAATGCAAGTACTTTTAAGGACCGTACGAATCCTGATATATTAAAAATTTCCCGACTACAGAGTAGTCCTGCACGGGTCAAGTTGCACCAGACACAAAACCGAATATTATACTTAAGTCAACCCGCAACTCGACCCGAACCCTCCAAAAATATTTCCTCGATCCGCAACCTGGCCAGAATCAGCCAAAATAATTTCCGGCAACCTGCAACTCAACCCAGGCCTATTTCAACACGAACCCGAAATAAAAGGAAAGGAAATACTGTTTTATTGATATTATGAAATGTAATCTACAATTACATCTCTAATAACAATGTTTTATGTAGGCAAATGGACAAATGTATATACTTTAATATTCAAACATATGTGGGTATCATGCCCACAAGTACTTGAAGTGAGGACAGCTTGTTAAAAAGCGCCATCGATATTCACCATCATGGTTGATCTCAATGGCGCTTGCTGACAAGTTGTCCACAACATGGTTCACAATCACATGACACACCTAAGTGATGTAGGATAGGTGGGGGCTAAAGTTACGCACTTATTAATTTTGATTTTTAACGAGCACATTGATCTAAACTTATGTGACGACTGATTAAAATGTTGTATTAAAACCTTAGGCACGTTCCACTATCAAACGACCACTATCAAACGACATTCTGTCAAATTATAATTCCGTGAGAAATTGTAATTTTTAAAAAAAACATTGCTCTGCGTATCTTTGCCCCATTCGTTGGGCTAAAAGTATGCAGTGATGAGGCAAAAGATTCGCAGTGCGCATTTTTTCCCCATTAGATAGGGGCCGGATTCTGCCCCTATTTTCACTAAAATGAATGAGTAATGTAAAAGCATTAGTAAATTTTGATAATATTTAAACTGAAAATTCTAAACTAGACCATGAAAAGAACAGCGGTCTGCGAGATCACAAATAGCAGTTAACCTCCAACTGTTGTGACAAAAATCGTTTCATAAATACTGTAAGTGGTCTCCGAGACCGCTTAATCGTTGATTGAATAAAATGGTTGACTCATAAGAGGCGGTTTCTGCGCTAAACTTTATGCAAAGGGCTATTATAGTAAAATTTCCCGCATTCAGAAGTCTTCAGCTATACTTCTAATTTACCAAACGAATCAAAATTAAACTAACATAACTACTTAAATTGAAAATTACAAGTTAAACTGTGAAAACTGAATATTGCAGCAATCGGCGAGACCGTTAACAGGAGTTAAGGATTAAGGTTTAAAACAAAAGCGATTCATGAAACAATATTGATTTTTAAAAGTAGGTAGGTAGATACCAACGTTCTATATTTTAAAAAAAAACTTAACTAGAAAAAGGAAAATGTAGTTTACTAACTTATATTAGTTAAGCAGCTATTATATTTTATATAATATAAATTTAGAAATTGTGAAAAGCTTTGCATCTAGCTAAAATGATAGGGCAAAGTCCCATATCTTAAACATGTTCGTATCTTTGTCCCAAGAAGGATGCGTACTTTTACCCTATTCTGCAGTATTTTGCTTAACCGGCTACCTATAAGTATAAACAAATGTGATCGAGGTAAACTACGGCATTTAGAAGCTAAAAATATTTCGATCTCCACTAAAAGTTTGGATTTGTAAAAATTCCAGGTACTATCAGCTAAAAAATAAAGTGAAATTTAAAAAATATTAGATCAAAATTCGAAAATTTAAACTTACCTCATTTTCTTAGCACAAATTGCTACTTTTAATCAAAGGTTTAAACAAATGACTAGTACACTTGAAACAAAACTGCCACCTATTGGTCATGAGAGCCGAAATGTTGCTTCATATGAAATCAGCCGGTGCGTATTTTTGCCCCGCTCATATCTTTACCCCTACCTACCCTATATCTCTCTTTGCATGAGAAAGTAAAAACTCGGCATTTTATCGCTCAAACTCACGTAAAATTAAAATGCAGTTGTTTATATTTAGGTTTTTTCCAAGTCTAAGATTTTCACAAAAAGTTTGAGCAGAACAATTTTTCAGATAAAATAAATACATATTTCAATATGAATGAGCTATTATTAAATTTACTCCTTAACCTTTAACTGATGTCACAGAAATTGTCACAACTAGTGTGAAGTCAATTAGTGTGAAGTTGTCTGTGAGACCGCTTTATCGAAAGATGAATAAAAGGCACGATTAACTCATAGGATGGTGTTTTTGTACTGAACTTTTTGTACAGGACAGTTATAATTAAAATTTACCTATTCAAAAGTGTCTGGTGATAGTACTAAAGTTCACAACGGAACAAAGTTTCGGTAGTGTTTGTAGTTAAACTGAAAATTGCAAGTACATAAATAATTGCAAAACTATAAAAATTAAAAAAAAAGCTGTGGTCTGAGAGGCCGGTAACATGAGTTAAAAGTTAAGAAAAAAATACATATATAAGAAATGTGATATTCTTTTTATTTAAGGCACATTTAAGAACCATTTATCCTTCTCTAGGAATAGAAAAATTTTACCAACATTTCATTTTTCATATACACGCAAACATATGTATAATATTTCTGATAGTTTTAAAACACATACCCATGATATGTGTGTATGGATAGAAAAGTGCCCAATATTCAGAGTTAGAAGCATAGGAGAGAGTATGGAGGAATGGGACACATTTTACAAAAATAAGAAAATGAACTTTGTTTGACACAAAAACAATATTTCAGTTTACAGAATACAAAATGAAACACTTTCTAATGTCCCTGAACAATATAGAAACATAATTTTCAGAAACAATTTTATAATTAAAGAAATTGCAAGTTTCAAAATTTGTCCCATGCTTAGTTTAATCCATGCTTAAAGGCTTAGTTTATATTATGGATAATATACAGTATAATGTTTCATAAATAGGGAAACTATTACATCTAAGCATAAACAAGTCATTAATATTCAGAAAGCATAAAAAATATATGAAGCAAAATCACTTCTGATCTTGAAATAATCTTTTACTTTATACAATTGAAATCTTATGCAACTTTTTTCAACTGGAGATTGGGCTACCATTGCTTCATCTAGTGTGCGATTGATGAAATGTCTAGAATGATCATATTCAAAAATTTTTATTACTACCAAAACAAAAACAAATTTTGCAGGAAATTTTGCAGGAAAGTAAAAGAATATATAAAATTTATTAAGTTAAACCACCTCTTTGCATGTTCGCCAACATAAATGAAAAATAGTGGAACTTCGAAGGATCACTTTTTGCTTCCTAATTGGTTTGATTAAGAGTATCAACAATAACACAGATTATAAAACATGTAAGCGTGAGGGGGGGGGGGGGTGTTATGAAGAAAATTTTTAAAGTAAAATTTTTATTGTATAAATTTTTTTTATAAACAAACTTTCAATTTTATCCATTGCTGGCACATCTGCCCAATACCTAGATTTTTAACCTGAAAAAAAATATTTTGGACATTCTTTTGAAAAATCAGTCAACCCGAACCCGACACACAAGATTCAAAACCCAAACCGACCCGATCCGAACCAAAAAAGTAAGGTAAACCCGACCCGATGCCGGAATCTAGTACAATAAATACCGATTACATGGCACGACTCTAATATTAAGAAAGATAATTTTGGTATACATTTTAAGTATTCTGCAGAAGAATAGTGGAATATTTAGCCTTCATTATCAGTCAAAGGGGGGGGGGGGGGGGGTACTATTCATTGCATCACTAATTAGAAATAAAATATTTAATCTGCTAACCATATTGCAATAAAATATTATTTTTTACATAAAACATTGGAAATTGCACGCATGCAGTAAACACTGATGTAAAGAATAGTCATTTGACTGAACGATAAATATTTAACAATAAAATAATAGGATGATATCGCATTAATACCTGCTAAAATCATGTTACATTATAATTCGAAATCAAACGGTCTTACTGTGTAGTTCATTTTTACTTATTAGGAATGAAGGAGAATGGAAATATAACAAAATTTAACTCATAAAGACGAAATATTTACTTACATCCTAATTTGAAATCATAATCAAGATGGATACCTTGAACACCTCTGTGGTTGCGTGAATAGTCATTACGTCATCATTGAAGTCCTTTCTCATTGGCTGACATGGGAGACTAAGATATTTCATGTATTTCTACTATGCGAGTGGTAAATATTATACCCGGTTACAGATAAAATTCTAGTAAACATGCAGATTTCTGTAGTTTTACAAAAACTAGTTTTGTAGGATTACAGATTTTTTTTTACAGTGTACCTTACAAAAATTTCTTATAGAATTCCATAAAAAAAATTATAGAAAAAGTACTATAGAATCCTATAGAATTATAGCCCGGTTATTCTATAAGCTAGTTTCGCCAAAAGCTATAGAAATATCTGTAGAAGTCCAATAGAAATTTCTATAAAATATTCTATAAAAATATTCGAATCTATTCGATAAAAATAATCGAACATATTCTATAAAAAAGAGCGTCAGCAGGTGTTTCCATTTGGCCACCCTCCCAAGTACTAACCATACTCGATGCTGTTTGACTTCAGTGATCGGACGTGAATAAGTACACTCAGCCCACTCTACGGTTGCTCGCAGTATGTCAGCTCTCCTTACACTATTTCAAGTTTATTTCTTTTGTGATTTGCATTCTCAATCATTAAATTTGTATAGAAATTATTGTATTGTATAGAAATTATATATATTTTATACACTGATTAATTCTCAACTGTGTAAATTATGAAAACCGAAATCATTTGTAAATTAGAAAACCAGATTTGAGAAGAAAAAAATGTCAGTTAAAATAAAGAATTTATTTACTTATTTATTTTGTTGGTGGTTGTGGTGCTATATTATTTACAGTTTAAAAAAAAAAGAGTGATCTTCACAGCTAAAATCATGTTAAGATATTCATTACAGATTTCTCATTTATCTTAAAATTTATTAATATGACGGCATCGGACGCGAGTAGATAAAAATTACTCGTACTTTAATATATACTTGAGAAAATATTTAAAAGTCTAATAAATTAGTATTTGTTAAACTTGAAACGTAACTGTTTAAATACTTTTATACTTCAGATTAAAATTTTTGAATAAAAATTACAATTAGTGAACAATGTTTATTAAATTATTAGATGAATTATCATTAGTGAATAAAGTTTATTAAATTAGGTGAAAGTTTTTTTTTAAATTAACAGCAAATTATTAAATGATTATAAAATAAAACGACAAATTAATGAATCATTAACAAACATATGAATTAAACAATTTAAATCAGTGTAGTTCAATTGATATATTATTACATTAACAATTGAATCACAGTGCATTAGAATTATGAATTAATTTATGATGATGTTAAGTGATGCATTACAAAATTAATTAATATTATTATTTAACATATATGTATAGATAAATTAGTACGCATAAATTTTAAAAGACCAAAACATATGTTTTTTATTTAAAAAAATCTATAGAATCATTAGTCTATAGAACTTCTATAAGTTTCATAGAACTCTATAGAAAAACCGTTCTATAGAAAAAATTCTAACGCATTCTATAGAAACATTTTCTTTAGAAAAAGTATTCTATAGAACTCTTAAAAACTCTATAGAAACAGTGTTCTACAGAAAAGCTATTCTATAGAACTTGTAAAGAATTCTATAGAGTTCTATACAGCTCTATGAACTATTTTCGTAAGGGGAGGCTAAAAACTTTAACGGTAGTTACTTATAAAATATAAATGTCCTCTAAGAACAGTCAAAAATAAATTCGAAATTAAAAAGGGGTGAAGCGAAGGGAAGGAGCGAAAAGCATTCATTCTAAAAGAGTCCTAAATTACGATTTCTATGGAATGTCAGGAAATAATAAACCGATTACAGAAGTTATATTTTATGCCGGCGTCACTACTACCTGGTAGGCAGGGATAACAAGAAAGACTTTAACAACAAGAAGGCTTTCAACAAGAAAGCCTTCTTGAGCCAAGAAAGCCTTTAAACATCTAAATTTCATTTTCTATAGAATATTAGGCATTACCAACCGGTTTCAAGGTTAATGTTGGCAAATTAATGGTGATTGTCTCTGTTTCAATATTTTTCGAGACATTCTATTTCATCTCTGTTTCGGCATTTTATGTTGGTGCCGCTAACACCAGAGAGGATGGTATACTCATGGACAAGAAGCTTGGAATTTGACAAGATGGTTAATTTTAAGATGTAAGTGTGTTAAGATGGTTTCTAAAAAAATCAAAACTTCAAATGAATGCTGAAATGAGCGTATAAAATGAGCATAAAAGTCTCAAAAACAGTTCTAAATTATCATTTATTAACCATTTGGAAAAATGGTTATCGTCCTTGTCAGGGTATGAAATCAAAAGGATATCTGAATCTTTTTATTGGTTGAATCCGCATTTTATTCGTTTTCTCATTGGTCTATACAGTAATCTGAATTTCCCTTTACTTTCAACAGAGATGGATACTTCTGTTGTCACTATGAAAAAAAGTAATAAAAACTACAAAAAAAAATAATAATAACTCAGAAACAAATTGAGATACAGCTTTCAAACAAATTGCATTTAAAAGTACATTTTTTTCTCTATACGACGGCGTAAAAAGTAATATTGTGGGATGTTTAGAAGTTTAAGAATGAAATTTCATTTAAAATGGGTCGTCAGATTCTTGGAAATCTGACGATGGAAAAGCCTTTTCCCGAACAGCCAATGAAATGCTTGGATAATACGTAAGTTTCAGGTGGATAATACGTAAGTTTTAGGAAATCTGACGGTCGCTTGCAATTTTTACGTGCAATAACACTATTAATGTTTAATTCATGGCGTACGTAATGTATGATCAACTCCGTGCGATTTTTTATGTCTTAAATTTTATTCTTTGAAAAAATCATTTTCCAAATGGTCGTTGTAATTTGTTAAATTGTTTTTTTTTTATTAATTAAAATCTCATTTCTGTCTATTGCAGTTTTATAATGATGTTTAGTCAAACTGTGGCTTAATTTGTAAATTTTGAATTATTCCAAAAAGTGTTCTTCTAATAAAAAATAGTCATGCAAATATCACTTGGCATTTTTCAACTATTACGCGAGCAAAGCCACGGGGTTTGCTAGTATATTATATATATATATATATATTTATTTATTTATTTATTTTGCAAGGCCTTCTTAGGCGCGAGCCCTATACCTATCGCACATGTAATTTCAATTGACTTCTCAATGTCAGTTTTACGGTCCTTATCTTAGGTCAGTAACTATGGTAACACCGCATTTGGCTGACTGATAGCCCTACTTTTTCTCAGGACAACGAAGGGATGAAACGGGAAGGACGGATGTCCTTGAAAAACCAATTGAAATTATATAGAATATGAAGAATGCTCCGCACTGATCGAGGGATCGTCTGAAAAAAAAAATTGCGCTAATTAAAAATCGGGCTAATTGAAACCGCATAAGACGAGGTAAACCTGTGCTATATACAGTGAACCCTCCTGTGCGACCACCTCCATTAAGCGACCACCTCCCTGAACGACCATTTTTTCATGGAACGAAATTTATTCCCATAAGGCTCAATACTAATTTTACCTCTATTCAGAGACCACCCCATTTGAACTCCCTCCATGAGCGACCCATTTCTTTGAAGAAAATGAAACAAATTCCTTGTTTTTCCTGATCGCTTGAAGAAGGTTTTATCAGAATAATAATTCCGAAGAGCGCATTATTCATCAAACTTCTAAACTAAGTTTAAAATTTATATTTATTCCGGTAACTTTTAAGTGTTTAAAATCCTCTGTGCCTTTTTAGGCAATGAATTTAACTCTGATGACAAAGTAAGGATGACGGTCAATGAACTCCCCTGCCCTATTCTGTCATGAAACTCTCAAAGAAATAGATAAATTAATAAAATCGTCATAATTTGTTCCCGCCCAAAAAAATTGCATTTCTTTACTGAACTTCGAAAGGACTTGGAAATAGAAAAGTTGTAGAAGATGAAACCATAAAATGAAAGCAAACGTCAATGTATTCATTTTTGAAACTCTGCACTAATTAACTTATGTAATTAACTTTTGTTTTGATACTTCATATTTTCATATTTTTTTCTAATGTAAAAAATAAACTTTAGTAACATTAATTGTTACCTTTTTTCAACAATTAAGATATAGATTTAAACATGACCTCCATTAAGAGACCACCTCTCGGAGCGACCAATTTTTATTGGAACGGAACCTGGTCGCTTTAGGGAGGTTTTACTGTATTTCCAAGTTAAAGCTTTGCATAAATAATCTTTAATCTCAAAATATAACACCCACGTTCCCTTTAAAATATATTTTATGAAAATGGTAAGTTTTTTCCCCTCCTCTTCGTTGCAGGCAAAAATCCCTGCTCAAGGTAAAATGTAGTTGTCCTGCGGGATGCTACTTTAATGAACAGAAAGTTAACGTAAATCTCTGGGGTAACATTAAAGTGTTTGAATTGGTATTTAACGATCAGGCTTCGACTCCGGGTATATCGGGAACGGAAATGGCGCAATAAAAAAAAACAGAAGAAGATTTGTGTGAAGGATTTGCGCAGTTATGAAATGCATTGTTAATCGGATAATACAATCGAGTGTTGCTATATTAAATGAATGTTTTTGTTCCCAGAAGTAAAATAATTGTAACTTAAGTTCAGAAAAATTTTTACATATTCATTTAATATTTGGTGTAAAATGGAATGCAAGAGAATGAAATGCCTCTTGTGGTTTTAAGAATGTAATCCAATTTTGAAAATTAACTTCAATTTCAAATTCTATAAAATTATGCATCATTTTAAAGATAAATTTCAAAATTCTAAAATTTAAAACGTTTTACTCTTTTTTCACTAAACAGCATTATCTGAAAATTTAAAAACAACGAAAGACTCATAAAGATCTTATTTAATTGATAACAAATTAAAACTGGTTCTTTAATTTGTATTTATAATATTTAATTTTTATTCTCATTTCATATTTGGTGCAAAAATGCAATTATCTTTTGTTTTGAGAATGTAATCCAATTTTCAAAATTAACTTCCATTTCAAATTCCATAAAATTATGCATCATTTTAAAGATAAATATATCTAGAATTCAAAACTTTTTACCCTTTTTTACTAAAAGTATTATTTTAAAAATTTAAGAAGAACGAATGACTCATAAAGAGCCCATTTAACTGATAACAAATTAAACCTGGTTCTTTACTAAAATTATTACATTAATGTAAACCGTTTGATATTTTGCAATTGCCGTTGTTATTTTCAAATATGTACAAAATTAGTCGAGTTCATTTTGCAGTCTTTTGATAGGCAGTTGGAACCTTTCCAAAGTCTTCATTGGGGAAAACAGTTTGTTGAATAATTTAAATTTCAAAATAATTTCAATTAGGGTAGAAAAAAAAGATATTGGTGATTTGTGATAATACATTTATTCATGATCGGAAAAAGAAAAGCATTTTAGTTAACGAAATTTTTTTAAATTATTTTCCATTAAGTTTTTTTTTTTTTTTTCAATTGCTGTAACTAAATTATTATTTTCTTCTATCTTTACAAGAAGAAAGTATTGGATTCGTGAAAATTTTCGAATTCCAGTTTTCGACGGATTTACACGTTTTAGGGGTCAGAGAACCCGAAAAGCATGTTTTTACAAAATGTCTGTCTGTGTGACACAAATTTTGTGGGCGCTCTATCTCAAGAACTAATGAACGGAATTTAATAAAAATTTATGTTCAGTTACTCCCTGATATAAATTGGTGCTGATTAGTTTTTGGTGCAACTCGCCCAACGGGTGGCGCTGCTATGCAGTGATTTCCGCAATAGCTATATCTCAAGAACTAATGCACGGATTTTCATCAAACTTCAGATTCAGTCACTCCTTGGCATGAATTGACGTTTTATAAATTTTGGTGTAAATCGCTCAACTGGTGGTGCTGTTATGCAGAAATTTTCGCGATTTCCGCAATAACTCAGTCTCCAGAGTCCAGAACTAATAATGCACGGATTTTCATCAAACTTCAGATTCAGTTAGTCTTTGACATGAATTGACGTTTTATGCATTTTGGTGTAAATCGCTCAACAGGTGGCACTGCTATGCAGCATTTTTTGCGATTTTCGCAATAGCTCAATCTCGAGAACTATTGCACGGATTTTCATCAAACTTCAGATTCAGTTAGTCCTTTACATGAATTGACGTTTTATACATTTTGGTGTAAATTGCTCAAGAGGTGGCGCTGCTATGCTGCATTTTTCGGAATTTCCACTATAGCTCTATCTCAAGAGCTAATGCACGAATTTTCATCAAACTTCAGAATCAGATATACCTTGATATCAATTAGTGCTGTTTATCTGATTTAATAGGAGAAAGTTTTGTGATGGCCACAACATACTGGTTTCTCTTTGTCAGACATTTTTACCAAAATTTATGATCTCTAAGAGTTTATACAGGAAGTATGGCTCAAGATGACCTTGTTGATCATCTAAGAGAAAAGATCGTGTATTCTAATGATTATTTAAGAAATTGGTTTGTTACAAATTTTTGACTTAAAAGAGAATTAGAAAAAGTTTCGACACCATAAAATCACCCAATTATTCAAAAAAAAAAAAAAAGCGCAGCGACGGTTATTCGAAATAGGATTAAGAGCTAAAGAATCTGTAAAAAAGGTTGAAACAAAAATAAATTAAACTAGTATGTTGTGGCCATCACAAAACTTTCTTCTATCTCATACATGTCAATACTTCAAAATTCACTTTCAGTGCCTGTGTTCATCATGAGAATTCTAAAAATATGAAATTCAGCGCAATAGTTCTCGAGGTATAACTGTCGCTGAAATCGTGTAAATCCAGCAAAATGCAGCATAGCAGCGCCACCTATTGGGTTATTTACACCAGAACCTAATTATCACCAACTTATGTCAACGTCTAACTGAATATAAAGTTTGAGGAAAATTCGTGCATTAGTTCTTGAGATAGAGGTATTATGCAAATCATGACAAATGCAGCATAGAAACGCTACCTGTTGAGCGATTTGCAACAACACATAATCAGCAGCAATATTAATCAAGTTATACTTAAATCTGAAGTTTGATGAAAATTCGTGCATTAGTTCTTGAGATAGAGCTATTTTGAGGAAATAGTTCAAATTGCAGCACAGCAGCGCCACCTATTGGGCGATTTACACCAACACGTAGTCAGCATCATTTCATATGAAGGACTAACTAAATCCGGAGTTTGATGAAAATGTGTGCAATAGTTCTTGAGATAGAGCTATTGCGAAAATAGTGTAAATCCTGCAAAATGCAGCATATCAGCGCCACCTGTTGGGCGATTTACACCAAAACGTAAACAGCATCCATTCATGTCAAGGACTAACGGAATCTGAAGTTTTATAAAAATCCGTGCATTAGTTCTTGAGATAGAGCTTTTGCGGTAATCCTGCAAAATGCTACATAGCAGCGCCACCTACAGGGCGATTTACACCAAAAACTAATCAGCACCAATCTATATCAGGGAATACCTGTATATAAATTTTTATTAAATTCCATGCATTAGTTCTTGAGATAGAGCGCCCACAAAATTTGTGTCACATACAGACAGACAGACTCACAGACAGACATTTTGTAAAAACATGTTTTTTGGAATCTCTGACCCATGAAACGTGTAAATCCGTCGAAAACTGGAATTAGAAAATTTTCATGAGACCAATACTTTCTTCTTATAAAGATAGAAGAAAGTAAAAACAAAAACGGAAGAAATTTTTTTAACTGCACTGCTAAAAATTAATTTCAAATAATACTTTCAGATTATTCAAAATTTAACCTTTTTAGCCACAGTGTAAATTTATTCGTAAGACAAAGTCAGAGTGAAAAATATAATGAAAACCGCATTCTAAAAACACTCAAGCATTGGCGTTCACCTTACGGTATAGTATCCCTAACTTATCATTGAGTTACACAAATATTAATCCTAAGAAAATTAATATTATTCCCCTAAATAGTGTCATTTTTTTGACACAATAAACTAAAAATGAGGCTTTTAGTAACGACGTAAGCAAACTCTTTTTGCCCGAGCGTTGCTCGTCAAAAACTGTGAAGGGATTAATAAACACTCAAAAATATTTAAACATTAAAAAAGAGGTTACACGTACCATCATATTCGAAGTTTCCCTGACATTTATCACTTAATAAACCACTTCGAATAACCTAACCCATTAAGGACTAGCATTACCATATGGTCACAGCATAGCTGTCAACCCTTTTGCTGTTTGAATACCAGTAATTTAGAACAAAAATCTTCACTTTCTTTAATGACAGAAACTCTGCTATAAAATAAGATAAATATTGCTTTTCTTAAAAAGCGATACGAAAGGCAATTTTTGTATTTTAAAAAGAAAAAATAATTCCGTCTTTAATTGTTTTAATCAAAGAAACATGGATTTTTCTCTTGCATTAATTATGATGAGAATTTAGCAAAACATTTGAAAAATGTAACTGAAATGAGTAATCTCGTGCTTGAAGAAAGAAAGAACTTCATAGAAAACGGAGAACAAGTCAAGTCACATTAACCCCTTCGCGACGGGAGCCTTTTACGAAATGTTTATTACTTTGCTACCGGTTTTAAAAATCAAAAGTTTGAGCCTATTCAAATCGGGAAAATGCTCGGATTAAATAAGGCGAATTTTACAGTAAAATTTTACTGGTGAGGATAAACGAGGATCCTTAGGCCTATTTCCGGCACGTATACATGTCGCTCGTCCCCAAGGGGTTAAGGGGACTTATCTGGTGGAGACGAAAAAAAGTGTAATCCCATGTTATAGTCCAGGGGAAATGTACCAAAAAAAGGAGGTTACCTTGCAAAAGGTCGGGTAGAAGATTTTTTTTTCTGAATTGTTTATAATGATGCCAACATGTAAAAACCAAGTTTTCTAACAAAATTTCTTAAGGCTAAATTTTCTGTGGCCAAAAAACAAGAAAATCTCGGGAACTTTTTTTTTATTTTTTTTTAAATATCGCGAGACCCGTTGCCGTAGCATGTCATTTGTCAATTACAATATTAAAGAAGATAAAATTCTCTACAACTTTCATACCTAAAACTTTTTTATACACTCAATAGCAAACGCAGTACACCATTTCAAAAATAGGACAATTTTTTCAATTTTCTTAAAAACCGTGAAAAACGCAGTTCTGCCCAGATTATTTAAATGTTTCCCTTGGATTTAATCGTGTATGCCAACTTCTATATATTAGTAGCAGTAAATTATGTGTTTCTGGGCTAAAACTAGCCTTTTTTGCACCCGTGCCAAACAGGGATTTTGGCGCCCCCCCCCCCCCTTTAAAAAGAAAATTTACCACGGGAATTTTATTAAATCTCTAATAGCCTGATTTTGAAAATTTTAAGTGTGTAAGCATTAAATACGTAATGCTGAACTACCTAATCAGCTTTGCCAAATATTGATTCATTAAAACCTGGAAAACCGTACCGAAAGGAATCAAAATACATTCCGCTTTAAACAGGTTTCCATCTTAGCAGGTATAATTGTTCATATTCTTTCTCTTGAAAAAATATATACTTTTCTTTAAAGACCGAATTCCGTATATACAGGTTTCATTTTCAAAGATTTAACGGTAGTTGTCGTATTGAGGCGTTTAAAGTCACAGTTATATGAAGTATAGGACTAAATTAGTCACACGAAGACATTCGCAAGGTAACATTAAACCTATGGGAGAGTTCTTGACAAATATCTCGCTCGCATTTCGTTACTTTTAAATAATTTTGTTTTCATGGGATACCTGAGATCAATATCTAATGTTGTGCTTTTGTACTTTTTCGGGTTTGGTTGCATTTTTTTACCCGACTACGGCAAAGCCAAAGGAGGGTTATGATTTTGACAGGCTATGTATGTATGTATGTATGTATGTATGTATGTATGTATGTATGTATGTTCATCTGTTCCCTCGTAACTTCTAAACCACTAATCAGAATTCGACAAATGACATATCATTAGAAGCGTCTTAATTGTCCGCTGGTTATAGGCTATATAGATTTTCACCAAATTCAATGTGGCGCCTTCTAGCGGACAAAATATACAGAGTAAAAAAATAAAGTTAAGCTAGATATGCCGTGTTTGGTATCATTTTAAAGCGCTTCACTTGTACATTTCGAATATATATATATTACTAGCATTTGCTTGTGACTTTACTTGCATTTATGGGCTAATTGCATATAATTCACATCTTTTCGTTCTTAATTTCTTTGGTACTTAGTAATCAGAATAAGACCACTGCAGTGCCATTAGAAGGGTCTTGATCTTGATATTCTGTTGGTTGTGAGCTATAAAGTTTGTCACCAAATTTACTATTATGCCCTCTAGCGGACAAAAAGTATAAAATAAAAATATATGTAATGTGTTTGGTATTACTTGAAAGAGCTTCACCAGTATTTATATGCTTATACATAATTACAAGACTGCTTTGAAGATGTTTAAAAAAAATGAGCGATAAGAGTAAAGCGCGGATCACGGGAACTGTAATGTAGAGCAGCGTGAACGTTAATAGAATAATTTAATGCACTAATGTAAACGACATAAGCTGGGAGTACCTCCACGCGGTGAAGGCGGAAACAGTTTGATAACTGGCTAAAACTCCCATAAAAATGTCCTCTGCATTATATGCCTTCGGGCTTATGTTGTTATATGTGCGTGTGTATCTATTTGCCTATTCGTTGTCACGTTGTGTACCCGGTAACGCAGGGAAGCAACCACAGCCATCCTACTTCGATACACTGTTTAAATTTTGTCGGATTAAATAAATAAAAATAATTTTGCTGGTATTGCACCAAAAGTACCAGGTTTATATAGTCTACGAAATAGCAGTAAAAGTTAGTAGTATAGTATAGTTAGTAAGTATAGAAATAAGAAGTAGTATAATAAGTATAGGTCTATAAACAAAAACAATTTAGTTTGAGTTAGGTTAGTAAATCTAGTGTAAATAAATAGAGCTATAAATATTAACATTTAGTTTCATTATTTTAGGTATAAAATAAAAGCTTTTAAAAAATGGCTTTATCAAGGAAAACAAAAAAAGCTTCACGCATTTCTGAGACAAGAAAAAATGAATCCCCAGATATTACTGAATTTAGAAGAATAAAAGACAAAGATTATCAGAAAAATCGTAGGAAAACGCAGTCCGAACATTCTAAAGTGGAAAATCGTTGGAATGCTAAAAAACGGGCTGATAATCTTCGTGAGAAAGAAACTTCTCAAAAAAAAATCATACGTTTACATAAAGCAAAAAACTACATTGCTCAGATAAGATCGCAAGAATCTCAAAATTCTCGATCACAGCGACTTTATTCGTTAAAGACACATGCTTCCGAAACCCGAAGCTTAGAAACTCCCACTTCAAAAATACTTCGACTCAAGTCAATGAAAGATCATGCTTCTCAAGTACGTAATCTAGAATCTCCGTCGACTCGACAAACACGTTTGGAAAATATGTGTAATCATGCCTCTCAAATGCGTGATCAAGAGTCTCCGTCGACTAGACAATCACGTTTGGAAAATATGTGTAATCATGCCTCTCAAATGCGTGCTCAAGAGTCTCCGTCGACTAGACAAACACGTTTGGAAAATATGTGTAATCATGCCTCTCAAATGCGTGATCAAGAGTCTCCGTCGACTAGACAATCACGTTTGGAAAATATGTGTAATCATGCCTCTCAAATGCGTGCTCAAGAGTCTCCGTCGACTAGACAATCACGATTGGAAAATATGTGTAATCATGCCTCTCAAATGCGTGCTCAAGAGTCTCCGTCGACTAGACAATCACGTTTGGAAAATATGTGTAATCATGCCTCTCAAATGCGTGATCAAGAGTCTCCGTCGACTAGACAATCACGTTTGGAAAACATGCGTAATCATGCCTCTGAAATGCGTGATCTAGAATCCCCGTCTACTAGGCAATCACGACTTGAGTCGATGAGCAATCATGCTTCAGAAATTCGTGCTAACGAAACTCCAACATCAAGAGAGATACGACTTCAATCCATGCAGATAAATACATCTAGAACCTACCGAGCTCGAAGAATTTTGTTCGAAACAGACAAGGACGAGTTTGATAGGGCAATTTCGGAGGTATCGGACAAAACATGTTATATTTGTAAAAAAACACTATACAAAAATCAAGTAAAAAATATAACATCTAATAATCTTTTCCCGCCTAACACTCCACAAAGAATAACAGCCTGTAATCGATGTGCCAATTCTATAAGTCGTAATAAAGTTCCGTCAACGGCTTTTTGGAATAAAATGACAGTTCCGGAACCTCCTCAACAATTAGTAGCTTTATCTGAAGTTGAAATAAGGCTTGTATCAAGGATTATACCGTTTGTTAAAATAATAAAACTGGGAGGACATTTCGGACAAAAAGGGTTTAAAGGGCAGGCTGTGTTGTTTGCTCAACAAGTTGAAGAAATCACGGAACAACTACCACTGGCGATTGAACAGTGCGGTCTCACTGTTGTCATCGAAACATTAGAAAATGTTGATAGGGTCAGGGAATATAGAGTGAATTTAGACAACCTACGTGCAGCTTTAAATTGGCTTGTAAACAACAATCATCTCTATAGAGGCGTTACTCTTAACTTTGAACACCTACAAAATTCAATGAATGATGAGCATATAATTGAAATACCGCCAACAACAGTTAATCATAACCGAGAGCCACATCAACATTTTAAAGTTATTAATTCAGACCGAAAAATTCTTAGAGGTTCTTTTAATCAAGGAAGTGACATGTTTTCTTCCGACAGTAGGGGGAAACAATGCACTGCAAATGCAGCAGTTGCTATAGCTTATTCTTCCACCAAAGATCTGTCGCAATGGGACGCTTCGGACATTGATCGGGTGTTAATATTTGGTGATGCATATTACTCCCAGTGTCTAAGGAGCTTGCCAATACAACCAAATTATTTAAACACCGAAGAATTGCTCCCGGAGTTAGTCATCGCAAATATGTCTTATACACTTGATTTTGACATAGATTGTATAACAGGACTAATTAACCCAACAGTAGATGTGCTAGAAGGATATTTTTCGAGCTTATTAGAAGGTCTACGGCACTTTTTCCTGACTATTGAGAAGAATGCAGGCATAATCACCGCAGAAACAGAGATATCAATCTCTGTAATTAAACATGATACGTCGTATTACCTGTTTGATTCCCATTCAAGGGGACCTAAAGGATTTGTCGCATCAACTAGAGGTTGTGCAATGTTAATGATGTTCAGTACTATTGAATCTCTCGCTGAGCACCTACCTGTTGTCCTTATGACAAGAGGACGCAGAAACCTCCAGTATTGCATAACGTCTGTAAACGTATCTGTCAACAACATGACACCATCAAACGTATGTCCACATGAAACCACCGATAGCGAACATGACTCCGTTAATGGTCATTGCAACGATGACATCACTGCCAGATCCTTAACTAATAATGGCCAAATAAACGTCACAATGTTGATGGCTAACGAGTACCAGATACCTAATTTAATTGATGTCATAAATAATCCTGTAGGTAACGATACACCCCTCCCAGTATACGATATTCGGAGAAAGACAGCTCCTCCTATAAGCCTCCTTGTAGAAAAAAGAGCTGAGGAATTAGCATGGGTTAGACTCTTCCCTGATGGAAATAATGGATTACATGAAGAAAGGCAACACAAAATAACCCCATTGGACTACTTTCAGACTAGAGTTATGGGAAGCGACAAACGATTTCAAAAAATAGAATACCTATTTTATGCTCTGTCTGCAGTAGAATTGTTAAGAGCACGCCAGAATGTATCTGTTTGTGGAAGACTTCGACAAGATGGGATACAGCCGGAGGATCTTATACAAAATATACATTTATGTATGAGAAACATACGAGGGACTTCTTCCTACTGGCACAGGGCTTTTACAGAGCTAATGGCCATGGTCAGAAACTTAGGGCCACCCCATTTCTATCTTACATTATCCTGTAATGATTTGAATTGGCGGGACATGTTAAAAGCTCTCTTGGTGGCAGATGGTAGGCCTGATTTTCCTATCGACGATCTGACTTATGATGAAAAGCTAAGATTAGTGGAATCGTATCCAGTAACCCTGTCGCGCCAGTTTATGTTCAGGTTTAATGCTCTTATGCGAGTATTAAAAAGCAAATCGAATTATATATTGGGTCATGAACTGGTTGATTTCTGGTGGCGGGTTGAATTTCAATTAAGGGGATCTCCACATATACATATGATTGTTTGGTGTAAAGATATGCCCGATTTCAATTCGCCAGAAGGAATTAATCTGCTTGAAAATATAATTACCTGCGAAATACCTGAAAACGATTCAGAATTAAAAGATCTTGTCACCAGACTTCAAACTCACAGACACACACATACATGTTACAGTTATAGAAGTCCAAATTCATGTAGATTTGGGTTTCCAAAACGAAGCTCAGAAAGAACAGTAATATTGGATGACAACCAAGCTACTTCAAATGGTGGAAAATTTTATATATTAAAGAGACGCTCGGAAGAATCTATGATTAATAATTACAATGCAACACTACTACGATTGTGGGGTGCTAATATTGACATACAGCCTGTGGTTTCAGCTCTTGGCGTTGCGTATTATATCGCTAAATATATCGCGAAATCGGAACCAGCGAACCTGCAAACCGCAATAGCAGAAGCGCTTTATAGAGTTAGAGAAAGAGGAGGAAATTTTGGCCAGCAGATATTTGCCGTTCAGAATTGTTTGATGAATCATCGTCAAGTGTCAGCGCCGGAGTGTGCATACAGGCTGTGCCACCTGAAGTTACGCGACAGCTCCAGGAAGTCAACATTCGTTAACACATGCAAGCCTGAGCTCAGGTACAGGATGTTACGTTTTGATTCGGATACAGTTGAGCCTTGCAAAAATATATTCGAACGATATGAAAGTCGACCACGGAACTTAGAAGAATTGAGTCTCGGTGAGTTCGCTGTCAATTATGAGCCGATAAGTTCTATTACTTATCAAGACGATGACGATGGAGATGCTGATGCCTATGAGCAAGAAACTGAAAACCAAGAGCCAATAATAAATTTGCTGAATAGAATGGGTAGAATGAAGAAACGATCACGGCCAGCAGTTCTACGAACTCGATATTACACCGCTGACTCCGACCCTGAAGCGTACTATTACAGTTTGCTAGTTACGCATTGTCCCTTCCGTAGTGAATGTGAGCTGTTAGAGGGGTACGACAATGCTAAAGATGCTTTCTTGGCGAAACGTGGTCTTTTAAGACCACTTCATTCTGGGTATGATAATGAGCTATTATCTCGTTGGGAAAACGAAATACAAGATGCCCTTCGACGACTAGCTGCTGAACAAGCAGTCGACATGTGTGCCAATAATAGCGCCACGAATCAGACTTCAATATTACAAAATCCATTTCATCACATTAATATTCAAGAAGATGATTTTGAAGACAATATGGTAGTAAACATTATGTCTGATGAGGATTTTTTGAGGGGAGTCAATTCCTTAAACTACGATCAAAAACAGTTGTTCACCAAAGTATGTGACAAATTACGAACAAATACTGATGACCAACAAAGATCACTCCTAATGTTCATTACTGGCGGAGCTGGAAGCGGCAAAAGTTTCACTCTAAAACTGCTGGTTGAACAAATTCGAAGACTATCCTCAAATACAAGTGTCATAGTCACGGCACCAACTGGTGTTGCTGCCCGACTAGTCGGAGGATGCACTTTACACAGTACTTTTGTATTGCCTATTGAAAAGGGCCGAACAGTTACCTTGAGGCCGCTGACCGGAGATCGTCTGCAAAGGGAAAGAAATAAATGGAGAAATATCAAGTGGGTTATAATAGACGAGGTCTCAATGGTGCCCTATTCTACACTAAGAAATATTCACCTGAGGCTACAAGAGCTTAAACAGAACGACCGAGTCTTCGGAGGTGTCAACGTTCTAGCTTTTGGCGATCTCATGCAGCTACCCCCGGTTGCTGCTACACTTGGGGGCGCGTATTGCTTCAAGCAGCCGGAACATCATGTACATGAACCACACTTGTGGAGGATGTTTGATTTCTGTGAATTGAGCCAAAATATGCGCCAAGCCAACGATAACACTTTCGTTGATCTTTTGAACAATATCAGAGTAGGCAAACTGACCTTAGAACAACTGGCCACGTTAGACACAAGAAAAATAACTAATGAAACAAACGATTATGATGAAATAGTACATATATATCCCACTTTGAAACAGGTAGAGGCATATAACACCAAGATGTCGGAACGTTTAACATTACTTACTAAAATGTACACCATCACAGCAATAGATACATCTACTGAATCGAAGACATACGGACAGACCCCGAAACCTGAGCATTTACCTAGTGACCCCAATAAGACTGGGGGTATAATAAACAGTATCGAACTGGGAATCGGCTCCAGAGTAATGCTTCGTAGAAATTTGAATGTAAACCAGGGTTTAGTAAACGGAGCGATGGGAGTGGTGAAGGCCTTTGAATGGCCTGCTCTTCGGCGCGATCAGTTGGAACAGGGAGAACAGCCAAGCGCTGTTCTCATACAATTTGACGACGCATCCATAAAAGCCGATATTAACGGACTTGTCAGAATCGAGCCTTGCCTCACTGAATTTGACGGCTTGAGGGGGTCTGGGAAAATTCAGCGTAAAATGCTCCCGCTGATTCTTTCTTGGGGTTGTACTGTACATAAATTACAAGGTTGTACTCTGGATAAAGCAGTTATCGATCTAGGAAAGTCATTGTTTGCTAAAGGACAGGCCTATGTCGCTCTCAGTAGAGTCAAAACCATAGAGGGTTTGTTTATAAGTGCCTTGGATCATAATAAGTTGCTTAAAAATCCACATGACAGTCAATCGTTAGCAGAATTAGATAGATTAAGAAATCTTCCTAGGTCATCTTAATACATGAAACCTTCAATCTACATTACACATTTACACATTACACTAACGACCTCATCCACTAATCGGTCCATTACCCATTTGCTGCCATCGACGGATATGTGCGTCACTACTACCAAATACTGGAAGCGTCATACGTCAAAAAATAAAGTTAAGATAAATATGCCGTGTTTGGTATCATTCAAAAGCGCTTTACTTGTACATTTTGAATATATCTATATATTACTAGCATTTGCTTGTGACTTTACCTGTATTCATGGGGTACTTTTATACTTTTTCAGCGTAGTTTTTTGTCGTAGTTGGGTTTTAGTTTTTTTACTTTATCTTGTTATATATATATATTCGGACACTTTCATTTTTGAAAAACTGTTTGGAGCCCGTTCTGAAATTTAAAGTATCCTGTTTGAGCTTTAAAGCAATTAATAGATAATGTTAAAGTTTTACATATTTTTGCATGCTAAAATGATATAATCTCTTGTTATATTTATTGATAAAAGTGGAAAAAAATTGACAATATATTTTAAAACTAATATTTTAAACTAGCCGTCCTTGGCGACCAGTTTGGTCTCCGTTAGATGTGTGCTAAGCATTGTACCATGTTGCTTTTATCCAAAATTTAATTTACTTTCTCAATACTTCGCCAAATCAGAAGTTTCTAGTAGAGAAATCAAGAACTCCGTATTTTTATGGGTACTACTTGGTTATCCCGTCGACCAAAAATATATCGCCAAACTATAAGATTAAATATCAATAATGGTTGATCGTAAATGTCATATTTGCTTGTTTTTAAGCAAGTTACGCGTGTTTACGTCATCAAGTTATTTTTATTTCGACGTTTTATTTGTATTTTTGTTAATGTTATACTAATTTATTTGTTCTTTCGCTATTTAAAATAAAAATTATGTCAATTTGTATAATTTGGCGAGTGTTTTGGCGATTTATGTAATTTGGGGAAATGGGTCGACGGTATAACTAAGTAGTACGTTTTTATGCTAGCCAGGCGCAAGTGATAAATCATCAAACATTGTCTTTCCAATCGCATTTTTTCATATTTCATTAAATTCATCTAAAATATTATAATTTCACTCATTTTATTTAAAATACATAATTTTAATTTGAAATTCATGACTTTCACTTTTTCTTTCCCTTTTTTAAGAAAAAGAAAAGAAAAATAATAAATAATATCAAAAACCATGACTTTTAATTTCAATATCAAAGCATTGTTTTAATTTACCACGCGAAAATTAAAAAATGTAAAAAATGGTGACCTGGCATATAAAAAGCGAAGCGGTCAGCCCGGAACTATTGATGACAGTCACATGACTTAGGCTATTATTATAGAGATATTTTTTATAAAACTAGTGATCTCAAATATTTTAGTAACAGAATTTATAAATTTCACAAATTATAAATGCATAACATTAGTTAGTGAAATAATCTGGTGTCATTTTTATTGTAGCTATTTTATAAAGTAAAAGTATTTCTTTCATAAAAGATTTTTATCTTTTGAGTCCCCCCCCCCCCCCTTTTACATGGAACTACAATTCAATGTTTGCTATCTTTAAAACAGTAAAACATTAAAACATATGTTATCAATAATTGGTAAATAAAATATACCATTGTAGTGGGGAATAAAATACGTTTTTCGCAAATTTTCATACCTGATTGATTTTCAAAAAAAGTCTCATCTTTTACTGTCCTTTCACATTTGCACAGAAAAATAGTTAAATATCATAATTTTAATTATTGCATTTTAACTATCATATTTTTAATGATAATTTACAGATATATTATCATTTATAAAAAATTTAAAAATAAGAAATATATTCTTTTGTAGTTAAAATATCATTACCGTAGGTTGTCCCAACAAGCAATTTATTAGGTAAAGATTCGACAAAGTTCTATTTAAAACAGATAGTTATAATTTTTTTATACATTTTTATTTATTAAGATGCTAGTAATTAAAAAAAATTTATTTTCATCAATTAAACTTATCTATAATTCTTAATAATTTTTTTAAACCGTGTCCCAAGAAAGAGTGTCATTGCCATGCTTCTGACAAAAAGTTCCTCCGGATTTTTTTAGAGGACAGCACATGCCTTTTTATCAAGGCAAAAGTATTTCTTAAAAGTCAACTTGTTATCAGGTTTAGGTGAACAGAGTAAATAGTTTTATAGTTTCAATAAAACAAGCAAAGACTTTGAATGTTCTGGTGAGTATTCTTTTGTAAGTCATTACCGTACCCAATTCTAATTGGTAATTAAATGAACTTTTATTTCTTAATCTGCTTTCATTATATGATAAATAGAAAATCATTGTATGGGCCAAAAGATATAATGGCTGAAATTTATGCCTGGGAAAAAATAAAAATATTTTGCTTAATTTGTCATTACCGTGCTCACTTATGTCATTATACCAAGTGCATTAAAATTTAAAAATTAGTTTTAAAATGTTAAATTAGTAATTTGGTCTCTGCTGATGCTTGTATATTAATGTTTATGAGGCAAGGTAATTATATACAAACAATTAAAACTTTCTGATTATTTCTAAAAATTTGATTTTGTTATTCCAAAACATGGACAGATTTTGAAAATGACCCACCTATTCCATTGATACCTGGAAAAATATGTATGCATTATAAAAATTACTAAAATTATAAAATTTATTAAAATTAAGCAAGAAATCTTTTTTAATTGAAACTATAGTGCCAATAAGTCACTATATATTGAAAAAAAATCTTTTAAACAATGCTTTGAAGTTAACATTGTATACACTTAAATTTACTGTCTAAATATGAAAATTATCTCATTCTACACTCTGCCCTACTTTTAAATTTATATAAATTTATTGCATATAAAATGTCTGTTGAGATGAAAATAAAGACGTGAGTGTGCAAATAATAGATAATTTACTGCTACCAATTTTTAAAAGTCGACATACACAATTAAATCTGCGTGGAACATTTGAATAATTGCGGCAAAACTATGTTTTTCACGGTTTTTAAGAAAATTGAAAAAAATGTCCCATTTTTGAAATAGCGTACTGCGCTTGCTATTGAGTGTATAAAAAAGTTGTAAATATGAAAGTTGTAGAGAATTTTATCTTCTTTAATATTGTAATTTACAAATAATATGCTACGGCAACAAGTCTCGAGATATTTCCAAATATTCAAAAAATGCGCCAAAATTTTGCTGTTTTTGGGCCACAGAAAATTTAGCCTTAAGAAATTTTGTTAGAAAACTTGGTTTTTCCACGTTGGCATCATTATAAACTATTTAGAAAAAAAAATCTTTTACCCGACCTTTTACAAGGCAAAATGTACATTTCCCCTGGATCCCAAGACCTCCTTATCATAATATCATCAATATTTGTACAATTTATTTAATATAAAAAAGCCATTTATCTATTTTATATACAAATATAAACAAATCGTATATAAAAAACAATAATAATATCTAGAAATTAAATTTATACATGTAAATTCGGCACAGATGTCATATTTTTTTCTGGCGACAATGTCGCACCGGGTACGTAACTGGCGGCAAAGTGTCGTTATTTTGCTTGATATGGTTACCCGGATACAGATGATATGGTAACGAGGTTTTTGCAAAATTGGCGTCGGAAAAAATTCACTCCAATATGGGGCATCGCTGCGCCGTAAATTCTTATAAAACAAGCTGGCAGTTCATAAGTTTTGTTTTTATAACTGTTTATATCATTTGGCAACAAATCGCTCTTTCCGAAGCCCAAATTGTGCCAAGATTAAAAAAAATAATAATAACCCGCAAAGTCCTGTATACTGAAAAAATATCAATAAATCTTACAGTTAAATCTTCATTTTCGATATGTTTCACATTTTTTAAAGCCAGAACATAATTGTGCGAAATAATATTTTTTTTACACCTTTATTTTACTGGAATTCGAAAAATATTTCATACAATTTTGTCAATAACACAACATTTTCAATTTTTTACTATGCATTTGTTTATGGAGTATTACCAGTAGTATACACCAGGTGGCGTAACTTACGGGACAAAGTCAGCTAAGAAGTTGGCAATTATCGGAGACATTTTCACCCATAGACTTTCTCCGGATTGCCAAGTCTGTTTTAGGTAGCTTTCTTTACAAAAAAGCTACCTATTGCAGCCGTTCGGAGGAAAGCGATTTCAAAAAATTTTGGTATATTTTCATCGATCATGACCCCCAGACCCCGAAACCACCCTTCGTTCAAAATTGATATATATATATATATATATATATATATATATGTGCAACTTATGTAATATGAAATATATTGGTGAAACATCAGGTCCAATTCATAAACGAATCAATCATCATCGATCAGACTCTAATAATAACAAAGCAAAAAATATACAATCTACAGCTGAAATTCAGCATTTTCTTAAACATCTATTTAAAAATACGACAATTGAAATCCTTCAAATTCTAAAAAATAAATCAGAACGTCTTTATATGGAATCATCATATATGAAATATTATAACACAATATATCCTTATGGACTTAACAGTGAAGTATTTAACAGACCTGTCAAAGTCTTCACATCTATAAATAACAATATTGATTATTCTCCAATTTATCCTACTCTTAATCATAATTTAAATGCTAAAACAACACGTAATAAACGCGGAAAGGGTTCATCATCAGTTGTAGTTTCCAAATCTATCATAAAACAAATTAATGATCTTCAACGTAATTACTTAGAGAATTATAACTGGTTGTTAATTCGTAAAAACATCTTTGCTATTAAAAAGAAACAGCTGGTACAACATTTAAATGTCTTTCTAAGTAAATCTTTCTCTAAACATTTCTCTGATATCTACTTTGACCTTATTATGAGTAGGGTTAATCTTTTAAATATTAATATACAAAAAAAAACACAAAATTCAGAACATGAATACTCAAATGATAATTACTTTTTCAAATCACATTTTTAATAAAATTAATATCAATTCTATAATTAATGATAAAAATTGTTTTTTTCCTATCAATAATCTTCATATATCAAAACCTTTAAATATCCGACTACAATTGGGAGAAAAATTTTTAACTATAATACATTTTCAAAAAATACATCTGCTGCAAGTACTTTTCCGTGTAACTGCAAAGACCCCACTCTAAAAAAATACATAAACAATGATCATGGACATATAATCACTGGAAATCTTGATATTGTTCATGATTTTAAATTGAAACAACTAATGGGTTATGGTACTAAATATAGACTTCCATCTAAATTTAATGTTAAATCTATTATCAAACAGTTTACATATGATATTGATATTTTTATTTATAAAATTTCTATCTCTTATAATAAGCCTATTGAATATTTTAATCAATGGAAGATATTAGTAATTGAAAAATTAACTATGGCTTTAAAAATTAATATTGCTGATTTGGTTTCTATTAATACACAGCATTATTTCCAACAAATTACTAAATTACAAAAAAACTTCGTTATTACATATGTAGACAAATCTCCTAACAATTATGCTATTATATGTAAATCATATTATCACCAACTTCTTACAAATTCTATTTCTTCTAATAAGTCTTTTCAAAAAACTAATGAAAATGTTATTGTAAATAATCGTAAAATTCGAAGTTATTATAAACTTTTAAATATTTTATCTACTAATTTTAATTATCCATATTTAGTTCTTATTCCCAAATTTCATAAAACTCCTATTAAATTTAGGACTGTTACTATTGGTTGTAATACATATAATAATAAAGCTAATACACTTCTCTTAAAAATTCTTAATCAAATATATGTACTTACTACAAACAATGATAATACACATTGTATAAAAAATAGCTATCAACTTGTTAAGATTTTAAAAAATCTTCATTCTGTTTGTAATATAACGACATATGACTTCAAAAATCTTTTTAATAATATAGACCTATTAGATTTACATAAAATTATAAATGCATTATTTAAAAAGTATTATAAAAAACTGGAATTACCATCTTATATAGATATTGCATATTTTAAATCTTTAACTAACTTCATTATCTATAACAATTATATATTGCAAGATAATACTTTATATTTACAGCATGTCGGTATACCACAAGGCGGTTGTACTTCCAGTTTACTCTCAGACTTATACTTATCTCATTATGAACGCAATTTTACTAATAATAATCTACATTTATATCGTTATATTGATGACATCATTTTAATTGAAACTGATCAATCTGCAATTACTCGATTTCCAGTTGATTATCCCACTAATTTGGAATTAACGGAAAACCTTTTATCTCACAATACAATTAACTTCTTAGATCTTAAAATTACAATAAAAGACAATAAAACAATCACAGATTTGTATGACAAACGTAAAGAATTTAAATTCACAGTTAATACATTTACAAATTTTAAATCTTGTCTACATCATTCTGTATTTCGTAATATAATACTTAATCATTTATATAGAATAAAATGTTTATGTTCTTCTCCTCTAATTAACAATAATATTAAAAAACTTATTTATGATGCATTAAATCATGGTTTTCCAAAAAAATTCATATATTCATTAATATACAATTAGTACTTTTCTTACATGATCTATAAACACAAATTAACACATGCGTAAACAAAATTACAAAAAAATTATAAAATAAAAAAAATATCTATAAAAAATTAAAAATTGTAAAAGAATATAAAAAAATATTATAGGATGGTTGGGTGGGTAGATGTTAGAGTACGGAGGAGGGTGGTGTTGTCTGGATAATACGCAATGGTTAAATATTTATTTAAAAAAAAAAAAAAAAAAAAAAAAAAAAAAAAAAGTGGGGCTTTTGTATTATTACTATTTTTTTGTTATGTATTTTATGTGGATGTTGATTTGATATTTTATATGTAAGTTGGAGATTTTCATTAATATTATAATTAGCTTAATTATTCATTAATCTAATTTACAATTATTTGTTATTAAATTTTAATTTACTAAGGACAATATCATATTAATTACTAATAGTATGCCACTCTTAGTTTAATGTTTTTGAATGTCCCATATTCATACTTTATGGATTTTTATGGATGTCTGAAAATAATCCACATTCTATATTTGTGCGTTTTAAGTAATGGGATTTTAAGTATTATTTAACCTTCTATATACTTCCACATGTTTGTTATTTCCTGTTCATTTTATAAATATCTTATATATTATTCATCAAAAAATAATTTTTGGATAATTTTTAATAATTATTTATATTAATTATTACTGAATTTATTTTGTTTTATAGCATATAGATATATGCTATATATTATCAATGTTATAACAATTGTTTGAACTCTTAGTTTAGTTTAAATAATTCAGCTAATAGAACATATTGTATGCTTTTAAATTTTATTAACAATAGTTTTAAATACTTTGTGTGATTTATATTAGGTTTATAATTCTCTATATATAAGGATTTGTTTGGTTTTGCTGTTTAAACAGTTATTTACATTCACAAGCTTGCAAATTTTTATCTTGCGATAGATGTTTAATATAATTATTAATAGATGGCAGCACTAAAATTGTATCTTTCAGATTGCCTTAATTTTCAATTTTTCTAGCTCCATTTCAGTTATAATCTATACACCAGGGTGTATTTTTAGCTATATTTTGACGATATTGTTAAACTGTTATCTATTAATTTAATAGTGCATTTTAAATAATGTAATTAATATCTATTTATTTTATATTAGATTAAATTTGTTTTACAAGGTCTTTCAAATTTTTTTTCAAAATGTATTAACTGCATCCTTTGGTATCATTTACTGTGATATTTAAATACGTTTTATTGATTCTTCCATTTCATATTATTTGTTTCTATTCTGCTTTCATTTTTAATCAATTCACTTGATTTTAGTGGTTGTTCTATAATTCTCTATGTATATGGATTTGTTTGGTTTTGCTGTTTAAACAGTTATTTACATTCAAAAGCTTGCAAATTTTTATCTTGCGATAGATGTTTAATATAATTATTAATAGATGGCAGCACTAAAATTGTATCTTTCAGTTTGCTCTCTTTTTTAATTTTTCTAGCTCCATTTCAGTTATAAATTATACACCAGGGTGTATTTTTAGCTAAATTTTGACGATATTGTTAAACTCTTATCTATTAATTTAATAATGCATTTTAAATAATGTAATTATTATCTATTTATTTTATATTAGATTTAATTTGTTTTACATGGTAGTTCAATTTTTTTTTTTTTTTTTTTTTTTCAAAATGTATTAACTGCATCCTTTGGTATCATTTACTGTGATTTCTTAACTGTTTTATTCACCTTAATCTTTTTGATATACTGGTAGACATGTGCACATGGATTTTTGTAAAATACTGAAATATTAATCGGTATGGTGTTTATTATTTCTATTTTATATCCTATAAATATTTAAATACGTTTTATTGATTCTTCCATTTCATATTATTTGTTTCTATTCTGCTTTCATTTTTAATCAATTCACTTGATATTAGTGGTTGTTCGGGCACAGGGGAAAATTAATTTTAGCTTTAGCTTATTATTCCCACAGAAAACAACCATTTTGCTTATATCATTGAATTCTGTGCCCTCGATAACGTAATTCAATGTATAAGCTTTTCAATTTTTGTCGGTGTCTACTGTTTTCTTTTTTCTTCCATAATAATTCTTATAATATTTTTTTTTTTTTTTTTTTTTTAATATTTACAGCTTTAATTCATAATAATTGACGGTGGCAGGTTATGTTTAATTAATGGTAATATATATATATATATATATATATCTGACCTATGTCACACTGTAACTCCCGTAATTATGAACCGATTTCGATGTAATTCGGTGTATACATAGTACATACCAATGTCTCGACCGAGTTCGTTGGCCAGCTTCATCCGCCGTTTTGTTTCAAAATGGCGGCCATTTAAAATTTTTAAAAAAATTTAAAACTTGAAATGTGGTACCAAAAAATTAAAAATGGAAAAATATTTTTTTCTTATGTATTTGACCTTTATACAAAGATTCCGGAGCAGTTTTTGTTTCGTCTATATCTTAAAAAAATCCCTGCCGGCTCGGGCCTACAGGCGGAGGTAGATTTCGAAGTTAAGTACTAAATTCACCAACAAAACTTAAATCAAGATTAAAAATAAACCCAGTTCCTTCGCTAAGAATGAGCTCTAGGGAGCTAAACATTTTGTGAAAATTCTAATATACACACACGCACGTATATGGAATAGGTTTAAAAATGGCTAAATCAAATTCAGAGAACCTCAAAGTGTTAAAATATGTTAATATTTCCATACTCGGGTTTTTATCATGTTTTAATACGTTTCTTCAAACTCAATGACGTTACATATTCACCTGCTGTGGTCCATTATATTTTCAATATGACGCAATATTTTGTTGTTTTTTTTTAATTCGTCAAACTATTTTTTCATTTTGAATTTTCATGCAGAAATCTTGCTCTAGAAAACTTATGACGTAATATTCAATTTGTTTTCAGTTCGTCAAACTATTTATTTCATTTTGAATTTTCATGCAGAAATCTTGCTCTAGAAAACTTATGACGTAATATTCAATTTGTTTTGAATTCGTCAAACTGCTTATCTAATTTAATTTTTCACGTGAAAACACTGCATTAGAAAAGCAATTGTTGTGGTGAGAATTTTATTGCTTTTTTTTTAATTGTTGGCAACAGCTATAACGAAAAATATTTATTTTTTCCTGCCATTGTTGTGTAAAAGCTGGTTTTATCCGAATCATGTTAAGACGGTATTCAAAATTTTAAACCTTCGCCATTCCCATTCCCTTGGACCGATTTTGCTCATTTTCAATCCCCGCCGAGAAATTAGCTATCTTAAAGTTGTTGGCGAGTTTGAAGACGTTCCGTGCATAATTGCGACTTTTATCGTGCGGACAAAATTTAGTACATACATACATATATATATATATATATATATAAACTTTTTAGGTGGGGGTGGTTTTGGGTTCCTGGGGTCATGTAATGAAAAGTTATGAAGGAATTTTTCAAAAGTCGCACCATGGTAACGACTGCAATAGGTAGTATTTCTTACGAAATCTACCTAAAAATGGCTGAGTTATAGAATTTTGAATTTCTAGCGTGGCTGACATTTTGAAACGTCCTGAATTTTGTCACGCGATAAAAGGCGTATTTATGAACCGATTTGGATGTAATTCGGTGTGTACATAGTACATACCAATCTCTCGACCGAGTTCGTTGGCCAGCTTCATCCGCCATTTTGTTTCAAAATGGTGGCCATTTAAAATGTTTTTAAAATTTTTAAATTTGAAATGTGGTACCAAAAAATTGAAAATGGAAAAATATTTTTTTCTTATGTATTTTACCTTTATACAAAGATTTCGGAACAGTTTTTGTTTCGTCTATATCTTAAAAAATGGCTGAGTTATAGCATTTTAGGTAGCTTTCTTTACAAAAAAGCTACCTATTGCAGCCGTTCGGAGGAAAGCGATTTCAAAAAATTTTGGTATATTTTCATCGATCATGACCCCCAGACCCCGAAACCACCCTCCGTTCAAAATTGATATATATATATATATATATATATATATATATATATATATATATATATCTGACCTATGTCACACTGTAACTCCCGTAATTATGAACCGATTTCGATGTAATTCGGTGTGTACATAGTACATACCAATGTCTCGACCGAGTTCGTTGGCCAGCTTCATCCGCCGTTTTGTTTCAAAATGGCGGCCATTTAAAAATTTTAAAAAAATTTAAAACTTGAAATGTGGTACCAAAAAACTGAAAATGGAAAAATATTTTTTTCTTATGTATTTGACCTTTTTACAAAGATTTCGGAGAAGTTTTTGTTTCGTCTGTATCTTAAAAAATGGCTGAGTTATAGCATTTTGAATTTCTAGCGTGGCTGACATTTTGAAACGTCCTGAATTTTGTCACGCGATAAAAGGCGTATTTATGAACCGATTTGGATGTAACTTCGTTTATACATAGTACATACCAATGTCTCGACCGAGTTCTTTGGCCAGCTTCACCCGCCATCTTGTTTAAAAATGGCGGCCATTTAAATTTTTAAGAAAAATTTAAATTTGAAATGTGGTACCAAAAATTGAAAATTGAAAAAATAATTTCTTCTTATGTGTTTGACCTTGATAAAAAGATTCGGGAGCAGTTTTCGTTTTGTCTATATCTTAAGAAATGGCTGAGTTATAGTATTTTGAATTTCTAGCGTGGCTGACATTTTGAAACGTCCTGATTTTTCTCACGTAATAACAGGCGTATTTATGAACCGACTTGGATGTACCTTGGTGTGTACATAGTACATACAAATATCTCGACCGAGTTCGTTGGCCAGCTTCATCCGCCATCTTGTTTCAAAATGGCGGCCATTTAAAAAAATAAAAAAATTTAAATGAGATACTAAAAAATTGGAAAATGAAAAAGATTTTTTTTGTATGTGTTTGACCTTAATACAAAGATTCCGGAACAGTTTTTCTTTCGTCTATATCTAAAAAAAAAATGGCTGAGTAATAGCATTTTGAATTTCTCTTGCGGCTGACATTTTAAAACGACCTGATTTTTGTCACGCGATAACGGGCGTATTTATGAACCTATTTGGATGTAACTTGGTCTGTACATAGTACATACCAATGTCTCGACCAAGTTCGTTGGCCAGCTTCATTCGCCATCTTGTTTCAAAAGGGTTGCCATTTAAAAAAAAAATTAAATTTAAAATTCAAAATGAGGTATTAAAAAATTGGAAAATGAAAAAGATTTTTTTTATGTGTTTGGCCTTGATACAAAGATTCCGGAACAGTTTTTGTTTCTGAAAATTTGTTCTTTTGTTGATATCTTAAAAAATGGTTGATTTATAGCACTTTGAATTTCTAGCATGGCTAACATTTTGAAACGATCTTGTATTTGTCACGCGATAACACACGTATTCGCCTATTTCGATGTAAGAAGGCATGTGGATAGTATACATCAACACCTCGACCAAGTTCGCTGGCCAGATTCATCAGCCATCTTGTTTCAAAATGGCGGCCATTAAATTAAAAAATATATATATATTTAAAGTGAGGTGCAAAAAAATTAGAAATTGAAAAAGGTTTCTTTCTTAAGTATTTGATCTTGATATAAGGATTCAAGAGCATTTTTTGTTTGTCTTTACCTTAAAAAATGGCTCAGATATAGCAGCTTCAATTTCTATTTTGGGTGACATTTTGAAAAATCTGATTTTTTGCATGCGACAGCACTCCTATATATTAACCGATTCCGATGTGAGTGAGCATGTGCACAGCAATTACTAAGGTCTGGACCAAGTTCACTGCTTAGCCTCATCCACCATGTTGTCTTAAAATGACAGGCACTTTAAGAAATTGCCGAATTTGGCAGCCAAATATAAGTTACTTTAAAGAAAAGCAGCTTGGATAAAGCTGACTAATTTCGCGAAATTCTCATTCATTATATTGATAAAAATTAGTATTGAATCTCCTATATTCGGTTTCCACTAAATTGAGCTTCGTGTGTTTGCATGATATAAGTTGGCTTTTTTTAAATAAGGATTATGAAAGCTACCTCTTCCTCCCGGCACTGGCCGGAAGGACTTTTGAATTTCTAGCGTGGCTGACATTTTGAAACGTCCTGAATTTTGTCACGCGATAAAAGGCGTATTTATGAACCGATTTGGATGTAACTTCGTTTATACATAGTACATACCAATGTCTCGACCGGGTTCGTTGGCCAGCTTCACCCGCCATCTTGTTTAAAAATGGCGGCCATTTAAATTTTTAAGAAAAATTTAAATTTGAAATGTGGTACCAAAAATTGAAAATTAAAAAAATATTTTCTTCTTATGCGTTTGACCTTGATAAAAAGAATCGGGAACAGTTTTTGTTTCGTCTATATCTTAAGAAATGGCTGAGTTATAGCATTTTTAATTTCTAGCGTGGCTGATATTTTGAAACGTCCTGATTTTTCTCACGTAATAACAGGCGTATTTATGAACCGACTTGGATGTACCTTGGTGCGTACATAGTACATACAAATGTCTCGACCGAGTTCGTTGGCCAGCTTCATCCGCCATCTTGTTTCAAAATGGCGGCCATTTAAAAAATTAAAAAATAAAAAAATTTAAATGAGATACCAAAAAATTGGAAAATGAAAAAGATTTTTGTTTTGTATGTGTTTGACCTTAATACAAAGATTCCGGAACAGTTTTTCTTTCGTCTATATCTAAAAAAAAATGGTTGAGTAATAGCATTTTGAATTTCTCTTGTGGCTGACATTTTAAAACGACCTGATTTTTGTCACGCGATAACAGGCGTATTTATGAACCTATTTGGATGTAACTTGGTCTGTACATAGTACATACCAATGTCTCAACCGAGTTCGTTGGCCAGCTTCATTCGCCATCTTGTTCCAAAAGGGTTGCCACTTAAAAAAAATTTAATTTAAAATTCAAAATGAGGTATTAAAAAATTGGAAAATGAAAAAGATTTTTTTTTATGTGTTTGGCCTTGATACAAAGATTCCGGAGCAGTTTTTGTTTCTGAAAATTTGTTCTTTTGTTGATATCTTAAGAAATGGTTGATTTATAGCACTTTGAATTTCTAGCATGGCTAACATTTTGAAACGATCTTGTATTTGTCACGCGATAACACACGTATTCGCCTATTTCGATGTAAGAAGGCATGTGGATAGTATACATCAACACCTCGACCAAGTTCGCTGGCCAGATTCATCAGCCATCTTGTCTCAAAATGGCGGCCATTAAATTAAAAAATATATATATATTTAAAGTGAGGTGCAAAAAAATTAGAAATTGAAAAAAGTTTCTTTCTTAAGTATTTGATCTTGATATAAGGATTCAGGGGCATTTTTTGTTTGTCTTTACCTTAAAAAATGGCTCAGATATAGCAGTTTCAATTTCTATTGTGGGTGACATTTTGAAAAATCTGATTTTTTGCATGCGACAGCACTCCTATATATTAACCGATTCCGATGTGAGTGAGCATGTGCACAGCAATTACTAAGGTCTCGACCAAGTTCACTGCTTAGCCTCATCCACCATGTTGTCTTAAAATGACAGGCACTTTAAGAAATTGCCGAATTTGGCAGCCAAATATAAGTTACTTTAAAGAAAAGCAGCTTGGATAAAGCTGACTAATTTCGCGAAATTCTCATTCATTATATTGATAAAAATTAGTATTGAATCTCCTACATTCGGTTTCCACTAAATTGAGCTTCGTGTGTTTGCATGATATAAGTTGTTTTTTTTTTAATAAGGATTATGAAAGCTACCTCTTCCTCCCGGCACTGGCCGGAAGGACTTTTATGATAAGGGAGTCTTGCCCCGGACTATTATCCTATTTGGAAAAATACGTATCCTTCTTGTTCAGTCTAATTTGTAAATTTCAACAATATTTGTTTTCAGCACGTATATCGGAAGGTTCTTTATCCCTCCGTAAGCTCCAACGAGTAAAGAGTACTTTTTATACTATTCGAATTTTTTGAAACATTTAACGCAAATTTTAAAATACTCGCGCTGAAAAAAATATTTTTTAAATCTGAACAAAACTAGGAGTTCCCTCAGAGGGATTAGTCTGAGCGATATTGCAAAGAACATAGATTTAATAATAACGTGTGGAAGCAAAGAAAATGAGATGTTATCTTTAATTGTCCATATACTGCGATAATCACATTTTTTTTAAATTCGGCAAACTATTTATTTCCTATTCATTTTTCACGTGGAAATCTTGCAGTAGAAAATTAATTGTTGTAGTAAGAATTTTATTGTGTATTTTAATTGTTGGCAACTGCTATAACGAAAAATGTTTAAATTTGATAAGAAATTGCTGTTAAAATGGTGGTTTTTTATTAATTAAAAATTAACTAAAAATTATTTCGATTCCAGATTACTTTAGTTGCCTCGGCCGTGTTTTAATACACATGTACGTATCTTTTCACAATTCTGGCTTCCAAACTGTGGATTTGTATAGAATTTCAAACAGACAGATAGACGAATTTTGATTTTTATATATTAGATTATATACAAACATAAATAACTTATCTAATACGTGTTAGCAGATGCATTTTTAAATATATATATATATAAACCAGTATAATACTTATTCTGTTTTATTTTCATAGTCATTTATATGATTTGACAAGAAATCTCACTTTCTTAACACCGAATGTCGTACTTTTTTACAAAAATGCCAAAGTCCATATAACAGCAAAGTACCATGAAAAGCATTAAATGCATGGTAATATGGTATTTAGAATGCGACATTTATGATCAACCATTATTGGCATTCAATCTTATAGTTTGAAGATAGATTTTTGGTCGACGGGATAACTATGTAGTGCTAAATACTGTACTGCAATTTAACTTAATCTTCTCTATTCTAATGTTTTAAGATTTTTAAATCTTAACATCGCACATTTTCAATTTTTATACCTTCGTATTGGGGATAAAAGGTACTTTTAAATGCAATTTGATTGAAAACTGCATCTCAATTTATTTTTGAAACATTAATTTTTTGTAGTTTTTAGCGCTATTTGTTTAATTTTAGCAACTCAAATACTCCATTTCTGTAGAAAGTAGGGGGGAAATAGTTGGAAAATAGTAATTATACCTTTTTGCTGCCTTTTTCCCTTAACAACTTTAAAAATATATAATTAAAATACGTGCTATTTTCAAAAAAATATATAAATAAATGATTTCTGATAAAATGTGGAGCTATTATAGACGACATCTCTGTTTTTGGATTTGTGTATTATTCAGCGATATCATTAGCTATAGTCCTATGTGTAGAAGTTCTTTAAGATTGGATCGTAAATGAAGAATTCTTCAGAGGATACGGATGACGTCATTCTGTACAAAATAAAAGCGTGTGTTTTAAGTCTTAAAACTGAAATATGTTTTGTACTATCTATATTTATATATTTTGTTTGTCATCGGAGGTGACACTAAATTCTGAAAAAACAGACTTTTCGTTTTCTAGTTTTTTTTTTTCAAATTTTGTGCAATTTCGGCCTCAAAAAGTGAGATTTGTTGCAAAAAGATATAAATAGCTATGAAAACAAACTTGATGAACGTTTATGCTTATTTTTACAAGTAAATATGGCACAGATGTCATAAACGCACAGAGGTACCTAATTGGCGACAAAGTGGCGTTACTTTGCCTGACATGGTAACCAGTGGCGGCTCGTAACTGTCATATTTTGGGACATTAAACGCATGTCGGACAGTATTATTCTTTTCTTACCATTATTTTTTGAAAGAAATCATTACCTTGTTTAATGGTCGAATATTCCGCCGATAAATGTGGCAAAGATTTCTTTTAAAGCAATAGTGGTAAAAGAAGAATAAATTTGGCAGTATGGATTTAGTGCCCCCCAAAATGTCAGGCAAGAGCCACCACTGATGTAACCATATATAACGTTATTATAATTTTTTTCTATAATTATATCATTTATTGATTGTTATTTCCTTTTAAAAAAAATCCCTGCCGGCTCGGGCCTACAGGCGGAGGTAGATTTCGAAGTTAAGTACTAAATTCACCAACAAAACTTAAATCAAGATTAAAAATAAACCCAGTTCCTTCGCTAAGAATGAGCTCTAGGGAGCTAAACATTTTGTGAAAATTCTAATATACACACACGCACGTATATGGAATAGGTTTAAAAATGGCTAAATCAAATTCAGAGAACCTCAAAGTGTTAAAATATGTTAATATTTCCATACTCGGGTTTTTATCATGTTTTAATACGTTTCTTCAAACTCAATGACGTTACATATTCACCTGCTGTGGTCCATTATATTTTCAATATGACGCAATATTTTGTTGTTTTTTTTTAATTCGTCAAACTATTTTTTCATTTTGAATTTTCATGCAGAAATCTTGCTCTAGAAAACTTATGACGTAATATTCAATTTGTTTTCAGTTCGTCAAACTATTTATTTCATTTTGAATCTTCATGCAGAAATCTTGCTCTAGAAAACTTATGACGTAATATTCAATTTGTTTTGAATTCGTCAAATTGCTTACCTAATTTAATTTTTCACGTGAAAACACTGCATTAGAAAAGCAATTGTTGTGGTGAGAATTTTATTGCTTTTTTTTAATTGTTGGCAACAGCTATAACGAAAAATATTTATTTTTTCCTGCCATTGTTGTGTAAAAGCTGGTTTTATCCGAATCATGTTAAGACGGTATTCAAAATTTTAAACCTTCCCCATTCCCATTCCCTTGGACCGATTTTGCTCATTTTCAATCCCCGCCGAGAAATTAGCTATCTTAAAGTTGTTGGCGAGTTTGAAGACGTTCCGTGCATAATTGCGACTTTTATCGTGCGGACAAAATTTAGTACATACATATATACATACATATATATATATATATATATATATATAAACTTTTTAGGTGGGGGTGGTTTTGGGTTCCTGGGATCATGTAATGAAAAGTTATGAAGGAATTTTTCAAAAGTCGCACCATGGTAACGACTGCAATAGGTAGTATTTCTTACGAAATCTACCTAATAATAGAAAATGTTTTGTTTATCACTTTATTTTGTTTTCATATTGAAATAAAAATAAGGTACAATTATAACACGTCATATGTAACTGGTATTTGAAAACGAGGTTTTCGCCAAACTGGCATAAAAAATCACGCCAAACCCGGTGCGTATATGGCATCTGTGACATAAATATAAACATTTTATTTATATATATATATATATAATATCATTGCTTTTTATATACAATTTACTCTTGTTTGTATATAAAAATAGTTAAGCGGCTTGTTTACACAAAATAAATGTTATAAATCTTTAAAAAATTGCTTGAGTATATGAAACAATGAATAAGTTTCACGAAAATGCGCATAAAAAGCTTATTTGACTCGCCAAACCCATTTTTTCTACCTCGCAAAGGCCCTTATACAGGAAAAATACCAGTTTCATTTTTAAAGACTAAAAAGAAATTAATATAAATGGAAATTATTTTTTTTAATCATACTTTCATTAAAATTCACAAAAATTTAGAATATATATATATATGTTTTTAAATGCACTAAATAGTAGAAAAGTTTTGAAAAAAAAACCTTAAATGCACGGAGTTAAAATGTAATTCGGTAAGTTCAATTATGGAAGATAAAAGGATTTAAATGGGAATTTTTGCCAAATTAGACAGTTATCTCCAGGTTGGATTCATTTATAAAAACTTTCTTGTTGTCAAATTTCGCGATATTTCGCCACGTTGGCCAAAGTTTGGCGATATCGTGGTAAACCTGCCATTAGTACTTTTCAACAAATACTCATTGTTGAAGCTAATGCTGATTTCTCTATAGAAAATCAAACGTAACCATTAATTCACCCCCCCCCCTAACGTTGTCCCCTTTGGGATCGAATTTTAAAAATTCAATGTACAATTCATGTATTGCCCTCAGGAATGCATAGATATTCCAACTCTAAGTCAACAGGAAGTGGGTGAAAAATGAATCACAAAATTTGAGTGCCACAGACAAATATAATTGTGAGTTAAAAGAAAGCAGGTAAAAAACAAGTGAATAAGTGTGATCACAGATCGCACAGAGGGTTTCGTTTAATATTCCTTTCAAAACACTGTATCCTTTTGAAAAATCTGTTAGTTCCACATTTCGCAACCTGGGGCGCACTCTATTCTAAATAAACCTCTATCCGAACGAAACTCCGTTTTATATACTATCCGTAGATATATTAGTCGAGGGGGTAGGGCCGATAGCACCCGAGATAAGTAGGCGCCCCTGGCGGTAAAAAGTGAAACTAAAATATGTAAGGCTATGATTTATAATATGAAAGAATGGTCAAATGAGTGTCGGCAAAAGTTGGAAAAGTGCTCCCCTGGTGAAAAGGGCGGAGGTTAGAAAAATTGCTTAAAATACACAAGTATACACACACAAATAAAATACACAAGCCCGGAGGAGTAAATAATGTAAGACTTTTTGGAAAAATTTATGATTTGCCGTGTGGTTTGAGGTATTCAGCTATACGTATGCAAAAATTCATGTCTCCAACTTAATTAGGGGCTCTCTTAGAAAGATTTGCTTAAAATACATATGTGGTAGCTCAAAGGGTTAAACATAGGACTTTTTCAAGATTTTATGATTTCTCGCCTGGCCTCAGGTGTTCTCCTATAAGTATGCAAAATTTCAAATCTCCAATTTAATAAGGGACTCAGTTAGAAAGAATTGCTTAAAATACGCATGTGGGAGCCCAAAAGGTTAAATAAACGATTTTTTAAAAATTTTATGATTTGTCGTATGATGTGTGGTGTTCAGCTATAAGTATGCAAAATTTCACGCCTCAAACCTAATTAGGGGTTCATTTAGAAAGAATTGTTTAAAATACACATGTGGGACACCCAAATGATTAAATGAACGACTTTATCAAAATTTTATAGTTTGTCATTTGATGTAAGGTGTTCAGCTATAAGTATGCAAAATTTCACGCCTCCAACCTAATTAGGACTCAATTGGAAAGAATTGTTTAAAATACACATGTGGAGCCCAAAGGGTTAAATGTACGACTTTTTCAAAATTTTATAGTTTGTCATTTGATGTGAGGTGTTCAGCTATAAGTATGCAAAATTTCATGTCTCCAACCTAATTAGGGCTCACATAGAAATAATTGTTTAAAATACACATGTAGGAGCCCAAAGGGTTAAATGAGCGACTTTTTAAAAATTTTATAGTTTGTCATTTCATGTGAGGTGTTCAGCCATAAGTATGCAAAATTTCACGCCTCCAACCTAATTAGTGCTCACTCAGAAAGAATTGTTTAAAGTGCACATGTGGGAACCCAAAGGGTTAAATATACGACTCTTTCAAAATTTTATAGTTTGTCATTTGATATGAAGTGTTCAGCTATAAGTATACAAAATTTCACGCCTCCAACCTAATTAGGGCTCACATAGAAATAATTGTTTAAAATACACATGTAGGAGCCCAAAGGATTAAATGAACGACTTTTTAAAAATTTTATAGCTTGTCATTTCATGTGACGTGTTCAGCTATAAGTATGCAAAATTTCACGCCTCCAACCTAATTACAGCTCACTTAGAAAGAATTGTTTAAAATACACATGTGGGAGCCCAAAGGGTTGAATGAAGAACTTTATCAATATTTTATAGTTTGTCATTTGATGTGAGGTGTACAGCTATAAGTATGCAAAATTTCATGCCTCCAACCTAATTAGAACTGAATTAGAAAGAATTGTTTAAAATACACATGTGGAGCCCAAACGGTTAAATGCACGACTTTTTCAAAATTTTATGATTTGTCGTATGATATGTGGTGTTCAGCTATAAGTATGCGAAATTTCAAATCTCCAACATGTATAGTTTCTGAGAACATGCTCTGTGACAGACGGACAGACAGACAGAGGAGCGAGACGAATAGGGTTTTGTCAGATGACCGAAACCCTGAAAAATAAAGAAAATAAGAAGAAATGGTGCTATAAAGCAAAATATTTTATTAAACATCATATATTTGTTTCTAATTTTCACACGCGAAATACAAAATATGCTTTTGACGATTAAAAAATGCTATTGGTGAAATATCGCAAAATCTCAAATCAAAGTTTTTATGCTTTTTTTCTTTTAAATGGAAAAACAAACAGATTTCTTTTCCTGTTTGATTAAATTTATATATGTTTTATGGCACTTCATTATTACTCTGTACGGTTTTTTTTTATTATTATTATTTGCTCCATGTGTTCAAACCAGTTGTTTTCGATAACATCTGCCGGTGAAAGTGACGCACACCAAATATCTGTGACGTATACAGATAAAATGTGCTTTTTAATCAGTTTTTTTAATATAATTTTTAAACGATTTGGAACTAATTTTTCATAGTAGAGTCACAGTAGGGGACTCTCATAGGTACCTTTTGGTGCAATCAGAAACGAAATCTGACTAATATTTTTTGAGTTATGCTTGACGAAAGGTTTTGTTGGGCTTTTTTTTTAGTAGGACATGGCGTTAATATCCATCGTAGCTGTTATGTGACCAGACAGTAATATTGTGCTGAGTATTAGCCTTCGCTTCGCTCAGACAATAAATCGTTTGTCTGCAAAAGATATTTTTTCTACAGTACGCGCAAATTACAAAAACACATTTTTAGGAAAAGTAGATGCAAAGTTTGAGAAATAACTGGAGCTGTGTTACTGTTTACCCATTCGAGCGGCAATTATTTTGTATTATTAATGTGGATAAAATGTGCAAAGATTACGTTGTGTAGAAATAAATCCTTCTATATATAAAAAAAGGAACCATTTGGAAATGGACCAATGAAAATCTGCGTAGATAGCGCGAAAGGCATCTGATTGGTCAGAGCTTTCTGACGCTATAAGGTTACCAAGTTGGAAGGCTCTGTCGCCAAACGTCGCCAACTTGGCGATATATCGCCAAATTTGGCGGCTAAAATTAGTGGTCAAAAGGGACGCCAAACTGAATTTATTTCCAGTATTTCGCCAAATTTCCATAAACTCCCATTGAAATCCAATATGGTTTACTTTCTTACAGAAAATAAACAAATTGAGATATTTCAATGTAACAAAAACTAATATTAGCTTATGAATAGAGCCTAATTGAACTATTTACATTATTTTTAAGCACAAACACTAACTATTTACAATATTCGTAACACTATATATATAATTTTATATTTAATAATTCTTATAATTATTAAACTCTGTAAGCTCTAATGATTATGTGATTGAAGATAAGGAAATGAAGCGATCCAGAATGGAAACGCGAAACAATTACTTCTGGGGTTGGCTAGAAAATAAGGATTGCTTCGTGATACCGAATGGAATCGCGAAGCGATTAAGCGGGTGGTTGGTGAGCGAAGCAAGCAGGGGGGAGGCGCCCCCCTAGTAATCCAAAAAATAGTTTTTCTAAAAATAAAAATTTATACCTGGAGTTTACGTGAAGGTAAAAACTTTTGTAACACTGTCGTCCTCGTCAGGAATTCAATTCGAATCATTAGAGGTATTTTCCTTTATTGAAGCTTCAGTTGTTTTTATTGCATCGTCAGAATCAGAATCTTCGGAAGATATATTACGTCTAACACATTTTACCGTCTTTGAAACAAAATCAATGCATCACTGTCATTATCACTTTAAATTTCAAAATCATTTTTATGTTTGGCCATCCTAAATTACAAACAGAGCCTGTTTATCCAACATGAAGTACGAGTTTCCCCACTAAATTGACTGTAAAATGGCGCCTCTAATTAATTTTGCAATGCATTTTAATTTCATTGGGGTGAAAAGTTTGTTTAATGCAGAGCATCCAGGCCCTGACTATCGCACGGGCACCCGGGGCCCATGCCCTGGGCACAAAATCTCTGAGGGGCACGAAATTTTTCATAATTTCATCTAAATTTCCATAAAAAAATTAATTAATTGTGAAAAAATATGATAATTGAGATAATAATAACATGAAATGACAAAAATATATCTCAACTAGGGGGCTCTGCCCCCTGCAAGCTACGCTCGCCAACCCCCGTTCAGACACCGCAGAATCTGAAAATCTAAAAATCTAATGGGTTTTAAAAATGTCAGAGAAGATTAAATTATACTGAAAAGGCTGTGCACGTGCACCCCTGTAAACGGGTTTCCATTCAATTCCCTTTGATTGCAAAAATTTAACGGATAATCAGTTGCTGTTAAGACATCCAATGGTTGTTTTCGTTTTTGATTAAAGAGGATCAGTTAAACATTTGAAAAGAAGCTAAAATAAAATGAATGAAGCATTCAGAGTCTTTGTCAACCGATATTTTAAAACAATCTCTATAACAATAGCCTAAATCATGTGACTATCATCAACAGTTCCGGGCGGAACACTTTGCTTTTTGTACTCTAGGTGCCATTTTGATACTTTAATGTTATCCAGGCACAGGTGATAAGTCGCCAAATATTATTCTATCCCCATCATTTCATCTATAATAGTTCAAGTCATCAAATGCCATAAACAAATACGATCTGATCCCTTCGCCTTTCATATGAAAGTTTGGAACAAATGTCATATACGCCCCATATTGGCGCGATTTTTTTCCAACGCTAATTTGGGGAACGCATCAACAGCATAAACAACAACATCCGGCTTACCATATCAAGCAAAATAACGATACTTTGGCGCCAGTTAAGTACCCGTTGCGTATATGACATTGGCGTCAGAAAAAAAAATATGGGGCCGTATATGACATCTGTGCCGAAAAAAAAAAGCCGGGTGCAAATCTCGCCAATATCTTTTTTTCAACTCGCCAGTTAGCATTTTTTTTTATTGTTCGAGTGGTAAATTAAAACATTGATTTGAAGTGGAAATTAAATGTCATGGTTTGTTACATAATTTAATATTTCGCCAGATGTCATATACGGCATGATTTTTTTTTCTTTTTTTTTTTTTTTTTTTACGAAAATTTGGCGAAAGCCTCGTTTTTGAATGCCAGTTACCTATGTATTTTTGGTACTACTTAGTTATCCCGTCGACAAAAAATTTATCGCGAACTATAAGATTAAATGTCAATAATGCTTGATCGTAAATGTCACATTCACTTGACTTTTAGCAAGTTACACGTGTTTACGTCATCAAGTGATTTTTATTTCGACGTTTTATTTTTATATTTATTAATGTTATACTAATTTATTTGTTCTTTCGTTATTTAAAATAAAAATTTTGTCAATCTGTACAATTTGGCGAGTGGTTTGGCGATTTATATAATTTGCGAAATTGGGTGACGGAATAACTACTACATTGTACCGTATTTTTTAATTATTTTCTATTATTTTCAAAAGGAAATAGCAAAAAAATACTTAATTGCTATAGAACTTTGCTTTTAAATTTATGAACCGAATGAATTGCTTTTAAATTTATATGAATTTAAAAAAGAAATAAAAGTAAATATACATTTATTATTAAATAAACAATAATAGCCGGGTTACCATGTCTATCAAAATAATGCCATTTGTGCGCCAATTAGGTACTCCGGTGCGTATATGACATCTGTGTCTAATATATATATATATATATATATTTTCTTTTTCTTTTTTTTTTAAAAAAAAAAGAAGTGAAAGCCATCAATTTAAATGTTTCATTTTTAAATGAAAGTTTTGTATTTAATAAAATGATAACGAAATACAAAAAAAGCATTGTTCTTAGCATAGATTTAAAGGAGGCCCAACTGTCGCCAAATTAATTTAAAATCGTAACCTTTTCTGAATTATGAAAAAAAAAATTCTGTTATGATTAAAATTTGAGTTGCCATCATTAGAAAAAATGTATTTAAAATTAGAAAAAAATTAATATTTCGAAAACTAATTCGAATTTAAAAATTCTAATACCAGTTTTGAGATCTGTGGATCAACACGGATTTTTGGTGTTAATTTCATCGCAAAGTATTCCATATTTTAGGAGAAATCGCCGTGAAACAAAATCAGTTGTTTAATCGGTCGATTCAAAGAATCGATACATTTCAGGCGTTTCATATATTCGTTTCATAAAGTCGTTTCATATATTCGTTTCATAAAGTCGTTTCATTAGGATTTTATATATATAGGGTAGATATGTGGTTAAAAACCCATTTTCATGAATAATAGAAAAAAATATTTTATTTTTATTCCTGGAACCGTTTTCAAATTTTCTGGAAAACTCAATATTTTCAGTTGACACTTTTCAAATAAGTGTGTAAAAAAAACTAGTATCAGTAAATCAACCAATCTAAAGTGGCAAGAAAAATTGAAAGTGCTCTGGGCACAGAAACTTGCTAGTCGAGCCCTGAGAACACCCACACTATTTCAGGAAACTTATCTAACAGGTAAATCTGAATGTGATTAAAACGCTGATTTACTAGTCATATGACATCATCCTGATGTATCCTGAAACCACTTGGTTAACCAAACATTCGACAATTATATATATATACTACAAATATTTTACATTGATATTATATACAGCGAACATAGAAAAGACTGTATCATGAAATTTAAGTGAACTCAGCTGAGAAATTCCTGGAGATTATGTTTGTAGATATGATGAGTTTCCATGAATGAAGAATTTAGAAAACTTTCCACGCATGAAAGGGGGTCCCCGGAGTGGTACTCTGCTTCCCCTCATTTCAGAGGTTAATCAGACCCTGATTACAAACGAAATTATTTCGAACTTATATAAAACGGTGAAATTATTTTTAAATTATGTAGAATAATTATTATTTGAAATCAACCGGAACGCATAAAGCTTTAGCCAGACTTCCACAAAAAATAATTGCAACGAGAAGGTACGAGTCTGACTCGTTATTGCGCTTTTGTGCCACAAAAATACACCACGAGTCTGACTCGTTATTCTGCCCGAATGGGTTAAAGTATGGTTAAAGTAAATAGGGCAGATGTATTTGATTTAGCTTTTCAAATACAAGCAGCAAGCATGACATAGCGGAATCTCTCATCCAGACTCAGAGATAAAATACCAGAAATTTTTCATGCTTAGTGCTATACGAATGTGTTGAACCTTGTAATGTCAGATACTTCTCAGAGCTTGCCAACCACTATAGTTGGAAAAAATATAAGAATTTTGAGACAAGGAAAGGAAAAACCGAGAAAGGGGAAAAAACTGAGAAATTTGGAAATTTTGCAGGGAGAAAAATCCAAGAAATATTCAGGTAAAAAGTGTTGTTAACTTTTTTTTATGTTTTTTGATATTGGTATAGTTTATAAAATTATATTGCGATATTATTTATATCTTTCAAATGGTGCAGGTGTAAGTATAAAAATTAGAACGTGAGGAAACGAGTGAGTAGAAAAATAGACAGGAAGATGTTATTTAATCTTAATGCAATTTTCCATGAACCACTATATAGTAAAACAAAATCTAAACTAGTCTTATGTGCCAAGCTCAAAACTTTCTTATATCTTATGCATCTTAATACTTCAAAATTCGTTAGCACAGTGGCAAAATTAAATGGCAATCTATGCACATCATGAGGATACTAAAGATATGAAATTCTGCGCATTAGTTCTTGAGATATGACTATAGCTAAAATGTGTAAATCATGCAAAATGCAATATAGTAGCGCCATCTGTAGGTGGTTTACACTAAAGTCTAATTAGCAACAACTTATGTTAACGTTCTAATGAAATCTGAAGTTTGATGAAAGTCCCTGTATTAGTTTTTGAGATAGAGCTATTACAAAAGAAATGAAAATTCCAGCAGAGCAGCGTCACCTATTGAGCGATTGACACGTGCTGGGAACACATATAATAATAATATGTTCCCGCAACATTTTGATTAAATCACAGTACAAGTGCGTAATTGGATATTACTGTTGTCTATCTATCTATACTTCTATACTATATAATATAATATAATATAATATAATATAATATAATATAATATAATCTATACTCCTATTATAAAGAGGAAAAAATTGTTTATTTGTCGGTGATAAGCTCTGGATCTACCGAACCGATTCCAAAAGTAATGGTATCAAAATGATGGTGTTAGTCCAACTTAGAACATAGGCTATATCTTATGTCGGTGCCACTACCCCAAAGGGGGTGTAGGAGCAAAAAACGTTCTAAAAATGCGATTTTAGCGTTACTGAAGGGCTTAGAAATATGAAATTTTGAATATTAGTTACTTATAAGATATAAATGATGTCTAAGAACAGTTTTTAAACAATTCGAAATTTAAAAGGGTTGAAAATGCACAAAAAGTGTTCTAAAAAACGTTCTAAATGGTAGTTTCTACACAATCTCAGGAAATACCAAACCGATTTAAAAAGTATTGGTGTCAAAATGACGGTGACAACGCTTGCTCCAAGATAAGCTATGTTTTATGTCGGTGCCACTACCCCAAAGGGGGTGTAGGAGCAAAAAACGTTCTAAAAATGCGATTTTAGCTTTACTGAAAGGCCTAAAAATATCAAATTTTGAATATTAGCTACTTATAAGATATAAATGATATCTAAGAACAGTTCTTAAACAATTCGAAATTTAAAAAGGGTGAAAATGCACAAAAGCGTTCTAAAAACGTTCTAAATGGTAGTTTCTACACAATCTCAGGAAATACCAAACCGATTAAAAAAATATTGATGTCAAAATGATGGTGACAACGCTTGCTCCAAGATAGGCTATGTCTTATGTCGGTGTCACTACCCCAAAGGGGGTGCAGGAGCAAAAAACTTTCTAAAAATGCGATATATGTGTTACTGAAGGGCCTAGAAATATGAAATTTGAAATATTAGCTACTTATTAGATATAAAGGATTTCTAAGATAAGTTCTTAAACAATTCGAAATTTAAAAGGGGTGAAAATGCACAAAAAGCGTTCTAAAAAACGTTCTAAATGGTAGTTTCTACACAATCTCAGGAAATACCAAACCGATTAAAAAAATATTGATGTCAAAATGATGGTGACAATGCTTGCTCCAAGATAGGCTATGTTTTATGTCGGTGTCACTACCCCAAAGGGGGTGCAGGAGCAAAAAACGTTCTAAAAATGCGATTTATGTGTTACTGAAGGGCCTAGAAATATGAAATTTGAAATATTAGCTACTTATTATATATAAAGTATTTCTATGACTAGTTCTTAAACAATTCGAAATTTAAAAGGAGTGAAAATGCGCGAAAAGCGTTCTAAAAAACGTTCTAATGGTGGTTTCTACACAATCTCAGGAAATACCAAACCGATCTAAAAAATAATGGCGTCAAAATGATGGTGAAAGCCTTTGCTTCAACATAGGCGATGTTTTATGTCGGTGCCACTAACCCAAAGGGGGTGCAGGAGCAAAAAACTTTTTAAATTGCGGCTTTTGCGTTACGGAAGGGCCTAGAATCGTGAAATTTGGAATGGTAGTTAGTTATAAGATATCAATGATCTGTAAGGACATTTCCTAAAAAAATTGAAATTTAAAAGGGGGTCAAAATGCGCAAAAAGCGTTATAAAAATCTTTCTAAATTGCGATTTCTATGGAATCTCAGGAAGTACTGAACCGATTTCAAATATAATGGTGTAAAAATGATGGTGACAGATCTTGCTCCAAGATAGGCTATATTTTATATCTCTTTCCACTACCCCAGAGGAGATGCAGGAGCAAAATGCGCAAAAAGCGTTCTAAAAACGTTCTAGATGCAGATTTGTCGGCAATATCTCAGGAAGAATGAATCTGATTTCAAACGTAATGGTAGGAAATTGATGCTTACAGCCTCTGCTCTAACATAGATGCTATTTTATGTCGGTGTCACTATCACCAAGACGTTGCATGAGCAAAAAAGCGTTCTAAATTTCGATTTTTGTGATTGGTAGGGGCTAGCAACTTAAAATTAGGCAAGGTACATATTTATTAGCTATAAATGATCTTTAAGAACAGATTCGAAAAAAATTGGAAATTTAAGAAGGGGTGAAAATGCGCGAAAAGCGCCCAAAAAACGTTCTAAATTGCGATTTCTACTCAATCTAAGGAAATACCAAAGCTATTTCAAAAGTAATGGTTGCAAATCAATGGTGACAGTCCCTGCTATAACATAGGTTATATTTTATGTTGCTGTCACTACCATCTGAGGGTTTGCAAAAGCAAAACATGTTCTAATTTGCATTTTTTGCACAACTGAGGGGTCTAACACTTTGAAGTATGGCATGGTATTTACTTACAATATGCAATTGCTTTCTAAGAACAGTCGAAAGAAAATTCCAAATTTTAAAAAAGTGAAGTGAGTGAAAAGCGTTATAAATTACAATTTTTAAGCAAACTTATAAATTACCAAACTGATTAAAAAAATAATGATGACAAATTTTGGTGATAGAACCTGCTCAAACATAAGCTATATTTTATGTCTGTTCCACTACCACCAGAGGCTTGCAGGAGCTAAAAACTTTCTAAATTGCGATTTCTGTGATACTGAAAATGCTAGAAACTTTAAATATGACATGGTACTTACTTATAAAATATAAATGCCCTCGAAGGAACGTCGAAAATAAATTCGAATTAAAAAGGGGTGAAGCGAAGAGGAGGTGCGAAAAGCATTCTAAAAAAGTTCTAAATTACGATTCTATGCAATTTCAGGGAATATAAACCGATTATAAAAGTAATAGTTGCGAATCAGTGGTAACAGTCTCTGATCCTACACAGGTTCTATTTTATGCCGGTGATTCTACCACCTGGGGTTCACAGGAACAACAAACGTTCTAAAAAAGGGGTTTAAAAGCTTTTTAAATTAAGTTTCTGTGGAATATTATGAAATAACAAACCGATTTCAAAATTAATGTTGGCAAATTAATGGTAACAGTTCCTGTTTCAACATAGCCCTTTATGTTGAGAGAGGTGGTAGGACTTGGAATTCGACATGATGGTTAATTTTATGATGTAAGAAGATGGTTTCTAAAAAATTCAAAACTTCAAATGAATACTGAAATGAGCTTATTAATTGAGCATAAAAGTTTCAAAATATTTTCTAAATTATCATTTATTTAGTTTTATTTAATTTTATTAATTTAAGTCTCATTTCTGCCTAATACAGTGTAATAATGATGTTTAGTCAAACTGTGTTTTAAATAGTATTTTTTGAATTATTCCTAAAAGTAATAAGTACCTTTTAATAAAATAAAATATTACCTTTTAATAAAATAAAAATTTAGTTAGTACCTTTTGATAAAAATTAGACATATAAATATCACCTGGCATATTTCAAATATTACGCGAGCAAAGCCGCGGGGTTTGCTAGTCTATACTCCTATTATAAAGAGGTAAAAATTGTTTATTTGTAGGAGGTAAGCTCTGGAGCTACCGAACCGATTTCAAAAGTAATGGTATCAAAATGATGGTGTTAGTCCAACTTAGAACATAGGCTATATTGTATGTCGGTGCCACTACCCCAAAGGGGGTGCAGGAGCAAAAAACGTTCTAAAAATGCGATTTTTGCGTTACTGAAGGGCCTAGAAATATGAAATTTGGAATATTAGCTACTTACAAGATGTCAATGGTGTCTAAGAACAGTTCTTAAAAAATTCGAAATTTAAAAGGGGTGAAAATGCATAAAAAGCGTTCTAAAAAACGTTCTAAATGGTAGTTTCTACACAATCTCAGGAAATAATAAACCGATTTAAAAAATATTGGTGTCAAAATGGTGGTGACAACGCTTGCTCCAAAATAGGCTGCGTTTTATATCGGTGCCACTCCCCGCAGGGGGTGCAAGAGCCAAAAACGTTCTAAAAATGCGATTTTTGTGTTACTGAAGGGCCTATAAATATGAAATTTGGAATATTAGTTATTTATAAGATATCAATGATGTCTAAGAATAGTTCTTAAAAAATTCGAAATTTAAAAGGGGTGAAAATGCACAAAAAGCGTTCTAAAAAACGTTCTAAATAGTAGTTTCTACACAATCTCAGGAAATAACATGCCGATTTAAAAAATATTGATGTCAAAATGATGGTGACAACGCTTGCTCCCAGATAGGCTATGTTTTATGTCGGTGCCACTACCCCAAATGGGGTGCAGGTGCAAAAAACGTTCTAAAAATGCGAGTTATGTGTTACTGAAGGGCCTAGAAATATGAAATTTGGAATATTAGTTACTTATTAGATATCAATGGTGTCTAAGAACTGTTCTTAAAAAATTCGAAATTTAAAAGGGGTGAAAATGCACAAAAAGCGTTCTAAAAAACGTTCTAAATGGTAGTTTCTACACAGTCTCAGGAAATAACAAACCGATTTAAAAAATATTGGTGTCAAGATGATGATGACAACGCTTGCTCCACGATAGGCTATGCTTTATGTCGGTGCCACTACCCCAAAGGGGGTGCAGGAGTAAAAAACGTTCTAAAAATGCGATTTATGTGTTACTGAAGGGCCTAGAAATCTGAAATTTGAAATATTAGCTACTTATTAGATATAAAGGATTTCTAAGACCAGTTCTTAAACAATTCGAAATTTAAAAGGGGTGAAAATGCGCAAAAAGCGTTCTAAAAAACGTTCTACATGGTGGTTTCTACACTATCTCAGGAAATGCCAAACTGATTTGAAAAATAATGATGTCAAAATGACGGCGACAAGCCTTGCTCCAACATAGGCTATGTTTTATGTCGGTGCCACTACCCCAAATGGGGTGCAGGAGAAAAACGTTCTATATTGCGGTTTTTGCGTTACGGAAGGGCCTAGAAATATGAAATTTGAAATATTAGCTACTTATTAGATATAAAGGATTTCTAAGATTTTATGTCGGTATCACTATCACCTAGACGTTGCAGGAGCAAAAAAGCGTTCTAAATTTCGATTTTTGTGATCGGTAGGGGCTTGCAACTTAAAATTAGGCAAGGTACATATTTATCATCATACCGGGTGTCCCAAAAAGGACTGACTGATTTTAAAATTCAATAATTTGCAAACGGTGACAGATATTTAAAAAATTCTTGCAGGAGGGTTATGCATAAGGTCAAAAGTTTTTTTACAGTGATTTTCAATTTTAGTTCGAATTACAAACAATAGATGGCGCTGCGATCAATATACGCTGAATTCAGGCTCGATTTTTGGTACTTCGTGGCCCGGATAATACATTTCCATCTCCTTTTTCAGCATGGAACAAGAGAAAGGACGAGAAATCGAGCCTGTATTTAGCGACTATTGCTTACAGCGCCATCTATTGTTTGTAATTCGAACTAAAATCGAAAATCACTGTAATAAAACTTCTGACCTTATGCATAACCCTCCTGCAAGATTTTTTTAAATATCTGTCACCGTTTGCAAGTTATTGAATTTTAAAATCAGTCAGTCCTTTTTGGGACACCCGGTATATATTATAAAGCAGTAAGATCTAAAAGCTCCGCCCGAATGTTTTCAAAAACTACCCGGTGGATTTTTTTGAAAATAGTGTCATTCGATAGAGAATATTCACGTGGTGGTTTATGAGTAAAATATACAGGGATAACTATGATTTTTGATAATAAATTTCGCATTTTATTGTTATTTTGAACGAAAAGGTTGCCAGAGGTTACTTTTCTGCGACAAATGAATTGAAATCGCTGTATCCGTTAGAAAATAAATGAAAAAATAATTACTGATATTTAATTGTAAAAAAAGAAAGAAAAATCCATTTAAATGAGGTATTATGTTAAAAAAAGAATACATTTAATTTAAATCTAAAATAAATATTTGTAATTTAATTTAAACCTGAAAGAAATATTTGTAATGCTTAAAAATTAATTTAATGAGAAAGATTACAATTGATACGCAATATTTGGCTCATTATCGCTTGCGTTAGATTATAGAAATGAATCTGAAAATTTGATTAGATGAATTTTTAATGACTTTTTTTTTCTTTTTTTTTTTCTTTTTATTTTTATCTAAACCCCATCACGTAACTTATAGAAGAAACAAGCAGATGTAATTGTGAGTTACATGTGTAATTATTATTTATTGCTTTACGATTTTTTATTTTACTTTTGTCGCCAAACAATGTGATTTTAAGTCAAAAATGCATAAGTGTGACACTAGCTTGAGGATATTCTCATAAATGGCGTTTTTTCAAGTGAACGAGATCTTTTTTGAGTACATTTTTATATTCAATTGTAACTTATATAGATATCAGTTAATATTTTAAAAATTGAATCAAATACTTAAATTTTAGTGTGAATTTCTGCCACACATACATATTGTAAAATAATTTCATATTTTTAAAAATGTTTTTCACCGTAATTCCGAAAGCATGTGATATTTATAAACTCGAACTCAGATCAATGAATATTATCCATTTTTTAAGCAAATATTATCTGTTGTTTATTTCATTTTTTCTTAAGTCATATAGCCAATATCATTCATAGGAAAATTCACACCTTCGAAATCTAGGAAATGAAGTTAGTTTTTAAGGAAATTTATACAATCATGCGTTATTATTATCAAAAAATTCAACATTTTGAAAAAAAAAAAAAAAATTGCAAGTCTTTTGTAATTCGTCATTTCTTCTTCGTCTTTCTTCGTAATTTCTCCTCTGTTATGTAATATTTCAGATTATATTGGACTAATTTTTCGATCATCGAGTCACCGCCAAATGGCATATCTATATAGTATCGCTAAGAAAGGATTTTCTAAAGTATCACCCCTAACGGCGTTTTTGCAAGGGGAGGGAAAAAATTCCTTAAAAATCGGATATTATAATTATGCGTCAGATGATAGAATAATTTAATGTATTTTTGTATGCTGAATCGATTGGTGCCAAGTAAATTCTTACAAGTGCAACAGTGCATGACATTTTTCATATTTTTCTAATTTGGCGGTGTCTTTGGCGTCTAAACCTCAAAATATCTAACATTACATCCGTTACTCTAGCAACGAAAAAAATTCAATTTAACTCTTTTGGATAAAGAATAAAAACGGCTCTATGAGTTTGAAAAAAAAAAATATGAACATCTTAATAAAAAAAAATGGTACTACTTAGTTATCCCGTTGACCAATTTCGCCAAATTATATAAATCGCCAAACCACTCGCCAAATTACATTAATTGACATAAGTTGTATTTTAATAATGAATGAACAAATAAATTAGTATAACATTAATAAAAATACAAATAAAACGTAGAAATAAAAATAACTTGACTGCGTAAGCACGTGTAACTTCCTTGAAGCCAAGTGAATGTGACATTTACGATCAACCGTTATTGGCATTTAATCTTATAATTTGGCGATAGATTTTTGGTCGACGGGATAACTAAGTAGTACCAAACAAAAAAAAAATAGTGATGCTATGTAAAATAAAAGGAACAATTTTACTAAGAGATTAGCGTTATAGAACGAAAAGGTACTGCTTAGATATTCCGTCGACCAAAAATCTATCGCCAAACTATAAGATAAAATGCCAGTAATGGTTGATCGTAAATGTCAAATTCACCTGACTTTAAGCAAGTTACACGTGTTTACGTCACAAAGTGATTTTTATTTCGGCGTTTTATTTGTATTTTTATTAATGTTATAATAATTTATTTGTTCTTTCGTTATTTAAAATAAAAATTATGTCAATTTGTATAATTTGGCGAAATTGGTCGACGGGATAACTAAGTAGTACAAACGAAAATATTTAAATATGAAAGCAATATTTGTAACGACTTAAAAATTATTTTCAATGAAAGAAATTGGAATCGGAATAATATTTAGCGATTTATAATTTGCTCCTCGATAAGGAGAAAAAATGGGTACATTTATAACAGCCGTGCGCAGATCTTGCCAATAGCATTTTTAAAATTGCCAGTAGCAGTAGTTACATTTTGCGTATGTAAATTAAAAATAATTCTTTGTTTTTAATTTCTGTTATTGTTTATCTTTTCAGTTTTTTAAATAAAATTAGTGTAAGGCATGCATTTTCAATGAAATGAGTGAAAGGTTTGTATCTTAAAGGAAAATAATAAATTTAAGAATATGGTATGAAAACAATCTTTGTTGATTTATTACCTGCGCCTGGCTAACATAAAAGTATCACAAAAGCCACATATTCACTTTTCTTTGGGCTCATAGGAATTCAAGTTAACCTTCCGTAATCGGATATTTCACATATTGGTGTATTAGCTATAATGTTGAAAGCATCGTTTATGTTTGAAGCGAAAATTTCACGATGAATTCTATTACACAAAATCGCATCATCATCATCTACTATCTATATTCCACATTATAAAGGACAAACATATCTGTGCGTAACGCATACGTCATTCTGCGAATGGCAACACATTGAAATTTGAAATGAAATTTCGGTTTCGCAATTTTCGCTACTGCAAATTTTTAAACTTCTAAACATCGCACATTTTAAATTTTTACACCGTCTTATACAGAAAAAAATTTACTTTTAAATGCAATTTGTTTGAAAGCTGTATCTCAATTTATTTTTGAGATATTAATTTTTTTATAGTTTTTAATACCAATTTTCTAATCGTGGCAACTGAAGTACTTCATTTCTATTAAAAGTGGTTTAATTATCTTTATTGATTATATTCTTACTGATGCCATTTTTTCATTACAATTAAAAATATTTTGTTCATTCCGCTGATATCGAGTTTGAGACAATAGGAAAAATATTTCAGCGACTGAAAATGACGTCATATTTAAAAGAAAACGATAATTTTATTTGATAAAAAGAGATATTTCCTCTTGAATACGTCTAAAAATGATAAAATTCTGGAATTTTTACGATCAGGTACAGAGATTATACTAAGACTTCAAATCACGAGTGGGAATTTTCACATGGAAAGTTGTAATAGTTGACAAACGTGACTTCAAGCTTGAAAATGTATTTATTAATAACCTATTGCACTTTAAAATGTTTTTAAATGGTTAATATGGATGTGAAACGTGGAAAATGACTTGATTAGGTTTAGATTTAAAGGGGGAAAAATTCTATGATTATGTCAAGGTGAAATCATTTTTGCTGATTTTTCATTCTGTAATACCAAGCAATAATTGATAACTTAACCAAAATTACTTATCTTGATTATATATTACTTATTACGCATATGAATAAAGTTTAATTTTGCAATAATTTTAACAGTAGAAGTTTATGAAAAAAGTATTTAATTACTCTTAGGTTAAAATATGTCTTTGGAGAGTTAAACTAACAAGTGTAAGATGGATTTTTTATTCTAATTATTTAATTGTTGTCGATGTATTAGAAATTTGATGCAACAGTTCTTTTGTAAACATTTTCTTTCGTCGAAATTCGACGGGATCCACCTCGTATATTTAAAACGGAAATTTGCATTTCATTCCGATTGTTTATAATACTTTGATAGGATATACCACAAATGGTGGTATAGATGTCATATACGTCCGATATTGGCGCGAGTTTTTACCGAAGCCAATTTAGCGAAAACATAAACAGCATTAACAACTTCCGGGTTATCATATCAAGCAAAATAACGACACTTTGGCGCCAGTTAAGTATTCTTGCGTATTGCAATGTTTCTGACATTGGCGTCAGAAAAAAATCGCGCCTATATACGGCATGTATGACATCTGTGCCAAAGTGGTTAGGTAATAATTTTGGAAAGGTTTTAGTGTATACATATTGTTCAACGCTACTTAGTCATAGAGAGAGAGAGAAAAAAAAATTAAGTGAACCTGATTATGAAAGTTTAGCCTTTTTTTTTTTTAAATCTACGGAACGTATTTTGATACAAGTGGCACTATTACATGACGTTTCAGGAATGGTGTTAGTATATAACATTTCATTATATGTTGATTAGTTATAGAACTATTAATTCCTGTTGTCATAACGGTCTCATTACCCTACCAAAAGTACATTGTTAGTAATCAACTAAAAGAATTACTTCTTAATAGCTAAATTTTGTCCAACGCTTAAGGTAATATTATTTCACAATGGCGTTCGCATCGTTTTCAGCAATGAGTAAGGTCCAGCTGAAGGTCCATATTGTTTAAAATACAAGTTCAAATTCACCAATGTCCATTTGGAAAAATTGACCAGCGCAGCGGGCATAGCCTGCTAGTCATACTCCTATTATAAAGAGGTAAAAATTGTTTATTTGTCGGAGATAAGCTCAGGAACTACCGAACCGATTCCAAAAGTAATGGTATCAAAATGATGGTGTTCGCCCAACTTAGAACATAGGCTATATCTTATGTCGGTGCCACTACCCCAAATGGGGTGCAGGAGCAAAAAACGTTCTAAAAATGCGATTTTTGCGTTACTGAAGGGCCTAGAAATATGAAATTTGGAATATTAGTTACTTATAAGATATAAATGTTGTCTAAGAACAGTTCTTAAACAATTCGAAATTTAAAAGGGGTGAAAATGCACAAAAAGCGTTCTAAAAAACGTTCTAAATGGTAGTTTCTACATAATCTCAGGAAATACCAAACCGATTTCAAAATTAATGGTATCAAAATGATGGTGTTAGTCCAACTTAGAACATAGGCTATATTTTATGTCGGTGCCACTACCCCAAAGGGGGTGCAGGAGCAAAAAACGTTCTAAAAATGCGATTTTTGCGTTACTGAAGTACCTAGAAATATGAAATTTGGAATATTAGTTACTTATAAGATATCAATGGTGTCTAAGAACAGTTCTTAAACAATTCGAAATTTAAAAGGGGTGAAAATGCACAAAAAGCGTTCTAAAAAACGTTTTAAATGGTAGTTTCTACATAATCTCAGGAAATACCAAACCGATTTAAAAAATATTGGTGTCAAAATGATAGTGACAACGTTTGCTCCAAGATAGGCTATGTTTTATGTCGGTGCCACTACCCCAAAGGGGGTGTAGGAGCAAAAAACGTTCTAAAAATGCGATTTATGTGTTACTGATGGGCCTAGAAATATGAAATTTGAAGTATCAGCTACTTATTAGATATAAAGGATTTCTAAGAACAGTTCTTAAACAATTCGAAATTTAAAAGGGGTGAAAATGCGCAAAAAGCGTTCTAAAAAACGTTCTAAATGGTAGTTTCTACATAATCTCAGAAAATACCAAACCGATTTGAAAAATAATGAAGTCAAAATGATGGTGAAAATCCTTGCTCCAACATAGGCTATGTTTTATGTCGGTGCCACTACCCCAAAGGGGCTGCAGGAGAAAAACGTTCTAAATTGCTGTTTTTGCGTGACGGAAGGGCCTTGAATCGTGAAATTTAGAATGGTTGTTAGTTATAAGATATCAATGATCTCTAAGGACATTTCCTAACAGAAATCGAAATTTAAAAGGGGGGTCAAAATGCGCAAAAAGCGTTGTAAAAAACGTTCTAAATTGCAATTTCTATGCAATCTCAGGAAATAATGAACAGATTTCAAATGTAATGGCGTTAAAATGATGGTGACAGTTCTTGCTCCAAGATAGGCTATATTTTATATATGTTTCCACTAACCCAGAGGATATGCAGGAGCAAAATGAGCGAAAAGCGTTCTAAAAATGTTCTAAATGCCGATTTCTCACAAATATCTCAGGAAGAATCAAACTGATTTCAAAAGTAATGTTAAGAAATTGATGCTGACAGCCTCTGCTCTAACATAGACGATATTTCATGTCGGTATCACTATCACCTAGACGTTGCAGGAGCAAAAAAGCATTCTAAATTTCGATTTTTGTGATCGGTACGGGCTAGCAACTTAAAATTAGGCAAGGTACATATTTATTAGATATAAATGATCTTTAAGAACAGTTTCGGAAAAATTAGAAATTTAAAAAGGGGTGAAAATTCGCGAAAAACGTTCTAAAAACGTTCTAAATTACGATTTATACTCAATCTCAGGAAATACCAAAGCTATTTCAAAAGTAATGGTTGCAAATCGATGGTGATAGTCCCTGCTATAAAATAGGTTATATTTTATATTGCTGTCACTACCATCTGACGGTTGCAAAAGCAAAACATGTTCTAATTTGCGTTTTTTGCACAACTGAGGGGTCTAACACTTTGAAGTATGGCATGGTATTTACTTACAAGATGCAACTGCTTTCAAAGAACAGTCGAAAGAAAATTCCAAATTTAAAAAGAGGAAGTAAACGAAAAGCGTTATAAATTACAATTTTTATGCAATCTTTTCAAATACTAAATCGATTAAAAAAATAATGATGACAAATTGTTGGTGTTAGAACCTGCTCAAACATAAGCTATATTTTATATCTGTGCCACTACCACCAGAGGGTTGCAGGAGCTAAAAACTTTCTAAATTGCGATTTCTGTGATACTGAAAAGGCTAGAAACTTTAAATATGGCATGATAGTTACTTATAAAATATAAATGCCCTCGAAGGACTGTCCAAAATAAATTCGAATTAAAAAGGGGTGAAGCTAACGGGAGGTGTGAAAAGCATTCTAAAAAAGTCCTAAATTACGATATCTATCAGGGAATATAAACCGATTATAAAAGTAATAGTTGCGAATCAATGGCAACAGTCTCTGATCCTACACAGGCCGATGATTCTGCTACCTGGGGTTTACAGGACCAACAATAGTTCTATAAAAGGCCTTTAAAAGCTCTCTAAATTACGTTTCTGTGGAATATTAAAAATAATAAACCGATTTCAAAATTAATGTTGGCAAATTAATGGTGATAGTTCCTATTTTAACATAGCCCTTTCTGTTGGGAGAGATGGTAGGACTTGGAATTTGACATGATAGTTAATTTTAAGATGTAAGAAGATGGTTTCTAAAAAATTCAAAACTTCAAATGAATACTGAAATGAGCGTATTAAATGAACAGAAAGGTTTCAAAATATTTTCTAAATTATCATTTATTTGGTTTTATTAAGTTAAGTCTCCTTTCTGCCTAATGCAGTGTAATAATGATGTTTAATTAAACTGTGTTTTAAATAGTAATTTTTGAATTATTCTAAAAAGTATTAAGTACAAATTTAGTTAGTACCTTTTAATAAAAATTAGACATATAAATATCGCTTGGCATATTTCAAATATTACGCGAGCAAAGCCGCGGGGTTTGCTAGTAATATTATAAAGAGGTAAAAATTGTTTATTTGTAGGAAGTAAGCTCAGGAACTACCGAACCGATTCCAAAAGTAATGGTATCAAAATGATGGTGTTAGTCCAACTTAGAACATAGGCTACATCTTATGTCCGTTCCACTGACCAAAAGGGGTGTAGGAGCAAAAAACGTTCTAAAAATGCGATTTTTGTGTTACTGAAGGGCCTAGAAACATGAAATTTGGAATGGTAGTTACTTATAAGATACTAATGATCTCTAAGGACATTTCTTAAAAAAAAATCGAAATTAAAAAGAAGTGAAAATGCGCGAAAAGCGTTCTAAAAAACGTTCTAAATGGTGATTTTTACGTAATTTCAGGAAGTACCAAACCGATTTCAAAAATAATGGTCTCAAAATGATGGTTACAACCCTTGCTCCAACATAGGCTACATTTTATGTGGGTACCAATACCCCTAAAGGTGGTCCAGGAGCAAAAAACGTTCGAATTTGCGATTTTTGTGTTACTGAAGGGTCCAGATACATGAAATTTGGCATGGTAGTTACTTATTAGATATAAATGATCTCTAAGAACATTTCTTAAAAAATTCGAAATTTAAAACCGGTGAAACTGCGCAAAAAGCATTCTAAAAAACGTTCTAAATGGCGATTTTTATGCAATATCAAGAAGTACCAAACCGATTTTTAAAAAATGGTGTCAAAATGATGATGACAACGCTTGCTCCAATATAGGCTACATTTATGTCTGTGCCACTATCCCTAAATGGGGTGCAGGAGCAAAAAAACGTTCGAAATTGCGATTTTTGTGTTAGTTAAGGGCCGAGATACATGGAATTTACAATGGTAGTTACTTATAAGATATAAAAGATCTCTAATAACCTTTCTTAAAAAATTCAAAATTTAAAAGGGGCGAAAATGCGCGAAAAGAGTTCTAAAAAACGTTCTAAATGGCGATTTCTACGCAATCTCAGAAAGTACCCAACCAACCTATTTCAAAAGTAATGGTTGGAAATTGATGATGCCCCTGCTCTAACATAGGCTCTATTTCATGTCGGTGTCACTACCACCTGGGGATTGCAGAAGAAAAAACGTTCTAAATTGCGATTTTTGTGTTACTGAAGGGCTTAGAATCCTGAAATTAGGCAGGGCAGTTATTTATAAGATACAAATGATCTTTAAGACCATTTCCTAGAAAATCGAAATTTAAAAGGGGTGAAAATGAGCGAAAATCGTTCTAAAAAACTTTCTAAATTGTGATTTCTACGCAATCTCAGGAAGTACCGAACCGATTTAAAAAATAAGGGTGTGAAAACGATGGTGACAGCCCTCGCTCCAACATAGGCTGTATTTCATGTCGATGCCACTACCCCAAAGTGGGTGAAGGAGCAAAAAACGATCTAAATTGCATTTTTGATAATACTGCAGGGGCTAGCAACTTGAAACTAGGCATGGTAGTTACTTATAAGATATAAATGATCTCTATGAACATTTCCTAAATAACTCGAAATTTAAAAGGGGCGAAAATGGACGAAAGACGTCCTAAAAAACGTTCTAAATTGCGATTTCTACGCAATCTCAGAAAGTACCCAACCGATTTCAAAAGTAATGGTTTCAAATTAATGGTGACAGTCCTCGCTCCAATATAGCCTATATTTTACGGTGTTGTCACTACCACCTGTGGGGTTACTGGAGCAACAAATGTTATAAAGTGCGTATTTTTTGTGCTACTAAGGGGGGGGAGGGTCTAACATTTTAAATTTGGAATGGTAATTATTTCAAAGATGCAAATGCTTTCTAAGAATTCTCGAAAGAAAATTTCAAATTTAAAAGGATGAAGTGCGGGAAAAGCGTTCTATAAGCGTACTAAATTACGATTTTCATGCAATCGTATGAAATACGAAACCGATTTCAAGCATAATGGTTGCAAATTGATGGTGATAGAACCTGCTCAAACATAAGCTATATTTTATGTCGAGGGTTGCAGGAGCAAAAAACATTCTAAATTGCGATTGCTGCGGTACTGAAGAGGCTAGAAACTTTAAATATAGCACGGTGTTACTTATAAAATATAAATGTGCTCTAAGAACAGTAGAAAATAAATTCGAAATTAAAAAGGTGTGAAGAGAAGGGAAAGAGCGAAAAGCATTCTAAACGTGTCCTAAATTGCGATTTCTATGGAATCTCAGGAAATAATAAACCGATTACAGTAGTTATTGGTTGCGAATCAAGTCCCTGATCCTATACGGGCTATATTTTATGCCGGTGTCACTACCACCTGGTTGGCAGGAACAACGAGAAAGCCATTAAAAACATCTAAATTCCATTTTCTATAGAGTATTAGGAATTACCAACCGATTTCAAGGTTAATGTTGGCAAATTAATGGTGACCGTCTCATTTTCAACATTTTTCGAGACATTCTATTTCAACTCTGTTTCGGCATTTGATGTTGATGCCACTAGCAACAGAGAGGTGCAGACTGTTAGATAAGAAGCTTGGAATTTGACATAATGGTTAATTTTAAGATGTAAATGTGTTAAGATGGTTTCCAAAAAATTCAAAACTTCAAACGAATACTGAAATGGGCGTATGAAATGAGCATAAAAGTCTCAAAATACTTTCTAAATTATCATTTAATTGGAATTAGTTTTAGTTCTTCTTATTAATTAAAATCTCATTTCTGTCTATTTCACTTTTATAATGAAATTTAGTCAAACTGTGGCTTAATTTGTAATTTTTGAATTATTTCAAAAAGTGTTCGTCTAATAAAAAATAGGCATGCATATTTCAACTATTACGCGAGCAAAGCCGCGGGGTTTGCTAGTACATATATATTTTTATAAAATATAATTATGAGTTTAAAATTGTAATAAGTATGTATTTGAGTGGAATGGGAATGGAGGTGCCTACAAAAATTATTAATTTTATTATAAATATTAAATAGATATTTTAAAAAATTGATTTATATTAAAATCCACATAATGTCGAGTATATAGTTTGGATCTCAGGAAACAACAATAGCAGAATGATAGCTAGACGCGCTGGCGTCGTTTCAGGACAATCAAAAGAAAAGTTGTTTATAACAGGGAATCGTTAAATAATAAAAATGTCGGAAGAAATATACGACTATAGACCACCCAGAGTTTATGGCACGTAATAAAATTAAAGTATATGTGAGGGACATTTGAGGACTGGCAGCTAATAGGTCTAGCCAAGCATACTATAAAGTTTTCTCACAACCAATAAGGTAGGGCTATAACAAATTGTTCCGCCCACTACCAAAGTATGAGGTGCAAGAGTAAAGTTTGAAGAAGGAGTCTAAAAAAATATTCCGAAGATGCAAGTGCGGACCTGATAGCCCTGGTGGTGCAAAATGCGGTTCCGACAGCCCTGGTAAAGTGATGGAAAGGCCGAGGAAGTATGCTACCTGAAGGAGTCTGCTTAAAGAGCGCATATCCAAGTTATAATGGATCCTGCCCCCAGAGTCCCGGGGCTATGCTTAAAGTCATGCCGATTTTGCTGCCCTTGTGAGGAGATGCATCGAATGACTACCTAAACCTATTCCGAGTACCGCGACGGCTCTGAAGTCCGATGAAGGAAGGCAACCGACTACCCAAATTCAAGGTACTACTATAATTTTTCTTATACCACAAATGTTATACTCGAATTATAAATATCCATTAAATGATATTTTACGGTATAGTGGTCATATGAGATCCAAACTAAATAATAACGAAAGTCAAATAAGGTCTTTAAAATAAAAGAAAATTAATTTTCTTGTTATAAAAAATAAAATAAAAAAATAATTCAAATCATTTTGTTAGAGATTAAATTTTCAAGTGTAAAAATATAACAGTGATAAGCAAACTAATGTTTTTCTTCTATTCTTTGAATAATTAATGTTTATATGTATATAATCTTGTTTAATGTAAATAAAAATATTTAATCAAGAGTAAAATCTCTGTAATTCTTTTAGTGATAAAAATTAATGTGTGTCATTTTATTTGCAGCTTAATTAGAGCTTAATTCATAGGTGGAGGAAATAACGTAAAAATTTCACAACGCAAACTTTTAATTTATAATTTGTAATTAATTAATTTTGATAATTACAATTTTGCGCGAATATTAATTTAATTTTAAGATAATTATTCGCGTTGCTCTTCCATTAGAATTTATATTAATTTACGATCACTTGTTTTTATTGAATAATTTTAAGGTATATAAAATTATATACCAAGTACTATGTGGTAGCGTGGATGATTTGGATTAAATAATAAAATTTGGTAAAAACTAGATAGTAGTTCTATAAGTGTAATTATCTGTCCAGCAACACGAAAACCTAATCTGAAACAACTTGTGTCAACATCTAACTGAATCTGAAGTTAAATGAAAATTCGTGCATTAGTTCTTGAGACAGAGCTTTGTGAAAATCATAAAATATGCAGCACAGCAGCGCCACTTGTTGAACGATTTACATCAAAACGTAATCAGCATCTGAAGTTTGAGCTCGGAAATCGTGAAAAATTCGGCATATCAGCACCACCTGTTGAGCTATATACGCCAAAAACTAATCAGCACCAGTTTATATCGAGGTCTAACTGAATGTAGAGTTTTGTGAAATTCGGTGCATTAGTTCTTGAAATAGAGCCCCCACAAAATTTTTGTCACATACAGACAGGCATTTTCTAAAAACCATCAAATCGTGTTCAAGACTTCCTAAAACGTATATATCCATCGAAAACCGGAAGTCGAAATTTTTCGCGAATCTGAAGTTTTATGAAAATCCGTCCATTATTTATTGAGATACGGTTATTGCGGAAATAGTGAAAATGCAGAATAGCAGCGCCACCTGTTGGGCGATTTACACCAAAAAGTAATCAGCGCAGATTTATATCAGTGACTAATTGAATCTAACGTTTTAGCCCCCGGAACGGTATGCTATTTCTTTCTCCCAGCTTATTTTGTCTCCAAAAAATAACGTTACTTTACAGACGCTAGCAATAAACAAAGCAGATGTATTATTGTACAATTAAATGCTCTATAGCAATTTTTTTTATTTCTAAGCATCGCACATTTTCAATGTTTATACCATCGTATTGGGGAAAAAAAGTACTTTTAAATGCAATTTGTTTGAAAACTGTATCTCCATTTATTTTTGAAATATTAATTTTTTTGTAGTTTTCAGCACCATTTGTTTAATTTTGACAGCTCAAGTACTCCATTTATATAGAAAGTAAAGGGAAAATAGTTGAAAATTAGCAATTATATCTTTTTGTTGCCATTTTCTCATAACAACCGAAAGAAAATGTAATTACAATACGTGCTATTTTGAAAAAAATATAAACGAATAATTTCTACGAATAATAAAACATGGAGCTATTATAAACTATATTTAATTTTAAGTATCTGTAGACCCTTTCAGTGTGACGTCAGTCATGACGTTTTGGTTGGAAAGTGACTCCAAACAAACGGTTGCTATACGTCATTTCTTTTTAAATATAAATCGTGGAAAATAATACCAGTACATATCAAGTATTAAAACACTTAGATGTGAGATATAGATATAAGATATAGCTGCAACACACAAACAAAATAGAAAATACAACATAGCAACCGTTTGTTTGGAGTCAGTTTCCAACGAAAAGTCATGACTGACGTCACGACTGAAATCGTCTATATTAATGTTACGAACACATGAATGACTATGAACCATTAGATAGCCGGGTTTTTTTTTTGTCCAGTTTCTTTAATGACGGCATCTTTTTGCTGCATTTGTGTATTATTTTGAGATAGTGACATCCTATGCATGCTTTACTATAGATGTTTAAGAGTGGATCCTATATGTGTAATTCTTAAGCAGATGCGAATGACGTCATTTTACTTAAAATAAAAGTTTGTGCTTTAAGTCTTAAAATTGAAATATGTTTTGTACTATTTATATATACATATTTTTTTTTCATCGGGGGCGATACTAAATTCTGAAAAAGCAGAATTCCTGTTTTCTAGTTATTAAATTTCGTTCATTAGTCCTTGACTCCCACAAAATTTGTGTCACATACAAACTCACAGTGTGACAGACAGACATTTTGTGAAAACATGTTTTTTTCGGATTTCTGACCCTTAAAACGTGTAAATCTGTCAAAAACTGGAATTCGAAAATTTTCAGGAATCCAATAGTTCCTTCTTGTAAAGATAGAAGAAAGTAAAAATATCAATCGCATAGTGTTAAGCTGAGAAAGTCCCTTCAAAATATGTATAACAGTTGAACTCCTTTAATACGAGCACGGTTAAAACAAGCAATTTGCATGTTAAGAATATTCATCGTTTAAACTGTATTGCGATTTTCACGCATTTTACAAGCGAGAAAAGCGGGACACGGATAATACGAGCAAAACATCTGTTCATTTCAATGTGATTTTCGGAGAAAAATAGCGTAGAATTAGCAGAAAAAAAACTAGAAAACAGGAATTCTGCATTTTCAGAATTTAATGTCGCCCGATGAAAAGAAATATATATATATTAAACAAAAAGATAATTTGAAGAACAAATTAAAAAAACAAAATTTATTTCCTACATTGTTTAAGCCCGAGAAGGGACAGATATTATTTCATTCAATTAGTTCTACATTTAATGTTAAATTTTTGTAACAAATTAGTTAAGCCAATTGAAGATTAAAAAATAAAAATAAAATTCATACAATATGATACTTAAAACATCCTAAAAAATTAGATTCCGTTCAAATGAAATCGAAATAAATCTTAGACTTCTTCCATTTTTAATTGAAAATATTTGTATTGCAGATTTTGTATTATGTTTATGACAATTGTGCATAAAATGATACGATGCATGCAAAATACAAAACTTAAAAAAAAGTCTAAGATTTATTTCAATTTCATTTGAACGGAATCTAATTTTTTAGGGTGTTTTAAGTATCATATTGTATGAATTTTATTTTTATTTTTTTAATCTTCAATTGGCTTAACTAATTTGTTACAAAAATTTAACATTAAATGTAGAACTAATTGAATGAAATAACTTAATATCTGTCCCTTCTTGGGCTTAAACAATGTAGGAAATAAATTTTGTTTTTTTAATTTGTTCTTCAAATTATCTTTTTGTTTAATATGTCAAGTTTTTTAATAACTATTGCACTCAGACGAACGTATTTCAAAATTAATAGAGAGTATCATCATCATGCTTTGATGTATGCGGTATTGCATCACAATGTGGGATGCAGTTTACCAATGTGTAATTCAAAATGTTTCACCACTGTAGTAATGCAGATTGCGGTAGTTTGGACAAAAACTTCTAATCTGAACGTAAAAAATCTATAATCAAAACATAAAAAATTAACTTCACTTAAATTTAGATACCCTATTTCCCACTCAGGAACGCTGTAATGTGAATGTAAATTGTGTTGAATCCTTACTGCTAATATTTAACAATATTATAACTGTGATACAGTAAAAAATAAAAGTTTTACTTAAATTTTTAAACCTTATTCTCTCCCAAGGGGTGATGTAAATACATCAGAAAATTATTACCTAAGTTTAACATGGGGTATAAATAGTTCTCATCTCGGAAGAAAAAAATACATTTTAAAATTTAAGTTATGTAATTTCCCACTAAATTCTCTACCTACGTAAAAATAGCTATCCATTAGAAACTTTTTACTAAAATATAAACTTGACCAAATCAAAAACTTATTCTGAAAATATCCTTTTTATTTCCACTATGACGCCATATTCACCTTTTTAATTTTTGAAAAAAAAAAAAAAAAAAAAAAAAAAAAAAAAAATAGATTAGTTTAATATTTCACGTGAAAATCTTTCAACTAAAAAGAAATAAATTATTATTACGGCTTTTGAATATTTTGCAACAATGAAGTAAAAATGTTACATTTTCTATGAAAGATGTCCGTTGATTTTCAATAAAAAAAGCGAAAATTAGAATTATTAAGAAAAATATTTGAATAACGTAAAAAAAAAATTGGCCATGTTTCTCTCTTGGTTATAATTCATTTATATGCAAAGGCATTTTACCATTCGTTTTGACCCTGACGTTAGGCAAACGTTTTTACACTTCAAATTTATAATATCATTAGAATTAGTAAAGAATAAAAAATGAGTGGCATCAGGGACAAAAAGGTGGGAAGAACAAATGAAAAAGTTATGATCTCCATAGGCTTTTCCATGTTAAATTAACATTGAGAAGTGACACGGGAAATAAATAAGTATTGCGCTGCCGCGCAATACTTAAATATATATCTGCACTTTAGAATTAATCAACATAGGCACGATATTATAAAAAATAATTCAATAAATGTGGAACATTTGCACTTTAGACACCACAATTTCAGAAATATTACAATTAAAATACTGAATATGCATAAAAATCTTAATGACAGATTATTATATGAATCAATTTATATAAAATCTCGCAACTCTTTATATCCATATGGTCTCAATTCAAAGGTTTTTAATCGTACTAACATTGTATACTTTTATATCGCCGCACACTTATTATTATTCTTAACTAAGGAAGAAGGCATAACTATAAGATTACTTATAGTTTTTATTTACATATGTACAGCATTTGCTAAACGCAGCTCTCAGAACAAATCATTTCTTACAACTGCGTGGAATACTCTGGTTGCATGCGAAATCTTACAAATCTCAAACTCTCTCTGTATGGTGCTGCCATCTTTTAATAAAGATCGCTACTAATTCTGATTCTTGTTGGTTTGGGATATGACACCCCTCCCCTCATAGTTCAAACGAGCTACAGGCAATCTTGCTCTTTGACTTCTTCGAACTGGAGCACTTTTCTTACACTCCTCGTCATAAGTTTCAGTCAAATTGTCTTTCACAGATTTTTCTGTTGTATTATCATTTTTATTACTCACAATTGTACCTGTTGCAATATCATGCGAAGGCTGAGATTGGCTTGGTTCTATAGTATTATCATTATTAAGCTGTTCTTTTATTTTTCCATTAATTCCAGATAAACGGTTTTGGTTAACCCTTTCATACCTATCATATTCACTGTAATTTTTACCACTATGTCCCATATTTTCAACTTTGTCTGACATTAGTTTATCATTTCGATTTATCTCTACAACTCTCTCTGGTCTTTCATAACTTATCTCTTTATTACGTCTCAACTGATCAACGTGACGCTTACACATTACTCCGCCACATCTATTTACTGAAACCCATCTACTCCCCAATAATTTCATAATTTTTCCTTTTACCCATTTCTCCCCTTTTCCAAAATTTTTAACAAAAACTAAATCACGAAGCTTATATTTGTGCAGGGGTGCTGTATTTTAGGTTTTGATGGTAATACCAAGTGAAGGGCTGTTCGAACTGACCTTCCAAACATTAATTCAGCAGGAATTTTACCAGTCACCAAATGAGGAGTGGAATGATTTTCTAACAAAAATCGTGAAATTGACAATGTTATGTCACTTTTATCTGGCTTTTTAAGACAATTTTTCACAGTTTGCATATATCTTTCCGCTTGTCCGTTCGAAGACGGATGATAAGGTGGAACAGGCATATGCCTAATTCCATTATTTTTAAGAAATTCCTCAAATTCGTCACCTGTGAACGCGGGACCTTTATCACTGACCAATTCAACAGGTAATCCAAATGTAGCAAAAATTCTCCTTAATACCTTAATTGTAGTTTTACTATCAGACCTGGCTACTACCTCTACTTCCAACCATTTAGTATAAGAATCGACTACGATTAAAAACATTTTACCTTCAAAAGGACCGGCATGATCTATATGGATCCTTACCCAGGGCAGTTTAGATTTCCATTTCAAGGGTTCCATTTTGGGACAATCCCTCGCAAACATCTGACATCTATTACAAGAATTTACCATTTGTTCAGTTTCCTTATCCATATTTGGCTACCAAACTACCTCCCTAGCTTTCGCTTTCATGCTTGATATACCCTGATGAACGGAATGCAGTAATTTTAATATATATTCACGGCCTTCCTCTGGTACGGTCACTCTATGTCCCCACAATAGACAATTTTCTAGACAGGAAATTTCCTCCCTTCTACGAAAATATGGTTGATATTCTTCTTGTTTAACCTTTCGCGGCCACCCATATAACACCCACTCTAAAATTTGTTTAGTTACAAGATTTTCAGTTGTCAACTTTGCAATAGTTTTAGAAGTAATAGGCCAATTATCATTATTTGAAACGAACATTATTTCCGCAGGATTACTGACTATATTTACAGTTTCTGGGAGAGGTAATCTACTTAATGCGTCAGCATTTTTATTATTTTTACCCTCGCGATACTCAATTGTATAGTCATACCCAGCTAACATTAACGACCATCTCAGCATTCTAGGTGATAATGTATCAGGTACCTTTTTAACAGGATCAAATAATCTAATTAAAGATTTATGATCTGTTATAATTTTAAAATGTTTTCCAGCTAAATATTGGTGAAATTTAGTGCCACCAAACATTACATATAAAGCTTCTTTATCAATCATAGCATAATTTCTTTCAATTTTATTCAAAGTTCTAGAAGCATAAGCAATAGGTTTTTCTTTACCCTCAACAATGTGGCTTAAAACTGACCCTATACCATATTCAGAAGCATCACAGTTTAAAACTATATCTTTGTTAACATCATATAATTATAAAACAGGAGATGTACATAATAATTGTTTAACTTTTTGAAACGCTTTTTCTTGCTTTTCTGACCATGTCCACTTTACATTATTATCTAATAATCTATGTAAAGGTTCTAAAACATCTGAAATATTAGGCAGGAAGTTTCTATAATAAGAAATTAAGCCTAAAAATGAACGCAATTGTGACACATTATTTGGAATAGGAGCATTCAAAATAGCATTAACTTTTTCTGGAATAGGTCTAATTCCTTCCCGAGATATTTTATGTCCTAAATAAGAAACTTCCGAAATCATAAATTTTAATTTTTCCTTACTTAGTCTTATACCATGCTCAGAAAAGCATTTCAGAACACTTTCAACTCTTTCAGAATGTTCTGATTCATTACTAGCACTAATGATAACATCATCTAAAAATACACCAACATATTCAAATTTTTTAAAAATATGTTCAATTTTTCTTTGGAACATACCAGGAGCACATTTTTTTCCAAATGCTAATCGTAACACATTAAACAGTCCTTTATGTGTATTTACAGTCAAAATTTTACTACTTTCGTTATCTACAGGTTGTTGTAAATACGCATCTTTTAAATCAGAAACAGTAAAAAATTTTCCACCTGATAATTTAGAAAATAATTCTTCCATACTAGGAAGAAGATAATTATCATTTTCAGTATTAGCATTAACTGTTGCTCTATAATCACCACATATTCTAACAGAACCATTAGGCTTAGGAACAATTACTATAGGACTAGCCCATTCTGAATGATCAACAGGTTTCAAAATACCCTCATTAGTTAATCGTTCCAATTCAACATCAGTAGCTTTCCTTAAAGCAAAAGGAACAGGTTGAGACTTAAGAAAAACTGGTTTTGCATCTTTTTTCAAATTTATTGACACGGTAGGACCCTTGATTGTCCCTGTCCCGTCAGCAAAAACATTAGGAAATTTTCTAATTAGATCATCTTTCGAAATGCTTTTAATCATATTTACATTAGGCCAAAATAATTTTGATGCTTTTAACCAAGTTTTTCCGATTAGACTCTGACCCTCTTCTTTAATTACTAATATTCTTAAATCAGGTATACAATATTCACCAACAACAGCATTTACTTTTAATTCCCCCAAAACAGTTAGAGAATCTCTAGTATAAGTTTGTAACTTAATTTTAGATTTAATTAAAGGTAGCTTACCTGAGAACAATTTGTTAGCAACACTTTTACTTACAATAGTATAAGCCCCACCACTATCAATTTCAAATTGTATATTTACACCGTTTATTTTAACCGATTTTATCCATGACACATTATTGGAGTTGTCGTCCATGAAATTTAAACAATATTCTTCCTGAACAGTTTTAATTTTTCTGTTCTTAAACTGTTTCTCACTTTTCATTCCAAATTTTCGATTTCTACAACAATTTTAGAGATGACTTAATCGATGGCAAAAATGGCATTCTGCAGATTTAAAAGGGCAGAATTTTGGATTATGATTTTTAGAACATCTGTAACACGGTTTCTCAGGCGCGAATTTATCTTCTTTAGGCTTAGGTGCATGAGCGAACTTCTCTACTTTCGGTTTCTCTTTCTCCATTTTCGAAACACGCACTTGATTGACAGGAGTACTTTCTCCGATGTGTAGGGATTTTACTCCAGCCTCCACTGTTTCAACCGACTCAGCTATTTCTACCGCTGTTTGGAACGTTAAGTCTCTACAATCCAGTAATTTCTGTTATATCTTCTCATCCTGGATCCCAAACACCAATTGATCCCGAAGGCAGTCATTAAGAGTGTTTCCGAAGTTGCAATATTCGGATAAACGACGTAAATCTCTAATGAAATCGGATATATTCTCTCCTTGCTTCCTTAGTCGTTTCTGGAACTTAAATCGTTCCACAATTTCACTAGGGCGTAGTGAAAAATGATCCTCTGCTTTCTTTAAAAGATCCTCGTAACTGATTTCCTTCAGCGTATTCGGAACAATAATATCTCGTAAAATAGCAAAAGTTGTTGTTCCAACCGAACTTAGTAAAATATTTTTCTTCATTTCATCATTTTTATGCTATTCGCTGAGAAATAAAAATAAATTTTTTCGACGTAAATAGTTCAAGGAACATTTGCATTATATTCTTCCAAGCGTCCCAGAGAAATTATTTCTTTATCGCCCGTTTTCCGTTCTCTTTTTCTTTTTCTTTTTCCAAAAAAAAAAAAAAAAAAAAAAAAATCACATCATTTTAATTTGGGTTAAATCCCATGCGTCGCCACTTTTATATCGCCGCACTCTTATTATTATTCTTAAATAAGGAAGAAGGCATAACTATAAGATTACTTATAGTTTTTATTTACATACTAGAAAGGTAGCCCGTCAAAAATGACGGAAATTTAGATATAAAGATATATACAACTCATGTGCAAGAATATGAGTTTTCTCGCTTGTTCCGCAGTGATAGATGAAAATAACACATTTTAAGAACGAAACACATTTATGAAAAACTGTGTACAGAAGAAGACGTCTAATCTGTACAGTTTGGTTCCAAGTGTTATGCAGATTTGAGGCTTTTTGCGGTCATGTCTATTCAATCTTTGTTTACATTTTTTTAAATTTATATATTGGACAATTTAGATTGTTGAGCCTTAAAAATAAATAAATAACACACTTGAAATAAGGTTAAAAACTATTAAATTATCGTATACGATTTCATGAAATGGTATTATATGGTATTATATGTGTGTGCTTCACGATCTTGGTTACGACGTTGGCGAAATTGGCTGCAACTTGTCATAATCCTAATAGTGTGAGCCGCTATAACAAAAAAGTAACCAGTTTTTAGTAAAATTTCTGATATAAAGTAGCTTTCAAAAACTTGTGTAAAATTGCAGGCCGTTCTCGTGTTATGTCAGTCCTAGGAATAATATTTCTAACACTGAAGATTTTCCATGTATATATGGAATTTAGAAAAGCTTCTCCAAAAGAAAGGTCCTGAAATGACATTGTAATTCCTCTAACTTCAAAGTTTAATCGGGCCCTGCTGTTGAGTACTGAAATCTAATAAATACAATTATTTTGAATATTACAACAGAATTAAACAGTTAAACTTATTTAACTTAAACCTGCTGTTACTTCCCGATGTTATTTTTTAGTATTAAGAAAGAAAATTATTTAAAAATTTCAAATCATGCATTTATGATTTTTTTATAACTAAATAATGAAACTATATAATTTATAATTTATAATTATTTACTATATATTTTATAACTAAATAATGTCTTTAATAACTAAATAATGAAAAATTAGGCTTTTGTTCTGAGCTCATAAATATGACAATAAAATAATGTAACTAAGAGACATTGCAAAATTAAATCTTTGTGATTACAAACCATAAACAAACGATACCGCCACCATTTTACCTACTATGACGTCATTAGAATATTACCCATTGATTGTTGGATAACTTACTTTGTGAATGATTACCTCAATGATTTAATATTTTTTGACGTTTCACGATGAATGAATCAGTTGTGCTTGTTTAGGTTTATGGAATTAGATATTAAGCTGTGAACCTAATTTCAATTGAAGTTATCCAAGGATATATGTATTTTAAATCGGAATTAAAAACAATGCTTTGATCTCGAAATAAAAAGTTTTAGTTTGTATAATTTGTTATTTCTGTTAATTATTTATTTAAGTACTTTTCCATTATAGCGCATTTTTAAAAAAAGCTTGGCGCGATTCGGGCATCAGAAAGTGAGATATGTTGCGAAAATATATAAACAGCTATGAAAACAAATCTAATGAACTTTTATCTTTATTTATATATGCACTTATATACATAAAAAAATCGTTTCTAAATATTTATAATTGTTTTTATATACAAATTACGGCACAGATTTCAGATATGAACCGGGATACCTAACTGGCGCCAAAATGGTGTTATTTTGCCTGCTATGGTAGCCCGGCTATTGTTTTTTATTTATTAATAAATTGTTTATTTACTTTTATTTTCTGTTTTTTAATTATATAAACTGCTTTGTTCTATAGTTATTATTCAAACTTTTATTTATTTATAGTTATTTCCTTTTCAAAATGATAGCAAATAATTGAAAAATATATAAGTAATTGGTATTCGAAAGCAAGATTTCCGCCAAATTGGCGTCATAGAAAAATCACGCCAACCCCCATGTGTATGTGACATCTGTGCAAAAATTACTTCTGTTTCTTTATAAAAATAGGTAAATAGCTTTTTTTGGTACAGATGTCATATTCGCCCCATATTGGCGCGATTTTTTTCTGTCGCCAATATCATATAGGCAACAGGTACTTAACTTGCGCCAAAATGTCGTTATTGTGCTTGATGTGGTAACCCGGATTATGTTGTTTATGCTGTTGATGTTTTCGCCAAATTGGCAACCGAAAAAAAATCGCGCCAATATGGGGCGAATATGACATCTGTACCATTTTTTTATATTAAATTGTCGGCACAGACAGGGGCGGACTGGCCCACCCCGCTACCCCGCAATCGCGGGGTGGGCCAAAAGGGTGTAGTGGGCCAAAAAGTAATTTTTTGAGTTTTTTTTTCTTTTCAATAAAACTAAAAAAAATTATAAAACTCAATTTTTTTTTTTTTAATCTGTTTTTGGTAAGCTCTAATAATCCTCGTTTCCCTCTCCCATTATCAATCTTTTGGTGATCTGTGCATATTACTCATTTTGTATAGAAGTCGAGAAAAGGGGAATTAAGTAAAAATCACACATGGTCAGTGAATGGTGGGATGGGTCTGCTTGCGAACATTTTCGTAGTAATAAATGATAGGCAAAGATTAACTTGCATATCTAGGGATGATCTACAGATGGAGGATCTTGGGAGACAAGGATTAACTTAGAGCGAAAAACGAGAGGAGGCAACGGCAGACACGAATAACACAGACGTTAAACACGACAACTTTTTAGAATTGGTAATGCTGCTATGTAAATATGATCAAACTGAGCACAGTTATGTAGCACAGGCCGTCAAGAGAAGCCAAGAAAGGTCTTCAAAAAGTATGAAGAAGGATAGAAAAGAGCAGATAGAACAACAAAATGAAAATCCTCCATGGCATGGAAGAGGTTCGTTGATTACATTCCTGTCCAAGTGATTTATAAATAAGTTAAATGCTCATCTTTCCATTCATATCCAAATAAACATTTCCGATGAAGTAAACCAGTCAGGTTTTTTCAGTATTTAAGTAGATTTCACACAAGATATATCTGTAATGGAGCAGTTGGCCCTTTGTTTTCGTTATGTGCAACACGGTAAAGTGAAGGTTAGTTTTTAAAATTGTTTTAGTCTCTCAAAACAACAGTGGAAGCCCTTTATCTTTAAGTAAAAGAACTTAAAAAGTTTAATCCTCCTTCTTCACAAATAGTTGCCAATTCTTTTGATGGTGCTGCAAATACGAGTGGGAGATATGCAGGCACAACTAAAAAAAAAAAAAACAATCCAAATATATAGCATGTGCATTGATATGCACATGTGCTAAATTTGGTTCTGATAGATGCTACAGAATGTTTCAAATTGACAACAGACTTCTTGGATTTAATGCAATCTACAACTGTGTTTAGATCAGAGGCATATAAGCGAATAAAAATATGCACTTCAGTGAATAAGGATTCTGTAGGTGGAAATAAACTTCTTCGCCGATTATAAAAAGTAAACTCTACTAGGTCGTGCAATAAGTACTGAGTGCTTAATAGCGTGTTTGACGAGTCTTCAAAACCTTTTAAAGATCGACATAAGTTTTTAACATTGCTTATGTCTACAAGATATCACCGAAATGGACGATTTCCCGTTGCATGTATCTTTTTCGGCAAGATCACGATAATTGGTGTAAGTTTCAGTATATATTAATGGCAACCATTTTCAGCGACGTATTCAATATATCTACGCTTATATCGAAGTATGTGCAGGTAAGCGGCCTGGATTACTTAACTGCTGCTAACAAAATTCAAACCCTGAAATCCAGTCTGCTGCACAAAAGAAATAATTTTGATATTGTTCTGAAAATGCTTCTGAATTTGCCGAAAATCTTCAGAAGCAACTAATAGAAAAGGGGTACACCATTGAAATTGAGTTTCCTACCGGAAAAGAGAATATCTATAGTGAAAACGTCGATGTGGAGAATACTCTCACAATGAGGCAAGCAATACTATCGGATCACCATCAGAAGTATTTAAGGTAAACCTTTATAATGCCATCTTAGACACAACTATTCAGCAGTTGAATACACGATTTACTGGAAATGACTTGCTCATAAAAGACATTGCCTGATTCGATCCTCGCCACTTCAGTGAGGTTAAATTGTTAAATGAACTTGCTGAAGAATTTTTAGTATTCTGTCTGGTTTGGCGATGGTCAAGAAAGACTATGTTAGAAAAGAATTGCTGTAATTTTGCAAATTCCAGGTGAGGGATGGATGTTCCTAAATGTTGTCAATGTACTGTACATAGATTAGAGTCAGCGCTACCTCTATTCCCGTTGGGAGCCCCTTCACAAGTAAGCATCTAATCTAACGATATCGTTGGTGGATGCTAACAGCGTAATTGAGCCGCCATTGAACCAAACAATTTTTTTAATACGAAGAATAAAAATATCTGAACAGGATTCCCATAAGAAATTTAAACGTTTCTATTTATTACGTGTATACCTTTTTAATTATTTAAAGTGTACATATTCAAAAAAGAAATAAAAATTAAACAAGTTAACCTCCCCCTTCCCCAGTGCTGTTTGATTCTTAGAGAAGTGGTTAAAAATACGTGAAATTTTATATGCGAACAGATGATGATGATTTTACGAATGTGTCAAAAGTAATATTTTGGAAAGAATTTGAGCTTTAACTAAAGTAAACAACTATAAATGCTCTTACATTTGGCTCAATCATCAACAATTTAAAACAAATCTTTCAGAAATTAAGTTACATAATCTGCTTCCGTCGTAAATTTTTTTATTGTTTTCATTTTTTGTAAAAAGGCACCTAGTTTATTTCTTCCGTTTCTTTACTCTAGAGGCATTCGTGCCTGAGACACCAGTTTATATATATATACTTTCACTTCAAGACACACATATCTCCAATCTTCCAAATGACCGGAATGCACTGTTGTCACATTTTGCACAAGAGGGGAATTCAAACAATTCAAACTTTAGGTGGAGGAAATTTTTATTCAGAGGATTCTTTCAGGAGAATTGCTATATGACAACCTTAAAGGTCTGCATCTGCACGGCCGGAGTCCGGCGCAGGACGAAATAAAGTCAAACTTTCAAACGGGCTGGGCAGATAAAAAAAAAATTAAGAGGTCCTCGATGTACCAAGTTTTAAAGAAATGGGTCTGTGCCTATCTCTGTAGACTTTCACGTCCAGAAGCTATTGGTAAAGCAATAGCATATCTTGGAAACCTGGGATTATGACCTAGGGCCTGGTGCTCCTATAAGTGTCTGGTACAATCAAAGCTCTCGGGGGACTCGGAGGTTTGATCCCCGAACTACGCCGCTTAATCCTCGAGTACTTAGGTTTTACTGTCATTGCGACCATGTCGTCCAGTGGTGTTTGGGGAGCAGGGAAAGTGACGTCCGTTTGGCGTGTTCATCTTAGCCAGTAGAATGTGTCATGGCGGCATCACTGGCTTACGCCAGTCCCGCTTGACGCGATGCACATAAGGGCTCCTCAGAGCTTAGACTGGCTAGGTGACTTGCGTAAGGCATGTTCATTTTATACCAGATTTAAAAGGATCGGACTAAGATGATGAAATATGAACAATTTTCAATGGACTTGATTGGATCAAAAATAGGTTGTAAATGTGTTGCACGAACCTATGCTAGTTTGACAGCGCAATACAGAAATTTAACATGCCCAACGTAGAGATCGGCATTGGGCAGTAACATTGTGTCTTAGCCCGAGCCTATTTTTCCTGTCTTCTCGGGCCAGTCTCAGGCGTACATTTTTTCTACATACTTGTGCCGGGCTGGACTTTGACTTAATTGTTACTAGGACGTGTCGGGCAGGACATTTATTTATTTTTGTAAAAAGAATAGTGATAATGGAATCTTTGAAAATATACTTTAATAAAGAAATATTTTCAAAAATCTATTTTTTTACAATACAGCTTCAAAATGTATGTTTTTTTACCATTTGTTATATTTATTCTAAGCTAATTTTTTTTATGAGTCTTTATTTGAATGTAAAAGTCTAAGACTTGAAGTGTTCTTTAATGTTGCTAATCTGTAATTCTATGGATTGCATACGTATAGTCTGAAACATAGGGTAAGGTGGTGCAAGAGTGCGCGGTGTACAAAAGTACGCAGAGCAATTATCTAATCCCAAAACAGAGTTTTGCATTTAGCTACAGTTGTAAACGATGTAATGACAGTCATTACTGTAGGTAAATTCAAAACTCTGTTTTGGGATTAGATAATCGCTCTGCGTACTTTTGTACATTGCGCACTCTTGCACTACCTTACCTTACTATAAAAATTTCGCATAAATATGTATGCAGCATTCTTTAAAAGAAAATCTTAATTATATGTTAAGAAAAATCAGATTTTCTTGTAATGAGCCGTTCTGGGTTTTTAATTTTTTAAAGGCCTCAGGTTTAGGCTTTTAGTTTTTAAAACCAACCAAGATAGCTTTGTTTTGTATTGGGGCATGTCCGGCCTTAGAAATTTCGGCCCGTGCAGTCCTCTAGACAACCTCCACGCTCTCTGAGCTGTTCTAACCCCTTCTAGTTATTTCACTTCTTTCCACTTTCTTTCTACTACAAGAGTGACCAACAACTACTGAGATAAGGATAAAATGAACTGCTAAGGATCGAATTACACTTACTCTCTCACAATTGACAACAATTCCTGTTTTCAGAATTATCTCTTCCGCATATATAAATTACTTTTGTTAGGGAATAGAGGTAGTAACAATTCTAAAATTAAATCTCTTATACAAATATGGTATATTAAAAGTAACTTAATTTATAATTTAACATTTAAAGTAAAGTGCTTGTACAAATAATTGTTACTATTTAATTCATTTCTTTATGGGTGCCTGACGGCGCCATTAAATCTTGTGTGGCGCTCTTCTACTTGACCATAATTGTGAACCGTTCCAATCCCCTCCAATCACTTACACGTCTTTTCACTTACCAACGGTGACAAACAACTACTGAGATAAGAAGGACATAATTATACATATAAGAATCGAATTACACTTACTGTCCCGCAATTCATTACAATTACTGTTTTCAGAATTTTCTCTTCTGCGTGTATAAATTGTTTTTGTTGGGGAATAGAGGTAGGGATTTGAACCCTTTCTTTTGAGGGTGCCTGGCAGCGCCCTTAAACCTATGGTGCCCTACTACTTGAATATATTGGAAAACCGTGCTCATCCCCTATAGTCACTTTCAGTTGTTTCCACACTTTCTTTCTACTGATAAGGATGACCAATCTAGATGAGAAGGAAATAATTGTATTTCTTAGGATCAAATTCTAGCACCTCGGGCCCCAGGGTCAAGTAAGCAGAATTGGGCACTGTAGGCCCTGATCCTTCATGGATTGTACAGTCACAGGTTTAGTATTTTTTTTAAGGATCAAATTACATTTGATAGCAGTTGATTACAATTCCTGTTTTCGGATTTTTTTCTTCCGCATATAAATAAATTGTTTTTATTAGGAAATAGATGAAGTAATCTAAATCCTTCGTGGCGCCCTACTATTGAACATATTTGCGAACTATTCTAATCCCTCCAGGTACTTCTTTCCACTGCCAAAGGTGACCAACAACTACCGAGATAAGAGGAAATAATTGTACTTCTATCCTGCAATTGATTATAATTCCTGCTTTCAATTTTTTCCATTCCGGATGTAAAAATTTTCTTCTGGATAGGATGGGGGGGGGGGGGGCTAGTCGAAGTAACAGGTCTAACATTGAATGCCTTATGCAAGTTTTGTATGTAAAAAGTAACTCACTTTGTATTTAAATTTAAAATCAAATTGTTTTATAATTACTTTTTACTACCGATAAACCCTTTTTAACGGGCGCCTAACGGCGCACATGAACCTTCTGTAGCGCACTACTATTTTAACATATTGGGGGGGAGGCTCCGCCCCTAAAGCTACGTCCCTGGTTATGTCCTCCGCTTTTTTCATGCACTGTAAAAAAATGGTAACGTTCCATGTAAAATCCAGGAACGTTTCGCCTTTCCTCAGGTTTTCAGAATAATTTAGCTCTTTCCTGTGAAATTCTGGTTTTCTTATCTGAAACGTTCCTGAACAAAAGTTGGAAACAGCAAAACGCTGCGGCCGCCATTTATTACTTTTTTTGCTATAATCCGTTGCTCGCGCGCGAGTGTCGAAAACGAATTCCTTAAATGAATGTAAAAAAATCAATATGGAATGCAAATAAATCAATAGACGACATAATCCTTTACGTCTCTATTGCCAACCATTCAGATGGAAATACAATACCTCTGTGACATCGCTAAGAGATTATCTCTCGTACTTGTCTGTGGAATGTTTAACGAGCAGACCGTGTAAAAAAAATACACCTATTATTCGGATCTCCATTAACCAGGGGACCATCAAACGTGATTCTCACCGATTTTGATTAATTTAAAGTATGTTTTAGAGTTCTTATCTCTAATTATTCTTGTGAAAGGATTTCTTCAAATGGGCCTTAGATTTTCAGAAATAAGATGCCGAGGTTTAGCATACGTTTCAAATACCCATTAGTTTGCAGCTCTCAATGTGTCTTTCGTGGTGTGGACGCAGAAGGCTCGCACGCCACCCGTACGGCCCGAGTTCGATGCTACCTCTTGACTTTTTTTTTTCTTTTTTGATTAATTTTATATTTTAACACATTACAATTTGATTTATATTTGACACTTTGAATTGCTGCAAATTTGAATTTTTTTTTTTTTTGGAGAAAAATATACAATTACGTTTAGGGGTTTTTTTTTTCCCATGAAAATTTATATGTATTTTATCTAACTTGTAAACTAACATAATTACTGACGAAAATCCAAAATATTTTATGTCTAGATTTTTTTTTAATTATTATTTATATTTATATATTTTTATATTTTAAGCAAAGTTCAGAAACAATATATCATATATATATTTACTTTATTTAATTTTAACTGACATTTATTTTTTCGTGTAAATTATCAATAATAATTTTGATGTCAATTTCAAAATATTTTTTCATTCCAACAAATAATGATAATAAAGCGAAAATTGTCAACTGGAAATGTAAAAATCGTCTGCGGATCCCGCATGCTGTGAAATGTCAGTAATGTTTTGCTGTCAACAGAAATATTCCTGGTATTTCGCAGGAAACTTACTGGCATTTCTGTAGAATGTTTTTAACATATACAGTAAAGTTCCAGTCATTTTCAAGAAATGTTTCTTGGAAATAATGGGCAACTCAGCTGCCCATATTTTCCCAGGAACGTTGCGGAATTTTTTTTACAGTGTGGCTACTCCACTGTTGGGCCAATGCATAAGTCTAGCGGGGTGGGCCAAACTATGCCAGTCCGCCCCTGGGCACAGATGTCATATACGCCCATATTGGCGCAATTTTTTTGACGCCGATGTCATATACGCACCGGGTACTTAACTGGCGCCAAAGTGTCGTTATTTTGCTTGTAATGGTAACCCGAATGTTGTTTATGCTGTTGATGTTTTCGCCAAATTGGCGTCGGAAAAAAATTGCGCCAGTATATGACATTTGTGCCAAATTGTATACATATAGAAAAAATTGCTTGTGAGTATGAAGCAGTAAATAGGTTGCCAGAAAATACGTTGGCAAACTTCGTTCTCGCCAAGAAACTTTTCTCCGAAGTATTGTACATAAGCAATGATTGCTGGAAATGCATTTTTAATTATGATATGCGCTTTTATGTTTCACTACATTTATGCATACTATACTGTGTGTATAAATGCTACAGTTCATATGCAGGGCTACACAAAAGAGTTCGTAAGGGTTACTGAGTATGAGAGTAAATTGCTTAAAGGTGGTTTTTAAAGGAGTTATGCATTTTTACGCTGAACTACATTTAGTTTCCTAAGAAATGTTTGTAGAATATAGATAAAATGATATACATGGTCACGTAAAGAATTGGATACATAACCGTCTATGGATGATAATATCTGGAAATGTGATTTCAGTAGTTTTAAGAGTAGTTTAAATTAAATTTTAGCTAAATAGTGGCATGTAATAACGGTACTATTGGCTATGGACGGTAACTGCTGAAATCAATTTTTAAAATTTTTTATGCGTTTTCTAAAATGTTTACTTAGTTATCTTGGTACTTCTTAGTTATCCCGTCGACCAAATTACTGTCGCCAAATTGTAAGATTAATTGTCAATAATGGTTGCCATTAATTAATTAATTGTCAGATTAAATGCCAATAATGGCCAATAAAACCATTAATTCGACGTTTTATTTGTATTTTTGTTAATGTTTTACTATTGATTTGGCGAAATTGGTCGACGGGATATCTAAGAAGTAACGTTATCTTATTTACCTTATATCCCTAAATAACGAAGTTTTGTTAAAGCATTCAGGATGTGTTGGAAAGTGTTTCATATTCTATGCTTAACGCATGATTTTTCTTTCTTCTTTAGTCTTATTTTGTATTTATTTTATTCTTAATTTTTTAGTCTTATACTGCTTTATAGAAACTTTGGCACAGTTGTCATATACGTTATCATATATTGGCGCGATTTTTTTCCGACGCAAATTTGGTGAAAACATCAACAGCATAAACAACAACATCCGGATTACCATATCAAGCAAAATTACAACACTTTGGTGCCAGTTAAGTACCCGTTGTGTATATGACATTGGCGTCAGAAAACAACCGCGTCAATATGGGGCGTATATGACATCTGTGCCGAAACTTTAATATTTAATGTTTAAACTCTTCGCTCCACTCCCTTTGCATATAGTGCAAACTATAACACGGATAGCGCAAAATAATAGACAGTTTGGTACTTTTCCACTGTAGGGGCTTTGCATTTTTTTAAAAAAGCTTGGTGTAAATTGGGCATCAGAAAGTGAGATTTGGGTACTTTTCCGTTATGCGGACACCATTGTCGCCAAGCGTAATAGTTGGCGCAAAATCGTGAATTGAAGCATTTGAAAAATAAAAGAAAAACCATTGTCGATACTAAAGTGAGCATTTAAAAAATATAACATTTGAAAATTCCAGACTTTTATGAACTATTTCATCAAATCACAAATATATACTTAAAATAAGTGAACAAATAACTGCTATAAAATAAAGCAATAAAATAAAACTCATATTAAACTGCTGGCATAAAATTACAAATATCTTTTAGCATTTTGAAATAATTTGCGCATTAGCATACATTTTGGCATGGTGTCCGTATAACGGAAAAATATCGAGATTTGTTATCAAATCATATAAACAGCTATGAAAACAAATTTGATGAGCGTTTTTGTTTGTTTTATATGTATATTATTGATGTTTTTATGTACAAATTACATCTGTTTCTGTATAAAATTAGAGAAACGGCTTTTTTATGTTAAATAAATCGTATAAATATCGAAAAAAATGCGTGTGTATATAAAATGAAACAGTGAATAGGTGCCCGGAAAATATGTTACCAAATTTCCTTTTTCCTCAAGGCACCTACCTATACTGGAAAAGTACCTAAAGCACATTAAAATCGCGCAGTTAGGAGCTCACACAGTACACCGTTGTCTATTGGCGGTTATTTTATTAGTAGCATCGGAAGGAAGATGTAAAGATGTACTTTAAATTCTCACCCATCGATTTCGAAAAAATATCTTAAAAGAGTGGAGTTTAAATTAAATTTCGGTGACCTCCATTATGAAAGATTAATGGTTTTAAATGGGAACTTCGCCAAATTATCCAGCTATCGCCAAGTTGGCTTACATTTGGCGCTACTGTGGTAACCCTGCATTAATATTTTTCAACAATTACTCATTTCAATGAGGCGGTCCTACCGGAATAGTGAGGGACACACAGAGACTTGGATTTTATATAAACGAGTTGGAACCCGTCGAAATTCGACGAACTAAAATGTTAGAAAGGAACTGTCAGATCGAATATATATAATAAACCTAAAAAAATAATTACAATAAAAAATTCATCTGATATTGGTTGTCTAACTCTTAAAACAAATAATATTTTTAACCTAGAATTATTAAAATATTATGTCCACAAACTTCAACTGCTTAAATTATTGAAAAATTAAACAGTATTAGAATAGATATTCAAGATAAGTAATTATATTAGAACCCTCGAAAGAAATAAATCAAAAATTTGCCTTTAGTTACCATAGTATTGGCCATTTAGTATTGGTCAAATATTTAGTTTTATCAAAAAAATGATCGTTTTGCTTTAAATATGACATCATTTTTACTCACTGAATCATTTTGCTAGCGTCTCAAACCCGGTATCAGCTTAATGTAAAAATATTGAAATGCAACTGGTTTATGAAGAAGAATGGGTGTTTTTTTTTTTTATGTCCGACGTCATTTTCTGTTCAAAAATTATAAAAAAGTTACTTTTATTTGTAATGTGAAAATGGCATCAATAAGGATATAATCAATAAAAATAATAAACAATGACTATTTTCTCTTTACGTTCAATATAAATGGGGTACTTTTGTTGCCACGATAAGAAAAATGGTATTAAAAACTACAAAAAAATTAATATCTCAAAAATAAATTGAGATAAAGCTTTCAAACAAATTGCGTTTGAAAGAGCATTTTTTTCCTTATACGACGGTGTAAAAATTTAAAATGTGCGATGTTTAGAAGTTTAAAAATTTGCAGTAGAGAAAATTGCGAAACCAAAATTTTATTTCAAATTTCAAAGTGTTGCCATCCGCAAAATGACGTATGCGGTACGCACAGATATGTTTGTCCTTTATAATATAGATAGGTGTACAGCAGCTGCTAAACGGAGCTCTCAGAACAAATCATTTCTTACAACTGCGTGGAATACTCTGGTTGCATGCGAAACCTTACAAATCTCAAACTCTCTCTGTATGGTGCTGCCATCTTTTAATAAAGATCGCTACTAATTCTAATTCTTGTTGGTTTGGGATATGACACCGAGCACGGTTAAAACAAGCAATTCGCATGTTAAGAATATTCATCGTTTAAACTGTATTGCGATTTTTACGCATTTTACGAGCGACAAAAGCGGGACACGGATAATACGAGCAAAACATCTGTTTATTTCAATGTGATTTTCGGAGAAAAATAGGGTAGAATTAGAAAAAAAAAACTAGAAAACAGGAATTCTGCATTTTCAGAATTTAGTATCGCCCGATGAAAAGAAATATATATATATATACAGTGTGTGTAAAAACTATAAGGACAGCAAAAATTTTGATAAATTGAAAATGCGACAAGTGAAATGGTAATTTAATGTTGATCATAAAGTGGAAATACTGATATAAAAGTCAACAGAATGTATCTGTGTCCTTTTTATTGCGAAAAATCATAATTATGCAAAAAAAACGCTATTTTTGACTATAAAAACTTTAAGGACACCTGTATTTTTTTTATAGAAATGGTATATATAATTATTATTAAGGATCGACCGAAACAGGTTTTTAATGCCGAAACCGAAACCAAAACCGAATTTTGGAGATCGTCCTATTTTCGGCCGAAAACGAAAACGAATCTGTTCAAAAACTTTTTTAAAGTAATTAAATTGTATGTATTACAGTAATTAATAAATACATAAATATATTATTAATTAATTACCCGTACTTATTAAATATGCATATTAATTAATTAATTATGCGTATTTATGAAATATACATAATTCTTAATTAATTATACGTGTGGCCCAAGTCTCTGTGCCTTAGATTCAAAACTTTTTTTTCATATAAAATAAAACGTAATTAATTTATCAACTACACAGAAAGATTTTCTAATTATACGAAATTCATTTAATAAAAAAATAGTTTAGTTTTATGTATGCACACCTCGATTTATCTTTTATAATGATTTCTGTAAATGATCATCTGTTATACTTGAACTTTCTCAAAGAGTATTCGAAACTCTTCTGCGGTTTCAAACTGAAAATTTTCTATTACTGTTATGACTGCAGTTTCTAATGAGCACATTAAAATGTTTAGTTATATATACATTGATTGCTTTATAATTTGCATTCAAGTCTTGAGTCAGTCATGAGTGATAATTACAAACAACGATGTTCTTAGCAATAAATAGTCTCATTTGAGCCGGCCGACAAAGCTCAAATCGAAGAGAAATGTTAAAAATTTCCGACGGAAGAAACGAGATTTTCAGAATACTGATATTTTCGGTTGAGTTTCGGTCCAAAATCTGAGTTTCGTTTTCGGTAAAACTCAGATTTTGGATCTAAGGCACAGAGAGACAATTTGAGCCACACGTATAATTAATTAATAATTATGTATATTTCCATAAATACGCATAATTCATTAATTATTATGCATATTTAATAAATACGTATAATTAATTAATAATATATTTATGTATTTATTAATTACTATAATACATACAATTTAATTACTTTAAAAAAAATTTGGACATATTCGTCTTCGTTTTCGGCCGAAAATAGGAAGATCTTCAAAATTCGGTTTCGGCATTAAAAACCTGTTTCGATTGATCCTTAATAATAATTATATATACCATTTCTATAAAAAAAAATACAGGTGTTCTTAAAGTTTTTACTCAGTCAAAAATAGCGTTTTTTGCATAATTATGATTTTTTTCGCAATAAAAAGTACACAGATACATTCTGTTGACTTTTATATTTGTATTTCTACTTTACGATCAACATTAAATTACCATTTCACTTGTCGCATTATCAATTTATCAAATTTTTTACAATTTTTTGCTGTCCTTTGCTGTATGTCCAATTTTTTGCTGTCCAATTATTTGTGCCTTTGTGTTAATGAGAAAACTACACGTACAAAAAGGGGTGGAACTAGTTCTAGTGCAGTGTGTATATCAAGAAATTATATTAAACAGAAAATTTCAAATATGGAAGTTGAATTTAATAATTCATACAACTGGCTTAATATTAGGAAACAAATCTTTTCGATAAAAAACAAAAATCTTAATATGTATCACAGGGTTTCTTTTATCATTAAATTTATCTTCTCATTTTAGTGATGTATTTTTTGATCTTTTATTATTTAAAATTAATCAACTTAATGTAAAAATTTCAAATAACACTTGCAAAAAACTAATAACACAACTAATAATATCCTTTACAAATAATGTATTCAATAAAATAAATTTACATAATGTAATTAACAATAAAAATAACAAGTTTCCCATAAAAAATTTTACAATACACAAATCGTATAAATACAATGTTCCACTGGGAAGAAGAATATTCAATTACAATAAATTTGCAAAATTTTTAACATCAAATGATAACCCTCCTTGTTTTCGTAATGATCCTTCTTATAGTAAATATGTTAACAAAGATCATGGTCACATTATTACAGGGGATATAAACATTATAGATAACTTTTTTTTTTTTTTTACGAAAATTAATAGCAAATGGGACTACATTTCGTATACCATCATGTTTTACAATTGATTATATTTTAAAACAATTTAATTTTGATCTTGACTTATTTATATATAAAATAAACCTTTGGCATATTTCACTGAATGGAAAATAAATGTTTTAGACAATTTAAATCTTGAACTTTATAGAAATATTGACAATTATAATTTTAAATTTAAACAGTTAAATAGTGAAATAATTTACAAAATAAATTTATTATTACATATGTTGATAAATCACCCAACAATTATGCTTTCATATGCAAATATTATTATTCACAGTTAATATCTAATGCTGTAAATATTAGTACAGTTTTTGAAAAAACTAATCTAGATATAGTCATAAATAATAGACATTTAGTTCAATATTATAAATTACTAAGAATAAAAATTTTTAACTATAATTACCCATATCTTGTATATCTTGTATAGTTATACCTAAATTCCATAAAACTCCTCTAAAATTTAGAAATGTAACTATCGGTTGTAATATATATAACAATAATGCTAGTAACTATCTATTAACTATACTATCTAAATTTCTTGATCTAATTAAACAAAAGGATAATCTATATAGCATAAAATATAGTTTTTAACTAGTAAATAATATAAAAAATTAAATAACATAAAATATATAAAAATGTTTGATTTTAATGATTTATTTAATAACATTAACATCACAGAATTACCAATTTATTATTCAAAGAATATAGGAATTCTATAAGTTTAATAAATATTATTTCTTTATCGTACTTTAAAACATTAACTAGATTTATTCTTTATTTTAATTATATTATATTTAATGATACCATATATCAACAGAAATGCGGTCTACCTCAGGGCGGAATTGTATCATCTATCATGGCCGAATTGTACCTATATAATTGTGAACGCAAATCACCTATAGTTGACTGTAAAATGTAGCGTTATTTAGATGATATTATTGTCTTCTATTTTAAAAGTAAATAATTATTTATTACCAATAAAATATCATAAAAATTTATATTATATCTTTAATGATATGATAAATAATGATATTAATTTCCTTGACATAAAAATAAATCTTTGTGATAAAAAAAATTATTTTCGACATATATGACAAACGTAATGATTTTACCTTTCATATAAATCTATTTACTAATTATAATTATTTTCTATATAAATCAGTATATATCAATATTTTACAAAACTTTGCTCAGAGAATAAATAATCTTTGTTCAAATAATTTTAAATCTCAAAATTTAAAACTTGTTCATCAGCAAGCAGTCAAATATGGGTATCCATCATTTCTGGTAAAATCTATCTTAAACATATAATGTCTGGTATATGTAAACGTAATTATGAATCTTACGATACATCTCATTATATGTTCAATACCACATAATAGTTCTTGTTAATAATAAATTTATTTTTTATGTTTTTGCATATTAATATTTATTTTTATTATCATTGTTATAAATATATTTAGATTATCCGTATAGATTTATTGGGTAGGGTAGCAGAATATATTGTATGCATTAATATGCATACAATAATATGTATGCTTATATTTTTGAAATTACATCTGTTATAGTTAAATTTCATTATGGACAGGTGTATTTATGTTTTTATGATACATAGCAACTTAAGATTAAAATAATCTGGTTAATATAGTTACATTTATATTTATTTTATTATTGGTAATATTTATATATTAGGATTTTCCCAGTTTATGATAGGTAAGGCAGATGATAAAATTTCAGTGCGTATAGCCTCAATAAAATTGATATGCTGCCTTTATTTTAATGATATGATGATTTATGTGAATATGTAAATTAATATTAACATTTTTTTAATTATATATGTAATTTTCATCTTTTTTATCATCTTTTTTATTATCTTTATTTATATTAATTTTAATTAGTTGTTTTTAATTTAAGATAATAGAAATTAATTAATAGGGATAAAATATCATTTTTCATTACAACTAAATATAAGTACAATACTAATGCACAATAATAATTATAAAATTGGATAAGATATTATATAGAAAGGAAAGAGGAAAAAAAAGAAAAAAAAAGGGAAATTATTAGTTTATTTATTTAGTTTATGTAATTTTTGTTTATTTTTTATTATTTTTCTCTATTAATATTGGAAATTGTAAAAGAAAAATATTTTTAAATTTACATTCAATGATGTTGCATAATAGGATTTTATTATATTTAAATTTACATAATAGATGACAGCACCACAAAAATAAATCTATAATGCAGATAGAGCATTTAACATAGATATATTCTTTTATTTTCTTCTTTCATCACTAGGTGGCAGTTATTAACCAAATATTAGCTATAATATTGTAAATTAAGTTATTTGGGAATTTTTTAATTAGTTATATAAATTTAAAAATGTTAATAGGTAATTTATAGTTTAGTATTTTAATGATTTCCTATTTTTATTAATTAAATGCATTTATCAAGGTACTTTAACAATATTAACTACAAACATTGGATATAATATTTCTTTTAACTTAACTGTAAAAATAACCTTATACTTTTAGCGATAAAATACTACATGTGAAGCAGGGAATTAGGATTAAATCTTGCAAAATTATATAGGGTAAGCTGAGTAATAATGCATATTTTCATTTATACATAGTAATATATATTATTTAAATAGTTATATAATTTTTTTTTTATTTCAAGGCCTGTCATATAATTCAGTATTCATTTTTCTTCTATTATTTTGGTCATGTAGTCGTTCGGATGCAGAGAGAGTAAATTTATTCAGCTTTTAGCTTTATTCTGTAAAGAAACCGACCGCCTTGCTTATACAGTGTGTGTAAAAACTTTAAGGGCAGCAAAAAATTGTAAAAATTTTCATAAATTTAAAATGCGACAAGCGAAATGGTAATTTAATGTTAATCATAAAGTGGAAATACTAATATAAAAGTCAACAGAATGTATCTGTGTCCTTTTTATTGCGAAACTAGTCGGATGTGCCAATCCCAAAACTTTCTTCTATCTTATACATCTTAATATTTCAAAACCTAGTTGCACATGTTAATACTTCAATATTATTAGTTCAATACTATACCAACTTTGATTTTCATCTTAAATTTCTGCTCAAGTCAATTAAACGGACTAAAAACGAGTTAATCTATATCATGATATTTGTTAAAATTATTAATTTTTCCTTATTCTGTCGTTATCAGCTGTTTGCGAATAGCCGGCATAGCAGGAAGCGAGTTCCCGCCGCTGCATGAGCCGCCGATGCACAATAGAACTACGAAAAATCAAGAAAAGTATACAAAAATCGCTAGCACGGAGCCCCTTTACCGCGCAATATTTCCAAATTCAAGGAGAACCTGTTGGTCAAAGCCAAAAACAAGCACAAACATTTTGGATCAATTGTATGCATAATTTTATACGCTGTTCGATGGTACAATAATGAAAATGACACAGAGATCGGAATTATAGCGCCCCCTTCTTTCGGAATTTTTTCAAGTTCAGGGAGGACTTGTTTGTCATAGACAGAAACATGCACAAAAAATTTGGTTCAATTATATGGATAACTTCATACACTTTTCGATGGTACAATAATGAAAATGGTACAGACATCGCAATTATAGTGCCCCCTTCCGGCAGAATTTTTCCAAATTCAGGGAGGACCTTCGTGACATGACCAAAAATAAACACATAAAATTTGGTTTAATTCTATGCATAGCTTCATACACTTTTGGACGGTACAATATTCAAAATCGCACAAAAATCGCTATTACAGCGCCCCCTACCGGCGAATTTTTTCCAAATTCAGGGAGGACCTGCTTGCCATAGCCAAAAACTTAAAACAAAAATTTGGTTCAATTCTATGCATAACTTCATACACTTTTGGACGGTACAATATTCAAAATCGCACAAAAATCGCTATTACAGCGCCCCCTATCGGCGAATATTTTCCAAATTCAGGGAGGACCTGCTTGCCATAGCCAAAAACTTAAAATAAAAATTTGGTTCAATTTTATGCATAACTTCATACACTTTTCGATGGTACAATATTCAAAATCACACAAAAAACACATTTACAGCGCCCCCTACCGGCGAATTTTTTCCAAATTCAGGGAGGACCTGCTTGTCATATCCAAAAACTTAAACTAAAAATTTGGTTCAATTCTATGCATAACTCCATACACTTTTGGATGGTACAATATTCAAAATCGCACAAAAATTGTTATATCATCGCCCCCTACCGGCGAATTTTTTCCAAATTCCGGGAAGACCTGCTTGCCATAGCCAAAAACTTATAATAAAATTTTGGTTTAATTCTATACATAACTTCATACACTTTTTGATGGTACAATGGCGACAGACAGACGGACAGACGGACAGACGGGCGGACGGACAGACGGACAGACGGGCGGACGGACAGACGGACGGACAGACGGACAGACGGACACACAGACAGACAGACATTTTCTATAAACATGTTTTTTTGGAATCTCTGACCCCTAAAACATGCAAATCTGTCGAAAACCGGAAGTCGAAAAAAATTTCGATTACAATACTTTCTTCTATTGAAGATAGAAGAAAGTAAAAATCATAATTATGCAAAAAAACACTATTTTTGACTGTGTAAAAACTATACGGATACCAGTATTTTTTTTTATAGAAATGTTATATAGAATTATTATTAAGGTTCGACCGAAACATGTTTTTAAGGACGAAACCGAAACCTAATTTCGGCGATCTTCCTATTTTCGGCCGAAAACGAAAACGAATATGTCCAAAAAAAATTTTTAAGTATTTAAATTGAATGTATTAAAGTAATTAATACATACATAAATATATTATTAATTAATTATACATATTTATTAAATATGTATAAAAATTAATTAATTAAGCGTTAACAACGAAGTTCATAGCAATAAATGGTCTCAAAATCGATGACAAGTGTTGAAATTTTCCGAAGGAAGAAACGAGATTTTTGGAATACTGATAGTTTCGGTCGAGTTTCGGTCCAAAATCTGAGTTTCGCCGAAAATTCGTTTTCGGCGAAAACTATCAGTATTCCCAAAATCTCGTTTCTTCCTTCGGAAAGTTATTGCTATCAACTTCGTTGTTTGTAATTATCAGTCATGACTGACTCAAGACTTGAATGCAGATTATAAAGCAAGCAATGCATATATAACTAAACTTTTTCACGTGCTCATTAAAAACTGCAGTCATAACAATAATGGAGAATTTTCAGTCTGAAGCCGCACGTGTGTTTCAAATACTCTTTGAAAAAGTTCTAGTATAACAGATGATCATTTACAGAAATCATTATAAAAGACAAATCGAGGTGTGTATACATAAAACTAAAATATTTCTTAATTAAATGAATTTTGTATAATTAGAAAACCTTTCTATGTAGTTGATGAATTAATTACGTTTTATTTAAAAAAAAAAAAAAGTTTTGGATCTAAGGAACAGAGAGACAATTTAGGCTACACGTATAATTAATTAATGATTATGTATATTTAATAAATACGCATAATTAATTAATTTTTAGACATCTATTATATATATAAAATCCAAACGGAAATTTCGTTCCGAACGCCGAGATTTCGAGTTCTACCACATGGATTTTTACGGAACTTATACCGTTAGATAGGTATCGTTCCAGGGAAGGTTTTAAGCTATAACACATCATTCTACCTAGATTAGTTATAGAATTATTACGGAAAATTCTATTATTTTGGACTTTGTTACTTCATATTTCTTTAAATATCTGGGCTCCTATTGATCGTAGAGCTTAGATCTCGCGCCAAAAGTAGCTCCGAAGTACCCAAGTAAACTTTTCCCCGCGATTATTTTGCCGTCTTCCGATTTCCTCTAACTCTATTAGGGGCCCGCGTAGAGCCCCTTTAAAATATTTTTCGTAGTAATTTCCGCAATTATCTTAAATTATTGGTTAAGACCGCCACCCTCCCGATTCATGTATCTACGGAAATGTTGCATGAAGGAGTTTCGTTCAGATACTCTTTCGTTAAGAATAGAGTGCGCTCCCTGGTGGTGGAATGTGGAACTAACATAACAAGATATTGTTAAAATTAGAAAATCTAACAATGCGATCTGTTTTAAACTTTGAGATAGTTCATAACACATAATCTATTATCTATTCTATTATATATATATATATAAAATCTATTATCTATTCTATTATCTATTATATATATAAAATCCAAACGGAAATTTCGTTCCGAACGCCTAGATTTCGAGTTCTACTGCATGGATTTTTACGGAACCTATACCGTTAGATAGGTATTGTTTCAGGGAAGGTTTTAAGCTATAACACATTATTCTACCTATATTGGTTTTAGAATTATGACAGAAAATTCTGTTATTTTGGGCGATAAGGTTACCATTTTATTTCTTGGCGAAATTCATCGTTGATAAAAAAAATTGAAACGGCTATTAAACCTCGAAAAATAAAAGAAAAACTGTTACTAATTTTATTTAAATGAAAAAAAAAAGAAAAAAAGAAGAAGAAAATCCGTTTTAATGAATGATAATACTAAAAAACGGAAACATTTAATCAAAACCTGAAAGAAATATTTGTAATGCTTAAAAATTAATTTAATAAGAAATATTACACTTGATACGCAATATTTGGCACTTTATCGCTTGCGTTAGATATGGAAACGAATCTGAAAATTTGATTAGATGAAATTTTAACAACATTTTCTTTCTGTTCTGTTCTTTTCTTTTTTTTTATATCTAATTGTCCCATCACGTGACTTATAGAAGAAACAAGCAGATGTAATTGTGAGTCACATGTGTAATTACTATTTGTTTCTTTACAATTTTTTATTTTTCTTTTGTCGCCAAACAATGTGATTTTAAGCCAAAAATGCATAAGCCTGACATTAGCTTGAGGATGTTCTCACAAATGGTGTTTTTTAGGTGAAAGCGATCATTTTTTGAGTACATTTTCATATTCAATTGTAACTTATATAGATATCAGTTAATATTTAAAAAATGGAATCGAATACTTAAATTTTAGTGTGAATTTCTGCCACACATACATATTGTAAAATAATTTCATACATTTTAAAATGTTTTTCGCCGTAATTCCGAAAGCGTGTGATATTTATAAACTCGAACTCAGATCAACGAATATTACCCATTTTATTTAAGCAAATATTATCTATTTTCTCAAGCCATATCGCCAATTTCATTTATAGGAAAATTCACAGATTCGAAATCTAGGAAATAAAGATAATTTTTAAGGAAATTTATGTTTTAATACGTTATTACTATGGAAAAATTCAACATTTTGAAAAAAAAAATTACAAGTCTTTTGTAATTCGTCATTTCTTCTTCGTCTTTCTTCGTACTTTCTCCTCTGTTATGTAATATTTCAAATGATATTGGACTAATTTTCGATCATCGATTCACCGCAAAATCGCATATCTAATATAGTATATAAAATAAAGTCTGGATTAGGGGACTAATTAACGCACAGCGCAAACTACTGAACCTAAAATCTTGAAAATCGTGGTAAAAATACTTCTTATGACATAAACTTCTGCTAAGAAAGGATTTTCTAAAGTGTCACCCCTAATGGTTTTTGCACGGGGAGGGGAAAAAAATCGAATATCAAAATTATGCGTCAAATGATAGCATATTTTAATGTAGTTTTGTATGCTGAATCGAATGCTACCAAATAAATTTTTATAAGTCCAACAGTTCATGACACATTTCATATTTTTCTAATTTGACGGTGTCTTTGGCATCTAAACCTCAAAATATCTATCATTACATCCGTTACTCTAGCAACGGAAAAAATTCAAATCAACCCTTTCGGCTAAAAAATAAAAACGGCTCTATGAGTTTGAAATAAAAATGCAAGCATCTTAATTTTTTTAAAAAATAGTGATTTTATGTAAAATAAAAGGGAAAAAATTACTGAGAATTTAGCGTTATAAAACAAAAATGGAAAAGGTACTACTTAGATAGTCCGTCGACCAAAAATCTATCGTCAAACTATATGATTAAATGCCAATAATGGTTGATCGTAAATATCAAATTCACTTGAATTTAAACAAACTACACGTGTTTACGTCATCAAGTGATTTTAATTTTGACGTTTTATTTGTGTTTTTATTAATGTTATACTAATTTATTTGTTATTTCGTTATTTAAAATAAAGATTATGTCAATTTATATAATTTGGCGAATGGTTTGGCGATTTATATAATTTGGCGAAATTGGTCGACGGGATAACAAGTAGTACCAATGAAAATATTTAAGTATGAAAGCAATGTTTGTAACGACTTAAAAATTATTTTCATATATATAAACTCGGTTTATGGCATCAGATGCCGTCATCCGAAGAATCTACAAGAGTCTTTTTCCATTTTTTCCGGTCATAGGTTCCTCAATGAAAGAAATTGGAATTGGAATAATATTGTGCAATTTATAAATTGCTCCTCGATAAGAAGAAAAAATGGGTACATTTATAACAACCGTGCGCACATCTCGCTGATAGCATTTTTAAAATTCCCAGTAGCAGTAGTTACATTTTGCGTATGTAAATTGAAAATATTTTTTTGCTTTTAATTATGGCATTATTTCCTGTTATTGTTTATCTTTTCAGTTTTTTAAATGAAATTAGTATAAGGCATGCATTTTAAATTAAAAGAGTGAAAGGTTTGTGTTTTAAATGAAAATAATAAAATAAGAATATGCTATGAAAATAATCTTTATTGATTTATTACCTGCGCCCGGCTGACATAAAAGTATCATAAAAGCCGCATATTCACTTTTCTTTGAGTAGTTGCTCATGAGAATTCAAGTTAACCTTCCGTAATCGGATACTTCACATATTGGTGTATTAGCTTTAATGTTGAAAGCATCGTTTTTGTTTGAAGCGAAAACTTTACTATGAATTCTATTACACAAAATCGCATCATCATCATCTACTATATATTTACAACGGAAATTTGTATTTCATTCCGATTGTTTATAATACTTTCGTAGGATATACCACAATTAGTTAGGTAATAATTTTGGAAAGGTTTTAGTGTATACATATTGTTCAAGGGTACTTAGTTATAGAGCAGCAGTAAAAGTTCAAAAATTAAGTGAACCTGATTATGAAAGTTTAGCCTTTTTAAAAAAATCTACAGAACATATTTTGTTACAAGTGGCTCTGTTGCATGACTTTTAGGAATGGTGTTAGTATATACGATTTCATTATATGTTGATTAGTTACAGAGGTATTAATTCCTGTCGTCATAACGGTCTCATTACCCGACCATAAGTGCGCTGTTTATAATCAACTAAAACAATTACTTCTTAATTGCTAAATTTTGTCCAACGCTTAAGATAACATTATATCGCAATGGCGTTCGCATCGTTTTCAGTAATGTGCAAGGTCAAGCTGAAGATCCATATTGTTTAAAATACAAGTTCAAATTCACCATTTAGTTTAATCCAAGGTTCATTTGGAAATATTGACCAGCGCAGCGGGCATAGCCTGCTAGTATTTAATAAATACGCATAATTAATTAATTTTTACACATATTTAATAAATACGCATACATTACTTTAATACATATAATTTAATTACTTAAAAAAAAAATTAGACATATTCGTTTTCGTTTTCGGCCGAAAATAGGAAGATCGCCGAAATTCAGTTTCGTTTCGGTTTCGGCCTTAAAAACATGTTTAGGTCGATCCTTAATAATAATTCTATATAACATTTCTGTAAAAAAAAAATACTGGTGTCTTTATAGTTTTTACACAGTCAAAAATAGTGTTTTTTTGCATAATTATGTTTTTTTCGCAATAAAAAGGACACAGATACATTCTGTTGACTTTTATATTAGTACTAGAAAGGTAGCCCGTCAAAAATGACGGAAATTTAGATATAAAGATATATACAACTCATGTGCAAGAATATGAGTTTTCTCGCTTGTTCCGCAGTGATAGATGAAAATAACACATTTTAAGAACGAAACACATTTATGAAAAACTGTGTACAGAAGAAGACGTCTAGTCTGTACAGTTTGGTTCCAAGTGTTATGCAGATTTGAGGCTTTTTGCGGTCATGTCTATTCAATCTTTGTTTACATTTTTTTAAATTTATATATTGGACAATTTAGATTGTTGAGCCTTAAAAATAAATAAATAACACACTTGAAATAAGGTTAAAAACTATTAAATTATCGTATACGATTTCATGAAATGGTATTGTAGCCGTCTGCTATTTCTCTCTCTCTCGCACGCGAGGAGCCAGCCAATAGCAATGAGGCGCATTTCCTCCCCCCGCGTTTTCTGCGGAGAGCTTTTGAAGTCACGTGACGCAGTAACATTCGAACTCTGCAGAGAGCGGCAGATTATTCTGTCAGTGACGATGGCGAATATTTGACTATGTGTTGTTATGTTAATAAAGTTTATTTTTCTACAAAACCTTCTGATTATTGAGTCACCGAGATATTTTTATCATCTCCCTTCAATCCATTCTCTAAAATGGTGACCGCGGATTTTTGAACCTTCAACTATTTCATAGAACGCCGAACTATTCAACTGTTTCATGGAACGTTTTGTTTAACTAGCAAAATGGCAACTGCTGAAACATCTGCCGTAGTCATTCCACCTTATATCCCTGTAGACCCTACATTATGGTTTCATATGCTGGATAGCACATTCGAATTAGCTACTCCTAAAGCTATCACTGAGTCGAAAACAAAATATAATTATGTTGTAGCGCATCTACCGCCTGCTACTGCTACTATGGTTCGAGATATAATTATGAGTCCTGATCCTACTGATCCTTATCAGATTTTGAAAGCAAAAGTTATCGAACGTTGCGGAGAAAGTCGTTCTTTAGAAATACGGAACCTGCTAGCTGGAGAAAGCCTGGGTGACAGAAAACCAACTGAATTACTTCGATTAATGAAAAGACGGGCTGAAAGCCATAATATTAGTAACGATCTTCTTTTAGAACTGTTTACTCAACAAATGCCAACCACTGTGCAAACAATTCTAGCTTCCATTGAAAAAATTACTCCAGATAAAGCGGCGGATATTGCTGATAGAATAATTGAATTAACGCCTTCCAACATTAGTTTTGTTTCGATTCGAACACCAACAACTGAATCTCAGACACCACCAACCATTGATATGCTCGTAAAAGAAATCCAAGCATTACGCCAAGAGGTCGCTCATCTTCGTCGTTCAAGAAGTGTATCTAGAAGTGATAACCATCAGCGTAATCGTTCTCAGTCCCGCCATAGGGATGCAACGTTGTGTTGGTATCACCAAAAATATCAAGAAAAGGCAAAAAAGTGCCTAGCGCCGTGTTCTTATTCGGAAAACCAGAAGCGGGAAAAGTAGCGGCGACGGACTTCTCCCCAGCACCTTCTCGTCGCCTTTTCGTTAGAGACAGAATTACAGGTATGTGTTTTCTAGTCGATTCTGGATCTGATGCCTCACTTGTGGCCGCGAATAAAAATGACAAAACTAAGCCTGTTCTTCAAACCTTTCGTGCTGCTAATGGCACAAAAATTAATGTGTATGGTCGTAAAAGTATTAATATCAACTTAGGCCTACGCCGAAATTTTACATATTCTTTTTATATTTGTGATGTTTCATGTGCTATTTTAGGAGCTGATTTTTTGCATAATTTTAATTTAAAACTTGATTTACGGAATCGTCGTCTTATTGATTCCACTACTAATTTAAAAGCTCCTGCTATATTAAGTACTTGTAATATATTTTCTGTGAAACCCAATGTTGTAAATGATATATATGGTAAATTATTATTTAAATTTCCTGAAATCACGAAATTACCGGATCCTAACCAACCGGTTAAGCATAATACTGTGCATTATATAAACACTAAGGGGCCTCCAGTCGCTGCTAAGCCTAGACGGCTAGCTCCAGATCGGTTAAAAATTGCCAAAGCTGAATTTCAGCACATGCTACAACTCGGTCATATGAGACCTTCTAAAAGTAATTACTCTTCGCCTTTGCACCTGGTGCCGAAGAAAGGATCTGTCGATTGGAGACCTGTTGGTGATTATCGTGCTCTAAATGCACAAACTGTTAAAGAAAAATATCCTATCCCTTGTATCGCAGATTTCACTGCTGAATTACATGGTAAACAAATCTTCAGTCACATTGATCTAGTAAAAGCCTACCATCAAATTCCCATAAATCCTGATGATGTACATAAAACTGCGATTTGCACTCCATTCGGACTTTTCGAAAGCACTCGTATGCAATTCGGCCTTTGTAACGCTTCCTCAACTTTTCAACGATTTATTGATGACGTAATTCGTGACTTAGGATTTGTTTACGCATTCCTTAATGATTTTCTAATTGCATCAAATAATGAAACTGAACATTTGGAACACCTTGAGTTGTTGTTTTCTAGACTTAAAGAGTATGGTCTGTGTATTAATGTTGATAAATGTAAATTTGGCCAATCCACTATCGTTTTTTTAGGATTCAAACTTTCAGCTGCAGGAATTGAACCCTTACCTGATCGTGTAAAATGCATCCTAGATTTCCCCCAGCCCTCTACCTTAACTCAACTAAGACGCTACTTAGATCTTTTCAATTTTTATCGACGGTGCATTCCCAAAGCTGCCGATATTTTAGCTCCACTTGTTAAATTCTTAGAAGGACACAAAAATAAGAAAAAACATCCCAGTTCCAATGCTAACAAAACTGAGCAATTACAATGGAACGATGAAGCCATTCTTTCCTTCACTGCTTCAAAAGAAGCTATAGCTCGAGCTACATTATTACGACATCCAATTCCTGGCGCCCAGCTAAGCTTATGGGTCGATGCCAGCAATGTCGCAATTGGTGGATCTTTAATGCAACTCTCCGAAAAACAATAGGAACTAATAGCATTTTATTCCTGTAAATTAAATAAATCTCAAAGAAATTGGTCTACTTATGATCGTGAATTATTTGCTATTTATTGTTCTATAAAAAAATTCAGACACATGCTAGAAGGTCGGAATTTCATTATTTATACAGACCAAAAACCCCTTACATTCGCATTTCAACAAAACCCTGATAAATGTAGCCCACGTCAATTAAGACATTTAGACTATATTTCACAGTTTTCTACTGATATTAGATATACTAAAGGCTCTGACAACATTGTGGCCGATGCATTATCTCGAATTGAGATAGATTCAATTTCTCCTAATGTGTTAGATTTTAAAGAGTTTGCCACTGCTCAGACAAATGATGAAGAGCTAAAACAACTTCTCGAATTTGACACCACTTCATTAAAATTAGAAAAACATTATTTTCCACTCGAAAATGTACATTTATATTGCGATATGTCACAAAAACATCCTCGACCATTTGTTCCTAAAAGTATGCGACAATCAGTTTTTTCAACCTTGCATTATTTCTCGCATCCTGGTATCTCAGCTTCATTAGATTTAATTTCTAAACGATTTGTATGGCCTCGCATGCGTAAGGACATAAAATCTATGGTTCGCAGCTGTACGAAATGTCAAAAAGCTAAAATCTTTCAACACACCAAATCACCAATTGGTACATTCTCTGAACCTGATGCTCGTTTTGCCCATATTCATATTGATTTTATCGGACCTTTACCACCATCCGATGGCAATCAGTATTGCATGACCATCATTGATAGGTTCACGAGATGGCCCGAAGTTATACCCACATCTGATATGACTGCAGAAACAACTGCTCGTACATTGATACACAGTTGGATCTCCAGATTTGGAACCCCTGTTACCATCACAACTGATCAGGGTAGAAATTTTGAGTCCACTCTTTTCAAAGAGCTTACAGATAGATTAGGATGTAAACGCATCAGAACTACAGCATACCATCCACAGTCTAACGGTTTTATTGAAATATTCCATCGCCATCTTAAGAGCTCTCTTAAAGCTCACAATCAAATTCAATGGACTGAAATCCTCCCCATTGTCTTACTTGGTTTACGCACTGCTCTTAAAAATGATATCCAAGCGACCTGTGCTCAACTTGTTTATGGCACAAATATCAGACTACCCTCTGATCTCATTAACACTGAAACTATTAATCAACCACCTACTCTTACATACGTGACTGAGTTAACTGAAAAAATGAGAAAGTTAAATCCCATTGCCACTGCAATGCACGGCAATCCTAAAATTTATGTCAATCCCTCATTAAAAACCTGTTCACACGTGTTTCTTAGATCAGATAAAGTCAATCCTCCCTTATCACCCCCTTATACAGGACCTCATCGAGTGATTGACAGGTCTGAGAAAACGTTTGACTTGGAAATAAACGGGAAGCACTGTACTGTATCTATTGATCGCATTAAACCTGCATATCAATTAGCAGATTATATTTCACCTTCCCAACCTCAAAAGCAAAATGAGCCCATAAATATTCCAACTACTCCTGTCGAACACCCTACCACCAAATCTGGTCGTAAAGTTCGTTTTCCGAAACATCTCGTTACGGATTATATTGTTTAAAACATTTGATGTTTATAGTGTGCATACTATTTCCTTCTCAAAAGTATTGTTTTTCATGTAATGCATAATATATTTTCTATTTTTTTTTGCATCATATGTACTTTAATTTTACTCAAGACCTTTCTTATGTATCTTATTAATTGCTACCTTTTTGTAATCGCGACTTCGTCACTGGGGGCATACTCTGTAGCCGTCTGCTATTTCTCTCTCTCTCGCACGCGAGGAGCCAGCCAATAGCAATGAGGCGCATTTCCTCCCCCCGCGTTTTCTGCGGAGAGCTTTTGAAGTCACGTGACGCAGTAACATTCGAACTCTGCAGAGAGCGGCAGATTATTCTGTCAGTGACGATGGCGAATATTTGACTATGTGTTGTTATGTTAATAAAGTTTATTTTTCTACAAAACCTTCTGATTATTGAGTCACCGAGATATTTTTATCATCTCCCTTCAATCCATTCTCTAAAGTATTATATGGTATTATATGTGTGTGCTTCACGATCTTGGTTACGACGTTGGCGAAATTGGCTGCAACTTGTCATAATCCTAATAGTGTGGGCCGCTATAACAAAAAAGTAACCAGTTTTTAGTAAAATTTCTGATATAAAGTAGCTTTCAAAAACTTGTGTAAAATTGCAGGCCGTTCTCGTGTTATGTCAGTCCTAGGAATAATATTTCTAACACTGAAGATTTTCCATGTATATATGGAATTTAGAAAAGCTTCTCCAAAAGAAAGGTCCTGAAATGACATTGTAATTCCTCTAACTTCAAAGTTTAATCGGGCCCTGATGTTGAGTACTGAAATCTAATAAATACAGTTATTTTGAATATTACAACAGAATTAAACAGTTAAACTTATTTAACTTAAACCTGCTGTTACTTCCCGATGTTATTTTTTAGTATTAAGAAAGAAAATTATTTAAAAATTTCAAATCATGCATTTATGATTTTTTATAACTAAATAATGAAACTATATAATTTATAATTATTTACTATATATTTTATAACTAAATAATGTCTTTAATAACTAAATAATGAAAAATTAGGCTTTTGTTCTGAGCTCATAAATATGACAATAAAATAATGTAACTAAGAGACATTGCAAAATTAAATCTTTGTGATTACAAACCATAAACAAACGATACCGCCACCATTTTACTTACTATGACGTCATTAGAATATTACCCATTGATTGTTGGAGAACTTACTTTGTGAATGATTACCTCAATGATTTAATATTTTTTGACGTTTCACGATGAATGAATCAGTTGTGCTTGTTTAGGTTTATGGAATTAGATATTAAGCTGTGAACCTAATTTCAATTGAAGTTATCCAAGGATATATGTATTTTTAATCGAAATTAAAAACAATGCTTTGATCTCGAAATAAAAAGTTTTAGTTTGTATAATTTGTTATTTCTGTTAATTATTTATTTAAGTACTTTTCCATTATAGCGCATTTTTAAAAAAAGCTTGGCGCGATTCGGGCATCAGAAAGTGAGATATGTTGCGAAAATATATAAACAGCTATGAAAACAAATCTAATGAACTTTTATCTTTATTTATATATGCACTTATATACATAAAAAAATCGTTTCTAAATATTTATAATTGTTTTTATATACAAATTACGGCACAGATTTCAGATATGAACCGGGATACCTAACTGGCGCCAAAATGGTGTTATTTTGCCTGCTATGGTAACCCGGCTATTGTTTTTTATTTATTAATAAATTGTTTATTTACTTTAATTTTCTGTTTTTTAATTATATAAACTGCTTTGTTCTATAGTTATTATTCAAAATTTTATTTATTTATAGTTATTTCCTTTTCAAAATGATAGCAAATAATTGAAAAATATATAAGTAACTGGTATTCGAAAGCAAGATTTCCGCCAAATTGGCGTCATAGAAAAATCACGCCAACCCCCATGCGTATGTGACATCTGTGCAAAAATTACTTCTGTTTCTTTATAAAAATAGGTAAATAGCTTTTTTTGGTACAGATGTCATATTCGCCCCATATTGGCGCGATTTTTTTCTGTCGCCAATATCATATAGGCAACAGGTACTTAACTTGCGCCAAAGTGTCGTTATTGTGCTTGATGTGGTAACCCGGATTATGTTATTTATGCTGTTGATGTTTTCGCCAAATTGGCAACCGAAAAAAAATCGCGCCAATATGGGGCGAATAGGACATCTGTACCATTTTTTTATATTAAATTGTCGGCACAGATGTCATATACGCCCATATTGGCGCAATTTTTTTTGACGCCGATGTCATATAGGCACCGGGTACTTAACTGGCGCCAAAGTGTCGTTATTTTGCTTGTAATGGTAACCCAAATGTTGTTTATGCTGTTGATGTTTTCGCCAAATTGGCGTCGGAAAAAAATCGCGCCAGTATATGACATCTGTGCCAAATTGTATACATATAGAAAAAATTGCTTGTGAGTATGAAGCAGTAAATAGGTTGCCAGAAAATACGTTGGCAAATTTCTTTCTCGCCAAGAAACTTTTCTCCGAAGTATTGTACATAAGCAATGATTGCTGGAAATGCATTTTTAATTATGATATGCGCTTTTATGTTTCACTACATTTATGCATACTATACTGTGTGTATAAATGCTACAGTTCATATGCAGGGCTACACAAAAGAGTTCGTAAGGGTTACTGAGTATGAGAGTAAATTGCTTAAAGGTGGTTTTTAAAGGAGTTATGCATTTTTACGCTGAACTGCATTTAGTTTCCTAAGAAATGTTTGTAGAATATAGATAAAATGATATACATGGTCACGCAAAGAATTGGATACATAACCGTCTATGGATGATAATATCTGGAAATGTGATTTCAGTAGTTTTAAGAGTAGTTTAAATTAAATTTTAGCTAAATAGTGGCATGTAATAACGGTACTATTGACTATGGACGGTAACTGCTGAAATCAATTTTTAAATTTTTTTATGCGTTTTCTAAAATGTTTACTTAGTTATCTTGGTACTTCTTAGTTATCCCGTCGACCAAATTACTGTCGCCAAATTGTAAGATTAATTCTCAATAATGGTTGCCATTAATTAATTAATTGTAAGATTAAATGCCAATAATAGCCAATAATACCATTAATTCGACGTTTTATTTGTATTTTTGTTAATGTTTTACTATTGATTTGGCGATTTATATAATTTGGCGAAATTGGTCGACGGGATATCTAAGAAGTAACGTTATCTTATTTACCTTATTTCCCTAAATAACGAAGTTTTGTTAAAGCATTCAGGATGTGTTGGAAAGTGTTTCATATTCTATGCTTAACGCATGATTTTTCTTTCTTCTTTAGTCTTATTTTGCATTTATTTTATTCTTAATTTTTTAGTCTTATACTGCTTTATAGAAACTTTGGCACAGTTGTCATATACGTTATCATATATTGGCGCGATTTTTTTCCGACGCAAATTTGGTGAAAACATCAACAGCATAAACAACAACATCCGGATTACCATATCAAGCAAAATTACAACACTTTGGCGCCAGTTAAGTACCCGTTGTGTATATGACATTGGCGTCAGAAAACAACCACGCCAATATGGGGCGTATATGACATCTGTGCCGAAACTTTAATATTTAATGTTTAAACTCTTCGCTCCACTCCCCTTGCATATAGTACAAACTATAACACGGATAGCGCAAAATAATAGACAGTTTGGTACTTTTCCACTGTAGGGGCTTTGCATTTTTTTAAAAAAGCTTGGTGTAAATTGGGCATCAGAAAGTGAGATTTGGGTACTTTTCCGTTATGCGGACACCATTGTCGCCAAGCGTAATAGTTGGCGCAAAATCGTGAATTGAAGCATTTGAAAAATAAAAGAAAAACCATTGTCGATACTAAAGTGAGCATTTAAAAAATATAACATTTGAAAATTCCAGACTTTTATGAACTATTTCATCAAATCACAAATATATACTTAAAATAAGTGAACAAATAACTGCTATAAAATAAAGCAATAAAATAAAACTCATATTAAACTGCTGGCATAAAATTACAAATATCTTTTAGCATTTTGAAATAATTGGCGCATTAGCATACATTTTGGCATGGTGTCCGTATAACGGAAAAATATCGAGATTTGTTGTCAAATCATATAAACAGCTATGAAAACAAATTTGATGAGCGTTTTTGTTTGTTTTATATGTATATTATTGATGTTTTTATGTACAAATTACATTTGTTTCTGTATAAAATTAGAGAAACGGCTTTTTTATGTTAAATAAATCGTATAAATATCGAAAAAAATGCGTGTGTATATAAAATGAAACAATGAATAGGTGCCCGGAAAATATGTTACCAAATTTCCTTTTTCCTCAAGGCACCTACCTATACTGGAAAAGTACCTAAAGCACATTAAAATCGCGCAGTTAAGAGCTCACACAGTACACCGTTGTCTATTGGCGGTTAGGTTATTAGTAGCATCGGGAGGAAGATGTAAAGATGTACTTTAAATTATCACCCATAGATTTCGAAAAAATATCTTAAAAGAGTGGAGTTTAAATTAAATTTCGGTGACCTCCATTATGAAAGATTAATGGTTTTAAATGGGAATTTCGCCAAATTAGCCAGCTATCGCCAAGTTGGCTAACATTTGGCGCTACTGTGGTAACCCTGCATTAATATTTTTCAACAATTACTCATTTCAATGAGGCGGTCCTACCGGAATAGTGAGGGACACACAGAGACTTGGATTTTATATAAATAGATTTCCACTTTATGATTAACATTAAATTACCATTTCGCTTGTCGCATTTTAAATTTATCAAAATTTTTACCATTTTTTGCTGTCCTTAAAGTTTTTACACACACTGTATATGTGAATTCTGTACCCTTGAAAAAGTAATTCGATATATAAGCATTTCATTTATTTATTTTTATCTGTATCCATATTTCTCTTTTTTCTTCCATTTTAATCAACATAAGATATGGGACTATAATTTTTACAAAACATCTGGTTAATGTGGTGTTTGTGTTTTCATATTATTGGTCATTTTCGTTATCTTTCAATGGTATTATTGTACAGAAAGTTTAGTATATATATATATATATATATATTTTTTTTTTATTATATATATATATATATTATTATATTACTGCATGAATGGCGCTACAGCAGCACATATCAAATGCAATAAAACATATTACATCATTTCAAAATGCCAAAACACCATAACTCCAAAAGGAAGGTGTATATCTGCAGAAATTTTTTAACTATAAAATATTTAAAAGAACAAGAAAGACAGGTAAAAAACAAAAACAGTCTGTTCTTCATCAGTGGGAGGACAGACAGAAAACTAACTCCATCCCCACTTTTAAAATTTGCAGGTTTCTGAACACATGCTCACCCCGCATTCAATACTGAAAAACTATTGTCATTTTATTAATCAAATTCCATAAAAAACTAAAATAACTCAAATTAAAACTAACAAACATAATGTTAACCATACAAAAATTATCATACAAAAACAAAAAAGCTTTAATAAAAGGTCTTTTAGAGGAATACTTAAATTACCATTAAAATAAAAATAAAAGAAAATTAACAAAACAAGCATGAATGCAGAATAAACATGCGCCCCCCCAAACCCGCAAAATAAAAATTCTCAAAACATGAATACCTGTATAATGTTTCTCACCCGTCAACAATAAACAAATAAATTTTTCTTCCAAAGCCATTGTCAAAAACCAGAATTCCAGGTATATATATATATATATATATAGTATAAAGTATAATTCAGTTTGAAGACATAAAACACACCCTTTTATTTTATATAAAATGACGTCATTCGCATCCGCTGAAGAATTACATATTTACGATCCAGTCTTAAACAACATCTACAGAAAAGTATGCATAGGATATCACTATCGCAGAATAATACACAAATCCAGCAAAAAAAATTGATGTTGTCATTCAAGAAACTCGGCAAAAAAGGATCTAATGGTTCATATGTTTGTAACATTAATATGGTTACATAAAGTGAAACATAGTTTATAATAGCTGCGTGTTTTATCAGAAATCATAAATTTATATTTTTTCATTATAGCACGATTACAAATGACGGTTAATACGGGTCTTTTCACGGGTTTCTTTCTTTACCGAATTCGACTGTATATATCCGTTGATAATAGTACACTGTTAAAAATATCGTGAAAAATTACCTCTGTTTTTCAGGGCTATCTATTTTCTGACTAATGAGAACGCTTCATAGATGTTTATGTTGCATTCTCATTGGTCAGAAAATAGAGAGCCTTTAAAAACAGAGGTAATTTTTCAAGATATTTTTAACAGTGTACATCAGCAAACTAAAAATTCTATTCAATATCGTAGTAATTAATTTAATTGTATGTTTGTTTTTAATATTTTTATTATCTTCATGGGTATTACGAGTAATGGTTAATACGGGGACTTTTATAATTCCCTTGCTTCACCAAATTCGACTGTATATATCGGTTGATAATAGTACACCAAAAAACTAAAAATTCTACTGAAAGCAGTCTGATTTTATCGGCAAAACAAATTGTTTCCACATACTAATTCTTCTTCTTCTATAATCTACAGATTCTCTCCATCTCTTAAATTTGATTCTCATTTGTTGCCCTTGTTTCTCATATCGCCCTAGATGATAGAGAACCTTTTCACAACGACCAACAACGAATTTCCTTTCTTTTTCCCAAGAGAGTTTTCGTTGTCGTCTCGACTGTACGCAGAGTTGAAGAAACGACTCTCCTGAGTGTCTATCGTCTTCAAACAGAAGAGAACGTAGGGATCTCCTGGGATACATTGTTTTGTAGCCAGGGAGATAGGAGATAATTCAACCCTTTCTTTTTTCCGAGGCCCCAGAGAATCGACGTAAATCTAAAAGATAATTTGATGTTACCGAAAACCAATAGTTGTTTAGAAGTTTTCTTGTTTATTTTGTATCAGAATTCCCCACGAAATGCAGATATATGTTGAAAATTTTAAGTATATCATCGTGAATTTCAGAAATATTTATTTATTTATTAACAGTCTGGGGAGTTGTGATATTGATTTGTTTTCATTTATGGTTGTAATTAAGAAAGAGATAACAGCTTCAATGATTATATTTATTAAATTGAGAAAAAAATATTTCTGTACCTGAATAACTCATGATGTTAAGAAATGAAAAGACAATCATTTCGGAAATAACTTTGAATTATACAGTACCAAAAATAAAACTTCCGAGAAACGATTCTCACTGACACCGCAAATTTAAACTGCTGAAATAGTTTTGCAAATAATTAGCATTTTATGAGATTATTTCTAGAAATTTGACCCGATAATAGTAAGACTACCAAAACACAACTATAAATGTAAATTTCTCACACAGAGTGAGAACCTAGCTGTTTTTATTGTTTCGGCCGTAGTTAGGATAGAAATCTACATGAGCCGAAATTTTTAGACTCAGTCCCGGACTGGCCGGATGTAAAGGCTAAAAGTTTGAGCCGGGGTGGTTCGACGCATTTTGTTTAGGTGCAAGAGAAAAAAAAATTCTAAAATTGTGGTTTCTGTGATACTGTTGAGGCTAAAAACTTGAAATTTGGTATGATGATTACTTTTAAGATATAAACGCTCACTGAGGATGGTTTCTAAAAAATTCGAAATTTAAAAGTGTGAAATAAGCGGAAAATGTTCTAAAAGTGCTCTAAATTATGATTTATTTGGAATTGTTAGTTGTAGAAACTTGAAATTTGACATCGCTATTAATTCGAAATTTAAAAGTCTGCGGGAGCTAAAAACGTTGCAAAATTGCGATTTCTGTGACACTGTCGGGGCTAGAAACTTGAAACTTGGAATGGTGATTATTTTTAAAATATAAATACTCTCTAAGAAGGATTTATTAAAAAAAATCTGAATTTAAAAAGGCTAAATGAAAAGAAAAAACTTCTAAAAACAGCCGAAATTACGATTTATTTGGGATTGTTAAGGCTAGACATTTGAAATTTGACATGACTATTACTTTTAAAAACTAATTCTTTCACAGGACTGTTTATAAAATTTCGAAATTTAAAAGGGTAAAATGAGAGGTAAGCATTCTAAATTAACGATTACTTTGGAACTATTGAGCGGATTTTAAAAAATCTTTCAAGATAATATTGGTGACAGTCTCTGCTTAAAGCTGGGTTACATCATTTGCATCTGTGCAACTGCCCCCAAAGGGACAAAAGAGCGAGAAACGGTCTAAAATTATGATTTCTTTGAGTATGTTGAGACAAGAAACATGCTATTATTTTTAAGATGTTAATGACCGCACATGAACCGTTTCTAGATAATAAAGTGTAAAATGAATCGATAATGTTCTGAAAGCTTTCTAAGTTGCGATTAAAACTGTTTGGACTAGAAACATAAAATTCAGCACGGTAGTTACCTTCGAAAGATGCATGCTCGTTCAGAACAGTTTTTCTAAAATTTCGAAATTTAAAAGATTGAAATCAGCGGAAAATGTTCTAAAATAATGATTACTTTGGAACTACAGAACCGATTTCTAATCTTCATACGATAATAACGATGACAGTTTCTGCTTAAAAATAGGTTATATTATTTCATCTCTTCGAAACTATCTTCAGGCGGTGCAAGAGTGAAAAACCTTCTAAAATTCGGATATTTTTTGGTGTTGTTGTTGATGATGATACTAGAAACATGAAATTTAATATGGTGGATATACATTTAAAGACGTAAATGCTCCGTAAGAACGTTTGTTAAAATATTCGAGATTCTTTAAAATTAAAAATGATTAGAAAACACGCTATAATCATCATTACTCAGAAACTATCGGGGCTAGCAATTTATAATTTGACGGTTCCTATCAGGGTGTGATTTCCCCCCAAAGAAAGGTTTTTAAAAAATTCACATTTCATAAGGGTGGAAAGAGGAAGGGAAAACGTCTTACAGTTTTATTTTTACAGTGATTTCTCTGAAACTGTCAGCCTAGAAATTTTTAATTTGGCATAGGGCAGATATTCACGAACAATACATTTTTTTATTATTGTTATTTAAATTTATCAAAACATAAAAAACTAAGAAAAATCTATATTTTTTCACGTCAGTGTTAGCTACCATATTTCTAGGCCACTTATGGTAGAAACTGCGCTTTGATACGAATTTGCTAATTTTTTATGAATATTTGAAATCTGAAATTTAAGTATTGCGTGGCAGCACAATACTTATTTATCTCCAGTGTCACTTTTCAATGTTAATTTAACATACGTTCACTTAACTTGTTAATTTAACATACGTTCACTTAACTTGTTAATTTAACATACATTCCCACCGTTTTTTCCCTGATGCCACAAGTTTTTTTATTCTTTGGTAATGGAGGATATTCCATCTACGTTTTGATCACGTGATCAAGGCAAAAACTTCTAGCGTAAAGAAGGGAAGGCTCCGTAGACATGATGAAAAATCCTCGCCAGCCAGTGAAACAGTTCATGCGGAAAGCAGTAGTAGCCTCCCTTCTTATCAGTTAGAAGTTCTTTGGGTAAATTACCGGTATCACATGACTTTTTTCAGCCTCAAACCCAGATTTGGAATATCCTCCATTCTAATAATATTGTACCCCACCAGTGGCCGAGAGGTTCTTCTCTCGAAGCTGGTAGACGGGAGGTGCTGGGTTCGAACCCAATCGTGCCCGTCGGCCTAATCGTTCGGAGTTTTCGTGGTTTTCTTCGAACCATGGATTTCCATGCGTAAATACGGGTTAGGTTCCCTTAGAAAGACCCCCCCACGAAGGGCACCCCCCTGGGCCTATATCCCTCGAGTTTATAATTGGCCGTCAAAAATCAACCCAACCCTAATAATATTGTAAATTCAAAGTGTGAAACTGTTTGCCTGGGGTCAAGGTTAAAATGAATGATAAAATGCCTTTGCATATATGGGTGAATTATAAACCAGAAAGTAACATCGGCCATGTTTTATTGTACACTGGTTTCCAAAAGTTAAGGTACAGGGACTGGATGCTTTCGATTGCACACGTTTTGTCGAATATCTACAAAAATTATTGGCGAGTTCTTCTTGAAATTCTGGGATGGAAAGAACATGTTTGATTTCATATTTCTTGGTGAAGATTTAGTCGGGCGGACAATTAGGGGGCTAATAATAAATTTAATAATAAAATAATATTTGCGATCACCTATGTAACAAAAAATGCTGGAAATAGTTTGTCACTGTGTTAAATGACTATTTGGGTCTTGTTCAACGTTTGTGTGCATTTGTGTAAGCATAGCACTCATATTCGTGAAGATGTTCTTGTGTCTGTGAAAAATTCAAAAGTTTTTTGCTTATAGCATACAGAGTTCTCAACCAAATTTAACACAACTTTCCGAAAACTTGCCAAAGAGTAGTAGCAACAGTATACTGCAATTAAAACATGAATATATTGAATATTTGATGAGATATGGGCATTTTATGAGATAATTTTAACTGCGCATGCGCGGAAGATTTCAAAATTTTTATTTCATAATTTGGTAGTCAGTATTTTTGGGCAACTTCTATAAAAAGTCCAGTCAAATGTTGTGAAAACTTAGAAAGATATAGTGAGCTGATTAATAAGTTGTGGAAAATCCCTTATAATAAAGCTATTTCTAGGAAGCAGCTAGGAAGAACTATATCGACCCTATCTTTGTGAATTTTCGCGATATTTGACTGGACTTTTTATATAAATTGTCCCAAAATACTGACTACCAAATTATGAAATAAAAATTTTGAAATCTTCCGCGCATGCGCGGTTAAAAATTATCTCATCAAATATTCAATATATTCTTTTTGCTTGCTTCCTTTTGGGAACAACGGATTTCGAGATTCAGAACGATTCTATCGACAATAATTTTCAGAATTTTCAAGCTATGATTTTGAGACTTTCACAAAAGTTGCTCTATATACTTAGCTAATACACTGTGTACTATATATTTTGATTGCATTCGCGCATGCGCAGTGAAACATTTTTTAGTAAACCTGCTCATTTTTCATCCAATTTTTATTATTTTTTAATTCTGATTGCAGAGTATTGTGTACAATGTTGTTTGTCATATTTCCTGTAAAGAACTTTTTTTATGTTAAGATCTCTGCAAATTATAAGCAAAAAACTTGGCGAAATTTGGGACTGTTTTTATAAAAACCTTAATTTCTCTACGAGTATACCTGCTATCCTCATAAAAATGAACACAGTATATTACAATAAGCAGGGTTGGCAGGTTTTTGACACGTGTCAGTTTTTGACGGTTTAAACTGTGGTTTAAACCGTCATGTCAAAAACCCCTTGTCAAAAACCTCAAATACTACAGTGATCTGTAAAATTTCACATTAAATGTCACACATTAGATGTAATATTTAAAATTCACTATTACTGTAATTGTATAATTAGTATGTAGTATTCAGGGGCGGCCGGTCCATTGGGGCCACTGGGGCCAGGCCCCACTAGAATTTTCTGTTCATTTAAAAAATTTTGATTCATATTTTTAATTTAAAACTTAAAAAAAAAGAACTGTTTACTAAAAATATATTGCAAAGAAACTCCTTCTTACATCGTGCCCACTCATCCGTTATCGACTCTCAGCATCTATTTCTTTCTCAGAGGTAATAAATCACTTTACTGGCCACTACTTACTTCTGAACACCAAGGTTACTGTATCGGGGCACAAGACATTTGTGCCCATTTGGCGCGATAATGAGTATTTCCCTCCCTCACGTGTCATTCAATTTTGGCGATGTACTGCTCTTTTAGAGCTAAATCTTCCGTATTTTTTTTTGCAATGGGGGGCACTGGGCGAGAGTGCCCTTGATCCAAAGTTTGTTATACGGGGATTCTCAAAAATATTCGTCGACATTTGTATTACTATTGCTGCTTATTCGTTGAATTACGCGATCTTTAAGTACTCTGTACTCTCTTTAAACGGAGACACATGTTATTGTTAAGGTGTATTCCAATCCAAACTGCTTATTTTCTGATTTATTTTTAAATTCATTTTTACTCTCAAACGCATCAAACTGGCAAATTCTCTTATTTAGAAACTACATAATGGGACGTGCTTGTCGATTTTTTTAAAAATGCAGAAAATATTGCAAAAAAAATGCTATCAAAGTAGGAGTTTTGAACCGAATTTTCTGAAGCGGGAGATCTGGGGATGAAAAAAAGGGTCCTAATGAGAAAATAATTGTTTTAAAATCAAATTCTATTGAATTGAGCGAAAAATGAAACCACACGGCCTCTTAAACATCACTTCAAAAATATCTCAGCAAGTTTCATGTTTTTACTTTTAAAAATGAGTCTGAAAGTGTCCCAGAAAATTTCGAGCTGTTGAGGGTGGAAAAATATTTTTTCGAACACACCCTTAAATTCTTGAAATAAAAAAATGAATTCTGTAGATGATTTATTATGCCCTTTTCAACAATGAATTTGGAAGAAAAACTTGAAATTAAACGCCTGGGACCTTATCAACCGAAGAATTTTGAAATGCAACGAAAAGATGGGGGAAAACTACGCTATTTCTCTACACAGTGGTATCAAAAATTTCTGTGTATTTCAGCAAGTGAAGAAAAAAAAAAGCATTGTTCTGTTTTTATTTTTTATTGTTTGTAGGGATGAAATTATGGAGTATGGCCAGCTGTAACGATTTGAAGCATTTTTCTGAAAGAGTAAAAAAAACATGAAATGAATACTACTCATTTAAATAATGCTTTTAACTATAAAACTTTCGGAACTGTCAATATTGTAGTGCAGTTGGATGAAGGTTACAGGATTTCATTACAAAAACATAATGAAATGGTTGAGAAGAACAGGTATGTGCTAAATCGTAAACCGAGGTATGTTTTTAGAATTGGTCACATACGCCTCAAAACTGGACACTATATTGGAAGACAATTTAAACAATGCTACAGTATCTAAAAATACTTAAAAAAACTATACAATATGAGCTGTTGGATTGTATATATAGGAAACGTATATGCATGAAGTTAAAAATGAGATTTCTGCTTCTAATTTTGTAGATTTACAAGCTGACGAAACTATATTGATGTAAGCTGCACTTCGCAATTTGTTATCATTTTACGATATATAAAAAACAACAAACCCTTGAAAAGGTTTGTTCAATTTATTGATGTCTATGATAAAACAGCAGAGGGATTTACTATAATCTTAACTCAAAATTTAGAAAAGTTTTATTTAAAAGATAAGCTCGTTGCGCAAGCATATGACGGTGCGCTGTTGTCAGCGGGTGTCATACTGGAGTTCAAGAGCGAATGAGAGAAAATTTTAAAACATTTTTGAAAAACTTTATGGGACAGGAACGATTAAGCACACTCTTGCTGTTCTTTCAGTCCACAAAGATTTTATTAGTACAATATCAGAATTTGATGTAAAAGTAAGTGAAAGATTTGCTAGTCGAAAAAATCGACGTGCCTAATTTCTATTTAAATAATGCATTAAATTTTAATTTGTGAATGGATTAAATCTCTGCAAGAAAAATATGTATTTTTTTCTATTAAATTATGAGATAATTATTTTTTGTTTGATTTGTGAATTTGTTTTTTAATTTAATAATGTTTGACCAGAGTAAGTTTAATGTGAATAATGGTAATTAAATTTAAAGTTAGTGAAATATTTGCGCATCTAAAAACATACCAAACTTTTATTTAAATAATGTACTAAATTTTAATTTCTGAACAGTTTCAATGTTTGCAAGTAAAGTTTATATTTTTTTTTCTGTAACGTTGTGAGATTGTTATTATTATTACTATTATTATTATTATTATTATTATTATTATTTTGTATATTTGTTTTTTAATTAAATAATGATTGATCAAAGTATGTTCAATGTTAATAATGGTAATTAATGGTATGTTAAAAATTGTAATTAATTTGATAAATTTGAAATTAACGTTGATTACTTGAAAAAATAATTAATTTTTTTTTTACAAAAGTAAGAAATAAAAGTTTTAAATAATAGTTAGTTTTAAATAATTTGTTTTCATGTTTAAACAACAAATATTAATACATAAAAATTTACAATATGTTATGAGGACCGGGCCCCACCAGTGAAGATTGGCACGAGCCGCCGCTGGTAGTATTAGTAATAATTACAGGGTTGGCAGGTTTTTGACATGTGTCAGTTTATGTCGGGTTTAAAACCATAGTTTAAACCGTCATGTCAAAAACCTCAAATACTAAATTGATCTGTAAAAATTCAAATTAAATGTCACACATGACAACATTACATGTAACATTTTAAATTCACTCTTACTGTATATCAGTAATTAGTACATAGTAAAGTATTATTGTTAAGTACAACTTTTTAACAGGGTAAAATTTTTATTTAATTTTTTTTTTTTTTGTAAAGTTGTGTTTTTCTAAAAAGTAGACATTAAGCTCACCTGAGCTGTACATTTTTTCTCTTACTTAAAATCATTTTAATTTCTCTTACTTTTGAGAGCTTAAAGCATTAGCTAGCTTTTTTTATGGGGAAAAAAAACTTAGAAAAGTGCAGATTTTTTTTGTATATACACTGGCCTCCAAAAGTTAAGGTACACGGACTAAATGCGTTCGATTGCACACGTTTTGTCGAATATCTACAAAACTTATTGGCGAATTGTTCTTGAACTTCTGGGATGAAAAGAACATGTTTCATTTCATATTTCTCGGTGAAGATTTAGTCGGGGGTACAATTAGGGGGCTAATAATAAATTTAATAATAAAATAATATTTGCGATCACCTATGTAACAGGAAAGACTGGAAATGGTTTGTCACTGTGGTAAATGATTATTTGAGTACTGTTCAACATTTGTATGCATTTATGTAAGCATAGCACTCATATTCGTGAAGATGTTAACGTTTTTGTGAAAAACTCAAACTTTTTTTTAAAAGATTTTTTACAGAGATTTCAACCAAATTTAACACAACTTTCCAAAAACCTGACAAAGAACAGTTAAAACAGTATACTGCAATTAAAACATGAATATATTGAATATTTGATGAGATATGGGCATTTTTATGTGATAATTTTTAACTGCGCATGCGCGGCAGATTTCAAAATTTTTATTTCAGAATTTGGTAGTCAGCTATTTAGGGCAACTTCATACCTGCCAACATGTCAATTTTGAAATCCTTACAATTTTTATGACGTATTCTTGGGTGCTTAAAAATGCATAACATATGCACATACAATGAAAAAAGTAATACTTCATAACATTTTCTATGCTATATTCATGTATAGTCTTTTTATTTCCAAAATAAAAACGTGAGATATCAAAAAAAATTTTTTTTGCATGGGAAATTCTAAAAAAAAAAAAATTCTGAAATTCACAGCAAATTTTCTGAAAGGTTACACAGCCAAAGGATTGGGAGGAAAAGGGGGGGGATTCCCTTCCGGTCTAATTATGAGTTTTTTCGAGGCCCTTTGATGAAATTCGCGCTTTTTCCATGATCCTGTGAAAAATTCACATTTTTTTCACGATCCTTTGACGAAATTACTGTTTTTTTTCGCGATCTTTTGACGAAGTTTGCGTTTTTTTTCGCGATCTTTTAACAAAATTTGCGTTTTTTTCGTGATCTTTTGACGAAATTCGCCGTTTTTTCGCGATCTTTTGACGAAATTTGCGTTTTTTCGCGATCTTTTGACGAAATTTGCGTTTTTTCCGCGATCTTTTGATAAAATTAGCGTTTTTTTTTCACAATTTTTTGATAAAAGCGTTTTTTCTGCTATCTTTGACGAAATAAACATTTTTCTCGCGATCTTTTGACGAAATTCACATTTTTTTACGAGATCTTTGACAAAATTCGCGTGTTTTTTACGTGAACCTTGACAATATTCCCTTTTTTTTACGAGATCTTTGACGAAATTCACGTTATTTCCCGCGATCTTTGACAGAATTAGCTTTGTTTCGAAGATTTTTGATCGAAATTAGCGTTTTTACGCGTTTTCTGACAAAATTCGCGTTCTTTTCACGATCCCTTGACGAAATTAGTGTTCTTTCCCCGCGATCTTTGACGAAATTCGCGTTCTTTTCACGATTCTTTGCCGAAATTAGTGTTTCTCCTGCGATTTTTGACAAAATTCAAGTTCTTTTCACGATCTTTCGACAAAAATAGTGTTTTTCTGCGCGATTTTTAACGAAATACGCGTTTTTTTTCGCGATTCTTTGACAAAATTTGCTTTTTTTCAAATATTTTTGATAAAAATTTTTTTCCCCGCGATCTTTGACGATATTCGCGCTTTTTCTCGCGAACTTTGATGAAATTCGCGTTCATTTCCCGATCCTTTGAACAAATTCGCGTTTTATCCCCACGATTTTTGACGAAATTCGCGTACTTTTCACAATCCCTTGTCGAAATTAGTGTTTTTTCCCGCGATCTTTGACAAAATTAGCGGGGTTTTTTTTCGAAAATTAGGGCTTTTTTCAAGATTCTTTGAGAAAATTGGCGTTTTTTCGCGATCCTTTGACAAAAGTAGTATTTTTGAACGGATCTTTGATGAAATTAGCGTTTTTTCAAGCAATCTTTGACGAAAGTAGCGTTTTTTCACGCGATCTTTGACAAAATTCGCATTTTTCAGCGATTGTTTTTCCCGCGCGCAAAACCGTACAATCGTATTGTTCATCCATACAACCGTACAATTAGAACAAAATCCGTACATTGTACGGCCAATCCGTACAAGTTGGCAGCTATGCAACTTATATAAAAAGTCTAGTCAAATATCGCGAAAATTCACAAAGATGGGGTCGATATAGTGAGTTGCTTCCTAAAAATAGCTTTATTATAAGGGATTTTACACAACTTTACAATCAGCTCACTATATCTTCCTAAGTTTTCACAACATTTGACTGGACTTTTTATAGAAGTTGCCCCAAAATACTAAGTACCAAATTATGAAATAAAAATTTTGAAATCTTCCGCGCATGCACAGTTAAAAATTATCTCATAAAAATGCCCATATCTTATCAAATATTCAATATATTCATGTTTTAATTGCAGTATACTGTTTCTACTGTTCTTTGTCAGGTTTTTGGAAAGTTGTGTTAAATTTGGTTGAAAACTCTGTATGCTATTTAAAAAAAAGTTTGCGTTTTTCACAAAAACGTTAACATCTTCACGAATATGAGTGCTATGTTTACACAAATGCATACAAATGTTAAACAGGACTCAAATAATCATTTACCACAGTGACAAACCATTTCCAGTCTTTTCTGTTACATAGGTGATCACAAATATTATTTTATTATTAAATTTATTATTAGCCCCCTAATTGTACCCCCGACTAAATCTTCACCGAGAAATATGAAATGAAACATGTTCTTTTCATCCCAGAAGTTCAAGAACAATTCGTCAATAAGTTTTGTAGATATTCGACAAAACGTGTGCAAATGAACGCATTTAGCCCGTGTACCTTAACTTTTGGAGGCCAGTGTATAACAAGATAATATGCATCGATGTTATTCTAGTCTAGGCAATAACCATTCCATTCAAAATTGAAATTGGATTATTAATTTTAAACATTTACAAACTAAGAGAAGAAATTAAAAAAAAAAAGCTTAAAGTCAAAATCTTTTTAAAACATGCTTTCTTTCAATATATAAAAATGTTTTCGATTTTAAAACTGAACAAAATTGGCCGGTCATCTAAAAGAAAATTCCTTTAAGCCCATATTGAAAAAGTGCATAATAGAATGGATCAAATCATGAAACCATACCATTGTTTGGCTTGTACTTCGCATCCCAACCATTAGGAGTCAGCTCGCGCTTGAGCTACAGAGAGAATTTATGGATCCTTACACATACTGATTGTGTATGAAGCTAAAAGAATCCCCTTTCCCGTCTTCTTATTTCAGTGCTATAGGGAGGACTCCATTGCTTGGTGGAAAGGTATCATTAAATGCAACAGCTTTTTGAGTCTGCTTTAAAACTTGCTCATCTAGCAATGCTTTTGCTATCAAGTCCTACTAGCTCAGCATCAATTAAGGGACAAACTATTTTCTAACACTTCATACACTCTAAACTCAAAAATCTTTTGGGTGTAAATAAATGTGCGAAACACATGATGTGCTGCAGCATGCTGCAGGGTAAAATTGATCCGGATTATTTAATTGTACAAAATTATTTTCTTCTGTTTGAAAAATCCCCCAAAAAATATTTTATTGCAAATAATATATTTTTTAAATTATTAAATTTCAATAAAAGACACATAAATCATTGACTTATTTATTGTTTACCTATTGTTAAAATGTTTTAGTGTGTTACATGTAATAAGTAAGTAAATTATTTGAAAACAACGTTTAAACACACAATAAAACAAGCAGATTTGACCATACGTATACGTTTCGTGAGTACTAGGACTCACATCCTCAGTGTAAAAACTTTAAAAACAATATCCCCCCAACTGCATGTACGGTGAAAAAAACCCAAATGTCAAAACATAATACCAAAAGACCATCAAGTTCTAACAGCCAATGAAATTAATGCGGAAGTGAAGTGTCGTGACACAATAAATCCATCCAGAAAGTTGAGATGTATGGTGTACCAGATAAATCATTAACCAAGGAGTCTTTAAATTTATGGATATGAATAGCCTCAAAAAAGTCTAAATCCAGAGGAGTAATGCATCTCTTGATAATGGTAGCTGAGTCAAAATTAAAATTATGTCCCTCCCCCCAGCAATGAGAGGCGATAGAGGATTTCTGTAATTCTTTTTTCTTTACATAGTTTCTGTGTTCATTGATTCTGTAACGGAGTTTTCGTTTAGTTTGTCCAATGTAGGACAAACCACATTGGCATTGAATGTTGTAAATGCCCCAATAATTATGTGGAGGAATTTGGTCCTTAAGTTGCGAAAAAGATAATTTATTAACCGGTTTAAAAACCACATTAAAATCATAATGTCTTAAGATATTAGCCATCTTAAAGCTGATGCTATTATAAAATGGTAAAATGATAAGGTTGGAAATGGAAACCGCAGTAACAGGAGAATCAAGATTATTAACATATTTATTAAGACTATGAGAAATTAAATTATTGATATAAGATAAACTAAAACCTCGATCAATAGCCACAGATCTAATGTAATTTAATTCTGTAATAAGTGAATTATTATCTGAACAAATTAAGCGAGCTCTATTAATCAAATAATGAAAAGCCGAAGCTTTTTGGGAAGGGGGGTGACATGAATTGAAATGGGGGGGGGGGTGTGACAGCAAAAGGTTTACGGTAAACGCAAGTGTCAAAGGTGTTAGGCTGACGTGTAACCAACACATCCAGAAATGGCAATGTATTATCTATTTCAACTTCATAAGTGAATTGAATGACTGAATCTATTGAGTTTAAAATCGTTAATATATTGTCAACAGAAAATAAAGAAAGCTCCAAGAGTGCAAAAGAATCGTCTACATACATGTATTTGGCAGTTTTCGACGGTTTAAACCAGTTTTTGACGGTTTAAACCAGTTTTTGACGCTTGTCATGTCAAAAACCACTTTTTGACGTCAAAAACCCAACCCTGACAATAAGCCACTTATTAATAATCTCGAGTTTGAACGCTTTTGCTACATTAGTTTTTACAGGGTTATCCAAAAGATTTCCGTTCTTTTTCAATTTGCTGACGATCCCCTATGGGGTTTCGGGAAAAAATCTTCGCGGAAATATATGACCTATACTATGCTGTTTACACACCTGCAGTTTCAGGTTAATTCCTCATGAGTTTTTCTAGATATTTAACAAAACGTCTACAATCGCAATTGACCGAAGTAATCAAATTTAAGTAAAACTGATTTTTTTTTTTGTTTTGCTGTATGAGAGCTATACTGATGTTAAAACTAAGCAGTAAAGATTAAACACAATTTACTTTTGTATTCATAGTGCCCACTAGTGGGAAAGTAGGTAACTAAATTTAAGTAAATTTGATTTTTTTTTTTCTTTTTTGTGGATTTTTTATGCTTTGACTGGAAGTTTTTGTCCAAAAAAATAACTGCATTACTGCTCTGGGGAAACATTTTGGATTAAATATTGGTAAATTTACATCAGAAATTGTGATGACCCTATAAATCAAACCCTAATTATAGCATCTTGTGTTAATTTTTAAGTGAGTGCTTCTGGATGCAGTAGTTATTAAAAAACTTGACATATTAAGCAAAAACATAATTTGCAGAACAAAAATAAAAAAGAATACAACCGCCAAGTTTGTCGCCAACCTGGCGATATCTCTAATATTTCGCCAAATTCCTATAGACTTCCATTGTAAACCTACTTGCTTATAGAAAATCAACAAATTGAGATATTTTAATGCAACAAAAACTAATATTAGCTTAAGGGATTATATAAAATTTTTCCTTGATGACCTAAGTAGGAATTGACTTTAAAAACAAAATTTTTATATTACTTGTTTTCTAATTAGCCAAAAACTGCATTGACTCATTGCAATAAGCCTGAAAAAAATCAGGTTAATTGAGAAACAAGTGGTCATTTTTCCTTTAGCTTGACGCTATCTAGGCTCTTTGCAATTAGCCTGAAAAATATCAGGCCTATTGGCAAAGGGGAGATGATTCTCCAAGCTCGTCTCTTTGCGAAGAGCATGATTTCTCAGTTAGCCTGCGACAGGGTGCGCCAGGTATTTGAGAACAAATCAACGCCTGCTTTTAAACTGGAATATACACTAGAGATAGAGATTTTTTTTTTTTTTAACATTCTGTACAAGTGACCACATACACACTTGATGGCATCATTCATTGAAACCACTGCCAACCGCAAAAACCGCCTCTGAAGGCTGTCAAAACTGACTGCAAGTAATAATCAGCTGAGTGTTGGGAACATTCGCCACTGCGTGCACAACGGCTGCCTTGAGGTCCGCAACATCGCTGTGTGGATGACTGTTGGAATCCCTCTCAACTACTCCTCAAATTTAATAGGACATTCGGTTAATATCTGGATAGCTGGGTGGGGGGGGGGGGGGGGGGTGCAAAAAGTTGAGGATGACATGGTCATGAATTCTTTGGCCATCCATTTTAGGTAGATTTCGTAAGAAATACTACCTATTGCAGTCGTTACCATGGTGCGACTTTTGAAAAATTCCTTCAGAACTTTTCCTTATATGACCCCACGAACCCAAAACCACCCCCACCTAAAAAGTTTATATATATATATATATATATATATATATATGTATGTATGTACTAAATTTTGTCCGCACGATAAAGGTCGCAATTATGCACGGATCGTCTTCAAACTCGCCAACAACTTTGAGATGGCTAATATCTCGGCGGGGATTGAAAATGGGCAAAATCGGCCCAAGGGAATGGAAATGAGGAGGGTACAAAATTTTGAATACCGTCATAACATGATTCTGATAAAACCAGCTCTTACACAACAATGACAGGAAAAAAATAAATATTTTTCGTTATAGCAGTTGTCAACAATTAAAAAAAAAGCAATAAAATTCTCACCCCAACAATTTCTTTTCTATTGCAAGGTTTTCACGTGAAAAATTAAATAAAATAAATAGTTTGAACAATTGAAACAAATTGAATATTACGTCATAAGTTTTCTAGAGCAAGATTTCCGCATGAAAACTCAAAAAGAAATGAATAGTTTGACGAATTAAAAAAAAATATTGCATCATATTGGAAATAAAATCTACCTCAGCAGGTGAATATGTAACGTCATGTGAGTTTGAAGAAACGTATTAAAACATGATGAAAACCCGACAATGAAAATATTAACTTATTTTAACACTTTGAGGTTCTCTGAATTTGCTTTAGCTACTTTTTAAACCTATTCCATATACATGCGTGTGTGTATTCGTGTATATTAGAATTTTCACAAAATGTTGGAGAGGAGATGCATAGTTACTACTAGAAGGTCTCAGATGTCCTAATTGCATCATGTTTTGAAATTCTTGTTTTGCAATTTGTAAGCGATCAGGAGCTAACCTTCGCGGTTTTGCGACTACAGGAGGATCTTTTGTTATTATATGATGTACCGTATTATGTTTAACGGGTTGATTGGGATCTGGCAATTTCGTGATTGAAGGAAATTGCTATAGGAATTTATGGTAAATAGTATCACTAAAAACAGATTTTACTGAATGGAAATTTGTATGTTTTATATGGCCAATGGATTGAAATTTAGTTTTCATATCCCGAAGACATTTATTACGAAGATCAGGCACCAATTCAAAATAATGGAAAAAATCAGCTCCAAGAATGGGTGTGCTGACATTGGCAATTAGAAAAGTCCATGTAAATTGTCTTCTTAATTTAAAGTCCAATGTGAATGTTTTTTGCCCATAAACATTAATTGTTGATGAATTTGTTGCAAAGAGCTTTTGTTGGGAGGGATTTCTCTTTTGAAAATTATTAGCACATAATAATGACACGTCTGACCCACTGTCGACCAAGAAGGAAACGTTTGCCTTCTGATCTCTAATAAATAGGCGACATGATTCTTGGGGCAAAGAATAAGTCGTCTCTATTCTTTGCTGTCTGCATTTCCCGTCCATGAACAAGGTTTAACACATTTTTCTTCCTTACACTTATTTCCAAAACGACAATGAAACCAACGCACAGAAGAGTCGCGCTTATTAGGATTACTTCTGTTACGGGGATTTTTATATCCGCGGAACGGGGATCGACCTCGAAATGGTGAAAGCTGATCAATTCTTTTATTTAATTTTTCAATTTCGCGAAACAATTTACTTTCGAGTGAATGGTCATTTATTTTGGAAACTGCTAAATTGTCAACAGGTGATGGGGTAACTTCAAGTATTTTATCAGCAATTTCAGCTGCTTTATCTAAAAAAGATTTGAAACAGCGGCTAAAATTGACTGTACCGAAGATGGTAAACATAGAAGTAATAATTCCATCATTAAATTTTCGGGAACGCTAAGAGATTCGGCACGACGTTTCATATCGCCCAATAATTCGGAGGGTTTGCGGCTTCCTAATGGACTTTACCCATGTAACGTCAAAGTAGGTATATAAAAGTAAAACACAAATAAGCGTGCAGAATTTTTTAACACTGCTTCCCCTTCGTCCAATAAACAGTCATTTTCGGAGGCTATATACCTACAGAGGCGTGGCTTTTGCCATTATGGGTAAAGTTCATTCCTCTCCAGATAAAAGTTTACGAATTTCCTGTTGGGAAGATTCACCTGAACGATTAATTAATTCAGTTTTCAACTTAGTGTAAGGATCAGTGGCATCAGGTTTTATAAGACCATCGCGAACTAATGATGCAATGTCGGGCGGGAGATGAGATACTAAATAACTAGTAAATCTGCAGATCAAGAGCCTCAACGTCATCTCTGCAACTCATTGTTTTTAGCACATTTTGCGTAATATTAATCTTTTTATAAAAACGAAATTTAAAGTTTTTAAATTACATAAACATTTATAAAAGTAAAAAATATTTCCGCGGTTTTAGACATTAGAAGAGTTAAATTAAACACGTTGTTATGTAATGATATTCTGAAATTCTCACGAGCTACTTATTCTGGTAATTTTTATATAATAAAGCAGATTTCTTCAGGGGGACTCTGCCCCCCTGAACCCGTGTAATTTATTTTACATTTGTAATTTTCTGTTGATTGAGTTAATGGTTATCGTATATCTTCGGTTTCTTTTTACACTGCGATTTATAAGGATAAGGAACAGTTTGTACAAGCATTTTACGTTATCCTAATATCCATACAGCAGTATTTACTTGCCTGCTAACCACAAACACTTGTATCTAATGGATAAAGAACTTTTGGAAACGTAAACTGATACATCTAATTTAGAAATCTAATACCTTTATAATTTTTGTTTCCAAAAAATAGTTTTGATTGCCATTCTGCAATATTTATATCTAAGATCTAATCTAAATACCTAAAAATGTACTCGATAGCATTAACTTACTAAAATCACCCTAAAGTAGGGGAACTTCTAAACCTAACGGTTAATAATTTATCATCGTGTCCACTTCCAATTGACTATATAGATAATGGGCATTCTCGCAATCTTTTGACTTGTAAGTTCCTGAATAATAATTTTTATTTTAGTACATATTCTTGTGGGATTTTTTATTTCATATACTGGGGAACATCTCAGTGCTGCATAACAATATTAACGAGATCAATAAGATTTGGACGATGTTGGGGGTCCAAATATCCGGGAAACTCCTATACCGTCCCATGTCCCTGATGCTGATTTTTAAGTTTGGAGCTGTCTATATAAAATTGTTTCAATAAAAATAATTCGATATATTTTTCCCCTAAACTGGGACAATTGTTGTATATAAATATGTAGCAAAAAATTAACCTGCACACATTTTTACGGTTGATATTATTTTTTAAACTCTGTCCCTGGGTTTTAGATTCCTTACCGTCCCTCTTGTTAAATTACACAAAAAATCACTTCAGATGCAGTCACAGAATTTTTGTCAACTTTTTTCTCATGCAGAAGTATGATAGAGAAAGAATGGCTAAAATTCTTTGACAGGAAATTTATTCCAGAATTTAAATCACCATTTTAATGTAATTTCAAGCATGGTGGCTTTATTGGTAGTCTTACCGCCCCAAGGTTTATTCCTGCACTTTTCAAGGTAATTTACTTATTTATTTATTTAATCCAATGTAAATAACAGTTTTTTAAAATCACTGAACATTGTGCCTATCACTGAATCTTAACATGATTGGCCTAAAAATAGGTTGTAATTTTCCTTACCGTCCCATCCTTACCATCCCTTTTTTCCCATTACCGTCCTTTTTTTCCTTTCCGTGCCTTCTTTAACACCCCTTTAAGACAATGTTATATCAAAAATTTTTACTAAAAATACTACATTGTTATTTTTTATTTGAATGCCCTGTGGGTACTATGGAAATTCATCATAAGTTAAAATTAAGAAAAAAATAAAAAGTTATAGTGGTAAAATGGTAAGGAAAATTAAAGTCGCAAGTTTAACTTAAACCTCAGTTAAATAATGAAAAAAAAAATTGCTGCTGACCATTTTTTCTTTATTTTGAATCATTAAGGCATTCGTCTATAAGTTTAAAATATTATTTTAGCAAGTTTAATTTAACCAGATTTTTATTACTGAAAGTCAAAAGATTGTGAGAATGCCCCATAAACGTGTTTTGGTGCCGTAAAGTATTTTTTTTTTTTATATAGCCTTTTAATAGTATCCACATATCGTGACGTTACAAATACCGTTCATATTTGACGCAAACCTATGTTTTAGATCAAATTACGAAAGGTTTACTAACCTTTTATTTCCCTTAGCCGGACTTTCTGTTTCATTTTTCGTAATAGGGATTATTTTGATAATTTATTTTATACTCCACAAGTTGTTGCACGAGACGTCGTTCACGTAGCATTAAAATAGAGATAAATGCATTAAGGGGGTCCGGGACACATTTTCAAAATTTTTTTATTTATTGAGTTAAAATTTTGAAAATTTTTGTGATGGTTAACCATATCATTTGTAAACAAAATCGCATGATAAAACTTCTCATAATTTTTTTTTAATTTAAATTTTAAATTTTCTTAAAAAAGAGGGGTAGTTTAAAATCGTTATAACTCGAAATATTATTTATAGAATTTCAATTTTTTTTTTCATTTAAATAAAGAGAAATGTATAAATTTTAATTTAGAGCCAGCATTTAAAAAAATATTAATTAAAAAAAATTAAAAATATTTAACGAAAAAATTACAAAAAAAAAGTGGTGCAACTTTTTAAACAAAAATCATATTTTCAAAAGTAAATATTTTTTTCAAATATGCTGGCTCAAAAGTAAAGTAAAATAATTGAAAAAGATATGTTCCGAGTTTCAACCCTGTATCTTTAACGGTTCTCGAGTTATAAGAATTTAAATATGAGAAATGGTGAAAAAACCTATCATGAAGAAAAACGCAATTTCACAAGAACTCGTTTCCTTCACAAACATAGCTTGAAAGGCAGATTTTGAAAACAAACCAAAACGAAAAAATCAATATTTCCTGTTTTAATTAAGATAGAAACATGATTTAAACATCATTTTAAGCAAAAAACGGCAGAGAAATTTTTAATCAAAAAGAAAAAAAAAAAAAAAAAAAAAAATTGAAGATTTTTGTGTCCCGGACCCCTTAAGTAAAACATTTCACTCCCCACCAGACATGCCAAGTCTCAGGCTTTTTGCACATCACTATTATCTTAGAGAAAATGTTATTCTTTTAAATCACGCAAATGTTCCAATTAAATAAAGTAACATTTTCTGTATTAAAATACTGGTATCCAGAACGCCGGTAACTTGGCAACTCTGCTCCTCTTAATAAAAACATATATAATTAACCAACACTTTATCACATTTTATAGGAGACAATACGGAATTTCTTATTTTTATGGCCTTACGTATACCTCAGTCATAAAAATGTAAAACTTTGTGCCAATTAATATACACAATTGCGAAAATGAAATCGCAACCAATGAGAAAAGGAAGGCAAAGTAAAATCGTGTAAATTGAGGAATCTTTCTTCGTAGTGCTGGGAGAATATTACTAAAAAAATTATTTTAGGTTATATTTGGTGTGAAATATTTATATGTATTCATTCCTGTCCTATATATCCTTTTTTTTTATTTTTAATTTGCTTATTCCATTTTTCTTTTGCACGTGAAAATCTTACAAATTAAAATTAACTCTTTGGGAGAAATTGTTATTCATTTTTTTTTTTTGCAACAATAAAGTTTATAAAATTTAACAGAATAATGTCAGTTTATTCTGTGTGAAAATAACGAACTTTTTCATTTATAATCAAATAGTTGAATAAATAAAAATATTATTCTATATAGTATATAAATACTATTTTCATTTCTGCGTTTAAATCAATCTATATGCAAATATCTATACAAAGGCATTCATTAATTCATTCCTTTTGCTTTGATTTGACTTCAAAAAACCATAGATACTTTCACATTTATGATATTTTTAGATGAGATGCTGTTGCTACGCAACGGTTAAAAGAAAAAATGAAATATAAGTAAATTTATAAAATAAAATGTTTTATATTATTCGAACACTTGTATAAAATTCCATCATAAGTTATACACCTAATTTAAAAGCTCTGAATTTTTTTGAAGCAATTTTGACAAAATTGCAAACTAATAGGAATAATTTAATAATCTTATTTAAAAATTTCAGAATCCAAAATTTACCATTTAAATCCATTATTCATATGAGCGATTTCTTTCAACAAATGAAAATTTGAAAATCGTCTGACTTGCCATAGAAAAGCATTATGCCACAAAATAAAATGTTCTATATATTCCGAACGAATGAACCAAATTTAACCCAAAACCATACAGCTAAATCCGGGGAGCTCACCAACATACCTCCTTAATTCCAAGCTAATCGGATGCTTTTTACGGCAGTTATCGCGGGACAGACAGACTAACAAACAGACAGACGGTAACCAAAAACATTTCGGGTCTCCACAGTAAGCCTTCACTGACGTTTCGGCAATTATATTTAGTAATCGATTCAGTAATTGGTTTTGGGGTGGTAAGAGCAAATGTGCTTTCGCACATTATAAACCATAAAGCAGGGTCAGATCTGTTATATACAGGAATTTGTACCATAGATTAAGGACCAAGATGGGACATTTACGGCAAAATCTGTAATGGCAACAGTACTAGCGTCACTATCGGCAAGGGGAAAAAACTAACAAACCTCCGAAATTTACCTATGCTGAAGAACTATGTGTATCCTCTATGGTTTGAATATCTATTCGTTCCTAAAACGAAGCAGGTGTCAGACGATATTCTATTCATGCTTGCTTTATTTATTTAGCTGCTTTTTTTTACCGTACTTGTATTGTTCATTTTTAACTTACAAAATGATAATTAGACTAATAATATGAAAGAAAGCCGCCAGAAAATTCTGTTAAGAATGCAAATATGTAAATTTATAAGATTAATTTGTAAAAAATCAAATTCAGGTATTGTGTCAACAATTTATTCATATCGAATAAAATTTTATTGAGTGTAATGTCAGTACCTCTATTTATTTTTAACTTTTAGATTTATACAATTTTAAAAATTTGTCGAAAGGAATTTTTCCCTATCTGTAATATTATTATTATTATTTCTTATATGTTAATATTATAAACATTATTGAATTGATTGTACGTTATTTACATTAAAAACAATATTTTTATTTTATCTGTAAGGAAGTGGAAACACATAAATTTTAAAAGATTATTGTAACGATTGTTTAATACGTTAAACTTCATAAATTTATAAAACACGGGCTATAAAAATTTTCCTGTCAAAGGGGAATAATTAAGAAATTTTCTGGGACTTGTAGAGTTCAACATTTCGTATGTTTTTATATTACACCATTGCTTTTGATGTATAGCATTTCAGACGAAATTTTTACCTAGTATTCGTTGCATTTAAAACCGTTCACTAATCATGTAAAAAAAAAAAAAAAAAAAAAAAAAAAAAAAAAAAAACATATATCCGGGCATGAACATAGAATAGATATTAGATATATAAAGTAGAATGTCTATTCTATGTACATGTATCGGTGTAAAATTCTATCGAAAACGTAAACATGCAACATTAAAAAAAGAAAGATCACAATAAGGTAGATACTCAATAATAAGCATACTACAAGGAGGGGGAGTTTCTTCCCCATTGTCACTAAGGGCGCTACGATCGCAATCGCATTACCATTACGCTCTATGGGAATGTCCGATCTTGGATGTTAATCTATGATTTGTACGGCGTTTACTTCCGACATTGTATGTTTATGCCTCCCAACAAAATACAAATAAAAATTTCAAAATTGAATCAAGTATAAAAAATATAATTCAAAAAAATAAAAATAGAGCATGTTCACATAAAATTTAAGGGGGTAGGACAAAGAAAAAAAGCTTAAAATGAAAATCGAGAACAAAATTAAAAAGAATTAGAAATTTTTTAAAAACTTATCTGGACATCGTTAATCCTAAGATGAAGTTGCATAAATTCTCCACAATATGCAGATATACGCACAGATGCAGCATTTCAGCATTTAGCTGATTACTCCACGATTTATTTATTTTTTTTCGTAGAATATAAACACATAGAACAAAACCACCTTAGCTTCTATTCGAAGGCGCGAAAATTGTTGTAAATTCTCTATAGAAAATCACTAAATAAATATGCGTTGAAATCTCGGGTCACCATTAAGGTGATTACTCAGTAACTATTTCCATAAATATATACATCTGACTCATATCTTAAATTAAATATTAAGTTTTTATTTCTTTCATAAAACATTTCACTACTCTTTTTTCCTTCCGCATAATCGAACTACATACAAACCTATTTCAACTCCACCTGTATACTGGAAGTCATAGATTAACATACAAGATGGGACATTTCCATAGAGCGTAATGGTAATGCGATTGCGATCGTAGTGCTTTTAGTGACAATGGGGAAGAAACTTCCCATCCTTGTAAAATTTTTATCATTGAACATCTACCTTACTGTGATCTTTCTTTTTTTTAATGTTTCATGTTTACGTTTTCAATAGAATCTCACACCGATCATGAACATAGAATAGATATTCTATTTTATATATCTAATATCTATTCTATGTTCATGCACGGATATATGCTTTTTTTTCTTTTTTTACGTGATGAGTGAACGATATACGTGCAACGAAAAACAGGGTAAAAATTTCGTATTGAATGCTATATATGAAGTAAATATGATATAATTGGATTTAAAGCTACATAAAGTAATCATGTAATATAAAAATATCCAAAGTATTGTACTCTACAAATCCCAGAAAATTTCATAAATATTCCCATTCGGTAGGAAAATTTTTATAGCCGATGTTTTATTAATTTATGAAGTTTAACGTATTAAACAATCGTTATAATAATCTTTTAAAATTTACGCATTTTCACTTTCTTACAGATAAAATAAAAATATTGTTTTTAATGTAAATAACGTACAGTCAATTCAATAATATTTATAATATTAACATATAAGAAATAATAATAAAATTACAGATGGGGAAATATTCATTTCGACAAATTTTTAGAATTATATAAATCTAACAGTTAAAATAAATAGAGGTACTGACATTAAACTCAATAAAGTTTTATTCGATATGAATAAATTAACACAATACATGAATTTGATTTCTTACAATTTAATCTCATAAACTTACATATTTACGTTATTAACAGAATTTTCTAGGGTTCTTCTTTTATATTATTACTCTAATTATCATTTTGTAAGTGAAAGGTGACCAATTGAACCTACAGAAAAAAAAAAAAAAAAAAAAAAAGCAGCTAAATAAATAAAGCAAGTATGAATAGAATATCGTCTGACACCTGCTTCGTAAAGTATAGAGGGTAAACATATTTCTTCAACATAGGTAAATTTCGGAGGCTTGTTAATTCTTCCCCCTTGTCGGTAGTGACGCTAGTACTGCTGCCATTACAGATTTTGCCGTAAATGTCCCACCTTGGTCCTTAATCTATGACTGGAGGGTTCCCGTTACAGACTGGCGCGTTTATCGCCCGTTGGGCGAAAGCATTTGAAAGATCACCACACTATCCTCAGAGATTATCCGGTAGAGGTATCTTCTCGCCGTGTGCAAAGCCTTGACACGCGTCACGAAAACGTATCACAAAGCCATAGATAAACATCCAAGATAGGACATTCCCATAGAGCGTAATGGTAATGCGATTGCGATCGTAGCGCCCTTATTGACAATGGGGAAGAAACTCCCCATCCTTGTAGTATGCTTATTATTGAGTATCTACCTTATTGTGATCTTTCTTTTTTTAATGTTGCATGTTTACGTTTTCGATAGAATCTTACACCGATACATGAACATAGAATAAATATTCTATTTTATATATCTAATATCTATTCTATGTTCATGCACGGATATATGCTTTTTTTTTTTACATGATTAGTGAACGGTTTTAAGTTGAACGAAAAACTAGGTAAAAATTTCGTCTTGAATGCTATGTATCAAAAGCAATGGTGTAATATAAAAATATACGAAATATTGCACTCTACAAGTCCCAGAAAATTTCATAATTAGTCCATTTTGGTAGGAAAATTTTTATAGCCCGTGTTTTATTAATTTATGAAGTTTAACGTATTAAACAATCGTTACAATAATCTTTTAAAATTTACGCATTTTCACTTCCTTACAGATAAAATAAAAATATTGTTTTTAATGTAAATAACGTACAATCAATTCATTAATATTTATAATATTAACATATAAGAAATAATAATAATATTACCGATAGGGAAAAATTCCTTTCGACAAATTTTTAGAATTATATAAATCTAAAAGTTAAAAATAAATAGAGGTACTGACTTTACACTCAATAAAATTTTATTCGATGTGAATAAATTGACACAATACCTGAATTTGATTTTTTTACAATTTAATCTTATAAACTTACATACTATTTGCATTCTTAACAGAATTTTCTGGCGGTTTTCTTTTATATTATTAGTCTAATTATTAACCATTTGGAAAAATGGTTATTGTTCTCGTCAGGGTAGGAAATCAAAAGCATATCCGAACGTTTTCATTGGTTTAATCCGGAATTTATTCGTTATCTGATTGGTATATACAGTAATCTGTATTTCCCTTTGGTTTCAACAACGATGAACAACAGAGTGTTGCCACTATGACAAAAAGTAATAAAAACTACAAAAAAAAAAAAATAAATCAGAAACAAATTGAGATACAGCTTTCAAACAAATTGCATTTAAAAGTACATTTTTTTTCTCTATCCGACGGTATAAAAAGTAATATTGTCGGATGTTTAGAAGTTTAAGAATGAAATTTTATTTAAAATTGGTCGTGAGATTTTTTGGAAAGCTGATGATAGAAAAGCCTTTTCCCGAACAGCCCATGAAATGCTAGGATAATACGCAAGTTTCAGGAAATCTTGCAATTTTTACGTGTAATAACACTATTAATGTTTAATTCATGGCGTACGTAATGTAAGACTAGTTCCGTAGAAGTTTAAAAATTTACAGTACCGAAAATTGTAAAACTGAAATTTCTTTTAAAATTTGTTCACGATGGGTCCAGGAATGTTATCGTTTAATCCATGGCGTACGTAATGTAGGATCAACTCCGTGCGATTTTTTATGTCTTAAATTTTAGTCTTTGAAAAAATCATTTTCCAAATGATCGTTGTAATTTGTTAAATTGCTATTTTTTTTATATACTAGGGGGCTCGCCCCCCTACGAGCTACGCTCGCCAACCCCCGTCCAGACACCGTAGACTCTAAATGCACGCTAATTTGATCGGCTTTAAAAAGATTTCGAAAGATTGAATTATAATTTAAAAAACAGTGGCGATCTCTCTATAAACGGATTTCTATTCATTTCTCTTTGATTGGGGACTTTTAATGCCAAATCCGTTGCTGTACTACTTGATTATCCCGTCGACCAATTTCGCCAAATTATATAAATCGCCAAACCACTCGCCAAATTATACAAATTGACATAATTTTTATTTTAAATAACGAAAAAACAAATAAATTAGTACAACATTAATTAAAATACAAATAAAACATCAAAATAAAAATAACTTGATGACGTAGACACGTGTAACAACATTTCAAAATAAGCTAATATAAAAGGAATTAAGTAAACAGAGTCTTTGTCTCCTGGTATTTTTTAACAAAGTGAAAAGAAAGTTCTTTTAAATGAGACATTTTAAATTAATCGTTTTTAATCTGACGTAATTTTGGCCAAACTATTCTTTCTCTTTTTAATATTCACATGAAAATACTTGTGTTAGAAATGAAATATTATTTGCGCTTTCCTAACAAAAATAGTTGAAAAGTATCCTCTTAAACTATCAAATAAATGTCTAGCGCAATTTCTAAATTTAAACGGTTTTGCAATATTATTTTGTGTTCATTTTATGTAATAACTGTAATGTGACGTAAATATAACGTAATTTCTCCTATTTAAGACTTCTAATGCATGTTAATAAATTTATTGTTTTACAAATTCCTTTCTCTCTTAAAATTCACGTGTAATTATAGTTTTTATGACGTAATTTTTAATAAGTTCCTGCTTTTTGTACATAATTATTTAATTCTAATTCCAAATGTTTTTTTCTGTTTATAATAGTCACGTGTAAATAAATTTTTAATTTATTTACGCGTATAAATATATATATTTTTTTTTTTTGAAGCAAACATTATTGTTTCCGCTGTTTATACAGTTGGCAACAGTTTAAATTAATATCACTTTCTAAAATCCGTTAAAAATATCTCTAGAAATGCTGAAAATCTGAATTTAAAATAGAAATAAAACCTCAAAAAATTAGTCAAAATAAAAAAAATTAATGCAATCTGCACTCCGGCAACTTCTAACGCATAAAATGATTAAATTCCTATGAACAGTTTTTGCTCCTATAAAACTTTTTTAGTGGAACGATTTTGTCCAACTTTAGCATTAAATATCTCTTAAAATAATTCTTCGATCTGAAAACTGTCTGCATCAGTGTGTTTATCAAACATTTTTGTATAATACTACCGATTTTCAAATTTTTGTATGCATTATGTTTCTTAATATTAACGAAGAAAGACCTCCAGTCACAAAAAATTCAAAACCGGCGGCGGCGGCGGCGGCGGCGGCGGCGGCGGCGGCGGCGGCGGTGGTGACAGCGGTAGTTACTTTTTTTTAGAATAGAGAGATTATTAGTCTAATTATCATTTTGTAAGTAAAAATTGAACATACAAGTACGGTAAAAAAAGCAACTAAATAAATAAAGCAAGCATGAATAGAATATCGTCTGACACCTGCATCGTTTTAGGAACGAATAGATATTCAAAGCATACACTGTTAAAAATATCGTGAAAGATTACCTCTGATTTTAAAGGCTATCTATTTTCTGACCAATGAGAACCAATGGCGGATCTAAGGGGGGGGCGAGGGGGCGATCGCCCCCCCCTTGGGCAAATAAAGGGTTTGAAAAACGGCATTATGCATCTTCACGAGAAATGACTTGGGGCGAAGCTCGAGCGCGGCGCGACCCGTCCCGGGTCGCGCCAGTTTTAATCCACAAGACTCATGCTGGGTCAGGTCTTCCACCTTTTAGAGCCGGGCCGTGTCCTGATCTTACATTTTTCTACATATTCGAGTCTGGCCAGACTTCTTTTTCTTCCAGATCGAGCCTGGCCTGGACTTCATTCTTCCTATAGGTCTGCACTGGCCGAAATTTCCAAGTCGGGCCTCGGCCCGGAATAAAAGCTAAACGTTCAGTCCGTGTCAGTCCTTATGATAAGCGTTACTGGCCCGATCGCGACCTGTGCAGTGCACTCCTCTAAATTCCGACTGTCTGTCCGCCTCTCTGTCTGTATGTGACACAAATTTTGTCGGCGCTCTATCTCAAGAACTAATGCGCAGAATTTAATAAAAATTTATATTCCGGTAGTCCCTGATATAGATTGGTGCTGATTAGTTTTTGGTGTAAATCGCCCAGCAGGTGGCGCTGCTATGTAGCATTTTGCAGGATTTCCGCAAAAGCTCTATCTCAAGAACTAATGCACGGAATTTTATAAAACTTCAGATTCCGTTAGTCCTTGACATGAATGGATGCTGTTTACGTTTTGGTGTAAATCTCCCAACAGGTGGCGCTGCTATGCTGCATTTTGCAGGATTTACACTATTTTTGCAGTAGCTCTATCTCAAGAACCAATGCACACATTTTCATCAAACTTCGGATTTAGTTAGTCCTTTATATGGAATGATGCTGACTACGTGTTTGTGTAAATCGCCCAATAGGTGGCGCTGCTGTGCTGCATTTTGAGCTATTTCCTCAATAGCTCTATCTCAAGAACTAATGCACGAATTTTCATCAAACTTCAGATTTAAGTATAACTTGATTAATATTGCCGCTCATTATGTGTTGTTGCAAATCGCTCAACAGGTGGCGCTTCTATGCTGCATTTGTCATGATTTGCGCAATACCTCTATCTCAAGAACTAATGCACGAATTTTCCTCACAGTTCAGTTAGACGTTGACATAAGTTGGTGATAATTAGGTTCTGGTGTAAATAACCCAATAGGTGGCGCTGCTATGCTGCATTTTGCTGGATTTACACGATTTCAGTGACAGTCATACCTCGAGAACTAATGCACGGAATTTCATATTTATAGAATTCTCATGATGAACACAGATTGGCACTGAGATAGTGAATTTTGAAGTATTGACATGTATGAGATAGAAGAAAGTTTTGTGATGGCCACAACATACTAGTTCCTTGTAGAGCTTTAAAATTGTGATTTTCTTTTATCATCCGTTTCTTTAATTCTAAACTGATTTTTTAACTGGATTTTCATTTGAATGTAATTGTCTCATATTTTTAAGTAGTGTTTATGTGCATAATTGCCTAAATAGTCCTTAATAATATCGTTTTTATGTATTCATGAATTTGGAACATAATCTGAAAGTAAAATATGAGCATAAGTAAGTGTGGTGTGCTTTATGAATAGTTTTAAAGGCAAAATGCAGGCTGTGCTGGAGTCGATTTTTTAGCTTTTATATCGGGCCGGGCGATAATTTTTTTGTGCGGGTTGGACCTGGACTTGGGCCAGAAAATTTCAGCCCGGGGAAACCTCTAACTGACATATCGAAGGCCGCTTTATTTTTTTTTTAAATGCTTCTTTCATCCATCATCCCATAGCTAATGAACATACAGGGTGTCCCAAAATGCACTGGCTGATTTTAAAATTCAATAACTTGCAAATGGTGGCAGCTATTAAAACAAATACTTGCAGGAGAGTTATGTAAGAAGTCAAGGAGCAGGGGTGATTATGTTCCGAATTTTCCAAAAATTTTACCCTCTCGCTGCGCATCCCGCGATTTCCACGGCCAACGTAAAAGTAGCAAAATTTGCACAACCCGCGATTTCCGCAGCAAATCTTTTTTTTTTTTATGATCTAATTCTATTAAAAAAAAAAAAAAAAAAAAAAAAACTCTTTCACAAAGGTTTCGGGCATATTTTAACTCTAAAATATATGAAGATTTGAAATATGTAATAAAATAAATGCGCAATTTTTGAAGCTATTTTGCTTAAAAATACGCGGCGAGAAGGTTAAGGCGTTCGGTTCAGAAAATTAAAAAAAAAATCATCAATGCAATTCGGACATAAAAATAGTCACGAATTTTGACAAATGGTCGTCATAAAAAATCTATTTCGTCAATCTAAAAATAATTTCAATTCCTCCAAAGGATCACGGAAAAAGCGCAAATTTTGTCAAAAGGACGACGAAAAAGAGTGAATTTGTTCAAAGAGACGCCGAAAAAACGTGAATTTGGTCAAAGGGCCGCTGAAAAAACGCGAAATTCTTCAAATGATCGAGAAAAAAGTGAGTTTCGTCAAAGGGCAGCAGAAAAAACTTAAATTTCGTCAAACGATCGCGGCAGAAAACGGGAATTTTGGCAAATGGCCACGAAAAACCACGAATTTCGTCAAAGGTTTGCGAAAAAATGCAATTTTTATCAAAGAATCGCGAAAGAAACACGAATTTCATCAAATGTTCGCGAAAGAAACAGGAATTTCATCAAAGGGTCGCGAAAGAAACGCGAATTTCATCAAAGGATCACAAAAGAAACGCGAATTTGGTCAAAGAGTCTCGAAAAAACTCAAATTTTGTCAAAGGATCGCGGATAAAACTCGAATTTCGTCAAAGGATTGCTGAAAAACGCGAGTTTTGTCAAAGAGTAGTGGAAAACGCGCATTCTGTCAAAGAGTCGTGGAAGAAATGCAAATTTCACCAAAGAGTCGTCGAAAAAATACAGCGGTCTCTTTAGAAAACAGCACACATATCTATATGTTTATTATTATAGATATCGTTTTCAATCTGAAATAATATACTGAACTAACTTTTGAAGAAACGGGTTAACACAAACACAGCTTGCGCAAGAATCTGCACTCAGCGACTCAGCCTGAAATTGACCCGAATCGAAAACAGTTAACCCGACCTGCAACAAAAATAATTAGTGCCAGGATTGAATCCCCCCCCCCCCTCCCTCTACTGTAACCTTTCAGAAAATTTGCTTTGAATTTCAGATCTTTTTTATTTTTATTTATTGGGAATCACCCCTAATCAGGAGTTTTTTTACTGCGATTCTATATTTTAGTTTAAAATAGCAACGATAGAGGGCGCTGCAAGCAATAGACGCTAAATCTGTGCCCGGAGGAAGAAGGCCAAAAATTGGGCCCCGATTTAACGACTATTGATTGCAGCGCCATCTATCGCTGCTATTGTAAAGTAAAATCAAGAATTGCAGCAAAAAATCTGACATCTTACATAACCTGCAAGATTTTTTTTAAATGGCTGTCATCATTTGCAAGTTATTGAATTTTAAAATCAGTCAGTCCATTTTGGGACACCCGGTATGTTTTTTGATAAGTTTCAAAGCATTATTTACTGAATTACAACTGATCTTAGATATAAAGAGACAAGCAGTTTTATACCAAATTAGTACTTTTTACATAATCCTGAAGATTAAAAAGTATCCCTAAATAATTATTTGGACGTGTCCGTTATGGAGCTTTTACTGTATATTGTTTTTATCTTCAAAAATATTTAGACTTACTTTTCAAAAATCGGGTCAACCCTTCTCGCAATAGTGAAAACCCAATCCGAAACTGACTCAAGCCCGAAATAATGTATGTCAATCTAACCCAAACCCAGCGCGCTAGGTGCAGCTAAAAAGTAGAAGTCAACCCGACCCGCAGCAGAAAAATAGAAGTCAACTGGGCCCAAACCCAACCCGCAGCAAAAAAGTAGAAGTTAACCCGACCCGCAGCAAAAAGTAGAAGTCAACCGGACGCAAACGCGACCCACAGAAAAAAGGAGAAGTCAACCCGACCTGCAGCAGAAAACTAGAAGTCAACCGGCCCCAAACCTGACCCGCAGCAAAAAAGTAGAAGTTTACCCGACCCGCAGCAAAAAATAGAAGCCAACCGGACCCAAACGCGACCCACAGAAAAAGTAGAAGTCAACCCGACCTGCAGCAGAAAACTAGAAGTCAACCGGGCCCAAACCCGACCCGCATCAAAAAAGTAGAAGTTTACCCGACCCGCAGCAAAACGTAGAAGTCAACCGGACACAAACCCGACCCACAGAAAAAAGTAGAAGTCAACATGACCTGCAGCAGAAAACTAGAAGTCAACCGGGCCCAAACCCGACCCGCAGCAAAAAGTGGAAGTCAACCGGACTCAAACCCGACCCTCATTGAAAAAAATTAGTCCCGACTCGCGCATCAGATTGGAGTCTCCAAATTTCTAAAATCGCCCCCCCCTTGAGGACCCTCCAGATCCGCCCTTGATGAGAACGCTATTTAAACGCCTATGAAGCGCTCTCATTGGTCAGAAAATAGATAGCCTTTACAAACAGAGGTAATTTTTCACGATATTTTTAACAGTGTAGAGGGTAAACATATTTCTTCAACACAGGCAAATTTCGGAGGTTTATTAGTTCTTCCCCCTTGACGATAGTGACGCTAGTACTGTTGCCATTACAGATTTTGCCGTAAATATCCCATCTTGGTCCTTAATCTATGCACAAAGCAGGCAAAATAAAGAAAATGTTCGAAAAACTTGCATGTTTCGATTTCCATAAGAATTAATAATTCCACGAGCCAACGAAATCGAAATATTCAAGTTGTTAAAATTTTTTTCTTTGTTTTGCCTTGCCCGCTTTGTGGATGTTTTCCTCAAAGAAGTTGGAAGTAAATAAAAAAAACATAATAAATAGTAAAGCAAATAAAAAATGTATTCCTTATTCCATGGTTTTCCTCGCCAAGCAACGCCATCTATAGGTAGTGTTGAGCTGGTTAAGGATGAATGATATATATTTTTACTCCCTGGTTGCATGCAAGCGAGGCAAGCAACGGACTGACAACTCTGTCACTCTGGGTGTGTTTAAGTTGCACGCGCGCGAGCTCAGGAACATGGAGTGGATCCATATCATGGATGGAGTAACACGTAATGTGTTCAGGAACAGATCATAGATTTGATTAATTATGGTGCTTATTATAATAGTCGTTGAACCAGAAGCCAAAATTAGTGATTTTGGTTTCATCTCCGAGGACTTGATGATATATACCTTTTTGGATTCACAATGATCCAAGGAGTTCATTTTATGATGATACTATGAAATTTGTGGTAGCTTATAGACGCCATATTGAAAACATGAGCGCCATCTATCGCAGATACATATGATTTTTTTTTTGCCAGTATCACATAATTAAAGAGATTTCAATGAAAAAATGGAAAGAACAAATATTGTTAAACATAAAACGTTATACAAATTATATATTTATTAAGATTTTATTTTAATATGATGCTTATCTTTACATTTAACTTTATATTTATTAACATTTTCAGTGGGATAAACATCTCGTTTCACATTTTAATGCATATTATTTTCATATGGTAAAACACAGCAATTCAAGAAAAATTTAATACTGGTGAAACTATTGTACTTAGTATGTTAAGAATTAACTCCTTCGGGACCACGGGTGCATATATGCACCTTCGGAAACGTGTTTAAATCGCTTGTTTTTGATGAAAAGTAAAAATTTCCTTATTTAAGTTATTTTCTTGATTGCTAAGCTAAATTTAATTGTTTGACAAAAAGGGGTGTCAAACGAATAATATTCATGTGAAAGATGCTGGTCCCAAACGGATTAATAAATAACAGAAATTTTAGTCTTCTTCACAGCTATCATCATCATCGGTTGACATTCCTGTGTCCAAATAACTTCCATCGTCATAGAGCAGTTCTATATTTTGCATATGCTTGTATATTTGAGGTTATTAAAATATATGCATATGATGGTGAGACACGTGTTCTTGAACAAGAACATGTCATCAGTTCCAAAATAGATTCAGGAGCAGGAGAACTGCCATTCCACTGGATCTCTAGATAGCCTTTTCCTTCACTATCTGTTCCAAAAATTCAACTATATTTATCTGGGTATGTAAGATCAGGATCAGCCTGTATGCACTTCATCCAAACAACACCGTGGCAAATAGATTGCATTACCTATAGGTAGAGTGTTATTTCTGCATGGCAGAAGGTGATGCGATTCCACAGACTCCTTTTTTACAGCAAAAGTATATAGAATATAGCGCAATTCATTGATATCTGAGTATTTGTGCTTTCATAATAGAGACGGCAAACTTACGTCTCAAGCTGTTTCTTTGTTTCCTCTGACAGCGCCTTAAGCGCATTTCGAAATTCAGTGTTCATCATTTTACCTTGCTTGCAAAGGCACTTACTGTATCGCATTCGACAGTTAATGCATTACATACCGCTTTACCTAAAAGTCCATGCATCTCACTCAAGTTGTAGTACTTTACTTTACCCTGTCATTGGATCCACATTTTACAAATATTAACCCTTTCTAGTTCTTCAAATCGTTTTCTAAAGAAAACAGTGTGAACAGAGCATAATAATAATATTTCAGACGCTAAAGCCATGGTGTGCGCAAAATAAAAGTCGGGTGTAACCTCTTCTTGGAAGCAGGTCAACTTAGTGTATTCTTCAACTAGTTATTTCGTGAATGTATAGCATTTTCTCCGCAGATAACGTACATAATTTGTGTAATCAACTATTTCAGATAATGTTCATTTTGTCATTCTTGAGAAATGAAATGTATCAGTTCTTTCTTGTTCTCCTCATCGGACAGAAACTGCTTCCATTTTTGTACTGGATGTCCAGGAGTACATGATCTTTATAGCATTACCAACAGTTCATATTTTTCGTTCATTTCTTTTTATTGACACCTGCCTGTATGTATCAAATAAAACATCTATTCTTTGAGAGGATGTAAAATCTTGTATTATTTTAGAAAACAGATTCTTTGCTAGTTGTCCAAATGATTGTAGTTCCTGCGTTAGCTTTGAACAAAGCACATTCCGTCAATGATATTAACAATACCATCATTTGCATTCTTTCAGCAGTCTCAATTTTGTCATAACATCCATCAGTTTGATTTTTCAGTTTTTCGCATTAAACCAACAAGTGTTGCTAAGGGCTATGGAAGAGGCCCTAGGTGGTAAGAAAAGACAGTTCTCATACCGAAATTTCTTCGCTCTGCAATGATTGTCATATAAGCAAATAGATTTCTTTCTGCCTAGGCAAAAAAATCTGATTTATTAAATTTTACATTCTGTTTCTTTTTAAAGTCAGAAAATGTCTTTAGCTTCTTTATCTTTGGAGGTTTGAAAAACACGTCTGGCTTTGAGTCTTCAGACAGATATTCTCTCTTGAAAGTTTGGTAAGCTTCTTCACACATCTTATGAGCTTTGACCATGTCTTCGACAATTTCTAGATTTGTCATTGCTCCAGTTGATTCTATTACCATGTCTAGATTTATCCATTCATTGGTAATCATGTTCTGTAAATATGAGACATCACGTTCATTTTTCTGGATCCTGCTATAAGACAGATCTGGATGTAGAACTAATTTTTGTTCTTTCATGAATCATGTGAAGAAATGCTGCCCTGATATCAAAAATATCTTTCGACTGTGGCAGGTCTTTGACTGAACTTCGTTGTACCTTTTGACACCTGCATGTCTTTACTTATTGTCACTTCAATCGCCCAATTCATTTAATAGCATGCAAAAACAAGAAAATCTTTCAATCACCCTGTTTATCGGCGGCCATTTTCCAATATGGCGTACATTAGCTACTCTGTTTTTGAATGTATCATGGATAAATGTCATTCTGATGTTGTGGTGAATCCAAAAATGCGTGATAAGTCCGCTGACATGAAACCACTCGAACCCCTGACTCAACGACGGTGGCCATTTTCAAATATGGCGTCCATAAGCTACCCTGGTTTCGAAAGTATCATGGATAAATGAGGTGCTGTTGTTGCGGTGAATCCAAAAATATATAGTTTACCAAGTCCGCTGACATGAAACCACACGAGCCCCTGGCTCAACGACTATAAAGATATTTTGTTGCACAAGGAATGTGGGCTAGATGGCTGAATGGATAAGGCAGTGAACTCGAGTCTAGGGATAGTGGGTTCGAATCCTTCCAGTTCCACATTGTGTCATATTTGTTTATTGTTTGTTTTATGTTTTATATTTTTCATAATAAATAAGATATTTTTGATGAAGATATATTTTTTATTTTTATTATACAGAGGCACGTGTATTTTTATTATAATAATAAAATACTTATTTAAATGTGAGAAAATGTGGTATTTCGAAATGAAAGTTTTACATCTGAACGCCTTTTAAATATTGAAAGTTTCGTTTCTAAGTGATTTTATATGTATATGTATAATGATATAAACATTAAGCAAATCTAAATGAAAAAATAATATATATTGTGCGAAAATATCCTTTTGCGCATAGGATAATTCCTTGATTTTCTTTTTCTTTTTGAGTACTTTAGGAGTGAATTTTTATCGAGACTAGGCTGGAAATCATATTTTACTTTGAACATTATAAAAATAAAATGTAATAGTTGTAGATTATTTTAACTAAAAATATCTGTACATATATTTTTTAAAGAGATAAAATATATAGGTTTGCTGTCTAGTTTTGTAGTGAATAAAGTATTAGAATGTTTATAAATTTTCTACTGAAAGTATAAGTAAGTATTTTGCTTATACTAACAGAATTTTGAATGCCATTTATTTCTCATGTTTTATGATGTATTCAGGGGTGGCATTTGAGGGGGGCTGGGGGGGGGGCTATTGCCCCCCCCCCCAAGGAATTTGATATTTCAGAAAATTTGTCAACCATCAAATGTAGGGATGCACCGAATAGTGATTTCGGCTGAATACCGAATGCCGAATATTTGGCCCGCTGGTAAACCGAATACCGAATATTCGGCCTGCCGAATAATAACTGTTAGGCTGAACACCGAATATTAGGCCAGCCGAATAGTATCTATTCGGCCGAATACCGAATACTTTTATATCTCAGTGTTTAATATTAAAAAGTTAAATTTTAAACAATTTTTTATAATATTTAGCACAGATACTTCCATTTTGATAAACAAGACTATTTTTATAAGTAAATGTTGTACAAAAAAAAGTATGTTTTGAGTTATTATTTAAGAAGAGGATGGTTTAAAAAAATTTTAATAACAAAATTTAAATTCCATTACTTCAATTAATTCAAACAAATGAAAAGAATTCTCTCATATTGAACAAGAAGCAACATATCATTCCACTTCTTTCATCAAAAATGAAAGGTGTACAAGCCGTAGCAGAATTTTCGTTTATAACTGTATAAAAATGAAGATATTTTAGCGAAATTTGCATAACATTAATTTGCTTGTATAGAATGTGATGATATCCTTGGAAGAGACTGGATTTTGGCCAGTGGTACAGTATAAGTATTGTTAGATGCATTCTTAATAAAATAATGTCTAGCTTAGTGCTGTTTAGATATGAATGGTTGCTATCTCCAACACTTCTCGTCCTGTTATCATATTTTACAGAAATTAAAGTAACTATGTTGGCAATGTAGTTACAATACCTTCATTATTGTTAAAGTAACAAAAGAAAATTAAAGTTTGACTTGGGGATACACCGTATTTCTGACTGAATAAGTGAATTGCGATCCTGATTTACTGGACAAAAGAATTGCCTGTTTTGATGCTTATTATTACCCCTGAAATTTTCTACCATTTTGTTTAGAAACACCCTGTTTGCGAAAAAGTAAGAAACGGATTATTTACCAGACAATACTCAGTAACTTGCATTTCCACATTTATTAATTCCCATGAACAAATGATATGTCATTAATGGTTAATTTTTTTAAGTGACATTTTTAAAACAACAAATAACATAAAATCATTCTCTTTAATTTAAAGATTCTAATTATTCTGAATATCTTTATTAATTGACAGTTAAAAGTAGAACTTGTGTAACGTTTTAAAAAATATTTTAAAGAGGTTTTTTAAGTATTCGGGAAACCGAATAGTTTGATATTCGGCCTAACAGAATATTCGGTAGTATGGCCGAATAGCGAATAGATACCGAATATTCGGTGCATCCCTAATCAAATGTCAAACTCAAACAAATATTAGAAAACTGCTCAAACTCTAAAATAACTCATCAGATTTTATTGCAATAAAAACATATGCATTAAATAAATGCCTATGCATAAAAAATAATAATTATCAAAAAAATTCCCCAAAGCCATACTATTCGAACTCCCTGAAGGTGAGACATATATCTTTAATTAGTACTTTAATTAATTTTAAAAATACATGTGAGAATTTTTTTTTATCAGTTGCTTCTCAGCTGTGTGCAAATTGATCTTGGGAAAACTCATCAAAATCATTGACGAGTTTTTCTAATCACAGTGGTTTTCTTCTAGCCAATTCTCAAATAAGCACAAAGAAAATAATAACATTTAAATCCCACTGATGACGGTCTTGTGATGACTGAAAACGTTCTGGGTTTTTCTAATGTGTTTTAAATAATTTTAAATTATATTTATGCACATGAAAGTAACTCTTGTGCATTTATTTGTGCTTTTTATATGAATATTAATTAAAAATTTTACCTTTTCTGTAGAAAAAATGAAGATCTATATATAGTATCCATTAATGTTCAAATATGTAGTTTTTTTATTGGAAAAATATTCAGAATTTCTTTGAAAAATCGGATTAACATGAAACTATCTCACAATAGGGAAAACACAATCTGAAAAAATTAACGATTTAACTTCACTTGCAGAAAATCACTGACGAAAATTTTTTTATACTTACAGATCACAAAATTTGCAAATTTCATGACCTATTCATGACGTTTGTTGGCTGATTATCTCATGACTGATTGAATTTCATGATTTTTTTTTCGTGATCATCTGACGAAATTTGCGATTTTTTTCCGCGATCGATTTACGGAATTCACGATTTTTTTCTGAAAGCATTATACAAAATGGATTTTTTTTCGCGCGAGCACTAACTGACGAAATGCGATATTTGTTTTTGTGATTTTTTTGAAAAAATTCACGATTCCTTATCACTATCATTTATTGAAATTCGTGATTTTGTTTCTGCCACCGAATAATAATATTTGTGATTTGTTTGCGCGAGAGTTAGACAAAATTCTGGACCTTATTACAAGATCGTTTGACGAATTTCTCCTCGATTTTATTGCGCGATTGTTCGACTAAATTTTCGTGATTTTTTGCGCAATCTTTTGACAAAATTCGCGATTTTTTTGGCAATCCTTTTACGAAATTCAAGATATCTGTTTGTGCAATCATTTGACGAAATCTGTATTTCTTTTGGCAATCTCTGATGAAATTAGCGATATTTTCCATGGTTGTTTGAAGAAATTCGCGATTTTTTAAGCGACCATTTTGAGACTTTTTTTTTTTTCAAAACTTTCAAGATTCGTGATTTTTTTCTGCGATCCATTGACGAATTGATTTTGCGGATTTTAAAAGAAAGAAAAATCGCGGACTTTCACGAAAATTGAAAAAAATTTGTGTAATAATCACATGCTTGTGAAAGGGCAATGAGAAGGGCATGGAGACAAAATCACGTAGAGCATGTTTTATTGTGCGGAATTTTTTTTCTGTATGATTTGTGCAGTTCTGCAATTTTCCGCGTTCCCTGTTCCTCAAAGAAAAATTTTCCTTGTTCTTCGTCAGGAAACTCATGAAATGGCGCCCCTGTAAGTAAAATTTCGAAAGGGACTAGAAAAAAGATCCATTTAAACAGGTTTCTGTCTTAGCAAGTATAATTGTATGATGTTTTTTCAACGAAATTTAATTTTTTTTCCCTTCTAGAAAGAAATCTGTTATAGACAGGTTTCGTTTTCTACTCTAATACATCTCTTTTCAGAGCTATACTATAGAGCGGATGGTTTAACAGTCAGTGAGGATACCTGTAAAACTGAAACCTGTCTATAATAGAATCCTGTCTAAAAAGAAAAAAAATATCATGTCCAATATATTAAAATTTTACCTTCTAATACGGAAAACTGCCTAAAACGAAACATTTCATATGTTCTGAGTTTCCGTATTCGAAGTTTTTACTGTTATTGTAGCATAAGTCAGTAAACATTTCTCATACGAGGGGAGGGTTAGACCCCCCTGGATCCTACCTTTAGCTATATAGCATCCGTCAAAAAATGTTTGCCCCCCCCCCCAAGAAAATTCTGAAATGGCGCCCCTGGATGTATTTTGGTCTGTTATTTACACGGTATTAAAATATGCAATCATAAAATAAGAAATATATATATTAAAACCTTCTCTGAAAAACTGTCTAACAAACAGTGCAAATTCCATTGAAATCCATTCAGTATAGTAGATTACAAACAAATCTCATATGTTGATATCACAATCTTGGTTTACTAACAGCATTCTATTTATCACGGAAGATATAAATCAACTGATAAATCATTTTTAAATAAATAAAAAGAAAATTGTTAAAAAGTTAAAATTTTTAGATCACCAGTTGAATTCTTAAATTGTATCAATCAACCTACCAAACAAAGCACCAAAACGCACAATCACGTGATCAAATCACTCACACAATTTTTTTGAGCAACTCGCGCGGAGTTTGTGTGCGGTTGGTTAACTAATTTTAAATTCTACGTTAAAATTACGTAAATAATTTTTTTGCCTCATAGTATCCATTTGAATACATTTCCCTTAGTTTGGATACAATGACGCAAAAAAAATTATTTACGCAAATCTTATTTTAAATTTTGAATAGCATTGGACAAAGGATAAATCAATTTATTCAAATAAATGCATTTAAATGCATTATATAAATTCAGTGAAAGTGACATATTTAAAGTATATTGGAAAATTAAAACTATTATTTAGATGTGTGAATATATCTTAGCCAAAACAAAAATAATTTAAATTTAATTTGAAAACAAATCGTTTAAAGCCACATCAAAGCGTCACTAAAATTTTGATATCATATCTTTTAAAACTCATACTTGGAATTTATGAGAGGTGTAAATGTTAAAGCATCAATGAATAAACTTTTATACATTTTTTTAAATTGAACATAATTTTTGCACATGCGATTATAAAAAAATAAAAAGATGAAATAAATAATATATAGAGAGATTATAATTAATAGCATAGCGTCACTCAAAATTTGATATCATTATTTTTAAGTTCCATATTTAAAATTCTTAGAGCATAAGATAAAGTGCTGCGTCACAAACTTTTAACCCGTTAAGGGTTTTTGTATTGATATCATTACTTTTTTGAGGTTATTGAAAAAAATAAATAAAACAATAAACACACACAAAAAAAAATTAAAGACCAATACAAAGAATTCATAGTCAGGATTTCAATTCACCTTCAATCTCTCCCCCTCCCTCCCACAAAAAAGGATGACCATACTTCAATTTTAAAGAGCACCGTGCAATGAGATTTTTATAAGAACTCTTTGGTAAGATATGGAAGTAATGTGCAACATGCATGTTTAGAGGGTATTTCTGTTGGTTTGCTTCAGAGATATAAAAGCTATGTTAAGTTTTACTATGTAAAAAAATTACTTTGTTAAGAAAAATAGCAAGAAATATTACTCTTTAAACCTTTATATATATATATATAACAATCATCGCTCACTTATAAAAGTAATTACATACATTTATATTAAATCCAAAACTACAAATTTCTGCTTCTCCCTTTTCTCATTCGCAGTGCAAAAAAATTAAACATTCTTTAATTTTATATAAAATAATCTTTCACCATCCCTATTTAAAATTCTCTATTAACAATAATAATAAATCATATAAAATAATCCCCTGAGCTCCGAAGATTCCACTTCTGCTTTTGCACCCACCTCTCCAGCTTACCTAAATAATAAAATCTTTCAAAAATTAGTTTGAAAAAAAAAAATCTGCAACATTTGTTGCTCACTAACATAAATAAATAAATAAGCACTAACTTCCCTAATGTACAGTCATGGGGAAAAAAAGTAAACACCCCCTATAACTCCTCAACAAATTACCGTAGAAGAAAGTTACTGGTACCGAACGATTGGAAATAAAGTCTACTTTTAAATGTATATAAAATTTGCTTAAGGGGTTATCTACATATTAAAACGAACCATAACTTTGTTTTTTTCAATAGCAGTACACAATTTTTACAGCAGAAATGAATTCTACACCATTTAATTAGCCTAAAAACAAATTTTTATGCAATTCGTACTATAAGTTCCCGAGAAATTAATTATTTTAAAACAAGCTTATTTTAAGGGCTGTATCCAAATTGAAGTTCGGTACTCGATTGTTAACCGAGAGGGCCCCCTTCTTGATCAAGGCACCTTAAGTGTCACTCACGCAGTCAATGAAGTCTGCTAGATTACAGGACAGCGTAAGACATTTCAAAATATCTAGTCACTTCTATCATAGACTTAAACCATAATTTTGCCGTTTTTTAAGCATAATTTGAAAACTATTTGGAAGAAAAATGTGAAATTTTGGATTTCCATAAAGCAGGACTTAATAAATCTAAATCCATCAAAAAAATTTTAGGTTACAATTCATAATTTTTTCGAATATTAATTTCATAATTCATATCATAAAATTATAAAAATTGCAAATTCAACGTATTTATGTTTGGGTATGTTAGTATTACTGCTACACAAAAAATTAGCACATTAGGAGCATAATTTCAGGAGATATGAATAAAAATATGAAAATATAATTTAACATTAGAAGCACTAAATTTTGAATGTTTATAATTCAAAAACTTATTATTCAAATTACTTGAAATTTGGTGCCTAGGCATAGTTTGAACCGAAGATTTGAAATATCTCGTTAAAATTGGGTATTGCCATTGAAAAAAATGAAGTTTGGATTTGTTTTAATATGTAGATGGCCCCCTAAGCAAATTTTATATACATCATTTAAAAATAGACTTTATTTCCAATCATTCGGTACCAATAACTTTTGTCTACGATAATAATTTGTTAAGGAGTTAGTAGAGGGTGTTTACTTTTTTTTTCCCACGACTGTACATTTCACCTCTTCTCCCTCCCCCTACTCCCCAACATTAAAAAAAATTAAATCTTTATTTTTATAGAGAAAATTCTTCTATATAAATTATCCTCCTATTCCTCAAAATTACCACTTTCCCACTCCAGCCTAGATATTTCAATCTTTAAAGCTTTTTAGAAAATCGGATCTGCAAAGTCTTTTGCTTAATAATAAAATATATAATCATGTACACTTTTAATTATTTTTCACACAATCAATTGATGTCATGATAATAGTTGTTCTGAGCGAATATTGTGTTGGCTGGGCTGTCGTACAGATAGCTCAATTGGAAGAGTACTGGCAATTAAAGCCAAGGGTTATTAAAGTTCACTGTAATTCAAGATGTTTAACCCCTTCACGACAAGAGCCCTTTGGTTAATTTTTAACCTTTTACTACAGGTTTTTAAAAACAGAAAATTTTCTGTAATTGAATCACAGAAATGCTCCCATTAAAGAAGGTAAACTTTACAATTAAAAATAAGTGGTGAGAATAATGAAGGATTCTGAACACCTTAAGTGGCCAAGTATACCGGTCGCTCATTCCCAAGGGTTTAAAGATGCTTTTTTGCTATTATAACCTTTAGGATTTACAATATAAAAAAATCTTAATCACTTCTGAGGTAAATAAAGACAGTGGAAAAAAATCAAGATGGCAATGTTTTGATTGGCAAATTCTAAGCTGAGTAATTTGTGCTACAGAATGAAAAAAATATAAAGTTGTAATAATGTCCTCTTGTTACAGATACTAAATCTTTAAGGTTTTTGATGTGTGAACTACATATGAATACAGTAGAAGATCTTTATAATGCACACCTTGGTATGAGAAGTTGTGCGTATTATAGAATTTTGCATTATATAGATCATATTTCATACATCATTAAATTTACTTCGTATACATGCTTTAAATTACATTCCTTGGAACCAGAAAATGTTCAAATTATGATATTTTATATAATAGGTATAGATCACACATTATTAAATTACCTTAAAGATATTACCTTGAAATATAACATCCAAATATGCCTGGGAAAATTCATTATAAACAGTGGTAAATCATGACTGACAGTTTTGGGAACACTAAATGCATGGCTGGCCAATTTATTCTTTTTCAGTATTTTTAATAATGAAATCTTTGCCTTATTTTTAGCAGAATTTTCTTCCATTAAATAAGGCAAAAATTTAAAAATTAAAAAAAAAAAAAAACAACAAAAAACTTTTGGAAAGCATGCATTTTAGTGCTGCAAGAAAAACCTGTCATGAGCTGCTCTGATTATAACACTCATTTACAAAAAATTTTAATATAATAACAATGTTTTCATTACTCCAAAATAATGTGTTAAAGGCGATAATGTATCATATTTAGTGTTCCAAGAAATAGCAATATTTGTAAAATACATGTGCTTCTTAACTGAAAAATACATTGTTTATATCTGAGAAATACATTACATCTTCTGCATTAAAATTTTTTGGTGGCAGGCTTTTGTGATTGAACAAGGACTGCTTGCAGAGTGCTTTTAAGGATTTTACAATATAAAATTATGGCTCTTGAACTACTATTAATCAAATACAGTAATAGGGATAAAAAAAATCATTAAATAGTTTATTTTAAAAAATTACTTGTATTTTCATCAGATATACTGATTATTACTACCATATGTTATATGTAACATATTTATTAGAAAAGTTACAACTATTTTCATGAAGTTTTGGATTCCCCCCCCCCCTCCCCATGACATACTGTCAAATTTCGCGAGGTTATTTTTTCTTGTGATGTTCCTCCCCCGACCGAGAATGGAGAGGGTTTTTTACAATCAACGGATTAATTTTGTTTTTCTTTTATTGCTACTTTTTTATGTTAGTGTGGTGATCTTTCAAATGCTATTGCACAACGAGGCGATAAACGCGCTACTCTGTAAGTGGCACGGCAACCCTCCAGTGTACAGGTGGAATTGATAAAAAGAGTTTTTGTAGTCGGAATATGCGGAATGTTACAGAATAGTGAATGGTTTAATGAAAGCAGAATAAAAACTTAATATTTAATTTAAGATGCGAGTCAGATTAATATATTAATTGAAATGGTTACTGAGTAATCACTTTATTAGTTTATACAAAGTCTAATTATCATGACAGCTACAATGCAGCTGCTAATGAAATTTTGTGAAACCAATCTTTTCTAAATAGTAACATGTTCTGAATTGTTCTTATTTACAATAATACTTCATTACCACAAATACCATATAAGGGAGCTGGCTACTTTTCTATTTTTTTAAAAGTAAATTATTTAAAGCTTTCTTTTAAGCATATTAACTTTAAAATTAAACAAAAACAAGTATCTTACTTTTGCAAAAAAGCTGTTTTATCTTATTTATCTATAAACTTTAATTACTAAATAAGGAAAAGTATCATGATGAAAATTTTTACTTTTAGGAGCTCAAAACAACCAGTCAGGATAAAATGGTTCATTTTGAGCTAATCGTGATAATTTAAGTATATAAAGTAGAATTTACTATCAGTCAAAAATATGTCCAAGACTGAAATCAGTCCTGAGACTGAAGGTCTTGCATCCATGGCTGTAATCAATTAGCCCAAAAGAAATGCTTCAGGTGTTTTTTTTTTTGTTTTTTTTCTTCTGTTTTTCTTTTGTTACAGAGATAAACGGCAATAAGAATTTTCTTCCCCTTTAGGTTAAATTTTATAAAAATAAAATACTACGATGCTTTAATTTTTGAAGCTGAAAAGAGTTATAAAAAATAAATAAACGAAAGATGTCATTTTAAGTCAATTTTCGTTTATAATATTATTAGAAACGATTCGCAAATGAATCATTTTATAAACGGGATTGGAAATCTTAATTTTGATTTCGTCATACCTTTTATTTAAATTGTGCGTTCTTTAAAAATGAAAGATTTTGTTTCATTTCTTTAAAAGAAAACTCAAAATTAAATTAGTAATCTATCTGTATTACACTCACATATCACAAGAAATACCTATGACACACATGAACGTTATTTTGTAAGGAAAACAGTTATAAGTATTGTTGAAAATAAAAACAATTCAGAACATTATACTAATTAGAAAGGATCGGTTGCAAAGAATGCTGTCTGGATAATTAGAAATTGTACTCACTTTCTCCCCTTGGAATACCATTTCAAGATCTTTGATATTTCTTATTTCTTCAGTCAACTTCGCGTATCGCGTAGTGATACATGGCGAAGTCTTATGGCGAACGCGATGAATTTTCATTTCGATACGAGAATTTTCGATAAATATCGAATTTCAAAACGAGAATTTTTTTTAAAATGTGAAATATTTTCTCATTAAAAAATGTTTACTTACTATGAATAACAATGAAATAAAATACCTATAATTACAAAATACTGCTCCATTTTAAAAAATCAGTCTAAGTATTTTAAAGCACATAATAAACTGATTTCGTAGTTTAAAAAAAGATTTATTGCCAATATTCAGATTTTTAACTGTGACCTAAACCGCGCAAAACCGATGTGCAACGTTCTGTCTGCTAGCCCATAGAATAACATGTAATCCGCGATCCTAAGAAGTCCATTTTTTCATGCGGATTATATAAAAATTACGAGTTTTCCTAGATACTAGGTTAGTCTTATCCACTTCGTCAAAAACAGATTCATTTTATATATTAATGTTTTTTAAAAAATCTAGACCGTTTCGGAGAAAAAAAAAAGACAAACTTACACCATCGAAATTGCTTTCAAAATGGGTTTACAGATCTGAAAATATACTGCACGTAGAATTGTAAAAAATTCAGAATAGGATTAGACTGCAGATATAAGACTGTTTTAAAAAAATCAGAACAATAGGACCTATATTTGATGAGTTATTAACAGGCGGCTTTTCGCATTTTCTTTGATGTCGAGTTAGCTGTATATATGAGTTCCGCCATCTACGAATTCTACGATACGATACGATACGATACGATTTTAGGCTTAAGGCTGCGTCACTCGGAATACTACCGTCTTCCATGATATGGAATTTTGATAAAATTGTCTTGCAGTTAAAAAATCCAAACACGTAAAAATAAATAACCAAAAGTAAAATTTAAAAAATATGCAACGAAAATAGAAAAAAAATCATTTAAAACTATTAAAATGCAAGCGAGAACGTTTTTTAAAGAACGCTCCCATAGGTTTAACATTAAGGTTGCAGTCAGGTGCGGCGCCAAAAACTTGCCCTACGGGGGGGGGGCATAGTATCCCGACAGGGGGGCCGGATTAGAGTCCTGCGTGGGTCGGGCATATAATATATACATATATATATATATATATATATGGGTGGGGAGGGGAATGGGTAAAAAAGCGCAAATTTTCATGTTTTAATAAAAGATAATCAAGGGAAAAATTAGTTTAACTCACGGATTATTTTGAGAGCATAGAATCCTGCGTGGTTTGGGTCATACCCGACCCGAACCTGTAAATTATATATCCACTCAGCCTGAACCAGTTTAAAAAAATTAGTTGGATTAAATGATCCTAATCTGACAAACTTCGACCCAGAACGGACAAGTTTCAATCCGAACCCAATCCCACCCCAAAACTGAAAAAATAAACATAAAAATCCACGATGGAATAATGGAAAAGTAGCCTACAATTGTATTTCTAGTATCAATTATATTTTTTATGAAGAAAAACAATATTTCTGTATATGTGCTCCTTGATACCCAAGTAATATAATGTTTCATTTTTAAGTATATTTTGGAGAATATGGGTAGAGAATTTTTTTGAGTATATTTTGAGATAGAGTATATTTTGAGAAATCGGGTAGAATCGAACCCACCCACCAAAAGCAATTTAAGTTAACCCAACTCGAAAAATATAAGTCAATTCGAACCTCTCTGAAAAAATATTCAGTTTAGCCGGATCCGATTCAAACTATCAGTCGGGTTTAGTTTTGTTTGCCCAACTCTATACAGGGTAGATTCGAACCCGAAACGAGATCTGAGCACGACAAAAAATTTCATCCTCCGCATTTCGACCCGAACCCAAAATACTCGAACCTCTTAATTAAAAAATAAATAAATAAATAAATAAATAAATAAATAAATAAATAAATATATATCCATATTGTAATGCAACTATGCAAAAGTAGTGCTAAAATGAATGCAAAAATGAATCAGAAAATAAGCAGTTTGGATTGGAATACACCCTTAAAGGTCGGCCTGAGCCGATACAATTTCTACAAAAAATTCAGATTTTTCTTATCATATAATTCCTTTAAAGAATACTGCATACATATTTATGGGATAATTATGCAGTACGTTTTAAAATTAAGATGTGTTCGCAAGACAGAAAATACACAATAGCAACATTAATGATTACTTAGATTCTTAGACGTTTCAACATTCAAATAAGGATTCATTAAAAAATTAATGTAGTTTAGAAAATAAAGGATAAAAAAAAAACAAATATTTTGAAGCTGTATAATAAAAAGTAGATTCGTGAAAATATTTCACTGGCCGTTATTAAGGGGGCTGGTCTCTCAGCTTCCGATTTTTCCCTCTCTAATGTAAAGTCTATGTACATTTGATGCATTCGTATATTTAAAATATCTCCTCGGGAAATTAATATTTTTAACTTCTATTTTTTGTGTGCACTTCCTAAAAGATGTCTCTTTTCTTAGTTCTCAAAATATTTCTAAAGTATAGAGTTAATTTTATATGAAGTGTTAAAATCGTACTCACAGTTCGCCCGCTTTTGACACATAAAATATTAAATTCAGCGTAGATTTTAGAAATATTTTAAAAACTAAGAAAAAAAAGAGATCCTTTAAGAAGAGTACACCGAAAAAAGATGTTAAAAATATGAATTTCCTCGAGAAGATATTTGAAATATACGAATGCCTCAAAAGTCCATAGACTTAAAACATTACGGAGCAGAATTCCGAAGCTGAGTGACCAGCCTCCTTAAGGCTTTCCTCAAATCAAAAGGAGCTACTTTGACACATTTCTTAATCCATTTCTTCTCGGAAACTCATAAGATTGGCAGGTGTTCTTATTCAGAAACTAGTAATCGAATGACGTTTTTTTTATAAAGGCAATATATCTTTGATAATGTCAAATTTAGCGTTTTGAATGAAATTTCAGGAAGCGACTGCATGGGAAAGGAAAAAAATATGCAGCCACGTGATAAAGAATCTGTTATAACTCGACAAGTGATTTATTTATCAAAAATGGAAAATGCTATTAGATTCCAAATCCCTTCAGTGGCTTGTCAATTTTATACCTTCACAGTTAAAAATTAGTCAGAAAATGTGTCAAAGTTTTGAGTTGTTGATCAGTGAATTTGAGAACCACCTTAAGGTATATTTCTAAAAAGTACGTTAACAGAAGTTCATTAAGGCTATTAATATTTTTACGAAACACATTGCCTACCCTACACATACTGAAAACAATTCTGGCCCTGCTTGACCATGTATAAAAAGAAATGCAAGCCTGATCTCAGACCAGCACAAATCTGCTAAAAAAATAAAATAAATAAAAAATAAAATAAAAGAGCCCGGGTCAGACATCATATAGCTCTCTGATGCGGATCTCTACATTGGACATGTTACATTTCTGTATTGATGTTGTCAAACTAGCATTGGTTCGTGACGCACATTACATTTATACTTATTCTCGCAAAAGCCATATTCATTGAAAATAGCTCATTTTGTCGGCTTCGTTTAAATTTTTATATCTGGTCGCAGGCCTGCTAAATTTTTTTATCGGCCCGGCTGGCACGTGCAATTTTTTTACAGGACGGACCCGACCCGTTTATTTTGTTTATCGGCCCGTTGAAAAAATTGTCTTAATTCTGCTCGTTTGGCCCATGTCGACCTCTAGGTTGAACTACATAATTAGTCTTGTCAAATAACGAAATCTAAACAATCCGAAAAAATTCCGCTTTATACAGGTTTCCATCATAGAAAGTATAATTGTCGGTATTCTTTATTTTGGAAATATCGAGGGGAACATGCAATATTTTTCATTGAAAATAGGATTCCGTTATAGACAGATTTCATTTTCACATTTTTTACGTTAGTTGTAAAAATACCGAGAAAAATGCAAACAAAGGCGAAGTATACTCGTATTAAAAAAAAAAAAATGCTACGAAAAAGTAAAAACGGTAGCTATCGACTCATTGACTTCACGTATCATTTATGAAAAAATAAAATAAAAATTCAAGTGAGAATTCTGAAAAGAACACTCCCATAGGTTTAACATTAGCGTGCGAGTGTTATTCAACCCTTTCCGTCACTCTGACAAACTTAAATGCTAATGTTAAACCTATAGGAGCAATCTTTACAGATTTCTCGAAATATTTTAAAATTTACTGTTAAATTATCGTACACAAAATAATTTCTTTTGTATACGATTCCCGAGGTCGATACCCATTGTAGTGTTTATTTCAATTTTGATTAGTTTTTTTAAATGAGGATAATTTTATTTTCAGAACCGGTTCCAAAAATGAAAGCGTTTGCATATGAAAAAACTAATTAAAATCGAAATGCACAACGATGGGTATCTATCGAATCGTCCTCGGGTATTCTATGCAAAAAACAAATCCTTTAAAAATATTAAAATATAAGCAAGAAATGTATAAAGATTTCTCCCATAGGTTTAACATTAGAGTTGAGTTTCTTTGTGTAACTAGTCACGCAAAGAAGCTGGAACGCTGATGTTAAACCTATGGGATTGCTCTATTGAAAATCTCTCTTTCTTTTAAATGTTTTATTTTTCTGTCTTGGAATGGCTGAGGTTGGTTAACAGTATTTACTTTTTCGATTTTAGTTGCATATATTTATATATATATATATTCAAATTTATTATATATATATGTTATTTGTCACTTTCAGAACAGATTGCGAAAAATAAATCTTCTAAAATCGAAAACGTACAAACTAGAAACATTAAAGATCAATCTCAGATAAACTAAGAAAACAAAATTATTTAAAGATATTAAAATGCAAGTGAGAAATTTGAAAAGAACGCTCTCACAGATTTAACATTAGCTTGCGAGTTTCTTCGCGTGCCAAGTATAAGATTATATGAACTCAAAAACCAGATTTTTTTTGCCATGTTTATTCGATTTAATATGGAAAAGTTGTATCCTGTATAATAAGCAGTTAAGTTGTCTATTGTTAAGTTCGGTTAAGTTCTTGGCATTTGTTTGACGCTTGGTTACTTTTTATGGCTTGGCTCGGCAGACAGTTCCGAAGCCAGGAAATTTTTTTGGAATAGGTCCAAACCTTGTCATATATACCAAAAAAAAAAAAAAAAAAACTATGAAAAGAGAACCTGTATACAATGTAATCTTAAACAGAAAAATTCATTGTCCCGATTGAAGAATTACTAAACTTGCAAATATAACTTATAAAAGGGAAACCTGTATAAAACGATTTTTTTTAGATATCTTACGATTTTGTTTTCACAAAGGAAGATTTTCATGGTCCATTCTCAACGTTTACCTCTAAAGACAAAAAAATGTCTCAAACAGAATTTTTTTAACTGCCCCTTGCTATTCCTTTAATACAGACTTTCTTTTACATACATAAAATATTTTACATACGCAAACATGCATGCACACACACACACACATATATATATATTAGAATATTTGTGTAATAACAGAATTTTAATAAACTTTAAGATTGTATTTCCTTATTTATACTTTACAAAATAGCTTATGAAGATAAAGAGTAAGACCAATCTCTGTAATTAAATGTATTACTAAAATAACTTTGTAGATTAGAAAAGGATTTTAGAATCTCTATAATATAAAAAGGCTGAGTATATACAACGTTAAAAAAAAAAAAAATTTCTACGGAAATAAAATATAAATAAGGGTTAAATAACCTAGATTGTTTCTTAGTAGTAACATACCATGTATTTCAGCATTTAACACACAGCTCAAACATAAATCCAGAATATTTGTTAATGCAAATGTTACTTATTATTGTGGCATAACTATTTCAGTTATTTATTAAATAACATTTCTGTGTGTAAATATGTTTATTTGAGCTTTGCGATATTTGCTAGAATATACAGCATATACAAGTATGCTCCCCAAATGTGTATACTTTAAAGTAGAAAACGACAACTGTTTTAGAAGATATTGCAAAAGAGAAACTATTTATATATTATAAGCTTTTATTTAACTTAAAACTTCATTCCCCTATACATATACACTGTATACTCTAACCCTGTGAAAAATGAACCTGTCTATAACGGAATCTTGCCTTAAATGAAAATGAAATAAATACCATACTATCATGAAAGCTAAGTCGAAAACCTGACAAAAACTAAATTTTTTACCAATCTTTACGGTAGTCAACAGATTTGACCGGATTTGACTGTATGCATATGATTTATTCAGTAAACTCGTACCTCATTCGGTAAGGGCATCCAGACCCCCCCCCCCACACACACACACACATTTCCTTGCCTAAAGCTCTGTGTGTGTAACAAAAGAAAATTTTATCAAAGTCATCTTTTGACAAAGATTCTACGATTTTAAACAGATCATAAAACTTCAGAAAATTCGCCTTCTGTTTCTTGTTTGCTGATTGACAAAAAATTTCACAGAGTTGAAATAATATATCGATCATTTACTTCAACATCAGAACTAAAAAATCGCGATTTTTGAATTATGACGTTGTTGCAACAAAGAGCGTATCAGCATGTTTTAGAACAGAATAATCACATTCGGGTTTTTACAGGTATTTTGAAATTCGCAACTTCGAACAAAACATCGCAATAACTAACAAGTTCAATAAAACTTCACAATAACTAGTCCAACAATGACATTACTTTTTTCTATTTCAAGTAGGAGATTTAAATCTATTGGTGATAATTCTCGATATAGAATTATAAAATAAATTAAGATTCACCAAATTATGTTAAGTGTGCCGCTTTTGTATTCATGTAAACTCATTTTTTTTACTAGGGCCGAAACTAGCCTTTTTTGAGCCCGGAACAAATATGGATTTTGACCCCCCCCCCCTCCTCACGCACAATAAAAGTTGTCGACCGCAGATACCCTATGCAAAAGAAAAAAAATTCTTTAAAAATAAAAATCATTTAATAATAATTAAAATGCTACAAGGAAATATGTAAACAACGCTCCCATAGGATTAACATTAGCTTGAGAGTTAAGAGCTTACACTATTCACGCGAAGAAACTGGACCGCTAATGTTAAACCTATGACAGCGTTCTTTTAAAAATTTCTCACTTGCATATTAATAGTTTCAAATGATTTTATTTTCTTCTGTAAATAGCTGAGAATGAATTCTACAAGGGCTACAATCACTCTACCAGGGAGCCAACCAAAAAATGGCAAATGCATGAACCCCTGGCAGAAGAAACCCCTCCGCCAATCAGCCAAGAAAACTGACCCAGAAAACAGCGACACATATATTGAAACACAGTCGGCCCCGCTTAATTGCATACAGTTGGTTCCACTGAATTGTATGCATTTAAGCGGGTTATGCGTTTAAGTGAGGACAGCAATTAATGTTAGCAATATACGTTATCAATTGATTATATACCACAGATATGATAAATATTAATGAACATCATTTACCTAATAATTTAAAAAATATTCTTTTAATAATTTAGATTTTAATTATTAATTTTAAATAATTTATTATTACTCTCTATATAACAATATATGGAATAAGGTATAATGTATTATTACACTATTTACGTTACATGGTTTAATTTTTCATTATAATGTATGCAAAATTAAAATGAAAGTAAAATAAAAAAAAAATTGTTTTAAATCATACCTTTGAAAATAAATAAATTCTGCATAAATTCATTTTATTTTCCGATTATTTGTCAATTTATCACTTTTTTTTTTCTTGTTGTTGTTGCCTACACAAAAAATCTTTTAGGGAAATTTGTTTTTTCCTACCTCGGATACTGTATTTCTCAATTTCCGGCGCTAAATATTGTTCCTTTATTCTCTTGACCATCCCGATTGTATTTTCCCCCGATTCCAGGATTTTCCAAAAAGTACCCCCAGCATATTGAGTCACTGCATGTACGACAAGCTTTAAAAGACAAGAAAAACATAATTGTCCAAATTCAACACTCCTATGCGTTTCCTAGAATTTAGATAATAAAGTCTTCTTTCACGACGGTTTCTGTTCTTCGATCGTAGATATAACAAACCATTGTTACAACAACAAAAAGTTCTTCCTTTCTTCCCATTCATCACTATAACAGGAATTTATAAAATGCGGATTACTAGATTGGAGATATTTATGCAATTAACCGGGGGTTGTTATGCAATAAAACGAGTATATTTAACATTAGCCTTATGGGGAGCGTTTTTGTTCCACGGCATTCTATGCATATAAGCGGGGTATGCAATTATCCGTTACCCGATTAAGTGGGGCCGACTGTATTACGAAAACTATGGCATCCAAGCACCATAGATAAAAGTATAAGAAACAGCAATTATAGTCATTTACAAGCATATGACTTATAAGTAAACACAAAATCATAAAGAAAACAGAATAAAAACAGAAAGTATAGACATATACAAAAATAACACATTACTTCTATGTAAACACAAAAATTAAAATAAAAACAAAATGAAAACAGTGTTTAAAGTTATTTACAAATACGAATGGCTTAGGAATGAGGAAAATAATAAAGTTCAATAAAAGTTCACGAAGATAAACAGGCAGAAACACCGTAGAAAAAAAAAGATTCCTTAAAAGCGATATTTGATGAAAGAGTAGAGTTTATTAAATTCATTGTATAGGATGCAGAGTTTTTTATAATTTGATTTGGATAACAAAACGTTCTGAAGATTCCAGTTCAATGTTCTATTGCGGACAAAATTAAAACAAAAAAGCATTAAAGGACATTTGCCGAAGATGTAATGTTTGAAAACCAATGATTGAATTCTAACCGGGTTAGTGTTTAATTTTTCGATTTTGGTTGCAGATTTTTTTTTTTTATAAAGTTACTTTCAGTTTCACAAATTTGAAAAGAACGCTCCCATAGGTTTAACATTAGCTTGCGAGTTACTTTGTCTTTAATGTATATATATATATATAATATACATACATTTTTGTATGAAATGAAAAATCTTCATTTGGCGCCCCCACCCCTTTCCTCGCCTTTCGTTCTGACGCTTGGGGCACTTGACCTCTCTGCATCCCCCTAGTTTCGGCCCTGTTTTTTACTGTAAGTTTTAGCAACATTGGTCCCACCAAATTCTCCGTTGATGAAGTTTTACACTTTATCTAGTTACAATAACATCTCTCAAAACGGAATTACTAGAGTTCGGAAAAATACCGTTTTAAACAGGTATCCGCTTTAGCCAGAGTATTTCTGTGATTATCCATCCTTTCGTAATCGGGATCATGAAATGTTTCTGTTTTTAATTTTTCACAGGCTTTACTGCTACAAAGAAGGAATCGCAAAGGTCTGGATAAATGTTCCATTTTACATAGATTTTTATATTAGCGGGTATAAATTGTACAGTGTTAATTTCGTCAAACTTTAAATTTTTTCCATTTATGGCACGCTTCGTTACAGACATGTTCTAATGTCGTAGATTTAACTATAGTACATTTATGCTCTCAAGCGGTTATTATCAGTGACGGATCCAAGGGGAAGGAGACGGGGGTCATGACCCACACCCTCGTAAACAACAGAAAAATGCTAAAAGTTATTAAAAAATGAAATATATCTTAAATTCTTTCAATCCCCCTCCTCCGAAGTTTGTTCAACAATGCGAATCTCTCTGACTCTTTAAACCTCTACTCAAATCAAAATTAGGTAATTTCTGATACATCCGTGAAAATATTACTAATCTCAAGAAATTTGAAAGTGCACTTATTCGGAAGCTATGTAATCGAAACTGTTTTCCATTTTTCAATAAAAGCGAAGAATCTTACCAAAAATTCCATAAAATTTGGCATTTTAAACTAAATTTCCGGACGCGAATGCAAATTGCTCTCTCATGATGACATTTCTGTGGCTCTCAAGTCCTAAAAATTGGCTTAAAATGCTAACTTGACAACATTTCTGAATCATTCTTCGCATTTATAAGAAAATGGGAAATGCTACGATTTCTTGGTATCTCAATGAAATGTATATATATATATATATTAACGAATACTACTGCAAATATTTTGTATTTAGGAATGAAAATGATTTCGCGAAAGTATCAGAAAAATCGTCAGTTTTAATTTGAGAATAGCCTTCAATATAAAAATTGATCATGAAGTGGTGTAACCCCCCCCCCCCCCCAAAAAAAAAGAGTCATGACCCCATCTAAATTGAGTGCTGGATCCACCCTTGGTTATTATAGAGTGGATAAATTTTAGAGAATACATGTGAAAACGTCTATAATGGAATCCTGTATTAAACGGAAAAAAATAATGGTTCTGGCGAAAGAAACACTTTAAAATTATACCTGCTAAAACGAAAAATTTCGGAATTTTTGCCGTTTTAGCAGATGTTACTACTTTTTTATTCATGATTTAGTGTACGAACCCATCGTTAGGGGGGCATTCCGACCCCACCCCCTTGGCACTGTCGGCAGAACGGTGATAGGCAAATGACCGTCCTGCTTGATACTATTTTCTTATTTTGGACAAATCTAAAAAGTTAACATGTAAAAAAAAGAAAAAAAAATTGCCGTTTTAGCAGAAGTTACTACTTTTATTATTCATGATTTAGTGTACGAGCCCATCGTTTGGGGTGAGATTCAGACCCCACCCCCTTAGCTACGCCACTGTCGGCAGAACAGTGATAGGTAAATCACCGTCCTGCTTGATACTTATTTCTTATTTTGGACAAATCTTAAAAAAAAAAAAGCAGATGTTTGGAAGGCAGTAAAATCGAGTAAAACTGTTAAATCATAAATTTTAGCAATTTAATCACGTGTAATCACGTATTTCCAAGTGAAATCAACTGTAATCAAGTGTAAACAGCTGTAATCTAGGTGTAATTAGGTATAATCACATGTAATCTAGGTGTAATCAGGTATAATCACATGTAATCTAGGTGTAATCAGGTATAATCACATGTAATCTAGGTGTAATCAGGTATAATCATATGTAATCATAGTAATCCGCTGAATCAGCTGTAATCAAGGTGATTCCGTAATCTCGTACACGATTTCTCCCATTGAGAGACCCCTCGCGCGAATTGCACTTCTGAACACGCTCTCTGTGTGACAACCAATCAATTAACCAATCAATTGAATTGTTGAATGTAAACAAGAGGTGGGATGCGTAAGTGATGTTGTTGGCTGTTGGATCATTCGGGATAAAAGCCTTGCTGCTATAGACCCCAAAGCTCACCCAACTCAAACTCAAACTCAATGTTGTTGGCAAAATTGACTCTTCAATGGTTTTAACGAATTTAATTGAAAAATGTCTTCACTCAATGATATTCTTTTTGTTTGAATAGAAATTAAAAATTTCGCATTATTTTTACTGATTTGTACTTCAAACCGCTAGTGAAACTAGTTTTCTATACGGAATTGGACTTACGTTTAGACAGCTTAGTCTTCAAGTAATATTCACCTGCTTAGAAAAAAAAAAATGTTGAAGTCATCAGTTCCTGGAAAAACCAGTAAAGTTCTAATATGTGGCTATCGGAGTAGTGGTAAAACCTCGATTCTAGAACAGCTTATTTATGGAAACTTTCCATGTTACGCTGTATGAAATTATTATGTTCTATTTTTATCACTTTATATGTGTCCGTATTACATAATAATTCAAATGTATTTTTACTTTGCATAATAATTCAAATGTATTTTTACTTTACATAATAATTTAAATGTATTTTTACTTGATATCAATAATTGCTTAGATATTTTGTGTTTCTTTGTCCATACTGAAATAATAGTCATTGAGTTTATAAAATATAGTTGCCTCTAAGGAAAAGATGCATTTTTGGAATTATCCGAAACTAAGCAAAGTCTCATTCCATTTCTTCAATATGGCCGAAAGCATTATTCTTTGCTGGATCATTCTCACTTTATGATTAAAGCAGTAAATACCATACATGGTAAAATGATCATTCAATTGACCCTTTTATCTAATTGTTGCCATCGTCCACCAAAGATAAGATCTTCTTCAAAATTAAGTAATAATGTATATTTCTTATTTTCCTCATGAATTAAACTAAGCTTTCATATTTCCCTAAAGAGCAATTTAAAATGAGACTCTCTGATGATGGGCATACCTTATTACTAATTTCGATTCTTTAATTCAGCAATACCTGTGATTATGAACCTAGCTGATGTCTGAAACCACAAGTCCTTGATAATCCTTTGGTTAATAAACTTCATTCAAAATTGAGTTTCATCAACTTTATGTGTACTTCAAGCATATATGTGTTAAATATCAGAGCCTGACTTAGACTATCCAGGGCCCCGGACCAAGTATCATTCTAGCTCCCCCCCCCCACCCCCCCTTCTATCTGTCCATACAAATTGTTCATGAATCATGTTGAAGTAGAACAGACTAACAGTCATACAGTGCTGTAGTTAGAAAAAAATATTTGTGGGAACACACCTTTTCATAGGGTAAATGTTGATGCTACCGGATTTTTGCTAAGCTAAAAGCCAATTTAAAACATTTAGCTAAAAGCCGACTTTTCTTAACTAACAGTTATAATTATTATGTTCTAGTTTTTATAGTATTGTATTTGTTAGCATTTATCTAAAAGCAATATTTAATCAATCTTATAGTAACATTTTCCATTATGAATCAAAATTTAATTGAAATAACAGAAATAAATCCATTTATTAGTACTGACACAACTATCCTAGAAGTTTCTATACAGCACGATAATGCAAGGTGTTTTCTGTGCTGTGTGCTCTCTGATTTATGACAAGCTGTCTCGTCTGCTAATCTTCTTTCTGACAGCAACCAAGTTTTCATATATGGTTCAGGACAAAATCATTTTAAGGGAGGTCCTACACGGCTCATGAATATAAGAGAACTGGCTCTTTCTATAAGGAGTGAATTTCTCGCATCGCTCACGATGTTATCCATACAGCTGAATGCTCTTTCGCATTCAGATGTTGAAATGGGTATAGTTTTCACAGTCTGAAGAAGACGATTTAGCTCTCTAGGCTCATTTCCAGGCTAGGTTCATTTCGCTTGACAAAAAAAGGTTTGTGCCCGTGCGCGATTCCCCCCCCCCCCTTTTTTTTTACAGTAACAAATAAAATATTTCTGGGAACGGCGTTCCCACCCAACTACAGCTCTGCAGTCATAGAGGAAAAAATGACTTTACCTTATTTAAAAAAATAATAATCAGGTACTAATTAAATGATGGCTACAATTAGTATATGATATTATAAGATAAATTAATGTAGTTTATTATGAATAAGTTATTTAATGTGAATAATTATGATTAAAAAAATGGTATTGTAACGGACGAACAGAAATTACCATGCTTTACGGACATCTTAAGGCTATTCTATATTATTTATAAAATAACATATAATTTATTTTAACAAAAATGTATTTTCATTCAGGGGCAGTTTAGAAACATTCGACTTCCACAAAATTTGACTGTTGCCACAATATAGTTATGAAAAATATGTAATCTTAACTGTAACAGAGCAACATCCAATATGTAACAGGCATACAAATAAGCAATTAATATTAATTAAAGAATAATTATTTTAATTTAAAAATAATAAAGCAAAACTCAATGATAGGAAGGTGAATTCTTTTCAATTATTTTGTCAATGCATTTAGAAACAACCCAATCCTTAAGATTGTGATCTCTTCGCACAAAATGCCAGTCACTCTTATAACACTACGAAATTATTCGATTTAACAGCCGTTGCCAGGTTAAATTGTCACTGCAGCCGCCGACGGAAAATCGATCGGCGACAAGTTTTAGCCTCAGAAAATAGAAATAAAAGGGTCTGTGGTGTCACAACAATGTTTGGAGTCTTTAAACATTGAATTGTGGACAAACAATATATAAATCGTTTATAAAATTGGAGAATATTTTAAATTTTTGGTATTAAAAAAAGTTACAAAAACGAAACATACGTTTTTCTTTTCGTAACTTATTTCCGCAAAGTCCCGAATTTTTCGGAAAATTTTCTGCACACAGCGTTCATGCGTGCGTCTATATTATACAACTCTGATCATGGCGTCATTTAATATTTTAAAGTACGTGCCTATATTAGAGTAAACATTGAACAAGTCATTTCTAATTTACGGAACTTTGAACGCTTAGCGTTCATAAAAAAATAATATATATCACTGAATACAGCAGTTCTCGCTCTGTATCAATCTCAAAATGTACAAAACTCATTAAAGCAGCAATCGTGTATGAACGCTTATGCGTTCATTAACCGAAAAAAAAAAAATCACTGGATTCAGCATTTCTCGCTGTGTAGCAATCTCAAAATTCAGCAGTTCTCGCTCTGTAGCAATCTCAAAATGTACAAAACTCGTAAGGGCAGCATACATGAGAAATATACAATAAATGGCTAATATAAAACACTACAACAAAAAGTGCATAAAATTATTGATATACCTTAACAGACATCCCCTTTCTTGAAAACCAACTCTAAAAAATGTTGAATTGCCATAATTTCGTAAATTTCCAGTCAAACTTCATTTAACTTTCCAGCAAAAAAAATGAACAAATACTCACAATTTCAAATTAAACTACGCAGGTACTTTAACTTTCAAATTTTACAACTAAAAACAGCAAAAAAAAAAATTAACAACAACAAACTTTTGACTTGCTGACATTCTATTTTTACAAATGTGGAATTGAGTTGTCATAACATTGCTGAGCTAACTGTGAATAAAAGTTTTCAGGTAGGCGTAACCATCCAATACACAACAAATCAACCAATCCCAATTCAAGATCAGACCACTCTAGGGATGGAAAGAATTTAGGAAACGAACTGGTAACAAGAAAAATACATTTATCGCCTCGCCAAATTGAACGATGCCAAGTGTCTCGGCTGTTTTGGGATTCAGCCAAATATACTACTCTTATACAGGTCTTTCAGTCACTTTTGGAAACAGGGAGGGCCGCACTTCCTTCCTAAATCTTTGCAGATGTAAGAAATTTGGTCCCTTTTGGCCATTTTAATCATTTGATAACCTTTTAACAAAATTCCTGGCTGTAGGGACCCCCGCAAATGTGGGGGGCCCCTGCATTAGTCAGGCCCTGTCAAATATATATGTACTTGAGTTATCGTTTTAGTTTGTTACATTATTCAAATTTCTTGTGAGAGCCTTGAACATAATTCATGAAAGAATTTATTGTGTTGTTTTTAACTAGTAAAATTTGAATATCATCTGCCTGTTTTTCAATTACCCTTGATTTGTTTATAAATACATGATGCAGATTAAGAAACTATAAAATGGGATCATTTTTTCATAAAGTTGGAGAATCTTTCAGAAAATGCTGTCAGAATTAGCATTTTGAACCCCCATTTCTGGATATGACAGCCTGAGAAAGGTATCCTTTAGACAATAATAGTTTGAGACACGAGATGTAAATCATTTATCACAAAATGATTATGATTCTATTTGATTCCAATTTTCTTCGATAGTCATTCCTGCAAGTGTCATGCTTTTACATATAAAAATGTGATCATAAATATGTCAGAAAGTTTGCAGGGAAAAGTTTTTTTTTTTTTTTTTCTGAGGAGTGCCCTTAAGGGAGTTGGTCAGTCAGATTTCAAATTCCTCTCACTAATGTTAAACATATAAAAATGGAATATACAGTAGACTCCCTTAAATCCGCGACCCTAAAATCCGCGTATTTTTTTCAGATGTAAACAATGAAATTTACAGTTAAGTTCCAGGAACAAAATTCAAGATGGCGTCGAAATCAGCAATTACCGCCATGTTTTTTTTACTAAATTTTTTGTTAATCATTCTCTTTTGGTTATTACAGTTGATTTATTACTAAATAAATTTACATTACTTTTGATTTTGATATAAATTAGCATATCTATATGATGACATATCAATCTTACGATCGCTTTACCGACAGATGGCAGCATAGGACTTTAGAAATCGAATTGAAGCAATTTCGTCGGTAGTAATTTAATATTTTTCTATTATTTTAATAATTACTTACGTTTAAACTAATAAATTTTTTTAATATTTTAATGTTTCACTTTATTGTAAGCATTCATTATAATTTCCCTTGCTTAACTACCGATCAAATTAATGTTTAAAAAATGTAAACAAATCAATGACCAGAAATCCACAAAATTCTAAAATCCGCACAACCTCTGGTCCCAAGCTGTGTGGATTTAAGGGAGTCTACTGTATTCTTATTTTAAAAATATCTCATCAGGAAATTAATAGTTTCTGTGTACTCTTCTTAAAGGATGGCTCCTTTTAGGTGCGTTCGTAATTATATAAAATACATAGCACCAATAGTCGTTGTCTGGTTCGTTTGTCTGTCTGCATATAACAGTGCAAAAACTACCCAACCGAATGGTTTGAAATTTAATATATATAATAATTGCAGAATTTTGTCGGGTCATTTCAAATTTTATGAAAATTGAATCAAAACTTAAAAGATATTAATAAAGGTTTTCTTCATTCTAATAAATCCTATCATATGCGATTAATTCAATGATATCCTATGATAGGTAAATAATTCTAGGTTGCCATGGTGATTACATGTCCTATTTAAGATGGAGTCATATTATTTCCATATGACTGAATTTAATATATATAATTGTAATAAATTTTGTATTCATGAATTTTGGCATAAGAGTGCATCAGCTATTGCACCAAGATCTGAATATTTATAAAACTAGTTATAGTATGAACGCACCTCATTTGCCATGTTAGAAGTAGAATTTCCAACTTGCTTTTTTTGTTGTTGTTTTCCTTAGTTGTCAAAGTATTTTTGGAACAGATGCTGTATATTCCCGCGGCCGCCATCTTGGATTTTTTCTTGGTATGAAAACCAAAGCCACCAAGTAGCGATTTATATGCATGTTAGGCTTAATGTTAGGAGAAACGGGATTGCCAGAACACATCACTCATCGGGGTTGCCTTATCGATAAACGCCAACAAGAAATCCAAGATGGCGGTCGTGGGAATATTCAACATCTAAGCCGTATTTAAAAAATATATGCTTAATTTAATCTGGAGTGTTAAAATCGTACTCTCAACTCGTATGATTTTAACACAGAAAATATTAAATTGAGCACGTATTTTAGAAATGTTTTGACAACTAAAAAAAGAGAATTCCTTTAAGATGACTACACAGAAAAAAAAGTCAAATATTAATCTCCTGAAGGGATATTTTATAAATAAGAATGCATTCCATTCCCAAAGGCTTACCATTAGTTGGGGGAATTTGAGGTATGACTGACCAATCCCCTTAAGCACTGATGACATGGTGCACTGCCCACACAATAAAAAACTAAAAAAGTTCATGATTTGTTGTGAATATCGTGCTAGTAATATGTCCAATCATCAGGGCCATGAAAATTAAATTTTCTTTAGCACTGAAAAGAACACTCATCCTTTCATCTGTCCATTTTATGTGATTTCTGGCCCACTGAAGATGAACATCTTTACAAGGTTTTGTAAACTTCGGCAATAATCAATAAATGTACTTGCCTACAGCTGTCGATGGACCGTAGATTTTGATACTGGACTTTACTTCTTTAGAAACTGATCATACAGACAGGTTCTGGGTTGAAACTAATCCCAAATTCTCTCAGTCTTCAGGGATGCCGCGGACGCGCTATAGCGCGTAAATTACGCGAAAAATCGGAGACGGGACGCAAAAAAATAGCTCTTACGCGTCCCGTGGGCGCGTAATTTCGTCAAAAAATCGCGAAAAAAAGCCGATTTTCGTCAAAGAATCGCGAAAAAAGTGAAAATCTCATCAAAATATCGCGCAAAAACAGCGATTTTCGTAAAAGGGCCTCGAAAAAAAGCGTATTTCGTCAAAGGATCGCGAAAAAAAACGAATTTCGTCAAACAATCGCGGAAATAAACGCAAATTTCATCAAAATATCGCGGAAATAAGCGCAAATTTCATCAAAATATTGCAAAAAAAACAAGATTTTCGTAAAAGGGCCGCGTCAAATTAGCGTATTTCGTTAAAAAATCACGAAAAAATATCGAATTTCGTCAAAATATAGCGTAAAAAAGCCGATTTCCGTCAAAGGATCGCGAAAAAAGCACTAATTTCATCAAAATATCGCGGAAAAAACGCTATTTTCGTAAAAGGGCTGAGACAAAATAGTGTATTTCGTCAAAAGATCGCGAAAATATAGCGAATTTCGTCAAAAAAGTGCGGAATGAAGCCGAATTTTGTCAAAGTATCGCGGAAAAAACACGATTTTCGTGACAGGCTCGCGAAAAAATAGCGAATTTCAACAAAAGGATCGCGGGAAAACGCGAATATCGTCAAAGTAACGCGGAAAAAATGCAAATTTAGTCAAAGCAGCAAAAAAGATGTGCAAACTAAACTTATAGGCAGAAAATTCATAAAATGGGATTTAATTTATTATTTATGAGATTCTTAAAAATACAGCACGATTTCAGTGTACTTTGATAATGTATTCAGTAGGTGGACCAGTGAAAAATCCCCCCCCCCTCATTCTTACTGCATTGAAATGTCTCCCGCCTTCAGAACATTTAAGATTTGATGCTTATTAGTGATTTAGATGTAAATTTCCCTTCCAAGGAAAATGTCTGATTCCAACACAGATCTATGCTGACAAATAATTCAGTGGGAAGTATAATGAAAACACCCATTCATTCAACAAAAAGTACACCTTTACTGAACATAAGTATTCTTTTTTTCAGCAAAAATATCTTTTTCAATAAACCCACCTTGTCCCTTTTTAAAAGAAATGCGAACATTAGTGATACTTGTTAGTGGAGCTTGGTATCTTCTACTCTCAAATAAACATTATTTTACAATTAAAATTGTATCTTGCATTTTTACTTTTAAAAAAGTAAAGAAAATTTCTCTTAATATTTTTTAAAAATATCTTATTTGAGTTCAAATAATACTCGTTTTAATTCATTATTTAATTATTGTTAAAACAATAATTAATGCATTTCATTTATCTTTTCCAAATAAACAAGTTTCATTCATTCCTTTAAAGTATAAATTATTATTGATGGGGACCCGTTTTTGTAAAAAAGGGACCCAGATTTTTGGAAATCCCGGGTCCCGGGGACCCAGGTTTTTTTAAGTACAGCGGCATCACTGAGTCTTGCTGTTTAGTTGTTTGCTTTGGTTGTCCAGAATGGGATTTTGTTTCAAAATTATCATCTTTTGACAGAATTTGGTAAATACCAACCCTGCTGCAGCTGCATCCAATTTTTCTTACAATGTCCCCAACTTGCCATCCACTAGCCTTTAAATGATAGATTTGCAAAATTTCCTTTTTGGAAAAATGCATGTTTCAGCCATTTAAATGGGAAAAAGCATGCGCGCAATGCATGTAAGAATAATTCTTTCGTAAAAATTGTATTATCTTTTAAAATAAATTTTTAAAAAAAACTATATATCTATCTGTATACCTTTTTTAACAACTTTAATTGATAAAATAAATCGTTCCTAACATGTGTTTTCAATTTTATAATTAAAAGTTAATTAGTTAAAGAGTGACTGCAATTCTTACAGAGGTCACTTTTCCATGTACTTTGTTGGTTCAAAGGGTATCTAACCCCTTAAGATGTTCATACATTCAGTTTCATATTCAGTTAATCTTTACAATCAGTCTGAAACAGAACCATGGATTCACTTTTATCTCGGGAAGCTATTGCATCTCAAGTACATGACCTTGGAATATGTAAATTTTGAATATCAGTCCTTAAATTGGCTTTTAACATCAGTTGTCTAATATATTTTTTGGGAAAGCCTTTTATTGTTTTAATTTTTTTATAATGAATCTGTGGCTGATAAAAGTTGTTTGAGTATTTTATTTCATCAATATGCATAATTTATTTCGTTTTTCTTACTCGTTTAGTTAGCTATTAAATAAAAAAATGGTTTTCTATAAACTATTGGGACGCACTGTAATATTTCATAATCTTGCAAAGCTTATTTTTCAAAATTTAGATATTATTGTTAGAAATTACAATAAGATATAACATAACAGATTTTTACTTATATTTTCTTTAAATTCTAAAGTTATTAAATATGCATTTCAGTATCCAACAATTGAAGACATATACTGTGCAATGGTGAATACTGAAAGAGGAGTCAAAGAAAAACTTAGATTTTACGATACTGCTGGTACAGTAAGTAAATTGTTTCTTTTATATTCTCAAACATTTTTTAAACAATAAGATTAGTTTAATTCTATCTAATAATGGTATTAAAAATGTTATTAAAACCATTCATCTGTCAATTGTTAAATATATTTATCTGTCATATAATTATCATGCTTGATATTATTTTAAATAATTTATTTCGATAAAAGAACATTTGAACTGACTAAAAAAACCCATAAATTCTGTGGCACTTAAGATTTCGTTTGACCTTTCAGCAATTTTACAAATATACTAACTGAAAACCCATCCTTTGGATAGAAAGAATAATGATTTAAAAAAATCCTAATTATAGAAAGATGCAATGTCTCCATAAATGAATATGGCATACATAAAATCAGATATTGGCAATTTCATCCATAAAAATTCGACATATTACAATGATTGTTTAATGGCAATTCACCTTTTTTTTCAGCCCAGACTAAGATTAAAGTTCCACATCACAGAAGTCATTTTTTATAATTTCCATGAATAAACCAAGCTTTGAAACTATTAAAAGGGCTAAATGACAAAAATCTATCATTGAAACTGAGTCATTTTTAAAAGAAAACATGCATTTTCATACATGAATTTTAAGTATTTTAGTTATGACTTCATGGAGACGAGCCATTTTCTTTTAAACATCAAAAATCTATCATTGAAACTGTCATTTTTAAAAGAAAATATGAATTTTATGTATTTTACTTATGACTAGGGCTGGGCGATATCGTGATAAATCAGCAGCTTTATATCACGATATTCCGATATATCGATATTGCGACATATGAACAAAAAAATATATGTACATTTATAATATATGTATAACTTCAATATACATTATAAATTTTATTAAGGATTAAAAAATATATATATATATATATATATATCATTCTCAAATAGATTAATAAAAAACTATGTATAAATAAGCAAATCTAAATAAATAAATGCTAAAAGAAACTAGTAGGATGTGTTAATGGCAAAAATTTCTTCTATTTCTACGTGTTATTACTTCAAAATTCGCTATCACAGAGGCAAAATTAAATAACAATCTATGCCCATCATGAATATTCTAAAGATATAGGTGCACTAAATTGTATGCAGTTAAAAGGAAATATAAGCATCGCATCTTTCAAACAAATAATTGAATTTTAGCACCAACCTTATTAGATGTCTGTATCCAAAATTCCTAATCTAAAAATCATAAAAGCAATACCTGTTGGACAGTATACACCCAAGCCTAAGAAGGATCTACTTATGTGAAACCGTAACAGAATAAGGTGTTTGATTAAAATTCGTGCATTAGTTTTTGAGATACAAATATCGCTAAAATTGTGGAAAATGCAGCATAGCAGCGCCACCTATTGGATGATTAACACTAACACTTAATCAGTTATGTCAACGTCTGTCTGAATTTGAAATGTTATGAAAATACGTGCGATAATTCTTGAGAAAAAGCTATAGCGGAAATTTTGAAAAATACAGCATAACAGCGCCACTTATGGGCTATAAACACCAAACACTAATCAGTAAAATTTATGTCTACGTCTAAGTCTAACTGAATCTGAAGTTTGATAAATATCAGCGCATTAGTTCTTCAGACAGAGCTATTGCGAAAATCGTGAAAACTCAGCATAGTAGCTCCGCCTGTTGGGCCATTTACACCAAGAACTAATCAGCACCAATTTACAAGGTATAACTGAATTTGAAATCTGACAAAAATCCGTGCATTAGTTTTTGAGATAAAGTTATTGCGGATATTGTAAAAAATGCACCTACCTGTCAAGTAATTTACACTAATTTATAACGAGATATAAAATAATCTAAAATTTTGTTAAATTCCGTGCATTAGTTCTTGAGATAGAGCGCCTACAAAATTTGTGTTACAAAGAGACAGACAAAGCTTTTTAAAAATAGTCAACTCGTATTCAAGACTTTCTAAACATATAAATTGGTCGAAACCCGGATGACAAAATTTTCATGAATCCAATACTTTCTTCTTGTAAAGATAGTAGAAAGTAAAAGAACTAAAAAAAAAAAAAAAAAAAAAAAATCGTTAACAGAGAGAGAAAAATAATAGTTTGGTTAAAGTCAATTTTTGAATTGTTTATATTTTATAATTGTTAAATAATATTTATATTGCTGTTGTGCTGTTATGCTTAAAATTGTCTTACTATGCATCGGTGTCTCTGACAAAAGCTCTTAGTTTATTTTATTTCATTTTTATATTCTCCATTTTTTTTTTTAAGAAAAATAAAACTGCGTGATCTGTGAATCATAATCAAATGTGCTTCAAAATTTACCTTCCCCTTAATTTCGTTTTTCCATCGTCCATGTATGCTGTGTACATGAACCGCAATAATTAACTTTTTGGACCCCGGCGTCTCTTACACAAATTTTATTCGGTCGGCACCACTTTTATAAAAGAAGTTTCCTTCAAGTACACAATTTCAAAAATGCTAAGATTAAGTAAGGAAATTTTATTATCCTTTATTACAGGTGCCAAAAACAAATTTTGAAAGGAAAGATGGTGTCGCCACAGCGGTGACAACGGAGTGCAAAGGGTTAAATAACTGTATGCAATAGCGGATAAGGATTTTAATGAGTTACTGTCACTTTCAACTAATTTCTTGCTATTACATTTAAAAAATCCGTGAATGTGCTAGAAATTTTTGCGTGAAATATTTTTTTGAGAACAGCCCTAAGAGTTTAAACTTAAAAATTCTGAATTAAAAAATATTTTTTTTTCTTAACCTTTAAGACTATCTCTTATGCTTGTTCCATCGGGGAACTTGGATGAGGATCTCCTGCATTTCGACCAATGTCCGCTAAATGAAGAAAAAAAAACTAACCTCCCCCCCCCACACACACACACCGAACAGTTTACGTCTTTCCTCTTTTGATTGTCAGTACACAAACTTTAACTGCTTAATTTTTCTACCCTGTTTGTTATTTTGAATTCTAGTGACATTAAATAAATATTGACATCTAAATATTCTCCCCCACTCCCCACAAACAAACAATGACAGGGTCAGTAAATACCAAATACTCACATATGTCAATTTTTAAAAGAAACTACCAGGAGAAAAAAAAAAACGAGCTTCAGAGAAGTAAAAATATCTGCATAAAAAAAGAACCTGTAATAAACATTAATATATATTGCTATGGAAGTATTATTTCATTTGTCCAATTAAATCCACTGTTGCAAATAAAATGTAATATTTCATTTATTTATCTCCCTGATTCACATGTTGTTTATTAACAACGAACAAATATTCATTCAAAACCGCTGAACCAGATTGAAGATAAAACAAAACAAACAATATCATTTGCTGTCGGCAACTACATGAGAAAAACCAGCTTTATCATATTTATCGCCCGTCATCAGAACCTGCACACCGAAATTATCACTTTTTCCCCTTTTGAAAACCGTTTACGCTGAGAGAAATCACAGCGTAATACCATGGTAATACCATGATAGTATCATGCTTATCGAAAACTGAGGGTTCGGTTAATATCACGGTTGAAGCTGGGAGAATCTTGAGGAGTGATCATGGTTTAGGGTGAGACGTATCATGATGATCGAAACCGATTATTCGGTATTTAATGTCATCATGGTTTAGGCAGGGATAAAATACTCCATTAGTATCATGGTCATCGTAATAACCTGCGGTTTAGAATGGTAGAATTTTGAGTACTCGAAGTTGAAAAAGCGCCGACTGCAGTTTAATGAAAAAGTATGATAATCGTGGTTTGCATCACGATTATGATAATCCGTGGTTTGAATCACAATTATGATAATCGTGGTTTGCATCACAATTATGATAATCGTGGTTTGCATCATGATTATGATAATCGCGGTTTACACCACGATTATGATAATCGTGGTTTACATCACGATTACGATAATCACGGTTTACATCACGATTACGAGAATCGTGATGTACCGTTGTATAGGATTTTTTGATATCGTCATCGCGATTTATAATTTATATCGATTTTATCGGTTTTATTGATGTATCGCTCAGCCCTACTTATGACTGCATGGAAATGAATCGTTTTCTTTTAATCATCAAAATTCTTACTATAATGTGAAAATTAAAAGGATCTTTTTCAACCACCCTTTCTTAATGTTTTAGCAAATAAATTTCCTGCATTTTATAAAAATCTAAATTTAGAAACTTCAGTTTTTTTAACATCTCTTAATTCAGGTTAAAATGCTTTGTGCTTATTCAGTTTATACCCCAGTAAATTTTCATCATCAGATGAAAATCCTTTCAAATATTAACTTCCTGTGCTGTTCTAGTCTGATAAGTCAAAGGGCTTCCATTGTAAAAGTGATGTTATGTTTAGCATAATCAGGTCAATTGCTGATAAAAAAAAGCCTGTAGTGAAAGAAAATATGACTTTGTTTCTGAAAATTATCTATTTTATTAATGTTGTACTTTATTAAGGCTCTTTTCAAATCCAACTTTCAGACGCATTTACAGATACATTCTGACTGCTTAGGGGAGAGGGGGCACATGTGAACAATTTTTACATTTTTGACTAATTCTCAAAATTGTTATGACCTATTGAACCAAAAATTGATTTATATGAATATTTAGAAATTGTTTGTTCTTTTGGTGAAACTTTTGGATGCATTTATCAAGAATTTCTAACTGATATCATCATTCTAAAAATTGTCTAAATTTGTTCACATGTGCCCCGGTGGAGGGGTAGTTGTGAACATGCTTGCTTAAGATATATTTTCTATTTATAATATAATAAAACACTATTTGATTTTTAGGCATATAGTAATGATAGTAGTTTGATTGTAATGGCATAGATCTTCATGTATTTATGTGCAATAATGAACTTGTGAATGTGCCAGAAAATTTTATGTTGTTGAGGAGGGTAATCAAAATATTTGAGTCAGGAATATTAATAGTGTTGACTCTAAGCCGCTTTAGCAGGGCGCAGTGCCCAGCGGCCCTTTTTATTTCTTTTTTGCACCCGGCGGCCCTTTTAAACCCTTCCGATGCGCCCGGCATCCCTTTTTAGCACTTCCTATGATCCCCGTGGTAACTCAATTGATCCCGGGAAAATATCGCAAATTCTCGGGACTGTAAACAAACCACTTCAAAATATTTTTTGTGAACAAGGTACAAGTGCGCCCTTTTTTAGAATAGTGTTTGTTCCCTTTTTGAAAAATGTACCCTTTTTTTTAGAATAGTGTTCCCTTTTTGAAAAATTTCTGCCCGGCGGCCCTTTTTTTCTAGATTCAACACTAATTAATATCTTCTATAGTTATTTGGCTGACTTATTTGACAGGTATATATATAAATGAGAAGCATTATAAAAATAATTGACCAGCTGATAAATCATTTGATAAATGTTTAGTGATGCAGAGTTTTACAAAATGTTAATTTTTACTTGTGCTTACATAGTTACAAGAGAAATAATATTATATTATCCTTTTCTAGGTACCTGGTCAGTCTACAGATTTTCTCAAAACGTACATGCAATATGCTGAGGTAATAATATACATATAAAGTTATTTTCAAGTTATTTGTATTTAGATAAAATAACCATTATAGTCTTTCTCGCTTTTATTTTTATTCAAGAATAATTTTAATATTAATTGCCACTTTGCAATCTTCAAATCATGGAAAAAAGAAATATATGTTTATTTAATGTTAATTGAATGAAAATGTTTTAAAAAATAAACTTAATATCTGAACAATGAATTAAAATTCCAATTAAAATGTGTTTTATATTGGGTCATCTGGAAAGTTTTGCGGTTTTTCAAAGTGAAGCTTGGTTTCATCAATTTATTTTGCTACTACTGATAACGCATGACCTTGAATTACCCAGATATGTACATTCAGTCTTTTCTGCTTGTGCTGCAGAGTTCTGGCTTGAATTTGCACATAATTTTTGTTTCAGTTCAGTGATAAAAATGGCAAGCCAAAAAGTTCATTTTCATCTTATTATGCTCTTTTATTTCAAAAAAGTTAAAAATTCTGCTTGTAAAATTAGTGCTGTATATGAACAGTGTGCTGTTTCAGGTGACATAGTTCGAAGGTGGTTTGAGAAGTTTAAGGGCAGAAATTTCAGCTTCGAAGATGACACTCGCTCTGGACGACAATCATCTGTAAAGGAGCACCCTTAAAAGAAGCTATTGCTGAAAATCCATGTTACACAGTTCAAGAACTATCACATAGATTAAATATTCCAAAAAGTACAGTGCATGATCATTTGAAGAAGATTGGGTATGTAAGCCGCTATGATGTGTGGGTACCCCATACTTTAACACCACAGAATATGCTTGCTCGAGTTTTGGTATGTGATTCTGTGCTGAAATGAAATGAAGAAGCTGCTTTATTAAAACGGCTCATTACTGGAGAGGAGGAATCGATACTATACAATAATGTTACATGGAAAAGATTTTGGGGTAAGTCAAATGAACCTCTCCAAGTAACATCGAGAGGAGGGCTGCATCCCAAAAAAAGTAATGCTTTGTGTATGGTGGGACTTCAAAGGAGTTATTTATTGTGAATTGTTGCCTCCAAATTAGACAATAAATTTGGAAAAACAGGTTCCCAAATGGCAATTTTGAAAGTAAAAATCGAAGAAAAGTGACCAGAACTGACCAATCGACAAGGTTTTGTGTTCCAACATGACAATGCTTGGAACGCAACACCTTGCCTCCCACATTGCGATGAAAGTCAGGCAACACTTTATTGAGTATGTCTGGGATGTTTTGTGGCAACCACCATATTCACCAGACCTGGAAACCTCAGATTTTTACCTTGTTTGGTCGCTTCAAAATTCTCTGAATGGCCAGGATTTCAATTCTTTGAAGTCTGTCAAAAATCACCTTGATCATTTCTTTAAGATTAAATCTAATGACTTTTTAAAAAAAGGGGATTTTCCAACTGCCAGAATGATGACAAAAAGTCATAGAAAAAAATGGTGCTTATGTGATTCAATAAAAGTTTCTTATGTTTTTGTACTTCTTTATTGAAATTTTCTTATGTTTTTGTACTTCTTTATTGAAATTTATCATAAAAAAACTGCAGAACTTTCCGGATGATCCAATATTTCAGGTATATCACGTTTTATTAAAGAAACTGTTCAAAACATAAATATTAAATAGATATTTTTTCAATTTCTGCTTTTAACAAAATTATATTACTTTGATAATAAATTTAAAAGAAATATAGAAATAAATGCGTTGTTTAGATAAATTTCAGGGCTGAATTTTAATTACAGTATTTTTAATATTTTGTACTAAGGAGTGCATATATAAATAATGCATGAGATTTTTATCTATTAACCAAGTTATTTTATTCATTTAAATTAGAAGTTTTAAATACTAGGAAATACTAGCACTGACTTGATTTGTATTTTGGACCTTATTAAAATGTTCTGATATATTAATACATAGTAATTGTTCTCCATAGTTTAAAATGTAGTTTATGACCTCCTAATTATTCACAGGTTTAAACGAGACCAGAATATCATTTATCCAGCATAGATTATCAAACACTTTCCAACACATTCCGAATACTGTAACAAAACTTCACAGTTTATTAAGGTGAAAGGTGATGTCTAAATAAATGATTTGGAAAATGCATAATGCATTTGAAAATTCAATTTTTGCTATTACCATCAATAGTTTTTAAAAAAAAAAATCCTTTTTTTTTTTTTTTTTTTTTTTTTGCAGCCCTGTATATGATCTATGGATGTGTATGTATATTATATAGTAAGCTAAAAATTAGTTCACTTAAATGAATAACACAGTTGAAAATTTTCTTTCAGTGATTTCCGTGAATAAACAGAAATGTACTTGAGAACATTTCTGCAGCCCTTTATATATGCTCTATAGAATTTATACACACCAAGTAATATTTTAAAAAAATAATTCCAATTTAAAAAATGTGCCACAACTGAAAATGCATTTCTAGCAATTATTGTTCATATGCTTCAATACTTCAATTATTGTTCAATTTCTTTAGTAGTCAAATTCTTTTGTGTGTTCTCTGTAATTGATTGATAAATTCTATGCACACCTTATTCTACAGTAAGTATCGTGTAGTACACCTCAGTGATTTATATAAATTTTAGTGTGGTTAAAATAGTGTAATGCCATTAAAATACGCTTTTTTCCCCCATAGACCATATTGTAACAGAAATGTTTTTAGTGTCCCTGTAAATGAACTCTAAACGCTACATACTTCATTTTCAATACTGAACATGCCATAGCGATACAAAATAACATATATGAATTTCATGGCAATCTGCTTGTATTTATGCTAGTTAGAGCTAAAGATGAAAATAAGGAGTTTTGCTTAGTGGCCACTGGCCGGTAGGCAGATTTTTTTTAGTAGCCAGTTACTGGCTACTAGGAATAATTTCTTTAGTAGCCAGTAAGTACATTTATGTCACTGAATATTTAATTTAAAAATATGAGTTTAGAGTAAATAAGTAACTTATGTACTAAATAAAAATATTTTAATTCATATTGTTTTAATAAACAGGGGTGATTCTAAGTAAAAAAAAAAAAAAAAAATCTGAAATTAAAAGCAAATTTTCTGAAAGGTTTACAACAGGGGTGGGGGGGAAATCTACTCCCGGCACGAACTACGTTTTGTTTCACACCACTTTGACGAAATTTGTGGATTTTTTCGCGATATTTTGACGAAATTTGCCAGTTTTTTTCACGATCTTTTGATGAAATTTGCCAGTTTTTTTCACGATCTTTTGTCGAAATTTGCCTTTTTTTCATGATCTTTTGACAAAATTTACCGTTTTTTCGAGACCTTTTGGCAATATTTGGCGTTTTTTCGCGAACTTTTGGCGAAATTTGCCGTTTTTTTCGCGATCTTATGACGAAATTTCTCTTTTTTCGCGATCCATTGACGATATCTGCGTTTTTTCCGCGATTGTTTGACGAAATTTGGGCTTCTTAGCGATCCTATGACTAAATTCGGGCTTTTCCGCGATCCTTTGACGAAATGTGCGGTTTTTTCGCGATCTTTTGACAAAGTCTCATTTTTTTCGGTGATTCTTTGACGAAATTCGCGCTTTTTTCGCAATTTATTGACGAAATTTCGGGTTTTTTTAGTGTTCCTTTGATGAAATGTGCGGTTTTTTTCGCGATCTTTTGACAAAAGTCGGTTTTTTTTCGAAATTTTTTGACGAAATATACGTTGTTTTTTTTTGCGATCTGTTGACGATGTTTGGGTTTTTTCGCGATCCTTCGACAAAATACGTTTTTTTCGCAATCTTTTGACGAAATGTGCGTTTTTTCGTGATCTTTCGAAGAAATTCGCGGAGTTTTTTTCCGCGATTATATGACAAAATCCCTTTTGGAAAATTATGCAATTGGCCGGTACTTTCCATATATTTAGTCGCCAGTTTTTCACGTTTAGTCGCCGAGTGGCGACTGGCGAGTGCTTATTTTCATCTTTAGTTAGAGCATGGGCAGACAGACAAACCAAATTCATAAACACTTTCAAATTTGTTGGAAGGTGTTAAAAATGATGTCCTAATTAATCAGTTTATTGAATACATAAATTATATAATGATTAATCATTATAAAATTATATATTTGGTTGAAAATTAAAAAAATATATATTTTGTATATTTTTTAGTTTCTTTTCTTTGTTATATTAGGGAGTTGTTTTGGTTTATGCAATAAATAGTAGAGAATCATTTTCTTTACTGGACCAAGTGAAAAAAGAATATGACAAAGTCAAAGAGAAAAAAGAAGTAAGTTTCCTCTTTAAGTTAATTTAATACTAGATAATTTGTAACTCAAATATTTATATCAAAAGTCATTATTATACTTTTCATTCATCACCTACAAAGAATTTCCTATAAAATGTAGTTTAATTTTGCTATAATTTAAATGCCAATCCCACTCCTTTAAACCCGGGGGGGGGGGGGGGATGTTAAAATGATGATACTGAATAGACTAAATTTTAATGCACTTTTTTACACATCTCACAAATTATCTGTAAATTGAGTAGGGGGGAGGGGGTGATTTAAAAAAAATAAATGTAAAAATACAATTTTCAAATTCCTGTATAAATATCTAATGTTTATCTTGTGATGAAGCACAATTGAAATGATTTTAATGTTTGCTGAAATATTTCTTAAAAATAGATTAATTTTAATTTAGAAAATTTTATAAAATACATTAAATCAAAAAAATATCTACAGACTGCTCATTCAAAGTAAATTCAATTATATAAAATATTATATAAAACTTTTGTGTAAACTTTTTAGAAGTTTAAAAAAATTTAACTAAATTACATTATATGCATGAAAATTAATTGCCAACTATTATCTACTAGAAATTTGGGTGCTAGGGTTAGTTCCAACTTTATATACCCCCCCCCCCCCCCTTCCTTGTTTTTCTAATTTTAATCAGCATCCTTTTAAATTGGAAATTTTCATTTTCTTTTGTGCCAAGACTGCAATGTTTTAGTAGATCTGGCGATTTATTCATTCAATTTATAGGTTCCTATAATTGTCCTGGGAAATAAAATGGATTTGCAAAATGAAAGGCAAGTTGATACAGTGTTATCTCAAGCATGGGCTCAAAAAGAAAAAGGTCAGTTTGAATATTTTGACAAATTTGTGATTAAAAAGTGCATGTACTTTTAAATTTTTGAATGTATCAAAAGCAAAATATTATTATAATTAATGAGTAAAATATTGTTGGTATTAACACAATTTTTCTTTGAAATGATAACTATATTGAAATATCCTAATAATTTAGGCATCAGATTGAAATTTTTCTTTAATATTTCAAAATGGTATTGATAAATATGAATATTTATTTTTTAACTAGCTGACCCACCCCGCATTGCACAGGATAATATTGTCACATTGCTCATGATAATAACATTTATCACATTGCTCATGATAATAACATTAAATGAACCTCAAATTTGTATGATTTTCTATCTTTAATTCCATTTTGCCTGAATTTATATTTTTAAAGGGAAAAATCATGAAAAAATATTGATGTTTAGTGGTAAAAGTGCTTGTAAGAAGACATTTTCTTGTTTTTTTTCATGTTTGGTCATTTCATAATAATAATAATAAAATAGTTCTTGTTGTCAGAACTCTTTGAAATTTTTATCAGTCATAAGTACAACGTTTTTGCAGCCTATGTAAAAATTTCGTGAAAAAAAGATTGAAAATTTTGTTTGTTACAACTTTTTTTTTTTTTTACAAAAAATATAAAAAATTCACAATCTATAATTTTCCGAATGCATAAAGATTTAGATATGTTATATAAAATTTGTGTCTGCTGACTATGTGCAAAATCGGCAAAAAAAAACAAACAAACTTATATTTAGCGGTGAAAGGGGTCGAAATAACTGCATCGGGTGGTTCAACGTTAAAAAAATGTATTTCTTATTATCCAAAGCCTGTGTATAATTTTAATGCTAAGATGAAAATTATAAACAGGCTTTTGATATTGAGTTATAAAAAAAATATTTTTTTTTCCTGTTATTTTTATTTTTCATTTTCTTCCCTTCTGGTTTATGGAGTATATGGCAAAATTTTTAATTGGAACTTGTTATTTCCCTTCTGTATGTTATAAATCAAATTTCTGAGTTATAAATATTTTTCCGACGATTGTGTGTAATTTTTGTGCTAAAGTATTGATATTCAATTGTAAAAATTGCTGTTTTATGCATGACTATTTATTTTTCCACATCGAAATCCTGAATTAAATTTTTTTTATTTTTAAACTAATTTTTCCGCCCGTAAATCTGATTTCACCTGAACCAAATCATACCTGATCATTACCTAAAAGATTAGTATATAGTAATAAAAATTAAGTCAAAATGTATGTAATGTTAATCCTATGGCAAAATGCATGGAAAAAACGAAAAGTGACTTCAGGGAATGAATTTTTTCAAAAGGTTAATTTTCATATTTTTAAAAAATGTTTTGCAGTTTTTCAAAGAGAATTGAAAGTATATGCTATTTGGTATTTTCTTTTCTGCATAATTTGATAGTGTATGCATAATTTTGAAATATGCCAGAAAAGAAAGGGAGGGTTTTTTTAAATGCTTAAAAAAGTTGTCATTATCGTCCAAACTCTTTGAAATTTTTAGGAGTTAAAAACATAATATTTTCGTAGTCTGGGTGAAAAATTTGTGAAAAGATATTAATATTTATTGGTAAAAGGGCTCGTAAGAAGTCTTTTTTTTTCCGCTATGAAAACTCAGGTTTTTTTTACCGATTTCATCAAAAATTTCTCATTTTATTTTGTAAAAAATATTTCTACCCATCAAAACATTTTGAAATTTTTGTAGTTGATGTAAATATGGTCTATTGAGATGCTCTAAAAAGGTTTTGTTAAAATGTGGATGTTTAGTTACTTTTAGCATAGAAAAAATAGTCTTTGTGAGGCATGAAATAATCTGCATGCACCGGTTTATTTGAAAGGATTCAAATTCATGTTTTTAAAAACCTACTGCACCATCGATTAAAAGAAGGTCTCAGCTTTAAGAGAATATTTTTGGTTTGTCAGTAACTCTAAAATTGCACCCTAAAAGGGGAAAAACAAACCTTTTTTAAAAATTTGTTTTGAAAGGGGGAAACTGCAATATATTTTTTAATTGATTGCGACACTTGAGATATAAGTGTATGATCTTTCAAAATATGTCTTCCAGTTCCAATTTTAACTGTACTGAGTGGTTTGGTCGATATAGGTTAAAACAAAACTATAAAAAAACACAAATAAAATCTTCTTTGCTTGTTTCCAATGTGTAAATGGGGTTTCTGGGCATGCACCAGAGCTTTCGAGGACTGAGGAGGAAAATAATGACTTTTTGATGGGAATGAGTTGCGATTTTTAATTAATAACTCAGCTAATTATTAGAAATTTAAAATTCTGAGTCTCAGGTACACAAAGAGTATCCTTCGACTACCCTCACACAAATTTTCAGCCTCATGCGTGCCATAGATTTTCCTAGCCACACACAGAGCAAAATTTTCTTTTGTTAGTACAGATATTCATCTCTCAGAATTTGTTTGCATATCATTTGGGTAAAATATATCTTTAAAACAAAAAATTAAAAGTATTTATTAATCGTTAGAGCATAAATAATATTTGTTGATAAGGCCTTTTTATTTTAAATTATTAAATTTTTCAGTGACTATATGTGGTATACAAAAATTAAAAATATTTAATTATCTTTGGAGCATAAATAAAACCTGCTAAGTAAGTTTTTTTTTATTATTGTTTATTTTACTGTTCTTAAATTTTTCAGTGAAATTATATGAGGTATCTGCTTTGGATAGAAGGACCTTAACTGATCCATTTGTATATTTAGCATCAAAAATGAATCCTCCTCCAAGTAAGTTTTTCTCTCTCTTATTTCTTTTTATTATGTTATCTTATTTTATTATCTTTATTGCTGCAAATTATTACTGCTGCAAATTGCCTCTTATTTCTTTTCTTTTGCCAAATAACATCATTATACAATTTTATCATTGTTCTTTATAGGCATTGGATCAGGTTTTCTTATGCTCCGAGACAGATTTTATGATTTTAATCTATAAATTTCCCTTTTGCTTCGTTAGATATTTGTTGCTGTTGTTAGAAAATAAATATTTTTGATACTGCATGACTAAGTTGTATAATGTATTGTTAATAATAAACTAAAAATAACTTTGTAAAAAATAGTCTTTAAAGTCTACTAGCAAAATCCATATCTTTGCATGCTTGGATGTTGAAGTATGCCTAGTGGTATTTTTTTGTCTATTAACATTAGGGGGAAATTACAATGTTGTGGATAGCTTCAAATATTACTACTTAAGTCACATTTTAAGGAAATTTTATTCTTCTGCTGCATTAGGGGAATGTGAGACCTCGAATTAATGAGAAAATGTTCATTCCAACCCATTTGCAGCTATCTCTTCCAAAATACAGATACACTACTTAAGAATTCTATTTATCAGCTGTCGCACAATGAAAGAACTTTTTAAACCTGTACTGTAGCTTCAGAGTCTATTTTCTTCAAACAAATAAATGCTTCTTTTTATAGTCTTGGTATATCTTGATTCCCCATAAAAATCATAAGGGCTGTTAAGTAATAAGTTAGAAAACATTGGTTTAATACATTTAACTATCATTTTTGTCTGGTGAAAGGCTAAATATGATTAATCCGAAAAAGGCTAAATATCCTTTATTAGGTAGTTGGCAATCATATTTTTTTATTACTATCAATTTAATACATTTTGGGATTTTTGTGGGGTACAGATATTTTATCTCATTGTCCAGAGAACTTGTATCTAACACTGGCATCAGAATCATTGATTTTTCTTATATTTTAAATATTCTAAAAAAACAAAAAACAGATATGTGCATCTGCATTATGGAAGTTAACTCTGCTAATTTTTAAATTTTTAGGCTGACTGTTTGAGAGAAATCATAGTGAAAATATAACACTCATTTAAGAAAAAAAAAAAAAAAAACACCTTTAGAGCATCATATCTTTATAGAAACTGTCAAATTTAAAATATCTAGCCCTGATAGCTTCAGAGTAATCAAAATTATGGACAGTTTACCAATCATTTCATCCTCTTAAATCTCGAATATTTTAAGAAATGTTTTTAACAAACATAATCTTAAAAGTAACCACCATATCAAATTTCATGTTTTTATCCTCAACAGTTATTAAGAAATTGGAATTTTAGAACAATTTTTACTCTCTTGAAGGCAATTTATAAAGAGATAAAATAAAGCCTATTTTTAAGCAGATACTGTCAACATTATTATCCTAAGTGATCTGAAATCAGTTCACTAGTTCCAAAATAATAGGGACTTTAGAAAGCGTTCTGCTCCTTTCAACCTTTTTGAATTTTAGAAACTGTCTTGAGTAAGTGGGTATGTCTTAAAAGTAATTACCATGTCGAATTTCATGTTTCTAACTCTAATAATTCCAAAGAAATCATAATTTTGAACGTTTTTTCAAAAATATCGTAATTTAGAAAGTTTGCACAACATTATTTATTGGCTTCACACTTATAAATTTCAGTTGTTTTTTTAACCACTCACCATGTCAAATTTCATGTTTCTTGCTTCAACATATTGAAAGAAATTGTAATTTTAGAATATTTGTCTCTCCTACACCTATTAGAAGGCAGTTACACAAAGACAAAAATCTGTCCAGTTTTAAGTAGAAAATTTCACCAGTATTATTAAAGAATTTTTATAATCAGTTTAGTTTTTCAAAAGTAATAGTCTTTTTAGAATATTTTCCACTCATTAAAGTCTTAAAGTTTTTTAGAAATTATTCTGTGTAAGCGTTCATGTTTTAAAAGTAACAGCCATGTGAAATTTAAAATTTCTAGCTCTAGCAATCATAATTTATTTGATTTTTAGAAAGTTTCCTTTTCATATTTTAACCTTCTAAATTTAGATTTTACTAGAAACTGTCCTTAGCAAGCATTTACATCTAAAAGAATTTAAAGTTCCTAGCCTAAACAGCATCATAGAAATTACAATATTAAAGAGTTTTTTATTTCTGCATCCTTTTAAAATCTAAATTTTCTTCAAAATTTGTTCTGTGTAACGATTTACATCTTAAAAGTTTCTAGCCCTAACAATTCTAAGTGAATCGTAATTTAGAACGTTTTCTACTCATTTTGCCTTTTTAAATGTCAATTTTTTTAGAAACCATTTATAGTAAGCATTTACATATTAAAAGTAACTATTGTGTTACGATTTACTATTTTTTTTTTGCAGTTATAAATAACCGTCATGCCAAATTTCAACTGTCTAGCCCCAATAGTATCACAGAAAACATAATTTAAGAACTTTTTTTGCCTCTGAATACCTGTTGGAAATTGTGGTAACAACTTAAAATATAGCCTCCTATGTTTTAGAAACAATGATCACCATAAGTTTTCCACCATTATTTGTAACACTGATTTGGTAGTTCCAGAGATCACCCCTTACAAAAAAACAAATGTTTCTTCCTTATAATACTCGGGAACTCTGTTCCCTATGAGCTATGCTTGCCATTCTCCATCTAGAGCCCAAAGGCTCTAAAAAAATATGCTAATTTGCTCTGTTTTAAAAAAGATTACCCTATTATGGAAGATTGAACGACCAGTAGCAATTTCACTAAGCAACCCCCTTTTCTCTACAAAACGAAGTTACAAAAACATTAAAAATCTAAGTTTTGTTGATACTTCTGCATGGGATGTTTGAGGAAAATATTTCCCTAAAATAAAAATGTAGTAGTCACTAACCTTAGAAACTCAGGCACGTTAATCAAATCTGCCGATAAGATAGTTTTTTCATACACTTTGTTGAATGCATTTTAATTTCCTGCTCCTATTGTGTATACTAAAATTACACATAAACATTCACTACTTTGGAATAAGCCTGGTTGAAATTATGTTGTTTAGAAAAACAGCTGGCCATTTTCTAATTAGCCTAAAATTGAACTGGCTCATGAGTTTAAAAAAAACAAAACAGGCTGATTGAGAAATAAATGGCCGTTCTTCAATTAGCTTAATGCTGCATAGGCTCTCTGCAATAAGCCTGAAATGTGCCATGCTGATTGAGAAAAAATGGTCATTTTCCAATTAGCCTGAAACAGCATGAATAGTCTCAATGCAAAAAGCCTGAAAAATATCACTGATTGCAAAAGGGCAAATGATCCTCCAATTACTCTGGCTCTTTGCAAACACACTAGACTCTTTGAAATGAACGGGATTTTTCAATTAGCCTACAACATACATGTTCTTAAAGAAGAAAAAGGGTATGAATAAATGAACCCTTGATTATCCAAGTTTGAAAGACTTTGTTCAGCATATATGTATATAATTTTCACCCACTTGGGAATTTACAACTGTTATATATGTATGCACTTTTATCTTTTCTTCATTCAACAATTTGTTAATCAGTTATGGAAAAAAACCCTGTAATAATATCTAGTGCTTAATACTCTCTAAAAGTGTGACATAAACTACAGATTTATGCCTTGAAAGAAAGAATGTGGCTTTTATTGTTCTTCCTTTTATAATAACAGATGTCCTTAAATGCAGAATTATCATTTCATAAATCTAAACTAAAATTTATCCCTTCCCATTTTTATTTTATTTGTTCACCCGCAAGGAAAAGAAAGAAAGAAAAAAAAAAGCTGAATCAAAATTTTATAACAAGATTACAAATGTTACATTTTTAATGTATTACGATAATAGAAAACATGGCATCAATTACTATGCAGAAAGAAGGAGCATCCAAAGTTTGCTTCATTAGATCACTCTACTACAACTAAATAACTGTAATTTACAATAAAGTAGAAGTAATGCATCAGTTGAATAAAAACAAGAATACATTTCACAGCTTTTTTAAAATTTCTCCTTAAAGCACAATTGGTTGAGTTGGCAATAAAAAACTGAGAGTTATTGTTACTCTTAAAAGTAAAATATTGAACTATCAAAAAGTAATTTTTTTCTGACTAGAATCAATAATTTGATTGAAAACAGATTCATTTAAGTATTGTGCGGCAGCGCAATACTTATTTATTTCCAGTGTCACTTCTCAATGTTAATTTAACATGGAAAAAGCCTATGGAGATCATAACTTTTTAATTTTTTTCTTCCCACCTTTTTGTCCCTGATGCCACTCATTTTTTATTCTTTACTAATTCTAATGATATTATAAATTTAAAGTGTAAAAACGTTTGCCTGGCATCAGGGTCAAAACGAATGGTAAAATGCCTTCGCATATGGGTGAATTTATAACCCAGAGAGAAACATGGGCCAATATTTTTTTACATTATTCAAATATTTTACTTAATAATTCCAGTTTTTGCTTTTTTTATTGAAAATCAATGGACATTTTTCATAGAAAATGTAACATTTTTACTTCATTGTTGCAAAAATTTCAAAAGCCGTAATAATAATTTATTTCTTTTTAGTTGAAAGATTTTCACGTGAAATATTAAATTGAGCTAGATTTTTTTTTCAAAAATTGAAAAGGTGAATATGGCGTCATAGTAAAAATAAAAGGGATATTTTCAGAATAAGTTTTTGCTTTGGTCAAATTTGTATTTTAGTAAAAAGTTTCTAATTCTATTTTTACGCGGGTAGCGAACTTAGTGGGGAATTACATAACTTAAATTTTAAAATGTATTTTTTTTCCGAGATGATTTTTCTTATTTATGCCCCAAGTTAAACTTAGGTAATAATTTTCTGATGTGTTTACATCACCCCTTAGGAGAGAATACAGTTTAAAAATTAAAGTAAAACTTTTATTTTTTACTGTATCACAGCTATAATATTGTTAAATATTAGCAGCAAGGATTCAACACAATTTACATTTACATTCATAGCGTTCCTGAGTGGGGAATAGGGTACCTAAATTTAAGTGAAGTTATTTTTTTATGTTTTGATTATAGATTTTTTACGTTCAGATTAGAAGTTTTTGTCCTAACTACCGCAAACTGCATGACTCCAGTGGTGAAACATTTTGAATTACACATTGGTAAACTGCATCCCACATTGTGATGCAATACCACATACATCAAAGCCTGATGATGATACTCTATTAATTTTGAAATGCGTTCGCCTGAGTCCAATAGTTATTAAAAAACTTGACATATTAAACAAAATTTATTTCCTACATTGTTTAAGCCCGAGAAGGCACAGATATTAAGTTATTTCATTCAATTAGTTCTACATTTAATGTTAAATTTTTGTAACAAATTAGTTAAGCCAATTGATGATTAAAAAATAAAAATAAAATTCATACAATATGATACTTAAAACACCCTAAAAAATTAGATTCCGTTCAAATGAAATAGAAATAAATCTTAGACTTTTTTTTTTTTTTTTTAAGTTTTGTATTTTGCATGCATCTTATCATTTTTTGCACAATTGTCATAAACATAATACAAAATCTGCAATACAAATATTTTCAATTAAAAATGGAAGAAGTCTAAGATTTATTTCTATTTAATTTGAATGGAATCTAATTTTTGAGGGTGTTTTAAGTATCATATTGTATGAATTTTATTTGTATTTTTTAATCATCAATTGGCTTAACTAATCTGTTACAAAAATTTAACATTAAATGTAGAACTAATTGAATGAAATATCTTAATATCTGTCCCCTCTCGGGATTAAACAATGTAGGAAATAAATTTTGTTTTTTTAATTTGTTTTTCAAATTATGTTTTTGTTTAATTTATATTAGATTGGAATAGTAAAACAGATTGAAATCTAAAAAAATATTGACAAAAAATCATTAGAGTTATTTTCATCAAAGTGCATTTGTTTCAGATTGTGTTCCTTATGTTGGTAAAGACTGTATACTTTTATGCATAATATATACATTATTGTTAAGTATTTGTATTTTTTATTTGTTCAATTTTTCTTCAAAATTTTCTTTAAATAATTTTGCAGTTTATAATGTCTATAAAACAAAGTTCGAATGAAAACAATAAATCATTATGGATTCAGATTACATAATATCAGTTCATACTATATACTTTGAAAACCGAAATATGCTCATCATGGATGTCAACCTTCTGTTTTTTTCCAAGTCAAATAAACATAATTTGAACCAGAAAAATTATTTAATAAAATGTTTCTTGTTTCTATGTAGTTATTAATTAGTTTCTTTTGTTATATAAAAATTCTGTTTTTTATTTGAGGACGGGAAATGAAAAGTTGGATGCTATGACTCATATTCAAAATATAAGCAACATGTGAATAAAACCAAATCTATTAACAAAATTTAGAATTCATCACGCTCTAAAAGAATTATGTAAATAAACAATAAGTTATTTAGATTATGACTTATATTTTGACAATTTGATATTGAGGGTGTTTAATGAGAACATATGAGTTGTATAAAGGCAGAATGGTGTAAGCTATAATTTTGAAAAATTGGGTCCAATAAACAAAACAGTATGGCCAGTATTGACAAACATTATATAGTGAATATATTGATATACTGACAAACACTATATGGCCAAAAATTACTGGAAACTTTCAATTTTAGAATTTTATTGAATATCTATACTTGACAAATTCTTCTAAAGCTAAAGAAATGTTTGACCTCGCATTTTTCAACGGTTTGATCACAAGAGTAATTGGGATGACGAATACATTTAATAAAAATATTTTTTATTGTCTTGTAAAATAAAGAGCTCAAAATGATCCATAGCTGTAGCACATGATTATGTGAATCATGTGAAACATTTGTGTAAGAGTAACATGGATATTCATGTATATTCATTCTTAAAAAAATTCCAGAAACTTTAGGATGTTTTTTGTTTGCAGCATGCAGGGTTTTTCAACCAATTTCAACATCATTTTCAGAAAACTTGACAAGGTACCAAAGAAACAAAATACTGCAATGAATAAATATATGAAATATGAGCCTTTGTATGAAATTATTTTAAACCAAGCATGTTTGAACAATAACAAAAAGTTTTTTTTGTATAATTTAGTAGTTAATTATATAGGATAACTCATATAAAAAAGCCAGATGAATATTGTAAAAATTCAGAAATATTCGCAACATAGTGATTTGAATTTCAGTAGCTTTCTACAAGTAGCTGGATAAGATATTTTCCATAAATTGTCTTTTTTCATTTTTTATTGATGCTTTAGTCTTCTTGGAAGAATATCATCATAACATGCCCATCCCAACACGAAAAAAAGAATTATCAAAATCGAAGTACCCATTCTAAAGCTACATATTGACATATGTTAAATATTAACTCCGTTGTTGGATGTTAGTTAATAAAAAAAGTGACAATTTGCAGAAAATCCCTTCTCATCCAGCTACATTTAGAAAAGATCTGAAATTCAAATCATTAAATTGCCAATATTTTTCTGAATTTTTAGATATTTGATCAACCTTTTTAGACAAGTTGCATATAGTTGTCAAACATTAAAAATTATTAGTTCATATGCAATTAAAAATTATTTCACGCAAATGCTCATATTTTATCAAATATTTATATTCCAATTGCACCATATTCTTTCTACTGTATTTTGTAAAGTTTCCTGAAAATGGCATTAAATTTGCTTGAAACCCTGCATGTTACAAGTAAAAAACGAGCGAAAATTTCTTGAATTTTTTAAAGAAACCTTTATATCTCCATAAATATATGTAGTATTCATCCACAAATGTTGTACAAGATCCATATAGTTATGTGTTACAGTTACAGCTATATCCATTTCTAGCATTTTAACTTATAGGGTGATCACAAATATTTTTATTCAATTTGTTGTTGGTCCTTTAATTGTTCTTGTGATCCAACCTCCCCATTGAAAAATAGGTCATATATGTTATTTGTGTTCCTGAAGTTCCAGAAGAATTCACTTTGAATCACAGATTTCTCTAGATATTTGACAATTGTGGATATTGTAAATTCAAAATTACTTTTTTGTTTTTATTTTAGACACTTTATTTTTAATTATAAATTATTATTATTATTATTATTTTTTTGTCATCCAGCCTTAGCGTTTGGCACTGGTTATAATTACCCTTAATTCTTTTATTTTTTATATTATATTGTATTTTATAGCTTATTAAATTGTATTATTGCACTTAATTTATATTAAAATATAAATAAATGAAAATTTATATGGACCTGGCGGCCTTTCCCCATTCCCTGAGTGTTTGCTTGACAAAACCATTGCACAAACTTTGCTCGCAAAGTTCACCATCTGCTGAACCCAACACACACAAACAAACTCCATAACATCGAAAAGAAGTTAACTCAGGCAATGCAACCTGCATAGGTATTCAAGTTTTCGTCATTGTCATATAGTATATCAATCTATACATAGGAATATTAGTTATATCAATCTATACATAGGAATATTAGTATAAGTAATAGTAGTTCCATTGGAATTTTTGTGTAAACAGTATCTAAAGATATTTTACCCCATGGGAAATCACTGTAGTGCATCCAGAAAAGAATTGTTTTTGAGCATTTAAGAAACTGCAACTTACACCACTCTGCATTTAAATGGCTCATATATCTGAGAGCAAGTATGATACAGTCTAATTGAATGCTGGGAACTGCAATTCGAACTTTCAATAATAATGCTGATCTATTTTTACAGCAGTAATGCTCATTTTTGTAAAAAGGCATAAGAGAACTTTCAAGGGATATTCAAATGAATATTGCAATCTGCACATCTCTCATCCATTGTTTCATTCTTCAGATATGTCTGAAGCGCCTGTGCAATTGGGTGTTATCATCCACAAATATTGTAGCAATGAAAGGAAAAACAATAGGACGTAAGATTTTGTTATATTTGATAGTAGTTATTCAACAACTAGGGGTAAAAAGATAGGTCTGTGCAAACATCTGTTGTTACTCTTACTTTTACTAATAATTGTCTTCTCTGTAATATTTCTGTGAAGTTTATTACCTAGTACCAAGTCATAATATTTCTCCATATCAAAAGCCAACTGAGAAACACTTTGAATGTTAAACAATATTGAATTCTATAAATCTTGGGCTAAATTTAGATGTTCATTGGCTCTGCTCAAATGGGCATAACAAATGACTGGAAACAGCAAGGTCATGTTGAAAACAGTCCTCCATTTTCAATATTCATGTGTAAATATATATTTCAATTGAAAATAGTGTTTGGAAATATTATTCATGCTTTTTAAAATCTGGCAATAGTCTATAACAGACAGCTATGTCAAAATATGAATTAAATCTCTATTCAGACAAGGAATTTTAAATGAGAAAATCGACCCTTCCACCACAATCTAATCATGTTCTTGCAAAAGATGGTTAAATTTCTCTATAAACTTCTTAATTCTATAAACTTATGTAACTGAACTATCTTTGTTAATTTCAACATTAACATATAAAATAATTCTCCATTTTAAAAATGGCTTGCCTCAGCATGTTTATCATGCTTTTTTCTATAAAACTTCAAGTTCTCATGTTTTTATATGCAGTAGTTTTTGTAGTATAAGCTGAGAAAGTGAAAAGGACAAAGCCTATTCAAAAACAGCAGCAGCAGCAATGTTAGTAACTTTTATTTTCCACATACATATAGTGTAAGCAAAGTATTGTAATCTTTATTATTATTAACTTAATCATACTGATTAGTAAAGATGTCATATAAACTGAATTTTTCCAAGTGAGTGAAAAAACATGCCTGGGCTAAGAGTTGAATCAAAGACCTTTGACTTAAATTGCCAACACTATACCTTTTGAGTAACCTGAACTGACAACCAACTGTGCCGAGAATTAGAATTTATTAGTGCAGTAAAATAGAAAATAATATAAATAAAGTTGATCTCACTTAATAAAGATGAATTGAGACACAGAAGACATTGAATGAAGACAAGTAGTTAGCATAAATGCAACTTTATTTAATATTCTTGAGAAGAGAGAGAGGTGGAAGGCATAAAAAATAAGTTATGGCTGGTTACTATACTTTGCAATACACATTCAACGGGAGAATCTAAATTGGAAGGATTCCATGATAACGACGATGCAGTTTTTATGGCTAGCTGAATTTATTCTTTGTAGAACATCTTGATGAGAGATAGATCCAAACTGAGATGGTTAAAATTAAATAATACTGGCGATTGAAGAAAAACTTTTAAAGGATTGAGACATCACTTTTAAACTTAGAAATTTAAATTTATAACATCATAAAATCATAAGATTTTAAGCAGGTCTTAGACCCGGATTTCAAAGGAGTGATTTACATAATGATAAAAAACTAAAGAAATTTCTTAAAAATTCTGTTGAAAAATCAAATGCAGTAGTATTTATACTACAGCAAAAGGGGTCACAGAAGTGACTCAAAAAAAAAAAAAAACTTTAAATCCATTAGTTATATTAAAATGCTTCGTTAAAATAGAAGAAACAAAATTAAAACATCATGAAAAGTGAAACATTTCATTGGCTTAGTGAAACACACCCTTTTTATTACATGGTCACAAGTCATGTGATGCAGGAGCATGTGCTAAAAATAGACCGCATGACGAAACATAAAAGGGAAATGGCAGGAATAAAAACTGAATCTGTTATCTTACAGTAAAATGAAAAAGAGAGCTGTGAAAAACAGCAAGGAAAATATAAAAGAATGTCTGGTGCTGTAAATCAGCATGCGGATATAAGATATGTAGTAGCAACATCACACCGACAGACACATTTAATTCTGAAAAACTTTGCCATGTAGACATCTCAACAGAATATACTGCAAGTAATGGAACTCGATTAAACAATGAATATATAGATAGTCTTTATTGTTTTTAATTCAATCATACTGATTGGTAAAAGATATCATACAAACTGAATTTTTCAATGCTTCTGTTCTATGAACTGAATTTTTAAACAAATTCAACACTCTTAAAGTTTTGTCAATTTAAGTCAAAGGTCTTTGGTTCAACTCTCGAATTTGATATCTATCCAATATTTGGCCATCCTACCAAATATTTGGTTAGGCTGAATATTTTGATATTTGGCCAAACCAAATAAAACTTTTTTTTAAACCTTCCACAACTTCTACTTATAACTGTCAATTTATAAAGATATTCAAAATAATTAGACACGGAATCATATTTAAATAAAGAGGATGTTTCTACACTATTTATTTGCTGTTTGAAAAGTATTACTTAAGAAAATTAACCATGAATGACTACCTTCATAGGAATTAATGATGTACAAATGCAAGTTCCTGAACATTGTCTGTAAAATAATCTGTTTCTCACTTTTTCACAAAAGAGAGTGTTTATTAACAAATTAGAAAAAACTTCAGAGGTAAAAATATACATTAAAACAGACCAGTTTTGTCCAGAAAACCAGAATACACTCATCTCATCTCACTCCAGGTCAAACTTTGATTTTTGTTTGTTACTTTAAAAGTAATGAAGATATTGTAACTATATTTTCAACTGAGTTACTTTAATTTCTGTAAAATATGGTATGATGCCGAGAAGTGCTGGAAATTACCACCATTCATATCTAAATAACAGTGGGATAGACATTCTTTTATTCAGAATGCACTTTGAAGTACTTATACTGTGTCATTGGCCAAGATTCCATTATTTTAAATATCATCATCACATTGAATACAAACAAAATTAATGATACAATTATTGATAAAATTCTGTTTTGGTTTGTAGTTACCCAGTATTTTTGATTAAATAAATGGATAGAGATGTTGTTTTTCTTCAAAAATGCTCGTCTTGACCACATTATCTCTTTCGAAAGTTTATTGCAAGATTTTAGGAACAACCATACTTGGGTACAACCTCTGAAAATGATCGCTCACTCAAGACACTGATCTTAAGTGCATTTAAAAACTAGTAGAAAAGTTATTCTTATTGAATTGACACCATTTGAACTGTATTATTTGTTTATTGAACTGTATTAGACTTTAGTCACTTCCTGACAAATAAACAGAATATGTATGTAAAAATTTTCTACGATTTTTTTTCACAATTTCTCTGATTTTAAAATATTTGTTTTAGAATATAAGAAAATTGTATTCATTTGCTTTAATTCACAGAAGCTATAAAATTTCAAATTGTATCCTTCTATGTATAAAAAAAAAGTAACGCTTTGGAAATGGAACAATGAAAATCTGCGTAGATACTGCGAAACACATTTGATTGGTCAAGGCTTTCTGACGTTATAAGGGGGTTACCAAGAGGGGGAGGACCCGGCTCTGTCACCAAACGTTGCAAGTTTGACGCCAACTTAGCGCTAATCGCCAAATTTGGTGATCAAAATTAGTCACCTAAAATGATGCCCACTTGACGCTATTTCCAGTATTTCACCAAATTTACATAGACTCTCATTGAAATCCAATAGGGTTTACTTGCTTGCAGAAAATTAGCAAATTGTGATATTTCAATGCAACAAAAAGTAATATTAGCTTATGAATAGAGCTTAATTGAACTATTTACATTATTTTTAAGCACAAACACGAACTATTTAATTTGTAATTATTCAAATAAATTATAAATTTTACCTTTTTTCATGATTTTATATTTAATAATTCTTTTAATTATGAAACTGTAAGCTCTAATGATTATGTGCTTGGTGATAAGGAAATAAAATTGTCAGGAATTGGGGAGGAATGCATTTTTACCAAGTGGAATCTAAAAATTGAATGCATAGAAAATGAGGAATCACGTCTGTGATTGGCTAGAAAATAGGGATTGCTTTGCAATTACGCGGGGGGTTAGTGAGCAGGGGGGCGGAGCCCCCCTAGTTAATTAAAAAAAAGTTTTATAACTCTTCCTAAATAAAATCTCAAAGCAGATTTCTTTTTTTTAATGTTAATTTTACTTGTAAAAAGATCCGTTTATCAAATTGGAGTTATATGTTAAATTTAATGTAAAATTGTTTTAAAATTTAAACTTTGGAATATAAAAGTATCCGGCTAGCCGAATATTTACTATTCTGTATTTGGTTTTCCTGTATGTTGAATATTCTGTATTTGGCTAAAATTACTATTCGGTGCATCCCTAGATACAACTGTCATATTTCATTAGAATGTGATTTAATTAAAAAAACATTTCTCCTTGAAAATCAAAGAAGAAATATGAGCAATTTCTATTAATCTAGTAAAAACATGGGGAAATTTGTTTTTGAAAAACAATGGCTAAATAGCTATATTTAAAACAAATTAAAACTCCCCCAATGAATGATGACAACGAATTAAAATAAATATTGAAATTGAATTTTCATAAGCATATCTAAATTCAGCACAGATTGAATGAAAATTACATTGTAATTTTAGAAAAAAAAATGAGCTTTATAAAGGAAAGTTATGTTTTCCCACAGAATGAGGTAATTTTTAAAAGTGGAAATGTAACTTCCTAAAATTAAGATTCTAAGTTTTTAAATATTTATTTGAATGCATTGTATTTTGTAAAGTGAGTCACTCCATATTTTTTTTTTTTTTTAAAGAGTACAAAGAAAGCATCTACATCTATGGTTTTTAAATGTATTAGCAAATAAGGCATTAAGAGGCTACTTCATTCATGCAGAAACACTTGCTCGCTAATGTTAATCTTATGGAAGAAAATTTTTAAAATATCTCGTTTGCATTTCAATATTTTTAGATAATATTTTTGCATTGATTATCTGAGATTCTACAAAGGCTGTTTTTAATTTTTTTTTTTTTTTTAAATTAGATTACTTTTACTTTTTGAACTGGTTTCAAAAGTGAAAGTAAAGTACCCTCACTTAAAGCAAAAACCGGCCTTTGTAGAGATCAACCACAGCTATTAAAAAAAATTATTGAAATGTAAACTTAAAAAATTTCTTCCATAAGGAATATAACATTAGCGAGCGGGTGTTTTCAAGCAAGTGAAGTAGCCTCAAAGGACAAGGAATTGAGAAATTATTTCTTTCAGATAATGCAATATGCTTAATGAATTTAACATATTTCAGCACTTCCTCCTATAAAAGTTTCATGAGTGTAACAAGAAAGCATGGGTTAACACAACTACCAATTAAAAAGTACATTTATCAATTTTTTTTACAGGGTCTCAAAAAAAAGTTCCCCTATTATCAGATTTATTTCCCTTATTGACAATACACATACGGATGGAATTTATTCATGTATGCTGTTTCCTCGTATGACACACTTTTCCAGCTTGCTAATATCTCATTTGGGAGGAAAAAAAAAAAAAGTATTGGTTGACAGTTTTATAAATCCGAACTCAAAACTTAGTCCAACAACTTCATATAGTGGCCGATGGATATCACAAAATTTTCTCATTTTGTGAAAAATGTTAAATTCTAAGACACATATCTACATCTGACGGGATAGCTAAATTGCATTAAGCTGGCAACCTGGTCAGGTTATGTTAATCTATCATTTTCTGATCATTTTAATTTGTGTTAAATATCAAAATCTCATACCGTGTGCATTTTTTATAAAATATTGGAAAAGACTAATCAGCACGTGAAAAAATATGGTATATAAAATAGACGAATCACTCTCGTTGGCAAGGCAGGGTTCCTATGGGTCAGGGAATTCAAAAATTTAGACAAAAAGTCAGGGAATTTTTGATGTACTACTTCCATCAGAATTTCTATTATTGTCGTTCTAAAATTTTTATATAAAATTTATGCAAACTATATAACAATATGAAAAACAATTAAAAAATCAGAAATTCATACAGCACATACTTTTTTTCTAGCATTTATCTAGATTAAAGTCCATTGTGAAGGGTTTTACAACAATAAGCTGAATTTTTACTGAAAAAGGTCAGGGAAATTTTTGAATAAAGTCAGGGAAAACCTGGAAAAGTCTGGGAATTTTTTTTACAGAATTGTGTAGGAACCCTGCAAGGTGAAAATGAAAATATTTTCATATATAGACTAATTTCCGAATATTTTTACAAAGTTCCCTGACTTTTCCAGATTCTGTAGACACCCTGTTTTAAAATGATAGTAAAAAAGTGTACAATTTTTTATATGCGCTGTCCTTATAATATCTGTATTTTAATTGCAGGTAAATCATCTTTCCCCCAACTTGGCAAGAAAGGAAAACCAGGCAGCATCACCATGGAACTATAATTTGTGTGTGATAAAGATTCAAAAGAATGCAATGTATAAATAATATACAATTTATTTTTGTATATAAAAGAAAACAATTACTGTCAGCTTTCAGCTGTGCCATTTTTTTGCTCTGAAAGAGCACTGTCCAAGTCTTCAATTTCAGATGGTGAAGCATCATCGTTAGTTCCTTCTGCTTGATCAGTATCCGACACAGAAGCTTCATCTGTCACTTCATCTTTGACATCATTATCTGACACAGAGACTTCATCTGCCACAGCATCAATATCTTTGACTTTGAATTTTTTTTTGTCACGCATTTCTGTAATTTCAAAAGCAAGATGTGAAAAAAATTATTTAAATTTTTATTTCAGAAATATGGAATCACTAGTATGTCACAATTTATGTTTTAGCAGAAATTATTATGCATATAGTTTTTAATTAATCTGTGTAAATAAATTTTTGATATTTACACTGTATCGTGTTAATTTCAATCAGATCACTTACACCTATGTTGTTCTACAGGCCTGACCAAAATTATAAATACACTAAACATTGTAAAGAAACAAATTTTTATACAGATCTAAGAATTAATAAACACCATATAATATGTATTTGTAATCTAAAGCTTATTTTTATAAGTTATACTCGATTACAGAAGATTGAATATTATAACAGCTCGTAGTAATCTTCTTTAAACTGGTTTGCCATACCCTTTGAATCTGAGATTCTTTGGTTTCCCCTCATCTACCACAACAGCTGATGGCTGTTTTCATGATTGATTAAGTAAGATCTATCACACATTTCAGCTTGTGTCAAAATGCCACAGCCTCTGGGAATTTTGTAACAAAATCTTTGAGAAAAGTTTTCTTTTAGGCACTGTAAGAAAATTTTTTTAAGTATGATGTAATTTTCACCATTAAATGCTTTTGCATGTAATAATTAAAAATATATTAAAACGTGAATATTAAAAAAGATAGAAAACTTTTATATGAAATAATTTTTGAAAATGTTATTTGTGCTTTCTTTTAAATCTGGAAGCAATAGGTTAAAAAATTACTTTTCTAAAATATGAAATAAATCTATTCAGGTAATGAAATTTTGATGGAAAAAAAACTTAAAAAATTAGACGAATTAAGAACAAAAATTGTTATTTAAAAATTCACATCACAATCTAATCTAATACGTACCTGCAAAAAACAGTTAAATTATGAAATTTTTGATCCTATAAAACTTTTTTATCTGAATTATTTTAATTGACTTAAAGATTAAATAGTGCTTAAAACAATTCTCAGATTTAAAAACCATGCTTCAGTGTGTAATCATGAATTTTAATATTTTTATATGCAATAGTTTTTAACGTAAGCTGAGAAAGAACCCTGGTCAAATAACTGCAATTACAACAGTAGCAGCAGCAGCATTACCTACTTTTTTTATTAGAGATATATGAAGAAAAATCATTAAAAATTTTCAGCGGTCATAATTTTAATAAACTGCTCATAAGTTCATATCGACACAGTTTTAATAAAAAAAGAAACCATCTTTATTTTGAAGACACTCATCCATGCAATTTGGCATGCTTGGAACGACTTTGATACTTAATAAGATCTGTAATACATGAATATTGCTTGCCATTTACATAAAAAAATTCACAATTGCACTGTGCTCATTTTTTATAGCTTTTGAGGGGTTGGAAAATGGATTTTTCATCTCTTAAAAGCAACTATATGCTGAATTAAGTTCATCATCTTAGAAAAATGAACTAAATTAATCCAATCTGAGGTCACTGGGCATCCTGAATCATCTTTCTTTCTCTATTTTGACAGTTCCATTTAACATTTCTATTCCTCCAAAAATCAGGCCAGTGTTACCATATATAACTTTAAGCACATCAAGATTGAACTTTTCACCTGCCTGAGGTTATAAGTTAATTATGTATGATGTGTAGAGGAGTAGAAACAAATGCACGCACACACACACACATTGCATAAAGTCACCAAAATAAGAGGATGAGTTGGGTTTGGGTTGCTGTTTCAGCTTAAAGTACGGCAAGGCTAATCTAGTTATTGTTAATAAGAAAATAAAAGTGTACCCCTTGTATTTTATAAACACAAATTTTAGTTTTGGCATATAGTCACTTTTAGTAAGGGAAAAGATAATTTTTCAACAAGATAATGCATCGTATTGTATCTCAAAAGCCATGAAGAAGTGGTTCGGTCATAACAATACCACACTATTTGATTAGGCACCTTGATTGTACGATATAAACATTATATATAAAAAAAATGAATGGAGCGTGATTATGTACTATTTTTATATAAATGGCAAGAAATATTTATGCATTACAGATCTTGAAGAAGCTATTTCAAATTCATGGGAAGCATAAATTATAACATTTTCTTTTTTCTCAAAATATCAGTTTAAACTTAGATGCAAAAGCACAATTGAAGACTTTTTTTTTTTTTTGCATATAATTTTACTACAAACATGAGTGAAAGACATTATGCAAACCCTTTACATTTATAAAGATAAAATGGAATTCCAAAATTTTCAAGAAACCATCAGGAACACAATTATTATATAGTCCGGGTGCTACGGTAGAGAAAACAGCAAATCGTGATAAGAATATACCGCTTGGTGAGTATCTACTTTATGTTAATACAATGCATTTCAGAGGGGGAGGCATCGCGAAAAGTCGTGGATATTCAAGATGGCGGCTGTTATTCAAAATGGCATTATTTTCTGAATTTTCTTACTATACATCATATGAATGTGTGTTTCAGGTCGATTTCGAGTTTTAACATCAAAAATATCTGTTTAACACTTTCTAACATAGTTGAATGGGTTTATGATATCAGTTTGTCTGTCTGTCTGCTTGTCATTCCATGCTTAAACTCGCTTAAATATCACTACTCGCTTAAATTCATTCAGATTGTCATGTAATTTATATGTTATTGAAATTTACAATAACATGTTCGGAAAAAAAATGAAGTGTATAGCTTTTACAGTCCGCTTACAGGACCCTCAAAAGAATTCCATTACATTATTGTCTATTGGTCCGGGTGCTACGGTTGAGAAAACAGCAAATTGTGATAAGAATACACCAATTGGTGAGTATCTACTTTATATTAATACAATGCATTTCAGAGGGGGAGACATCGCATAAAGCCGTGGGAATTCAAGATGGTGGCTGTTATTCAAAATGGCGTCATTTTCTGAATTTTCTTACTATCATCCATCATATGAATGTGTGTTTCAGGTCGATTTCGATGGTTTTAACATCAAAAATATCTTTTTAACACTTTCTCGTCATAGTTGAATGGGTTTATGAATTCAGTTTGTCTGTTGGTTTGCCTGTCTGTCGGCTTGCCCTCCCATGCCCTAACTCGCTTAAATTCACTCGGATTGCCATGTAATTTAGGTATGTTATTGAAGTTTACAATAACATGTTCCGAATAAAAATTAAGTGTATAGGTTTTATAGTCCGTTTACAGAGCCCTCAAAAGAATTCCATTACGTTATTGTCTATTAATGCGTGTGCTGCTGTTGAGAAAACTGCAAATCGTGAGAAGAACATATCGATTAGTGAGTATCTACTTTATATCAATACAATCCATATGAGAGGGAGAGGCATCATGTAAAATCGTAGGAATTCAAGATGCAACTGTTATTCAAAATGGCGTCATTTTCTCAATTTTCTTACTATCTATCATATATTATGAATGTGTGTTTCAGGTCGATTTCGATGTTTTTAACATCAAAAATTTCGTTTTTAATACTTTCCACCATAGTTGAATGAGTTTATGAATTAAGTTTGTCTGTTTGTCTGTCTGTCTGCTTGCCATTCCATGCTCTAACTCGCTTAAATGTCACTACTCGCTTAAACTCCCTCAGATTGTCATGTAATTTATATATGTTATTGGAGCTTACAATAAAATGTTCCAAATAAAAATTCAAGCGTGTAGGTTTTATAGTCCGTTTACAGGACCCTCAAAAGAATTCCATTACGTTATTGTCTATGGAAGGGGAAATCGTTTGGAATGTGTTTACTCATGTTATACTCTCTAAAATACATTCAAATTGGCACACATCAGTGAAGTGCACTACACGATACTATACTTACAATAGAATAAGGTGTGCATGGTATTTATCGTTTATTTCCAGTGACACACCAAAAAAAGAATATGTGTGTGTGTAACTCGTGTATAAATTCTATAAAAATCATCAGTTAAATCAACTATTATTAGTGGAGCTGCTAGGTATGAAAAAACTGCATTTTGTGATAAAGATATCCTGAATAATCAGTATCTACTTCATATTAATACAAAGCATATAAGAAGTTGAGGCATCTTGCAAATTCATAGGAATTCAAGATGGCGGCTGTTATTCAAAATTGTTTGCATTTTTATACCTATACATCATATAAAAGTGTCTATAATGTAAATTTCGATATTTTTAAACTGCAAAAATTCCCTTTTTAATATCAGAAATACGCTTAAAATGAAAATAGAACAATTATTAAAGTGTTTTTGTATTTTATAGTGAGGAAAATGAAAGGAATAAACAAATAAAAAATTGCATTTTTATTAATACCTTAATTATACAAGATATTAAAAATATTGCATGTTACATTTAAAGTTAGAGAATATAAAAACTTCACTTTGTATCATTATATTTCTCACATTTGTTTTTGAAGTTGCACAATAATGTGCAAGAAAGTCTAACCTTTCTACAGCCACACTTATTTTTACAGATTTTGAACATACATTTTACATCAAATATACTTTTATACGATGAATAGTATGAAAATTACAAGAATTCCAGAAAATGACGCAATTTTGAATAACAGCCGCAATCTTGAATTCCTACGACTTGACGCGATTCCTTCCCATCTTATATGGATTGTATTAATATAAAGTAGATACTCACCAATCAGTATATTCTTCTCACGCTATGTAGTTTCCTACACTATTAGACAATAACGTAATGGAAATCTTTTGAGGGTCCTGTAAACGGACTGTAAAAGCTATACACTTCAATTTTCATTCAGAACATGTTATTGTAAACTTCAATAACATACATAAACTACATGAGAATCTGAGTAAATTTAAGCGAGTTAGAGCATGGAATGGCAAGCAGACAGACAAACTGAATTCATAAACTCGTTCATTTATGGTGGAAAGTATTAAAAACGAAATTTTTGATGTCGAAAACATCGATATCGACCTGAAGCACACATTTATATGATGGATAGTAAGAAAAATCAGAAAATGACGCCATTTTGAATTCCCAGGACTTTACGCGATGTCTCCTCTTCTCATATGGATGGTATTAATATAAAGTAGATACTCACCAATCGGTATATTCTTCTCACGATATGCAGTTTTCTCAACCGTAACACTCGCATTAATACAATAACGTAATGAAATTCTTTTGAGGGCCCTGTAAATGGACTATAAAACCTATACACTTCCTTTTTATTCAGAACATGTTATTGTAAACTTCAATAACATACATAAATTACATGACAATCTGAGTAAATTTAAGCGAGTTAGAGCATGGAATGGCAAAGAGGCAAACAGACAAACTGAATTCATAAACTCATTCAACTATGACGAAAAATATTAAAAACGAAATTTTTGATGTTAAAAACATCGAAGTCGACCTGAAACACACATTTATATGATGGATACTAAGAAAAATCAGAAAATGACGCCATTTTGAATAACAGCCGCCATCTTGAATTCCCAGGACTTTACGCGATGCCTCCCTCTCTGAAATGCATTGTATTAATATAGAGTAGATACTGACCAATCGGTATATTCTTATCACGATTTGCTGTTTTCTCAACCGTAGAACCCGGAGTAACAGACAATAGCGTAATGGAATTCTTTTGAGGGTCCTGTAAACGGACTATAAAAGCTATACACTTCAATTTTTATTTGGAACTTGTTATTGTAAACTTTAATAACATATATACATTACATGACAATCTGGGTGAATTTAAGCGAGTTAGAACGTGGAACGACAAACAGACAGACAGACAAACAGACAAATTGATATCATAAATCCATTCAACTATGACAGAAAGTGTTAAAAACGAAATTTTTGGGCTTAAAACGATCGAAATCGACCTGAAACACACATTCAAATGATGGATAGTAAGAAAATTCAGAAAATGACGCCATTTTGAATAACAGCCACCATCTTGAATTCCCACGATTTTACGCGATGCCTCCCCCTCTGAAATGCGTTGTATTAATATAAAGTAGATACTCACCAATCGGTATATTCTTATCACGATTTGCTTTTTCTCAACCGTAGCACCCGGACTAATAGACAATAACGTAATGGAATTCTTTTGAGGGTCCTGTAAACGGACTGTAAAAGCTATACACTTCAAATTTTTTTCCGAACATGTTATTGTAAACTTCAATAACATATAAATTACATGGCAATCTACGTGAATTTAAGCGAGTTTAAGCATGGAACGGCAAGCAGACAGACAGACAAACTGAATTCATAAACTCCTTCAACTATGACAGAAAGTGTTAAAAAGATATTTTTGACGTTAAAACCATCGAAATTGACCTGAAACACACATTCATATGATGTATAGTAAGAAAATTCAGAAAATGGCGCCATTTTGAATGATGGCAACTATGACAGAAAGTGTTAATGGGGGTATGCCATAGTAGCCATCTTGAATACCCACAACTTTTCGCGATGCCTCCCCCTCTGAAATACATTGTATTAACATAAAGTAGATACTCACCAAGCGGTATATTCTTATCACGATTTGCAGTTTTCACCTTATTTTGGTCGTGTAGCACTCTGACTATATAGCAAAGTTGCTTAGGATGTTTTTTATTCATTCATGAGTTAGTAGATGTATAAAATTACATTCTGAATTATATCCATAGCTTACATTAGCAGATTCACAATTGCTGTTTTTCTCCACAAATCAAATTTATAAAATAGTTGTTAGTTTATTACATAGTGTTTTATTGATTGAAAAAATAATTGTAAGGAAATGACAATAAATGATAGACTGTGAGGAAAGAAAACCTGCACCTCACTTAAACCTAGAAAGTATTTATGTCATAAATAAAAAAATCAATCAATGGTAACACAAAATCAACAATCAATCAAATCTTGTTATTGTAAATGGTTTATACTTTTATGTTTCAAAAGATACATAGGGCTCCAATAATTAGTCAATATAAAATACTTTATAAAGAGTTTTAATTCAAAATGAAATAAATTCACAATACTCAGAATCCTTTTACTAATCATCAGCTAACAACACAGATTTGTAAGGGAACAGGGTGGTTCCTCCTTATTAGTAATCAGTCCTTTTTTTTCTGGTATAAGTATCTGATTACAGGCACTTTTTACCATACATTAGCTCTTTATAAGCTAAATAATCAATATAAGTTGAACTCATCTATTACGAGCATCCTCATGGCAGAAATGCAGCGACAAGGTCGCAGAAAGGGAAGGGCCCCTTGAAGAAATTTTTCATCCTGGAACCACTAGCCGTAGCTGACAGAAATATTTTTTTAAAATTATTATTTTCATTAACAGTAAAAAGTATTACAGTTAATAAAATTCCATTAGAAGTTCCTACAAGACTAAATTTTTAATGCAACTAAATAACTCTATTTAATTATGTAATTATGTTTTGAAAACATAATAACAGGTTTCTGAAAAATTGGCTTTCAATTAACTAGGTGAAAACAAATGTTTAGTAATTTTATTTGTACCAAGAATAAGAATGACCTTATACTCAACATCTACCAAGGAGAAAAATTAAATATGTAAATGAACATATTAATTTAGATTTTAATTATTTGAAATAATTAAGCATACGTGTGCAGTGCCTCTCCCCTCCCCAATGAATAAATTGATCTAATTATAGTTTTCAAATCTGTGGTGCATTGCTAGAAATTGCAGCAAATTAACCTCATACTCAATCAACAAATCTTAAGAAAAGAAATGGGAAATTATTTTTATTATAGATTACTGCAAATATGCTAAATAATTCCTCTAATGCTAATTCACTCAATTTAGGGGGGGGGGGGGGGGGTTCTACATGCAGTTTAAAAACAGATAAGGCCATATCAAAAACATATAATAACTGGTTAATAAAATATTAGTTCTTCGGTATAAAGTTTTTAAAAAAAAGTATAAAGTTAAAGTTTAGTTTACTATTAAAAAATATGTTACAGAAAATTTTTGCTGCTAATAAGGCTTGTCGCAGAAAGCTTAAAAAAATTCTGCCACAGGGACGAGCATGATTAAAACGAGCTATTTACACTATAAGAATGGTCCATTATTTAAACTATATTAAGATTTTCATATTTTTTACAAGCTACAAAAGCAGGATTATGGCTAATATGAGCAAAACATCTGTTCATTTCAATGTGATTTTCGGAGAAAAGTAGTGTAGAATTACAAAATAAACACCTTTCTTATTGGACACTGCTTTATCTCAGTAATGATATTGCTACATTACAACTGTCTGTCAAAATATAGTACAGTAGAAACTCGATTATCCAAAGTAATTGGGACCGACCCTCTTTCGGAAAATCGAAATTTTCGGATAATCGAGAATGCTTCAATTTTAAGATTAAGAAGAAATATATGCAATATTTCATATTATGGTAACAAGTGCTTAATAAAAATAAAGCAATAGCAAAATAGAAACAAAAATAAATTACCTGAATTTTAATTTTGAAATTAAGTACCTTTTACAAGTATAACAAGGGTCTGAAAAAATGTTTTGTTTGTCGCAGTTTCGATTGCCTTTGCTTTGAAATGCTATCACAGAGTTCTTTAATATTATTAGTTCACCAGTCTTTCTGCTGCTCCAGTCATGTCAAATCTTTTGCAAAACATTCAAAAGCTTCAGAATTGCTAATTTGTTCATTTCCTTCGTTCCACTCCGCAGCTTACGGGAGCTCGTTAAGTTCAAAGGAACTCTAAGAAAGGGGGTCGAAAATATTTAAATGTACTCGTAGTTCGGAAAGGACCGCTTGCACACAAGGAATATGGTGGTTAAAAAAAAAAGCTTTCAAAATGGATTTTACGCACAAGGAATGTGTTAGTAAAAAAAAAAACTTTAAAAATGAACTTTGGTTAATCGAGAGTTTAGGTTAAAAGAGGTTCTACTGTAATTTATCAGTTTTACAAGACAGAATATCAACCTTCAAGGAGAACCCCTCCCTGAAGAAAATGGAAAGGAATGTCGCAACTTCTTAAAAGAATTAAAGAACAAAGGGAGAAATAAGGACGTTTTAAATACCCACTTTGCAAGATTTACAAGTGAGCCATGAAAAACAGGAGCATGGAAAAAAACCTTTATTTGCTTAAATTAGAACTCTGGCCCATATTAACCCGCCTTTTCATGTCTTTAATTGCACTGTTAAATTGAAAAGGAAAAGGATATGTGAAATCACTAATTCAAAAACTGCATTGACTATTGCAATGTTAGGAAAGTATTTTGGGGGAAAAAGCAAAGTGATCAATTGCATTATTGTACTTCGTTCATGTTCTTTGAAATAAGTATCAGTGTCTACAGAATTTTTTTTTTTTTTAAGTTCCCTGATTTTTCCATGATTTCCCTGACTATCTTTATCACACTTCCCTGATTTCCATTATTAACAATACATATACAGTATTTTTTAGTGTATTCTGATTCATCTTATAACACACTTAACCAGCTTGCTAATATCTCATTTGGGCAAAAAAACAAGAGAAAACAAAATTTGCCTAATATTCATTAAATATTGATTGCAGTTTTATAATTCCTAACTCAAAATTTAGTCCAACAACTTCATATAGTGGCCAATGGATATAGGGTGACTAGAAAATTTCCTCACTCTCTGAAAAATATTCAATTCTAAGACTTATCTACATCTGACGGGACAGCTAATTGGATTAAACTGGCCACCTGGTCAGGTTATGCTAATGTATCATTTAAAATTTTTTTTAATGGATAAATTGCCTTCATTATAAGCACTATCTACAGAAAATGAGGACATTTGATCACCTTAATCTGCGTTAAATACCTAAAACTCATACCACGTGCATCTTTTTAAAAATATTGGGAAAGATAACACGTGAAAAAATATGGTATATAAAATAGGCAAATCAGTATTGTTGCCAAGGTAAAAATGCAAATATTTTGAAATACAGACAAATTTCCCTGATTTTCGAGTATTTTTACAAAGTTCCCTGACTTTTCCAGATTGATAAACCTCCCTGATTTTTCCATGATTCCCTGATTCTGTAGACCCCTGAATTAATAATTAAAACAACTAATATTAGTAATTAGTTTAATTATGTGTATGATTTTAAGATATTTATTATCTTCACGGGCATTGTAAGCAGTATTGCCAGGTGTCCCGCAGAAATCAGGGCTCCAAATGCTCTGGACACCACTAATTTCTTACAGTTTATTCCATCATCTTTAATCACAGACAATTCTGACATTAGATAAGGCGAAGAAAATTACTTTAAAATACTGGTGTCCAGAGCATTTGGAGCTCTGACCTGACTGCCCAGTGTTGCGGAGGAAATTGTTTTCTGGCAGTGAGGAAACGATGTGCATTTTTTCCATTTACTTTTTTTACCCGTCTCGCCCCGTGTTGTATTTCCCCAGGCAGGCTGGAGACTTTTTTTTCTTTTTTTTATCCAGCCCCTTGTCGCGTTTTTGAAGGGATGTATTTGTAAAATGACTTGCTAATCAATGTTTTTTTTTTTTTTTTAAGTCCTTAATAAAGGAATTTGGGAGGGACATTATGCTCTACGGACTTGGTTTCCTTGTCTGAGCAGTCCTTCTTAGGCTATCAAATCAAATTTATGTGGGGCACCTGGCAATACTAATTGTGAGTAATGATTAATAAGAGGACTATTACCTTGTTTCTCGGACCTTGCTTCTCATATTAACAGGGTTCTACTGTACTTTATTTTATTTTTTTGTTTTGTTCTTTGTTATAATGTAAAGGTGGAAGGGGAACATTTTTGTATATAGAAGAAACTTTTACACAATGAAAAATTATAAAATGCAGTATACATAAATCAGACAATTATGTAATTCTCTCAAAGTTAAAAATTTAAGAAAGATTTATTAATATGCACAAAAATTTCTTTTGATGATGCATTATGAAAAATTTTGTACAACTGAAAACTTTGCTACTGTGCTGTTTACAAGGACAAACGATATTCTGGATAGAATCACTTGTTGAGTTAAATACTCTCTGCTAAAAATAACATGATGATGAGAGGCTGATAATTAATTGTTCTTGAAACTATAATTCTTTTCTTTACTGTTTATATGGAGGAGAAAAAAAATCTACTTCTATATAAAGTATAATATTACCAGAGTTTCCCCTAGGTTTAGAAAAGGGTAGTTTTTTTAGTATCATAACCACACAATATCACATATCACATTAGGATTATAATTTCAGGAGAAATTAATAAAAATTAATTTAACATTAGAAGCTCTAAATTTTGAATGTTTATAATTCAAAAACTTATCCTCCAAATGACTTGAAATTTTGTATCTAGGCACAGTTTGAACCAAAGATTTAAAATATATTGCCAAAATTGGGTGTTGCTATTTAAAAAAACAAAGTTTAGCCTGGTTTTGATTTGTAGATGGCCCCCTAAGCAAATTTTAAAAACGTCATTTAAAAGTAGACTTTATTTCCAATCGTTTGGTACCAGGAACTTTCTTTTACTAAAATTTATTGCAGATTTAGTAGGGGTATTTACTTTTCTTTTTTTTTTTTTTTTTTCACGACTGTAGTTACGGCTCAGATTTCAAATTTTTTGTTGTTTTATATTATTGAACAGGAAAAGTCATGTATTTAATTGATTTTCCAAGTTTGCTGGCGATTTTATTCACTCATTAAAGCACACCAAATTCAATCTTTTAGCCCAATATAGCAAATTGTATCCTCTTTTCAATAAAATTTATTTGTAATTATCACAGCAATTTTTTTTTTTTTTTTTTTTTTTTTTTTTAAACATCGCGCTTCTGCTAAAAATGAAGCTTTAATTTTTTTTATCAATCTATAAACCATCCAATGTTATATTTTATATCTCTGTATGGAGGAAACCTTTGGAAATCAATAAAAAAATTATATATAAATAAAAAAATATTAATTATTTTAATTTTATACAAATTTTTAAAAACTTTAAGACAATATAAATATCTGATGACCAAAATGAGATTCTAGAGGTATTTTTTACAATAACCTTTTGTCACCAAAAAGCTTGTTTTTATGACAATGGTGTTCCTTCATAAGTGGGTTAGGTTTATTTTATTTATTTATTGTGAAGACATTTCTAGATTTCTACTTTTAGAAAGTTATTTTATCAGTTTTGCATAGCCAGACAAAAGGAAAACTGAGCCAGCCTAATTAGACTAGTGCCAGACCTGAGCTGAATTTTTCTCGACAGATTCGGGTCCCAGTTCAATGCCAGTAACATATAAAATAAAAGAAATAACTTAATTCATGAAATCAATGTCAATTTTAATGCAATTTATGATGCCATAATATACCACATTATACCAAAAACCTACTTTTTAAATGGAAATTTTCTGTCTCAATATACTTACCATACTCTGTAACATCATAGCCTACAATCCTTAAATAATGTGCTCTTCCAACTTTAGGCACATAACATCTGATTGTCTGATTTCCTTTCCAACCACATAATTCTATCCCAAATTCATCTTCCTCCCTGTTAATAACATAAAATCATTTTAAAAATGTTTTAATATATCTTTAGAAATTAATAATTTAAAAAACTTAATAAATATGGTACCCTTTGTTTCCAATGTAGCATAATACAAGGCACCCAGATTCTGGAAATAAAAATCACATTAATTTTGCAATATTTTCACCTTTTCAATTAATTAAATGGAAAATTTAAGAGAATAAAAAAATATATATAACTTTCTATTTTTATATCCTTCTATATATAAAAAAAAGTTTTGATTTGGAAATGGACCAATGAACATCTGCGTAGATATTCCGGGTAGATCGGCATCCAATTTGAATGCTTAAGCATGGCCTTTCATCGTTAATATTAAAAAAACTGTTGCATACAAAAACATGAAAATTGGTGGTATTATAGAGAAATGTTTGATAAACACGCTGATGCAGACAGTTTTCAAATCGAAGAATTATTTTAAGAGATATTTAATGCTAAAGTTGGACAAAATCGTTCCACTAAAAAAGTTTTATTGGAGCAAAAACTATACATGAGAATTTAATCATTTTTAGATCATTTTATACGTTATAAGTTCCCGGTGTGCAGATTGTATTTATTTTTCTTATTTGACTCATTTTTTGAGGTTTTATTTCAATTTTAAATTCAAATTTTCAGCATTTCAAGAGATATTTTTTACAAATTTTAGAAAATGTTATTAATTTAAACTGTTGCCAATTGTATAAACAGCGCAAACAATAATGTTTACTTGAAATTAAAAATTTATGTACACGTGACTATTACAAACAGAAAAAAAGCTTTAAAATTAGAATTAAATGATTACATGTTAAAAGCAGGAAAATTACGTCATAAGAACCATAGGCACAAATGTCATATACATATTGGCGCAATTTTTTTCCGACGCCAATTTGGCGAAAACATCAATAGCATAAACAACATTCGGGTTACCATATCAAGCAAAATAACGACACTTTAGCACCAGTTAAGTACCTGTTGCGTATATGAAGTTGGCGTCAGAAAAAAATTGCGCCAATGACATCTGTGTCGAACCATATTTACACAAAATCTTAAAATAAGAGAAACAAAATCTTAAAATTTAAAAAAAATCATTATTATGCGTTAAAACTTGTAATTTGAGGAAATTACGTCATATTTAAAATGGCAAAAAATATAGCAAAACAATTTAAATTGAAAAATATATTTGCGCGAGATATTTTGAGATAATCTTTTCAACTATTATCGTGAATTCGAAGACAGCGCAAATAATATTTCCTTCTAACAACAAAAGTATTTTCACGTGAATATTAATAAGAGAAATAAAACTTTGGTGTAAATTATGTCAGATTTGAAACGATACATTTAAAATGAATTATTTAAAAGAACTATCGTATAGTGCTGTTAAAAAATACCGGGAAACAATGACACTGTTTACTTAATTAATTTTACATTAGCTTATTTTCAAATGTTTAACTAATTTTTTAAATTAAATACGAAAACAGCCATTGTATCTCTTAACAGCAGCAGATTTGGCCTTACAAATCCCCAATCCAAGGAAAACGAATGAAACCCATTTACAGAGAGATCGCTACTGTTTTTAATTTTAATTCAATATTTTAAAAGCCGGTCAAATTAGCATGCTTTTAGGATTTTGGTGTGCCTGAACGGGGGTTGGCGAGCGTAGCTCGTAGGGGGCAGAGCCCCCTAGTAAAGTATAAATAAGTAATACATTTGCTTTATATATATATCAATTATGCATGTGTGAGAGTTAACATTAGCTAATTTGGGAGTAATCTGACATCTTTCGGATAGTCATGTGAAAACGATCAGATAAGTTAAAGATGGGGTAACAGGAAAAAACTTCCTCTTCAATCTTTCAGTGGGCATTTATTTACTATTGAAGATGATTATGAGGTGTTGAACTTTTAATTGAAAATTTAAAAAAGGCATCTTGGTGGATTTAAAAAAATAAATAAAAATTTCAACCTGCTCTTTCTGAAAGCTAAAACTTCCTTAGATGCAAATTCTAAACTTTACTTTTGATATATTTTTTAGTAATGATCAAGTGCTTAAGTTTATTATTATCAAGCAAAGAAATATACTGTTATTCAATTATGTATTAAAATTTGAATACAAGCAAAAAATAAATTGGTATATATATACAAAAGTAATCAAGAATATCAATTTATAAGTGTTTAAACTTTATAAATACAAAAAAAAAAAAAAAAAAAAAAAAAAAAAAAAAAAAAAAAATCTAGTGCTTATTTCAGAGAAACAGCAATACAGTCTAATAATTTAATTTTATGAAAAGAAGCTTAAACTTGCCTTAATAAAATTTTCAAAATTTTTACTTGGATTTAAAAGGTACAATTCTCATGAATTAATAAGGTTAAACTTACCGACGGGTAAAAGTGTTTTCTGAAATTCTGTACTAAATGAAGAATGAGGAGGATATTCATTTGTTAAAAGAACTATTAGATCTTCTTTACCAATGTCCACCATCCTCTTATGCATAAAAGGTAAAATTGTAGAAATACCCTAAAATTAAACAGGTATTTATTATATTTAACATCCAGAGCTATTTATTTTACATTAGTGATACAGAGTTCACACTAAAACACAAGATAGTATGATTTCTGTACTATTTCTACAAATCCCATTTAAAACTAAAATAAAAATCGTATGTTTTTAACAATGGTCATTTTGTCATCACAGATTTGCCTCCCAGATTAATACTCAAAAGCAGGTAGGAGTAATAAAACCTGAATTAAAAAAGTTTTTCTGCTAGAATAGAAACACTGAAAAACATTAAAATAGAAGGGAAGGGGGGACTTTCTGTATGAGAAAAAAATTTAATTCTCACATAAATTTCAAATACCCAAAACTTTGGTTAAGATGGTAAACAGGGTGTCTACAGAATCTGGAAATCAGGGAAAAATCAGGGAAGTTTATCACTCTGGAAAAATCAGGGAGGTTTATCACTCTGGAAAAACCAGGGAAATGTCAGGGAACTTTGTAAAAATACTGGAAAATCAGGGAAATTTGTCTGTGTTGCGAAAATATTTGCATTTTCACCTTGCTAACGAGACTGATTTGTCTATTTTATATACCATATTTTTTCACATGCTGATTAATCTTTCCCAATCTTTTTTAAAAGATCCGCTTGGTATGAGTTTTTGATATTTAACGTAAATTAAGGTGATCAGATGTCCTGATTTTCTGTACATAGCACTTATGTTGAAGGCAATTTACACATTTAAAAAAAATTTAAATGATACATTAGCATAACCTGATCAGGTGGCCAGCTTAATCCAATTAGTTATCCCGTCAGATTTAGATAAGTCTTAGAATTGAATATTTTTCAGAAAATGAGGAAACTTTCTGGTCACCTTATATCCATTGGCTTCTATATGAAGTTGGACGCTATGAAGTTAGTTGAGTTCAGATTTATAAAACTGTCAACCAATACTTAATGCATATTAGGCAATTTTTATGTTTTTCTCTTGTTTTTTCTCCCAAATGAGATATTAGCAAGCTGGATAAGTGTATTATACGAGGAATCGGCATACATGAAAAAATACTGTATTTGTATTGTTAATAATGGAAATCAGGGAAGTCTGATAAAAATAGTTAGGGAAATCATGGAACTTTTTTTTAGAATTTCTGTAGACACCCTGGTAAAATACTGCCCTACTCTCCCTCCCCTCCCCCCTAGTGTGAACTCTGTGACAATATACAAGATGCTGTCATACTTCTTGAGTTAGCCTATAAGTACAGGTTGCATCCTTGTTCTCACTTCTACATAGAATACGGACACCAGTATTTATAATCTGAAATGGAAAAAACAATGATATTTTATACAACATTAACATTTTTTTTTCATTTACTGGCGAAATTATCATTTAAACTTGTATAATGGTTGGAAATACACAATGATAGAATAAATAAATAATAATGAAAATGAATGAACAACTAGCATGAAAAATAAACAAAAGTACAAAAATAATATTTTATAAACGTATGTTCCCAACTGAGAACTTCAAATTGAAAAATCAATTAAAATTTTTATTTCATTCATATGGAATTGAAGAAAATCAGCAGTTATTATAGACAGCTTAATTTTTTTTAGATAGAAATGGAATTTCAGTCATAAAAAGGAAAATAGAGAAATTATTTTTTAAGGCTTTATTTTTTTTTCCAGCGCATAAACTTAAAATTCACATAAAATAGAAAACAGATCCAATACTTTTAAAAATCTATAGCTTTATTTAAAATAATTCACATTAGAAGAATATGAGATATAAAAAATATTAATAAGAGATACACTTGCTGTAATTAAATATTCATATACCCAATTGAAAAAATAAATGATATACATTAAAAAATTGTCTCTTCATTTTATTGATCAACATCTTTAAACAATAGCATTAGAAGCTGAAATAGGGGGGGGGGGGGAATGTATCCCCACATCTAAATTCAGATAGTAAAAGATTAATAAACAAACAAGAGGCTTAAGTTATTTTTTTTAAAATATATAAAACATAGAAAAAATAAGCATACTAGACAGAAGCCACTTATGTCAAAATGCAAATTTTAGATATATCATGGATAAAACATTTTTTTAATTAAGGCTTCTGTCCCTGCCGGCAAAGACACTCACGAGCTAGTGCTAATCCTATGGGGGGGGGGGGGGGGGGGATTTTTTAAAAATCTTGTTTGCATTTCGACATTTTTAAATAATTTTTTTGCATTGGATAGCTGAGATCAGTCTCTACATCGCACATTTTTTACAGAATATTAGTTGTTAAATGTCGTATTCTGAGCGTGTAAGTTTCTAAGTCAAAATGCATCTAAAGCTTTTCATTTTCTCTAAATATAAAATTCAAGGAATCTGTTACATATATATATACGGGAGAGTTGTACAAAACCGGGTAGGCGGGTAAAACCAGGTAGCATAGATTCCTCCTTGACTTGAATTTTTGTCTATCAGTCAACACGAGGAATTGCTTGTCGAATGTCATTACAGCATTTGTAGCTGAACGAAACCCTACTGTGTGCGGTTATTTTTTATGTGAAGGATTTTGTTTGAATTACTCTTAAAAATTGTTTTGTTTGTTTTTACGCTTTACGCATATATTAACTGTTTATCAGCATATTAAATATTCGTGAGTACAATTTCAAATTCTTTGTTTTCCTGCTAGTATTTTGACAGTTTTATTGATCTTTTACTATAGCACTGAGAGTAATGTCGCCATTAGATTAATTTTTAACACAATTATTCCAATTTGTAAATAAATCATATTAGATATAAATTTCCAACTGGGCGAAAAATATCCGGAGCAGGATTCGAACCAGGGATCTCCTGGCTGAAGCCGCCAGTGCTCTGCCATCTGAGCTATCCCGGACGAATCTGGTGGAACTTTTTCACCCAGCTAACCTTAATGATTATAGCATCTGGTCTGAAACCTGGTTCAGCTCAACAGAATAAATCTCAGGTAATGGAACTCCAGAAATCGCTGGATATGAAATTACACTAGATTAATTTTTAACACAATTATTCCAATTGGTAAATAAATCATATTAGATGTAAATTTCCAACTGGGCAAAAAATGTCCGGACCAGGATTGCAAGAGAAACACATAAAAGTCAGAGATAACACACCTTGGTCTACACAGCCATAGGCTGGAATAGCTGCAGCAATAAATATTTCTGAAACATCACAGGATAATGAAGCTTATTCTTCCACATCTAAAACTGTTGACATCACACATCCAGCAGTTACAATATCTAGCCTTTTTCATCGACATCTCAGATTGTGTAACCCAACAATCTGCATTTCCAATTTCGCCTAAAATGTTATTACCCTTCCCTTGGAAGACTTTAGGATTTTGAAAAGAGCTGGCAAAAGAAGGGAAAAACTTATTTTGAATTCTTTGTCCTATAAATTAGCTGGAAACAGATATTAAGGAGAAAGAAGCCAAACAGCATGTAAAACGAAAACAGGAGATTCATAAAAAGAAAAAAGAAATTGAGAACCAACAGAAAAATAAACAAAAAAAAAGGTTGAAAAGACATCCTCAGAAGAGGAAAAAGATAATGAAGCCTGTGTTATGTTGATAATTGTATCGTACCTAAAACATTTCTAGGTAGACACAAACACGTGGTAGATAAATTCTACCAAGAGAAAATAAAAAACTGATCGTATAGATTATTCATTACATAAAAAAAACCCACCTAAAAGAAAAAATGCTGCTGTGGGAAGGAAAAATTAATACAGAGATATTTTTACTGATTTAAATTAATGTTTATTTAAGGAATAAGATATAAGCAATTAATGTTAAAATCTAGTTCATCTTTAAAAAAATTACACATACAATATTAACAAGTATCATTATTTATCTAATCTTTTAGTTTAAAACTAACAAAGATAAATTGCAAATTTGTTCATGATTGAAAATGATTTATAATTTCTTCGGATAAAATAAATAAGAGGTACCTCTATTAATGTTTACAGTATTTTCATAATTTAAACAACATCTCCAGGCAATTCGTCGGTGTCATTTAGTCTTCTCTCTGAAGACTCTCCACAATCTTGATACTCAATTTCAGCATCATTGCAGCCAATTGGTTTTCCTAGCTCCGGACTCCGCGATCTCTCTCGCTCTTCTAAACCTTCCAGCCGACTCACGGTCGCTCCTTCCACCTTGCAGCCGAGCCTGTCACCTCCGAACTCCGATCTTCCGAAGAGAAAAAAGCCCCGTTTTTAGCGAAGATCTCTCCTTTTATCCTCTTGCTTCTTTACCTCTTTCGTCCAGCGCAACGGTACAAAGTTCCGTTCCGCGCCGAAAAACACAGAGATATGCGCTATTATTTATTTTTAGGTCTTTTTGAAATGAATTAATCATCATTTAAATAACACATAATATCTATTTTTACACAGTATTTTCCGATTTTTAAAAGGAGTCTTAGTTGCATGTAAAACGTGGTCCGATCGTACGCGGATGAATACTCAAAACATCGCCGATTCGGAACCACGTGCGATTAAAAATGAAATAATAAATTAAGCTTAATTATTTACAAATAGAATAACTCTAAAAACTTCTAAAATAATATTATTTTGTCATTTGAACACATATTTTCAATATTAAATTGCGATTTAGTTGTAACTTTAAATATTTTTTTTTCTACATTTTTAAACATTATAAGCTTATATTTTACACATAAAATATTCATAATTACTGAGGAAAAAGTCTTTACATTGGCGGGCGCCAAGCCAACATAAAATAAACTTCCTCAAAATATTATTTGACATTACAATAAACCATTAAGTATAATATGGAGTAATTTGAACTATTGACTGACAAAAAAAGAAGTTATTCTAAAGTAAAAAAAACCAACTATTATCTATATAAAACATCTTAAAAATTAGCATTACTTTTTTTTTATTTAATTATTTAAGGAAAACTCAAATTATCAACATAACACATTACATCTCCGTCCCCTCAAAAAAAAATTTTTTCTGAAAAAAATTTTTTTTGTAAGCAAAAGAATAAGAATCAGGTCCTCGCCAAAAAAAATAAAAAAAATACATGTTGCATGTGAATACCCCTCTAACTACCCAGATAGAAATTCAAGTAATTGGCTAAACTCCGAACACCCAGTCACCAAAACCAACCAAATCAGGATTCAGACAACTTTACCAAACATTAATGAAATCTTGCTTCATCAAATTTTGACATGCATCCATAACCATAATGTTTAGATTATACATAATAAACAATTCAAGGTGATTTCCATTAGTTGACTGGTGTGTTAAGATTTATACGTATACTTTATCACATTCATACAATAAATAGCAAGTTTGTTCAAAAATTTAAAACTAAAATTTGATCCTGATTATACAATATATTACACAAATTATACAATACGTTACATAAATTATATTACACAAATTATACAATACAATACAATAGAAAAAAAATTATATACAACACTATTCAATGGTGAAAATGTATTCACCACAAAATCTTATTTTTTCACAACAAAACCATGTGTGTCTCTGGTGCGCAAATTGTAATCACTAACGACTGCAGGTCTCGTATGCTGTCTACAATTTTGCCTAGATCCTGAATGTGACTGACCAGGTAAGCCTGTATTTATGTCAACATTATCAGTGTTAATTTTATTATTGTGTGCATGAGCTTGATTGTTACTACTATCACTATAACCTATCAAATCAAAAACTGGATACTGATCAACAATCTCTTCTACCTGAGAATCCTTAACATCCATGTCAATTTGATTGTTTTGATCTGTATCCCGTTCCCCATTATTAATCTCTTCCTCAAAAAGTGCAGGAAAAATAATTCTTTCAGTGATTTTAGTCAATCTATCAACATGTACTAATTGCTCGTCCTTGGGGTTTTGTATGTGAACAATTTTAAAATTTACTGTATTAGTTTGTTGAGTGATACGGTAAGGTCCTTTATTGAACTGTGTAAGTTTTTTACTAGCCCCTGGCTTAACTACTGGTGTGTACAATAGCACCAAGTCCCCCACTTGTAAATTTTTGTCTGTGGCAAACTTTAACCTATACTCTTCCTGCTTTTCTGCAGCTGTAGTTAAATTTTGTTTGACCAAGCGAAAAATTTTGCTTAACCTTAAATGTAAATCTTCACTTAACTCTCGAGTATCTGCGTAAGATCTTTGAATAGGTTTGGTTATGAGGTCAACAGGTAAAAGTAGATCCCTACCGTACACTAAATGTGCTGGGGTATCCCCTATAGCAGCGTGATAAGCTGTTCTGTAAGCCAATAGAGCAAAATGTAAAACTTTGTCCCAATCTTCATTTGAAGAGTCCACTAAGTGTTTTAACATATTAACTATCGTGCCATTGGCCCGTTCCACAACCCCGTTTGCACTCGGGTGATAACTGGTCGTAGTATGTTTTTTAATGTGAAGTTTCTCATATACTTTTAAGATTGCCTCTGATATGAAAGATTTGCCCTTGTCTGTAGTGAGGTGTTCAGGAATCCCATGAGTAGAAATAAATTTTTCTAACACTGATATTATAACCTCAGATTGTAAATTCGGTACAGGATATGCCTCAGCCCATCTTGTAAAATAATCTGTAATTACAATAATGTGTCTGTTTCCCACTGCTGTAGTACTTAACGGACCCACTGCATCGACTGCAATCTTTTCAAAAGGACGTGAAGTAATTTCGACTCTCTGCAATGGAGCTTTCTGTTTGGATTTATATCCTTTACGAATGGCACACTGTACACAAGATTTAACGTGATTGAGTGTGTGTTTATATTGTCCCCACCAAAAGTAATTTTTCTTAGTTTTAATTAGTGTTCTTTTAAATCCTGGATGTGCTGAGGTTACAGAGTCATGAGCTAAATTTAAGATATGTGAAATTAAAGTTTTAGGAATAACTAATTTAGTTTGATTGTCATTATGTGCATCTTTTTTGTTTATGCAATATAATAAATCATCTTTTAAAAAGAAGGTTAATTCATTTAATTGTATTTCATTTATATTATTTAATTGTTCAATTATGTTTTTACATTTTGCATCTTGATTTTGTGATGATTTAATAAATTCTTTTGAAAAATTTGTGTTGATATTTATTTCTTGTATCACATTGACATTTCTCGATAGTACATCAGCTGGTACATTACATTTACCTGGGGTATGACAATATTTTATATTATAATTTTGCAGTGCAAGAGCCCAACGAGAAACTCTACCACTGTCTTGGATTCTCAACACCTGCGAAATTGCCTGCTGATCACAAAAAAGAGTAAATTCCCTCCCGTAAAGATAATGTCTAAAATTACTAATTCCCCAAACTACACCGAGAAGTTCTCTCTCAAACGTACTATATCTTGTTTCGGCATCCTTTAAAGTTCTGCTAGCATAAGCGACTGGATGCAGATCACCTGATTCATCTTTTTGGCTAAGTACAGCACCTAATGCGAAACCAGACGCATCGGTATGTAAAAAGAAAGGTTGCTCAACATTAGGCAACATTAAACAAGGGTAAGAAGTCAAACACTGTTTCAATTTGTTAAACGCTGAATCTGCTTCCTGACTCCATTTGAAAGGGGTTTTCAATTTAGTTAATTCTGTTAAGGGCTTTGCGATGTCGGCAAAATGATCAATAAATTTTCTATAAAAATTACATATTCCAATAAAACTACGTACAGCTTTTTTGTTTTTTGGTATGGGGAAGTTTTCTACAGCTTTTACGTTTCTTTCATCTGGAGAGACTGCACCATTTTTAATTTGGAATCCAAGGTAAGTTATTGAATTTTTTGCTATTTGACATTTTTTAGGGTTAATTTTCAGGTTATGAGAATTGAGTCTTTTAAAAACCTGATCTAATTTTTGAATGTGTTCTTCAAAAGTTGCAGAACCAATAATTATGTCATCAATGTAAGTATTAGTATCTAAACCTAATAAAATTGTAGCAACTAGCCTTTGAAAAGAAGCTGCAGCATTGATTAGGCCCTGTGGCAATCTTGTCCACTCAAACAAACCAAATTCTGTACAAAAGGCAGTTTTGTATCTGTCATCAGGATGCAACTCCATTTGCCAATATCCTGAGCATAAATCTAAAGATGTATAGTAATGAGCACCATTTAATTTATCTAATAAATCTGAAATATGGGGGAGGGGAAATGGCAAGGGTTTAGTTTTTAAATTAAGCTTTCGGTAATCGCAAACTAATCTGTAAGAACCATTTTTCTTTTTAACCAATATTACTGGGGATGCATAAGGAGAATCAGAAGGGGTAATTATATCAGCTTCAAGTAGGTCATCAATTTGTTGTTTCAGCTCTGTTCTTAAAGCATATGGTGTCCTATAGGGTTTAGAACGGACTGGAATATCATCTGTTAAATAAATCCGATGACTGGTTGTGTTACAACCTGTTAAGTCTTTAACCGACTGTGCGAAAATAGCTTTATTTTTATTTATGACTTCCATGACTGCCTGTTTTTGTGATTCAGTTAAATGATCTAATTCGAACTTCTCCCCATAAGGATTAAAATCAGTTATCTCATTTTCCACTTCTAAATTATTTACAGTTGTATTTTGGACATTAACTGCTTCAACAAATTCAATTTTTGCTATCTGACAATTTTTATTTATATGAATTTTCCTTTCTGTTACGTTAGCTACTTTAATCCATAAATCTTTGTTGCCTTCATAATTATAAATTCCGTTCGCTACTAACCAAGAATTATTTAGAGATTTATTTGATGGCTGAACAAAAATTAGGTTTTGAGTTTGTGGTAACCCATGAATTTTAATTTTGATGAATTGTTCAGATCGAGGTTCAATAACATTTTTATTTACCGTACTCCCTATACCTTCAAATTTATGTAAATTTATCGAGTTAACTTCTATATTTTTTATATTGTTCCATAAAATCGTATGGTTTATATATTTTAACGTTTCAGTTTTATAATCAATGATAATGTTATGAGATTTTAAAAATTCCGATCCAAGAATTGCGTTATAGTTTGTTTTTAGACTATTACCAATAAAGAAGGTTACATCAAATTTAACGTCTTGGTCAGTTAAGGAAAGTTTAATTTTCTTATCTAAGCCCATGATGTCATTGTTGACGCCAATGACTTGCATTGTGCAAGACTCAGCTATATCAACCCAACTTGGTAAGAGTTTATTCAAAATTTCGGATGAAATTAAGTTTATTGCTGCTCCTGAATCAATAAGACAATCTATTTTTTGTTTATTTAATTTAAGGGAAATTATAGGTAATTGTCCTACTTCAGCACTAACCGTATCTATGCGTACCAAATTAGGGGGAGAATCCAAAGACAGTGGTACGTTCCCGTTTTGCCCCACTACTGGTTTAAAGAATCTGAATTAGAATTTTGTGATTGTGTGTGTAATGAGGGACAATTCCTTTTTAAGTGGCCTGGTTGGTTGCATTGGTAACAAACAATATTTCGTCTGGGACGGTACTGCCTACCCCCGTATTGTGATGGACCTGCCCCATACCCTTGTGACTGACCTTGGGTGACACGTAATAATGTTTGTACTTGGTTACTAAGTTCTGCGATTTTTCGATCACTCTCGCTGACTACATTTTGAATGAGACTTTTAATTTCTTGCATTTCATTTGAGTAATTATTAGTAGTTTGAGCAATGTTAATTGGTGCTTGTGTTTGGTCATAGTCTGCACATTTCTCCTGACAAATTGCCAAGTCCCAAATATGTTTATAAGTGCTAGGAGAATGTGGCATGACAAATTTTCGCACCTCAGGTAACATACCTTGCAGACATTTTTGTACGAGTAATTTTTCTCGGATGGCCTCTTGATCTGCAAAGCATTTGTAAGATAAACCCAAAACTCTGGACAGGAAAGCTCTATTTGACTCCCTAATATTTTGGCGGGCTGTTGTAAACTCTTGTAAATGGTATGCCTCATCTACAGTTTTACTGAATCGGCTAATTAAGGCTTCTTTTAGAGTTTGTAGGCTGTGTGTATTTTTTAAGTGAGGCTGGGACTTAATAAATTTTTGGGCTTCTCCTATGCATTTCATCTTTATGGCAAAGACGCATTGTTCCTCCTGCCAACCTGCAAAGTCTCTAACTTCTATTATTTTGTCTAGAAAATCAGCTACTGTTATATCGGGATTTTCTCCTGAATAATTTGGGATATTTGAAATGAACTGATTGAAGTTAAAAGTTAGGTTTGGTACCAGAGACACTGGTCCATGTGTGTTCCTCCCATAGCTGTCTGAACTCCTGACTGGTGATAATGTTGGTGGTGAACTGCTACTACCAAAAGAAGTATTTGCTGGGTTATTTTCTTTACTCTCTTTTTTGGATTTCTCATTTTCTACACTATTATTTAAATCAGTTAAAGTAGTATTCTGTTCATTCCCTTTCCCAGCCTGTCCAGCCACCTCCTCAGGCGTATCTGTCTCAGTGCTCATTATTATCAATTACTGCAAGTTTCCCCCAAAATAATACTAATTGTAATTATAAATTACTATAAAAATATATAAAAATTGTGAAAATAAAAATTTCATGCAACATGTGGAAAATCAAAAATGAAAACTAAGTTAAAGTTAATATTCTCTACAGCCACTTAAATCATGTTAAAAAATGAATTTCTTAAGAAATTACTCCATTTACAAATATTTTCCATTATCCACAGCAGCAAAAGGTAAAAGAAAACAACAGGTGACGGCGCCGAATTTTGGCCGAGAAAGAACTTTACTCCAATTCAAAATCGAAAAAAAGTTGGATACATTTGAAATGGGCCACAGATGGGCACACGAAGCATGTAGTATGAAGAAGAATATGATAAAAAATTCACTTATGATTTTAGCAGTTACACCAACTCTAAGACTTCTAGTGTAAAAAAAGTAGGAATATACAATGTAGAAAATTTTCCACAGATTTATTTTTGACAAATGGATGAACACGTGTGCAATTTCGTTTTGTTAAAAATAGCAAAAAAGTATTGCTTTATTACATTAATCAAAATTTTTTTTGACAAAAATGAGTTTTCCAGGAGTTTTAAATGGATACCCGGTTTTACTCAACCAGTAGGGTAAAACCGAATTTTTGCATATGTCTGAAAAAAGCTATTTTTTTTTTAATATAATCAATTATATTTTTCATCGAAAAGAATGTTTTATTATAGCCAAAGATTCATTTGATATTAAAAACGTAGTTCAAAGTTTATTGTCCCATTTGATGGCATTTAAGAACAACAAACACCTTCCCCTATATATATATATACTAGCAGGTATGACCGAGCTAAGCTCGGTCAAAATTAGCTTTGTGTTTATCTCGATATATTATTCCCACTGAATCTTTCTTGTTGTTAGATTGACCCTGAGACTTAATGACCCACTAATATATTTTTTTCGAACATGCGACCAAATACAATGCTCTTCTCAAGCCTGAAAACGATGGAATACAAAATTTAGTTAAAATCGTTAGTCCTTTTCTAGATAAAATAAGCTTGACCCACGTTGATTCAAAAACCCACGAACCGAAATTTATCGAACATGTGAGCTATTTCAATGGTCTTTTTGTACTGTGAAACGGTATATAAAAAAAAAATTGTCAAAATTGTTTGAACCTTTTTGAGATGCTGTTAGCTTGACCCCGAGCCATTATCACCAAAATGACCCACTAATAGAATTTTCTTGAGCATACGACCAAGCCCAATGGCTTTTTTTTTTTTTTTGTCCAGAAACAGCGTAGTACAAAGTTTTGTCAGAATTTTTGAGCCATTTTTAGATACAGTTAGCTTGATCCTGATCCATTAGAACCCAAAATGACCCATTGATTGAATTTTATTGAACATGCGACCCTGCCCAATGGTCTTATCATGCCCGGAAACGGTATTATACAAAATTTAGTCAAAATCGTTTAAGCTGTTTTTTAGATACAATTAGCTGGACCGTGACCCATTGTGGCCCAAAATGAACCACTAATGGAATTTTCTCAAAAATGTGACTTAGCCCAATGGTCATCTCATGACCAGAAACGGCCGTATATTAAAAAATTTTGTGAAAATGTCTTGAGCCGTTTTTTAAATATAATTAGCTTGACCCTGACCCATAATGACCCACTAATCGAATTTTCTCGAACACGTGACCCATCCCAATGGTCTTTTCGTGTCCGAAATCGATAGATTACAGAATTTCGTCAAAATCGTAGAGCCGTTATCTAGATAAACTTAGCTGGACTTACGGTGACCCACAAATGACTCACTAATCGAATTTTCTTGAACACGTTACCCATCCCAAGGGTCTTTTTATACCCGAAAATGGTTAGATACAAAATTTAGTCAAAATCGATTGAGCCGTTCTCTAGATATAATTAGCTTTACCCTGACCCATTATGACCCAAAATAACCCACTAATTGAATTTTCTAGAACACGAGACCCATCCCAATGGTCTTTTCGTGCCCGAAAACAATAGGGTGCGAAATTCCGTCAAAATCGTTAGAGTCGTTATCTAGATAAACTTAGCTTGACCCAAGGTGACCCAAAAATGACCCTCTAATCAAATTTTCTCGAACATTTGACTTACCCAATGGTCTTCTCGTAATCCAAAACTGTAGAACATAGAGTTTAGTGAAAATCGTGAGAGCCTTTTTTAGATAAATATAGCTTGACCCACAATGACCCAAAAAGACCCACTAATCGAATTTTCTCGAACATGTGACTTATCCCAATGGTCTTTTCGTGCCCGAAAATGGTTTGATACAAAATTTAGTCAAAATCAATTGAGCCGTTCTCTAGATATAATTAGCTTGACCCTGACCCATTATGACCCCAAAATGGCCCGCTAATCGAATTTTCTCGAACACGAGACCCATTCCAATGGTCTTTTCATGCCCGAAAATGGTTAGATACAAAATTTAGTCAAAATCGATTGAGCTGTTCTCTACATATAATTAGCTTGACCCTGACCCATTATGACCCAAAATGACCCACTAATCGAATGTTCTCGAACACGAGGCCCATCCCAGTGGTTTTTTCGTGCTCGAAAACAGTTGGATGCAAAATTTCGCAAAAATCGTTAGAGCCGTTATCTAGATAAACTTAGCTTGACTCACGGTGACCCAAAAATGACCCACTAATCGAATTTTCTTGAACATGTGACTTAGCCCAATGGTCTTCTCGTAATCCAAAACTGTAGAATATAGAGTTTAGTGAAAATCGTTAGAGCCGTTTTTTAGATAAAAATAGCTTGACCCACAGTGACCCAAAAATGATCCACTAATCCAATTTTGTCGAACACGTGACCCATCCCAATGGTCTTTTCATGCCCGAAAATGGTTAGATAGAAAATTTAGTGAAAATCGATTGAGCCGTTCTCTAGATATAATTAGCTTTACCCTGACCCATTATGACCCAAAATGACCCACTAATCGAATTTTCTCGAACATGAGACCCATCCCAATAGTCTTTTCGTGCCCGAAAACGGTGGGGTGCAAAATTTAATCAAAATCGTTAGAGCCGTTTTCAAGATAAAATTTACATACATACACACACACACACAATTTTTGCTCGCATTATAGTATAAGATATATATATATATATATATACACATATTGGTTGAAAATGCTTTAGAAAAGTTATAAGCTAGAATTATGATATTTAAAAAAGTCAACTGAAAGAATTTCCAGAAAAATAAATTACAGATTTAATTGCAGGTTAATTAATCCAAACATCCATTATTCAAAACATACACAAATGGTCAAAATTGCAATATATTCACAACAAACTTTCTTATGAACTCAATATACATAAATAGACAATGAAATTATTATGAGAAAGTGCATATTGAAGTAACTTTAAGTATTATAAGTAACTTGATTTTAAAATATACTACAAGTGGGGTCCATTGAAGATTTATTTTAGTTATAAAAAATATATAAGAAATGGAAAAGGGGAGAGCAATTAAGAAAAGAATACGGCTGACGTCTCTTACCCGAATGAGCCAAATTACCGATGGGGGATAGAGGGGGTAGGGACAAGATTGAATCCCAAGAAAAAAAATGGGGGGTAGGGGAGAACTGTACAACATGGAGAAATGCCAGGAAAACACCCAATTTGAGGCTGTGAGGAGAGTATAGCCCCTATAAAACTTATAAAAATATCCGAGATGCATGTTCCCAGTTGACATACACAACTAGGGCAGAAAAAAAAAATCTGATTACCCCATGTTATAGTACATAAACTCAGTGTCTGAAATCCAGTTAATGCTGAATCACCGCAGTTAACCTGGAGATGATTCTTGATAAGATCTGATCGGATATCAGACAAGAAGAGGAATTTGTTGATCAGAATCATTGAGAAACATGTGACACAATCAGAAAAAAAATCGAGCTGGCCATACAATCGAGAGAACCAATAAAAACATATCTTTATTGACTTACACTAGCTAAAACCAGATTTCATTAATGCATAGGCAAATGACGTCAAAGATATTTTGTGATCTTATTCTCGACATGCAAACAAAGTGCAATAATTTCATAAATAAAAATTCAATTTCTTTTCAAAAGTTTTGGTTACATTAGGAATAAAATTTTGGATGTCGATAACTTCAAATATATACATTTTAGAAGGCACTCATCTCTCAAAAAGTAAAAATTATTTTAAAGATCTTTCTAAATATGTAACTTTTATGCAGCTTTATTCAAAAAAATATTTTTTAGGAAAAATTGCCAACTGTCAATTGAAATATGAAGTGGTCAGCCCCATATCTCATTTGTGCTATTATAATACAAATAGTAGGAAGTCATTTGGTTTATACTCTTTTGACATGTTTTGTTAATTTTAGAGTTTGTAGGATTTACAATTTCTTTTTCCCATCCTTTTCTACCCATTACATATTTATTACTTATTACATACAGTAAACTGGATTTCCGTGTTACTTTTCTTCCTTTACTTTATTTTTCAGTTGCTCATCGAGCATTTGTTTACATTCGGACATCGTGGCTCGGCAGAGTTGTGAGCTTGCAGTGCATGTTCTTTCTTGGCATGCAGCCATTTCGAGTTGTGACATTGCCACCTAGAATACAAAGCCTTCTGGCTGGCTGGTGACGTCAGCAGCAAGAGGCGAACAATCTGTATATCACATTGACAAAGTAAAGTTTAATATTGCTATGTTTTTCTTTATAATAAACCTCTAAGCGTTAAAATAACCTAATAATAGAATTGTAAGCTTGATTGTACATCAATAAATTGCTACTGCCATATAAATTAAACTTTAAAACTAAAAAATTTTAACATGAAACACATTTATCATCACTTTCATGTTTGCTGTATTTTCATGATATCGTGATAAATACTACTAAGTTAAAAAATATCTTTTAAATAAAAATATTTTTAACTAGATTGTTCATTTTAGAATTAAAAGTTCGGTAATCTGAAAAACAGGATTTTTTTTTTCTTTTCTTTCTTTCACTCTCTTGATTTTTTTGATTGAAATGCAGCAAAATTTTTAAAGAAATGTGTAAATATTATGAAGAAATGTTTAAATAATCTTTAATTATTATAAATAAAGCATCAAAGAAGAAAAGAAAGAAAGAACTAGATGGTTTATTTTAAAATCAATTTTTCAGGGAAAAATAGGATTCTTTTCTTTCTTTCTTTTTTTTTTTTCTCTTTTGTTGAAAAGGCAGCAAAACCTTTGAAGAAATGTTATTCTTTAATTATTATAAATAAGGTATGTGGAAAAAAAAAACAGCTTTTTCAATTTAAAATCAATTTTCAAATACTCTGAAAAACAGATTTTTTTTTTCTTTCTGCCTCTTGATTTTTTTGCTTGAAGATTCAGTTTAATTTTTGAAGAAATGTTAAAATATTATCTAATTATAAAATATGAAATTGATTTTGTGTACAATTTCTATTATTGGCAATAACTTTAACTTCATTACTGAATAGTTTTAACAGAAACATATTTATTGGGTTGTTTTTTTTAATGTTTGCTATGCTTTACTGAAATTCTGATAAATACGCTTTCAAATAAAACTATATTTTGCTTAATGTAAAACATTCATTAATTATTATAAATAATACATCAGAAGAAAAAAAAGAAAAGAAATAACTAGATTGTTCATTTTAAAATCAATTTTTCGGGAAAAAATAGAATTCTTTCTTTCTTTTTTTTTCCTCTTTTGTTGAAAATGCTGCAAAACCTTCGAAGAAATGTTATTCTTTAATTAATTAAATAATTAAGCCAATCTGTAAATTTATTAAAAATAATTTTATACCAAAAGACAAAAAACTGTTTCAAAAATAACCTTTTTGTGAAAATTATTTTTATTTAAAAAAAAAAAAAAAAAATCCTCTTGCAAAAATTATTAGAATTTTAATTTATTCAATATTCTAAGATTGCTTATGTTTAAATATAATTTTTTTATTTATTTCTGAAAAGCAATATTTAAATATTTTATTGAAAGAGTCATTTTGTTCTTTTTTTTTTTTTTTTTTTTTTTTTTTTTTTTTAATGAAAATGGTTCATATTTTTAACTTGTCTTCATTTATTAATTAATTTATAGAACTAACAAAGTGTTGTTCCCATTAAGTAGGAAGATATTTATTATTATAAGATTTCATTAGTCTTTTATTTTGATGAATTCTTAAAAAATTTTGTGTATTTATTTGTGTATTTATTAATCACTTTCTTCAAATATTTTTACTTGCTTTTGATAATGTTGAACATAAATTATCTTAAAATATCTAAGTGCATATAGTAATATTGCAATGGTTATTACTATTAATTCTATAGACCCTTTTTTACAATCTGAAACTAAAATATTAAATTTTGCTTAATTTTGAAAATCTGTAACAATAGTATTGTAGACCTAAAAAATGTTAAATTAAATAAGGCAATAATTAAATAGCTAAAATTTTAATAATATTATGCATTATTTAAAGTTTACTTTAATTATTAAAATAAAAAAATGCACAATACATTTGTCTAACTGACTAAAAACCTGTTATTAGTATTTATTCAATAATTTATATAACTGAAATCTGTAGAAGTTAACTCATATAAATTGGCAACTCAAAATAAATTTTATATACATACTAAGATAATAAATTTTATTTACATTCGATAAATTTTAAAATGTGTCCAAAACTAAATTTTGTAAATTAAAATACCAACAATTTAAAAATGAAGCATTTAGTAAAATTAAAAAGTAAAAATTAACTAAATTGTAATACTAAAATATCAATTATTTAATGACGTTTAATTTTATTTTAAAGAAATCACACTAAATTTCATATCTGACTATTATTAGTATTTATTCTAAAATTTAAACAATAAAAATAATATGCCAAATGAAATGTTGTTGACTAATCTTCAAATCATTGTTAAAAGTACAATAAATATAGTCAGGCTTTTCATAGTTAAACTAAACTTTAAACTACATTAAATATTTTACGACTTTACTACTATTATTATTTATATTTGAAAATTTTGTTAAACTTTTAACTGTATAATTTAAAATATAGTAAAATAATTGAATTGCAACAGTAAAATTAATGAATTATAATAGTAAAGTAAACTAATTACAATAGTAAACTTACATATCTTTATTATAGTACCAAAGTTAATTTAATTGTTAAAAGAAAAATATGATGCAAATTAGATTTATCTATCAAACTAAAAAATTATTTTTTAAAATGCATTCTATATAATAATTAAAAGCAAAAAAATTGCCGTAAAATGTATCATTTAAAAGAACACAAATGCATTCCAAATCCGAATCAATAATTGGGTTTTTAAAAAGCATAATAATTAAAAACATATTACGCAGTGCTTTCGCGTCCTAACACGTGGTAAGTTATAGCTTATGGTTCAGTATTGTATATCAAAAGCCGGCAAAAGTATTAGAAAAAATATAAATAAGTAAATGCATACACAAAATTAAGATTTATCAAAATAAAACACTTACCTTATTTTAAATTGTTGGAATAATCCATTTTAAAATATATAAAATGTTGAAAACAGCACTTATAAACATCTCACAGAGCCAGCCATTGCGACCTACAGTCACCGTGTGTTCCCCCTACCTGCTGAGAATTTTTTTCTCGCCTACTAAGCTTGACATCACTGGAATTTGCTCTTGCAGCGTGGCAATGGTTGCGATCGCATTCGTAATATTTTTATTTTAAAGTAATTACTTAAAGTTATTTTCAGGTTTATTTCAGCTTTAAATTACATCACAGTTATTTTTAATGATATTTTTATAAGTTAGTATATTTTCACGTAATTTAAATATATAAGATAGTAGTAAGAAGCATTGTGAATATGTAAATCGCATGAATATGCTGAAGCATGTGAATATGCTCGCTTTTCATTGGCTGTCGCCACGCCACTGGCATTTAAAAGGTCAGATTCGTTTTGTAGGTTGTGTTTTGATGAATTTCTTGTGCTTCGATGGATTGAATGTTTAGGACTCTTCTACTTTTAAAGTGCTCTCTCGCTCTTGTTACTATATTTATGAACTTTAATCGTATTTCGGCAGTAATTATGAAGTTATATTTGAAGAAATGAATTATGGAAAATTTGTGTGCTCAGATGTTTTGCTTGTATCAAGACATGTATTGTGTTGTGCAATGTTTTCGTTATATTCAAAGCGTTTAAATGACCATTTTCGAAGTTGAATCTCACTCTTGTCTCAATAGCTATGATATTTAAAGTCCATTCAAGAAGATATTATTGAAAGCTAGTGATAGAATGTTAAAGGAAGTACGCTGGCTATTTCTCGTTTCAAATACATTTTCAGGACAAGTTATGCATTTATTTCTAGTTATGTCACGAATTAAAAAGAATTACTCTAGAAAGTTTAGAATACCAGAATCCAGTGAATACCATCAACCTGTAACATATGATTTATAAAAAACCAAGACTGTTTCCTTTTGTATATCTTAACGTCATTAAAATTGCTGAAAGAAACTACAATGCCTCTTCCAATTGTCACCACAACATCAGTGTTTGTAAGCACTCTTTTATTTTATTACTTAGAAGATAATTATTGATGAAAGTTATAGTTTTTATATCACACCAACCTTGGTCACTCTGCTATGGAAAGGGATACAATTTGTGAGTGAATACTAAATTAGTATTTAATCCCAAACACTTACAAATTAAGAGAGTTAATTAACAGCGTTTTTCTAATTATGGTTAGATTTTTTTTTACTGAAAAAACTTGTAGATTAAGAAATCTAAAAATTCAATCCTTATTTTTTTTTTGTACGTTATTTAAGCCTGTGTTATTCTAACAATTAAGCTTGACACAGAAGAAAAAATGTTGATTTTCAGTATCTCAACATATTTTTTTATAATTCTGTATCTCTGTTTATAATTCACTTATGAAGAGAGCTTGGTCTCAAATTAAAGAATTTCTTCACTATATTCTACTTTTCGTTTTATTTTTCTGTAATGCTCCTTCGATATTTTATGCTGGCATGCTTGGTCGATTTAACATTGAGAAGTTGTCTTCAGTATGCAGTAAGCTGTCTGATGTTTGGATCTTGATGTTTGTTTGTTTGGTGGTTTTAGTATTTATTTATTTTTTATAGACTTGGATTGTCAGAACTCTTGCTTGATTCCACATGTCTTTCTTCAATGACAAATGAACATGACAAAAATATTGTTCAGAAAAGAGATAAATTAGATATTTATAAATCAAATTTAACTCATTGTTAAAGACTTAGGATTGTTTGTTATAAAAATATAAGTTTTTTTTTGTTTTGTTTTGTTTTTTTTAAAGCACAATCTCTGAAATTCATAACATATAAATTGCAAATAAATCCTGAAAAGAAAAAATAATAATCAAGTATTCACATTTAAAACAAAGTAATTCAGTTTTTCATCACATTAGTTATATTTTTGATAATTTCTTTAAATCTCTAAGCAGTTTGCACATATTTTTTTCATTTCACAGGAAACAACTTAAATCTGTTGTAGACAAAAATATTTTTAACAGAATTGTATTTTAAGATGTACAGGTGGTTATCAAAATAATGGAAACACTTGTGAATGAAAGGGACATTTAAGAATTCCCTTCGTAAGCATTAAAATATAATCTTAGCTACCAGATTTTTTTAATATAAAAAGTACATGTATTAGGTAGTATGAGAGAGCTCTAGAAGAGTTGTCTACGTTTTGATTTTTTTTGTCAGAAGCGTAAAATGTAAGACCTCACAGATTTTCAAAGAGGCCAAATTGTAGGAGCCCGACTAGCTGGAGCAACGGTGACTGAAACATCCCAGCTTATAGGCGTTTCTAGAGGTACAGTGTCTAAAGTCATGACAGCATACACACAGCGCGGAAAGACAAGCTCAGCAAAGCAAAATAGTGGACGGAAGGAGAAGCTGAGTGAAAGAGACCGACGGGTATTGAAGCGGATTGTAATGTCTAAAAAGAAAACAACTGCAGCGAAAGTGACCGCAGAGCTCAATCAGCATCTGGATTCTCCAGTATCAACAATTACAGTTCGGAGATACCTTCATAAAGAGAACATTTACGGCAGAACAGCAATTCCTAAGCCACTTGTCACAGATGCTAATGCCAAACGTCATGTAGAGTGGTGCCACAACCACAAAACCTGGTCGATTGATAAGTGGAAGACTGTTATATGGTCAGACGAATCATCTTTCACATTGTTCCCCACAACAGGACGGATACATGTCTGGAGAACACCTGTACAAGCGTATGATCCTGATTGCCTCCGTCCAACTGTCAAGCATGGAGGTAGATCGGTCATGGTATGGGCAGCCGTGTCATGGTTTTCTGCTGGTCCAATCGTAACCCTGAAAGGAAAGATCACTGGGGAGAAGTATAGAGAAGTTTTAGCTGACCAGGTCCATCCTATGATGCAAATTTTGTTTCCTGCAAGAGATGGAATTTTCCAGGATGATAATGCCCCTATTCATGCAGCCAGAGTTGTCCAATCATGGTTTGATGAACATGAGGATGAGGTGGAACATCTACCTTGGCCCGCACAGTCCCTAGACCTCAACATAATCGAACCGTTGTGGTCTATTTTAGAGCTTTCAATCCGGGATCGATATCCTCTACCGACATCTCTCACGGAACTTTCACAATATCTCCATAAAGAATGGTACAATATTCCTCTAAACACTATTCAGAATTTGTATGATTCGATTCCCAGGCGAATCTAAGGTGTATTACATGCCAAAGGCAGTCCTACGCCATATTAATAAAGAATTCCTTCAAAATCTAGGGTGTTTCCATTATTTTGATAACCACCTGTATGTCAAATAAAGAAGCATGAAGTGTATTTTAGAAACAAACAGGGAAAGAAAATTTAAATTAACATTAGTTTTATAAGCATTTTTATGAAAATGCAGGAAAGCCCTCAGATGCTCAGAGGGTTAAAAATACCATGATATGAATGCAAAAATTTACCTTTATTATATCAACATTATTTTGCACTATCTTCTTAACAATTTCTGATGTAAAATAAAGGTTCCTCTTTTTGCCTTCTTTACATCTACTCAAAAGCTGAGAAACTGGAAAATCTTGCAAGTCATAAAATTCTCTAGAAAAGAATATGGAAAGACAAATATAAATAATATGTAGCAATTACAGATAAAAGGGAAAGAAAAGTAGAGAAAGAAAGCTTCAAAATTAAATTAACAAAAGATTATTTTTTTCCTAGTCTATTATTATTCGAAAATAAAATTTATCTTCTGTGATAATTTATTAGCTGTTACTTTTCCTGACTTAATATAATACATGAACATGATATTAAAATAATTATAATAACAGTTACCAGTAGCTAATAATTATTAATTTTCACTGATAAAATTTTACTTTTTACTTTTTTCTATATACTTTAGAAAGTATTGGAATTGGAAAATTTTCTTCTGTTTTGGATGGATTTACATGTTTTAGTATGTTTTGAATACATTTTGACTATTTTTGGAAAATGTCTGTCTATTAGTCTATGTGTGATAATTTTGTGGCTGCTCTATCTCAAGAACTAACACACAGAATTTAACCAAACTTCAGATTCAGTTAGACTTTGACATAAATTGTTGCTAATTACATTTCAGTATACATTACTGAACAAGCGACACTGTTATGCTGCATTTTTTTTTTTTTTTTTTCCAATATCCATGATACCTTAAGAACTAAAGCACCGAATTTCATCAAACTTCCTATTTTGTTAGACCTTGAGATAAATAGATGCCGAATCAATTTAGATTTTGATCACTCAACATATAGGGGGGGCGGGGGGAGGGTGTTATCGTGTGGTTAGAAAAAGATTCCTAATCGGGCCCATAACCAATTGATGCAATTTAGAAAGCTTGTTCTGCAGTATTATTAACTCCATTCTTATAACTTTTAACCATATTTTGGCAGAATAACTCATTTTTGCCACTACCTTTTGGCTTTGGGCTCAATTACAAAATATTACTAGTTCTATGCTTTTTACAATGAAAATTATAGCTGTATCTTATTTTCTATTTTAATTTTATGGTTTAAAATGTATATATTGATCTAATTTTAAATTTATACCCAACAGGGACACTTTTTTGTTCTTTTAATTAACTGATTACTGTAACTCCATGTTAAATTCAAAGAAATGCATTATAATTATAATCCCTGATACTATTACAAATCAGGGTTGGCAAGGTTTTTCCCACCCCCGGTAAATACCATGGTAAAAACCGGTATTTACCGTCCTGGGAAATACTATGTTTTTCCCACATGGGAAAAACTAATTATTAAAAACATAAATATAAATTCAAAACAACCTTTAAAAATGTCAAAATTGGGTTCCAAAAAATAGCTTGAAAGGTAAAAAAAAAAAAAAAAAAAGAAAAGGAAGATCTACAAAAACAGACAATGGAGTGCATTTATTTAAATATTCACACACTAGTATACAGATTCCCAAACATTTATCAATCATAATCCTATTCATATTCTTCGTCTTCCACATTGGATTTTAGCATCATATAACAAAATACTAATTTAGAGACTTTTTGTAAACCCAGTCTATTTCTAATCTTGTTTTGGACGAAAGAAAATTTAGAAAAAAAACGCTCCAAAGATGCTGATGATGCAGGACATCCCTGAAGATGTTTTATGCAATAATTCTTATTTATTTATACAGTAGAAGATCTTTATTGTTAATTATTATTATGAATTTGTTACATTAGTTCAACTTTATCCCCTTAATTTAGAACTTTAATGAAAAGAAAAATGGTATTATTACAATATATTACTCATTTTCAAAAATGTTTAATGAATGATTTGGTCCAGGTATAGTTGACCATGTTTATAAAGTATATTAAACAATATGTGGAATAATCAATGTTATTAAAAAGTTCATAATCTGGAAAACTCCTGTGGACAAGCAATGCAGTATAAAGATACTCTAATATATTTTCATATATGTTTCAGACATATATATCGCCTTATTTCTAACCCTTTAAGACCGGACCCGCATGATCGTGCGGATTAGGCAATAACTAAAATTCTATCTTCTTGGGTTATCTATTCCATAAATGCCGGAATCGAGTGATTGTGCTGGTTAACAGAAATTATATTATATGAATTTTATCAACAGATAGTAAATTATCAGTTACATCATTGTTAAAAAAAAAAACACAAAAAGCTGCCCGGTCTAAAAGGGATAAGGTAAATTTAATGTTGTGCGAAATGTGACCCATATAATGCACAACCTTGCATTTTTAGGTTTTCGTTATACAGATCTACTGTATTCCTTTCTTACAGAATAATTTTAAACCTAAAGGAAATTTGTAATAATTATGTATTTCCAACTTTCATTTTACACATCAGATTCAAAAAACCAGAATATTTCTTACATATTGTCATTTGGAAGTTTTTTCCAGTACCGGTATTACCGGTATTTACCACTTTATCCCAGTATTTACCAGTTTTTCCCGGTGGAATGGGAAAAACAAGTTTTGGACGGGAAAAAGCCAACCCTGTTACAAATGTATTCACAGTATTGTATTATTTTGCTGTTTGCCAGGAAAATTTTGACTTTGAAAAAATATTTCATGCAGCCCTCATCACTACAATTATTTTAGTGCACCCAATTTAATACCAGAGTTAGCAAAGTGTTAGAATTGTTTAATTTCAAGCAATAAATAATTCTGAATAAAATGATAAATTTAAGAAATAGATAAATAGCAAAATTAACATTAGATTATTACATAACAAGTCATAAAAATATTAACTTTGATGAATAATTCAGTCCAAGCTATTAAAAAGGATACTTAGTGGCATCAATAATCTAATCAGTTTTTTAAGTAATAATAAATGGCGATTAATGTATATGATAGAATTTTACAGTAAGAAATACAGTCAAACTCACCTAATAGAGACATGGCTAAAAATGAAAGCACAGTTAAAACGAGCAAGTTACACATTAAGAATGGTTCAACAGTTAAATTACATTAGCATTATTTCTACCACCATCAAATGACACCTTTTAAAGTATTTCAATTTATGGTTATTTTATTTGTAATTTTTAGGTTAAAACTATCACAAATTATTTTTAATACTAGCATATGGCCCCGTCAAAAATGACGGGAAAGTGTTATTTTAAGTTTACAACATTAAGTCAGACTCAGTTAAACAGGTGATTGATATGCATGATTATTCAGATAGTGGCAAGTCCTCAAAAGCATTCAAAAAATTGTGTTTGCAAAAGTCAACCTTCAAATGAAGAAAATATGAACCACCTCATGCGGGGAGAAAAAAAGAGCTTTTTCCAACAACCCTATGGCAAAATTCTCACTTTTTCCGCACATCTTTGATGAAATTCGTGTTTTTTTCACAGCCTTTTGATGAAATGAGTGTTTTTATCGGGATTTGTTGAAAAATTCGCTTTTTTCTGCGCCATTTTGACGAATTACACCTCTTGCGTTTCTTTGGCAAAATTCAGGGAAGAGTGCCACTTGGCAAAAAAAATTGTTCAAAATCTTGCCAAAAATCTTTTCAAGATGGCAGAAAAACATAATTTTTAAATCTTTGTTATTTATAAATCAATGATTTTGCCCAAAAAATATAAAATGATGTAAAAACATGGATTTATAAGTAACATAAAGATTTAAAAACGAAGTTTTTCTGCCATCTTGAAAAATTTGTTACGAATGCCGGTAAAATCTAGCTCACAACTACAAAAAAATTTATTAAATATAAAATAAAAAGATAAATATAAATAAATAACAATAAATGAGACGGCGATTCAGAAAAAAGGGGAGTTTCATACAAAAAAATATATATAAAAAAAAATTAAAAATACTTACACAAAAAACAAACAATCAGTTACAATTTACAAACAAAAAAAAATCAATAAATTAATGTTTATGGTGAAAACCTCGTTTTTTCTGCACATCTTTGATGAAATTCATGTTTTTTTCGCAGCCTTTTGACAAAATGACTGTTTTTTCCACAATCCTTTCACGAAATGAGTGTTTTTATCGGGATTTGTTGCAAAATTCACGTTTTTTCTGCGCCTTTTTGACGAATTACACCTCTTGCGTTTGTTTGACAAAATTCAGGGAAGAGTTCCGCATCCTGTGCCGATTGGCGAAAAAAATTGTGCCAAAAATCTTTTCAAGATGGCTGAAAAACACAACTTTTAAATCTTTGTTATTTATAAATCAATGATTTGCACAAAAAATAGAAAATGATGTAAAAACATGGATTTATAAGTAACATAAAGATTTAAAAACTAAGTTTTTCCGCCATCTTGAAAAATTTGTTATGAATGCAGGTAAAATCTCGCTCACAACTGCCAAAAAATTTATTAAATATAAAATAAAAGTAAAAGGATAAATATAAAGAAATACCAATAAATGAGACGGCGATTCATAAAAAAAAGGGGAGTTTCATACAAAAAAAAATTAAAATATTTACACAAAAAACAAACAATCAGTTAAAATTTAAAAAAAAAAAAAAAAAAAAAAAATTCAATAATTTAATGTTTAGAAAAAGGGATCTTAGTTAGGGTCTGAAACACCGTCAAGGTATGATACTTCTCTTCTAACTGAATTAAATTTAAATTTTGATGGATGTTTGGTAATACACCCTTGATGTTTTCAGACTCGAATTTTTTCAGCAGCCGTTGGCTGAATCTTCCGTCTCTAAAATGGTAAACCATGTAAAAATCGATATATTGACCAATAAAGGGTGCATTTTAAACAGCTAATGCAAAAATCCTAATAAAAAACAAAAGAAATAAACAGCAGAGAAAGCAAGACTTACCTTACAATCAAAATACGTTGACAGAAGCACAGGTGCATCCGAATGTATGCAGCAAATTAGTTACGCAACAAAAAATTTAGCTGACTAACGGTTCACCTGATACTGATGAACCAATAAGCTTCAAAATCTCCTGATTTCAAAATTTACAGGATTTTTTCAGGATCTTATGTTGAAACTTGCACTTTTGCAACCTTTTGATGAAATTCTCGTTTTCTCTGAGATCCTCTAATGAAAATCATATTTTTTCTGTGATTATTTGACGAAATTCACGTTTTTCACGATACTTTGATGAAATAATGCATTTTTTCTGCAGTCATCTGATGAAATTCATGTTTTTTCCACGATTATTTGGCGAAATTCACATATTTCATGATCCTTAGACAAAACATGCATTCTAAAGGACCCTTTGGGAAAAATTGTGTTTTTTTCTGCGATCCTTTGACAAAATTCATATTCGCTTGACGAAACCACCATTTTTATACGATCGTTTGATGATTTTTGCAATCCTTCAAGCAAAGTAGACAGATGATAGTTGCCAGCTCCTGGCTATGTTTTTTTTTTCATGCTGTTTGTTTCTATACATGGCACAGTAGGTCATGGGAAAGGATTAGAAATAAACTTAATTTGGCACTGTTTGTACTCGCATTTTTATTTTGTCAAATTCTGCTACCACCCTCCCTTCTTGTCCTAAAAATGTCAACAAATTTTAATACTGATTTGCATCAATCCCAGGGATGATAAATTGTGCCGAAAAAGTGGAATTCCATGTTTTCGATAGAAAGTGGCATGTCTGTAAATGCTTTTAAAAATATATGCATAGTTGAAAAAAAACAAAAAAACTGTTGCATTTTTCAAACAGCAAAAATAATTCACAGAACTATATTAAATTCAGCTTAAAATATGCATAGGTGAAATAAGAACTTAAAAATAAAACAAAAAACATGTGGCATTTCTTTAAAAATCAGATGTTTATCAGATTCAGATGTTTATTTTTTAATTTTAGATGAAACTTTAAAATTTGATTCATATATTTGGCTAAAACTAAAACACCATTATGTGCATCATTCATATACATAAAGCTATGTTTTTTGAACGGTACAAAAATTTAGTTTAAAAAAAAAAAAGTAATTTTCATTTTTAAATCTTTATTATAATGAAATGTTCCTGTGAGTGATAAATGATTTTAAAAATCTGAATGAACATGAACTTAAAATATGCATGGTTTAGATAAAAAATAAACAAAAAATTGTGCCTATTGGTGTTTAATTCTGCTCCATGTAAACTCAACTGAGTTTATCAGGCAAACTGAGAAATCCGTTGATTGCCGCAATCGCCAACGTGCAATTCTTTCCAAAAGCGATTCCTTTGGAAAATCCATAATAAAAATTAAAAAAATTGTTTTAAAACATTCACAAATAACTGCAGATAGATCAAAGCGAATAGCGGCGAAATATCAGCATGTTTTTCCTAAAGAAACAAAGTTTCACTGTTGCCACTACAGAAGAATGAATCTGGAGCTTAATACATTATAATTGGATATGATATACATGTTTTAGTGAAAATATGCTGAACAGACATGATTTCAAGTAGAAAAAATTATCATTTAGCTGTCATATGTTAAGATATGTTTTTCATTAAGCCTAACATGGCGTTTAGCTACGGTCGATTCGCACACTGAAGTTGTCCGCACTGGCATAGTTACCGACAATCAGATTTTATTATAAGTAGATTGTGAAGACTTATTTTTGTACTTATTAGCTTTACAAACTACAAGAAATATACACATAAATCAAAAGTTAAAAGGTGTCATTTGACACCAGTAGAAATAGTGTGAAGATTTTTTTTGATCTACAAAAGCAAAATTATGGCTAATATGAGGAAAACATCTGTTCATTTCAATGGGAATTTCAGCAAAAAGTAGAGTAGAATTAGAAAAAGAAATCCTCCCAAGTGATACTTTCATGTTACAACAGTTTTACAAAATGTAATAAATTTATTAGTTTTGCCAGACAGAATTAAAACCATCAAGGAGACCCTCTCCCCATGAAAATAAAAAGGAATGTTCTTACAGTGATATTGGGGAGGTGCTATAATACATCATTTAAGCAAAAATGGGAGAAGGGATGCATAAATATAATTTTTATGGGTCCTTCAGGATGCATAATTTTTCTGTTGAAATATCACAAAAGATGCATATTTTGTATAAAATAGAATAAATTTGTATCCTTTCTAAAAGAACACTTTTGTATAAAAGGACCCAGTTTTTTTTAAGTGTCAGGGTCCCACGGTAGAGGTCTGTATGGGTTCCCTTACCCAGCCCGGGCTGGCAAAAGGATGAGAAATTTTCCAACGGGCCAAGCCGGCAGATTAAAGACAATTTTTTAAACTATATATATCAACTATTACTTATAACTATTTTTATATCGGCAGCCCGATATAAAAATTTAAAAGGATCAAACTAAGTTAATAAAATATGAACAGTTTTGAATGAACTGAGGTGAGGATAAGTATAAATATGCTGCATAATAATAGTTGCATCATGTCTGAACTAGGGCTTAATTATTTCAGCAGACTCGGGTCAGGCCAGTATCAGGCTACATTTTCTTCCTACATACTGGGCCTACATGGCAGGCTGGTACTGATGCTATTCTCCATTCTATGACTTGTAAACATATAGTAATCTAAGATGTTAATTTTCCCATAAATATGTATGCAGTATTCTAGAAAATCTTTACTGTATGTTAAGAAAAAAATCCGTATTTTCTGTGGAAATTGAGTCTGGTCCGATTTCTTGATTTTTGCATGGACCTGGCCTGTTTTCACTGATTTAGCATGGGACAGGACATGAACCGTGAAAATACAAATGGGCCGGGTCAAGATAGCATTCGTTTGGGCTGGGCTTGAAAATTCCAGTCTGTACAGAACTCTATCACAGGGACGTAGGATTTCAAAAGCATAGCGACATTATAAAAGAATGAAAGAAAGGAGGACTTTTCAGATACCACCCCCTTGCAAGATTTACAACTGGGCCGCGGAAAGGAAGGAGCATAAAAGAGAAACTGCTATTTGTCTTTTTCTTTAAATATGGATTCTGGGCCATATTAATTAGCATTTTCATGTCTTTTATTGCACTATTAAAATGAAAAGAATATGTGAAATCAATAGTTTAAAAATTGCAGTGACTATTGCAATGTTAGACAAGCTTTTCTGTGAAAAATGGAAGTGATCAGTTGCATTACTGTATGCCATTCATGTTCTTTAGAATTACTACTTTAGATCATTTCACTTCATTACTATGATTGTGTGGAAATGACACTATATAATAAAATGACATAAATGACGTTTACAGGGTAAGACTGAATATTTTATGTAAACATTATGATACTAAGTTAACATTTAACTGATGTTACCGGTCTTTCAGACCGCGGCTTTTTTCAATTTTTATAGTTTAATTTGCAATTTTCAGTTTCACTACAAACACTACCGAAATTTTGTTCTGTTTGGAACTTTAATACTATCACCAGGAACTTTTGAATAGGTGAATTTTAATTATAACAGTCTGTACAAAATGTTTAGCACAAAAACACCATCCTATGAGTTAATTGTGTCTTTTATTCATCTTTCGATGGAGTGGTCTCACAGACCGCTTCACACTAGTTATGTGACAATTTCTATGACATCAGTTAAAGGTTAATTTTAGCATTGAGAGGGTCATCATAATTATTTGTGCTGGGAACAGAAAATTCAAGCTGTGAACAATTTGCTAACAACATTTTCTTCAGCTAAGCAACAGCATCACGTCAGTGATCAGACTCTACTGATCACTAATCTGAAATAATATACAGATAATACTAATAATACTGATCAGAAATCAAATTTTATAAAATGGTGTTCCAAAAATAAATTTAGGAAAACTTTAAATCATATGCTGAAAACAAAGTAACAATCTGTGTAAAGCAAAAAATGATATACTGAAAACAAAGTTTGGTGATATATATCTGATCTTTATTTTCAAAATATCGTGGTGTTGTTTGATAATCATGTATGTATTCTCAATGTTTTCATATATTTCCTATTTATTTTCAAAATATTATGTAGGATAATTTTTATATTTTCAGTAAAAACAACTGTAAATGAATTTTTCCTCTATTATTGACTGTGCTGTTCTGTAGATAAAGAACTTTTGCTCTGGCAGTAAATTTTTTAGACAAAAATAAAAATATTTTCCAAACTTTACGTTGGAATCTGGATTTTTAAATGCACAACCAATAATTATGTGGGACAATATTTAGTTAGACCAGCCACTGAAAGATAAACTGTCTAAATTAAGTAAGTTCTTTACAGCTTCATTAGGAAGAATATTTTCAGCTGGTTTTAGTTTAGTAGAGTTTAAACTGCACAATACATGAAAAAGCAGACAAACTTACATTATGTCCAAACTTTTCAATAAAAATAAATTATTTTGTATTTAAAATTTTGTTGCATAAAACAAAATTTTCTTGATACTAAATCCTGCAGCTTGTTTTTGTGAGTGTAAAAAACAAATTGTCTGTTTTCAATTAGTTCTCTAATTCTTAATCTTCAATTTTGTTGCGTAAGCGAAAAAAAAAAGAAAAAGACATTCAGCCATAAGCTAATTTCAGAATAAGTTTTGATGCTAAGTGCTATATGTTTTAGTTTCTAATTTATATTAAGTCTGAAAATATTTATAATCATCAATAAGTCGGCTATTTTGAAAATACTGGATATATATCAAAATATCATATTTATGAACTCCAGTCAACAATGCATTAGATTATCCATTACATTATTGGCCACACCCATGATCACAGAGAGCATAGGGGAATAATGATGCAACTGGTAGTGGAGATAAAGAGATCAGTCACATGTTCAATGAAAATTAAAAATGCTAATGTCAAAAACAGAAACAATGTGACAGTCTTCACACCTGCATACATCGTTTGTGATAATAAATCTTATAGATTCTTCATAGGACAACATTTAGCTAAATAATTGAACAATATTATCAAGTCTTAAAGGTTTTTTTTTTTTCAAGCATATTAATAAATACAACATTAAAAAATACTGAATATACAAGGTGATTTAAAACTTACATGCAAAACTCTAAGAAATGGCAAAGTACTTTATAACAAACTTTTTGACTTAGGAAAGCAGGGTCACAATTTACTTATTTAGTCTAAAATACAGGATGTGTCATTTAAAGCCAAACCTGGATTTTATTTCATAACTTTAACAATAATGAAAATGTTGTAAAACTATTTTCAACAGACTTACTCTTTGCTTTATGTGGTAACATCATGAGAATGGTGGAAATGGCCATCATTTGTGTTGAAAAAACACCATGCTAGATATTTCAGAATTTGGGAAGAAGCAGATAATATATACATTGCTACTGACTACAATGTACTTCCAGCACTTTTCATAACATTTCACACAAAGCAAAGATATTTGGTAGCATAAATAATCAAAATTATTAAATGTAATTAACACTAATAATAGGCACACAAATACATACAGAATTTTCATAAATATATTTGTTATACCTTACTCGAGGCCAGACTTCTTCAGAGTCTTCAAAAAATATAAATGGATCTTCTTTATAACCCCGTATTTTTCTTTTTTTCTGGGGAGGACTACTGTTAAGAATATTAATAAAAATAGATAAAAAGAAAGTTTGAATTATAGCTAAAGATTCTGAAGAATTGTACAATAAAAATTAGTACAGAGTAAATAAACATTGAATTGTGATATATAACCATTAATTAAACATTACCGAGATCATCAAAAACTGCAATATTGTGAAATGACACTGAAAATGGATACCACAAACCTATAATATACAACTGTATATATAAAATAAAGTGCCTTATACTTAATTACAAGAATTAATATGGAAGAAAAAAAGAAAAATATGGATACCGAAAAAAATAATTGAAAAACTTATATATTGAATTACGTTTTCAAGAGTACAGAATTCAATGATATAAGCAAATTGATATATATATATATATATTATATATATATATATATTTTATTTTATTTTTTTGGAGAGAGAGAGATTTCTAATTATTTTTCACAATTGTTAATCAATCTTTCTTTTTCATTTATATTGAATAAAAAATGAATTGGGGGAAGAAAAGAAAAAGAAAATTTAAGTAATAATATAAGCAGCTTCTAATCTTCTATAAAAGGCATAAGACACCATCATTCTAATACAAGAATCTAGTTTTTCTAGCAAGAAGAAAAATAGGAAAGGCAACTGGATTTAGAATATACTAATTTAAAATTATTTTAAACTATGTTGATTTACAACATTTAGTAAGTGAACTCAATATCTATGAAGAATGGGTTTTAACAGATGATATAAGAGAAAAACTGGTGATATAAAAGAAAAACTGGAGGCAACATCATAAAAGCTTGGTGACAAGATCATAAAACACAAAGAGAGACACTTGCAGAAATTACAAGAAAGCCGAAAGAATTCTAAAAATTTTACAGAATGAAAAGTAAAAATAAATCACTAGGAAGCACAATAATAAAGTTTTCATATTTATAAAAATGGTTTAAACTTTAAAAAAAAACCCTCTAATAAATAAGATAACATAACTCAATAACATAATAAAACAAAAAAGAATTAAAAATAACAAGATTATTAATAAAAAGTATCAATAAACAATGCATTGTTGAGAAACAGCTAAAAATAAGAATTGTTAAGTAAAACGATTAAAATTTTTCATGAGACAGATTAATTTGATTTTCTTACATAAAGATGAGTAGAAAAATCTAAGTCTTACAAGGTTATATTAGAAATAAAAATAAACAAAATAAATAAACTTTTGAAAGCTATTGGAATTAAGGAGTTTGGGGGGGGGGGGGGGGGCATCTTTTTACTTAAAGAGTATTTTTTTCCTTTTAATCTGTTTTTACCTTTATGCAAACATATATAGTAAATGGATCAGAGAAAATTCTAATTCATATTCTAAATGATCAATCAAGAGTAGAGACAACTAAGTATATTATCATAATCTATATCAACTTAAATTTTAGATAATTAAAAAATTAATAACCTTAGTTGTACAAAAAACTTATTGTTTTATAAAAACTCTACATACAAAAATAAACATTTCAGAAAAAAAAAATAGATATAGTAAATAAATGAATTTTTTAATTTAATTTCCCAACATTTTCCAAAACATAAAAAAGCTAATTTTGGCTATTCAATACTTTAAACAAAAACACAAGCTTTGCAGCTATTATTATGCCAAGTCTGTTTCACAGTTTTGACCATACAAGTTCAAAAGAAAAAAAAACTATTTGAACATTAGAAGTTGAAATTTTTAAAGTAAGCAACAGTTTCACTTCACTGAAAACTATCATTAAATTCTTTATATCACTTTCCTGGCTTTACTACAATTTTAAAGTTGCAATATTATTAAAAAATCTTTTTAAAAATATATTGCTGAAATGGATAAATTTTGACCTAAAACTTTATGTAAAAATGTCGTTAAGAGGTTACTTCACTCCTGTGAAAACAGGAGTTCGATAATGTTAATCCTATAGAAGAAATTTTTAAGATATCTCAGTTGTATTTCAATATTTTTAAATGATTTTTTTTTTTTTTTTTTTGCATTGGCTAGTTGAGATTGATCTCTACAAAGGCCATTTTTTACTTTTTCCATTTTGTTTTCAGGTATGTATTTTTTATTGGGATGCTTTTACTTTTCAGAACTGGTTTCAAAAGTGAAAATTTCCTTATTTAAAAAAATAAATAAATAAAATAAAATAAAAAACAGCCTTTGTAGAGCTATTTCAATGCAAAAAAAAAAAAAAAAAAAAAAGAAAAAGAAAAAAAATTCATTTAAAAATATTGTAATGCAAACGAGATATCTTTAAAAATCTCTTCAATAGGATTAACTTTAGTGAGTGGGTGTTTTTGCATGAGTGAAGTATCCTCTTACCCTTACCCGGGTAGTGGGAATATATATACCACTTACTTTTTTATGCCAAAACGGTCTTAAGAATTTTACTTCCCACATGGATTTTCTACGGTAAAGAAAGCGGGAGTTTTGGTGTTAACAAACATGTGAGTAGATGGCGGTAATCGCAGAAGTACTTTCAAAAAATGCATTGTTGTCATTTGTGGAATGAATTTAGATTGCAAAGTGTGATTGATGTTTTCTGTTTTTGTGCAAAAATAGTATAGTTTTCGCTTGAGGAAGTAAGAAAATTTGTTTTTTCTTGCATGCTTATAATATTTTGAAGAATTCAATGTAAAAATATTTTGGTAAATCGTTTAGTTACTTTTTGTAAAACTTCAAAGTGAGTGGGAAATTATTCCCCTATGGTCTCTAATGTTTACCTATTAAATTTTTGTTCTTCAAACTATTTTTTATTTATAGAAATAATTATAATATTGTTAAAAACTAAATTTAGGTTAAATGCTTTTTATTTTATTTTATTGATTTCTTATTTTCATTTATTGCATTATCATTCGTATGTGTGATATTTTATGCCTCAAGGAGGCAAAGGTCATATGTTTACCAGCTCTGTTGTTTACTATTTAGGCAATGGGAAGAATATTTCCAATTCCTATTACTTTTACGGTGAACAAAATTTTTTCTTAAAATTGTGGGTTATTTAATGTATTTAAAGTGATTTTAGTATCATAAGGGGGAAGCCATAGTTTATATAACAGTTGCATTGATAGTTGTTAATGAGATATTGTGTGACTCAAGCAGACAAGTGATATTTTTACCGCTTTCATTGTTTACTATTTATCCATAGGGAAGAACATTTCCAACACCTGTTGCGTTTATGGTAAACAAAATTTTCTTTAGATTGTGGGTTTTATAATGTATTTTTAGTATTATAAGATGGAAATTAATTTAAATATTTTAGTTTTAGTCTTGCCCGGGTAAGGGTTAAAGAATTGTTTGGGAATTTATATTTCTAACATATTTCTATAGTAGTATTGCTTCTGATGAGTGCGGTAACGTGGTAGTTCTATTCAAAGGCGTTAATGATAAATATTTAGTTATGAAGAATAAAAAGATTTTCACATTAAACACAAAGGTTTTCTGGCCTAAATATCATCATTATGTACAAAACAAAATTAAGTTGAATAAAGTTTTGATGCTAAAAAAGTTAGTGAGGTGACAAGGTAATCAAAGACCTTAATTACTAGGTTGAATAGTTGAGCAATATTAAAGAGTCTCCGAGACTCTATTCATCTACTCCGTAGAAAATGTCACTATGAAGAGTTAAAGAGCTCTATTCTCAGCTGACAGCCTGTCGCTGTACTTCACTGCACAGCTATCCCCCGCTGTGAGAAAGAATGTCTCTTTCATCCTCGGACCATACTTCCGAGAAAAACTATCAGAGTGGTCTCCGAGAGATTTATCTCTCCTTACCAGGTGAAGACCTGTGAATCTTCACTCTCTTGGGTCTAGAAGCTAATTAACTTTTTCTCATCTGGGATCCCCTATATCCTCTCATTTCTCTCCGAAAAACAATAGAGAGTTTTTTAGCCCCTAGCGATGTTTTCCTGTCAAAATCATCTGCTCGTTGTTCTGCTATAGGTCAGCCTTGACTCGGCCCAATTTCTGTGCCTGACACTCCGCTGGACAACATGATCGTGGAAAAGCGTTGATTAGTTTCACTATGTCGGTGGTCCATGGTGGTCCCCAGGTGGTCCATGCTTTATCTCACTGTCTCCAAAGTGCCATCTTTAAGATGAATTATGATAGACCTGTTCCTTTTTATCTTGCCGTCTAAAGTGGGAATTTAGACGAAATTTCGAGTCTCTTTAGAAAATACATGGTTTTTCGGATCAGGTCCATTACGTGACCCGATGTGAGCTGGAGTCTTCATTCTTTTCTTTCCTGCAATGCACGGTCTCCCCCTCCAAGATGTAATTGGCACTTTTACTTGGCACGTACGAGATGCGTGCGATAATTATTTTAACCTTCCACCGTGAAGGGAAAGCTGTGGTAAGGTTTGTTTAGGGGGTTGTATTCTTATTAAAGTAGAATAACAAGTTAGTAGATTGTATATTCAGTTTATAATACGATAGAATATTTACATTTCGCGATTGTTTAAAAATTGTTTTCGGGTCGTTTACTTGTCTCCGAAATTTTGTCACATTATAATTTTCATGTATAGTAGTATCAAATAACATCTTCAGAAATAGGAGGTCTTTAGAAAAAGTGAGGTAAAAATAAATTATGAGATTTTAAAATGGTACTTTAGCAATGTCAATTTTAAAGGGGGGGGGGGCGAAATCATAAGAAAAAAATATAGTCCATTTAATAAAGATTACATCAAGCACATTTTTTTCTTTTAATTACTTTATAATAATGCTAGAATACTCACAATTTATTCGCTACTTATAAATTCAAATTCTCTTGCATCACTAAGACCATTAAACTTAAAAAATGCACAGAATTATAACACTTTGTTCTTACCTAGATATTTCTTTTTAACACACTTCCCAGAAAAATTAAGAGTTAACTTCCACAAATAGTAAAATGAACTTCAAAAGCACTTCAATGGTCATATAACGATTAAATTGATTGATATAAAATTAATGCGTATACTTTTTTTTTTTTCCTCACCAATTTGAAAATGTCTTCATCAGTTAAATGAAGTATTTTATTTTCTCTTTGGGACTAAAAAAGAAAGAAAGAAAAAGAAGAAGTACAGAAAAAAAGAAAGAAAGAAGAAGGCGTATTTGAATTTGGCTTAAAAATGAATGCAAGCAAAAATATATAAATAATTTTTAAAAAGTAATTTCTCAACGACAAAAATTTTTGGCCCACCACCTTCCTCCAGTTGTAGCGTTATATATCACTAGGGGAACCATAACAGGCTTCCCGGGTTATAGAGTATAGATTAAAACCATTTTTTTAAATTGAAAGCTCTAATAGACCTTTTATATTTGATTTGTTTTATTTTAGATTCCACCTAACAATACGAAAAATTTTGGAATTCAAATAAGGATCTGAAATTTATTAAAAGCGATAGTTTAGTATTGAGCTGGTGCCATGAATTAACAGCCGATATGTATAGTAATACGCCTATAGTAATATGTATAGTAATATGCCAATATATGTACAGGTATATATGTTAAATAAATAAAAATATCAATAAAACAAAAATCTAAGACATTTAATCAAATTACGCGCTTTGAACCACTTAAATTATCAGAATAAATAAATAAAAAAAACTCCTATAAATAGCGATTTTTGGCTATTTCTTCGGCTATTAATTCATGCCACCAGCTCAATACTAAAGTATGCAGACCTGCCAACTGCTACGAAAAAATCGTAGTTTCTACGATTTGGAGCTAAAAACTACGATGCTACGAAAATCGGTCTAAAACTACGATTTTTTTTTCAAAAAACACACACGCCGAAAAAAATCAATTTCGTCAGTCGTTCGCAAAAAAATGCCAATTCGTCAAAGGATCGCAGAAAAACGCAAATTTCGTCACAGGATACCGAAAAATTGAAAATTGCGTGAAGGAATTGCGAAAAAAAAGCAAATTTCTTCAACGGATCGCAAAAAAAAAAAAATACAAATTTCCTCAAAGGATCGTGAAAAAACGCAAAATTTGTCATCTCAGAAAAATACGCGAATCTCGTCAAAGAATCGCTAAAAAAACGCGAATTTTGTCAAAGCATCGCTGAAAAAAATGCATAATTAGTGCGTAACCGCCTCCCCCACTGCTGTAACCTTTCAGAAAATTTTCTGACAATTTCTGATTTTTTTTTTTTTACAGAATCACCCCAGGTCTGTGCTTTCTTCATAGGAAACATCATACACAGACAAAAATCTTTATTCTTTATGTTTATCGTTATGATACATACAGTTTTTGATCTGAAAGAATATAAAGAACCAACTTTTGAAAAAATCGGGTTAACCCAACCTGCATGAATCTAAATTCGGTCCGAACCGAAAGTAATCAGAGTTCACCCGATATGCAGCGTAAAAGACAGCACCCATCCACACAACCAACCAACCTCCAGATTAATTTGAATTTTGGGTGCTACGATTTCTCATTTTCAAAGGTTGGCAGGTCTGAGTATGGTAAATATATATATATATATATACATTTTTTTAAGTAAATGTAAAAAATATTTTTTTTTTCATTTTAAAAATTTACTTCTAAAAAAGTACTTATATTAATGCAACGTGATTACTTAGACAGCATGTTTAATGTTTCATCTATTTATTGCATTTGAAACCATTTCTTGTGTCTTTTATTGTATATATTTCTTTTCTTCTTTTTCTTTTTTTTTTAACACTTTAGGAATAAATACAAATTTTCAATATGAATGATGAGTAGGGGAGCTAGGGGATGAATGGGACAAGGGATGGATGGGACATTCTCAATATTTCCGGCAATAAACATTTATTTTAAATTGCTTCCTAAAACGATATAAGGCTTTACCACAGTGTGCTTCAGAACTAAAAGTATGACCACATTGCTGTTTTCATTTTCCTTCAAAGTTGCATTTTCTGAAATCTCTGCTTAAAAGTAAGTTTTTTTTACATTTGAAGATGTGAAATATCTTATACAATATAAAAAAATTAAGCTATGTTGTAGCTATTTATTTTAAGGTTCAATATCGATAATTAAACTGAATGAATAATAACCAATGTGACAAAACAATTTTTGAGGTAAAATGGCTGAGAAGGGAATATATGCATCATGGGGATGATTGGGACATTTCAAATGGGGATGAGTGGGACATTCTCATTTATCCCTAGAGATGGTGAAAATTTTATTTATTAACTAAATAGTATTATATAGGTTGATAAATTAATAATTTACGTTAATTAATAGTATTAAATAGCATTATATGAGTTGTTATTGTTTAAAATTTCTGAGTGTTATTTATTGAATTGTAATAATTATTAATGGATTATCAAAAAATTGGTACTAAAACTTAATCAAAATAGATAAAATTGTTAAAAATAGTATATGTTTTATATAAATTTATGTTTATTGATCAAATGGGGGAAATTATATTGAATTTTGAAATGTTGCACAAATAAATCCCCACCCCTAACATATTGGGTCAATCGGAAAGTCGTGTTGTGTTGGGAAAATTAATTCGTACCGGAAAATTCTATCATTTAATTATTAGACATTGATTCCGATATCTAATGTCTAATAATTACTAGGCAGAATTTTCTGGTGCGAATTGATTTTCCCAACACAACACGACTTTCCCATCGATCCAATAATTTCCGTTCTGCATGATACATTTAATTAATATTAATTAATAAGTTATGATTGAAAATTATTAGCTATGCCATATTTAAAAGACATTTTGCACTTTCATTTCAAATCTAAAATGTCTCATAAGTGGGAAAAAAGAACAGATTGATAGCTGAAGTCTGCATTAAAAGTTAAAACTGCAATAAAAGAAGTTTTTGAAAAAAAACATATCGATTCGTGCTGTAAAATCATATATTACAAATATAATTACATATAAGGTTATAATTATAAATTTTAATTTGGTAAAATCGAATACAGGGAGAAAAATCTTTGTGTCCCATCAATCCCCATTAGTGTCTCATTCATCCCTGCTGTGGGGATGATTGGGACAGGGAGGAACGTTTTTTTAAATTCATAATATTTTTCTGAATAAATCATAATCTAGAATAAATATTGTTCATATGTGTTGTCAAATACCTAATGTATGAAATGTGATATATAATATTGATAATAACTTAAGTAAAAAAATAAATATTTTTGTGAAAATGCCCCATTCATCCCCCATCTCCCCTATGTATTAAATTTACATACTCATATTATATTTGAAATATATACATAATTATATGTGATACAGTTTCTGGATTAATTTGGTATTTTTTAACTATGTATATATTTCAAAATAAGTATTTTTTTGTGCTTGCTCTGACTTTAGCTAATTAACTTGTGAAATTGGTATAAGCTATTGGGGTTTACTTATAGCATGTCTCCTATTAAAAATAGAAAATATAGCATGTATAGTTTGTTTAAGGGGGCACACAAAAGAATTCTGTTACATTACGGTCTATGAGGGAAAATCGTTTGCGGTAAATTTTAATGATGTTACACTATTTCAAACATACTGAAATTAATAAATATCGCTGAAGTGCACCACGGCATGCTTAAAACGAAATATAGTGTGTGATGCATTCATCCTTTATTTACAGGGACATATTGTGTATGTCTATGAGGAATAATTGCTGTAAGTGCGTTTTCAGTTGTGGTACGCATTTTTAATGTGTCGCGCTATTTTTTACACAAAACTTGGTAAATATAACCTTTACTAAGATCATATTATAGCTCATATACAGGGATGCACAAAAGATCTCGAGTACATTTCCAATTTCCGCTTATTGATGGAAATTGCTGAAGGATAATTTTCAATTGTGCCGTAGGTTTCCTAACTGAACTAACATTTTAATATGTAGTATACATACAAATCTTATAGATTATATACAGGTCTCCACACAGTAATTCGGAAATTTACCCGACTATTCATGCTAATTGCTGAAATTGTTTTTTCAAATGTATTGTGCGTTTTCCAAATTGTTTACGTTGGTATCTTTGTTATCTTATTAAACAGTGGAACTATTTCTTCGATGCTTGATGCATAATTTTTCTTTCTCGTTTTAATTCATATTTTGTACAAATGCAGATAATTAATTCTTGAAAATAAATAAATTTAAACATATGAGTTATAAGTATTTACGAAAATAATTTATTGATTTTCATATTTTAAAAATATATCATCAACAGTTGTTTGCATTAAAACATGTGATTTATATTTCTGTGTTGTGTTTTGCAATATTTTATAAATAAGCTAAAAAAGAAAGACTATGTCCTATATTTCTGAAAAACAGATTTATTTATTTAATTCTGATTTATATGATTTTGTTTTCTCCGTGTTAAAATACCTGAATAGCTATCAAGAATTCCAAATTTCTAAAACAATTAACTTCCTGAATGCTAACATAATCTATGTTTTTGTGTTACATTTCAATTAATAAAATTATGAATAAAAATCCAGTTTTCAATTATAAATAAAAATTAACAATTGCATTCAATAATAAGAAGTTTGCATATTACTTTTTACATAAATAAATAAAAATACAAGTTTTCAACACAGGATAAACTATAATTAACAACTATAAGATACAGTTGAAACCTTTTTTATCATAACTTTTTTCATCACTAAAATTTCGATCCTTATTTTTCAAATAAAAGCTGATAAAAGTGACCTTTGCAAAGTGCTTGCCAAAAGAGATACTCCAGAAGAATGGTCTTTTTTTTTCCAGGAAATATGTGGTCAAGTGGACGTAATTAGAAAGTTAGAGACGAGGAGGATCCCCTCAAATCCCTCCACACCTTCCCTAAACGGTCCCTTCTGCTAAAGGTAAACACCCCACTTTATCGTTATCAATTGACTTTAAACGATGCTATAAAGTAACCTTGGGGTAATATAGGCTCAACTTTCTGCTCTCTAAAAAATAAAAAAAATAAAAAAAATAACATAGTTTACAATTGTTTCTAAAAGATCTAGTTTAGATCCAGTCACATTCACATATTAATAATTCACACTATCCATCAAATGCTTCTGGGAATACGTTCCGTTTCCAGAAGAAATTCTTACATAGTTAGTTCTCTATGTATTGAACTAAAAATTTTAATGAAGTAGTTGTAAAGCAGTTAGTTTCAAAGCAATAGAAAAATCTACCATCTTATTTATTTTTCAGTATTCGCTTTTGATTGTATCATTCCAAATTTCATAAAAACATATGTAAACATAAAACATATTTATAAATATTGTTTGCATTTTAATTTAAGTACAATTAAAAATGAGGGGAGGGGTTTGCTTTAGATAAATCAAGACAGAAGTTCGACTCTTGTGTCTTGTCGCTTTTTACTTTCTTCTATCTTTACAAGAAGAAAGTATTGGATTCATGAAAATTTTTGATTTCCGGTTTTTGACAGATTTACACGTTTTAGGGGTCAGAGATTCCAATAAACATGTTTTTACAAAATGTCTGTCTGTCTGTCTGTATGTGACACAAATTTTGTGGGCGCTCTATCTCAAGAACTAATGGACGGAATTTAATAAAAATTTATATTCAGGTAGTCCCAGATATAGATATGTGCTGATTAGTTTTTGGTGTAAATCGCCCAGCAGGTGGCGCTGCTATGCTGCATTTTGCAGGATTTCCGCAATAGCTCTATCTCATGAACTACTCCACGAATTTTTATAAAACGTCAGATTCAGTTATTCCTTGATATGAGTTGGTGCTGTTTACGTTTTGGTTTAAATCGCCCAGCAGGTGACGTTGCTATGCTGCATTTTGCAGGATTTACACTATTTTCGCAGTAGCTGTATCTCAAGAACTAATACACACATTTTCATCAAACATCGGATTTAGTTAGTCCTTTATATGAAATTATGCTGACTACGTGTTGGTGTAAATCGACCAATAGGTGGCGCTGCTGTGCTGCATTTAGAACGATTTCCTCAATAGCTCTATCTCAAGAACTAATCCACGAATTTTCATCAAACTTCAGATTCAAGTACACCTAGATTAATATTGCTGCTGATTATGTGTTGGTGCAAATCGCTCCACAGGTGGCGCTTCTATGCTGCATTTGTCATGATTTGCACAACAGCTCTATCTCAAGAACTAATGCACGAATTTCCCCAAAATTTCATATTCAGTTAGACGTTGACATAAGTTGATGATGATTAGGTTCTGGTGTAAATCACCCTATAAGTGGTGCTGAATTTTGTTGTATTTACGCGATTTCAGCGATAGTCATATCTCAAGAACTAAAGCATGGAATTTCATCTTTTTAGAATCATTATGATGAGCATAGGTTGCCATTTAATTTTGGTAAAGTGATAACGAATTTTGAAGTATTGACATGTATGAGATAGAAGAAAGTTTTGGGATTTGTACATCCGACTAGTTTACTTTCTTCTGTCTTTACAAGAAGAAAGTATTGGATTCGTGAGAATTTTCGAATTCCGGTTTTCGATGGATTTACACGTTTTAGGGGTCAGAGATCCCGAAAAAATATGTTTTTAGAAAATTTCTGTTTGTGAGTATGTCTGTGAGTCTGTCTGTATGTATGTGTGTGAGCCAAATTTTGTGGGCGCACTATCTCAAGAACTAATGCACGGAATTTAATAAAAATTTAAATTCAGTTAGTCCCTGATATAAATTGGTGCTGATTAGTTTTTGGAGCAAATCTCTCAACAGTTGGCGCTGCTATGCTGCATTTTTTACGATTTCCTTAATGGCTCTATCTCAAGAAATAATGTACGGATTTTCATGAAACTTCAGATTCAGTTAGTCCTTGATATGAGTTTATGTTTACTACGTTTAGGTATAAATCACCCAACAGGTGGCACTGTTATACACCATTTTTCCTTATTTCCACAATGTCTCTATCTCAAGAACTAATGCGTGGACTGTCATCAAACTTCAGATTCAGTTAGTCCTTGATATGAGTTGCCGCTGACTACATTTTTGTGTAAATCGCCCAACAGCTGACGCTGCTATGCTGCATTTTTCCTGATTCCCGCAACAGTTTTATCTCAAGAAGATCACGGATTTTAATCAAACTTCAACTTGAGTTATCAAGTTGACTTAAGTTGTTGCTTATTAGGTTTTGGTATATATCGCCCGACAGGTGGCGCTGCTATGCAGAATATTTCACGATTTCCGCCATAGCTCTACTCAAAAACTAATGCACGGATTTTCATGAAACTTCAGATTCCGTTAGAAATTGACAGTTGTTGCTGATTAGATTTTGGTGTAAATCATCTAACCGGCTGTATTTTTCAGGAAGTATTAACATTGCATGAGATAGAAGAAAGTTTTGGGATTGCCACATCCGACTAGTTTTCATCAATTTTGGATTTAATATTTTAAAATTAAAGACAATATAAACTAGTCGGATGTGACAATCCCAAAACTTTCTTCTACCTCATTCATGTTAATACTTCCTGAAAAATGCAATATAACAGCGTCGCCGGTTAGGTGATTTACACTAAAATCTAATCAGCAACAACTTATGTCAATTTCTAATTGAATTTGAAGTTTGATGAAAATCCGTGCATTAGTTTTTGAGATAGAGCTATTGTGGAAATCGTGAATAATGCAGCGTGGCAGCGCCACCTATAGACGATTTACACCAAAAAGTGATCAGCAGCAGTTTATATCAGGCACTAACGGAATATAAAGTTTTATTAAATTTCGTTCATTAGTTCTTGAGATAGAGGTTCTACAAAATTTGTGTCACACACAGACAGACATTTTGTAAAAGCATTTTTTCGTGATCTCTGATCCCTAAAACGTGTAAGTCCGTCGAAAATCGGATTTCGAAAACTTTTACGAAGCCAATACTTTCTTCTTGTAAAGATAGAAAAAAGTAAAAAACTCAAATACTTTTATTTGGGTCTTTAAAGGGATTCCACTTTGAAAATATGTAAAGTCAGAGTTTGTTTAAAATTTTACGTTGATGACAAATCTCTTTAATAATCTTTTCTGCAAGTATCATGTATTTGTGTTAAAAAATGAGTCAGAATTTTTTGCGTTGATTCTAGTGTCCTATGTGTTTCTAGGGTGCCCCAGGATTTTAACTGGAATCTAGAAACGGAAGAATAGAATAACTAAATGGAAAAAGGATTCAAAGAATGAAGATATGATTAAGAGTATAGGGGCAGATTCCAAAAATTTTAAAGGAGCCACTGGCTCCTAAACCCAAATAATCCAGTCGCCACATTATAAAAGAAATGTATAAAAGCAATAGCGTTTATACGGGGGGGGGGGGGGGGGGAAATCAGGAATTCAAAGTGAAAAATAACTTACACATGTACAAAAGAAACACAGACTACATCAAATGTTTATATTTCATTTAATCACATAATTCTTTTAATTTGGATCTAAATTAAGTATAATATAAATCTTTAGTTATGTGCAGTCAGAAGATAAAATTGACCAAGATAGAGGTTAAAAATATATATCTATAAGAATAAGCTAAGCAATCATGGTAGTGGGGAATATTAGAAAAACAATATTTCTTATTTTCATTTTGTCACACAAGAGTAAATATTTAAAGAAATGTGAATGTGACATTATTTTGCACTATAAAGATCACAATACAATTCAAACATTTTCAATAATACACAAGAAAAATTATCTTTAAAAAAAAATTATCACACACTATTACATGGGAGATTCTGTTCCGAATTTTCCGAAAATTTGGAAATAAAAAAATATCACGGAAAAATATCGAGAATTTCGACAGTTAGTCGCCGAAAAAAATCAATTTTCTCAATCGTCAACAGAAAAAGGCGCGAATTTCGTCTAAGGATCACGTTTGAATTTTGAACAACCTTTACCTTAAGGCTGTTCTCAAATCCAAAGGGTCAACTTTCTGAAATAAGTTTTTATTCGGAAACGCATGAAACTAGAAAGTGTTGTTATTCAGAAACTATGCCATCGAACTGTTTTTTCCGTTTTCTTGTAAACGCAATAGATCTTTCAGAAAGTACTGTCAAAGTTGGCATTTTGAACAAAACTTCCGAACGAAAGAAGAAAATCCAGTCAGTAAGGGGAGAAAAATACCATGTCACGTGATCAAAATCGCTTCTAACTCAATAGTTAAATGATGGATCCAAAAATGGAAAACACAGTTGGATTCCAAAACTCTTCCATGCTCAGGCTTTCAAATTTTATATCTTTCCGTTAAAAAATAAATTTGAAAATGTGTCAGAATGTTTTCGCTTGTTGAGCAGAGCAGCTGAGAACACCCTTAAGCAAAACAATGGAAAATAACAATTTTTGTTGAAAAAGCTGATTTTACTAGATTTTTCTTCAGCTACAAGATCAGAATAGCAACTTAAATGGGGTAAGTTAGACATACATTTGAATTCTGTTATTTTGTATGATTAACGTCTTAATGAGTATTATTAATTAAGGTTGTTCTTAACTGCTCTGCTCAACAAGCGCAAAACGTTTTGACACATTTAAAAGTTCATTTTTTAACGGAAAGATATAAAATTGGGAAGCCTGGCCATGGAGGCAATTTGGAATTGAACTGTTTTTTCCATTTTTTGATCAATCAATTACCTATTGAGTTATAAGGAATTTCGATCACGTGACAAACACGTTTTTCGCTCGCTCTTGAGTCTCTTTCTTCCTTCGTGCGGAAATTCGGTTCAAAACGCCCGCTTTGACATTCTTTTCTGAAAGATCTATTGCGTTTGTAAAAAAATGGGGAAAAAAGCCCAATGACATAGTTTCTGAACAACAACACCAGCTACTTTCATGCATTTTCGAACAAAAATAAATTAAAACTTATGTCAGAAAGTCGCCCTTTTGGATTTGAGAACACCCTTAAACAAAATAATTGAAAATAACAATTTTTAAGGGAAAAAGCTGCTTTCTATATTTTTTTCTTCAACTACAAGATAAGAATATCAACTTAAATGAGGAAAGGTAAACATATATTTTAAATTTTAAATGATTAACATCTTAATGAGTATTATTAATTAAACAAAACAATTGAAAATAACGATTTTCAAGAAAAAAAAACTGATTTCTTTAGATTTTTCCAGCTATAAGATGAGAATATCATCTTAATAAAGGAAATTTAAACATATATTTTAGTTTTTCAACAACCATTACCTTAACCAATTTTAAAAACAAAGGAAAATATGAATTTTTTGATGAAAAAGACGAATTTAAACGAATTTTACTAACTTTTATACTAGTTTGAGATTTTAACATATATTTAAACACTAGTTATGTAAGATATAAAACTTTAGACTACAGCACTACAAAATATAGTATATTTGAACAAAATAAATTCAAAACTTGAAATTTCACATTAAAAAATATTTTCACGTAAACACATATAAAAATACGATTTTTTATTCTAATTTTCTTATCTTTTAGCAGATTGAATAGGATTTTTTCGACGAGACTAGTATAAGAAAATAATTCCAACTCCTATTTCCCACCGTCAACCCCCTCACATTCCCTAAACTTGGGGGGTTCGCAACAATAGAGTTTTGATGTCACAAAAGCATATCGGAAATTGTTTACATCCAAGAAAAAACATCAATTTTTACGCTTCTTTTCAGTTGTTACGTGAAAGATATAAACTTATATTTTAGTTTTTAAAAATCATTACCTTAATGATTATTAATAATTAAGCAGAACAGTGGAAAATATGAATTTTTAAGAGATAAAAGATAATTTCTTATGATTTTTCAGATGTAACATGGAAATATCAACTTCTAAGAGAAGAGTTTAAACTTATACGAGGGTTGTAAATTAAATAGTGGCAACTTAAACCTTGAAACTCGCAGAAGGGCGGGCATGCGCAAATAGGATATCAGAGCGGTGTTGTGGCGCTGTTGTCGATGTGTAGAATGCAAAAAAACAGTCGGTCTGCTTAGAAGAGTAGTTGTTGTGTGGCGTTAAAGTAAGGAATTTTGTTTCCATCGCTCTAAAGCATGTTTTCAAAAGGGGATCAGCGGTCGTGGCTTAAAATCGAGGTTGCCACGACAAAAATGCAACAGAATGCTATCGAGGATTAGTGGAAACCTGTGGCACAAATGCGTTACCGTATAGGACAGTAGCACGATGGGTTCAAGCATTTTGTTCGGGTCGGAATGAGACTGCGGATTTGCAACACACAGGTTGGCCCTCCATTCCTCAAGAGCAGATTGACATCCTGAGTGGTCTCCTTACCCTACACCGTCGATGGACTGTCCGAGAATTATCCTTAGAGGTTGATCTGAGTCCATCTGTACTCTACGCAGTAGGGCGCTCGGTCGCTCACATCAACAATCACACCTTGCCACTGGTCTACAATGGCTTTCCGACATTTGACAAAAGGTTATAAGCTTTGATGGTGATTACATAGAAGGAATGTAATGCAATTGTACTTGTAAGTTCATTAAAAATTGATTTATACCTATGTTGCCATTACTTAATTTACAGCCCTCGTATTTTAGTTTTTAACAACAAAAACTTAATAAATATCATTAATTAAACAAAAAAAAATATCAGTTTTCAAGAAAAAGATGAAATTTTACGCAAATTTTCAACTTTGAAATACATTTGTTTATATATTGTTACAAGATACTAATTATATTGTTAAACTTTATCTATCTTGAAAAGCTTCATTATCTTTTATATAGTGTTCATATTTACATCTATTCACATCATGACTACTACATTTGAAACCAATAGTACAAATTTCTTCCCTATATTGGAAACTGGAAATGAATAAAATTGATTTATGCATTCGAGATCATTTGATCATTGAAACATTCGAGATTTTGAGCAGATATCTGAATTTTGAATGAACAACACTATAATGAATATTAATAATTAAGCAAAACAATGGAAAATATCAATTTTTAAGGAAAAGGACCGATTTCTTTAGATTTTTTCAACTATAAGATGAAAATATCAACTTAGAGAAAAGTGACTAGGATTTCAACTTAAAAACGAAATTTAAACATATATTTCAGTTTTGAACAACCATTACCTTAATGAATTTTAATAATTGGACAAATAACAAAAGGAAAATATGATTTTTAATGAAAAAAGACGAATTTAAACGAATTTCATTAGCTTTTACACTAGTTTGAGATTTTATCATACTTTTAGATGCTAGCTATGTAGAATTTTAACCCTTGAATGATGTAGGTACACTTCAAGAAATACTCATTACTAAACAAAAATAAATTAATTTTAATCTAATCAATAACTGATAATTTCACATTTAAAAAATATTTTCATGAATGTACATATAAAAATATGAATTTACAAACTAATATCATTATTTTTATTACATTTAACTGGATTTTTCTACACTCAAACTTAATTTTTCATACATAAAACATTATTTAATCAAATTCAGTACATTCTAATTTAACCCTTTCAGGGCAAGGTACTGGTATTCGTAAAATGTTCAAATAATTTAATGACACCAGTATTAACAAGAGACTTTATTTGTAAACAAGTAAAAGTAAATTTTCGTGTATTTAATAAAGATGACATTTTCATAATAAAATTCTGGTGCCAATGTGGCAATTTGGGATTAAAATTATGTGATGCCGTAATGGTATCACCTCCCTTCAAGGGGTTAACGAAAGTCAATGATTTTTCCCTGTTTAAAGCAATCCCAAGAATTAAAAAACATGAGCGCCTCCTATAATTTTACAGCTTTGAGTGAAACGAAACGAATTAGCAGCACACTAAAACTTAAACAAACAAAAAAGAAGTTATTAAATAATTGCTTAATACGTAAATTTCCCTCAAAATGAAAAACAAATGAATTCTTGAAACCTCTAAACTTACTAAGTAAAAACAAATAATAATAGTAAGTCGCCCTCGGGCGGATTCGAACTGCCAACCCCATGGTTAACAGCCATATGCACTATCCGACTGCACTACAAGAGCATCGAAGATTTCTGAATTATTGCAGTACTTTTCAACATCAAACTCGATTCTTGCTCCTATATATTTTAACATTACATAAGTTTACTAACGTTTTTTTATCCATCTATCAGAAAATTATTAAATCACAGAACGATCACGCAATGTTTCAAAAATTTCATGTTTCAGATAGTCCATATTTCAAACCAAACTATTTGAAATTTTCACCACATAAGAGCAAATATTACTTAGATCTTTTCACTATTACCTTTTAAAAAATAGCAGATAACAACTTTTGAATTAATTTTCCCAGAACTGTAACTGAAATTACATCAACTCCTTTTAGAAAACCTTATTTTCATACAATTTCTTGAAATTCAACATCGAATTGACCTTTACAGCAATGCCTATCTACATCAAACTCGATTCTTTCTCCTATATTTACATTACATAATTTTAACAAATGTACAACGAATTTGTAATGTTTTTAACACTTCGATGACATACACCTCAAGAAAGATTCATAATTAAACAAAACAGTAATTTTTAATCTTATCAATAACTGAAAATTTCACATATAATAAAATATTTTCGTGATTGTACATATAAAAATAAGAATTCACAAACCAATTTCCATATTTTTATCACATTCCAACTTAATTTTTATACACAAAACATTGATTGTACATATAAAAACAAGAGTTTACAAACCAATTTCCATAATTTCATCACATTCGAACTTAATTTTTATGCTCAAAACATTTTTTAATCAAATTGTATACCTTATTATTCCGTGAAATTCGGACTAGCCTAGGTTATTCTGCTCATATTATTAATCAAATTGTCACATGTTTCACCTTGCACTTATTTGTAATTTTTTTTCTTTTGTAATTTTTTTTTTTTACTTTTGTAAATTTTATTTTGCTAATTTACACATTTTTCATTCATCAGTTGAAGTTTTATAAGTAATCGATGGAATTTTATGCGATAGTTAATTATTTTAATTGATTATTAATATTTTCCTTCTGTGATACTTTTCGTGTATGAGGTTATTTAATATATATTACATTTCCTTTACTTATTCATATGATAGTAATATTTCTGAGGAATACATATCTCATAATTATTAGAAAAGTGTGAAGCATAAATTCTGAAGCATTCTGTGATGTTGATAAGCGTTGTAGTAAAAATTCATATAGTTTGGTTTTGAAACATGAAATGTTAAAGTTAAAGATTTTATTCATGTATGCTATGCATCATTAGAGCTATAAATATAGTATTAATATTTTAAGAAACTTAATGGATGAAAATTCAGAAATCTTCATAGTGTAAGATTAAACATATGATAATTTGATTAATTATATGGATAGAATAACTCAGTCTAGTCAAGTACACTATATACCATTAAAACTATAAAAATAGAATTTATATTTTAAACAACTTGATGGCCGGTAATTCAAAAAGCTCTGAAGTGCAAGGTGAAACATATGAGAATTTGATTAATAATATGAGCAGAATAACCTAGATTAGTACAAATTTCACTGAAACAAAGTATAGAACTTGATTTAAAATGTTTTGCGCATAAAAATCAAGTTCGAATGTGATGAAATTATGGAAATTGTTTTGTAAACTCTTGTTTTTATATGCACAATCAATGTTTTGTGTATAAAAATTAAGTTGGAATGTGATAAAATTATGGAAATTGGTTTGTAAATTCTTATTTTTATATGTACAATCACGAAAATATTTTTTTAAATGTGAATTTTTCAGTTATTGATAAGATAAAAAATTATTGTTTTGTTTAATTATGAATATTTCTTGAAGTGCATGTCATCGAAGTGTTAAAATCTTGCAAATTCGATGCACATTTGTTAAAATTATGTAATGTTAAAATATATAGGAGCAAGAATCGAATTTCATGTAGATAAGTATTGCTGTAAAGGTCAATTCATTGTTGAATTTAAAAAAAAATGTGTGAAAACAGGGTTTTTTAAAAGGAGTTGATGTAATTACAGTTGCAGTTCTTGGAAAATTAATTCAAAAGTTGTTATCTGCTATGGTCCTATATTATTTTGTCTTACTATATTATATATTGCATGGTCTGTGTACTGAGAATTTCAAAGTAACATTCTTTCCTTATCTGAAACTGGTTCCGAGCCGGTGAATTGTACCTACTGTTACTGTATTATTGTACTATTGATTAACTGTACCTACCCCATATGCGATTTACTTGGATTATATATGCTTAGATGGTTGCGTGTCCCTTTTGTGAAGAAATTCATTATTGGGCTAGTAGGCGCATTGAACACGGGGCAAGTTGGCTCGATGTCTGTTGTGTTCTGGTAGCATGAAAAACAGCAAACACCGAGAAATTTGCTGCAATGCAAGATTTTGGGCACACGAGACTTGCCCAAACGGAGACACTTGATTTTTTATTTGTGATAATCGAGTGATGATATTGAGTAAGATAGAAGTTACACAATGTTAGTGATTTATTCATTATTTTTATGTCTGTATAATTTAGAATTTACAATGTACGGCGATAACGCCTTTGTTTAAACTTACTGGTATTAATGAAATTTGATTTCTCTTAACTGTTATTTGAGTTTTATTTAAATTTTTATAAAGCGTGTGCCAACTTACCCTATAGGTATAGGCAACTTGCTCCGTGACGGGGTAGGTTGGCACACAATTTGCCTTTTATTTAGGCTTCCGCTAAACAAACTCTAAAAGCTACAAACTCAAAACTCCGGGTATTTATAGCCCAATGCCTGTTCTTTAAAAATAAAGTCAAAGTTTCATAAAAAACTTAAACAAAAAATTAATAAAAATCAATAACTAAAAAGTGTGCCTACTAGCCCCGGTCTCCCCTACTATGCGCATCCATAGTCGAAAGTATTATATGATTCCTTTTTTTTTTTTTTTTTTTACAGACTTCAACTACACAAATCGTATTATGCGTCCCACCAGTGAAAATGGGCGAGAGTCGCCACTCACTTAAAAAATGGAAACATTTAGAAAAAAAAAAATCTCTTCGCTAACAATTTAAAAAGAATATTTTATACTATTTCTGTTAGTAACTTTGGCCTCTGCCCCCTCTCATTACTAGATAATGAAAAGTCATCTCTTTCTTTTTAAAAAGGATATTTTAACTTAATAAAGAAAAAAAGTACAAAACTGTTTAATATTAATTTATGGTTCATGAAAGGGGTAAAAACAAATAGTAAGGTGCAACCACACTGGGAAAAAAAGAAAGAAAGAAAAAGAAAGTAAATAAATTAAGGGAGCCATTAGCTTCTCCATTTCTACCCCCCCCCCCCCCTTTATATACTTAACAAATCAACCTCCAAATCTATTCAGGGAAGCGCTTTATCAGAACTAACTGGCATACCAAATTATTTGAAGAAAATCGGATAATTCTGCATGAAAAACTCGTTTTTTTCTAAATTAAGGGGGGGGGGGGGTATTAGTCCACCGTTTTCCCCTTTACACTTAACCAATGAACCCCCAAAACTAATCAGGAAAGCGCCTTATCAGATGAACCTATATCCAAAATTTGAAGCAAATCCGATATTTCTATCAAGTGTTATCGCATTACATACATACAGAACCTTCGGGCACGTTATCTCTCAGACTTTGATAGCATGAGGGCTAATATAAAAGTAACAAAAACGAAAAATTATGTATCACGCATAGGTTATGAAACAATTTGCAACACTAACAGAATATTATTAAGAAATTTAAATCTAACGTAATAATTTAAAAAAATGTATTCGGGGAAATCTTTTGCAATACTCTGATACCACGAGTTTAAAATGAACATTGAATGCTTATGAGAAAAGAAAAGTGACAGTCAAACTGATGGCATTGAGCTCACAGGCTATTGACACTAATTATATATTACACTCTTATTTCAAAGAATAATGCCCCTCAAAAAATAAAGAAATCGACAAAAAAAAAAACATTTAGCTGAATTCAGGGAGTGATTACCCCCCCCCCCCCCACACACACACACACACACCTCTATACTTGACCAATGAATTTCCAAATCTAATCAGGGAAGCGTCTTATTAAAATTAACCAGTATACCAAATTTGAAGTAAATCGAATAAATCTGCATGAAAAACCCATTTATCTAAATTAAGGGGGGATTAGACCTCCGTTCCCTCCTTCATACTTAACCAATGAACATCCAAATCTAATCAGGGAAGCCCCTTATCAGAATAAACTGGTATACCAAATTATTTGAAGCGAATCTGATAATTCTGCATGAAAAACCCGTTTATCTAAATTAAAGGGGGGGGGGGGGGGGGCATTCTAAATTAAGGTTAAACCTTTATACTTAACCAATGAACCCCTAAAATTAATCTGGGACGCGCCTTATGAAAATGAACCTATTTACAAAATTTGAAGCAAATTGGATATTGCTATCAAGAGTTATCGCGTTACGTACATACAGAGCAGGGATGAGATTTCCGCGTTTTTGCACACCGGTATTTTGTTAGAGAAAATGATATTTTCTTTAATCTGAACATTTTTGCGATTTAACAAAACAACATTTTCCTTAAGAATATATTGGTGTGCAAAAACGCGGGAATCTCATCTCTAATACAGAGCCTGTGGACACATTAGCTCTCAGGCTTTGACAGCAAGCCTGCCACAGACGTCCACAGGCGACTATTTTTATATTCTGTTCGCACCACTATTTTTTAAAAAATACATTTTGTAGTATATTTTTCTTTTTCTTGCAAATGTTGTCAAAGCGTATATATATATATATATATATATAATTTGTTTTGAAAAAGTTGTGCAAAATAGAATTAAAAAATAGTCGCCCGTAGCAGTCTTGTGCGCTAAAAAGTATAAACGTGGTAATACGAAAAGTACTTCTGTCACTGCAAACAAAATATTGTTTTGAATTTTTAAAAAAAGTGCTTAATAAAAATAAAATAACTCGCAAATATCTCGTGAATACACAAATCAGTACTTATAAATTAATGAATTGATAATACAGATTATTGTTTTATTCTATTTGTAGTTTTTTTTATTATTATTAATAATTTATATACATCACTAATTTAAAAGGAAATAAAAATAGCCAGATATTTTTTTCTATTTTTCCTTTTTGGCTGTTTTCACTCCTGATGAACAACTATAATAGAATATGAATCGTTTTTTTTTTATTACTCGGCATCAAACAGCATGAAAAATTAAAATTTTAACGCTTTTAAAATGTTCGAACTGTTCAAGACTATTTTTCTTTATTAAAATTGAAACAATAATGTTGAAACAAAATTGTAACAATGATATTGTAAACAAAACAATCATATTGTTCAGTTGAATTTATACACATTAGTATTCAAGTAAAGTAATTACAAAAAAACTTTTTTTATTTATAAGTATTGATGTATTCATTGTTCGTACGGGTCCTTGAATTTCCAGACTAAGAAATTCTTCGGTACCAGTATTTTCTTATAGAAAATCTTTCCTTAAATAAAACGAAATTTCGCGCATTTAAACTAGATTTATTTTTCTGTAAAAAAAATTACTCATATTTAGCCATGAAAATAAATGTACCCGTACAAATCCTGGTATTAGTATTTGTAATAAATAATTTACCATGCATCATAATTTATCAGCTATCGTTATAAAATAATTATAATAATACAGGTCATATATTTCTTACAAACTTATCGACAAAAGTCCTGCAATCCATAAATCTATCCTGCTTAAATTTGTGAAGAATCCCCGATTAAATGAAATATAATAGAGGGAGAGCAGTTCACTTTGCAGTCGCCAACTGTTTTCATTTGGCCTATTTATCGCCCCTCCTGGCTTCAAAAGAAGAAACAAATGTCAAAAAAAGAAAAATCGGAATTAGGGATAGAGGAAGAATGATTTCATTCCCTTTTACGGGTCACGTACGGTACGCAATCCGGTTTTTCCTGTCTAATCAATTTGTATCACTTTGAGGGCTTTTTATGTGCAATATTGCAAATAGTTTGAAGTACCACAACACAAATTAATTGTATAATACATCAAAACAAAATAACAATAGAAAAACTAATAAAAACTACTTTTTTTTTTTTTAATTTAAAATGTACAAACAAACAAAACATTGATTACAAGCATGGTTTAAATTAAATACAGTCGTCCCCGTTTAAACGAATATTGACGGTTCCAGAAAAAATATTCAATTAAGCAGGTTATTTTATTAAATGGGGAATCATAACTGTAATATTTAATGCGTAATAAAAAGGCAAAATAACCATCTACGGTATATTTAATTAACAGCATAGTAAATCGTTAATAGAATAACATACAATAAAAATAAATACAAAGGCTAATACGTATAAATAAAGGTAAATACGTATTAATTTAATATCAGTACATACATTTATATGGTTTACATCACACTTAATACACTTCGTTTGAATTTGGTCAAAACTTTGCTACTTCTAATTTACGTTACTTATACTGCCTTAAAAAAATCGTTTAAAGTGGTTTGTTTAAGTGGAATTTTAAAGGAGTAAATATCGAATTATTTTTCGAATGAGTGAAAAATATCGCAACTACCATCTCGAGTCTCAAAGTGATGGTGCATTGCCATTAAAGCCTGGTTAACAGCAAGAAGTGATGGTGGGGGGAGATCAAGGTGGGGAAATCATTTCAGGAAGAATTGAAAATTTGTTTTCAGTGTAAATGAACCGAAAATGACAAAAGGTGGAAAGAAATTCCAGCTGAAACGTGCTTTCCGTGCCTATTTTCAAACATCGGTCACTCAGTTGTTATTGGATTAAGCGGGCACGTTTGTAAAAGATATTTGGTTTAAGCAGGGAAAAATAACACAGAACCAATAGGAATAAATTCGGTTCCAGAGGATCCTATTCGAATAAGCGGGGTATTCGATTATCCGTGATCCAATTAAGTGGAGAGGACTGTAATATAAATCTCACAAACATTACTAGAGTAACAAATTATTTTTCAACTGACTCTGTAGTTTAAACAAATATGATCATTTTGATATTTGAAGAAAGAAAGATAAATATTCATACCTTTTGGAGGAATCTGAAGTATCCTCTGTAAGAAAAAAAGGAGTAAAATCAACAAATAAATAGAATAAAGCTTTCTACCAGGTAAGGAAATTAAAGTACTGTTTTAAAAAGTTACCTTTGGATTTTTCCCATGGCAATTTGTCATTTTTCTGTAGAAGAGCCACAAAAAACCCTCCAGTATCTTGATGATGAGGAAGTATTCTAACACTGATAATAATAAAAAAATTAATAAGTAACTACAAATGTGAAAGTACGCAGTTATTGCATACGAAAACTTATGATCAAGATTTGGTCAAAATACAGTTTTATCATACTTCAAAGCTGTCCTGAAATCCACAGTGATTACCTTTTGAGATAATCATTTTGATCTTTAAATGTTTAAAACTTGAAGATATTCTTATTTAAAGGAATCAAAGAAATGTTTTTTACTTCCTACTGTGTTGGATGATTTTATTCAAAAATCTTTCAAAACAAACCTAGAGAGGGGCTCATTGCCTACGGTAGCATGAACTGGGGGGTGTGGCTGCCTAAGCATGCTCTATTTTGGATTTGTAAATGAACCTTCAATTTGCATCATTTTATATTTTTAACCTGAATTTGTGTGAATTCATATTTTTAAAAGAAAATCTTTCCAAACAAAACTGAAACTTGTTATGAATTGCAACATTTACGTTTAAAAATTATATAATTCAAAAATCTCTATAAATCATAAACTTTAATCTATACTAATAAAAGAAAGTTTTGGCCTGTTTGTATGTTGCAAAATCTATCGCATGTAGAAGTCTAAAAATTTGGGTGAGGAGAGCCCAAGGTAGGTACTGATGCACCTGAGGCTCAGATTTTTCATTTTTTGATAATTAGACGAGATTTTAATTAAAAACCAAAATGAATGCTCATCAAAACAGCATTCTTTTTTGAGCATGTGTGTGCCTGCACATTTAAGATGCTTCTGACAATCTCACAACACAGAAAAGAGGAAAGATTGAGCAGCTTTGTTTTTGTAAAGTTACATTGATTGAACCGTTTGAAATACAGAAACTAAAAACATATTCTTCAATTTCATACTTTTTGTTTTCAAATACTGCCAACCACAAAAAAAAAAAAAAAAAAAAAAAAAACATGAAGTTTAACCCTTTCAAAACAATTTTTGAAAAAAATTTATTTCACGGAGTCTCTTCCCTCCCCCTCTCTATTTCCAAAACTCTTATCGGGCTTAATTTTAAAGATACGAAAAATAGAAAAAATACCTTCTTAATTTAGATACTTTCTTCTACAAAAAATTTGGGACTGGAAGTCACTTTGTACTTCCCAGAGACTTTTTTTTTCTATGTTACAAGTAACAAAATATCAGTATTTTAAGAGAGTGTTTTTGCATGTTCTTTGTACAATTGATTTACATCATATATAAAAATCTCAAAACATTCAGACGGTTATAAATATTAAAAAAACAATAAAAAAATCGGCAAAATTTTTGCTCAGAATGTCAATTTGCAGGTGGGTTTTGCTTATGTTTTTACAGCTAAATATCCATATTTTTGCATGAAAATTATATGCAGGCTTCGAAACATGATATTTATAACTGATAAAGATTTGAAAGAGTTCAGACAATAAGAACTGTTTTGTTTTTAATATTAAACAACTCAATGCAAAATAAAATTGAGAAGAAAACACAGCCCATTTAGAACTAAATATCAATATATTTTCATTAATGTTTTACACAGGCTTCAAACCCATTAGATTAATAAATGATAACAGCAATTTCAAAGAGCTTGGACAATATGAACTATTTTTCTAAACTATTAAATGACCCAATGTGTGAAAGTCTTCTTATACATACAAGGGCCTGCACCACTAAATATCAATATTTTTTTACAAATTTTTAAAACACGCATTGAAACCATTATATTTATGACCTATAAAAATTCCACAAAGTTTGGATAGTAAGAACTTTTTTTATATATAATATATATATATATTAAATGAATCAATGAGGAAAAGAAAAATTCTGCACACTTTCAAATTCCGCATTTGCTATTATTTGTCATAATATGGAAAAACATATAACATCCTTTAAAGAGCCCATATTTTACTTTAAAATGATGCATTTAGTTTTAAATATATAAATATTGTGGAGCTCCCAACGAGGTTCATTTCAAAAGGTTTTCATTTTAAAAGCATAAATTTTTACAAAATCAGATTAAAGATATAATCCTACAAATTTGAGGTTAAACTATTTATAATGCTTTAAAAGTGCAAACGAGTTATAATCTTCCATAATCGATCTCTGTGTGATAGATTAAAAAAAAATTATGCTTGAAAATTATTTTAAAAACCATAAAAAATCATTAAATTGAGATAGTTTTCAGACATATTGCATTCGAAAGTAACCTTATTTGATAGTGTAAAAATTAAAATTGTGCAATGGTTTAAAAGTTAATAAATTTGCAAAAAAATGAATAATAGATTGATTGGATTTTTGTCATTGTTGATATAACAGTGTTATCCACAGACATGCTTTTGTTTTATAATATAGATATATTTATTTTATTCTTGGCATATATGCCAACATTAAAATTTAAATACTTAAAACATAAGAAAAATGAAGTGTTATTTTATAATATAAGATGGAAAAGACTTGCATACACAATTTACACTACGATAAAATACACCTATATGTAGATATCGCTCACCCACAAAAAAAGTGACAAATCGTGACAAAAGTAAATTTTACGGGTGAAGAAAAAGAAGATTTGCCTTTTTTTACTGCAATATGAAACAGCACTTAGTTCTGCATGCAGCAATAAAAACATGCATGAAAGTGTAAAAACCTTAAGAATGAATACGTAGGTGAAGTTCGGTGGGTTGAGTAATTTTACCTCCCCATGCAATTCGACCCCCTTCTGTGGTCACAAATGGACAAATAGTGTAATAAAGCGATTTTCTGATAAACTACACTTATGAAACTTTTTCTGTATCAAGATACATGACAGACGTATTAGTGGAATACAATGCAAAATGATTTTTTGAGAGTTGTGTCACTCTTCTTGTGGATGAGCGATATTATCATTAATTAGAGAAGCATGGAGCAAATAAGGAAAATTAGAAAAACTAATGAAGTACTGAAAGATACAAAATCAGCCCTAAATTTCATGTGGAATAAGATAGCAGTCAGTTGTGGAATTATTAAAATAAAGTAGGGATGCACCGAATATTCGGTATCTATTTGGCATTCGGCTACGTTACCGAATATTCAGTTAGGCTGAATATCAAACTATTCAGCTTGCCGAATATCAAAATATTCGACCAAACAAAATACTTAAAACTTTTTAACATATTTTTAAAAACCTTACACAACTTCTAATTAAACATACAGCATAAAACAAATAATAAAAAATATCAGTAAAGCCATCTTTATTTCAGTTCCTCACTCTCTAGGGACCTAAACCTTTGTGGAAATTCTAATATATACATGCATATTAGACCGGAGTGAAAAACAAAAAGTTTTGCAAATCGAATCGTAATAGTGCGGAAAAGTTGCTACTCGTCAATACAAGCACAATGAAAAAAAATTTTTTGAAATCGGAGAATATCTTCCGTTCGCGCATCGCATTCAAAGTTTTCGAATTTGAACAAAAATTGTACAAATATACGAAAAATCGTAAAAAGGTGTAAACTTTTTCCGATCGAACACATTTTTTGTACATACCATGACCTTGAGATGTAGAATGGAGGAAAAAATACCACACACTCCTCCTTTATCCCCTTCTAACCCTCTCAAGGGGGTGAAACTGGCCAATTTTCGTGGAAAATACAGAAATTACAGGAGATGTAAATATTGACGAATCGACCTGATTTTTTTAACATAAGGCAACCTTGAGGCTAAAAGTCGAAAACAATCCATCGAGAGGTCCTCTATCCCCTTTGAACCCTGTCGAGGGGGCGACTTTTTGCGGCAAACATTATGTTTTGTTTTGTTTGCCGCCCGGTCACTCGACCTATCTATCCATCTCGTCAGCCCCTTTCTTCTTCTGTGCACTGTAATGCTCGCTGCGCGTGCGCACCGCTGGAATTCCGAGAAACGGAGTGGAGGAGGAGCTAGCACAGTACCCGTACCTGGTAACGATCGCTGTGCGTCACTCAGTTTTGCCTCAGCGTCGCTGCGTGTTTCTGCTTGTCTCGCTTGTAAAAGAATATATCTCGCCTATAAAAGAAGCGCTGCTCTTGCTGAAAACTTTTCTTGTCGGCTTCGTTTAGAATCCCGTAGCTTGAATTGGATAACGGTCTCATCGATCAAAATTTATCTTCCTTTATCTTCATTATGGCGCTCACTCGAAGCGTTCATACTCCCTGCCCATTTTTTGGTGCACCAAAACCACTGCCATCGGCAATTCTTCCCACCAATGCTGACGTTGTCAAATGTTAACATGAAATGCAATACGCCATGTTATTGCAGTCTGGTGACTTTAAACCTGGAAGGAAGTTGAGCTTTTTAGAAGTGGCAAACACTGTTGCTCAACAGATTAAGTCACTGTATTTGAGGGCTTCGATTCCTACAGTTTGTCACACAAGAGTCGTTCAAAAGATGAAACAACTACACGATCGCTATTATGCTCTTCGTAAATCATATCCAAGAGACAAAGACACGGCTAGGAAACAGAAGAAGTAAAATGACTTCATTCATCAATCGTATAACACATTATTTGACATATCAGCTTGCAAATGCGAGATGACACTAGAATGCACTTGTGGGAAAAACTTTGACAAGTGTATTTGTCCTAATCCTATAGCTGTCAGTTGCGATTGCCCTAAGGACAGGAAAATACCTACATTGGAACGGAAGTTTCTTTACGCACAAAGATACCTTAGATTAGGTAAAATAGGACCGACGGTGCATAAAAAGGAAACACAAAAACTTACATCAAGGTTGCAAAGAAAGGCTCGTCATCTTGATGTGCTCAGCACACAAATGCAAATCTGATTGCAGCACTGATCCTGAAAGAGAGGAGACAAATGTTGATGTCAATGAGGATGAGGATGATTTAGATTTTTAGCCCACACGCTCTTTGTCTGCTCTGTCAAGGAGCCCAGGCTCTTCAAAAATGCGCATGTCGCTTCCAGCTACTGCTTTGACAAGTAATCGTTTTGGTCTGTCAGACAGAGCAACAGCTGCCCTTACCTCTAGCGAACTAAAAGACGTAGGTCTTATTACTGATAGCAATACATCTCTGATCGTTGATAGAAGCAAAATTATACGAGAAAAAGAAAAGTGCAGGGCAATTCTAACCAATCTGGAGCAGCAGGAACATCAAATGAACGGTCCAATGTGTGTGTACTTTTGATGGCAGGGCCGATGACACTCTAGTGCTGGTTGACAAAGGAGGTAAACGATATCAGTATGAACAAAAAGAAGACCACATTACAGTTGTTGAGGAACCTGGTTCTAAGTACCTTTGTCATCTAGTACTAATCTCAAAAAGTGGAAAAGACATTGATAAATCCATTGTAGACCATTTCGAAGAAAACGGAATAGATAGTTCTAAAATTCTAGTCGTCGGGTGTGATGGTACAGCAACAAACACTGGCTGGAATAGTGGAGAAATCAAACATATAGAAATGCGTTTAAAGAGACCAACATAGTGGGTTATCTGACTCCTGCGTTTTAATGAGCTACCTTTGAGGCATCTTGTAGAAACATTTGATGATAAAACCACAGGGCCTCAGTCTTTTTGTGGCCGTCTTGCAAACAGCTGGCTGGTTGCGAGTCTTTGCCCGTAGTTGCTTTTAAGAGAATTAAATGCCACATCCCACACATTGACCCAGAAATCCTGAGTAAAGATCAGAGATACCTGTACGACATCGCCGTTTCCATTGCTGCTGGGTCTTGTTCCTCAGACCTGGGTCTTGTTCCTGCAAATCTAGATCCGGGACCAATATCTCATTCTCGGTGGTTAACGACAGCAAACAGGTTCCTGAGACTGTATATTTCATTGGAAACGCCATCCGAAAATCTCATCAACATTGTCATGTACATTACGACAGTGTACGTACCTCTGTGGTTCGAAATTAAGACAAGATCTTCAGTAGTTGAGGGACCTAAACAGATTTTTGAATGCATCAAGAAATGTAAGCTTACCTGCAAATCTCCAAGAAGTGGTAACAAAGGTCATCCAAACAAATGCATTCTTTTCCCATCCAGAAAACATTCTTCTTTCAATGGTAGTGGATGATAGGCAACACGTTCGAGAGCTGGGACTTTGGCGGGTACTGAAATCCAAAGACACTCCCACAAAGGGCAAATCCGTCAGAAATTTTCAAGTTCCGGCCATAAATTTTGACGCCGAGGATTATTATGACATTATAAATTGGTCTGAAACCAAGATTACCTGTCCTCCTCTATTGCTAAACATTTCTTCAGCTGACATTGCAGACTTGATTTCCAAGGGGGAAAAGCCAACTATTCCTTTGAATCTGGCAGACACACCATGTCATACGCAAGCCGTAGAGCGCAGTGTCAAGCTGGTAACACAGGCCTTCTCAAAAGTGTTTGGGCAGGAGCGACGTGATGGTTTTATAAGAGCCACCCTCGCTTCTCGTGCTACCATGATAAAATTTCACACTAAATCAGAATTCGCAGTAGCTGAATCTGCATCTGCATAATTCTCCACGCCCACATTTTGGTTGGTTGGTTGGGAAAGGGTGTGGGTGGGACTCGCAGTGCAGCGACCTTCCCGTGGTGAGTCCTGAGTCGTCCTTAGAAGGACGGGTCAAGAGCTGCACAATTTTGAACTCTCGAGGGGGGAGGAGGATTGTTTTCGACTTTTAGCCTCAAGGTTGCTTTATGCAAAAAAAATCAGACCGATTCGTCAATATTTACATCTCCTGTAATTTAGGTATTTTCCACGAAAATTGGCCAGTTTCACCCCCTTGAGGGGGTTGGAAGGGGACAGAGGAGGTGTGTGTGGTATTTTTCTCTCCATTCTACATCTCAAGGTCATGGTATGTACAAAATAATGTGTTTGATCGGAAAAAGTTTACACCTTTTTACAATTTTTCGTATATTTGTACAATTTTTGTTCAAATTCGAAAACTTTGAACGCGATGCGCGAACGGAAGATATTCTCCAATTTCAAAATTTTTTTTTTCACTGTGCTTGTATTGATGAGTAACAACTTTTCCGCACTATTACGATTCGATTTGCAAAACTTTTTGTTTTTCACTCCGGTCTAATGCATATATATGGAACAGACTTAAAAATGGTGAAAACAAATTCAGATAAGCTCAACATGTTAAAATATACCAATATTTCCATAATCGGGTTTTTATCATGTTTCAATACGTTTTTTCAAACTCATATGACGTTATATATTCACCTGTTGATGCCCGTTATATTTCCAATATATGGTGTAATATTCACTTGCTTTTCAAAATTCGTCAAAGTATTTATTTCATTTTCACTTTTCACGTGGAAATCTTGTAATAGAAAAATTATGACGTAATATTTTTTTATTTGTCAACCTATTTATTTCATTTTCATTTTTCAAGTGGAAATCTTGCAATAGAAAAGTTATGATATAATATTTTTTTATTTGTCAACCTATTTATTTCATTTTCATTTTTCAAGTGGAAATCTTGCAATAGAAAAGTTATGACGTAATATTTTTTTATTTGTCAATCTATTTATTTCATTTTCATTTTTCAAGTGGAAATCTTGCAATCAAAAAGTAATTGTTGTGGTAACAATTTTATTGTGTATTTTTAATTATTAGCAACTGCTGTTACGAAAAATGTTTAAATTTGATAGGAAAATGCTGTTAAATTGGTGGTTTTTTATTAATTAAAAATTAACTATAAGTTATTTCAATTCCGGATTAGTTGCCCCGACCGTGTTTTAATACACATGTATGTAACATTTCACATTGTATAGAATTACAGAGAGACAGACAAATTTTCATTTTTATATATTAGATTTGTAAAGTATCACTTAGGAAAATAAACCATTAATAAGGATTTTCATCGAAATTAGTGATCTATAAATGCAAGTTCCTGAACAATGTCTAGTAAATAATCTGTTTCTTGTTTTTGTTTTTAAGTGTGTTTCTAAAAAAAATAGACATCAAGACAAACAATTTTTGTCAGGAAACCATAATCGCAATCCACTTATTCAGTCATAAATACAGGTATATGTCATCTGACTCAAACATCGATTTTCCTTCATTATTTTAACAATAATGGAGGTATCATAACTATATTTTCAACAGACTTGCTTTGATTTCTGTGAAATATGATATCATGATGAGAAGTGCAAGATATTGCTATCATTCATATCTAAACAACTATGAGCTAAACATTCCTTTATTCAGAATGCAGTTGACAGGATTTATACAGTGTCATCGATCACAATTTAGTCATTTTCAATGATACCATCACATTTAATACAAGCAAAATTAATATGAAACAAATCTCGGTTATCTTCATTGTTGATAAAGTTGTGAACAAAAATTCAGTTCTGGCTTGTTCTTACTCAACCAGTATTTTGATTGAATGAATTGTAATTTTGATGGAATAAATGAATTGAGATGTTTCTTGTTCAAAAAATGTTTGTCTTGACCATATTATCTCTGTTGAAAGCTTGTTGAAATAATTTAAGAACAACCTGTATATTTAAAATCCCTTAAATGATCACCCACTCCAGACACTGATCTAGGATGCATTTAAAAACTACCCTGCTAAATATCAAAGGGAGTAGAAAAGTTATTCTTGATGAGTTGCTGCCATTTGAATAGATTGCATTATTTATTTATTTTTTATTTTAGTCACTTCCTAACAAATATCCTTGTAAATTTTTTCTTCCATTTTTTCACAATTTATCGTTGATTTTAAAATGTTTGTTTTAGAATTTAAGAAAATGTTATTCATTTATTTTAATCCAGAGAAGAAGCCATAAAATTAAAAATTTTATTAATTAAAATAGTTTTATAACTATCCTCTTCTTAAATAACTCAAAACAGATTTTTTACAACATAAAGTTTACTTGTAAAAACCCCTTGTTTATGAAAATGTAAGTTTTTGTATTAAATATTATGTAAAATTGTTTTAAAATTTAACATTAACGCCTTTAAATTTTGAAATTTTGAAAGTATTCAGACAGCCAAATATTCGGCCTAACAGTTACTATTTGGCTTGCCTGAATATTCGGTATTCAGTTCACCTGTAGGGTGAATACTATTTTGTATTCGGCCAAAATCACCATTCGGTGCGTCCCTAAAATAAAGCTGCAATTTTCACACAGAAATATTATAATTCATATGAAAATTATTTCATGGACATAAACAGTGCATTTTTTCTAATAATAATAATAATAATAATAAACAATTATGAGTATTCTTAGTTTGACTCAGAAAATTGCCGCTCTAGCAATACGTCAATAACCAATTTTATCTCACTGTAGTTGCAGACATTTGTATTTGTCTGCCCCCAAACAATCATAGGTTATGGAAGCAATCTCAGTGGTATGTTCAATGCTCAGAAATGTTCTTTAAAAAAATGTTCATAGTGGACATATAAACATCTTTGCTGTAAACAAACTATACATAAAACTTAAATTACAAAAATATCTTCAACATCTTAAAAGCTGGTTTAACAAAAACTCCAAAATTTTGAAATTTTCATTTCCTCTTGTTATATTTACAAAATGTTTAGGGGTATGTGCACTTCTGCAGCCCTTACCATTGTAGAAAAAAAAATACTCTGTACATAAATTTTACACAAAGGATATGTTTTAAAATACATAATTAGGAATACAACCTAAACATACATCTTAAAAACAAATATGTATATATTTACCATTTTTCTAAGTGTAAATCTTTCATAATTTCAGGACTTGGTGGAAACATATGAGGCCTGATATGAGTAAGATTTTTTTCAGGAACTTCCTCAAACTTTTCAAAGAACTGCAATTCCTTATTCGCCACTTTCCAATTTGTCATACCAGGTATGTATTTTAAACCTTGCAAGGATGAGCCAACATTAACCAATTCCACAGATCCTATATAAATTTAATACAAAATACTATTAAAAATAATATGACATTTCATTCATAACTTACACAAGAAAGAGAAAATTCACGGTTTAATTAATTGTTCTCAAGAAAATTTCAATATAACTGTTAGAAATAAATTTTACTGTCTGCAATGCTATGGTCTTCTGCCAAAGCTGAGTGCCAGCAATTTTTTATGCAAAGTCATTTTTCTGAAAATGGCAACATTTTGTTTGTTAACATGTGTATTATTCTATTATAAAAAGAGTATTGTAAAACCATGAGGGTTTAATTAAGTAAAATACAGTTCACTTTTTTTCTATAAAATGTGTTAGAGTCATTTTAAGCACATATTTTATTTAATATACAACCAGCACTATCAAACACAATTTCTTGAAATATAAGAGGAAAGCCAAGCTTCCTAAAAGCTAAAGGGAGAATGTCTATATAGACAATTGTATATTTATCTACTACAAAATGAAATTAAAAGCATTTAGAGCTTATATAATTCAAAAGTTCAATAAAAAGAGAAAATTCATTGCATACCTGCCAATCTTATCTAAAGAAAAAACAGGTTTTATATGGTTTCCAAAAGGGAAAAAAATAAAGAAAATTCTAGTGTAATCTATTTTGCAAATAAAATAGTAATATCACATAATATAACATAAAATCCAATAAAAATTAAGAAAAGTGAGTTAATGGCTTCTTAAAAGAGTACTTAAAAAAAAAAAACTTTAAAACTTGTATATATTTTTAAAATATAATTTAAATCTGATGTTGACAAAGATACAAAGTATTTAATACCTAAATCAAAATATATTTTATGAATTCTTACTACCCAGCTAATTTTTCTGTAAAGTTTTGTTCAAAGAGGCACCTGAAATATTGTTCTTAGTAACTAATAGGCATTCCAGATCAACATCAGAAAATGATTAATAGAATTCAGAATGATTTTTACTCCTTTATTTAAATTAACTTGGTTAATGTATGTAAACCTGGAATTTTGTAGTCGATTTTTCATTTGCTTTCTGATAGGCTAGATTTATAAAAACCATGTACACAGGTGTGTTTCTGAAGACAATACATTGTAATATTCAAGTTCAAGATAAAGATTTTGGAATGCATGTTTTCTTGCTTCAAATTAAAAATGAATTTTTAAAAGTACAATAGCAAATTTAATAAAATCAGCGTTTGAAATTCTTGGTGGTCTGCTGGCCAGAGACCACCAAACATTCAATTGGACCACTAACTTTCTTTCCCTCTGACAGGTAAACGTAAATTATCCCGTCCCTGAGAAAACTGCAACAAAACACAAACTACAATTTTATTTTATTTAAAAAAATAAAAAATTGCATTAAACCTTACAGCCAGTTGGAATAAATAATCAGAAATAAAATATTTAATCAATAATTTTATAAGTTTTTGTTCATGTGCAGTTTATTTAATTTTTAGCAAATTATAATTTTATTTTTTATTAAGCTGAAAACTTTGGTTAACTGCAAAGGCAGTTTGGCTTATATTCTAAGAGGAGGAGGGGGTCACTCAAAGGGTTAAAGGTACTTAATAAAATTTTATGTAGCGGGCCAGTAATGATGACTGTGAACCACTAAACTCTCCTGCTTACTGATCCTTGGGGACCAGTGACATTTTTTTTAATCAATTCTACCACTCACAACTTTTCACAATTAAAATCTCATGAAAAAGAACAAAATTTTAAATCTTTATCTTGTCAAATTTTCTATTATAATAACATTATTAAATGGATTTCAAAGCTAATTTTCAAAGATACTGATTTTATTAAACTTGCATAAACTGATTAATCAGTTTTGTTTTAATTGCAGAGTTCAGGCAGTTTCAGGATGGCACTGCATCCTGCCTGCACTACGATTTAAAAAAAATAGCACCCTTATTGCCACTCATAAAAAACACAACCTACTTATTCCCCAGTCAAATAAATTGTACCTTTTTCTGCCTTTTGCACTAAAAACTTTACTTGCATATTAAAAACTTATTGCCATGTCTTGAAAATAGTGCCCTAACTTTTAAATATTAAAAAGTGCCTTTGAAAGTCAAAAGAATTAATTTATAAATCAAAAAACAGCTCATAAGGATTTCAAATGTGCCCTTCAAAATCTAAAAGGTGAACTTTTCCCAACAGCAGGAACCTGAGGGGAAACTCTGTAACTGGGTGAAAATGGAAATAAAGTTTAATTAATCAACCTATTATTGATGCCTTTTACATCAGACAGCTTTGATATGAATTATATTTGGAGAACTGGATTTTGTTAAATCATAAAAACTTCATTGATAGACATAGAGATTGTTTAAAAACAAGGGGGGAGAGGAGGGGAGAGAGAGCAAGGAAAATGTGGTAAACATTTAAAAATTCCTCCCAACAAAATTCAAATTTTCAACATCATCTATACTAATATTATAAAGTAACATTTGTTTGTTTGTAGGGGGTAATATCTGGAACTACCAAACTGACTTCAAAAGTAATGGTGGCAAACTGATGGTCACACTCCCTGTTCCAACAAAGGTTATATTTTATGTCAGGGCCACTACACCCATGGGGATTGCAGAAGCAAAAAACGTTCTTCTAAAAATGCAATTTTTGTGATACTGAATGGTCTAGAAACTTACCAAGGTAGTTTACTTATAAGATTTAAATGCTTTCTAAGAAGAGTTGAAAAAAAAGATTCCAAATTTAAAAGGGCAAAATAAGCGAAAAGCTTCTAAAAATTTTCTAAATTATGATTTCTATAGAATTGTTAGTGATAGAAACTTGAAATTTGGCATGGTAGACACTTATAAGATGTAAATGCTCTCTAAGAACACTTTCTAAAAGATTCGAAATTTAAAAGGATGAAATCAGCAAAAAGCAGTCTAAAAACTTTTTAGACTACAATTTTTATGGAATCTCAGAAGATACCAAACTGACTTCAAAAGTAATATTGGCAAATCGATGGTGACAATCCCTGCTCCGCTCCAACATAGGCTATATTTTATGTTGATGCCACAACCAGTAGGGGGTTGCAGTAGCAAAAAATTTTCTAAAATGGCAATTTTTGTTATACTGAAGGGCATAGAAACTAGAAATGTGCCACAGTACTTACTTATAAGATGTAATTTTCTCTCAAAAACAGTTTCTAAAAAAATTGAAATTTAAAAGGATGAAATGAGTGAAAAGCGTTCTAATATTCTGTGTAATTTTTAAGGATAAAAACTTGAAATCTTATGTTTGTTACTTTTAAGAGGTAAATGGTTGCACAGAACAGTTGAAAGAAATTTAAAAGGGTAAAATGCACATAAAATGTTTTTAAAACGCTCTAAATTACGATTTCTATGGGATTGTTAAGAATAGAAACTTGAAATTCGACATGGATACTACTTTTAAGATACAAATGGTTGCACAGAACAGTTAAAAAAAATAATAGAAAATTAAATTTTGTGAAATGTAAAAAAAGTGTCCAAAAGGCATTGACAATTATGATTTCTTTGGAAATGTAAATAATAGAAACTTGAAATTTGGTATGGCTGATACCTTTACAATGCAAATGCAAACACAGAAGATTTTTTTTTTTTTTTTAATTGAAAAGAATGCAGGGGAGAAACGTTCTAAATATGATTTTTGTGATACTGAAGGGACTAGAAACTTGAAATCTGGCATGGTGGTTACTTTTAAGATACAAATGCTCACTGAGAATGGTTTAATTACAATTTTTATGGAATTTTACTTAATATTTGATAATTAATTAATTCCACATACACTTAATGTTTAGAAGACATATTTGCAATTCTGACTTCAAATCACTAGGTCCATCAATGTTTTATTCCAAAATTAATGTGTTCATTATTAAAAAATTAGGTTATTTATTGAATTCCAACTCAATTAAATATCTTTAACACCAATTAAAAACACTTAAAAATGTGCAGTTTATAATTAAAAGGCATGTACAAAATTATTTTGGTCATAAAAGGCCAATTTTGGCTAATGCATTAATTAATTATTGTGATACTAGAACAGGTGTCAGTCTAGATTTTTTTTTTTTTTTTTCACATTTTTCTTTTTGTGTGTGTGTGTGTGTGAAAAAGGGCTATTTCACAAAAAATCAGTTACATTTGTAATGGTGTCTCGATTTTAATGTTATTTTATAAAAAGTTTCTTTTTCAAAATTATAATTAAGTGTAGTCTCAGAATTATAATTATCTTAAAGTGAAATTTCTGCTGGAATTAGATTTTGCCTGCTTGCTTTAAAAATTTTGATCCTATTACAGTCTTTGTCATCCATTTTTTTTACTTTTTATAAAACTAATAATCAGAATTTTAAGAATTTCCTCATTTCACCAATGTTACATACATTACAAAAATAAATAAATAAATAAATAAATAAATAAATAATAATAATGAGTTAAATCATGAAAATAATTTAAATAATAAAAAGAACAAAATCAATGTTGTCAAACAGACAGTGAAAGATTCCACAAAACAGCTGATCACCATTCTGGTTGAAGGGTTTGTAGCAAGGAAAGTTTAGCTCCATATTTGTCACTAAATGGGCTAAGAGTCAGTTCCAGAAGTAACTTTTTTATTCATTGACTACAAATGGCAGGAGACAGTAGGAAACTAAGGAAACTTGTTTACATTGTGGTGATAGGTAAAACTGGTGCATAATAATGGCAAACTGTAGAATGATAATACTTCTATATTCCCAAAGCATGCAGGTAATTCACACACTGGCATTTTGTAAAAGATACATTTTACTAAAGCTGAATTTTGTGAAATGTTTGTTTTTTTCAGAGACTGAATTTTGGGGGGAAAAAAAAGCTTGTTTTTCTGACATCAAATTTTGTGACAGTTCCATAAACAACCCAATTTTCCCTCCCGACCAAGCCTTATAAAATGAGCATAAAAGTTTACCAACATAAAAACTTCTAATATTAAATGATATTTACAGCGATACCTTTTGCTTCTTGCAATATAGTTGAAAGAACAGCTTCATTTTCAAGAGGATTCAGAGAACATGTAGAATATACAATCTGACCCCCGATAGCTAGAAGTTCAAGGCCACGTCTTAATATTCTCAGCTGCAACCTGTTAAAGAATAGATTGAAATGAAATCACATATGTATAAATCAAAGAAAAAGACAGTACAAAAATTAAAACCTGGAAATGGAAATATGAGAAACTATATATAAAAATCAGTGTTTCGGTGTACGTTCCTTACATATATCAACAATTTTTGACCGATTTGCATGAAACCTGATACATGTATATATATTTCAGAACAAGAGTAAATTTACCAGTTACTGTAATAATTTATTAATATCCCTTTTTTAACCATCTATCATAGTTTATCATTATACAAACACACACACACACACACACACACATATATATATATATATATATATATATATTTATTTATTTATTTAATACTTCATATATTTGTGATTAGGATATAAGTTTATTAAAAAAATTCGTTAATGATTAGTTAAATTAATAATAGTTGATCCAGCTTTATTATGTATAATGTCAGTGTAATGTATTGATACTCACTTTATTAATTTTTATTTTTTAAACAAAAGATGATGAATTGTAATATTATCAATGCAAAAACCCTTGACGGGTTAAAAGTTTCTGACGCAGCACTTTATCTTATGCTCTAAGAATTTTAAATATGGAACTTAAAAATACTGATATCAAATTTTGAGTGACGTTATGCTATTTCTTAAAAAATATATTTGTATTTATTTCACCATTTTATTTTTGTTTTATTTATAATCGCATGTGCAAAAGTTATGTTCAACATGAAAAGCTGCATAAAATTTTATTCGCTGTTGCTTTATCATTTACATCTCTCATAAATTCAAAATATGTGTTTTAAAAGATATGATATAAAATTTAAGTGACGCCTTGATGTGACTTTAAAAGGTTTGTTTTTTAAAATTCAATTTAAATTATTTTTGACTTGGTTAAAATATTTTTTTTACATCTACACAATACTTTTAATTTTCCAATTCACTGTTAAATATATCACTTTCATTGAATCTATACTATGCATTGAAATGTATTTATTTCAATAAATTGATTTATCTTTTGTGTCACGCTATTCAAAATTGTGAGTAAGATTTATGTAAATGGTTTATTTGCGTCAAACTATCCTTTTTCATACATTTCATGTAGTTTGGACACAATGACGCAAAGAAACCATTTACATAAATCTTACTTACAATTTTGAATAGCGTGACACAAAAGATAAATCAATTTATTGAAATAAATACATTTCAATGCATAGTATAGATTCAATGAAAGTGATATATTTAACAGTGAATTGGAAAATTAAAAGTATTGTGTAGATGTAAAAAAAATATTTTAACCAAGTCAAAAATAATTTAAATTGAATTTTAAAAAACAAACCTTTTAAAGTCACATCAAGGCGTCACTTAAATTTTATATCATATCTTTTAAAACACATATTTTGAATTTATGAGAGATGTAAATGATAAAGCAACAGCGAATAAAATTTTATGCAGCTTTTCATGTTGAACATAACTTTTGCACATGCGATTATAAATAAAACAAAAATAAAATGGTGAAATAAATACAAATATATTTTTTAAGAAATAGCATAACGTCACTCAAAATTTGATATCAGTATTTTTAAGTTCTATATTTAAAATTCTTAGAGCATAAGATAAAGTGCTGCGTCAGAAACTTTTAACCCGTCAAGGGTTTTTGCATTGATATCATTACTTTTTTGAGGTTAGTGATAAAATGATTAAAAAAAAAGATACTTATGGAATTTAATGCAGATTTAATTTTTACTATTTTATTACAATTTTCCTTATAGCAGTTTGTATATAAAAACAACTGGGTAAGTATAATCGCAGATCGCACAGAGGGTTTCATTTGATATTCCTTTAAAAACACTTTATCCTTAAATTAATAAATCCAAAATGTTAATTTATAATTATTAAATCCTTACATAGATGTAGCACCAATAGTTCTAATTTTCATGGGGCAGGGAACGCACTCTTTTAAACAAACCACCTTCCAATTGAAGTCATCAAAAACCAAGTTGAATAAGCCAGAGCCCGTTGTGTTGTTTGACAAACAGCAGTCTCATGTCCCCTCCTTCCCCCCTTTTTCAAAATTTTTCAGACCAGTACCTAAGAATGGAACCGAAATAATTTTTTCTCTTCAGAAATTACGATAAAAAAATAGTATGCAGTACTCATAAATTTACTTTAATGCTATATAGGGTGATTATTAAGTTAATTATAACGTTTGGAATCTGTTGCATTGATGTCCGAAAGGTAGTTTCTGAGTTATGGAAGCTGGACCCATAAGGCGCCATAGAGGGGCGAAGCCCGCTAGTGTCTATCATAATTATATCTGCCATGTAGACTAATTGCGATATTTAATCAAAATAGTCCCCCCCCCCCCTCCTCATCCCCGGAAATATAACAAATACAAAATGTGTCTTTATAAACCTATCGTCAAATAGGTTTTTATTTCTTTTTCCCTAAAAAAAAAAAAAAAAACCCATGATTTTTATATCCGTAACGTAAATAGTGGACGAAGCCCGCTAGTTCCTATCATAATATATATTTTTAATAATTTTATATAGTCTATAATAAAAATCAGACTTAAAATAGTCTAGTTCCATGAGTACTTGTAGTGTCAGTTACATGCTACGATTTTTGGATACCAGTATTTTAGAACGGGAAAATGTGACTTATTTTATCGGAGATATCTCATTAATTGAATAAGGTGAAGCAAACTTTTTGAAAAAAAGGTGGCCAACAAGCATGGCAGTTATCAGCTATGTGACTTTGTGCTAAAGTCCATTAATTTGATCTGCTTTAAAAAGATTACGGAAGATTGAATTATAGTAGAACCTGGATTAACCGAGCTTCGATTAATCGAGGTTTCTGTTAACCGAGCCGATAACAAAGTCTGATTTTTTTTTCCTTTTGAATGAGCCTTAAAAATAACCACACTCTTTAGCTCACTGTCCGTGCTATACAGGCCCTTCTGCCCCCAAAAGCCCTCAACTCCAAAGAAACATTGGACCCTGAGAAGTCAATAGCGAACAATGCTTTGTTTCCAGTGGCTGTGTGAACTTTCGTAAATTTTTCAATTTGCATTTTAAAATTTACTACTGGTAGTTGATTTTCTTTTTAAATTTGTTAAGCTGTGAAACAGAACTTTACATATATTTACTTTTATTATTTAAAAAACGTTCTATATACATTTTTTGAAAGATGTTAAATTCGCAAGCACGGCGAGTTTTTACACACATTTTCTATTAACCGAGATTTCCGATTCAGATTTACTAACAGTCCCAATTAGCTCGGATAATCGAGGCTGCTCTTTATAATTAAAAAATCAATGGCGATCTTACTGTAAACGGGTTTCCCTTTTACTGAGGGATTTCAAAACCGAATCAGCTGATGTTAGTTGCTGTTTCCCTGCTTGATTAAATAAGATTAGTTAAACATTTGAAAATTACCAAATATAAAAGGAACTAAGTCAACAGAGTCTTTGCTTTATGGTATTTTTTAACAACGCTATAAGAAAATGATTTTAAATAAGAGATTTTAAATGTAACGTTTTAAATCTGACATAATTTTCACCAAACTTTCCTTTCTCTTTGTAACATTCAACTGAAAATATTTTTATTATTAGAAAGATAATATTATTATTTGCGCTACCTTAAAATTAGCAACTATAGTTAAAAATATCATCTCGAAATTTGAAATAAATCTCTCATATAAATATATTTTTTAATTTACACTGTTTTGCAATATGTTTGCAATGTGTTTTGTAAACTGTTTTGGCCACTTTGGCCAATATGACGTAATTTCCTCCATTTACGACTTTTAACACATATCAATGAATTTATTATTTAAAAATTTTCTTTTTCTTTTAATATTCACGTGTAAATATAATTTTTATGACGTAATTTTCAATGTTTTCCCTCTTTTAATGCGTAATCATTTAATTCTAATTTCAAAATAATTGATTATTTTATAATTTTCTTTCATTTTAAGTAAGCATGTAAAAACAATTTTTATGACGTAATGTTTAATATTTTCCTGCTTTTAACACGTTATCATTTAATTCTAATTTAAAAGGATTTTTTTCTGTTTATAATAGTCATGCGGGAATAAATTTTTAATTTAAAGGATATATTATTCTTTGCGCTGTTTTAACATTTGGCAACAATTTAAAATAACCTTTTCTAAAATATGTAAAAAATATCTCTGGAAATTCTGAAAATTTTAATTTAAAATTGAAATAAACCGTCAAAAAATTAGGCAAGTTAAGAATAATAAATGCACTCTGCAAACTTCGAGTTTCTATTGAATGATTAAATTGAATGAAAATGATTAAATTCCCATGTATATATTTTTTTTCCTATGAGACTTTTTTAATGAGACAATTTTATCCAGATTTAACATTAAATATCTCTTAAAATAATTCTTCGATTTAAAAACTGTCTAATTCAACGTTTTTATCAAACATTTCTCTATAATACTACGCAATTGCGTCAAAAGATGGCGACACCAGAAGTCTGATATGCTTATTATGTAAACTGTAATCAAACTTCATTGATATTTATAAATAAAACATTTCAACTAAATTATTTATTATAAAAGAATTATTATATCACAATAGCTTTTATGCAAGGAAAATAATAATTATAATAATAATAATATTATGGATGTCAGTGATTATATATTGATTGACCGTCATAATAATAAAAAATGATATTATAAAAAGAAGAGCTGAAATGAATTTTTTTACGTTTCTGATCGTGTGATTTATATTCAAATAATAATTATTAATGTATATTTTTTGTAAAGTGATTGAAATTAAATATATTTATAAAATTTATGGTAATATTTTTATTGTTGAAAAATTGCCAAGAAATAATCATCATCAAATTGGCGTCATTATAATTGTAATTTTATTTAACTTAATAGCAATTAAAAAAATTACAAAGGAACTGAGAATAATGGTCAACTAGCAGACTTTAAAAAAAAAACAAAAAAACATTCACATGTGAAAACACGTACCAGCGAGTATCGAACTGCCTATCTTATGATCAGTAAACGATGGCCCTTAGCCACTAAGCCAGTGGGAAGACAAAATTTTTCTCCCCAAAAGTGGTTAAAAAGAAAGCATGTGTACGAATACAGTGTCATGCATTTTCGGTGAAATTTCCATAGAATGGCGAAGAAATATAGTCCGATTTTTCATGCGCATTATAAAACGAACAAGAGTCTTGCTGGAAACAAGTAAATTGTTATTTGGTTCATCTGAAACATATTTATTTGATTTTTAAAAAATCGCCCGTGTCATTTTCGAGAGAAAAAAAAATCGAATTATTTAACGAACGAGAGTTTTCCCAGAAAAAAGAAACGTGTTATTCACCTCGCCTTAATCACAGTTATATTATGTATCAATTTAAAAATAATCGTTAGAACCGTTTTCGAGATTTTCAAATTAGGAACTTCCTCGATATTATACCAACGTTTTCACTTTAAAAATGGCTATTTAGATCTCAAAATATACTGCACGTAGAAATGCAAAAATTTCAGTATACGATTAGACTGCAGATATAAGACTGTTCTAGAAAATTCAGAACAATAAGACATATATCTGCTGAGTTATTAAAAGGCGGCTTTTCGCGTTTTCTTTGATGTCGAGTTAGCTGTATATATGAGTTCCGCCATCTACGAATTCTATGATACGATACGATACGATTTTAACGATACGATACGATTTTAGGCTTAAGGCTGCGTCACTCGAAATACTACCGTCTTCCATGATATAATGGTTATATATATATATATATATATATATATATATATATTTAAATGCACTTTTTGCCTCTCCTGTTTCCACACCTTAAAAAACAGTGGGAGAAGTAAAAAATAAAAATAAAAGACTAGAAAACAGGAATTCTGCTTTTTCAGAATTTAGTGTCACCCCCGATGAAAAAAAATATATGTATATATAAATAGTACAGAACATATTTCAATTTTAAGACTTAAGACTTTTATTTTATGTAAAATAACGACATATATTCGCATCCGCTTAAGAATTCTACATTTACGATCCACTCTTAAACATCTACAGTAAAGCATGCATAGGATGTCACTATCTCAAAATAATACACAAATGCAGCAAACAGATGCAGTCATTAAAAAAAACGGCTATCTAATGATTCATAGGCATTCATTTGTTTGTAACATTAATATAGACGATTTCAGTCGTGACGTCACTCATGACATTTTCGTTGGAAACTGACTCCAAAGAAATGGTTGCTATGTTGTATTTTCTATTTTGTTTGTGTGTTGCAGCTATATCTCACATCTAAGTGTTTTAATACTTGTTATGTACTGGTAACATTTTCCACGATTTATATTTAAAAGAAATGATGCATAGCAACCGTTTGTTTGGAGTCACTTTCTAACCAAGACTTCATGACTGACGTCACACTGAAAGGGTCTACAGATACTTAAAATTAAATATAGTTTATAATAGCTCCATGTTTTATTATTCGTAGAAATTATTCGTTTATATTTTTTTTTCAAAATAGCACCTATTTTAATTACATTTTCTTTCGGTTGTTATGAGAAAATGGTAACAAAAAGATATAATTGCTATTTTTCAACTATTTTTCTTTTACTTTCTATATAAATGGAGTACTTGTGTTGCCAAAATTAAACAAATGGTGCTAAAAACTATGAAAAAATTAATATTTCAAAAATAAATGGAAATACAGTTTTCAAAGAAATTGCATTTAAAAGTACTTTTTTTTTTCCCCATATGATGGTATAAACATTAAAAACGTGCGATGCTTAGAAATTAAAAAAATTGCTATAGAGCATTTAATTGTACAATAATACATCTGCTTTGTTTATTGCTAGCTTCTGTAAGGTAACGTTATTTTTTGGAGACAAAATAAGCTGTTAGAAAGAAATAGCATACCGTTCCGGGGGTTAAAAAGATAACCCATGTATTTTGTTTTTACAAGCCAATAAAAATCATACCCACTACCTATATTTGCACATGTGAAATTGACATCATTCTGAGGAGATAATCTGCATTTACCATACATAAAATTAAAACCTTTTATCATGAATGTGTTAAAATGGCGTAGTACCTTCATTTAAATGTATTTGTAGCTTAAACATCAACTATAATACAGACATTTCCACTTCAAGAAAAAAATCCAGCAAAAATAACAAAAAGAAACTAAATATCATGTCACTTTCTATGAGATGCTTTCAGTGTGACATCACACTGACTTCGAAATAAATGGTTGCTGTGTTTTATTTTCTATTTTATTTGTAACAACAACTATATCTTATAGCTAAGTGTTTTAATACTTTAGATGCAATGGTAACATTTTCTATGTTACATTAAATAGGAAATGAAGCATACAATCAGCTTTTTTAGAGTCAGTTCTTTCTCTTTTCAAACAAAACTTCATGACCAACATTACGATTAAAAACATCTAGAAAATAGCATTGTTTTCCTGTAATCATTATAGATTTAGTTTTATGAATGAAAATGTAAGTTTCCATTTAAAATAATGCCATATGAAATAGAATGCCACTAAATGCTATGCCATTTGGTGGAATTTTTTTGCTTTTTTGTATTGTTAGGGAAAGCGTATATTTCTCTGTTACAGACATTTATAAAGCTGAACGTTTTTATTATGATTGCAACAAAATTACATCATTTTTTTCTGATAATCTTTTTAACGATTTATGGAGAAAAATGCACAGAGCTCCGTTATTGTAATTGTCGTATTATCATATATTTATTTATTTGACCCATAAAAGTCCCATGGTTAACACAGCAAAGCCAGGTGCTTCTATTAATCTATATATACAGGGTGAATCTAAACTCTTGGGAAAAACTTTAAGGGGTGATAGTACACATCAAGACAAACAATATTAAATGGGAAACTAAGGGTCCCAAACGTCTTCTGAAGGAGATAGGTGCCATTAAAGTTTAGTGTCCAAAATTTCAAATGTTTATAAAAAACGGAAAAATTGATCGATTCGTTTGTGGTTTTCGCTAAGACTATTCTTTATGTCAGTATTTTCTTGAAAATAAATTTTAAAGATAAAGTTTTAAAAATGCCGAGAGGGCGCTTTAGATTTTGGAGTAATGAACAACTATTTTTTACCGTTATCTTTTGTATCTCATTAAATGCTTTCAAAAGCTTAGACTTAAACTTAAATTTTGAGCTCAAGATCTGAATAGTTTTCAACTCCTAAACACAGTTCAGTTTGCACTACTTAACCACTCCCAACGATTCAGATTTTGAGCTCAAAATTTAAGTTTAAGCCTAAGCTTTTGAAAGCATTTAATGAGATGCAAAAAATAATGGTAAAAAATCGTTGTTTGTTACTCCAAAATCTAAAGCGCCCTCTATCGGCATTTTTTTAACTTTATCTTTAAAATTTATTTTCAAGAAAATACTGACATAAAGAATAGTCTTAGTGAAAACCGCAAACGAAAGAACCAATTTTTCCGCTTTTTATAATCATTTGAAAATTTGGATTCTAAACTTTAATGGTGGCTATCTCCTATGGAAGACATTTGAGACCCTTAGTTTCCTATTTAATATTGTTTGTCTTGATGTGTACTATCACCCCTTAAAGTTTTGTCCAAGAGTTTAGATTCACCCTGTATAAAAATCAATGTTTAAGTGTATGTTCCTTATACAAATCTACAATTTTTGACAAATTTGCATGAAACTTGATATAGATACATTTTAGTAATAAGAGTAAAATTACTGTCTACATTAAAAATTTCTCAAACCACTTTTTATTCCTTTGACTTATATGCATAAAACTTGATACATATATGTTTTAGAAGGTAAAACTGCTGGCTACTTTACAAATTTCTCAAACCACACTTTATCCCTTTTTCAATCACCTGCTATAGTTTATCTTTATACAAATCTTTTTTTTTTTTTTTTTTTTTTTTTTTTTTATGCAATTGTTTCTTTCTGTTGCTGCACTGTAAAAAAGTCACAGGAATTTAAAAAAAGAAAAATGATAGCACATGTACTTTGTATTTAAAAGCCAATAAAAATTCACACACATTTGCTATATTTTCTAAACCAAAATTGAAGTCATTCTGGGCACTAATACAGATATTTCGTACATAAAATTAAAAAAATTTATAATAAGGGTGTTAAAATTCCATAAGTATCTTTATTTAAATGTATTTGGGGATAAAATATCTATTATAAAGCACACATTTCAATTTCAAGAAAGATATTCAGAAAGAAAAAACTAATAAATAATCTCATAAATATATCACTTTCTATGAGATGCTTTCAGCATGATATCAAGTTGACCCTAAACAAACAGTTGCTATGTTTTATTTCCTATTTTGTTTGTAGAAAACGCTGTCAATTTTATGTAATCATTATAGATATAATTTTTATGGCTGAAAATGTAAATTTCCATTTAAAATAATGTTTTATCATCACTAGTTCACTAGTGGCTATAAAGTAAAAGCGGTATTTTGAAAGACACAAAATAGAAGCTCACAAAACTCTATGTTGCTTGGTTGTATTTTTTTTTTTATTGACAGGGAATTTATATATTTTTCTGTTATACACACCAAAGAAAATATGCATTCTCATTCATAAAACTGAGGGATTTTAGTACAATTCTATCACCGTAACATCATTATTTTTTATCGTCTTTTTAATGATTTATGGGCACAAATAATGCATAGAGCACTACTATTGTGATTGCCATATTTTTGGATACATTCATAACGAAGCAGCTTAGGACAAAATTTATACAAAGACATCAGAAGTATTTTTCACCAAGTATGATTATCAACAAGAAATGCTATAACACTGCCAAGAGCAATAACCAATCAGATTGTGAGCTACAGTTCTGACTGCGGAAAATGTTTGGAATAAAAAATTATGCCTATAGGTTGACAGCCAAGAACTTTAGTGTTCCTTTCAAAATTAAAAATTATTAATGCCTGCTTGACAACATCAAATGGATATTTTCTCACTTACAAATCAAATGGTAATTTTGCTCAGGTCCTGCATGCACTTGCCTAGTTTTATGAAACATGTAAAAACACATGGTGTCAGGTTCTGATGAACATATACTGTTTAGAACTATTGTTATACTAGCTGCCCCGCCCGGGCAATAATAATATTCGTAAATAAACCTGAAATTTGTATCGCATGTCGGTACAGAGGGGGGGGTAGATACTTTGCAAATTGCCAGGGCCCGACTCTTGTTCAGTTGGAAAGTTGTGTAAAGTCAGCGGTTAAAGTATTGAATTTTTATTTGTCTCACATTTTAAACTCTTTTATTCAAAATTAATTGATGAATTCAATTAAAATTTAATTATGTTTTCAATATTTTAAATTTTTATTATTAGTAAATTTTTATTTAAAATCTTTACATGAAAAAGTAATTACAAATGCATCCTAAGCTGTAATACTGAAAAAGAAATAATAAAATTGCATCAATTATTTTAAAGTTAACAATATTTACTGTATGTACTTATTTACTTATTGCCATATTGATTTAAAAATACCGGAACTTTTTTCACTTTAGATACCCTTAAAAGAAAAATGAAATACTTAAAATAGCAAAAATCTACTAATTCAAATTTACACTCAGTCGTATCGAGTTTCGAACCAGAGTACCTTCATACAGAAAACTAAGGCGTTAAACAATTACACCACAAGTGCTTCGGCCAACTTAGTAAATTAAGTTTCCCTATTCGCAAATCGTTTCTTCTTTTCTTTTCTTTTTTTCACGTCGGTTTGATTAGCATAATAAAATAGTGGTTAGTGTTCTCTGAATTCTCTGAAATTTTAATGGATCGTAAATATAACTAAAACCAAACCCTTTTTAAAATTTCACAAAAAAAATATGCATATTTTAGAGGGAAAAGGTTTAACCGAAATGGATAAAATTCGCACCAAAATGTAAATGCTCTGTATGAAGTGTAAAGTAACCTGCGTTTGACGATACATTTGAAAGGGTTAAAACTCATTTTTAAAAACCAATTACACGATCGATTTGAAGAAAGTTTCAGCTTTATAAGAATATATTTGGTTTGTCAGTACCTTTAAAATTGCATCGTGGGGAGGTGTTGCAATAAGGGAGAAAAACATTTTTCCAGAAAAACGATCCTTTTTGAACTTTTTTTTCAAGGGATTAATTGCGATATATTTTTTAATTGATTGCAGTATTTGAGACGTAAGAGCACTATCTTTCAGAACATGTCTTCCGTTTTTAACTTTACGAAGCAGTTTGGACGATGTTAGTTAATACATAATGACAAAATACTCCGAAATATTTTTTTTTTCGTTCTTTATTTGCGTATTAGCGCCTTCAGCACATGTGTCAGAGATTTTCCCCTCTTCCAACGGCAGAGATGGTCTTTTAATGAAAGTGAGTTATGGTTATTAATTAATAACTCAGCTGTTAATCAGAATTTTGAAATTCTGAGAACCAGGTACATCAGGAGAGACTTTGGGATATTCTCACAAAAATTTTGAGCCTCGTACGTGCCGTACATTTTGTTAGCCATCACCGACAGACAGACAGACAGACAGACAGACAGACACACACACACAGAGAGAGAGAGAGATATTATTTTCTTGCTTATGTATTGTCTCTGTACTGGAAATTTTAAAATAACATTTTTTCTTATCTGAAATTTAATCAGAGTAGTTTGAGTGACATGGCTTTAGTTGAAGGAATGTAGCGAATTAATAGAGTGGGGTTTTCCCTGTCATTCAAAGTTCATACCTGAGTAAGTCAGACAAAGGAGTTTCACTCATCTATCTAGCGAGACAAGAGACATCACGGGAAGGTACGGTCGGAGGGGACAAGGCCCTGCCGACAGATTGAGTATCCCTGTAGGTAGTGTTGGGAGAAGGGTGATACAGCAGAGGTTTTCAGTCGATGCGTGGAGCTCGAAGTGTGTGGACACTTTTTGGCTGAGTGGAGTTTTCGGACAGTGTACGTATTGAGATACGGGCAAGAGCGCAGGCTCTTGGCATATACAGCGAGTGTAACTGGAGTATCTCCGATAAATTTGTTTTAACGAGCATAGTGTGAGAGGGATATAGAATATTTTAATATGCGGACCAGTACATAGAAAGTAGTTTCTATATGTAACTTAATGTCGAACCGGATCAGCTATATCCAAGTTCTTAAGTGTAAATATTGTTTTGTTATTTGTAAGTAGTGTGTAAATAAATTGTTAGTTAAGTTTAATTGAATGAGTTAGTATTCTTTTCGATAAGCATCTCAGAGTGTGCCCGATATCATGTTAATTATATCGGTGGTGGCAGCATATCAACAACAAAGGAACATTCTTCGAAGTTGTGTGGACCAAGAGGAAATCCAACACAGAGTCAAAAAATAAAAAATACAATGATTTTGGAAATATGTTTCGAATAAAAAATTATGCCTGTAGGTTGACAGCGAAGAACTTTACTGTTTCTTTCGAAATTAAAAATTATTAATGCCTGACAGCATCAAATAGATGTTTTCTCACTCAACTCAATTTTACGCAGGTTCTGCATACACTTTCCTAGTTTTATGAAACATGCAAAACACATGGGGTCAATAAATAAAATATACAATGATTTTGGAAATATTAGGTATGCTAAAGATAGATAACATATCTATAACAAATAGTGTTATTTTTCAGCTTGTATATCAGAGATTCCATTAATCCCCCCACTCCCAGATGAAATAACTCTACAGAGCGTGTGTCTATTAGTGCACACATGCTGTAAGCGAAGAGGTTAAAGAATACAATTGGCGATATAACTTAAGTGTTAAGTGATTTAACGTTAAATTAAGATATTTATCTATTATGAATAAGTTTAAATCACATATTAAGTTTTGCCATGTGTTAACTATGCATAATTCTATTTAGAGAACTGTATCAGACCAAAAACTATTTTATAATTCAAAAGCTTGAGGTCTTAAAGGATGAACATGTTAAGTGACAATTTGGTGAATTGGAGAAAATAAGCTTTTAAGTTTACAGCATGCTCTTTTTTGTTACTTCAATAAATCACTGTTTTTCCAGTACCCTTGCAGAAATTGCATTTAAAATATTGGGGCTTCATTGACATAGCTATAGATTTTCTGATCTGGGAGGAATTTAACAATTTTTTCACACTTTAACACACTTAACATATTCTTGCCCCAAAAGTATCAAAAAGCTTATTCCTCATTCATAGAAGGACATGTTACATACATACATACATGATAACTACAGCTCCCTAAACATATTTAGGCTAATGTCAGACGAACGTCTTTTTGCATGCTTTTTTCCCTACACATGATACCGAGCATGTGTAGGGATGATAAGTAGTGAAAAAAGCATGCAAAAAGACGTTCGTCTGACATTAACCTAAGGGTCCGATTCTGAGTGCTGTTGATATGATTTTGGTATCATTGGTTTCTAACGGAAGAAGATTTCATCATTTGCATTTGACATTTTCTTCCACTAATCTAAATGGGAGTTCTATATTTAAATTAGACCATAATAAATAAAAATTAATCAACAAGAAAAATAAAGTATTGTATTTTTAAAGATTAAATAAACTAGGAATTGCAATAATAAATTGAATAAAACTTTAGAATATATATTATATACTACAATACCCATGCATATTGTTGCCATTAGCTGCATTCCACTTATTCCAAATTTCTAGAGTTTTTCGAATAGTTCCGTCACCACTAAAAATACAATGAAAAATACATTAAAAAATAATTGTATTTTTTTGTACACTTACAATGCAAAATGTTTAGTTAATTTTTTATCCTTTACTAAAATTATTTAATACTTAGCAAAGTAACAACATAAATATGTAACAAATTACACTATTAACATAACGAAATTAATATTAATGTATCAGAACATCTCTGAAAGACAGAATTAAAAGTAACATTAAGGGCAAATAAGTTATATTTTTGAAATTTAATAAATAGTCTTCATCTAATTCAATGGTTCCTAAACCCTTAGTTACCATGGTACATGCACCCTCCCTCTAAAATTCGAATGGTAAATAATCCTCAGGATATTGAATACAGGTTATATAAAAACATATAGATACTTAAGCTAATTACACATATACTTTATTTTTTTAAATGCCACTTTTAGTTTTCCTTTCAATAGTTGCTACACCTTCTGAATTTTGAGTAGCACTATTTCTGAATAGTAATCTTCATCTTATATGTAATCGTAAATTTCTGACATTAAACAAAGTGAGTACTTTTATTTGAAAAAAATCAGAAGGTTTGGAAGCTATGCGAACATGAGACCTTTATAGACCTTCTAAAGACATGCTGAAAGCTAAAATTTAAGAATAAATATTGAAACGTTTTGTTTTCCTTTAAAATTGCATAAAGTAGGTCGAATTTCTTGTCATAAAACTGTGGGTTAATCATAAGAAAACATGAGACAGTTTTTAACAAATTCCATTTTTAAAAATTATATTTATTAGAGCATGACATGCACACAAATTAACAGGTTATGTAATAGGAGACACAGTAGAAGTGCTATCAAATAAATAAATATTGTTATAATGAAATGAATTACTTTTGTCCATTTTTCATTAACTCAAAACCCTTAAGGGCTTTAGATAGGGAAAAGTGGTAATAATTTTGTCATACATACTCAAAGGCATCATTTTCAATAATTCATAGAAGGTAGGGGTTAATTTTAGAAAATATGAATATTGAAACAAACTCAATCCTTTATAAATACAACTTGCAATCATCAAGATGAAATAAGATAGCGAGAACACGGCGACCTTTTTCTGAAGCAAAGATAAAATCATGTGAATGAAAAACCAATAATTCCTATTGTTTTCCAGCTCTTTTACAGACAAAAATGGAGTAATTTAGTTGCCACCATTACAGGGATGTTATTAAAAATGTAAAAAAAAATTTAAATCTCGAAAACTAATTCAAATTTTAAAATTCTGAGACTACTTTTGACATCCTCGGATCCAACAAGGATAACTGATGTTAATTTGATTGGCCAATGCTCCATATTTTAGGATGTGCAGATGTGAAATACAAATGGACAGTCACTTTTAAATATAATAGATTCAGGCTCGAGTCAATGTCATTATTTGATAATGGTTGGCATTTTGAGCTGTAAATTATGCATATCAATTTATTAAACAAAATATTTTACAAATATATACATATTTTTATTGGATGAAAATTATAAAATTTAATTATTATTATTATTCATTTAAACAAATGAGAAACTTTCATTTTCTATATTGGCAACATTTTTTTTATGGCAATTTATAATTTTTCTCTCTCCTGTAATGTTTTTGGATTTCTGACAACTGTAAATATCTTTTTAAATATTTGTGATGTTCAGATATAAATAATTTCTAAATAGATATTTGTTTCTTACTATAATGCAGTTTTAAAAACTTTTTTCTGACTAAAGTTTTTAAAGAAATTATAAATAAGAAACATTTTTAAGAATTTGAGAAAACTGGGGAAACAGTTTCAATTAAAATAATAAAACTTTATATAAATTACTATAAAATCAAAGCAATTCACAGGACACGTTTCGAGGTGGAAAATATAACAGCCCATCATCAGCTACTGTAAACATGTGTCTGTAAGGGGACAAGGTCACAAATGAGTAGAAAGGGGAAAGAGGGGAGCTTACAAAGAGTGTGACAGGTAGCACTAGCTGTAAGGTAAATAAATACCAATCACAGAGGAGCAGATGCAGAATTGGAAAATGTTGCCACAATAATAGAAAAAATTCACAAAAAGGAAATAAAAGAAATAAACAAAATTTAAATAAAAGAAATAAAATTTAAATAAAAGAAAGAAGTTAAAAATAAATAAATGAATAATAATAATAAAAGAGAGAGAAACAGAAGATTTTTTTTTTCACGAACAATAAAAAAGAGATAAGAAAAGAGCGAAAAGAATTACAAAAGTAATTTCCAAGCTATTAACAAAAAAGATTAACATAAAATTAAAATTTTCATTCTTAATATAATATAATATAAAGACACTTATTTTATAATTAATATATAACTATCATTAATATATAACATTATTATATAACTAGCCGCGTCTGGCGACCAGTTTGATCTCCCTTGCCTTAAATGTACACTTAGCATTGCATCACGTTACTTTCATTCTTAAACTAATTTACTTTCTCAATGCTTCCCCAAATCCAAAGATTCTGATAGAAAAAACAAAAATTCTTTGCGATCTTCATAATATTTCATACCTTTTTTGTTGTTATGCGTATTTTCTCTTTTTTGACAAATGCCACTTACTTTCCGTAACTCTAAAAATGCTGTAAAAATAAGTGAAATTTGAGGTGTTTAAACTGAGATTTGTTCATAAATTATCTAAATGAAACTTATTTCACTTAAACATGCTGTTACTTCAATGTTATTTTTTAGTATTAATAAATTTATTTAAATTTTGCAAATCATGCATTTACAATTTTTTTCCCCTACTAATAATTAAATAATGAAGATATATACTTTTGTTTTTATAAATTTGATTTCTGAGTTCATAAATATGACAATAAAGTAAAGTAACTAAGAGAAATAGAAAAATAAAACCCTAGTGAAGGTAAACCGTAAACAAACATTAGCACCGCCAATTTACCTACTATGACGTCATAAGAATATATTCTATTCATTGTTGGAGAACCTGCTTTGCGGATGATTACCTTCATGGTTTAATATTTTCTACCATTCATGATGAATGAATCTCTTATAAAGTTTGTTTACTTTATGAAGTGAGATAGTAAGATGTCAACTTAATTTCAATTGAAGTTATCTTAGAATATATATTTATTTGAAGGTAAATTAGAAACAATACTTCGATGTTGAAATGAAATATTTTAGTTTATGTTATTATTATAAGTACTTTTCCACTACAGGGGCCTTGGCATTTTTTTTTAAAGCTTGGCGCAATTCGGTCTTCAGAAAGTGAAATATGTTGACAAAATAATATAAATAGCTATGAAAACAAACCCGGTGAACTTTTATTTTTGTTTATATGTATTTATTTGCATATAAACATTTTATTTATACATTTATATATACAATATTTGGGTACTTTTCCGTTATACGGACACCATTGTCGCCAAGCGTTAATAGTTGGTGCAAAATGAAAATCACATAAATTGAAACATTTGAAAAATAAAAGAAAAAACATTGTTGATAGTAAAGTGAGCATTTGGAAAATACAGACTTTTACGAACTATTTTATTAAATCACAAATATATACTTAAAATAAGTAAACAAATAACTGTTATACAATAAAGTAATAAAATAAAACTCATATTAAACTTCTGGCATAAAATTACAAATATCTTTTAGCATTGCATTGCAGTAAACATTTCATTAATCAGCGATCAGGGTTGAAATAATTGGCGCATTAGCATAGATTCTGGCATGGTGTCTGCATAATGGAAAAGTACCAATATTTGTTTATATACAGAATACTTCTGTTTCTATATAAAAATAGATTATTGGCTTCTTTAGATTAAATAAATTGTATATATATATATGGAAAAAATTGCTTATGTATATGAAATAAGATATAGATTGCCAGAAAATACGATGCCAATTTTTTTTTTTTCTCGCCAAGGCCCTATGCTGAAAAAATACCTTTATTTATTTATTGTATTTTAAATGAGGTGAATGAAAGATGTGTATTTTAAATGTATCCGATATATGCATTTTAAGTGAATGTTATGTATTTTAAATGAAATGAGTGATAGGTTTATATTTTAAATGAAATGATGGCGATAGAAGAATGTTTGGCAATTTATCACCTGAACCTGACAAACAAAAAGGTATCGAAATGGCCGTTTGGCATATAAAAAGTGAAACGGTCAACCCAGAATTGTTGATGACAGTCACAGGACTTCGGCTATTATTACAGAGATTAAAGACACTTAGTGCTTATTTTATCAATTGAGCAGACTCAGCATTTTGTAATACAATTTGAGGGACTCACAACCATAGTAGACTATCCAAAATCACACAATCTAAAAATTGCTTGAACATATATAATAAGCAAACTTTTAGTTTAAGTGTTTTTGATAACTTAGTCTTTAAAAGTTACATTTAAAGTAACATGAAATGCAGTAATGCATGATGCAGTACAAAGAAATACAGTAATTATGTGAGGGGCTCACATCCATAGTAGACCAAGTCCATTTTGAAAAAAAAAGAAAATGATATAGTCCATTTAGAAGGTGCATAAAATCTGTTTTATCCACTCTCACAGTAAACCAAGTCTGTAAGCAGATGAAAGAGAAAGATATGAGAAAGTATGTGAAAACAGATTTTACGCACCTTCTAAATGGACTATATCATATATTTTTTTTCAAAATGAACTTTATCTACTATGGTTGTGAACCCCTCATTTATGCTCATGAAATATTGTATTTATCATATGAGATATAAATTTCCAACTGGGCAAAAAATGTCTGGACCAGGATGTCCGCCCAGTCAGAAAGTTACATCTCATATGATTTATTTACCAATTAGAATAATTATGTTAAAATTAATCTAGTGTATTGTGTTTATCATTTTTTTTATGTGCGTGTGTGCATATTAAAAATTAAATAGAAGTTTTTTTTTTTTTTTTTTTGTCTTTGTTATTAAATATGCATGTATTAAGAATAAGAAAAAGGTTTTCTTACATGGTTTTAAACTTATGCATGATCCTTGTATATTTATGTATTCTTCAAAAATAGTTTCAAATAACGAAGACATGATTTTTTTTTTTATGAGTATGCGTGTGTGTAGTTTTAGTAGAATATTCAGTATTGAATGCCGAGGGGGAAGGGGAGAAGGAAAAAAAAAAAAATCATTTGAAATTAAATGAACAATATTATACAACATGTTACCTTGTGAACTCAAATTATGATACATTTTTGCATTTAAGATTTCAAGCAGCGATAAAATAATGCATTTCATTTATTTTTAATGTCCTATCTTCCTAAGTTTTACTTTCATGCTTAGTAAATTTTCCTTCTCTGTTTGAATATAATAAAATATATGATTGGCAAGCAGCAAACTGGACTTTGATGAAAATACAAATATCTTAAAATTCTAAATACATAATGAAATGAAAATAGCGACTGCACAATCTGAAAGTATACATTTAGTGCAAATTACTTTCACTATGAATTCTCCTATGCCAAAAGTGATAAATAAAAGAAAGAGTAGTAACAGTAACAAAACTCTGAAAAGTAGACAGTAATAAAGATATTTGCAAAAGAATTCAACCTATTCTATTTCAAGACAGTGGGTGTCAGTTGATCGATTGCAATTAAAAAAAAAATATATATATATATATATATATATACAGTCCACTCCCTCTAATCCGCGACTCTATAATCCGCAAATGCCTATAATCCGCACTATATTTCAGACATAAACATGTAAACAAAGAATTAAAATCTCTCTTTATGCAAGATAATGCACTTTTTGAGTGTAATAAAAGTTGACCTGATGAATGTATTACAAATTTTAATTAATTTTAAATACACTAAACAATTTTAATGCATTTCTGCATTCATTAGAAGGAAATATTTTGTGTATCTTGTAAATAACTATTAGACTGCTATATTCTGAACATATTTGTTGGCTATATAAAAGGTAAAATTGCTTTTGAAGAGCGGTTAGCTTTTTTGGATAAATATCTTTTGTTATTTATCAAGATATCCTGACTTTTTTTAAAGGTTTCGAGATTAAATTGCAGAGTATAAATTAAAAGCTATAAAGCAAACCATTATCACAGCAATGTTTGAGATTTAAAAATAAGTAGAAATGTTTCTATTAATTTTCTATTATTATATCATTTAAATGTATTTCTAATATAGTTTGAATATAGTTTTTTTTATATAAAAAAAAAGCAATTTCTTTCATTTCTGTGTTATTTATTTACAATGTAGTTACTATATTTGTTGATAAATTCCAAATATTAGAAAGTAAACAAAGAAATGACCTATAATCTGCAAAATTCTATAATCCGCAAAACCCTTGGTCCTGACCTGTGCGAATTAGAGGAGTGTACTGTATATATATATAGAATATGCTACTACTGGATGCATAAAAAGTAGCGGATAGGGACAGCTTAATGCAACAATGTTAAAACTTCGAGCGCACTGGGTAGCATAGCGATTTGGGGAAAAAATCAAAAAGTCCCTAGCCGGCTTTGGCATGTTGTTTTGTTGATGTTGATTTTCGTTTGTACTTAGTACTTATCCATGTGTTGATTTTTTCCCTAATACTTTTATTAATGTTATTGTTATTATTATAATTTAAGATGTTAATACTTGAAGATTGATAAGCACTATAAAATAGTGCTTAGGGGTTAAAGTGGGTAGCAGAGAATATTAAATATGCAATGGAGCGTAATGCTGGTTTAAACCCCAAAGAAAAATGATTATTAAGATTTATGTTAAGCTAGATAAACTATAACATCTGAAAAGTAAAATATAATTTCAAAAATAATATGGTGGAAAATAATGACAGATATTTTAAAAACACAAATAATTTATTAAAACTTAAAAGACATGTTAATGTAGAAACAAATTATAACATCTCTCAAATATCAGCTTATCAACAAATGTAAAGATGGAAAAGACTTATCTGAAACTTTAATTACAAACATCATAGCAAATAGTAAAGGCATTTACTTTGAAATATAACATGACTACATGATATATAAATTACGACATCTTTATATTCCCAATAGTGTAGCGAGGGCTTGAAAAAACGTAAGTATGTCCTTTTGAAGACTCGACACAAAAAGCCAATTCATACTCGACAAATAAACGTCTCTATTCTCTTACGAAGAAACCATTGAAAAACAGCCGAACACATTTCAAAAGGATTGATACTACTTTACTTTAAAACTCCCGAGCTTCACGATGAAAAACATATTCTGAGGACGACATCATCAAAAAGGTAGTTTCAGGAAAAACCGCTACGTAGACACGATGTCTTGCATATAACAAAGACAACTTTAAACAGTACGCCATTCAGCTCCCGAAAAACAAACACTCGAAACAAGATGACTCTCCTCTAAGATGAGTTACAGTTGAAAAAGGACTACCGTAATCATAAAAGCAGATGAGCAAAACTATTTAAACAGATAATATGATGAAGGATTGTAAAAACGATTTCCACCTTCCCCGAACAGAGACAAATACAACTGGGCAAGGATGACTTCAGAGCATGGCGATTTATTTGAAATGGATGAACCGAAATAAGGTATCTACGCATGTCTGTTAGACTCCCAACCGGCTCCCAAGAAGAAGAACGTGAAGGCGTATCCATGGCAACGATTGCCGACGCTCTGGACATACGATGCCATCTGATGTTCTCTACGAGAACTAAACTCTACGAGGCAAAACTGCGAGAACTAAGCTGTTTTGCACGAATGAAAAAGGGAAAAAGTATGAAGTCGGAAACTGAATTTAAGAGACTTTAAAGAAAGAAAGATAAGAATGTTTTAATAAAATAAAGTATTTTGTTAAAATAAATAAAGAGATGAAATAAAGATGAAAGTAGGATAAAGCATAATAAAATGGTGACAATGATGAGAACAGAGGCTTTGTAATGGACATCAAAGATAACGCATTATAATTAAATTATTAATATTGTAATGTTAAAAAAATTATGAGATGCTCTCATTATACATTTGCTATAAAATAGGAACTGAAATAATCCTAAAATTAAATTATGTTTAGTTCAATGTAATAACTAAAGAAATTGAACTGTGCCCTTTAATTCGATTTTTTTTTTTTTTTTTAAATACTATATATAACAAAGGAAAATTTTAAATTAAGACCAAAGTGCAAACAAATAGTAATAGCTTTTATATTTTTCTAAACTATTTTAAAAACAAATTGAAACCACAATGACATACTAATGTATAGTAATAATGATATATGCATAATTGATAATTATCTGAGGAAACAAGTATTAAATTATGTATATTTTAATTATAGAAGTATATGCTACTTAAATCATATTTATTGTTTTTTAAATCCTTGACTGAAAGCAAAGACAAAGATTTACCTTAAGATAAGAAATAATAATTTTATTTTATTCCTTATAAACTAATTTGCTATAAGCCTTAAAGCGGTTAAAATGCCACATGCATATCCCTATCTATTTATTTATATGCAATGAGTTATATATGCAGTAACATTATTATGACATAAAAGATGAACTGCTTTTAAATTTTAAAAGTAAAAGTTAGATATTTGTTTTCTTATTTAAATAATTCTTACTACAATGTTGGAAAGATCATGTTCTAAAGATTTCGTTTTTAATATTATTTTCAAATATTTTGGATAGGTGGCGCCAGTATTAAATGCAAAAACTTATTTTTTCCCTTTGTTTGAAACCAGCTTTAAAGAATACCTTACAAGATTCCCTTTTCCCTTCTTCTACGCAGGTGCTTCTTTAACATTGCTGCATTAAGCTGTCCCCATCCGCTACTTGCATAAAATATCCCAAAAAGGATTTTGACCAGATAAAATTTTTGACTGAGTTACGTCCCTCTGAAATTCAGTTAAAATTCCATACATTTTGAAAATTGTACAGTACTTAATGCATTTAATTGCATATAAGTCTAAAACTATAAGAGTTAGAGAGTAGAAAGTACTTTTGTTTTGAAGCTATGGAAATGGACTTCAACATAGAATTAAGGAATTAGGGCAAATTAATTAAAAATCGGCCAAAAAGTTACAAAAGTGGAAAAAAAATGTGATTTTTCCTCTTTTTTTTTTTTTTTTTTTTGTAACTTTAAGATTTTTTTCTTTCTTATATGAACAGAAGTTTCATAATACAGTTAACAATAGTACTTTATTTTTAAAATTGGAAGTAGATGGGGTGAATGTCAATTGGCAAGCCAGTTATTGATTCGCTGTTGTAAATATTGTCAGTCGTTTCATGAATTTTCTGGAATTTACACATAAAATAGGGGTAAATGCAAACCTTGCTAATCAATCAAATTCAGGCATAACAATAATATGTTTAGTAACAAACAAGCAGTAGAATTTATAAAAAAGCTTCATATTTTACAGATGACTTTTAAGATTTCATTTTGTTTAAACTTATTCCACTCTAGAACAATAGAATGAACTAAAGAAAATATTCCTTTTTCATTATGTTCACATATGTAAAATATAGCATTAATCTGCTACCATTAAACAGAAATGTCTTTACCTGCAAGGCACATCACATAAGATTCTATCAAATTTCAAAGGAATCTGTTTACCATCCTAAAAAATTAAAATAAAAAATAAACTCTATGGAAATAAGCTAGAAAATTTAAAAGAAATTTTTTAAATTTATTTATGATATTACAGAGAACAATATTTAAATGAAAAATAGTAAGTAACAAAACAAATATGAAAATCAATCAAATTATATTTATAGATGCTAAGCAATTCCTTTCATTATAATATTTATAGTGAATATTTCTTGATGTTATCAAATTTCTTGTTTTTATAAGGCAGCATTTTTATCAAAATGGCATTTATATATAAATATTATAAAATAAAATAATATATACTTTTTATTTAATAAATTGTTTACGATACTTAGTGTCTAGTTTAAAATTATGTAGTTTAATTATAAATATTATGCGGATATTATGGATAATTATTTTGGAACAAATGTGTATAAATTAGAGAAAAAATAAATTATTTTTCTTTTTTGCATTTTATGTAATTTTAATTAATAAACATGTATCTTTTTTCCAATAAAAATTAATTAACTGTACATAATTTTATGTTTGTCTCCTACCTTTAATTGTAACTGAATAGGATATTCATTTTGTTATGTTGGTTGGCGTCAATATTGTGTACGTGCTATAGTGTGTAACATACTATATTTGGATACAGCCCCTCATCTTTTTGGTAACAACAGATTTCGAGTTTATTCTATCAACGATCACTTTCAGAATTTTCAAGCTATGTTTTTGAGACTTTCACAAAAGTTGCTCTATACATTTAGCTAATACATTATGCACATTATACTTTGATTGCATTCATACCTGCACAGTGAAACATTGTTTAGTGAACCTGCTCATTTTTCATTCAATATTTATTATTTTTTAATTTTGATTGCACAGTATTGTGTACAATGTCGTTTGTCATGGTTCCTAAAAAGAGCATTCTTTTATATTAAGAACTCTGCAAATTGTAAGCAAAAAACTAGGTGAGATTTCGGATTGTTTTTATAAAAACCTTAATTTCTTCACGAGTATGTGTGCTCACAGTTTATTACAAAAAGCCTCCCAATCATGTGCTACAGTTTCAATGCTTTTGCAACATTAGTTTTTACAGATTTTTCTTCAATTTGTTTATGGTTCCCTAAGGAGTTTCGGGAATTTTTTTTTACAGAAATATATGACATCTACTCTGCTGTTTACACACCTGAAGTTTCAGGATTATTCCTCTAGTATTTTTCTAGATATTTAAAAAAACATCTAAAATCACAAGTGACCGGTCATCATTGGCCATATAGTGTAGCAGGCGTCACCTATAATATTAGCAGGATAATACTAGCAGGCTTTGTCGCTATGCTGGTCAGTTTCTCCAAACAAACCTGAATCAAACAAAATATATTGATGCATTTGACATTTTGTTTTAAATGCTTACATGGAATGTCCTTCCGCATTGCTGAAAACGATATGAATGCCATTGCTGTTAAATCTATTGTCTATGTTTATTTATTTTTTATTATCCTCTCATCTTTATTCTCGTGATACCTTTTGCTTTGGTTTTGAATATTTTTTATGGAAGAAGGTAAAAGCTTTACCGGTAAATAAATTATTTTTGTTTTGAGAGGTTAATTGACTTCTTTATGTACATTTTAAGTTCATAAATACATAATTGGCATCCGCATTATATTCTGAAAGCTAGGTTGTTAAAATAACATCCTTTTTTAACGCTTTAATTAGCATTGTGGCGTCTGGCGCGACAGGACATTTTACAAGATTTATTTGAGGCAAAATGTTTCAAGCCGTTAAAAATTTTAAAAAGGCCGACTTAAAGTTTGTGGTAGAAGAGCTTGGGGAAACAATCCCGCAAGATTATACGATTGGGACACTAAAGGAAATTATTTTGAATAGTAATGAATATAAACAGGATCCCACTTTTGTACAAGAAATTTTATCCAACGCTGTTGCTGAGAGAAAGGAAAAAGAAAACGAGGGTAAGAAGTTAGAAAAGGAGAAGTCGGATCAAGAATTAAAGGAAAAGTCGGAGTTAAAAAAGTTGGATCAAGAAGTAGAGTTAAAAAAGTTGGAATTAAATCATCAATCAGAATTAGCAAAAATCCAGTCACAGGGGCAAATGCAAGGTGAGTACATTTCCAATGATTACGAAACTAATAATTCAAAAAAGAAATTTACGTTGCCCAAGTTGGAATTTCGCCAATTTGATGGTGATATAAGGAATGGTTGCCATTTTGGAGTCAGTTTGAACAGATTCACAATGATCAAGATATTGCGCCAGAAAATAAATTCCAGTATTTGATTCAAGCAACTGTCACTGGATCTAGAGCGCGAGAAGTTGTTGATAGTTTTCAGCCAACTGGCGCTAACTATGCCAAAGCTGTAGAGAGTCTTAAAGCTCGTTTCGGTAGGGAAGATCTTTTGGTTGAAGTGTATGTGCGAGAATTATTAAAATTAATTATATCTGTGCAATCAAAAGGAAAATTTTCTATTACATCATTGTATGATAAACTTGAGTTGTATTTACGAGCTCTTGAGACGTTAGGTGTCACAACAGATAAATGTGCTTCAATATTATATCCAATGGTAGAATCTTGTTTTGCTGCTGAATTTTTGAAAGCGTGAATCGAACACATACGAATTCTGTTAGTTCTGATGCAAAAGAGCGCCTAGATAATTTAATGGCGTTTTTCAAATCTGAAGTTGAAGGAGATGAAAGAATTAATTTGGCAGTGGCAGGTTTAGGTTTGGCGAGAAAAGATGACACGAGTTTTAGAAAAAACAAAAGTTATAACGATGTTAATAAACATTTACCAACTGCTGCTACTTTATTAACAACTTCTTCAAGACCAGATTTAAGAAAAAATTGCGTTTTTTGCAAAGGAAGACATCTGAGTTCAGAATGCTTTTCGGCACGGAAGATGAGTTTTAATGAAAAGCAGAATATATTGAAGGACAAAAGATGTTGTTTTTCATGTTTGGCAACAGGTCACACAACGAAGCAATGTAGAGCTATCTTGAAGTGTTTCTTTTATGATAAAAGACATGCGTCTGTGATGTGTCAAACGCTCGATAAGAATAAGCTCAATGAAAAGAAAGAGGAAGACGCAGAAAAGTCGTCTGGAAAAGAAGTAAATATGGCCAATTTCAATAGAAATCCTAAAGTGTTTCTTCAGACACTCAAGGCAAAAATATTTTCTGAAAACAAAAAGAAAGATGTTAGATTAATTTTGGACTCAGGTTCTCAGGGATCGTATATTTTAAAACATTTAGCCGAAGAAATGAAGTATTTACCTGTTCGAGAAGAAAAAGTTTCTCATTCCCTTTTTGGCGGAGTCATAACAAAGGATTATAATCATCGTTACTACAAGGTAAGATTAAGCGATTTGAAAGAAAATTTTAAATGTAATTTTGAAGTTTTGGATCAAAACATTATATGTTAGAATGTTATGCCTGTAGGAAAAGGATCCTGGTTTAAAGAATTATCGAAAAAAGGCATCAGTTTGACGGATGCTGGTGAATCTCCAGAATCTATTCAAATATTGATTGGAGCTGATGTAATGGGAAAATTACTGACAGGTGGTAGAGAAATACTGTCATCGGGATTAGTAGCACTGGAAACATTTTTAGGTTGGACATTAATGGGAAAAGTGCCTCATGATAATGCGTCTAAAGAAAATTTAGCTTTGTCAGTTATATCTATGTTTGTAAAGGAAGCAGAGATTGCTGATTTATGGAAATTGGATTTGCTTGGAATAAATGATCAGATTGAAAAACAATCTAAAATGGAGATTGATCGTCAGGTTAAAGAGCATTTTTTACAGACAGTAAAAATGAATGAAGATAATCGTTATGAAGTTTCTTTGCCATGGTCAGAAGATACACCACCTTTACCTGATAATTTGAGTTTAGTCAAGAAAAGATTGAGTAACGTTACAAACAAGTTGCTTTCCGATAACATTTATCAAAAGTATGAAAAAGTGCTATTAGGGTGGCTTGATGTTCAAATTATTGAGGAAATTCCACAGGCTGAAATGAATCTTTATGAAAATTATTTACCTCATCGACCAGTAATAAAAGAGAGCAGTACAACTCCCATTCGTCCAGTGTTTGATGCATCAGCTAGAATGCAGAACCATCCATCTTTGAATCAATGTTTGCATTGTGGGCCAAATCTTATTGAATTAATTCCTGACATTCTCTTACGATTTAGAAAAAATAAATTTGGTGTTGTAGCTGATATCAAGAAAGCATTTTTACAAATAGCTATTTGTAAAGAAGATCGGGACTGTATGAGTTTCTTGTGGTGAAGTAATCCAGAAGAAAGAAATATTAGAATGTTTCGACATACTAGAGTGGTGTTTGGAGTCAAAAGCTCTCCTTTTCTTCTCAGTTCCGTCACAGAATATCACATTAAAAACGATGAAGAATACGACCCCAATCTTAAACAGCAATTGCTGAGAAGCTTTTATGTTGACAATGTCGTTGCTAGTGTCCAGACGCAGGAAGAATTGGAAAGGTTTATAACTGATTCTAAATCTCTTATGGCTAAAGATGGATTTGATTTGAGAGGATCGGAACGGACAGAAGAAAGAAACAATATCGAAAATAGCGAAGAAACTGCTATACTGGGATTACAATGGAACAGACTTCTAGACGTTTTAAAAGTTAACGTAAGCTGGACGAAAGATATAAATATAGCAAAAATAACAAAAAGAATCATGCTATCAGTTGCACATAAAGTTTTTGATCCAATTGGTTTTACTGCTCCAGTTATGATATGTCACAAGATGATCTTACAGAAAACATGGAAAGAAGGAATCACGTGGGATGAAGAAGTTACTAGTAATATAAAAAATGAATTTATTGAATGGTTTCATGAATTAAATTGTTTACAAGAAATTCAGATTCCTAGATACATTCAGTTCACCCCAGATAATTTAAAAGGTTGTACTCTTCACACATTTTGTGATGCAAGTCAGTATGCGTATGCTGCTGTTATATTTTTGAGGATAGCAACTAAAGATCGTGTAGAGTTATTCCTTCTTGAAGCGAAATCCCGCATAGGTCCTTTAAAATGTGGAACTATACCTAGAATGGAACTTTTAGCTGCTTTGATTGGTGCTAGATTGGCTAAATCAGTAACTGACGCTATGGGCTGGGAAGATATGGAAAGATATTTTTGGAGCGATTCCACAACAGTGCTTGCATGGATATCCAAGAAAGAAAACTGGTCTGTTTTTGTTAGAAACAGAGTTCAAGAAATAAAAAATTTGACTGATCCTGTTTTATGGAAATATATACCTGGTGAAATGAATCTAGCAGATCTGCCATCTAGAGGATGTAAAGCAAGACAGCTGGTATCTCTCAAATGGTGGGAGGGTCCATCTTGGCTTAAAGATTCTAAAGAATATTATAAATATATGGATTTCAAGTGCCAAGACATAAATGAAGAAGAAATTGAAAAAGAAAAATTGAAGTCTACAAAATTACTGGTAAATGTTGATGAAAGTCCAGAGAAAAGCTGGTACTACCAGTATTTTTCTAGTTATGAGAAAATCGTACGTCTTGTTGGTTGGATACTTCGTTTCAGATATAATTCTTCTAATCCAAAGGAACAGATCAAAGGAGAATTTATGAATCTTGAATTTAAGAGAGTGGAAACGAAGATAATTTGGATGATACAAAAGGAATGTTTTTCCCATGAAAGTGAGGGGAGATTGAAAACTCTGGAGACGTTTAAGGATGAACAAGACATAATACGTGTAAAGACTAAGATTACGTATAGACAAGACAATATGGATTTCCTCACACCTATGGTTGTTCCTTCAAATCATGAAGTTGTCAAACGATTAATTTTACATTACCACCACAAAAATTGTCATGCAGGTCCTCAGATTCTTCTAAATTTGCTTAGAGAAAAATACTGGATTTTGAATGGAAGAAGAACTGTGAGCTCTGTTCTATCAAAATGTACCATTTGTAAAAGATTTAATTCGAAGAATTTAGAATCTTCTCCAGTTTCTCTGCCAGAAAATCGAGTGAAAGATGCAGCTGTATTTCAGATTATCGGCATTGATATGGCGGGCCCTTTGTTTCTTAAAAATAAACAGAAGAGTTGGGTTATCTTATTTACATGTGCCATCTACAGAGCTGTGCATTTGGAGCTTGTGACTTCAGCTTCTACAGAGTCATTTTTAATGGCTTTGCGAAGATTTGTATTTCGTAGAGGAAGATGTTTTGATATATATTGCGACAATGGTTCCAATTTTGTTGGTGCATCCAATTTTTTAAAAAGATTGAACTGGAATCGCATACAGAAGTATGGAGCAATAAATTCTTTCAAATAGAAATACAACCCTCCGACTGCTGCTTGGTGGGGTGGATGGTGGGAGAGGCTCATCAGATTGATGAAAGATCTATTAAAAAGAGTCTTAGGAAAAGCCTGTTTGAACTATGAACAGATGATAACTGTATTAGCTGACTGCGAAAGTATTATAAATTTGCGACCACTAACTTACATGTCTGAAAAAGAGTCCATCAAACCCATATCACCGGACATGTTTCTGAAAGATATTCATGAATGTGGTTTACCAGACGTTGAGGCGGTTGAGGAAGGTTCTCTCACTAGAAGACTTAAATATAGGCAAGAACTGCAAAAAGAGCTCAGAAATCGATTTAGATTAGAATATTTGGGTCTCCTTATCCAACGACCAAATGGGAGAAGATTGCAACGTTCAATTGCTGTAGGAGATATAGTCTTGGTGGGAGCAGATAACAAGAAAAGAATCAATTGGCCCTTAGGACGGGTTACAGAGCTCATTTGGGGCAAAGACGGAAAAGTTTGTCTTTTGAAGTTACAAACGTCTCATTCGCAGATGATTCGGCCTATTCAAAGAATTTACCCTCTGGAAGTGTCATCAGTGGATTTTACTGAAAACAATTTATCTAAACCAACTTTGAATGAAAATCAGGTTGAGCCTGCAAAAGACAAATCGCAAATTAAAAAGACGTGATCTGGTAGAATGATAAAGGTTCCAGAAAGACTCGATTTATGATGTTTATGTAAATGTTGTATTTATTTAATGTGAAGTTTTGATTATAATATATAATCAAAAGGTGGGAGGATGTTAAATCTATTGTCCATGTTTATTTATTTTTTATTATCCTCTCATCTTTATTCTCGTGATACCTTTTATTTTGGTTTTGAATATTTTTTATGGAAGAAGGTAAAAGCTTTACCGGTAAATAAATTATTTTTGTTTTGAGAGTTAATTGACTTCTTTATGTACATTTTAAGTTCATAAATACATAATTGGCGTCCGCATTATATTCTGAAAGCTGGGTTGTTAAAATAACATCCTTTTTGAACGCATTAACAATTGTGTTATTATATTTTCGAATGTGCAGACAAAATTTGAGCTGTTAAGGACGAACTTGTTCAGTTGATCATTTACAGTAAGATTAAATAAAGAATGACCGAACATAACAATATGCAATATACTAAAAAAAAAACCAATAAATTGAGTAATTTTAGAGTACAGATTTTTTAAAAATATTTAAAATTTAGAAAAAGTGTTTGAAAGAATTGAAATTGGCTTTAGATTAAATTATTAAATTTTGATAAGAGTATTCCTCCTGCAATGAAATTTCTTCTATAGATTAACATAAATTTTTACAATTTGTTAAGGTAGCTGATATGCTCCTAAATCATTTTCAATTACACTAGGGGGCTCAGCTTCCTAGTGTAATTGAAGTTAGTGCTCACTAATGCTCACCAACCCCCATGAATTGCACCATAATTCCCATTGGGAACACTACATGATCCCAAACTCAATTCGCTCGCTTGCCACTATTTGAGTCAACTCAAGCCAGAATATTTTTATATATAAAAAAGTAATGGAAAAATTTGTTGCAAATGCAAATTAATTTTTTCGCCTATAATATTGCACAGTATGGCTTAAGTTCATTTAAAACTCTTTGAAAAACACTACGGACATGCTATGTATAACGTGAACGAAATGTAAACAAAAAACTCTTTGAAAAACACTTCGGACATGCAATGTATAACGTAGGGTGTAAAAAAATCATGATTTTTTTTTTTTAATTAAAAAAAATCATTTTTTTTTTTCTTTTTCCTTGTGTTAAAATATTTATTAAACATCTACCAAGAATTAAGCATTTCAAAAATGAATAACCCACCAATTACTAACATAATCTATGTTTTTTTTGCTTTAATTAATAAAATTTTAATTATGTAATTATAGAAATTACAAAAAACAGCAAATTAAAAATTTCTTTAGTAACATACAACATTATGTGCATTAATATTTTGTAATAATTATGTAAACCAATATTAAATACTGCTTATATTTTTAAGTTATTGATAAATTGCATTTAATTTTAAATTGATGATACAGATTAAATTTTTAATTATTAAACAATTAACTGTTTAATTAATAACACAATCTACATTTTTGAAAAAGTGGTTGAAAAAAAGTGATAAATAATAGTTTGATAAATCCATAAAGCAGCCAGTAATTTTACACAGAAATTCTTCTAATTCATTTATCAACAGAAAATAATAGATTGCACTTATTTTATATAGTAGAAGGAATAATTTAACTAATCAAAAGAAGTTATGAAAACATATGTAGAAACTATAAAATATCCACTTAAATAAAATATAGTTTTGTGATAAAAACTTTGTCAATTTTTAAAGAAATACCTTATTTAAATATTTAAAACAATTTTATTTTTTAAAAGAGCTTCTTTTATTTATTCAGCAATTAAATTATCTTATAAACATTATAAATCATTTTCATTACTGATTATAATGCTTTTTCACACCATTTAAAAAAATCAGAAAATATGTGATTTTATCATCGGATTTAAATCAATTGATTAAAATCATTGACACTCTATTGCTATGTTTATTAGATATAAAAGAATGAATAACTTGATTATTAAAAGGAAATTATGACATTGTAAGTTATATTAGATTTAAATATCATTTTAAAATTAAATGCTTTTCATGTTTGTTAGATAAAAACCATGCTTTTTACAAACTTACTGTATTTAATTTTTTTTTTTACAATACTCAGGAATTAAGCTTAGAAACATTTATTTAAAGCTTTGTTTTGTGCATTCATAAGTCACAATATCTGTAGAAACTTTCCAAATAATGTTCATCTTAGATTTGAATGCTTGTTTATGTCATTTTAAACATTTAGAAATTTTTTAATTTTAATCAATGATTTTAAAAAAAAAATCACTTGATTTAAATCATAATTTAAATCGCTGATTTAAATCGCCGATTTAAATCATTGACACCCTAGTATAACGTGAACGTAATGTAAATAAAATGTTTTCTATTACACCTAAAAGACAATATTGATCAGAAAGCTGATTCGCTGAATGCACATGCCATCGTAAAATAAACCAATGGAATTGCTATTCATACATCTATCAAATGATCTGTCTTTAAAAAGAGATTATCTCTGAATTTTGATTTGCTGAATGGATTCGATCATGTGACCGTAAATGAATCACTGAGAACACACGTTGTGGTTGTTGTCAAATGGCAAGCTATAAATTCAGCCTCACTTTCGCACCACATAAGAGAAATATATATATATATATATATATAGATATTTAATATAAATAAGTGAAAAACATGATGATAAAGATTTAACTGTTAACAGATAAAACTCATCAGGATTGCAATTGCAATAAACAGACGATTTTATTTAAAAAAGAAAGCATATTTACCTGAGAAATTTTAACGTTGGGAAAATTTGCAGCATCATTATTCGTAATAATAAGACAAGGACTGTTCAAGCGTTTAGCTTGATGGACTAACATATAACATCTTTTGTTGTCAAGATCATTAGCAACAATCAAACCATCTGAATAAAAAATAGAGAAAAAAAGAGAAATTGCAATAAGATAAACAAATTTAAATGTTACAACACACAAAAGCAATATAAATAAAAAAAATTTGAGAGAAAACCATTAATTACAATCTATTCACATAATTAACAAATAATACTATTTATTCTAAATTATTAACATTCTAATCTATCAGTTGTTCATTAAAAGATTAGGTACACCATTAATCACAATTTACCCATGTATTTACCATAACTAAATATAAAATTTACATTAATCATCTATTGAAAATTACTTTGTCACTTTTATATACCATCTAAAAAGGTTAGTTAACTAATCAACTAAAAATAGGATCGATAATAATAAAAATAAGTGCACAGGTAGATAAAGACGTTCATTCTCGGTGGATAGAAAATCTATCACATTTAGACATCAGCAAATTTGGTTCCAGATAGACAAGTCTTCATGACCCTGAGACTCAGATTTTTTATAATTAGTCAAATAATAATTTAAAATCATAATTGAACGTTAATTAACAAGCTTTGATTGTCCTCGGCTTGACAGAGTCAAGATCACTTCTACAAATATCACAGAAAAACATGGAACTTCAAGCAGAAAGTATGGAAAAGGTCCCATTATTCCTATCACTTAAATTGCCTTCACCCAGTCCCTGACGGACATACAGAAAATAAATAAATAAGGACACTTGTATATATCCTTCATAGTTCTAATGGTATCTTACACTTTAAAAAATATTGATATTTAGAATTTCAAAAAATTGTTTTCTGAAGGTTGTTTTTAAATTGAGTGTTAAAAAAATCAAAATTTAAAAATCAAGAACTAATTGACTGATTTAGATGTTTCTTTTTTTACCAAAATATTTTATTTATTTACCAAGAATTTTTTATTTTTATACTTTTTGTTATTTTATATTGAAGGCATAATTTCAAGTATTTTTTTTATATTTGCCAGAACATTTGGCTACTGTTGTACAACTCTGCTTCGCATATTAAAGAAGGCTACCATTATTATAATTGTCATTTTTATAATCACTCAGTACTATGGTGAAGGCAATGAAGCACCCACAATTAGGTTCATTTGTATATTGTATTTAAGGGTGTTCAAAATCCAAAAGGACTATTTTCTGGCACATTTTTAAATTCATTTTTCTTCAGAAATGCATGAAATTGACAGATGTTATTCAGAAAGCATGCAATCGAAAGACATTTTCCATTTTTTGTGAACACAAAAAATCTTTCAAGAAAAGCTGTCAAAGATGAAGTTTTGAACAACATTTTCAGACATGACAGCGAATAAAAGGAGTAAAGAGCCTGTTGTCAAGTGACAAATTTCATTTATAACTGGATAAGTAATTTATTTATTAAAAAAATGGAAAATGCTTTCATTCAAACAGAGCAATAACAACAAAGAATGTTACTTCAAGAATTACTATCATTAATAAAAGTAAGACACTGTTTAAGATATAAGATTCCACAGAAATTCAGCAATGACTCCTTTCTGAATGTAACTTAATTTAGGACATTAGTGAAAATTTAGCAAACAAGAAAAATCCCAATTAAAAACTTTTTAAATAATAATGCTAAATTTATTAATACTAACAAAAAATATCACAAGAAAGAAATTAAGAGAAATGTAAATCTTAATAATATTATAAATGTGAAAGTGTGCGAGAATGTTTGGCTGAAGCCATCTTTTCATTTATTAAAAAGGATCAAAGTCAAAAGAATTCATTATTTAAGTTTTTAAGTCATTTCTTTAAATATCAGCACATTTCATTAATTAGGTATTAAAATGATACTATACCAGGTATTTTTTCTTCATCTTTATGGAGAAATTCAATCAATTGAGCTGTTTTAGAGCCAGGAGCAGCACACATGTCAAGGACCTAGCAAATTAAATAAATAAAAACTTAAGGATAACAGAAAATATCGATAAAATTAACAATGATTATGAAAAACAAAATTAGAAAATAATTTGAATGTTACATTTTTAGCAAATTTTCTACTGCTAATTAAGAATTTTTTCAAGATAAAGTTATTGTATTGCATATGTTAGACATATTATTTTACTCAACTACATAATACAATAGACTCCCTAAAATCTGCAACTCTAAAATCCACACATCATCGCAACATGTAAACAATGAAACTTTCAGTTCAGATATAAGGTCAAAATTACAGAATTTTTTTAGTTTTATATCATTCTGTATGTATTTTAATATGTGATTCTCGATAATATTACTGAACTCGTGGTTTTTCATGAAGGAAGTATAAATTTATTTCTGGGAAAAAAAAAATCAAGATATTGCTGATATCACTGGTAATCACAATCTTTTTACCAAAAATATTTATGCATTAAACAAGCTTTTTTGGTTATTAAGACTTCCAAAACCTCAAATAAAACTTCTTTACTTCATGATTTTTATGTGAACTAATAGAGTACCTTTAACAAGAAAGTTTTATTGAATAATCCAAGAAAAATGTATCACCTTTATTATGCATATTTAATTATACATTATTAATTATTTACCTGACTTTTGCTTTTAATAATGTAATCATTTAAAAAATTATCCTACTTTTTATTACTTTAGTTTATTACTTTAATTATTTTAATACTTTACTATATTGCAAGCATTCAGTATATTTCGGTTGCATTATTACATTCAAATTACAGTTTAAAAAATGTAAATAAAGCAATGACCAGAAATCTGCAAAATTCTAAAATCCGCACAACCTCTGGTCCCAAGCTGTGCGAATTTAAGAGAGTCTACTGTAATACATAAAACAACAGAAAAGACTCTGAAAATGGAACTTGTCTATAATCAAAAACTTCGTGCTCATAACTAGTATTGGGGATGACGAGATCTTTTTATCGATTCTCTTGATTGTATCAATTGTTTCTTGATGACTCCAGTCTAACAGTTACTATTTGTATCCAATTTGATCTTATCGAGCATCCCCTGTAATGGGCAAATCAAAAGAATCTATAAAGCTGTCAGAGTCAGACACAATCGGTTTATGCCATATTTTCTCATTGACTTTTGTTCCTCGCACATCTCTCCCACACACACACAATCCCCACACACCCTGGATGTAGCTCATAAATTTGTGTTTAGCATTTAGTTTCGGCAGTGGGGATTTCACACTTACAGCATTTCTGGTTTAAGTCATAATTTCTCAATGAAGTGTATTGGCTTTTAAAATCTTTTATGTTAGTAACTGATATTGGTTAGGGGGCATAGTGGCTTATGTTATTCAATTCTACAGGGTCTTACAGATACAGTTCTAGTTTTAGGGTCTTATTTTCTTTATTTTCTCTCTAGCTTCTCCTAGTTTTATCTCCCTAGATTGCTGCCTGCAGTGTATTTATCCTTTAGATGCATGTATATGCATTTTCTATGTCCCTTTCTTTTCTTCAGTCTTTTTTTTGTGTGTGTGTGTGTTTATTCCTTTTCTCCTAGCTATTTTTCAGTTGCCTCCCCCTATAGATTTCTTTTATCTCTCACTCCTCTTTTCTTCTTTAATGAGCCTTTATTTTATCCTAGAGGCCTTAGTTTCTGAGATATTAAGGGCTCTGTCCCCTCATTTTTATCATTTTCTTCCTTTATATTGCTTTTGTATTCTGGGTTTTTACATTTTCAGGCTCCTGGGCTTATGCCCTATCTTTCTCTGATTTTCTGTTTCATTTGAACAACTTTTCTAAGCTTTAGCAGATTTTTGCACTCGCCACCATATGGCATTTTTGTTGTTATACACATAGTATTTCTTAGGGTTTTTTTTGTTTTTTTTTTTTTGTCTTCTAATCATCAGATTTTCATATAACTTTCACCTTTGTACCTGTAATCATTTCCTTCTCCACTTTGTTTTAGCTCCCATCTTCTCCGGTAAAGGTTGCTCTTCTTTCTTTTATCAGTCCACCTTTTGCTAGCTCTACTTTCATTTCACATCACCAACCATGCATATTTCCCTACATATCTTTATTTTAGTTCTCATCCTCCTCGCTAGAAGGTGCTCTCTCTCTTTCTTTCTTGCACTTTTTTTTTTTTTTTGACACTTAATATCACAGTTGGTTCTTACAACATACAGTAAACATTGATTAACTTAAAAAATAACAATAATAAAAACTTTTTTAAATTTAATTTTTTAACACATATATTTTTTTTTCCTATTCTAGTTCTTGGTGTTGGGTATTATGTTACTGTGACACAAGAAATTATTATTGTTGGTGTTTTTTTCCCACATAGTCTATATATTTTCTACATAAGACATATTATATTGTATAAAGTATAACATAAATATATTAAATAAAGTTATTAATATATTATAATAAAGTATCTGTTTCTGTTTTTTTTCTGCATTAAAAGATGAGGATTGATGCAACAGTTTTATTCAAATTATAGCATCAATCCAGTGTTTCAATATGGAAAAATAGAAATCAAAACTACACAATACAATTACTGCTTAACTAATAAAAGTAAGAAATAACATTACCTTATGATGAGGTTTGACATTCAGAAGTAAAGGTGGAATCATGCTCACAGTTTCCTGCCTGCTAATGTTTCCCTAGAAAACAAATTAAATTATTTTAAAGATGCAAATTTGTTATTTAAGTTTGTGTAAAAAATTTTGGAAAAGTTTGCTTACTGTCTCAGTTTCTGAAACAAGAAAATTGTGCAACTTCCTTAACCCTTCCGAAGACCTAATAGTTACACGAGACAATTTCATCTGCCAAGCTAATTCTTCAGGATACCTAAAATAAAAAATGAAAACATATAAAAAGTTACATGAAATTTTAACAAAAAAATTAATTATTTCATTTAGAGAAAAATCAACAAACAAAAACATTTATTTAACGCAGTTAACAATAAATTCTTAATACTGAAGGACAGTTTAAAATAAGTAGTTTAAAAAAATCCTTGTCACACACGTATTTCCTCTTCATTAGATGAAGTGCATATGTGATCAAGGCTTCAAACAATAACCAAACTGAAAACAAGAGAAGGAAAAAAAAAAAAAAACACTATTTCTGATGAAACAAACTGGAACTGAACCAATCTTTTTTTTTTTTTTTCCTACCCTAGAATGCTGTAAAAATATTTTTATTTTTAAAAATTCAATTCATAAAATTTTCTTTGAACTAAACAGATATTTTTGGGTATTTGAAAAGTCCATATAAAATCAATAGATTGCACTAGGGGTAACAGGATAGCTACATTTGCAGCATCCAAGAAGTCTAGCAGATGGGTGTGTGGAGTTTCATTCAGATACAGTCATTCTTTTGTCCTTGGAAAGTCAGTTTAGTAGATGAATTACAGCATATTGTGAAAGAAAATGATGAAAATGAATTTCATTAAATTAGAAGAAATAGTATTTTTTGAAAGGCAAAAACGGCACAAGAAACTAAAATCAAAATGGGAAAAAAATTATCAAGAGTCTGCTACACCAATTAGAACAATTTGCAAGTGGTTCGGAAATTTTCAAAGTGGCTATATGAGGATAGATTATGCCTGGCAAGCTGTTGAGGTCACAACTCTAGTAGCCATTGAAAAAGTCCATAATATGGTGATGGAAGACAGAATATTAAAAGTGAATGAGATTGCTAAGGCATTAGGCATCTTAAATGATCAGGTGCACAATATTTTACATGAAAATTCAAGAATGAAAAAAATGTCCATAAGATGGATGTCACATGATCATTTGCCGACAATTGATCAGAAGCAAAGCAAGTGTATGCCCAGCTTTAAAAAAACATCTTTTAAAAATAAAGTCGAACCTCGTTAACACGAAATCACTTAATGTGAAATTTTGCTTAACATGAAGTAATACTGTGGTCCCATTAGGCCCCAAAGCAGAATATTTTGCAATGTTCTGCAACATACTTTCAGTTGATCAAAAATGTTCTGCAGGAGTAAAAAGGAAAAACCCAGGGGCTGTTCTTGTATATGTAGGAGTGTTTTTGCATCTTCTACAGAAATGCATTCTGTTTCAAAAAAAATAATTTTAACTGTTTTGTTTAGAGTTCCGATTTATCAGTAGAATTTCACGATATTTTTTTCCAGGGCCGACTGAGTTTCATGATTTTTCTCTGACCGACTGATGAATTTCGCAATTTTTCCTCATGACGGATAGGCGAATTTCACAATATTTTTTAGATTTTTCCTTGATCGACTGCCAAATTAATTTGCGACTCATCGATGAATTTTGCTATTTTTTTCCACTTTGATTAGCGAATTTCACAATATTTTCCCTCTATAGATTGGCAACTTTTACAGTCTTTTCTTCAGACCTTTTGGAGAACATTATGAATTTTTTGCCCTTGGCTGATCGATGATTTTTTTCACGGCTTTCTGCGACGATCTACTCACAAATTGCACAATTTTTTCCAACAATCCACAAATGAATTTTGCAGTTTTTTTTACCCGCAACTGATTGGAAAATTTTGCAATATTTTCTTTTTACTGATTGCAAAATCTTGCAGCTTTTTCTTGCGACCGATTGGAGAAAGTCGTGAGTCTTTTCCCACAACTGTTCAAGTAATTTTGTGTTTTTTCCAACAATCCACTGACGACTTTCACCTTTTTACATGCAACCGATTGGCAAATTTGGTGGTATTTTCCTTCTACATATTGCCACATTTTACATCTTTTTCTTACGACTGATTGGCAAAATTTGCGGGGGATTTTCCACCACTGATCGTCGAATTTCATGTTTTTATCACACAATCCGCTGACGAATTTCGCTTTTTTGACTCGCAACTGATTTGCGAATTTCATGAAATTTTGTTTCTACCGAATGGCAAATTTTGAAGTTTTTTCTGGTTGACAATAGGCGAAAATCAGAGATTTTTTTCCAGCGACTGTTCAACGAATTTAGCATTTTTTCCAACTGAAGAATTAATTTCACAATTTTTCTTATGATCGAGATCGACTAATGAATTTCACATTTTTTTTCTGTGACCAGTTGATGACTTGAGATTTTTTTTTTTTTTCAATGAATGAATGGCGAATTTTGCTTAAAATCAGAATTTGAAATGTTCTGCAGAGAAATCTGTTGTTCTGCGACGTACGTCGCAGTTTTAAGCATATTCTGCTTTGGGGCCATCAAGTAAGTCTGAAAATCAATGTTAATTAATTCGTTTAATACAAAATAGAATTTCACCAAGTCCCGCTTAAGGCAAAAAAAAATTTTTTGCTTCAAAGTCAAAACATAATTCTTTAATATGAAGTTTGGGATATTTTAAACTTATATGTCACATACTCTTACTAAAAATAGAACTTTTCTTGCAGTTTGAAAATGATTCCAGGTTTTCCGAAGTGTCCTTCCTACCTTTGAGTGAAAGAAATGACAACCCCTACTCAACTATCTGACTAATATATTTGAAACTGTGTTTGCAGTTGCTCTGTAGAATTCCATGAATAATGAGTTGAAAATAGCAAGCTATATCTTTAGAAATGATGTAAACATTTAAAAAAGAAGTTAGTGATAAAGTGCTGAAAAAAAAAAAAATCAGAAATTGTGACAAAATGTTGAATACCCTATTAATAGCACACTCTCTATAATTTTCATTCCTGAAAGCAGTAATGTATAAAAATTGAAGCAAAAGTCAATAAAAGATTTTTTTTTAAATGATTATCAGGTAAATAAATTTATTATTGCATAAAATGACCAATTTGTTTTATTTCTTAATTAAATTTTCTATATCTTCTTTATTTATTATTTTAAGAGCAGGGATATTTGACAATTAACATGAAATCCCAGATAACATGAAGAAAATTCACAGTCCCTTCAATTTCGTATTAACGAGGTTCGATTGTATTAATATAAACCTTTTCAGAAAAAATAATTTCTGGAAACGATTTCAGGATTTTTTCTCATCACTTGATGCTAAATCATGCATACACACACGGCCTTTGCTCTTGATCTGCACCATTTTCAGAGCTAAATATCAATATTTTAGCATGAAAACTATAAACAGGGTTTAGAAATATTATATTTATAATACATAAAAAAAAATTTTAATTTGGACAATGAGAGTTTTTTTTTTAAGTTTAAATGTATTTGATGGGAGACGCTGAAAATAAAGAAAAAAGCTTCTTGCAAGTCTTTTTTATTAAGATTTTTGTTTAAAATGTAAAATCATTCAACACTTATTGTAGGTATATTTAAAGCTACATAAGATAACTTTTTTGACTTGAAATGAACTAGAAGTCACATATACTTTCTGGATGCTCAACATATAAAGAATTAAATCTTCTGGAACAGTCATTTCTTTTTTGTTTTTTCGTGTTTAGTAAACTCGGCCTATTATGCATCATGGGACAAAGCAACAACTCAGCAAAAAATATGCTGATTTTCAATAGTTAATAATATGCACATTTACAATTTTAAGTAAAATTTTAAAATAACAGCAAAACATAAAAGGCAAACAAAAACTCAAATCACAGAGTATAGAAATGTTAATTAAAAAAAAATTGCATTAAATGCAACATTATTCTGAAATAACTAATCTTAAAATATTCTATTCTAATATAAAAACTTTACATTACAACTTTAATTAAGTAATGCTATCATTAAAAATAAACATATTTTACATTCATTCTGTAATATAAATCACTAAAATAAAAATAAATTAACATTTAAAATAGAAGCAGTTTACCATGGTAATGGAAAGGGTTTATACTGATCAGGTGTGTCTTCTTTTATTTTAAGAAGATCTTCAAAGTATTTGCCTCTGATGATACTTAAAAGAGCTTTAGCCTGCCTAAATAGGAAGTTTAACATAATTAGATAGGCATAAGGAATGAAAATTTTCATACAATATTAAACAATATAATAATCTATAAATTTAACCTCATAAAAAAAAGAACTTAATACATTAAAAATCTAGATAGCTGTAAGCAGAAAATGTTAAAAGGAAATGGCTCATTTATTATTACTATTTTGTTTTCAGTAATATTGTTATTGTGTTTAAAAAAAAAAGCCAAAATTGATTTTCATTTGTCTCCGTTAACATCTATAACATACATAAAAATTTCTATGAGGCCATCAAAAAATATGGCCTTAGAAATGAAATACAAAATGTCAAAACTGGCTCAGATATTTCAAAATTAACAATGAACATAATCAAATATAACTCCTACTAAACTTAGACCAAGAAAATTGTAATCTGTAGCTGGATTTAAAAAAAATTATGATAGAAAGAATAATGCACTACTCAAATTTGAATAATTATTTAAGTAAATTGAAATAAATAGGTGTGCAAAAATTACATTAATCTAATAAACATTGGAAATAGGGATGCACCAAATAGTGATTTGACCGAATACCGAATATTCGGCCTACAGGCGAACCGAATACTGAATATTCGGCTAGCCAAACAGTAACTGCTTGGCCGAATACTCGGCCTGCCGAACAGTAATTATTCGGCCAAATATCGAACATTCAGCTTGTCGAATACTTTTATATTTCAAAGTTTAAAGGCACTAAAATGTTACATTTTAAAACAATTTTATATAACATTTAAAATAGAAACTTTTATTCTAATAAACAAGAGTTTTTTTCAAGTAAACTTTATGCTGAAAAAAATCTGCTTTGAGTTATTTAAGATGAGGATAGTTATAAAACTTTTTTAATTAATAAAATTTTAAATTTTATGGCTTCTTCTAAAATTAAAACAGATGAATAAAATTTTCTTAAATTCTAAAAGAAACATTTTAAAATCAAAGAGAATTTGTGAAAAAAAATGGAAGAAAAATTGTACAGGATCATATATTATTTGTTTGTCAGGCAGAGACTAAAGTAAAAGTAAATAAATAATACAATCTATTCAAATTTTATATGGTGGCAACTTAGCAAGAATAACTGTTCTACTCCCTTTGATTAAGCAAGGAAGTTTTTAAATGCATCATAGATCGGTGTCTGGAGAGGGCAATCATTTTCAGAGATTGTAAATGTTGTTCTGAAAATCTTAGCTAGAAACAGATTATTTACTGGACATTGTTCAGGAACTTGCATTTGTACATAATTAATTCCAATGAAAATCCTCGTGATTGGTTAATTTTCTTTAATAATACTTAACAAACAGCAAATAAATAATGTAAAAACATTATCTTTTATTTAAATATGATTTTGCTTCTAATTATTATGGATATCTTTATAAGTTGACTCTTAAACGAAGAAGTTGTATAAGGTTTTAAAAAATATGTTTAAAAGGTTTTTTTTAAGTATTCGGCTCGGCCGAATATTTTGATATTCGGCCAAACCGAATATTCGGTAACATGGCCAAATAGGCTGAATACCGAATAGATACCGAATATTCGGCGCATCCCTAATTGGAAATGGATTTTCTGAAGAAGCGAGTGAATTTTTAGGCAGTCTTTTAAAAACTACATGAAAATACTAAAATATACAGGATATATAATATATACAGGAAAACTACATAGAAAATATATCAAAAACTTTTACATATTTTTATACGTTGGCCATATTTTGCATTTCTTCCAATGATATCATAGGCGTAGCGTGACCAGAAATTTTTTTTTTTTGGGGGGGGGGGGGGGCACCAAGGCCGTGAAACTGCGCCCCGAGCGAATTTTCAATTTTGCGCCCCCCCCCCCCCAAAAAAAAAAAACTTTCTCTTTGTGATGGGTGTAATAAAATTGATAACGTGCAGAAACATAAATAAATTCTATTGAATAAATGTTTCGCGTTTATTTTTGAACTTTAAAAGCTTTAATTTTAATTTAGGAATTCAGAACAACTAAATAACATAAGGGATAATTGCACTTATTTGTTAGAGAGTGCATGATGTTTTGCGCCAGGAAAAAAAATTATCAAGAGAGAAAACGGAATTTACCAGAAAATGATCGGCGGCCAAAAAATGAATAAAACTGTGGTTCGCAGCATAAATTTTGTGCCCTGGGCGACCGACCGCTCCTTTAGCCCGCTCTTTGCAAGGCCCTGCAGAGGCACACTAGAGGTCTGCATGAACCGCAATTTCAAGGCTCGGGCCCATCTCGGCGTAAAAATTAAAACTTCCACCTGACCCCGGCCCGTTTATATTTTCACAGTTTACGGCCAGGCCCGGCTCGTACAAAAATCAGTGAAAATAAGCCTGGCCCGTGGAAAAATCAATTAAATCAGGCCCGGTCCGGCCCGACTCAATTTCTCATAAAATTCCGATTTTTCTTAACATACAATTCCAGGGTTGCACTTGCTACTAAAATGCTACTGAAAGCGACTATTTTAAGCATCCAGAGGCTATGCCGACTAATTTAGGTCGAAAACTATTAAAAAGCCACTTTTTTCGGATTTCAGAGACTATCTTTACAGAAAATGTTAGATCTTTTTCTTCAAAGCGCTTGTAAAGTCTTCTTCCCAAACGCACTTTTCCAACGGTTGTTTGAGGAGATTCGCGTTTTTTTCCGCGACGAATTCCAAAATTCGCGATTTCTCCCCCCAATCGATTGACTAAAATACCTCTTTCTTTCTGAGATCTTTTTATACTATCCTTGAAGGAGATTTTGCGATTTTTTTCCGCGATCCTTCGACAAATTTCGCAAATTCTTTACGACGACGAAATTTTTTTTTTTTTTCACCACCACTTGTCCGAATTCGCGATATATTTTTTCCACGACCGACTGATGGTAGTTACTATTTGTTTCAGAGATCTTTCGACGAAATTCCCGATTCTTTTCCAGATTGTTTGTCAAAATTCGTGATTTTCTTTTCACGACCGACTTACAAAATTTCGTGATTTTTTGCGCGATCAATTGGTTAAATTCTCTTTTTTTTTTTTTTTTTTTTTTTTTTTTTTAAAAAAACCAAATTTGCATTTTTTTGTCCGCGACCATTTGACATATTTGCGATTTTCTTTTTCTTGTGATCGTTAGACGAAATTCGAAACTTTTTGTCCATTCTTTTGACAAAATTTGCGATGATTTTTACGCGACCGAATGACGAAAATCGCCAGTTGTTTCCGCGACCTTTGGTAAATTTCAAGATATTTTTTACGGTTGTTTGAGGAGATTTCCGATTTTTTCCGCGATGAATTGCAAAATTCGCGATTTTTTCCCCAATTAGAGGGGCGATTTTCCCCGCGATTGACGAAAATAGTTATTTCTTTTCGCCATCTTTTGCTACGGTCGTTAAAGGAGATTTCGCAATTTTTCCTATGACCTATTGCAAATTTCCCTTTTTTTTGGGAGGCGATTGTTTCATGGAACTCACAATTTTTTTTCCCCGTGATCCTTTGCCAATTTCGCGTTTTTGCTTCCGTCGATCGTTTCATGGAACTCACGATTTTTTTCCGCGATCCTGTGGCAAAATTCTCGAATTTTTCTGGCAAATTTTTTCCCGCCACCATTTGTCGCAATTCGCGATATATATTTTTTCCGCGACACATTGATGGTATTCGCTCTTTGTTTCAGATATCATTTGACGAAATTCGTGATTTTGTTTCAAAACCGTCTTACGAAATTCTTGATTTTTTGCGCAATCATTTGTTTAAATTCTCGATTTTTTACGCGTTTATTTGACCAAATTCGAGTCTTTTCAGGGGTGATTCTGTTTTGAATTTTCCGAAAGTTTAAGGCGTTCGGCTCCAAAAATTTTTAAAAATCGGCCATCAGTCCGAAAATTCGGGCATTAAAAATATCGCGAGTTTTGGCAAATGGTCGTCGAAAAAATCAATTTCAGCAATCGCTCATACAAAAAAAATCTCCAATTTCTTCAAAGGGTCGCAGAAAAAACGCAAATTCGTCTAGGAATCGCGAAAAAAAAAACAAAAATTTCACCAAGGGATCGCAAAAAACGCAAACTTCATCAAAGGATCGCTGACAAACGCGAATTCTGTTAAAGGATCTCGGAAAAACGCGAATTTCACCAAAGGATCGCGGAAAAAACGCGAATATTGCCAAAGGACCTCGGAAAGAACGTATAATTGGCGCCGGGAGGAGATTTCCCTCCTCTGCTGTAGCCTTTCAGGAAATTTGCTGTGAATTTCAGAATTTTTTTTTACTCAGAATCACCCCTGCTGTCTTTTTGTTCGTGCCCATTTGACGAAATTTGCATTTTTTTCCCCTTTGATCGTTAGACGAAATTCGTAATATTTTGTGTATTCTTTTGACGAAATTTGCGATGATTTCTTTCGTGACCGAAAGACGAAAATCGCCATTTGTTTCCGCAACCTTTTATAAAATTCAAGATATTTTTCCACGGTCCTTTGAGGAGATTCGCAATTTTTCCCCGATGAATTGATAAACACTATAAAAAGATATATACTGTTTAGGGGTTAAGTTGGGTAGCAGAGTGCGTTAGTGAGCAATGGAAGCGCTAATGCTGATTTAAAACCCCGAAAGAACAAGTGGGTAAGTGTGATCACAGATCGCACAGAGGGTTTCGTTTAATATTCCTTTCAAAACACTTTATCCTTTTGAAAAATCTGTTAGTTCCATATTTCAAAACCAGGGGGCGCACTTGATTCTAAACAAACCTGTATCCGAACGAAAATCCGTTTTACATACTATCCATAGATATATTAGTCGAGGGGATTGGGCCCATAGCACCCGAGATAAGTAGGCGCACCTGGCGGGAAAAAATGGAACTAAAATATGTAAGGCTATGGTGCATAATATGAAAGAATGGTCAAAGGGGTGTCGGCAAAAGTCGGAAAATTTCTCCCTGGGTTAAAAGGGCGCAGGTTAGAAAAATTGCTTAAAATATACAAGTTAGAGCACAGAGGAATAAATAATGTAAGACTTTTTGAAAATTTTATGATTTGTCGTGTGGTCTGAGGCATTCAGTTATACGTATGCAAAATTTCATGTCACCAACTTAATTAGGGGCTCTCTTAGAAAGAATTGCTTCAAATACATATGTGGTAGCTCAAAGGGTTAAACGTAAGACTTTTTCAGGATTTTATGATTTGTCGCCTGGCCTCAGGTGTTCTGCAATAAGTATGCAAAATTTCAGATCTCCAATTTAATTAGGGGCTCAGTTAGAAAGAATGGCTTAAAATACACAAGCTGGAGTTGAAAGGGTTAAACATAAAACTTTTCCAAAATTTATTATTTGACGTGAGATCTGAGGTGTTGAGCTATAAGTATGCAAAATTTCAACCTAAATAGGGGTTCACTTAGAAAGAATTGTTTAAAATGCACATGTGGGAGCACAAAGGGTTAAATGTACGACTTTTTCAAAAATTTTATGATTTGTCGTTTGATGTGAGGTGTTCAGCTATAAGTATGCAAAATTTCATTTCTCCAAACTAATTAGGAAGCTCACTTAGAAAGAATTGTTTAAAATACACATGCGCGACTTCAAAGGGTTAAATGTACGACTTTTCCAAAATTTTATCATTTGTCGTATGATGTGAGGTGTTCAGCTATAAGTACCCAAAATTTCATGTCTCCAACGTAATTAGGGGCTCACTTAGAAAGAATTGTTTAAAATACACGTGTGGGACCCCAAAGGGTTAAATGCACGACTTTTTCAAAATTTTATGATTTGTCGTTGGATGTGAGGTGTTCAGATATAAGTATGCAAAATTTCACACCTCCAACCTAATTAGGGGCTCACTTAGAAAGAATTGTTTAAAATACACATGTGGGACCCCAAAGGGTTAAAGTACGACATTTTCAAAATTTTATGATTTGTCGTTTGATGTGAAGTGTTCAGCTATAAGTATGCAAAATTTCACGCCTCCAAACTAATTAGGAGCTCACTTAGAAAGAATTGTTTAAAATACACATGCGAAAGCCCAAAGGGTTTTAAATGTACGACTTTTTCAAAATTTTGTGATTTGTCGTTTGATGTGAGGTGTTCAGCTATAAGTATGCAAATTTTCACGTCTCCAAACTAATTAGGAGCTCACTTAGAAATAATTGTTTAAAATACACATGCGGGAGCCCAAAGGGTTAAATGTACGACTTTTTCAAAATTTTATCATTTGTCGTATGATGTGAGGTGTTCAGCTATAAGTACCCAAAATTTCATGTCTCCAACATAATTAGGAGCTCACTTAGAAAGAATTGTTTAAAATACACATGCGGGAGCCCAAAGGGTTAAATGTACGACTTTTTCAAAATTTTATGATTTGTTGTATGATGGGAGGTGCTCAGCTATAAGTACCCAAAATTTCATGTCTCCAACATGTATAGTTTCTGAGAACGGGCTCTGTGACGGGCAGACAGACGGACAGACAGACAGACAGACAGACAGAGGAGCGAGACGAATAGGGTTTCGTCAGATGACGGAAACCCTAAAAATGACTATTAAATATTATATTTAAACTTAACTTCATAAACTATAACATCTGAAAAGTAAATTAGTTTTAATAAGTGGTGGAAAATAAAGACAACTGTATTAAAAACGTAATTAAATTTATTAAACTTAAATGACACATAAAAGCATAAAAGTAAAATACAATATCTCTCAACTATCAGCTCATTTTAAATAACAAATGTATAATAGCAAAACAACTTATCTGATACTTTAATATCTTTGAAAAACATCATAATAGCGGATCGAAAACAATTACTTTCAAACATGACAAAGTGAAAAAGTCATATCAGCTCCGACATCCATAAAACTCCAGTAGTGCTGTAGGTCTCGAAAACGTGAGTAAGTCTTAAACTTCCTAAGATGTGACATAGTCAGTTACACTTGATAGAGAAATGTTTCAATTCGTAAAAGAAGAAACCATCAAAACATATCAAAGTCATCTTAGAGGATACAGACATTACTTAGCTAAAAATACCCAAGCATTACTACGGGCTAACACAGCAGATGGGAGTTAAACTTCACCGCTTCACATAAGATGGTATCACGACAGGATAAGAGTCTCACTTCCGGAAACACAGCCACGTGGATATGAAGTCTCATCAAAAACAATCATAACTTTAAAAAGGATCGCAACAAACAGTCTCTCGGGTGAGCACTCACAATAATTTAAACGGCCATCTGTCATAAATTATTACGATAATGTAACTGCAGGAATTCAGAAACGAATGAATAATTATTAACAACGAGCGAATCCATAATGAGAATAACGAAGCTATCTGTTCACCTTCCCGGTACAGAGAACAACTACAACTGGCAAAGATAACTCTAAAGCATCGCGATTTATACCAAAAGGATATACCGAAATACGGGATCTACGCATGTCACTCCAACCTCCAACCGGGTTCCAAAAAGAATCACGTGAAGTTCGTAACTATGACGATGATCGCAAACACTCCGGACACACAACGCCTTCTAGTAGAGAACAACGGCAAAACAGCGAGAAACTCGAAGCTGTTTCTGCCGGGATGGAAAGTGAAACGAGCGATGTTAGCTGAATTCAAGAGATATTGAAAAGAAATTTAATAAAGAAATAACTGGGGATTTAAAAAGATAGAAACATAAAAAGATATCTTAAAACAGAAAACAAGTTTATTTCAACATATTAAATTGAATAAAAATGGGATTTAAATAAAGTGAATGAAACTGAATAAAGTAAAAAGGTAAGTATATATTTAACTAAAATAAAGTACTTTACTAACGTAAATAAAGAAATAAAGTAAAAGTGAAAGTAGGGAAATAAGTGGACAGTGATGAGAAAAGAGGGTTTTGTATATCAAATGCCCCCCCTCTCATCAACTGTACACGAAGGGTTATGCCCAAAGAAAATACTCAGCAGCTCCAAAAAAAAAACCACACACACACACACACACAGACACTAAAAGTCTGAAATTTCCAAGGACTAACAAACACCTTCATGAGATCTCTAATGAAATTCCAAAATTCAAAAAGTACCTATCCACAATCACAACAAATAAATAAGTAAAAGAAACTTTAAAAAGTATTAAAGAAACGAAACAGATGATATGAGCCCCAGAACACTAAAGGATTAAACAAAAATTTTAAATTAAAAATTTAAAAACATAATAATAGTACAACACACAAGTATATCATCCAATATATCTTAAATTTCAAATCACCTCAAATTCTTACAAATCCACAAGTACCGTTTGATACTCTTAAAAGACTATGCATGACATGTTGCACTACATTAAAACAAGTCCACAACTTTAAATACCTAAGTTCTGATCAAATCAGATACTAATTTAGGTTTAGATGCAAAAGCAGATGCAGATTTAACCACAAAAATTCACCCATCTTAAAAGATTACCTTTCCCATTATAAGTTTACAATTAAATATACAAGTTACAAATTAGATATAGTATAATTTGTTACTACTAACCCATGATAAAATGTAAAACATAACCACATATGATTCAGCATTAAATATAAAATAGACATAAATAATTCAACAATCCAAAAATTAAATTAATAACATAAGTACATCAGATTTATTTCAAATAACCAGATATCACATTATCATATTATAGCAATAGAGGTACAACATTAAGAAAACGCTCAAAAGACAATTTTTGATTAAGTAATTTAATCTCCATAACACAATCATATTCAATAATTATATCCGATCAGGTGAATTAAAAAAAAATATGACAATTAACAATGATGGTATTCCCTAATTAAAGTACTCCTCCCTCCTCCAAACCAAACAAAACAGCATAACTTGACATCATTAAGCAATCCACAAATGACCAAGAGAACACATACCATAGCCCCCTGGATAACGGTTACACATATAGAAAAAGAACTTCCATTTTATCAACTTTATCCTCGCTGCAACAACATCTAAGAATCCTGACAAGCGGGACAACACCAAAATAAATATAAGTTCCCAACACTTGAGGAAAAACAAAATAAAAAGAAGTATTATTGGAACATCACACTCATACAAATACTGAAATCCCAGGATCAAGAGCAACTTCTGCCATGCAAACTGTCAATCCAGGGATACCGGCATTCCACTTAGCATTAAAACATACTGAAGTCTTTCACATCATTCTCTCACAATAAAACATATATGTAGATGTAGGCAGCATAGAAAAATGATTCTTAAACCATTCCATAATCAACAAGGGACCAAATACAGTTCCCCAAACTAGTCAAAAGAAATTGCAATTAAAAGTAAAAAACATTTCAATACCTATAAATAGGCATAAAGACAGCTATCTAGGTTCAGAGGGTATCAGACAAGTTTCAACAATGGACGGGCCCTATCCATCTTGAAACCTGATTTATTAAAATGTTCTATATCCAAAAATTTAAAAACGGATATATATACGCAAACTCTCCTCTCCTTTTCAAATTCAGTCCACAGAAACCACCAATGTTTGCCAAAGATTCACCAAATATCTAATCAGATATTTTAATACAGGAAGATAAATTCAACTTGAGAAAGAAACAGCTTGCAAGAAACAGAGATCTCTATAAATCTTCATCTCCAGTTCATATACCCCATTTAAAAAAAAAAAGCAAGTTACAAACATAGATTTTCTATGCATTTTACCTAAGGTATACTTAAACTACAAAGGCCATACATGTCAAAAAGGGTTGGACATCTTTTATCAAGGAAAGATTCCATGCTGGATTCTAACAAGCCAACTTTAACTTAACCCTAAAAAAAAAAAAAATTCTGGTCAAGTATGACTCCAAATCTTCCAACAACTTTCAAAAATTTAACCAACCATTAACCCAACAACCGTAAGCTGTTCAAACCTTTAGTTAAACACTGCTGTTCCATCTCAATACCTCAACCTCTTAACTAGAAAAACTTCATTAAAACTTTAAATTAATTTTAAAAAGCAGATGTACCAGACATCCTAATTCAACAACTTTAAAAACTTCTTCCTTTAAAAACTGCAGAGCAAATATCCAAAAACTGTCTAAACTTCATGCTTCATCAAATGACCAAACTTTTACATATTAAGCATATATAAAATTATAAATATATATATAGAAACATAGTAAATGCAAAAACAAAAATATAACATTTTATCTGGTATATCATAAAAATAATGATCAATCAATTAGAAGCAAAGGACCCTTTACATATTAACTTCATTAACCAACAGTAGTAAAGATCAAAACTCTTACTTAAGATCATATTAAACTGTAGAGTATTTCAAGAACAGGTAGCCAGATAAAGTTTTCCCTCCTTAAAAACACTTAAAGTGAACAACTATACAAATGTACAGCCAACTATGAGAGAAACTAAACATGAGAAAAACCCATAAACACTTAAACTGGCTTAAACCTCATTGAAAAACATTAAGGCATAATGAGCAATACAGATAAACCCTTTATTATTTTATTTTTTAAATAAATCATAAAAGAATAAATATTATGTTTAAATCCTCAGAGTTCATCAAAAAGGAGAAACAGTTGCAGCCAGGCAAGTAACGCATCTTAAATTCATTAAAAATTGATGCTACTACTACTCTCAAAGCATTAAAACAATTATCCAAAAATTGAACTCCTCAGAATAAAAAAAAAAATTCACTTTCAAATACAGATAATTTCAATACAATGATATATAAAAATTGTTTGGCCACAAGAATATCTAAAGAAAATTAAGCATATTTAAAAACAGATTCATTTATATAAATTTACGCATAAATATGCATACTGGAGCAATTGGAGAGATTCACTAGACAAACTGCCTAATTCTGACAAACTTGAATTTACATAATGAACTCGACCATCTGGTTATTTAAAACAACCCACTAATATAGTATCTGAATACTGTTCACAGATACCTCTTACAAATTAGACAATGGTCGAACACAATTATGTTAAAAACAACTACTTATATGCGGAAATCAGTTTAAAAACTATTAAATAATTAAATTTTATAAAGACAAACCAGATATTAAAATTTATAATTTACTGGTCAAGAGAAATTTTTAAAATTTTCAAAAACTATTAGCTTCCTGTAACTAAAAAAAATTTTAATTCCCAGCATCTAGAGTCAAATGACAGTACAACGGCCCTTATAGACCAAAGTCATTCGAAACGTATTCACCACTAGGATGAATAAAGGGATCACACATACACCATGCAGAACATCCACACACAGAGAAAGGATGGTGTTCTAGATACCAAGAAGCAAAGGTAATTAACTAAATTAAACATCATTAGGAGCTATTAACAATTCCAGGTAAACTGAGGTAGAAAGCACCAGAAACCCCCGAACATCCGAAATAAGTTAACAGCTATAAACATGATTAAATTCACAGCAAAAATCATTTAATTTACCTTTAAAAAGTTAAACGAACAATATTTCGGGAAATTGAGCCGGTTACAAAAGAAATTCTTTTTCCCAAACCCCCGAAATATAGTGGCAAAAAAAAAAAAAAAAAAAATTTGCAAACTAAACTCCATAAAACCCAATAATTTAAACATTAAAGTTTCATTTCAAAAACTATTTAAACTTTACATTTAAAAACTATTTTCATTTAAAGCTTTAAATAAGATTACTATTTAAAAAAATGAACCCCCCAGCTCCAACTCAATATTAAGGCTTTAAAAATATTGGTTAAAAATTAACCTGAAAATTTCATTAATATTTTAACATTATCAAAAAAAATTTAAATTCAGTAATTTAATGAAACTCAAATCATTTTAACCTATTTAAATAGCTAAACTGGGTAAACACATTCTTCTAAATTCAATCATATAAGCCCGAAACATGTCCCCAGATAAAAACTCTACAGCCCTTTATCTATAAAATATATTCAAGTATATTAAACACATTCAAAGTATCACTTGAAAACTTCAATTATTAAACATATGTAAATAGAACAGATATATAGGAAATAGATACACAGGAAATATCAAATGATGGGCAATGGTTAAAAATCTGAAAAATATATATATAGTAGCACAATTTTAAAAACGATGATTGGATGATAACTTTGTAAAAATGTCCGGGAAAGCGTCATTAGACTAAAGATAGTTTCATTTTTAAAATTGTGAAAGTCAGCATTCTATACTCAAAAAGTCAAAAAAAATTTTGAAAGTTCACAGACAATCAAGTTTCTCTAACCATAAAAAGGAGGGCTCCAACACTGCTCCCACTACACAAAAAAACTCATCAAAACATGGGTGCACAGGCTTAAACACATGCCACTCTTAACTTTCCAATGACCCTACAGTAAAATGCTGGCTATAATATCATTAAACTTCATCATAGATCACAAATTTACATAATTTAACTGAATTAACTTCATAAAGAACTTCTTCAAGCATTCAAAGAAGAAAGCTTAAGATAAAAAAAATTTTAAAGATTCAAAAATGCATTGAAAAATTACTAAATTGCTATAAATATTGAGCTTAAACAATTCATTATTGTTTAATTTACATCATTTATCATAATCAAAAACTTAAACCATTTCAGGTAAAGCATAATGAAATGCATTCAAACCAAACAGGCATTATCAAAATATCGGCCCCCCCCGACGAAAACATCGGGATGAACCAAAAAAAAAAATTCCACCACAAGAAAATAATTAAGTTTTATCTCTAATAATTCCTAATTTATATTACATTAACATTACATATCATAACATTAAACTATAAAATTTATAATTCTAAATTAAATTTTGAAACATATCAGCACGTTCCATGCCAACTCTGCAAAAATTAAAATTCTTAAATAAAAATAAAAGATTTATATTTCTTTACAAAAAAAATTATATTGAAGCCCATAACCTTTTGATAAACACTATAAAAAGATATACAGTGTTTAGGGGCTAAGTTGGGTAGCAGAGTGCGTTAGTGAGCAATGGAAGCGCTAATGCTGATTTAAAACCCCGAAAGAAAAATGACTATTAAATATTATATTTAAACTTAACTTCATAAACTATAACATCTGAAAAGTAAATTAGTTTTAATAAGTGGTGGAAAATAAAGACAACTGTATTAAAAACGTAATTAAATTTATTAAACTTAAATGACACATAAAAGCATAAAAGTAAAATACAATATCTCTCAACTATCAGCTCATTTTAAATAACAAATGTATAATATCAAAACAACTTATCTGATACTTTAATATCTTTGAAAAACATCATAATAGCGGATCGAAAACAATTACTTTCAAACATAACAAAGTGAAAAAGTCATATCAGCTCCGACATCCATAAAACTCCAGTAGTGCTGTAGGGCTCGAAAACGCGAGTAAGTCTTAAACTTCCTAAGCTGTGACATAGTCAGTTACACTTGATAGAGAAATGTTTCAATTCGTAAAAGAAGAAACCATCAAAACATATCAAAGTCATCTTAGAGGATACAGACATTACTTAGCTAAAAATACCCAAGCATTACTACCGGCTAACACAGCAGATGGGAGTTAAACTTCACCGCTTCACACAAGATGGTATCACGACAGGATAAGAGTCTCACTTCCGGAAACACAGCCACTTGGATATGAAGTCTCATCAAAAACAATCATAACTTTAAAAAGGATCGCAACAAACAGTCTCTCGGGTGAGCACTCACAATAATTTAAACGGCCATCTGTCATAAATTATTACGATAATGTAACTGCAGGAATTCAGAAACGAATGAATAATTATTAACAACGAGCGAATCCATAATGAAGAATAACGAAGCTATCTGTTCACCTTCCCGGTACAGAGAACAACTACAACTGGCAAAGATAACTCTAAAGCATCGCAATTTATACCAAAAGGATATACCGAAATACGGCATCCACGCATGTCACTCCAACCTCCAACCGGGTTCCAAAAAGAACCACGTGAAGTTCGTAACTATGACGATGATCGCAAACACTCCGGACACACAACGCCATCTAGTAGAGAACAACGGCAAAACAGCGAGAAACTCGAAGCTGTTTCTGCCGGGATGGAAAGTGAAACGAGCGATGTTAGCTGAATTCAAGAGATATTGAAAAGAAATTTAATAAAGAAATAATTGGGGATTTAAAAAGATAGAAACATAAAAAGATATCTTAAAACAGAAAACAAGTTTATTTCAACATATTAAATTGAATAAAAATGGATTTAAGTAAAGTGAAAGAAACTGAATAAAGTAAAAAGGTAAGTATATATTTAACTAAAATAAAGTACTTTACTAACGTAAATAAAGAAATAAAGTAAAAGTGAAAGTAGGGAAATAAGTGGACAGTGATGAGAAAAGAGGGTTTTGTATATCATGAATTACCAAAATTCGCTTTTTTTGTCCGCCGATCGTTTCACGGAATTCACGATTTTCTTTACACACTATCCTTTGCCAAATTTAGTGGATTTTTCTATGACCGATTGACGAAATTCATATTCGGTATTTCTTTCAGAGATTTTTTGACGAAGTTCGCGATTCTTTTCCACGACCTTTTGTCGAAATTTGTCTTTTCTTTTGTCGACTGACTGAGGAAGTTCTTGATTTTTTGCTCAATTTTTGATTAAATTCATGGGTATTTTTTTTTCTGTCCACGACAGTTTGACAAAATTTTCGATTTTCTTTCCATAATCTTTAGGCGAAACTTACAAGTTTTTATGCGACCGATGGAAAACTTTTTTTTCTATGACGAATTGTTGATATCTGCGATGTTTTTCGCTACCACTGGCAAAATTTGCGACTGCTTGATGAATTGATTTTGTGGAATTCCTGAAGGAAAAAAAATCGTGGCTTTCACAAAATAATAATTTAAAAAAAAAAATCTCTTACGAATCATATGCCTGTGCAAGAAGAAAATTTGGAAGATTCCATCCAAACGAATTTTTTTAGTACGCGGGATGTTCCTTTTTTGTATGGGATTTGCAATATGCCACACTGCCACACGTTATTTCTAACCCTGCCTCTCAAATAAAACTTTTCTTCCTCCTCTCCAAGAAACTCTTGAAATGAAAGGCCTGATGGAAAACAGTACCGGGGATAATCCGCAAGAAGTTTTTTCTGGTTTGCTTCCTGTTGCTGTACATAATTTTTATTGTTGAAGAACCGAGCTTGCTTACTTCATAACTGAAACATTAGGCAAGGTCCTATTTTCTGGATAACTTGCTTTCTCATTTGAAGAAATCACTCTATTCTTTATTCAGTGATTTGAGCAGAATCATAAACTGTGAAATAAGATGTGAACATTCATAAAGTCCTTTCAGTTGTTATGGATACATTTTTCTTGTCTACTACTTTCGAACAAATGCTACTACTTTTTTTTTTTTTTTGGAGGCTTCTAAAGCTACTATTTTCAGTGTCATTCGGCAGTGGTAGCCCTGCAATTGAGATGCTTTTATGAAATAGAATGAAGGTTTGTTTTTTTCTTCTAAAAAACTCCGATTTTTTTATAAAATAACATCAAAGTTGGACTTGATTTCCGAATTCGAAGGCTGACAATTACAAGACGTATCCATTTAGTAATACGGTTTAAATCAAGCTGATTTGAATTAGGAAAAATCTTAGGAAAAGGGAGAATGCTACTCGATTCTTGAGCACATGACAATTAAACATCTGTAATTTTCAGTCAAATAGGAATAGAAATGAGTGTATGAATGTGCCAAAATCACATTTTTGAGTGGGGATTTTTGTTTTTTCTGAAAACGTATTAATTTACTAAAACAAACAATTCTGTATATTCTTACCTTCTGTTCCATTTTCGTCCTTCTGAAGCCAGACTTGCATGAATTTAGAACCAGCATGGCGTGCTCCGTGACATCTCTTTTATTGATTTTTCTATAAAAATTTCCTACTTTTTCATCGCGCTTGTTTTTGCGTGGGTCATTCATTCCTGATCAGTTTAAAAAATAATAACATTTAACTACAGGCACATTCCCACAAATGACCAGATCAGACCAAACCAAGTGTGAATAGGAGTGGGGGGAGGTAGGTAGATACGCTCCTACTATCTCACTTTGCACAAGAGGGAAACTCGAGTTCAGAGGTCAAAGAAGTTCTTTGTGTGATCATGTTACTCACTGCAACTAAACTACGTGGGTGACTCACTGGACACTATAAAAAATAGTATATAGCTTTTGCAGTTAGGGAAAATTTTTCTTCTACCGATCATCTTACAACTACAGACCAAATATCAATGATTGGCCAGCACCGTATTAATGGTTGAGAACTAAAGCGTTTTTGTTTTGAAGGAAGGGAGAGTGGGTGAAATGCTATATACTAAAGAGGTTTAAATTTGATTGCATCTTAAAAAAAAAAAAAAAAAAAAAAAAAAAAATTGAAAATCACTGCCATTTGTCGTTTTTGTAAAAGTCTCAATAAATCACAATCCTAAAGTGTGTGAATATAAATTTCACATTAATTTATCTGAAAATACCAAGTATAACCGACCTCGCACCCTTTGAGGCCGGATCTGGATGTAAAAAAAAATAATTTTAGTAAAAGGCATGGGCGACATTTTTCAGTTGTCACCTACCTAGAAATGACAAAAGGACTAGAAATGTAATTTGGTAAGGTAAAAGCAGGGGCGGATGCGGCTTTACTATGCATGACGCCCTGGGTGAGGCTTTTTTTGTTGTTGTTGCTGTTGTTTATCATGGGCAGTCGCCCATGCTCGCCTTGTCTCTCTATAAGACTGGATCTGGTTGGTTGCAAAAAAACAATTGCTCCAAAAGTAATGCAGAAAATAATTGCACCAAAAGTAACAGAGCGGCATTTTTCAATTTCCGACTAGGGTGGCAAAACGCCTAAAAATGGCAAAAAGAGAAAAAATCATTTTGAGGGATAAAGACAGGGACGACTTTATTAGCCATGGCGCCCCCTGTGCGAGATTTTTTACTGTAGCACTGCAAATGCTATACTCTTTTTTTTTTTTTTCTTTTAAACGGTTTTACTAAAGCATGTTACTTTGAGCACTCCTTCCAGGGCCGAAAATAGCTATATTTTCACCCGGGGCAAACATGGATTTTGGCGCCCCCCCCCCCTTTTATCCGCAAAGTAAGTTTACAAAGAGAAATTTACGAAAGTTTCTGTTAGCGGACTTATTTTAAAAATTTAAATGCGTAAAAGTAAAATACGTAATATTGAAATAAATAGCCAGCTTTGTCAAATATTTATTCACTAAAACCTGGGAAAAAATCGAAAGGAATCCGAAATAATTCCGCGTTATACAGGTTTCCATCTTAGCAACTATAACTGTTGGTATTCTTTCTGTTGGAACCATGTAGTTTTTTCATTAAAGACAAGATTCCATTATAGACAGATTTAATTTTTCCAGATTTTATTTGTTGTTGTAGCTTTACAAATTACAACAATTGAGGCATTTTAATGTCATAGTGATATGAGTCACATCGTTTTAGGAACTAAAAAATCAGGACTTATTGTAGGCATAAAAATGAATTCCAGTATTGTAAAATAACTTCCTGTCCTATCTACACCAGTTTTGTGGAATTATCACTTATACCACTCATCTTATTTATAGATTGATATGACTAGATACTTTCCTGAACCTAATGCTAATTTTCAAATTTATGTGTAACTCAAAACAACAACAAAATTATTACGTTTTTATTTTGTGAATTTTCGACTGCTTGGTTTTTATTGTCCCAGCCAGTCACCTGACCTCACCATCTCTAACTTCAGATATGGTGATATGCATGTAAAAAAGTAATTATAAAAAAAGAATGGGGTTATTCATTTGCTGTCTTGTATATTGCAGGCGAATTTTTTTTATCTATTTGGCAATTTTAATGCAGTTTACTGAGCTTTTTTTTTTTTTTCGGCTAGAAAATATTTTTTACACAAATTTCACACGCACATACATATATTGTATAAAACGGAAAACCAAATTTTCATCTGGCGCCCCCTTCGTGTGGCGCCCAGGGCGCATGCCCCCTCTCCTTCCCTTAGTTTCGGCCCTGACTCCTCTGTCGTTTGTTTTTATTGTCCCAGACTGTCGCTCGACTTTTCCCATAGCAACACTGGAAAAAAGAAAGCTTAACGCTGCTCAGGGAGAGAGATAAAAAAATAAAACAGCTTTTATGGAATCTTTTCATCAGAAAAGTCAGAGTCAAACAAAATCTTCATTTAGCGCCCCCTTCGCCTTTCGTTCTGGCGTCCGGGGCACATGCCTCCTCTGCACCCCCCTCCCAGGGAAATCGGTATGCGTTTGGAAGTTATCGGTGAGGGCAGTTTCACACATAAGACAGGGGTAGAGAGTGACCTTGGAAAATATTAGTGATTCTCCTTACACAGGAAGGGATTTAATTGATAGAAGGTGTAAACATGGTACATTTGGAATTGGAGAACAGCTCTTTTTCCTAATTCATTTGGAGTCTTTTGTTATAGATGAATCTTTTTATATATTTGTAAATTTTAATGCATTTGGTTCAGTTTTCCTTTTGGATTATCCGGCTGTGAGACATTTTTATGTGAATTCGATATATATATATACATATACATTATACATTTTTGTATGTAAAGACAAAAAATCATTCTTCATTTGGCGCCCCCAAAGCTTTATGTTCGGGCGCCCGGAGTACAGAAGGTTGGGGGGGCACGTGCCTCCCTGTGCTATGCCCCCCCCGACGCTACGCCTATGAATGATATGATGTAAATACAGCACTAAATTCTATGACGCACAAAACTTTCCTCTGTTGTATATCTTTCTTAATCCAATACAAAAAAAAAAAAACATTCATAAAATTTTATAATGGAAATACATTGTAGTGATGAATTATTTTTGCGCAGTCGTATAATTTTTGTTATAATAATTCTCGAACGTATGTTGCATTTTCCTGGCAGATAAAAAAACTGGCTAGTGAGATTTTCTGAAAATTCCCCACCTCTGGCAATCAGTATAGTTTTGCTTTCGCTAAAAGTACAACTGATGCAATTTTAAAAAGTGCAAATTTTATTTAAGATATAGTAATAACCAAAATCTCAAGCACTTACGATTTTTTTTTATTACTTAAGGAGCACATTTGATATAGCATTGTGGCCTGCAATTTTGCTGCAACTTAAAATATTTCGGTATACAAAAAATTCATATTTCTCAGCTGTTGACAACATTTCTGGGTGTTTAGCTAATATTTCATAGGAAATTCATTTCCTGCCATGAAATATCATGGTGGTGTTCTTGCAATGAGCCCTTTAAACAAAAATGTTATAATTCTTACTGTTCTTGCAATAAACCATGTTTTGCCTGTAATGCCCTTTTTTATGACTAGCACCCTGCTCATTTTCATACTTTTTCACTGTGTGATGCATGAAGCAAAACAGTACGGAACAATATTTTTTAATTAGAATTCATTTACATATGATCAGAGATAAGAAGTAGCAAAGCTCAATTTCGAGTAATTTTTGGTTCAGCAAAATCTAAGATTTGTAATACGGATGGAATAAATTGTAGCAGAAAATTTTCGCATTTGTAGCAAATAAGCAATAAAATGAGGCAGTTTAAATTTTTTTAAAGACAATTTAAACTAATTTGCTCAGATAAACAAAAGTGATTGTGACCTCTCCTTAAAAATGCTAAAGGTTGGTTGGCTTATATGTTGCCCTGTTTTAACAGCTAATATGAAAATAAGCCATAATGCATATGGGCAATTCCATTGTAACAGACTAACAGTCATAGTGGAAACAAGTTGGAAATTGCACGTCAAACGTGGCAAATGAGGTGCGTTCGTACTATAACTAGTTTTATAATTATTTTTTGCACCCCATATTGTACTGAATGTATAATTTTTTTGCACTTCGTAAAGTGCATAGTCTGATACATCATTAAAATGCACTTCCAATAATTTTTTCGGAACACTTTTGACTGTCCCTGTAATTAAACTATACATCCGATTTTCCTAAAATTTGAAAGAGCTCAACAAAATTTTGCAACAATTATATCTTTAAAATTTCAGACCATTCGGAAGGCTGTAATATCATTAAAATGCACTTGCAATAATTTTTCCCATTGGCCGTAATGTAAAGAAAAACTTTTGACTGTCCCTGTAATTAAACTATACATCCGATTTTCCTAAAATTTGAAATGGCTCGACAAAATTTTGCAACAATTATATCTTTAAAATTTCAGATCATTCGGAAGGCTCTAATATCATTAAAATCCACTTGCAATAATTTTTCCCATTGGCCGTAATGTAAAGAAAAACTTTTGACTGTCCCTGTAATTAAACTATACATCCGATTTTCATAAAATTTGAAATGGCTCGACAAAATTTTGCAACAATCATATATTTGAAATTTCAGACCATTCGGTTGGGTAGTTTTTGCTCTGTTACATGCGGACGGACAGACGGACGGACTGAACGACGACTATAGGTGCTACATATTTATATAATTACGAACGCACCTAAAAATGGCTTTACCTTATTTAAAAAGTAATAGCCATGTAATTAAAAGATGGCTACAATAAGCACATGGTATTATAAGATAAATTAATATAGTTATTATGAATAAATTATTTAATGTAAATAATTATAATTTAAAAAATGGTATTGTAACAGACAAACAGGAATTACCATGCTTTTCGGATACCTTAATGTTTACCTATATTACTTGTAAAATAACACAAAATTTATTATGACAAAAACGTATTTTCAATCATAGGGAGTTCAGAAAGATACACCTTATGCAAAATTTGACTGTTGCCACAATATAGTTATGGAAAATATGTAATGTTGCCTGTAACAGACCAACATCAAATATGTAACAGTCAAACAAATAAACACATAAAAAGAACATATAATCCATAACTTTAAGTTATTTACCTTATTATCAGGTTTTACTTTATTTTCCATGTGCAGCAATACTTTATTTTGTATACATCCTTCATATATTTAAAAGCATTTTCATTTTTTTAATGTTTTCTTTATTTATATTAAAAAAGGCCACATCATTTTAAAAAACTATATATTATTTTACAGTTCTATCTAAAAAAACATTACATTTAACTTCACTTAGTATTCCCTTTTACTATCCATTTATATATTTTGTATTTCGTCCGTTCACAAATATTTCATAAAGTTATAGTTCAATCCATTCCAAAATTGTGGATATAGTTTTAAGTCTATAAAAACTCTTCAATTTTCCATAATAAAATTATCATTTCTTCTAAGTATCTTTTTATAAAAGTTCGTTCTTTTTAGAGGAGAAGATTTAGAGGATTTAGAGGATCAGAACTTATGTAACGATATGACACATGCTACGCTAGATAACAGATGGAAAAAAATTTTACATGAAGGGGAAATTTTGAAAATAAGGGGGAAAAGAAAGGGAAAATGGAAATGATCTCAAGCCAGAAAAACTTCGAATCTTTAGTTGAAACTGATGACGCTCTAGTGAAGGGTGAAAACGTCATTTCTCTTTATATGATGCAGCAAGCATAATGGTATACATCTGAACTTATGATGAATTTAGTTAACTAGAAAAACATTAGGATAAGAAGAAAGAACTATGAATGTTGGAAAATAATATAGTAAGTTATATATGAATTTTAGAACTTTATATGTTTTTAAGGATTAAATGAAATTGAAACTTTTAAATAGACAAGAATGGAAAATAGGATAATGTGTTAAAATAACTTGTAAAAGAACGAACTTTTATAAAAAGATACTTAGAAGAAATGATAATTTTATTATGGAAAATTGAAGAGTTTTTATAGACTTAAAACTATATCCACAATTTTGGAATGGATTGAACTATAACTTTATGAAATATTTGTGAACGGACGAAATACAAAATATATAAATGGATAGTAAAAGGGAATACTAAGTGAAGTTAAATGTAATGTTTTTTTAGATAGAACTGTAAAATAATATATAGTTTTTTAAAATGATGTGGCCTTTTTTAATATAAATAAAGAAAACATTAAAAAAATGAAAATGCTTTTAAATATATGAAGGATGTATACAAAATAAAGTATTGCTGCACATGGAAAATAAAGTAAAACCTGATAATAAGGTAAATAACTTAAAGTTATGGATTATATGTAAAATACAGGTTTTAAATAAACAGATTTGTCTGTGAATAACTTATTAATGTAAGCACATAAAAAGAAGCTATGCTGGATTATACTAGATTTTATTGATTTTGACTATTCAACATGTTATCAAATACATTGCAAATATAAAAAATATAGGTGTTATACAATACAACATATCTAATAGAAAATAATCTAATTGTATTAATTATTTATCTTCCTCAATCTAAAATTAACATTTAAATCATTTAAAATTCAACTTCAAATCTTAAAAATTCATTTCAAAGCGTTAACGTTTTATCTTAATAAATAAAATCTATATTCTATTAATTTTTCCTATTTAAAGTTAAATTCTATCTTTTTCCATCATTCATTAAGATATACCCATCAAAAACATCTCATGTAAAAAAAAAGCCAAGTCTCCTGACTCTTTGACCGTAAAAAGTTCTGAGATCATGTGTAGAGCCAAGCTTAGCTCTCTTATTAACTCTGATATTTTAATTCACAAATTACTTCTAGTCTCTACACCTTTAGTAAATGATTATTCTGTGACTTGGCAATTACGCAGCACAGGAAAGTTATTACGTAAACACTTTACTTATGTTTTGAATTGGGATTAGATTATTTGATTAAGGCTGAATACATAGGCGTAGCGTCGGGGGGGCACGGGGGGGCACGTGCCCCCCCAAACTTCTGAACCCCGGGCGCCAGAACAGAAAGCGTAGGGGGCGCCAAATGCAGATTTTTTTTGAAGAACCATTTGCATTAAAATTTACAAATATATAAAAAGATTCATGTATAACAGAAGACTGCAAATGAATTAGAAGAAAGAGCTGTTCTCTTGGGCTATTTTCTTTCTCCAATTCAAATGTACCATGTATCTTCTATCATTTAAATCACTTCATCTGTCAGGAGAATCACTAACATTTTCCAAAGTCAGTCTCTACTCATCTCTTCTGTGTGAAACTGTCCCTCACCGATAATTGCCAAACGTCAACCGATTTCCCTGGGGGAGGGGGGTGCAGAGGGGCATGTGCCCGGACGCCAGAACGAAAAGCGAAGGGGGCGCCAGATGAAGATTTTGTTTGACTCTGACTGTTCTGATGAAAAGATTCCATGAAGGGTGTTCAATTTTTTTTTATCTCTCTCCCTGAGCAGCGTTGAGCTTTCTTTTTTCCCGTCTTGGTATGGGCGAGGTCGGGTGGTTACCCGGGACAATAAAAACAAACGGGAGGCCGTTAATTGAAGGCCGAAATTAAGGGGGGAGGCAGAGGAGGCACGTGCCCTGTGCGCCACGCGAAGGGGGCGCCAGATGAAAATTCGGTTTGCTGTTTTATACATTATATATATTTGCGTGTGAAATTTGTGCCCTGTGCGCCACGCGAAGGGGGCGCCAGATGAAAATTTGGTTTGCCATTTTATACATTATATATATGTTCGTGTGAAATTTGTGCCCTGTGCGCCACGCGAAGGTGGCGCCAGATGAAAATTTGGTTTGCCGTTTTATACATTATATATATGTTCGTGTGAAATTTGTGTAAAAAAAATTTTTCTAGCCGAAAAATCAAAAAGAAAAGCTGACTAAAGTGCATTAAAATTGTCAAATAGATAAAAAGATTCGCCTACAATATACAAGACAGCAAATAACCCCATCCTTTTTCTTATAATTGCTTTTTTACATGCACCATATCTGGCCTTAGAGGAGGCGAGGTCAGGTGACTGACTGGGACAATAAAAACCAAGCGGTCGAAATTTCACAAAATAAAAAGTAAAAACTTAATAATTTTGTTATTCTTGTTTTGAGTCACACATAAATTTGAAAATTAGCATTAGGTTTAGGAAAGTATGTTGACATATCTATCTATAAATAAGAATAGTGGTATAAGTGATAATTCCACGAAATTGGTGTAGATAGTATACAGGAAGATATTTTACAATACTGGAATTCAGCTTTATGCCTACAGTAAATCCTGGTTTTTTTTAATCCTAAAACAATGTGACTCATATCACTATAATATTAAATTGCCTCAATTGTAATTATTTGTAATGCTACAACAACAGTAAAATCTGGAAAAATGAAATGCGTCTATAATGGGATCTTGTCTTAAATGAAAAAACTACATGGTTTCAACAGAAATAATACCAACAGTTATATCTGCTAAGACGGAAACCTGTATAAAGCAGAATTATTTCAGCTTCCTTTCAATTTTTTTTCTACAGGTTTTAATGAATATATTTGACAAGGCTGGTTATATATTTCAATATTACGTATTTTACTGTTACACATTTTAAATTTTAAAATAAGTCCGCTAACAGAAACTTTCGTAAATTTCTTTTTGTAAATTTACTTTGCGGAGGAAGTAGAGGGGCGCCAAAATCCATGTCTGCCCCGAGTGAAAATATAGCTAGTTTCGGACCTGGAAGGGGTGCACAAAGCAAAATGCTTTAATAAAACCCTTTAAAAGAAAAATAATGAGTATAGCATTTACAGTGGTACAGTAAAAAATCTCCCACAGGGCGCCATGGCTAATGAAGGCGCCTATGCCTTTATCCCCCAAAAGGATTTTTTCTCTTCTTTTTGTTATTTCTACGCGTTTTGCCAACCCAGGCGGAAATAGAAAAATGCCGCTTTGTTCCTTTTGGTGCAATTATTTTTTGCATTACTTTTGGTGCATTATTTTTTGCATTACTTTTGGGGCAATTGTTTTTTTTTTTTTTTTTTTTTGCAACCAACCAGATCCAGTCTTAAAGAAAGGAGGCGAGCTTGGACGACTGCCCATGATTTAAAAAAAAAACTCTCACCCAGGGCGCCATGAGTAAAAGCCGCAGCCGCCCCTGCTTTTACCTTCCCAAATTACATTTCTCGTCCTTTTGCCATTTCTAGGTAGGTGACAACTGAAAAATGCTGCCGCCCATGCCGCTTACTAAAATTACTTTTTTTACATCCAGATCCGGCCTGAAAGGACGCGAGGTCGGGCAACTGTCAATGACTAAAAACTAAGGGTTGAAATATATGCACGATAGAATAGTAACCCGCTTTTTTAATGGTTTTTTAAGAATATAGCCCGGGTCAAAACTAGGGGCGTAGAGAAGGGGTATGTGCCCCAAGCATCAGAATAAAGGCGAAGGGGGCGCTAAATGAAGATTTTGTTTGTAGTTTCATACAAAATTGTATATACGAAATACAAAGAAACTCGCAAGCTAATGTTAAACCTATTGGAGCGTTCTTTTCAAATTTCTCTCTTGCATTTTAATATTTTAAAATGCTTTATTTTCCTAGGAGAGTTTAGATTCATCTTTAGTGTTGCTATACTTTTAAGTTTCGAAACCTGTACTGGAAGTGAAAGTAATTTTATAAAAAAAAATCTGCAACCAAAATCGGAAATGTGAACACTAACCCGGTTAGAATTCAACCTCAGCTTTTATAAGCTAAAAAAATCATTTAAAACTATTGATATGCAAGCGAAAAAATTTAAAAAGAACATTCACATACGTTTAGTATTGGCGTTCCATTTTTTTCGCGTGACTAGTGTATGCTCTTAACGCTCAAGTTAATGTTAATCCATTGGGAAAGTTGTTTACATATTTCTTATTCTAATTTTAACTGTTAAATGATTTTTATTATTTTTTTTTTATTCTTTGCATAGGGTACCTGAGGTCGATAACTTTTATTGTGCGTGAGGAGATGTGTGTGTGTGTGGGGGGGGGGGGGGTAAGGCGCCAAAATCCATGTTTTCCCTGGGCGCAAAAAGGGTAGTTTCGGCCCTGCCCGTACGATTGATATTAAGGGTGTGCTTATTGTGCATTATATATTAATAATATTCATTAGTCACTGTTTTAAAAAGATATGTAATTGTGTATTATACATGGGATTTTACAGATATCAACAATTGGTCGCAGAAAAATAGTTTTCCATTGGTCTCGAAAAAAAAAAACTTGTAAATTTCGCCTAACCATTACGGAACGAAAATCGAAAATTTTGTCAAACTGTCGCGGACAAGAAAAAAAAAAAAAAAAAAACCCCGCGAATATGGTCAAATAGTCTCGCAAAAAATCGAGCAAAAAATATCGCGAATTTCGTCAAAAGATCTCTGAAACAAATACCGAATATCCTTTTCATCAATCGCCCGTAGAAAAATTCACGAAATTTGGCAAAGGATTGTGTAAAGTAAATCGTGAACTCCATGAAACGATCGGCAGAAAAAAAAAAAATGCGAATTTTGGTAATTCTCGACGAAAAAAATCGCGGATCTTCTCAAAGGACCGTGGAAAAATATCTTGAATTTTATCAAAGGTTGCGGAAACAAATGTCGTCTTTCGTCAATCTGTCACCGAAAAATCGTCGCAAATTTCGTCAAAATAATGCACAAAATACTACGAATTTTGTCTAACGATCAAGAGAAAAAAATTGAAAATTTCGTCAAAGGGTCGCCGGCAAAAAGACAGCAGGGGTCTGAACAAAAAAAAAAAAAAAATTCTGAAATTCACAGTAAATTTTCCGAAAGGTTACAGCAGAGGAGAAAAAGGGGGGTGGGGTGGGGAATCTCCTCTCGTCACCAATTATGCGTTTTTTCGGCGGTCCTTTAGCGAAATTCGCGTTTTTCCGCGATCTTTTAAACAAAATTTACGTTTTTCCGTGATCCTTCGACGAAATTTGTGTTTCTTTATTGCGATCCTTTGACGAAATTCGTGTTTTTCTGCGATCTTTTGATGAAATTTGTGTTTTTTGCGATCCGTTGGGGAATTTTGTATTTTTTTCCCGGTCCCTTAACGAAGTTTGCGTTTTTTCGTAAGTCGCGTTTTTTCCGCAATTCTTTGGCGAAATTAGTTTTTTTCTTCTGCGATCCTTTGAAGAAATTTGGCGATTTTTTCTGTGAACGATTGTCGTAATTGAATTTTCGGCTACCATTTGCCGAAATTCGCGATAGTTTGTATGACCAAATTTTCGGAACTGAATGCCTTAAATTTTCGGAAAATTCGGAATAGAATCACCCTTGAAAAGACGCGAATTTGGTCAAATAATCGCGTAAAAAATCGAGAATTTAAACAAATGATTTTGCGCGAATAATCAAGAATTTCGTAAGTCTGTTTTGAAAAGAAAATCATGAATTTCGACAAACTATCGTGGAAAAGAATAGCGAATTTCGTAAAATGATATCTGAAACAAACAGCGAATACCATCAATCGGTCGTGAAAAAATATATATCGCGAATTTCGACAAATGGTGGCGGAAAAAAAAAATTTCGCCAATCTGTCGCAGAAAAATTCGCGAATTTTAGCAAAGAATCGCGGGAAAAAAATCGTGAGTTCCGTAAAACGATCGCTAGAAACAAAGACGCGGAATTTGGCAAAGTATCACGGGGGAAAAAAATTGAGTTCCGTGAAACGATCGCCCCAAAAAATCGGGAAATTTGCAATAGGTCATATGAAAAACTGCGAAATCTCCTTCAAAGATCGTAGCAAGATAGCAAAAAGAAATAACTATTTTCGTCGATTGATTGAGGAAAAAATCGCGAATCTCCTCACACAACCGTTGGAAAAGTGCTTTTGGGATGTTGACTTTGCAGGCACTTTGAAGAAAAAGATCGAGTATTTTCAGTAAAAATAGTCGCTGAAATGAGAAAAAGTAGCGGGTTTTCATGAAATAGTCGCTTTTTAATGATTTTCGACCTAAAATACTCGCCATGGCCGCCGGATGCTGAAAATAGTCGCTTTTTGTAGCATTTTAGTAGTAAGTGGCAGCCCTGCAATTGTAAGTTAAGAAAAATCGGAATTTTTTGAGAAATTGAGTCGAGCAGAACAGGGCCTGATTTAATTGATATTTAACGGGCCAGGCTTGCTTTGACTGATTTTTGTACGAGCCGGGCCTGGTCGTAAACTGTGAAAATATGAACGGGCCGGGCTCGGGTGGAACTTTTAATTTTCTCACCGGGCTGGGCTCGGGCCTGGAAATTGCGGTCCGTGCAGACCTCTAGGTGCGTGAAAAGAGGGGCTAAAGGAGAGGTCGTTCCGGGCGCGAAATTTATGCTACGAACCACCGTTTTATTTGTTTATTAATTTTTTGGTCGCTTATCATTTTCCGGTGAAATTTCTTTTTCTCTCTTGATTATTTTTTTTCCTGTCGCAAAACATCATGAACTCTTTAACAAATAAGTGCAATTTTATTTTATGTTATTTAGTTGTGCAGAATTTCTAAATTAAAAATAAACCTTTTAAAGTTCCAAAATAAACACGAAATATTTATTTGATAGATTTTATTTATGTTTTTGCACTTTATCAATTTTATTACACCCATAAAAAAGAGAGAGATTTTTTTTCTTTGGGGGGGGGGGGGGGGCGCAAGATTAAAAATTCGCTCCGGGCGCCGTTTTTACTTGGTGCCCCCCCAAAATTTCTGGTCACGCTACGCCTATGGCTGAATATGAACACGAGGGATAGAAGAAGCCTGAAGGAGGGATGCACCGATTGGGGGTCTTTGTAAAAGAGGGGTCTGGCTCGTATTCACGTTACATAGGAAGAAAATCACCCAAAACTCCAGACATCAAGTTTGACCAGTAGAGAGTTTTCGCATCCAGGCTTACAATGTAATGTAAAATTATTTCCATGCTACAAATACATATATGTTCAGTGCTCTTATAGAAACTATTTTATGCAAAACTTTATAAATAAACGTTAATATTAAAATGTAAACAACAGCCTTTACATTCTCGTGCTGCGTCATTGCCAAGTCACAAAATAATCATTTACTAAAGGTGTACAGACTAGAAGTAATTTGTGAATTAAAATATCGGAGTTAATAAGAGAGCTAAGCTTGGCTCTACACATGATCTCAGAACTTTTTACGATCAAAGAGTCAGGAGACTTGGCTTTTTTTTACATGAGATGTTTTTGATGGGATTTCACTTCTTTTTGTAAGGAGAAAGCCAAAGAAAGCTTTTCCAGTAGCATCGATTTCAATTACACTATCTTTAACTTCATAGACTTTATGGCTCCTGATTGCTTCGATGTTCCGCTTTTCCTAGAAAAGCGAATTGGCATGTGTGCTACTGTTTGAAATCCATTCATTCAAATTTTCTAGTAACTATATTAGTTTTTGTTTCAATTTATCAGCTGTTCAAAGCCCTCCAAAGCTAATTCTACTGTGCAGAGTCCATTTTATAACTTTGTCTGTTTCCAGTCTATTTCCCATTTTTTTAGTTATAGCTCTCGTAATGTTTTCTAAAGTGTTTATTTTAAACTGCAGCTTACCTCTAGACCTTTTTCGTCAGTAAGCTCCAATATTCATACCAGGGTGGGCAACAGAACAGCGCGCGACTTCTTAGCGAGCTACGTCTTCCCATTTCAGAGTGTGAATCGTTGTAACGTTTTAATGTGTGTTTTTGTTTTCGAAAATGGTTTTGACGATAGAGAGCTCTAGCTTCTTGGAGCTGTTGAGAACGTGATTTCTCGGAACGATTAGGCCTTCCCCTTTTGACCTCAATAGGTCTTCTAATTTTTTTCTCTAGTTGATTTCTCTCTGTGATAGGTATTCATTTGGAAAAATAATAGATTATTGCTAGCTGTTAAGAAGAGGAAGTAGAATGTCAAAGTGACCTCCTAAGAAGCTAATCCCAGTGCGCAACCACATATTCAACTATAGCACATCTGATATCATACGACTAGGCTATTTTACCTAGCACAGAAAAGAAAATATAGATGAAACAGATACGAACGATCTCCAGATGTAGGAACTACTCGATGAGGACTTTCTTCGCTGTGATCAAAATATAACTTTCAGTTTTTTCCTTTCAAACTTTCTTCGATCAACAATGTCTTTCGTTGGAATATCATACAATTTCGCGTTTCCCTTCATTACCGCGTCTTTTCAGCAATTTTGCAGATGCACACTGACATCTAGAATTTAAATTTTACACAATAAAAAACTGTGTCGCCAAAATTTGAAATTCAGTTATTCCTCTTTTCGATATGTAACACTTACAATCAAGTTATTTTTAGAAACAAGTAGGTGAAAGAATTTTACACAAAAGTTTCAATCCTTCATACTTTCGAATTTAAAGTAAATCGTAATAATTTTATTATTTAAATGATTTTAGTACACAGTAGACCGAGCATAGCTCGATAGTTTTTTTTTTTTTAAATATTTATTTTGTTTTAGTAAATGTAGAAATGTGATAGATACTATACGCAAAACATCAATAAGTTGCGGAGAATATAGTGGAATTTTTGTTAATGCGTCTCCTCTTAAGACGTATCTCCGGTTAATGCGGACAGTTTCATTTCCCCATCATATTTAATTAATGTCAAAGGCATAGTTTATTGCGGATTTCGGTTACAGATGAAAAATGGCCTCCCTTGGAAGTCCACTAATGGTTGTTAACTGAATATTCATATCTAACACTCGTAGTCTTAGCACGGTTGAAAGTGAAAAGTCAGAGAAAATGATGTCATAGTGGTGCAAAAGGGATAATGTTTAAGTTTTAAATATAAAAATAATTGACTTCTTTTCAATATGTCATTTTTTCTGGAGAGAGAGGAATGTAGAATTTTGATTTTGAATTCCAAATCGATAATTTGAGTACCTAAAAAACATATTTAAAAAAATTATACATCACAGGGGAGTTTGTATTGCCATTAAAAAAAAAACCTTTTTTTTACGTATGCGATTATATTAGTCATATCGAGTGCCACTCTCCATGTTTTATAAACATTGAATTTATTATTCTTCAACAATTGTTGTCTACGTCTACGTCAACAGTTTGGCAACAAATGTAAGCTATTTTGTAAATATGAGGTAAGTTTGACAGCAAAATTCTCTTGCTTTTAAAACTGCTGCTAATTTTGTGCCATGGTCTATTGACATTGCATCAAACTATAGCGATGTTTAAAATATGGTAGTGATGCTAAATATAGCAAAAGTATAAAGGCTGCTATCTATCAAGAAATGTTAGCATATTTGCAGAATGTTTATAAAATATTTAAATTCACTAAATTAACATTTGGTAAAATAAATTTATTTTATTTGGGTACTATTTGAGGCACAGATGTCATACTCGCCCCATATTGGTGCGTTTTTTTTCCGACGCTGATTTGGCGAAAACATCAACAGCATAAACAACAACATCCGGGTTACCATATCAAGCAAAATAACGACACTTTGGCGCCGGTTAAGTATACATTGCGTATATGACATTGGCATCAGAAAAAAATCGCGCCAATATGAGGCGAATATGACATCTGTGCCCTATTTGATTTTCCCGTCGATCAATTTCGCCAAATTATACAAATTGCCGTATTTTTATTTTAAATGACGAAAAAACAAATAAATTAATAAAACCTTAATGAAACTACAAGTAAAAAGTCGAATTAAAATTCATTTGATGATGTAACAAACACTTGTATGGTGTTTAATGTCAAGTGAATGAGACATTTACGATCATCCATTATTAGCGTTTAATCTTATAGTTTGGCGATAGTTTTTCGGTCGACGGGATAATCAAGTAGTACCTTTATTTGTTCTAGTCAATTAAAATGAATTTTACTGTATTCAGGACCCAGCTATTTCGTGCTCGATTTAGTATAGTTGAAAAACCGATGGTTTAGTTGACAAACTGCATTTTATCATGTTGATAATCAGTGAGCAACAGTATTGGCAACAGTTCCGATTACGGAAAATGAAAGATTTTCGATTTTTTTTTTTTTTTCGAATTTTCCAACTTTTTTAATTTTTCCTTTCTTTGTATCCCAAATACTACCTTCTTACCAAATTTCAAGTTTCTAGAGCTACAGGATGTACCTCAGATTTTCGATGATCGGTGAGTCAGTCAGTGTCGAAAAAGCGAAACTTTGAGTTCATATATTTTCTGAACTAGAAAAGATGGAAACGCGGACATTTTACCATTTGCTTCCGTTTGAAGAGTACTTTTAGAAAAACAAAGTTTCAAGTTCCTGGGAAATTCCAGCGAAGGGATATAGGGCTGTCAAAAGTACCCTGAGTTGCTTCCAGAAAAGGATGCTTACGGCTGTGCTTTCTCGACTTGGCAGGGGCACTGCCGTGCCCCCAGATTAAACTAAACAATAACAATAATCTGTTTACAAATTTTGCTTTCATGTTTACTTTTCGTAAACATCGCGATTTGTGATAAAACGGCTTTTTCTTTCTAAGTTTAAAATAGCGAAAATATAAATCTTTTATTTATTAATATTGCGTACTTAATCTATAATCAATAGATAAAGTATATTTTTCTCTTTATTTTGCTATAAATTGCAGAAAAATCCATCAATAGTTTTCAAAATCGGTTGCTTTTCCAGGCAAATTTTTCTGCTTTTTGTCAGTCAACTGGGGATTTAACTTAAAATCCTTTTCTCCGAGGTCACGTTACAATAGGTTTAATTAAAAAACTGTTTGATGTAAAAAATACTAAAAATGGTAAGATTAGCTTGGAATTGCCCTTAAGTATTTGCATACTTACAAAAAATAAATAAAAAAAATAAATAAAAATCTGGAAAATATTAAGAAAAAAAAGGGTGTGTGATTAAAATAGACATGGGTACCTTTGCCTGTAACCAATGAAATGTATTAAAAATTACTGTAAACATTAACACAATTAAACTAGCACATTTTTATTATTAATAGTTAAACTTCTTTAATTGGTTGGTAGTAAGTATATAAATCCTTTATCTATTGTAGGATGAAACTTTTTTTATAGAATATTTAAATAAAAAACAGTGCTCAGAATTTACATCCATTTTATTGAGGAAACTAATATGAGGCGAGAATAATACATTGCAGGTGTGCAAGGTAAGATGGAAATGAAAGAGATGGAAATAATATGAGATAGTATGATAATAATAAATATGAGATAGTTAGTATAAATAAGAATGGGAATGAGATTCAAAAACAAATTTGTTTATTTAAAGTGTTGCATAAATATATATATTAAACGAGCAAGCGATTTTCCCGATTATGAATGATATCGTAAACTGCCGGACTGATTTTCATGAAACTAGCCTCCTATACTAAATTGAGCACGAGAAAAAGATCTAGCTAGGTCCAGGATTCAATAAAATTCATTTTTACAGGGTAAAACAAGATCAGAGCTGAAAATTCTGCTTGCTATAAATTGAAAAATGCTCGTGTAATTTACACGAAACATGCTTTCTATACTAATTTGAGCACAAGAAACATCTAGCTAGATTTTGAATTTGCAAAAGTTTGTTTTGACAGGTTAAAACAAACTTGACACTGAAAATTCTGCCATCACTCGAAAACAGCTCTAACGATTTTTACAAAACTTGATGCCTATACTAATTCGGGGACGAGAAAGCTAGGTATATAGGTCACTAATTCGAGAAAACTCATTTTCTATGATTAAAACAAGCTGTTTACTCAAAATGATGGTATCAATCGAAAACAATTACGACAATTTTTATGAAATGTGCTTTATTCGATTATGAGAAAACTATCCAACTAAATATCGCCTTCGAAAAAATCTGTTTGGTAGGTTTAAGCAATTTTTTTATAGTTAATCTTCCGTAATCAAATTCTCGCAAATGCTAATAGTCATTTATCAAAAATACAATCTTGAAGGCGGCACTAACGGTTTGCCTTCTCTACTAAATTGGGCACTAGATAGCAGCCTATGTAGGTCAAACATACGGTAAAATTCGTTTTAACTGGCTATCTATACTAATAAAAGAACACATCGCTCTGTCTGTCTGTGTGTGTGTATGTCTGTGATGGCTAGCAATATCTATGGCCCATACAAGGTTGAAACTTTTTGTGAAGGCAGTCGAAGGTCTCTTCTAATGTACCTAGTTCTCAGAATTTCAAAATTCTAATTAATAGCTGAGTTATTAATTAACAACTGTAACTCACTCTCATTATAAAACCACCTCTGTCGTTGGGAGAGTAGAAAATCTCTGACGCATGTGCTGAAGGGCGTTGATACGCAAATGAAGAACAAAAAAAAAAAAAAATACTTTGGAGTATTTTGTCATTATTTATTAACTAACATCGCCCAAACTGCTTAGTAAAGATAAAAATGGAAGACATGTTTTGAAAGATCATACTCTTTACGTTTCAAATGCTGCAATCAATTAAAAAATATATCACAATTAACTCCTTGAAAAAAAAATTAAAAAAGGATTGTTTTTGCGAAAAACGTTTTTCTCCCTTATTGCAACACCTTCCCCACACCAATTTTAAAGGCACTGACAAACCAAATATATGTTTATAAAGCTGAAACCTTCTCCAAATCGATAGTGTAATTGGTTTTTAAAAATATGAGTTTTAACACTTTCAAATACACCGTCAAACGCAGGTCACTTTACGCCTCATAAAGAGGATTTACATTTCAGTGCGAATTCTCTCCATTTCGGTTAAACGTTGTGAAATTATGCGACCAACTGAGTAATTACGTGATTTTTTTCTTGCAACCGATTGACAAAATCCCAGATTTTTATCAATGAGCAATCGAGAAATTTCACAATTTTTTGCAACGACTGAGTAAAGAAAAGTGATTTTTTGCCACAAGTCATTGACAAAATTCGTAATTTTTTTTTTACGACCAATAGGCAAAAATTTGCATTTTTTATTTCAACAACAGATTGACATTATTTTGATATACTATACATGAGATCTTTTTATGCCTTTTCTTTTTCACAACCGATTGAGGAAGCTCCCAAAGTCAAATTTTTTTAGGCAACAAACTGACAAATTCGCTATTTTTGTTTTGCGACTGATTGACGAAATCCACTTTTTTTTTTACTGTGAGAGACTGCCGAAAATTACAATTTTTATCAAAGAACGATCGGCAAATTTCGCAATACATTTCAAAAACAAACTGACAAAATAAAGGATTTTTCGCTGCAACTGATTGAAGTGCTGTGAAATCCGCAATATTTTTCGCAATCGAATGACGAAGTTTCCAATACCGTAGAAACCCAAAGAAGTTTATGATTTTTTTTGCACAAGATTGATGAAATTTGGGTTTCTTTACATGGGTAATTGAAGAAATTCCTAATTTTAAAAGAATGATGTGTAGAATTCAGCAAAATTTAAAAAATATATTCACGAAAAAAACACACCCAGATTGCGTAACTTTGCGGCCTAAATAAAAAATAATCGTGAGATTGGAGGGTTGAAAAATATAGGAAAAAATAGGAAATATAGGAACTTTTTCAAATTTATAGGAAAATAGGAGCGCTGCGAGGCCTGCGCTTGCTAGAAAGCTCAACCAAATGAATTTATTAAAATATATTTACTTTTTGCTCTGTTAATTTTTCAACAAAGGGGTGCAAGAAAAAATGGAACATTATTTAAATTATCTTTTTGGTCTTTTAATTGATTCCACATCCTATAATCATAAATTTATTGACTTGAGAAAAATGTATTTTTTATATTATATACTTTTTGATTTATAATTTTTTTTCTATGTTTAAATCTTTAACATATATCACAGTTGCAGATTCACAGTGCTTTGTAATATTTTGGCGAGCATGTATTGCCGCATAATTAAATCCGCTGTCTTTTCAACTTCTGTACGATTGCACAAGTTACAGAGAAATTTGACGATTTATCACCTGTGGCTGCCTATTTGGGAAATACCTTAAAATTAATGTATTAATTTATAATAATTAAGTTGTAAAAATATTATAATGTTGTATTGTCATAGGAAATGTATATAATTTATATAATTCCTGGCCTATCAGGAAGTGGGGTAAAATTAGATTGCACGATTCCATCTTTGCATACAAAAACCAGGCTGAGTTAAATAAAAATGTAAAAAGAAAACAAATGCTGAAAAAACTACCAAGTGAGGCTCCATCTACCAGGTACTATTCTTTAAAAAATAAAGAATTGGTAGGTTTTTTTTTTTTTTTTTTACTGAAATCTCATAAACAGTGAATATACATTCCCCAACCCCTAAAGTTGTAAAAACCAGCACCTATATATACCTGCCAAACCTGAAGTTTGTTATTAAAAAATAACTTATTTTTCAAAAAATAACATTTGAAATATTAAGTTTTCCTGTTTAGATCTCATATAATTATGCTTTAATTCTTTTTTATAGTTAATATATTTTAATTTTTAAATTAAAATACATTAAATTTTTGATTTTTATTGAATTTTTAATACTTTTTTATAGTTAATATATTTTAATTTTGAATGCATGTTTTGTTTTCTGTTGGTTTCATTTCTTCCAGTTTTTCCGCTTCTATTTTTTCCAGTTCCTTCCACTGTCCTGGAAAAAACCCAACTCTGTACTCTGAACATGTAATATATTGAACATGTCACAACAAAATTGTTCTTTAAATAGTCATCCATTTTGGAATCGGATGATATATAATAAATATTATCACAACTGAAACTTTGAAGATTTATATTATTCAAAGTTTATACACTTCCCCCTTTTTTGCAGCTTTCAGAGTCCCAAATTTCCATTTTTAGAGCTGAATTACCATTTTTGTTGCAGGAAATTAAAACTGTAAGTTTGCAGCAATTCGAGCAGAATTCTCATGATGCCGAAAGATGGAAAAGAGAGAGAGAGAAAGTTTTATTTAAGAAAATTAGTTTACAACACCATTCAACTAAATAATTTAAATTATAAATAAGTAAAGATAATTAAAATAAGCAGTCAAGTGTGAGTAGTACTCGCGCTCAGAGGGTTCCGTACAATAAATATATGAATTAATAACTGTATTATTAAAAAAATCGCTGCTAAAAGAATAATAAGACTTTGTAAAAAACTATACAATGTAGGGTTAGGTTGTTAGGTATAGCTGTACGGCAGACTGGGGAGGGTTGACCATACGGGAGGTTTGACCCATACTTCAGTTTTCATATTTAAAATAATTTCAGAATTTTGAAAATAGGTGACAACCAAAGCTACTGAAATACTCAAACAATAGTCTTTGTTTCATGAAGCTAATTGAAACAGGTGTGGAAAAATCAATTGTGAAGAGTTTTAAGCTTACAAAGTGTATTTTTTAGAAATTTTTTTTTTTTAGATTTTCTCAGATAAAATATATCATAGAAACTTAAGTAGGTTTTAAGTAATGTAGAAAAATTGAGCTTTCATTCCAGGCATAGAGATCGTACAGTAAATTAGGCTAAACATAACCATGTGCTATACTTTAAAAAGTGGCTATGTGTGTGTGTGTGGGGGGGGGGGGGGCAGACCGGGCCCCCGGCACAAGGCCTCCAAAAATGGATATATTAGTTCATAACTACATAAGTTACATCAGACTTCTTCAGACAACTTCATAAATTACATCAGAATATTTCTTTTCCCCCCGTAAGTTTCCCATAATCATTAATCTTATGCATTTACAATCAATTTTAAGCAGTTGCCAGATGGTTTTGTGTATGGTAGCCTATGTAAGGGGGCCCCAGAGGGTCCTCCAAAAAATGGATATACTACTTCATAACTAGTTACATCAGAATAATCTGACTGTTTTCCCTTAATCTTACGCATGTACAATCAATTTTAATGAGTTGCCAGTTGGTTTTTGTTTATAACAGCCTAATGTAAGAGGACCCCGGAGGGGCTTCTAAAATTGGGTATACTACATAACTAACATCATACATCAGAATAATTTGACAGTTTTCCCATAATGTTACGCCTTTACAATCAATTTTAAGTAGTTGCCAGTTGGCTTTTGTTTATGGTACCCTATGGCTTTTGTTTATGGTAGCCGTGTCGCTGGCGAAATGGAGGAGGGGTGCTAACTTACTCATCGAGCTCTGTGCAGTGCTCATAGGCTCAGGCTCAGAGCACATCGCGACACTGGCTGACTGAAATAACAAAGCCTCTGCACGTAGATTTACTGCACATGCTCAATTTCTGCTGAAAATAGTAACCAGGATTGGCAAGACAGCTGAAAAAAATCGCCAAAAAGTTTTTGTAATTCCTTCAATTCGCATATACTCTGCTGCATTTCGTAGGAATCTGCTTTATAATAAATGCTTTTATTCTGCAAATGAAAAAATAATTTGCCCTATTTTAAGTTGTACAAACTATGACAGACTGTTTGAATTTAACTGCAACCTCTTAAATGTTTCTTATGTTCCGTGTTGTTGTTATTCTCGTGTTTATGAAGCGAGATGTAGTTCACGCTAATATTCCTAACTTAATATGTAACCTTTACTAATTAAACTAGTATTTAACTTTAAATTGTGCCAGATAGTACTCAAGATGCAGCTGTTATGTTCCGGTTGCAATCTGTGACCGCTGTGTCGTTCAAGGAAATATATATGAAAGATTTTTAGAAATAACCGTAGTCGATGATTCATGTGGATTGACTTTGTACAAACTTATAAAATCAGAATTAGCCAAGCGTGACATTGCAACATCAATTATTATTTCGTGTTCGTTTGACGGAGCAACAAATATGAAAGGCTGCTACAATTATCTACAGGGTTAGTTCAAAAAGGAAAACAAAGATTTTATTTACACTCGCTGTACTTAACTTGGTAGTAGCTGATTCAACAGTAACGATCCTCCTAACAGAAAAGGTTGGTGTAAGAATCTGCCGTTTTTCTAAGCTCATCTCAAAAAAGAATGCCGTATGGGAGAGGGAAACAAAAAGAAAACATATTGCACATGAAAAACTGAATAGGTTGCAAAAAATAGGAGCCACAAGATGGAGGAGCAAATATAAAGCTTTTTCTTCGATTATCGATGAGGGAATTTTAAGATGTGAGGGAAGTGTAAACACAGGGAAAATATTCAATTTTATTACCGTTTTAAAAGAAATATTAAATGGAAGTTTGAATGCAAATCTAAATTCATGGTGAGAAATTTTATTAGTAAATAGTCTAAATTTGAAAACCCATTTATGTATATTGTTTTATTAGATTTATTTCCTCTTACATCTCCTACTTCAAATTATTTACAAAGTAAAACTATTATAAAGTAAGGGATAAAATACTATAAAGTAAGACTATTCTACAACCTGGAACTTGGTACAGAAGCTGCTTCAACAAGTAAGGGATAAAAGGAGTGATAAATACTTTCAGGTTCTGTATTCAAAAACAAAATATTATGCAAGTACAGGTAATAGCAAATTAGAAGGTAATAATATTTATGTAGAAGTAGGGTAATGCCTGTTGAAAAATCAATAGACGAAACTCCTTGAATCTCAACTGCTCAAATCTATAAATTAGTCTTTTTCAGTGTTTTAGATTGTGCCAGGAAAAGTATCAAAGGAAGATTTAGTTGATTGATTCCTAGTTAGAACCAAAGAAAATTAATGAAATTGTAATACTTTATAAAGTTTTCCAGCGGAAGTCCTTTGTAGTATTTCTAAACTTTGTAAAGTTGAAAGAAATCAATTATTGATATAGCTGAAATAGTTTGTAGATCAGTATGAAAGTTTTACAATGGCTGAAAAAATAAAATTGAAAGAAAATAAGACAATCTTTGAATAGAGCTGAAGAAATCTGTGAATATGATGATGTAGAATCTGAATTTGAAGACGACAAAATTTTTTATGGTTACTCCTCTGACAAGAACCAATGTTTTCTGTTATTTTTGAATTCTCACACAATCTTGAATCTTTACCAGCCTGTATATAGCTTACAAGTTTGTTCTAACCATACCTTGTGTAAAAGTCACCTGTGTAAGGGTGTTTTCTAAACTTAAAATAGTTAAGAATAGACTTAGGTCTATTTAAGCCAAGACCTTATGTCTAATCTTCTTTTCATGAATGTAGAATGAGACTTATTTTATAATTTGGATAAAGATGTTTTTATAGATGACATAGCCAGGATCAGTGAAGAACTGGCCAAAATTCTGTTTGGTTAATAAACAGCCATTCACAATCACATAACCTTTCTTAGTTCGCTGTATCTATACCAAGCTATAGTAGAGTCATTTTTCTCTTTGTTATAAAATCTATTTTACGATTTGTAACAATTAAATCAAAATTAAAGAGCACATTATTTTTTTTTTCTTCAATATGGCATGTTTGGTATTGAAAATGAAGTGTGTAACGTTTACGGTTCATTTACAGGGACACTCAAAAGTATTCCGTTACATGATGGTCTATGGGGAAATAATCATATGCGATATATTTTAATGATATTATACATTTTTAAGGATATTGAAATTTATGTATAACACTGAGGTGTACTACAAAGCTCTTATTGTAGAATCTGGTGTGCATATAATTTATTGTTCATTTACAGGGATACACAAAAGTATTTGGATACAGTACTGAATATGAAGAATAATTGCTGTAAGTGTGTTTTCATTATGGTATGCGATTTAAAATTTAACTATTTTTTTGCATATTACTTTCCAAATATAAGTTCAATAGATCATATACAAGGGTACACAAAAGATCTCAAATACATTTCCATTTATTGGCGGATATTGCTGGCTAGAAAGTTTTAACTGCACTACGCATCTAATTTAACAGACTTTTAGCATACAAGTAATATATATACAAATCTATAGATCATATAGAGGGCTGCACAAAAAACTCGGATATTTTTGCGATTACTGATGGTAATTTCAGTAGTTGTAGAACAATTGTATCATGTATTTTCTAAATTGTTCATTTAGACATCTTTCATCTTAATAAACTGTAAAGTTTTATTATAGTTTCTGAATATGTTGGAAAATATTATATAATGTTTGCTACACGCATGATTTTTCGTTCTTGTTAATATTTACTTAGGTATTATACAGGATTTAGATTATTATGGCTTCAACACAGTGCTTTGGTTGCCTAAAACTAAAAACATTTTCCCCTCTCATTTTTAAGATACAAACAACTCATAATTATTTAGTATATTTATTTTTTCTAACATGGAACTAGTTTGGGTTCTGTATATAAATTAATATAAATATTTATTATAAAAGTAAGTAAACTACAACAGAAGAAGATTATTTTTTTACTCAAGTGTTAGGGTGTATCAAAAGTATTTTCGTGTTTAGGATACCTCTATATCTATATGAAATGCTATAAATGGCACTATCTCATAATTAACGATCAATGCAAAATGCTATAATAATGGCTGATACAAATATTGAAATATTAGCTGTATTAAGACATTATTTTAAAATTGGTCATAAAGTTGCTTTAACATCTCGTAAAATTCGAGAAGTTGAAGGGGATGATACAATCAGCAAACGTACAGCGCAAAACTGGTTCAAACTTTTTAAGGGAGATGACTTGTCACTTAAAATGAAACCCAGAAGTGAGGGGCAATCACTTGTTAGTCTGGAAGATTTTAAGCAAAGGGTGGAGATTAAACCAACCACCAGCACAAGGAAACTTTCAGAGGAGCTAGGGCTGTCTAACGACACGATATGTCAAGCTTTACATAAACTACAGAAAACGCACAAGAACTCTAGAGAAGTTCTTCATGAGCTGACTACGCAGCCAGCAAATCACAGAGTTGAAATGTGCAAAACACTTCTGGAAAACTTACAGGATTTGCAGTTTTTCAAATGCAAAGTGACATATGGGGATATATCTACGGAATTCAGATAATCGAGAAATAATTCTGGGTCTAAAGTCTGGTGGAATTTTGAGCATGTCATTCATTTTGAAATCATTCCACATGGTCGATCGATTAACTGCAACTCTGAAATTCACTGTGAACAGATGGACAGGATGTATGATTCTTTAAAAAGCAAATGTTATTTATGTTCATTAGTTAACAGAGAGAGACATCTTTTCCAACAAGACAATACAAGACCGCACTAATCTCGCAATAAAATAGAAGAGCTTGACAGAATTGAACTTTTACCTCATCTACCGCATAGTCCGGACTTGGCTCCTTCAACTGTCACAAGTTCCATTCTATGGTCATCATTTTTAGGGGGAAGGCGCTTGTGTAATGTTCACGATCTGGAACAGGGTTTTCTAGGGGTTTTTTTTTTTTTTTTGCTTCCAAATCCAAAGACTGGTATCAAAATGGTATTGCTCGACTTTCAGGAAGATGGAAAGAAACCATAGAATTTCATGGTTTATATATTGATTTGTGATACGCTTATTTTACATTGAAATATTGCAACAAAGATTTCATTGTGAAAACGAAATTACATTTGACAACCTAATATTTCCCAAGCGACAAAATAGCTAAATGTGATTTTTAGGCACATAAGCCTAAATTTCAAAAAATAAATATTCTAATATTGTATTCCCTCTAAATTTCCCAGTATGGGGCCTCTTAATCTCCAGCCGAGGGTCCCTAAAGGCGCCAGTCCGGGCCTGGGGAGGGGGGGGGGGAGGGAATTAAACCAGTCAATGTGGGGAGGGTTGACCAGATGGTCAAAGCTCCTTAATTAAGTGTTTTTGGAAATCCTTTTATTACACACTGTACATAATGAAGTGTTAATGGTTATATTTATAAAATAATGTACATTTATTCTGCAAAACTACAGTAAATTGGGGTGGGGTGATTGATAGAAAGGAAAATGTTTACCCAGCAGCAGAATTTTTTTCTGCAGTCTGCAACACAAGTAGAAACTTTAAAAACAGTCTGCAGAACTTAAGGACAAAAGCCCTCTTTCCAATCCCTCATGCACTCAACCCCCCCCCGCCCCCCCCCCCCCCCCCAGTATTTGTGATTAAAATAAAAGGAAAGTACTTTTTAAAATAATTTATCTTTTAAAATAATTTTAAAATAATTTTTAAAATACCTTTTAAAATAATTTACCTAATTTTAATGCAATGTTTTATTTAGCAATCTTAGCTAGTTGTGCAATTCAAAATTTAACATGCTTTCACTCAAAACATGGCTAACTAATATTTAACCTGCCACTCAGCTGTAAAAAAATCTTGTGAAAACATCAATGTTGCAGGAAATTTTTCCGTGATTCTTTGACGGAATTCACCTTTTTTCCCTCGATCCTTTGACGAAATGCGCGTTTTTCCGCGATCTTTTGACGATGTTTGCGTTTTTTTCGCGACCTTTCGACGATGTCCGCCTTTTTTTTCGCGATCTTTCGACGATGTTCGCGTTTTTTTCGCGATCTATCGACGATGCTCGCATTTTTTCGTGATCTTTCGAGGATGTTCGCATTTTTTTCGCAATTTTTCGATGATGTTCGCGATCTTTCAGTGATGTTCGCTTTTATTTGTGATCTTTCGTCGATGTTCGCTTTTTTTTCGCGATCTTTTGACGAAATTCGCGTTTCTTCCGCCGATCCTTTGAAAAAATTCGCGTTTTCTCCGCGATCTTTTGACGATATACGTGTTTTTTCGCAATCTTTTAGCAAAATCCGCGTTTTTTAGCTATCTTTTCACGAAATTCGCTTCTTCCCGCGATTTTTCGACGAAATTCGCGTTTCTTCCGCGAACTTTTGACAAAATTCGCGTTTTTCTCGCCATCCTTTGACAGAATTCGCGCTTTTTCCGCGATCATTTGTCAAAATTAACTTTTTTTCCCGATCATTTCATGAAACTCGCGTTTTCCCGCCCTCCCTTGTGGAAAGTTGCTATTTTTCCGCCGCCCTTTGACGAAATGGGCTTTTTTTCGATCGTGTGATAAAATTTTCGCCATCTTTTGACGAAATTCGCCTATTTTACACGATCTTTTCACATTTTTTAGGGATCCTTCGATAAAATCCGCGTTCTTTTCGCGATCGTTTGACGAAATTAGTGTTTTTTCCGCCTTCCTTTGATGGAATTTGCGTTTTTCTGCAATCCTTTGACGAAAGTTGCTATTTTTCCGCAGCCCTTTGACGAAGTTTGTGTTTTTTTCCGCGATCAATTGACAGAAGCCGCATTTTTCCGCCAGCCTTTGACGAAAATTGCTATTTTTCAGCAGCCTTTTGACGAAATTGACGTTTCCTTCTTGATCTTATGAGAAAATTTCGTTTTTCTTCGCGATCTTTTGACGAAATTCACGTTTTTTTCGCGATCCTTTGACGAAAGTGGCTATTTTTACTGCAAATGATTGACGAAACAGTTTTTTCGGGGAACATTTGTCGAAATTCGTGATATTTACGTCCAAATTTTCGGACTAATGACCGATTTTTTTTAATTTCTAAAGAAATCACTCCTATGACTATTGACTCATTTAATAATGGACGTTTCACGATCCCGTGTCTAGAGTTTTCTCCGTGATTTATTGATATTTTAAAGGGAATCGGAGCTTCGTCAATCGCATGTGGCGTGGATCGTATTATTATGGCACATGGCAAATAATTTCTAACAAACTTTTTTTTTCTAAATTTTAAGAGTTGAAAAATAGTCTGCAGACCTTCTCAAGAGTCTGCGACGTGCGTCGCAGCGTTGCGCCGATTCTGCGCCCGGGAATGTTTAAAACTGATTAAATGAAGATGAGAAAAATTTGTATAGAAGCAAGGAAAATTTTAATGAAATATAAATGGGAAAACTTATAGGAACTTTTATTTCATTTAAATAGTATACATAGTAGGTAAATAGAAAGAATGTAAAAGACTAAAAAGGATGAAAGCAGCAGCTTTAAGAAATATTAAGTGCTCATGCTTCTGCAAAAGGATATAACATTGATCAAAACACTTTAGGAAGGTATGTAGACAAGCTTCACCAAGATGAAAACAATTAGATCAAGCCAAACTATGTCGCAACTAGAGTTGCCAGGACAAGTGTAAAAAAAAATGGGTATATAAAACAGATTTTTTTCTCCTGTGCCTTTAATTCCGTCTAAGAAGGTTTGGTTGCACATAACATTTTCCCAAATATTTTTTAATAATAATTAAACCTTGTAGCATAAAGTTATTCTGCCTTTTTAAAAGTGATCTTATATCCATTATCAAATATTTCAATATAAAATAAAGTGGGTCAAGCCTCCCATATGTGGGGAGCCTTGACCTATTATTTTCTCAGGTTTAAAATAAATCATTTTTCAAGTTTCTTATATAGTACACTTATATCGCAATTTTATTTTGATAACTGATTGTATAACGAATAAAATGATATATGCATATAAAATATGTAAAAAAATATAAAATCATTTTGTAAACTAGTTGGATGTGCCAATCTCAAAACTTTCTTCTATCTTATACATCTTAATATTTCAAAACCTAGTTACACATATTAATACTTCAATATTATTAGTTCAATACTATACCAACTTTGATTTTCATCTTAAATTTCTGCTCAAGTCAATTAAACGGACTAAAAACGAGTTAATCTATATCATGATATTTGTTAAAATTATTAATTTTTCCTTATTCTGTCGTTATCAGCTGTTTGCGAATAGCCGGCATAGCAGGAAGCGAGTTCCCGCCGCTGCACAATAGAACTACGAAAAATCAAGAAAAGTATACAAAAATCGCTAGCACGGAGCCCCTTTACCGTGCAATATTTCCAAATTCAAGGAGAACCTGTTGGCCAAAGCCAAAAACAAGCACAAACATTTTGGTTCAATTGTATGCATAATTTTATACGCTGTTCGATGGTACAATAATGAAAATGGCACAGAGATCAGAATTATAGCGCCCCCTTCTTTCAGAATTTTTTCAAGTTCAGGGAGGACTTGTTTGCCATAGCCAGAAACATGCACAAAAAATTTGGTTCAATTATATGGATAACTTCATACACTTTTCGATGGTACAATAATGAAAATGGTACAGACATCGCAATTATAGTGCCCCCTTCCGGCAGAATTTTTCCAAATTCAGGGAGGACCTTCGTGACATGACCAAAAATAAACACATAAAATTTGGTTCAATTCTATGCATAACTTCATACACTTTTCGCCGGTACAATATTCAAAATGGCACAATAATTGTACAAAAATCGCTATTACAGCGCCCTCTACGAGCGATTTTTTTACAAATTAAGGGAGGACCTCCTTGCCATGGCCAAGAACTTAAAATTTTTTTTGGTTCAATTCTATGCATAACTTCATACACTTTTCGATGGTGCAATATTCAAAATCGCACAAAAATCGCTATTACAGCACCCCCTAACGGCGAATTTTTTGCAAATTCATAGAGGACCTGCTTGCCATATCCAAAAACTTAAAATAAAAATTTGGTTTAATTCTATGCATAACTTCATACACTTTTGGACGGTACAATATTCAAAATCGCACAAAAATTGCTATTACAGCGCCCCCTACCGGCGAATTTTTTCCAAATTCAGGGAGGACCTGCTTGTCATATCCAAAAACTTAAACTAAAAATTTGGTTCAATTCTATGCATGGACCTGCTTGCCATAGCCTAAAACTTATAATAAAATTTTGGTTTAATTCTATACATAACTTCATACACTTTTTGATGGTACAATGGCGACAGACAGACGGACACACAGACAGACAGACATTTTCTATAAACATGTTTTTTGGAATCTCTGACCCCTAAAACATGCAAATCCGTCGAAAACCAGAAGTCGAAAAAAATTTCGATTACAATACTTTCTTCTATTGAAGATAGAAGAAAGTAAAAATAGGTGAACCCTCCCCAGTCTCCCCTATATACTAGAATATGTGAATGGGTACAGACAGCATAAAAGCTCGAAGAGATATGAAGTCTAAATAATATCAACTATTTCTATTCTGTATAACAAATTTTTAAATCTTATCCTTAACTGTTTATGATGAACTTAATATGGTACTGACAATAAAAGTAGTGCATATTTAAACTTCATTTGGCATTTCATAAAACTAAATTCAGCGAAGTAATAATCTTTTCTGTTTACAGTGTAGTTAAAACAAAACCCTTCACTAAAGTTTAAACTGAGCATTGTGCTAAGCGCGCTTCGAAAGGAAGTTGCAAATTTGCAAACACTGCTTTGGTCTGTGCCGCGTTTTCCCATATAGGTTTTAAATTAACTTTTAAAGGCACGGGAGGTGTATTGAGAGATCCACTCAATGCAAACACCATAGTATTTATGTGATTAATTCTAATCAAATTACTCTGTTTTTAATAACTTGACATTTATTGCTTTTATACTGCTACTGAGCATTGCATTACACAAATATATTATTCAAAGTTGTTATCTAGACTTTCATCCCAATCACAATTGTGTTTTAAAATCATATACATTAAATGTTGAAAATGTTTTTTTTTTTTTTTTTGATTTTTTTCCAATTTTAAGAGTTTTGAGACCCCTTAAATTAGTATTTTTTAACAATTTGAAGTTTATTGCTTTTATACTGCTACTGGACATTATGTTACACATATATATCATTAAAAGTTGTTAACTAGGCATAGAGTATGCCGCCATTATGCATGTCTAAACCATCTGTGTCTTAGACCATCTGTGTCCAAGAGTGAATATCTCAGCTAATATCCGACGATTTTTTTAAGAAAATCATTATCAACAATGCTTTACTACTTCTGCTACGATAGGTACCTCCAGCGCTCCTCAATATCTTTGCTGAATGCCCGCAAATCGAAATTTGTGTGTAACAGAAAAATGCACTTTTCTCATAAACTGTGTGACCTAGGGCGCTATAATTTTCCTGCAAGGATTAAATTAACGTCTACTACCTCTAATTTTTTCATAATTTTAGTTTCAGTAGATTCGGAATTAGATGGGGGGTGGGGGACATATTTTTGCACTACATTTTCGACGATATCTCTGAAAATATATTACCTAAAATTAAAAGAAATTTATTTCTGAGTTAAGCGTTTCAGATGCTTTCACACGATATAAAAAGAAAATATTTTTTTTTTCAAGTAACTTAATTAGCCCTTCTACATTTTCCCTAAATATATTTGTGAATGTTTAATAATCCGAAAATATTTGGGTCAATAGTCTTTATTACTTCCCCCAATTTGAACTTTCCAAGTCCCATAGTTTACGAGTAAAATGTCTGTGACAGACAGACAGACAGACAAAGGAGTGATCTTATAATGGTTCCATTTTTACTTTTTAAGTACGGAACCTTAAAAATAACAATCAATAAAGAAACAGAAATTGAATCTATGGATGGTTTCTGTGGATATATTTTATAGACAAAATATGTTGCTGCATGACAAGGAACCAATAATAACTCTCTATGTTCTAGCAGTGCAGTTTTGTCCAATCTAAGAGAAATAACTTTAAAAGTTAAAGACATATTTTTGAAAAAAAAATTAAGCCTAATTTTGTTACAAAATTTAAGCTTGTTTACAATAAATGAAAATATATCCTCAATTTAATCACTAAAGAAAAACAAAACATCATAATTTTGCCAGTTGAATTCGTAATATCAAAGAAACACCATATTTTCAAAGCTTTATATTAAAAAATAGAAATGCATAACACTCTTTGTACATCATAAGAAATAAAACAAAAAGGAATTATTAACTGAAATTGCAAAATTGCTGTATGGTTGGCTAGTACAAAATCAAAGTAGTAAAAACTGAAGCTTTAATACACACCCTCTATAACCTGTAATGCGGAATGTAGCAGGCAGGTTTTCTCTCAATGATTTCATAAAATTATCCCATTCTTCTGATGGTACAATCTGTTGGGTCTAAAAGGAAAGAAAAACAATAATCAGTCAAATATTATAATAGTTTCCCCAATAAAGCAATCAAAATATCATGGTCATTAAGTTCTATAAAATGCAACATTACACTTTCACGATGCTTTATTTTATTTTAAAGCTTAGAAATTTACTAGCAGTTACTATCGTAATATGATAAATTCTGACCACTCATTTATGTTGTGTAGCCATAGTAACCCAAAAATAAATCAAGATGGTTTAAGACCAGTTATACCAGCTCACTTTTTCTTAGTAGCTTTTCTGTTAGCAGAGAGATATATTTGCCTTTGGGCGATTGGCATTTAAGGCCCCTTATCACTCAGATTTTAGATTTCCCTCCCCAATGTTAAACCAATGGCCATTTAATGCCTCTTTATTTGTCTAATATCTCATCAGAAAATTAATATTTTTAACTCATTTTTTCTGTGTGCACTTCTTAAAAGATGTCGCTTTCTGTTTTAGTTGACAAAATAATTTTAAAATGTATACTGATTTCTTAATTTAATGCTAAAGTCTGTAAGAAGTATGCGAAATGTAAATAACATTAAATAACTTCAATTCTAGCGAAACAGCACCGAAAACTGGCGATATGAAGCAATTAAAATAATAAAACTTTGTAAAAAGTCACCATAAAATTAAAACAAAACACAGGACGCGTTTCGAGCTAAAAACATAACAGCTCGTCATCAGCTAAGCATACATGTGTCCGTAAACGAACAAGTTCAAAAATGAACTGAAGATAAAGAATGTTGCGAAGAATGCGACAGATGGCGCTACCTGATAGAGGGATATGCAAAAGGGAAATGTGTTGAAAAAAGATAGAAGAGAAAATGAAATGGAAAAAATGGAAATAAAAGAAAAAATAAAAATAAAAGAAGTAAATTAAAAAAATAAATAAAAATAATAAATAAAGAACTATAAAAGAACAAGAAAAAAATCCAAATTATTATTATTATTATTTTTTTTTTTTACAAAATAAAAAGAAAAGAAACAAGAGAAAAGGGAAAAGAATTACAAAATTAATTTCCACGCTGGAGATAGGAAAGGAGATGATGGGAGATCATTGACAAGATTAGCAGAATTTTTAGAAATAAAATATGCTTCATGAAAATCCAAGTGAGAGGGAGAGGCAGGGGAAGAAATAATTTTGGCCATGGAGAAATTGAAACAATGACTGGAAGACCAACAGTGAGAAGCAATCGAAGATTTAGAGATTTCTTGATTTGCAATATATCTCTGATGCTCGCCTAATCTGAATTTTAAAGCTCTCTTTGTTTGACCAATATAACCTAAGCCTTCTATTCCGAACTTAATTGCTCCCATTGAACATTCTTTCAAAAACAGTAAAATTTCTTCTGGTCAACTTGATTCTCTTCGCTACCTTTTGGCTAATGTCATTTCTTCTAATAAATCTTTTAATAAGTCTAATCTTTCTTCTTCTCAGAAATCTGCTCTCAGTGAACTTAATTCCGTTCCTAACCTTCTTATTACTAAGGCTGATAAAGGCGGTCAAACAGTTCTTCTCAATAAATCTGATTATATTTCCCACGTTGAATCTATGTTAAACTCTGGTCCATATTCCAAATTAAAAAAAGATCCTTCTACTAAGCATTTATCTGACATCAAGCATGACATTAAAAATTCTGTCTTTCTTAATGATAACACTAAACGTTTGGTCACCCCTACTATCGCTAATTGTGCTCGTTTCTATGCTCTTCCTAAGGTCCATAAACCTACTCTTTCCTTTCGCCCTATCGTTTCCAATATTGGTACTGCTTCTTATAAACTTGCCAAGTTCCTTTCTAAGTTACTCGCTCCTTTATCTTCCACTAACTTTCATACCGTGAAAAACTCTTTTGACTTTGTTGATAAAATTAAACGCCTTTCTCCTTGCAATTATATAATGGTTTCCTTAGATGTTAAATCCCTTTTCACTAACGTGCCTGTTCAAGGGGCAATTGATTGTTTGGAAAGAAGGTTGCGCGAATTTCATTACTCTTCCATTGAGATTGATGAAATCCTGCATTTAGTTAGTATTTGTGTCAGGCAAACTGCTTTTCAGTTTAACAATTCTTTCTATTCTCAAGCTGAGGGTCTGGCCATGGGTAATCCATTGTCTCCTCTTTTATGTGATATTTATATGCATTTTGTTGAAGAAAAACTCTTCAGTTTATATAAATTTCCTTTCTGGTTTAGGTATGTTGATGACACTTTCATTTTAATTCCATCTGACCTTGATCTTTCTAATCTCCTTTCTCTTGTTAATTCTGTTGATCCTTGTATTCAATTTACTCTCGAAGTCGAAGAGAACAATTCTCTTCCTTTCCTTGACGTCTTGGTTTCAAAACTCCCAGATCGGTTCTCTACTTCCGTTTATAGAAAACCTTTCGCTGTCTCCCTTCCTCCTCATGCCCTTTCAAATCATCCTCCTCAACAAAAAGTGGCGTCCTTTTATACTTTTGTTTTTAGGGCGTTACGCATTTGTTCTGACTCTTCTGCTCTGAATAATGAAATTAATTATCTGAAATCTCTTGCCCTTGCTCGTGGTTATAATCCCTCTTTAATTGATAAAGCTTTGTATAAATTTAATAAGCCTAAACGTCCTTTTTCTGATTCAAATAATCCTCCTAATTTTAATTCTATAATAGTTCTGCCCTTTTATTCTCTTCTGTGTTTCAAAATTGCTAAAATACTTTCTCGTTTTAACTTTAAAGTTATCTTCAAACCTATGAATAAAATTAAATTCTCTTCTCTAAAAGATCCTGTTCCTACTGAGAACCGGTGGGGTGTTTATTTCATTCCTTGCTCTTGCAATTTAGGTTATATTGGTCAAACAAAGAGAGCTTTAAAATTCAGATTAGGCGAGCATCAGAGATATTGCAAATCAAGAAATCTCTAAATCTTCGATTGCTTCTCACTGTTGGTCTTCCAGTCATTGTTTCAATTTCTCCATGGCCAAAATTATTTCTTCCCCTGCCTCTCCCTCTCACTTGGATTTTCATGAAGCATATTTTATTTCTAAAAATTCTGCTAATCTTGTCAATGATCTCCCATCATCTCCTTTCCTATCTCCAGCGTGGAAATTAATTTTGTAATTCTTTTCCCTTTTCTCTTGTTTCTTTTCTTTTTATTTTGTAAAAAAAAAAAATAATAATAATAATAATTTGGATTTTTTTCTTGTTCTTTTATAGTTCTTTATTTATTATTTTTATTTATTTTTTTAATTTACTTCTTTTATTTTTATTTTTTCTTTTATTTCCATTTTTTCCATTTCATTTTCTCTTCTATCTTTTTTCAACACATTTCCCTTTTGCATATCCCTCTATCAGGTAGCGCCATCTGTCGCATTCTTCGCAACATTCTTTATCTTCAGTTCATTTTTGAACTTGTTCGTTTACGGACACATGTATGCTTAGCTGATGACGAGCTGTTATGTTTTTAGCTCGAAACGCGTCCTGTGTTTTGTTTTAATTTTATGGCGACTTTTTACAAAGTTTTATTATTTTAATAACTTCAATTCTATTTGGAGTTTTAAAATTTTGAAAACAACACAAGAAAGCCTGTATTTTCATCCATTCATACAAATTAAAATTTTTCGTTTCAGATATTCGACAAATATTGGAAAATTTCCTCTCCCCCCTCAGAACATCCATCAAATGAGGAGAGAGGGTGGGAGTTGACCTTTGACATCAAAGAGGTCGAATGTCGCAGCGGGGTATTTTCTAGCTTTATCGTATAAGTGGAAAAAGTCCGAACTTGTATAGAGTTGTAAAATTTTTTGCTCTGCAAATTATTTTTAAGAGAATACTAGCATTTTGAAAACTGATAAAACGAAATCTGTTGTAAAATAAATAAATAAAAAACATAAATATCACTTGCAAGGACAACTGCATATTTAAAAAAAGGGATGCCTGTGCTTTTGTCTTTTGGACACCAAAATGAATGTTGAATAAATACTCGCTTTCCGTGAGACAGAAATAAAAAAGAAGTTAAAAGATTTTTATTTTGACTGTCTTCTACCAAAAATAATTGATCCATTCCGTACAATTTCCAAGCCCATAAGAGATAAACCCTATATTTTAAAAGCACCTGAAGTTCACAGTTAAAAAAAAAAGGGGGGGGGGTGAACGGCAAAATGAATAAATTAAAAAGAAAGGCAATTAAAATATTTGTGATTAACTTTTATTTATTTAAAATAAATTTTATTCACCCCTCATTTGTAGCATAATGTAGAATTTAATTTTGCGTATTTTGTAATTTATAGTTTTCTTTTCTCATAAATGTATATTTAAAATGTTCGTAAAAAATAATAGAACTAACTTAAATACTATATATTGTGTTATTTATCCAACACATTCTCCAATCTCTTTCAAATTCTAAGTGTAGAAGATAATAGCTGTTTCCTTATTATTGTTCTGCCAATCACAAATGCAGAATTTGTCCTTATTTTTTGCTATTTTTGTGTTTGATGTCAGAGAAAAAATTGAAAAGTTTGGAAAACTTCGACTAATATATTGTACAAAATTAAGTATACAGAGTGTCCCAATACAAAGATAGAAATACACTTTAATCATTAACATGTTAGAGATACATATGTAAATTGCAACAGTGTTCAAAATAAGGTACAAATTAAAGTTAAGTTGACGAAATAGTCCTGCCATTAATTTTCAAAATATTATTAAAATTTTTCAAATTCAAAGTCTCTTAATTCGATACTGTTGTACTTGCTAGAGTTTGATTTTATATATATATATATAATTAATAGGATCTAGGTACCGTATAAAAGTTAAAAATATGTACCCTTTTGAAAATGAATGGCAGGGCTATTTCATCAATACAATCTTAATCCCTGCCTTATTTGGCACACTTTTGCTTTTTACATTGTTTATATATCTCCAACAGTTGAAAAATTAAAATGTGTTACAATCATTTTGAGACACTATTTATTACTTATAGGTTTTACTTCTTACATGTATATCGACTAGTATGTCAGCAAAATTTTATAAAAGTGCTAAAATAATAAAATTTAGCACATGCGAAAAGTAAATATGTGAATATTTTTTATGATAAAAAATTCCTTATTGATGAAAATACTTAAAATTTAATCATATGTTTAACCTCTTCTTTATTTCTTTTATATAATTGTATGGTATTACATAGCTGCCAACTCTTCCAATTTTTTCAGAATTCTTCCGAAAAATCGGCATGTTTTCCGATTTTACGCGCGTAATGGGTTTTCTTCCGCTTTTCGTCATTTTCTTCCGATTTTCGGCCTTTTCTTACGCTTTTTACGCGAGTTCGTCAAAGGATCGCGGGAAAACCCGAAATTTCTCCGAAGGTTCTCGGGAAAGATGCAAATTTTGTCAGAAGATCGCGTAAAAAATGAGAATCCTCCCAAAAGGTCGCGTAAAAACACGAATTCCGTGAAAAGATCGTGAAAAAACGCGAATTTTGTCAAAAGATCGTGTAAAAAAGCGCCGTCAAAAGATCGCGTAAAAACACTATTTCCGTAAAAAGATCACGTAAAAACGCGAATTCCGTTAAAGGATCGCGGAAAAAACCCAAATTTTACCGATGGATCGCGGAAAAGCCCAAATTTCGTCGAACGATCGCGGGAAAGACGCTGATTTCGTCAAAAGATTGTGTAAACAACGCGTAGGGGTGATTTTGATCCGAATTTTCCGAAAATTTAAGGCATTCATTTCGAAAATTAAAAAAAATCGGCCACCAATTCGAAAATTCGGACATAAAAAATATCGCGAATTTCGACATCTTCGCCGAAAAAAATTAATTTTGTCAATTGTTTGCAGAAAATTGCCAATTTCGTCAAAGGATCGCATGGAAAACGCTAATTTCGTCAAAAGATCGCAAAAAAACGACAAATTTCGTCGAAAAATCGCAAAAAAAACAAATTCCGTCAAAAAATTGCGAAAAACCTCCACAAATTTCGTCAAAAGATCGAGAAAAAAACAAAAATTTCATCTAAAGATCGCGAATTTCGTCAAAGGGCCGCTGAAAAAAACGCATAGCTAGTGTCGGAAGTGGATCCCCCCCCCCCCCCTTCCTGCTGTAACTTTTCAGAAAATTTGCTGTGAATTTCAGAATTTTTTTTCTTTTTTTACTCAGAATCACCCTCAAAAAAATAAATAAATAAATAAATAAATAAATTAGGAATCAGAAGTTTTAAGTGTCTTTTAAAGTGAAAGGTGGGATATCTATGAATATTAAAAGAGAAAAAAAAAAATATATATATAGTAATTTTTAATATATTCAAGTTATTCTTTTTTGTCATAATATATATTGTATAATTGCAAATTAGTGAATATTTTATTCGAGTTTCTCTTTGAAATTTATTTATTTATAAGGATTCAGCTGTTTTTAATCCTTACTGAAAGTGTTATAAAACTTAAAAAATCTTCTGATTTCTTCTGATTTTTCGCCAAAATTTTCTGATTTCTTCTGATTTTTTGTCCAAAATCTTTTGAGTTTTACCAAAATTTAGTTGGCAAGTATGGTATTATTATTGTTATTGTTATTATTGAAAATACATATAAAGAGCTTTTAGATTTCAAATAATACATAGAAGTCTCTTACTGTGCATTAGATTATAATTGCCTTTTATATAAATGTTACATGATTAATTTATAATTCTCTGCTTTGTCGATGTGAAAGGCTAAATTATACTTCTATATTTCGTTTCAGTTGCTTCGTTTACTAAAACGTAGCAAAACATTTTTTCCCCTCTAAATACTGCTTTTTCCCCCGAACGTCTTTTCTCTGAATAACATATTATAATTTCTAGAAAATAAAACTACGTAAAACACTATACGCATATATTTTTAAATATATACACTTTTCTTCAATTTTCAACAAGTAGTTTTGATACACCTACGAAAACATTTCCATCCTTGCATGCAAATGAATTTCAGATCTTATTAGGTTTCAAGGAAACAAGTAGTTTTTACCCCCCGCCAACACACACATACCCTTTAAATATGCGACACCCTTTTAAAATAAAAATTAATAACTATATCTATCTATCTATATATTTTTTTTTTTGGTCCCCTAAAATAAATTTTAGATGGTTCTCAAATTTATGGTTCAACAAACGAGATACTTTTTGATACATTTTTCTGACTCATTTTTAAATGTAAAGACACAAAATTGGCAAGCCTGGCTGTTGATTGCTTATTAATACTAATCATTTTCAAAATACTATCCACGTATTTTAAGTTATTTAAGCTTACTTTTGGTGTAGGACCCATTTAAATATTTCAATTCAAAATTTGAAAGATTATAAACCTTCCTGAATAATAAAAGGAAAATTCATAATGAAACTGGTGTGAATGAGTATCAATTCAATATGCAATGTAATAGTATCTAGGATAATTTTTAGAGAGAAAGGGGTAAATAAGAGATTAAAAATTTAAAAAGACCAATGTAATCCAAACAACTATGAGCTATGAAGTAATAAAACCTTGTGTAAATCACCATAAAATTTAAAGGACGCGTTTCGATATCGAAATTATAACATCAGCCAATATAAACACACGTCCGTAATAGGACAAAGTCACTTTTTTTCTGTGTTTTCTTTCTCTAAAATAAATTTAAAATATCCGTTTTCAGAAAAATACATTATTTGCATTTGCAAGAAGAAAAAGAAAAGAAAACTGTTATGCTATTTATAACTTATTTAGAATGTCTGAAAAAAAAAAAAAAAAAAAAAACATTTAATAGCAAAAGAAATTAAAATATCGTCCATGTTAATTTGCAATTTAAGTGAAGGTTTGATTGCTTATTTGTAGTAATCATTTTCATTATTTCATTAATTCATCATGTTATTTAAAATTGTTATTAAATTATGTTATTATTAATTTATTATTAAATTTATTATTAAATTATTAAAAATATTTAAAAACCTACTTTCAGTCTAGAATCCATTTAAATATTTCAATACCATATTTAGAAGATTATAAATCTTACTGAATAATAAAATAAGAAAATTCAAACTTGTTTGAATGAGTATCACTTCAATATGCTATTTAATTGTAACTAGCAGGGGTCGATTTAGAAAAAGAAAGTTGCATAGCAGTAACTGCTATACAAAGTCAGTTTTGAATAGCAGTTAGACACTTTTGTATAGCAAGTAAAAAAAAAATCCCTGCCGGCTCGAGCCTACAGGCGGAGGTAGATTTCGAAGTTAAGTACTAAATTCACCAACAAAACTTAAATCAAGATTAGGATAAACCCAGTTCCTTCACTAAGAATTAGCTCTAGGGAGCTAAACATTTTGTGAAAATTCTAATATAGACGCATGCGTATACATGGAATAGGTTAACAAATGGAATACGTTTAAAAATGGCTAAAGTAAATTCAGAGAACCTCAAAGTGTTAAAATATGTTAATATTTCCTTAGTCGGGTTTGTATCATGTTTTAATACGTTGCTTCAAACTCTCATGACGTTACATATTCACCTGCTGGGGTCCATTATATTTCCAATATGACGGATATTTTGTTTTTTTTAATTCGTCAAACTATTTCATTTTGAGTTTTCATGCGAAATCTTGCTCTAGAAAACTTATTATGTAATATTCAATTTGTTTTCAATTCGTAAAACTGTTTATTTAATTTAATTTTTCACGTGAATCTTGCAATAGAAAAGCAATTGTTGTGGTGAGAATTTTATTGCTTTTTTTTTTTTATTGTTGGCAACTGCTATAACGAAAAATATTTATTTTTTCCTGTCATTGTTGTGTAAGAGCTGGTTTTATCAGAATCATATTAAGACGGTATTCAAAATTTTTAACACTCTCCATTTCCATTCCCTTGGGCCGATTTTGCCAATTTTCAATCCCCGCCGAGATATTAGCCATCTCAAAGTTGTTGGCGAGTTTGAAGACGATCCGTACATAATTGCGACTTTTATCGTGTGGACAAAATTTAGTACATACATACATACATACATACATACATACATACATATATATATATATGTATATATAAACTTTTTAAGTGGGGGTGGTTTTGGGTTCCTGGGGTCTTGGATTTCTTGGATCGCATTTTAGTTAAATTTGAATCACAAATTGCGATGCGATACCGCTTAAATCGAACCCTGGTAACTAGGATAATTTTTAACCCTTTATGTACTGAATTATGAATATTTCATCTTCTAAAGCATTTTTCGTGAATTGTTTAAACTACATTAAAAGATTTAAATAATCATTTAATAAATTTTAGAAGGATTGAAAGATTTAGAAGGATTAATTAAATTTGAATTTATAGGGATTTTGTGAAATATTTATAACACCACTCACACTTTTATTAGTATTTTGTAGAATTAGGAAATGTACAAACATAATATTCTTACAATAGAAATATAAAAAGTATTTCCGAATTAAAAAATTCCCCCTCTCGCTCTCGACCCCCTATGCCAAGAAAACTGAAAAGATGCAAAGGAAAAATAAATCATCCTTTTAAAAATATTTTTGTTTTGTGTAACCCATAATTAAGATACAGTAATGTATCTATAACTCATTCTAAACTGTATCACAACTAATCAATGTATTAAGTAAATTTTATAACAAGTTATTTTAATGGTACTTATAAGTACTGTCGGTAGACAAAGGGTTAACAAGAAAAGAAAAAAAAATACGCAAAAGATTTAAAATTTACAAGACCAGCGAAATTAGAACAAATATGGATCACAGTCAAGAATCTAACGCACGCCAGGTTATGCCCGACTCGAATCCAATAATTCTTTTTAAAATTAATCCAAACTCAACATTTATAGTTATGTGCAGTTTTCTTGTTCTTTATATTGCTTCAATTTTCTCATTTTATAGGCATAGTAAAAAAGTATTAATAAATAGAGAAATAAATAAAAGAGACCTTTCGAATGTACAAATCCAATGCTCCAACAAAATCTATCCAAAGTATTAGCAGTTAAATTAGTTTTCGAATAATCTTCCATGAGCAACTAACAACCAGCTGAGAAAAGAAAAAAAAAATACTGTAATTCAGGATATTTTTTAATATGAAACTAGTATGTTGTGGCCATCACAAAACTTTCTTCTATATAAATCACGTCAGTTAAATCATTTAAATAGTACAAGAAATTACATCAATTAAGCACCAATTCATATCAAAGTAAATCTGAATTTTTGAAGTTTGATGAAAATTCGTGCATTAGTTATTGAGATAGAGCTATAGGGGAAATTTTGAAAAATGCAGCATAGCAGCGCCACCTGTTGAACGATTTGCACCAAAACATAAACACCACTAATTCATGTCCTGGTATACCTGCATCTAAAGTTTGTGGAAAATCCAAGCAATAGTTCTTGAGATAGAGCCATTGCGGAAAGCACACAAAATACAGCATAGCAGCGCCACTTGTTGAGCAATTTACACCAAACTGTATAAAATGTCAATTCATGTCAAGGACTAACTGATTCTAAAGTTTGATGAAAATTCGTGCATTAGTTCTTGAGATACACCTATAGTGGAAGTTCTGAAAAATACAGCATAGCAGCGCCACCTATTGAGCGATTTACACCAAAATGTACAAAATGTCAATTCATGTCAAGAATTAACTGAATCTGAAGTTTGATGAAAATCCGTGCATTAGTTCTGGAGATTGAGCCATTGCAGAAATCGTGAAAAAGGCTGCATAGCAGCGCCACCTGTTGAGCGATTTACACCAAAAACTAATCAGCAGCGAATTATATCAGGGACTAACTGAATATACATTTTTATTAAATTCCGTGCATTAGTTCTTGAGATAGAGCGCCCACAAAATTTTTGTCACATACAGACAGACAGACATTTTGTAAAAACATGTTTTTCGCAATATCTGACCCCTAAAACGTGTAAATCCGTCGAAAAAGTCGAAATTTTTCACAAATCCAGTATTTTCTTCTTGTAAAGATAGAAGAAAATAAAAACAACAAAAACAAAGATCTAAATTACTTACAGTGGCATTAATTTTGGGATAAAAATTCAGGCTCACCTATGGATTGATTAAACAATAGGCGAATTGGGTACTGACACTCCTGATTTTAGTGGCCACCGAATTTTGGTTTAGGAAATTTTTATATAGCTGAAATTTCAAGATTAGAATTTCTAGATAGTGCCCGTCACGATTTGACGGTAAATAACATGAATGTTTCATCAGAATAATTCTTGAATTTTTAATTAGTTCCTTTTAAATTAATTATTGAATGACGAATTTCTATATTGCATAAGTGATTCCTATTTCTTTAAGGTGATAGAGGATGCTCTCAATCTAACCTATTCACTGAAGTGAAAGAATTTTAAGTTTATAATTTACAACCAATTATGCTTGCTTTTTATCAGAAATTTACTTAAAAATGCCGGGTAGTGAATTTATTTTTACTTACTACGGCTTTTTTAAAAAAAAATAACAATATTTATTTCCATTTATTTATTTATTTAAACACGACGATTAAAAGCTGCCATGAATTTTATTTTTATCTGTCTCATTCTCTAAAAACCTAAATTTGAAACTTGATGCAGCTAACTATTTATAATATACATTTTTTATTATTTGAATTTTATTATACATTTTTTAAATATTAAACCTGGATATCAAGGTAATTTCTTTTATATCTCTTATACAAATATTTTTCTTTCTTTCCATTTTATTTTTTAAAGAATGACAAACTTTTCTTTCTGATACACACACATACATATTCTTGATAATGGTCAAAAAATATAACGAAAATTGTAGATCAGCTCAATTTATTTAATTGATAATTACATGCAAAATATCTTAGCTTATATATTTTAAATATAAAATCATTAATGTTTCAAAATGTTTTATAAGGCATCGAAAATGTCTAGTTTTTTTAAATAACGGTACATGAAGAGGCGAGGAGAGTGGGGGACAATATCAAGCCCCTGGACGCTCTTTGTCTGATCTGTGGAATTATCTGAATATTGGAAAGCTCGCTCCTATTTTTTTTCCTGTAGAAGAACTCTTGTCCATTTCTTTCTGTGTCCAAGACTGCCCTAAAGGAGTTTTCTTCCCTTACTTGGCCCCCAACCGCTTCCCCTCTAACCCCCTGCTTGACCCCAACTCACTGACAGCTTCATAAAGGCATAGGCGTGTTTAGAAAGGGGGGGGGGGGAAAGAAAGGACACAAGCAGAACTCAGATCCGGAAAAAGAAATGAGTGATACAAAGCCTTAATACAATACTTTCAAAATTTATTTTTACTTTCTTTCTTTTTTAAAATTATGATCACACAAGTGTGATCATTTTAAAGATATTATTAACATTATCCTTAAACAACTGTATTATGTAAAATACAGTAAAAGAAGTGGGAAGATTTTAGTCAAAAATGTATCAATATAAAAATTCCTTAAAAACAGCAAATAAGAATAAAATTTTTAAAAATGTGTAATATATTCATGAGCATAAATCTTTTTAGCTAAATTATTATTGAAACTTATCAATTATTTCAACTCATATTTTTCTATTGATTTTTTGATGGCAAAAAAGACATTCTTGGTATTTAATTTATTTGTAAAATTAAGTGATGAGAGAAACTAAAATTAATATTAAAATTAATTTATTATCAGGGTTTGCATTCACTTACACTTGACAAGTAAATCCCAGAAAATTTGCAAAATATGACTCGCAAATTTCATAACAGTGAGCCAATGATTCACTCATAAATTAGACATTTTTCACTTCTTCTCAACTTCCTGATACAAAATATTTAAATAAATTTTTGGAAATATCTTTGTTATTATCTGCTCTCCTATAGCCCATTATTGTTGCCAATGTCTCTTTTACAAGTATTAAAAAAAAAAAAAACAGGAACAAAGAAATGATAGATTGTTTTAGAAGAGACCCTTTATCCAAAAATCCATTGCAATGTACTTGAAGAGGATTCTAATTTTCATATTTTCTAAAATTAACTCTACCTTTTTACGGCTTATTGGAGAAACTTTCAGTGTCAATACCTTTGAGAATGTGTGACAAAACTGTTGCTAGTTTTAAGCATCTAAAAGCCTTAAAGGTTTTGAGAAAATGAAAGAAAAAAAAAATGTAATTTAACAAATTACAACGACCATTTGGAAAATGATTTTTTCAAAGACATAAAAAATCGCACAGAGTTGATCATACATTACGTACGCCATGAATTAAACATTAATAGTGTTATTACACTAAAAATTGCGACTCGTCAGATTTCCTGAACCTTACGTATTATCCACCTGAAACTTACGTACTATCCAAGCATTTCAATGGCTGTTCGGGAAAAAGCTTTTCCAGCGTCGAATTTCCAAGAAATCTGACGACCAATTTTAAATGAAATTTCATTCTTAAACTTCTAAAGATCCCACAATATTACTTTTTACGCCATTGTATAGAGAAAAAAATGTACTTTTAAATGCAATTTGTTTGAAAGCTGTATCTCAATTTATTTCTGAGTTATTAATTTTTTTTTTTTGTAGTTTTTATTACTTTTTTGTCATAGTGGCAACATAAATATCCATCTCTGTTGAAAGTAAAGGTTAGTGTATAGACCAATCAGAAAACGAATAAAATGCAGATTAAACCAATAAAATGCTTCAGATATGCTTTTGATTTCCTACCCTGACGAGGACAATAACCATTTTTCCAAATGGTTAAAAAAAACAATAATACATCACTTTTCATTACAATTTTTTTATGCTAGCTGGAAATTAAAATATCCAATAACGGCAACCATTAATAAATGTGCTATGCATAACATTCTAATAAATGTGTAGATTTGTTTTTAATCATTCTTTTCTCAAATGACTCATCTTGTTGCAGATTGACTCACATTTTATAATTAGAGAGTCAGACCGAGTTGTAAAATTTCAAGAGAAACACAAACCCTGTTTATTAATTAGGGATGCACTGAATATTCGGTATCTATTTGGTATTCGGCCATACTACTGAATATTCAATTAGGCTGAATATTCGGCTTGGCGACGATTTTAGACCCTTTCCTGACAAATAAATAGCATATGACTGTACAATTTTTCATCCAATTCCTTCAAAATTTCACTTTGATTTCAAAATATTCGCTTTAGAATATAAGAAAATTTTATTCATTTGTTTTAATTGAGAGAGGAATCTAAGAAATTAAAAATCTTATCAATTAAAGAAGCTGTAAAACTATCCTCGTCTTAAATAACAATTCAAGCATATTTTTTTTAGTGTAGAATTTACTTGTAAAAAGATCTTGTATGGAAGTATGTTAAATATTATGTAAAATTGTTTCAAAATTTAACTTTTTAATATTTTAAAATTCTGAAATTTAAAAGTAATCAGCCGAATAGTTACTATTCAGCAGGCTGAATATTCAGTATTCGGTTTACCTGTCGGCCGAATATTCAGTATCCGGTATTCAGCCAAAATCACAATCTGGTGCATCCCTATCATTAATATAAATATTAGCATATGTGACATAATGTTATTTTGAACACTTCGATAAGATTTAGTTTTTAAAAAAAAGTTTTGATATGAAGCAAAAAATATTATTTTTACTAGCTAAGTGGAAACCTGCTGTGTTACATTCAGGGCTGTAGAGTCGGTGGAAAAAATGGCTGACTCCAAATCAGACTCCTGGAATTTTAAAAAACCGACTGACTCTGGGATGGCTAATGTGTTACCTGTTGGTTGGGTTCCTTTTATTCAGATTGCTTGATTGCTACGTCTTGTTTTGAAATACAGTCGAACCTCCATATATCGAACTTCCACATATCGAAATTTTCTATATGTCGAACTTTTAGCAAATCTCCATGTTCTTTACATAGAAAAACTGTGTCTGTATATCGAAACTTTTTTCAAGACATATTGAGAGATGTTATTCCACTTTAGGCCTGTCGTCTCATGAAAAATGAAGGTTAGGGGATAAAGGAAGTTTATTGAAGGTCACTACAAACCCCACATTCCAGCTGGGGATGAGGGGTGGACAAACAGGTCATTGTTCCCCCAACTCGTTTTCAAATTTCGGTTGCGACCTGTCCTGTAGTGAAACGCGAACCCCATTGTGCTTTCAGCCAGAACTTGAATCCAACATGTTTTTGCTCTTTCATCGTCAAAAAGATGCCTTTTTGACAACTTTCGGATTTCATTCGGGGTCAACTCAAGATCCGCAAGAGATTCCGAGGAGCTTTTGAGGGGAGAAAAACTGGTTTGACGCGTATCTCTGCCCTTCGTCACGTGACAGAGAGCAGGTATGTGTGTTTCAAGAAAAGGTTATCAAATCTGGGTCTCTGTGGTGAAACCAGTTTCTAGCAATCCGTTTTGTCTGATGGTTGGCCCTCACTCCTAAATCTGCTTAGTTTCAGAGAAAATTTAAGTAGTGTTTTATAAATTCGTTTTGAACTTTTACTTTTTCTCTCGATCACGATGTCAAAAAGAAAATCCCTTAGTGTTGTGGATAAAGTTGAATTGCAGAAGGATGTAGATAGTGGAATGCACAAAAAAGACATTTTTTCTAAATTTGGTATTCTCGCAAGCACAGTGTCGACTATTATAAAAAATCGAAATGCCATAATGAAATCCTATGAATGTATTGAACCTAACAGAAAACATTCAAAAACATGCACTTATGATACAGTGGACGAGGCCGTTTTAAAATGGATAAAGAGTGTTTGAGACCAAAACTTGCCGATCTCTGGTCCTCTCAATAAAGAGAAGGCATTAGAGTATTCTAAATATTTTGGATGTGGTGAATTTCAAGCAAGTTCCGTGTGGCTGGACAAATTTAAGAAAAGGCATGGCATCAAGGAAAAGGTTATTTCCGGAGAAAGTAAAGGTGTATCTGAAGCAGTCTGTGATAGCTGAAAAAGCAATGATTTGAAAAAAATTCTAAAAGATTATCAGCCGATGATATTTTTAATGCTGATGAATGGGACTCTTTTATAAGAGTTTACCCAACAAAACTCTAACTTTCAAAGATGGTGATTGTTATGGAGGCGAGAACAGTAAAAACAGAATAACAGTACTGGTAGGTGCTAACATGAGTGGCAAAGAAAAATTTGATTACTGGTAGTAGGTAAAAGTAAGAAACCTAGAGTATTAAAAAATGTAACATCTTTAGAGGTCAGGGTGACCACAGAAATATAATTTTCAATTTCCCTGATATATTTAACTTTTCCCTGATATATTGCTTGCTGAGCAATGTCAGCATTTTCCAGCCAACGTACGGCACAAAATTTCTTCGGAAAGCATTTCGATCCGGATAATTCAGTATAAATTGCCCGACATGCAGGCACATCCTTAAATAAATTAAATAACACTCTCAAAAACTCTACAACAGACCAATTTGTTGATCGCATGGCAGCTTTAAAGGCACCATGCATTATATGGAGACCACAGGTACCAATTATAGGTCAAAATTGGGAAAATTCATTAGCGGCCACTGGCCAATAGAACTAATTTTTTAAGTGGCCACTTTCTTTAAACTAGCGGCCACTTTTTTTAATTTCAAAATGCTAAACAGTAAAATTTCCATAAGTATTAATCTAAAACTGAGTAGCCCAAATAAATATGTTTATATAAATATATTGGAACCAAAAAAAGTAGAATCTTGATGAAATGCAAGAAAATTTTATTATCTCCTTGTAAAAAAGTGGCCGGAAGGTGGTCACTGATAAACAATATTTCACTAGCCACTTTTTTCATTTACTGGCCCAGTGGCCGGTGGCTAGTGCTAATTTTGACCTTTAGTACCAATATTTAAAATCTCTGAACTATGTTCACTTTCAAATCTTTAAAAAATGAATGGTTCACATTTGGGCCATCCATTGAAATTTGTAAAATGGATTTCATATTTAGAGGAGAGAGAGCTTCCTTAAAAGCTTATCTTATGTTGTCAGAAGTGGCACGACCCAAAAATGAAGAAGTGAATAATTTTGTACTTGCCCCAGAATCATCTTTATTCTAAAATCTGATATTCACATCCATTTGGGTCTTTTGAGAAACTTTATTCAACGATTCGTCAAATCCAGTGGTATAATACATTGAGCCAATTTTGTTAATGAACTATCTTTTAAATAAGGGACTATACCATAAAGGATGGAATATGCAATCTTTATTCTTTGCAATTGCATTTTTTGTGCTACTTCGCTATCGGAAAACATAGCTCTAAAAAGCATCACATCTTTACTTGCTGATTGCATGGATTTGTGTGTCATTATTTGAATGCACCAAAGAATTTCTGCATTTGTTACTTGGTCATTAATGGAAAATTTCTGTAAAGTTTCAGATGCAACAGCTAATTTGTTATCGGATGAGGAACTCGAAGTTGTTGGCTCAGAACAAAGCGACGTATTTGCAGTAGTAGGGTCAGTTTTTGGTTCTTCTACTTTCAAACTCTCCTCATTTGCAATTTTTTTGGAAAGCAATGAATTTATTATATTTGACTGTGATGCAGCTTTCATCCTTTTTTTATGTTCAGCTCCATTAGCATGACTCGTAAGTGCTCTCTGACTCATATTACTTAGCATAAATGAATAGTGGCATTTTATGCATTTTGCTCTATACACATCATTAGGCACTTCTCTAATCCAATCCTTAAACTCTGGATTATTAAGTCAATCAACTTGAAACTACGTCGCCATAAATAACTAGTGTTTCTATCCGAATCCAAGTAAGAGAAAATATGACCGTCGCACATTCGATCGCGAGTGGAGTCCGATCCAAAATAACACGCGGTATGCAGACGCGATTTCGTTTTGTAACGTTGAGGTGTATAAGTGCATGAACAGTTATTGAAAAATGATTATTCCATATTCAGGTGCGAAGTCACAATAAAAAAGTAATACCATTTAGCGATGCAATCACATTTTTAATACAAGATAAACAAGGCATTGCAAGACAGCGGGAGCGGGCTGAGGCGGGGCAGCAACTGAGTTGCCCATAGCCGAAGAAGTGGCTTCATGACATCAGTACCAATCAGATAAAAGCGTTTTCTCCTTCACCGCTCCAAGTTAAATTGAGAAGTAGCCGCGCTTCGAATGGAAAATGCATAATGAAAGACCGTTCGCACTATTACAGAAAAAGAAAAATGACAACACATTTTTCCCTGATTTTAAGCAGAATTCCCTGATTTTTCCCTGATATTTCCAGAAATCTTAAATTCCCTGACATTTCCCTGTTTTCCAGGTTTTCCAGGCCTGTGGTCACCCTGGAGGGTGACTATTGTTCTAATCGAAACTCATGGATGACAGGTAAAACTTTTGAAACGTGGATTTTGAAATTAAATAGAAAAATGAGTGATCCAAATAAAAAAATTGCTTTACTTGTAGACAATTGCCCGACTCATACTAATGTATCTTCAAAATTATCAAATGTCGATTTGCTTTTTCTTCCCCCGAACACCACTTCAAAATTGCAACGAATGGACCAGGGTGTAATAAAAAAGCTGAAACTTCATTACAGAAATTGTATTCTCCGATGACTTATCTGGACATTTGAAAATGAAAAACCTTTACATAAGGTGATTGATCTGAGGATATGTGTGGCAGAATTAGCCAAAGTTTGGGAAAATGACGCTTCTGAATCTACAATAAAAACTGTTTCACAAAAGCTGGGCTCAGTGTATTACCAGAAATCGAAGAACAGGATGTGTTCCCGCAAATCCAACAGTCTTGGGAAAATTTGCGTTCCCAAGGTCACATTACAGACGGTATTCTTCTTAACGAATGTCTAACAGTCAATAAGTTAATTATGGCTGATTATCCTACAGACGAAGGCATACTGAATTCGCTTTATGAATCTAAAAAAGAAATCTAAGAACCAGAGGAAGTAAATGAATCTAAAAACATTTCCAAGCCATTGAAAAAAGAAATGCGAGAGGCATTTGAAACAATATGTTGTGGACTTCAATTTGCAGAAAATTTTCCTCATGAAGTTTTTAGGGGACTGAATAAATGCGAACATTACTTTGATGAACTTTCCGCAAAAGTGGCTATTCAGCAAGATATTCATATTTTTTTTAACAGAATGTAACTGTGAGCATTGTAACCACTGCCTGGATTATTGTTTTTATAAAAGGTATGTAATACTCAATAAACCTTTTATACTAATTCATTTTTTTTTTCATTATTAACTTTCATTTAATGTGATTTGCATTAGAAATAGAGTTCCGTATACGAAAATTAGCTTTAATTTTAATGTTTTAGGAGTAATTATTATAAAACTAAGATCGCTTCTATATACAGTCGAGCCCTGATTTAACAAATTTTTCGATTTAGTGAATTTTTTTAGGTCCCGATGAAAATGGAGCAAATATACTTCGATTTAACGAATTTATAATCACGATTTAAAGAATAACTTTCGATGTCAAAAAATTAAAAAAATCTTATAATATTTATAAAAAAATTTCAATGTCCTTGATCGTTAATTTTCTAAATATGTATCTTGTGATGCAGAAATATCTACATTCAAAAATGTATATTACACCAAAGTAATTAATAGCAGTAGTAGAGTAGTAGTGGACTGGATGAAGAAGATGAATTACAAATGAAGCATGCAATGTTCAAAGAAGCAGTTAGGAGTTTGGATAATTTGAAACGGTATTCGATAGCTCATGGTGTTTGTGACACTGTTTTCACAGCTTCAGAGAAAAATTGATAAAGGAGTTTGGAGTACAAAATGAAAACAAAGCAAACAAACGTCTATAAAAGGAATCATTTAATTTATCTATAAAATCTGAATAAATGAAATTTTTTCTCAATTACAATGTTTCTGATTTATAGTAGTACATAAAAAAAACAAATTTTGTACAGTGTATTTTCTTAAAGCAACACATGTTTAACATCATTATTAAGGTTAAGTGAGCATTTTTCTTTTTATTTATTGCCATTTTTTAACTTGTCTGTTGTACAAAAATATTTCTTTGATTATCCCGATTTAATGAACAAAGTTGTTAGTCCCGAACGATTCGTTAAATCGGGGTTCGACTGTATCGAAATTTCTATATATCGAATTTGCTACTTCAATATATGGAGGTTCGACTGTAGTAATGCTAATAGTAGCCTTATTAAATGTCATTAAATAAAGAAAATGTCACTATTTTAAAAAAGTAGTAGCAATCAAGTAATCTGAATAAACAAAATACCCAATGAGCAACACTGCAACTTGCTGACACATTGCTATTTGATCTTGAACGTAATATACATATATCAACCTATATATATATATATATTTTTTTTTTCATTTAATTTCTTTGGTGAATCACGGGTGTTACCTGTTACAGTCAAGACCAGGTTCCAACTGCTACAGAGGCAAACTTCCAAAAGAATTTTAGCATAGAAAATTTTACCTATTTTAAATGCAGAATTCTTGTTTTAAACTGGGCAAAAATACTGTTAAAAAATATCAGTGGAACTTTCCCCCTACATTAATCAGCTCTGGTCAAGACTGAAAATATTTTGAACACATCCCACACCCAGATACTCTATGCACACTCACACCAAAAACACAACATACATTAAATTTTATATGCAATAAAATTTAATTATGTCAAGATGTATAAAAACAAAACTGTATATGTATCTAAAATATTGATAATTATGTAAATTGTAATCGAAAAGTTAAATCAGAAGATATTAGATAGAAACAACAGTTGAAGTCTAGTAAATCTCCAAAATTTACTTAGAACGACACACAAAGATCTTACACAACAGTCGAATCTAAACAATGTATATTATGTTTCTATGTCCTTTAAAGATAATAGCGAAATATGTTAATTAAATTAAACAAATTGAAAATAATTAATATATACCATAAGAGTAAATATTTGTAATAATTAATATATATATTATAAGTTGTTTCAAATAATCTTTGAGAATTCTGTTTCATCAAAAAATGCTTAAACACTTTCAAACTTGCAAAAGGAAAAAAAAAAAAAAAAAAAAAAAAAAAAAGAAAGATAATCAAGATTATACTTCTGCTGTAGTTTGTTAATAAATTCATCATCAATAATTTTTATAATAGGTTAATCATTTTTTTAAAAGCAAAAAACTTGTTATTCTGGCAGACTTCGATTTTTTTAAAAACAAGTTCTCAGTAATATCTTGTAGTACAAGTTATTTTCATACAGATTGGAAAAGCATTTGATGATCTTTTTTCTTCTAAAAAAATTAAATAATATAATCAATTCAAGCGAAACAAGGAAATAAAAATTCAGTGGACATTGAAAAGATGGAAATATTTGACGAACCAAGGTAGTCTTCAGGCCCAAATCACCTTAACCTTATGTTCCACAAATAACATGTATGGTTTCATCCTTTCATAAGCCATATCAAGCTAAAAAGGGCAAAATTTGGGCTACCATACATAATAAATCCAGTAAAAAGAAGCCAAAAATAACAAAAGATTAAAAATAAAATAAAATAAATTAGATTAAAGACAGCATTTACCAACTGAAGTACCAATGAATCCATCCATGACACAAGTTTAAAAATTGCTTAGAAATGATTAGCACTTGTTGCCAGAAATATTATATTACATACTAGGGGGCTCAGCCCCCTGCGAGCTACACACGCCAACCCCCATTCAAATTTTGCAGCCTCTGAAAATATAGTAATGTGCCTTGTGTGAAAAATATTAACAGGTTAAGGAAGATTGAATGATATTATTGCCATAGCGGCAGCTATCTTCTGTAATCGGGTTTCCATGCTTCTCCGTTTGAATGAGGCATTTTTCTGTTACCCTGGCCTCATCCATCATTGTCGTATCACTATTATTTAGTACATTGATGGCCCAAAAATTTTGTAGATTAAACCTTTTGGCATTCAAAAATATTTATAGCAAAATTAAAATATCAATCTGTTGTTAATTAATCTACTGGCAAATTGTTTGTGTGCAGAAATTGTAAATTCTTTTGACACAGAGAATATTTATTGTATGCAACTGAATTTAAAAGTGTGTAGCCTCCATGAAGTTGTACAAACTCGTTATTATTTTTATTGAAATTTAATTCTCCTTGTCATTATGGGAACACAACAAGAAAAAAAAAAACAATTTCTTTGGAATTGAAGTCTCGCATAGATATATTTTTTATTTTTAACTGTTCGTCAATAATATCATTTGTCGATTACAATGTAATAACTCCCATTTCTGCTTTTAACGCATATTAATGATTTTAGCATTTTAAAGTTTTCTTTCTCTTTTTAATATTCACGTGAAAATTTGTTTTGTTGTTAGAAAGGAGGTTTTATTATTTGTGCTGCCTTAGAATTGACGGCAAACATTAAAAAATGCATCCCGCAATATGAAATAAAAGTCTCGTAAATATATTTTAAAATGTAAACTGTTTGGCAGAATTATGGCTATTGGAATTGTCTATTTTAAATATGACGTAATTTCCCGCATTTACAGCTTTTAATGAATTTATTATTTTAAGGGTTTTTTTCTCTTTTAATAGTTATAGTAAATACAATTTTTGTGCCGTAATTTTCAATATTTCCTTGCTTTTATAATGTAATAATTTAATTCTGAAGTTTTTTCTGTTTTAAATAGTCACGTGTAAATAATTTTTTAATCGTAAGGAAAATATTATTCTTTGCACTGTTTCTACGATTGGCAACAATTTGAAAAAGAATCCTTTCTAAAATATGCAAAAATATCTCTTGAAATGATGAAAATTTAATTAAACTAAATAAGAAATTATTATTTATTTAATATTAACATTTAATGAATTATTTTTTCATATTTTCTTGAAAAACATAATTTAATCAGAACATTGATTGAAATAAAAGATTTCAATTTAATTTGAAAATGGCGAAATTGAAGAAATCTAATAATCCCTTTTCTCACTTTTTCTTAAAAAATTGAGTAACTTGGTTGCCATCGTTAGATAAATTTAATTCTAATACCAGTTTTGATATCTGCTGATCAATATGGATTTTTGGTGTTAATTACATCCCAAAATATTCCATATTTTATGAAAAATCGCCGTGAAACATAATCAGTTGTCTATTCAGTCGTTTCATAACGATTACATATATATAGGGTAGATATATTTTGCATTACTTTTGTAATTTTTCCTATTACATTTTTAATTATTTCACTTTGATATACAGCGTTTTGGATAATCAGTTTTATGGTATCATAAATGATTTAATTTTTATTTGTTAAAATGGTTTATAATTACAAAAAAGTTTCACTATATATATTTATATAGTAATAAATTAATTACTGTATTAAATTATTAACAATTAAATTGATTTTATATATTTATATTTAAATATTGAAAACATCATCTTTCTATCCTCATTAGTTTGTGCATTATTGATTTTTCAAATGTTTCCTGACTTCTGGATTACCTAGCATATATAACCTTTTAACAAAAGTTTTCAATATCAACGTTCATATTTTGATTTTTACACAGGAAAAAAATTGTCAATTAATGATGCCACTGTAGTGATTTATTAAATATAAAAGGTCAATTAGTGGTGCAATGTCATTTTGCAACTACAGTATGGAACTGTTTATCCGGAAACCAGTTATCCAGAATGATATTTTCTAACTGACTGATTTCAGAATCTTTCCAGAAAAGTGACATGCAGTGAAAGTTTGACACATGCATTTCTCAATAACTTGATACCAACATCTAGGATTTGAAATAGAAGTAAATTTAGTTAGATATTAGGTATTTTGATTTTTATGCAGGATCGTTTCCAAGGGATTCCCATAAATTGTGTTCTTTCAAACTCTGATTAATCTTTGATCTTGATTATATCTGTTTCTTAATCTGAGTAATCTAATAGTTAATTTGAAATCATAAACAATGCCACAGCCACATATATTCTACAAATCTGATCAAATGGATGTTGCTTTAACACCTTGAGATACAGGACGTACAATGCATACATCCTGATTTTATCATAGACGACTACAAGACGCACAACAGCGTGTACATCCATGTGGAATATGAAAATACAAATTTACACTAAACACTGGTATATACTACGTCCGTACTTGCGGTCTGGGTGTGAAGGGGTTAATGCTCAACCAGTTATCCAGAATACACCTGGCCTGCAGAATTGGTTCTATACTGTAATACTATAAATGACTTAAAATGGGAAAAGTTTTGCTAATTAGTAATCCTCATATGGTATTTGCTGAAAATAACAGAACTTTTATCTGATTACTTTTCATTAAATTTAGTCTAAAAGCTAAGTCTGTATATCAATCATAAAAGTTAAAGCAGCATAAATAATAATAATTTCTTGAGCATATTTTTTTTTTTTTTCAAATCTATTCAATAAGATATATAAATATATATATTATATGTCTATGGTGCTTTTAAGAAAAAACTCACTTTGTAATATTTTTCAAAATTTGCATTTTCTTTCACAATGTCTTTGTAAGCTCTTCTCACAAGTTCCTAAAATTAACAAAGATCATAAATATGGGACAAATGAATAAAAATGAATGACAATTGAAATGAAACACAAACAAATTTACATGAATAATTAAGATCTAAACAAATTTAATTTTTTTAAAGTTATTCTTTCTTAGTATATAAAATCATACTCTAGAATATGAATTTTAAAAAAAAGTATCATCAGTTTATAATATAGCCCTTGGGGGAAAAAATTAAAAAAAAAATGAAATAAACAAACAAAAAAGAAAAAACAACTCCACTAACTCTGCCGTAAATCACCGTATAAAAATGTGACTGGTACCAATTGATTAGTAATAACATCTACTACTTTTTATATAAAAAGAGTAGAAAAATCATTTTGAATGTACAGTCGTGGAAAAAAAAAGTAAACACCCCCTACTAACTCCTCAACAAATTATCGTAGAAGAAAGTTACTGGTACCGAACGATTGGAAATAAAGTCTACTTTTAAATGATGTATATAAAATTTGCTTAGGGGATCATCCACATATTAAAACGAACCCAAACTTTGTTTTTTTCAATAGCAGTACACAATTCTGACAGCATAAATGAACTCTACACCCTTTAATTAGTCTAAAAACAAATTTTTATACAATTCCAACAATAAGTTTCTGAGAAATTAATTATTTTAAAAGGAGCATATTTTAAGGGCTAAATCCAAATTAAAGTTCAGTACTCGATTGTTAACCGAGAGAGCTCCCTTCTTGATCAAGGCATCTTAAGCAGTCAATTAAGCCTGTTAGATTACAGGATAACATAAGAAATTTCAAAATATTTAGTCACTTCTATAATAAACCATCATTTTGCCGTTTTTTAAGCATAATTTGAAAACTACTTAGAAGAAAAATGAGAAATTTTGGATTTCCATAAAGCAAGACTTAATAAATCTGAATCCATCAAAAATATTGTAAGTTGCAATTCATAATTTTTTTGAATATTAATTTCATAATTCATATCAGAAAATTATAAAAATTGCAAATTCAACGTATTTATGCTTGGGTATATTAGTATTATTGCTACACAAAAAATTAGGACATTAGGATCATAATTTCAGAAGTTATGAATAAAAATATGAAAATGTAATTTAACATTAGAAGCACTAAATTTTGAATGTTTATAATTCAAAAATTTATCATTCAAATGACTTGAAATTTGGTTTCTAGGCATAGTTTGAACCAAAGTTTTGAAATATCTCATTAAAATTGGGTATTGCCATTGAAAAAAAATGAAGTTTGGATTCATTTTAATATGTAGATGGCCCCCTAAGCAAATTTTACATACGTCACTTAAAAGTAGACTTTATTTCCAATCGTTCGGTACCAGTAACTTTCGTCTACGATAATTTGTTGAGGAGTTAGTAGGGGGTGTTTACTTTTTTTTTCCACGACTGTACCTGTCGGGTTTATTGGACCCATCTGGTAGAGGGTTAATGTTATACTTAATTTTTGCTTAGTAATCATCTACATGTAGAAATACAGTAAACTCCCTCAAATCCGCAGACTTTGGGACCAGAGGTTGTGCAGATTTCAGGTCATTGCTTTGTTTACATTTTTTGAACAGTCATTTGAATGTGATAATGCAATCAAAATTATAATGAATGCTTGCAATATACTAAAATATTAAAATAATTAAGTAAAGTAATAAACTAAAATGATGAAAAGTAAGATAATTTTAAAAATGATTAAATTGTTAAAAATATAATAAGCATAATTAAATATGTATAATAAACATGAGATACATTTTCCTTGAATTATTGAAACTTTCCTCATAAAGGTACCCTATTAATTCACATCAATATCATAAAGTAAAGAAGTTTTATTTTAGGTTTAGCCAGTCTTAATAAGCAAAAATGTTTCATTAATACAAAAATATATTTGGTAAAACAATTGCAGTTACCAGTGATGTCAGCAATATCTTGATTTTTTTTCCGAAATAAATTTATACTTCATGAAAAACCATGAGTTCAGTCACATTATCGAGAATTGCATATTAAAATACATACGAAATGATATAAAACTAAAAAATTCTGCAATTTTGCTTCTACATCTGAACTGAAAGTTTCATCGTTTACATCTGCGATGATGTGCAGATTTTAGGGTTGCGAACTTGAGGGAGTCTACTGTAGTAATAAACAAATATTTTCTATGCTAATACCTAATTTTGACATCATAATTGTATTCTTTGGCAAATTTTACTTTTGGATACAAAATGGGAAGTCATTCAAACAAATAGTTCATGAATTCAATGTTTAAAGTCTGGAAATAATAATGTTAATTTCATTTTAACCGTTGGCAACAGAGATGATTTTTTTTTTTTTTTTTTCAAAGCATAATTCAAAAACTACTTGGCAGAGTGGGTTGCAATTTTGGATTTGCACATTTGAAGCTTCTAGAAATCGATTTCTGTTGAAAAATTTATAGGTTAAAATTATATTTTGAAATTAATTTTCGAAGAAAATGTCAATTTTTTCTAAATTAATTTTCGAAAAAAAAATACAAATTGTAACAATGATCTTTAAAAAAAAAGAAAACAGAAATAGATTTCTAGAAGCATCAAATACATGAATACAAAATTACAGCTCATTCTGCCAAGTAGTTTGAATTATGCTTTAAAAAATACCCACATTGCAATCTGTTTTGCAACAGTTAAAAATTTAATTTACCATTAAGAGCTCTAAACTTTAATCCTGTTTTTAAAATATTTGACCAAAATAATTTTAGATTGGTATCACAGTGAAATGCACCGAAAAATCCTCCTAATATGATGTGAAAATTAGATGCTGCTACAGAGACTCCCTCAAATCCGCAAACACCTCAAAATCTGCACATCATCACAGATGTAAAAAATGAAATTTTCAATTCAGATGTAAGGACAAAATTACAGAAATTGTCAGTTTTATATCATTCTGTATGTATTTTAATATGTAATTCTCGATAATATGACTAAACTCAAGGTTTTCTGTGCAGGAAGTATAAATTTATTTCTGAAAAAAATCAAGATATTGCTGATATCACTGGTAATCACAATATTTTTACCAAATGTATTTACAGTATGGAACCATTTATCCAGAAAACCAGCTATCCGGAATGATATTTCTGACAGACTGATTCCAGAATCTTTGCAGAAAAAAGATGTCATACACTGCCAGTTTGACATAGGTTTTGCTTGAAACAATTGTATAATTTGATGACATCTAGTATTTGGGTTGTTCTCTACAATACTTGCAAATTTGGCCAAACAGTCTGACTTGAATGATACATATGTAAATTTTCATAAAAATTAGATAAATGGTAAGAAATCAGTCAATTATTGAAGATTTTAATAGCAGCAGAAATCGTTTTAAAAATTTGACTTAACAATAAAAATAAAATTTGTGGAAAAAATAAAATAAAAAATGTGAGGGAATGACAAGTGAGGGAATGATGAAATAAGACATTTTTACTAAGTTGTAGGGAAAAATGCAAAATTATGAAGAAATCCAAACTGTTTCCTTTAACCCTCTGTCTACCAGAAGGGTCCAATGGACCCGACATGTATATTCAAAATATCTATTCAAACCAGAAATTTCTTCAAAACAAACTAAATGTATAAATCAGACAATAATAAGTTAAATAAACAAATTAAATAGTTTTAAGTAAAAATTCTGGTGTAGAATGTTTTTATAAAACTTGAGTAAAATTTCCGGTAGTTCTAGGGTTAAGAGCAACACTTAATATATAATGTATGATAAAATTAAAATTTTTGATATTTGTAAAAAAATTAGTATTCTGTGTGAGGAAATGATTGCTAATAAAAACGCTTCCAGATATATTGACTGATTTTTTTTTTTTTTTTTTTTTTTTTTTTTTTTTTGAAAAATTAACAAAATCTTACACCACCAATTTATGTTGCTGGACTGACAAGTGCTCAAAATGGCTTCTTCTCTGTGAAGGATGCTAGACTGCTACTGCTCTTTAGTGGTAGATATTTGAGATAATAGCAATGTGTGAGGGAATGATGGTCTAACCTAACATGGGGAAACATATAATTGATTGAGTAGACTATATAATAATAGTAAAAAATAATATTTTTATTATTTTTTGCAATGTACCAAATAAGAACTTTATTTTGCTTAGGGTATTTTTAATTATTTTTATTTCTGGATGGAAAGAAATAGGCAATAAAATATGGTAGTACAGGTGGGGAAAGGCGTGGGAATGATGTTTGCCTGATATATGTTACATTTTTAAGTACTAAATTTATTTATTTTTAAATTTTACTTTCTGTCCCTAATAAACTATGTTTAGATCTTCTAATAAAAATAAAAATAAATAAAAATGTAATGAAATTAAGAGCATTTATATGACTGGGAAACACTTTTTGCACTATTGTAGAGAATAACCCATTTGTTGACATCAAATTTAGTTGTATGTTAGATGTTTTAATTTTTATGCAGAAGAATTTTTGTTCTTAAAGGATTCCCATAAATTACCTTCGTTTAAACTCTGGTTAACTTTTGATCTTTCTTGCATTGATTTTTAATTCAAGTAATCTAATAATTTAAAATCAGAAATAATGCCACAACCACACATATTTCACAAAACTTATCAAATGGATGCTGCTTTAATGCACAACCAGCTAACTGGAAAAACCAGTTATCTGGAATACATATGACCCCAAGCATTCCAGATAAATGGTTTTGTACTGTATATATAATCAAACTTTTGAGTTATTAAGACTGGCTAAACCGGAAATAAAACTTCCTTACTTTATGATTTTTATGTGAATTAATAGGGTACCTTTAAGAGGAATGTTTCACTGAATAATTCAAGAAAAATGTATCTTATCTTTATTATACATATTTAATTATACATTAATTAGTTACTTGACCTTTATTTTTAATAATTTAAACATTTTACAAATGATCTTACTTTATTATTTTAGTTTATTACTTTACTTAATTTAATATTTTACTACATTGCAAACATTCATAAGAGTTTTGATTGCATTATTACATTAAAATTACCGTTTAAAAAATGTAAACAAAGCAATGACCAGAAATCTGCAAAATTCTAAAATCTGTTCAACCTCTGGTCCCACACTGTGCAGATTTGAGGGAGTCTACTGTATTGAAAATTTTAAAGTTTGGCATAATTTAAACCTGAACCCATATTTTTGTAAGAATAGTGTCATAAAAATCAACTCAATTTATATTCAATTATATTTTACTGTCCTTGTTATTTAATCTTTTTCTTATATAATAAATTTTAAAACTGACAATATACATTCTTTTTTAATGTTTTGCCTAATTAATTGATTATCACAGAATAATTAAAGAAACAACAGGATGCTGTAGTTTACCAGACGTTCCGAAAGTTCTCTTTGAAAACAAAATTAAACTGGTATGACCAAATTTCTTAAAACATAAATAACAAATGGAAATATTTTCCTACAAGTTTCCCAATTGAGGCCTTTGTTAGCTCACAGGCTATCAAAGCCTGACAGCTAATGTGCACACAGGTTCTGTGTGTATGTACGTAACGCGATAACTCTTGGTAAAAATATCAGATTTGCTTCAAAATTTTTTTTTCTAGTTTCATTCTGATTAAGTGCTTCCCTGATTAGTTTTGGGTTTCATTGGTTAAGTATAAAGGGAGTGAACAAGGGGCTAATACCCTCCCTAATTTAGATAAATGGGTTTTCATACAAAATTATCCGATTTGCTTCAAATTTGGTATACCGGTTTATTCTGATAAGGCGCTTCCCTTCATTAGATTTGGAGGTTCATTTATTTTTCGAGGGGCATTATTCTTTGAAATAAGAGAATATATACAATCAGTGTGAATAGCCCTGTGAGCTCAACGGCATCAGTTTAACTGGACACTCTTCTTTTTTTTTACTGTTCACTTCTTAAATGCAAGGCAAAGGATCTAATACAGCAGGTATTAATTTCTTGGTTACCACAGACCAACTCCTTATTTCCTGTCTTTGGAGATTCCTATAACTTAAAACTGAAATTACTGATATTCTTCATTATATTGAATGCAGATATATAAAATAGTAGAAACAGGAAAGTAGTGGAGGGTATACAGCGGTATGCACTGTACTGGAATTTTTTTTTAAGAATCTCCGTACACTCCCTGTTTAACATGTAAAGGTATAACCCATATTCTCTAACATACTGGATGTCCTAAAGTGGACTGACGGATTTTAAAATTCAATAACATGCAAATGGTGACTGCTATAAAAAAAAATTCTTGCAGGAGGGTTATGCGAGATGTTAGGAGTTTTTTTACTGTGATTCTCGATTTTAGTTTAAAATAGCAACAGGCTGTGTGAAATCAGGTTCTGATTTTTGGCCTCTCTCTTTCAGTATTAATGTGAAAGAACGAAGTACAATATATGGAGTGGTCCTCTAAGTAGAAAACAGCATTGACGTCCGAGAACCACTCCATATATTTAGCCTTCTTTCACATCAATACTGAGAGAAGGAGGCCAAAACTTGGGCCCCAATTTAGCACCTGTTGCTTGCAGCACCATCTATCACTGCTATATTAAACTAAAATCGAGAATCACAGTAAAAGTGGTAGACGGGAGGTGCTGGGTTCAAACTCAATCGCGCCTGTCGGCCTAACCGTTCAGAGTTTTCTTCGAACCTTGCGTAAATACGGGTTAGGTTCTCTTTGAAAGACCCCCCCAGGGAGGGCACTCCCCCTTGGGCCTATATCCCTCGAGTAGATAATCGGCTGTCAAAAATCAACCAACCAACCACAGTAAAAGAACTCCTTCCTGGCATCTTACATAATCCTCATGCAAGAATTTTTTTTAAATAGCGGTCACCATTTGGAAGTTACTGAAAGCAGTCAGTCCATTTTAGGACACCTGGTATATCCTTTGCATATAACATATACTCTTGGGTTGTTTTACGACTACAGCACTGAATAGAAATATATAAAATTATTATTAAACTGCACACTTACTTTTTCATTTCATTTTATACAAAAGATTTTTTTCATATTCTAGTTAAGTGAAAATTTTTACTTTGAATGTGAGATCTTCAAACTCCCTAAAGACATACTGCAAATCCTTTGAGGTCCACAATCTTTTGTGAAGAACCATTGATCTAACATATACAGTAGATTTCCGTTACAACAAACTCCACGGGACCGCTAAAATATTTTGTTGTAACGATTTTTTCGTTGTAACGTAATTAGTCCTATTTATCTAATGAATTACATATACATGGAAACTAATTATGTAAGATAAATTTACCTTTCGTGATAGAAGATTTTAATGGAAGACTAGTTAAATTAACATATAAAAAGTTAGTAAAATAAAATTCAATTTTTAAAATACAAAATTACGGACTAATCTTTATTTAGTAGCACATTATTCTAGAAAATGTGTGACTTAGTTTGTACAACAGAATGTGTAATTGATGATAACAAAAACTTGTGTAACGAATGAATGTGAGAAAATACCTCCTCTGGAACATTTTTTTGATGAGAAACAAAAACACGAATTTCTCCAAGCATGAAAGAACTCACGAAAAGGTAACTTTTGAATCACCGGAAACAGCAATATCGTCATCACTGTATTCGTAATTTTGTTGGTTAATGTACTTTAATGGACAAAATGATATCTTCACCAGACACTTCAGAGCATATTTGAATATTGTCATCCACAGATAAGAAGTCCTTCAAATCCACCTGATCAGGGACTGATGTTAATTTTTTGGCAATGTTTAACTCAGAGGATTCATTCAAATCTAAAATTTCCGATTCATTTTCTTCAGTCTCAGTTAACCGGGCATGTTTCCAACAGCTAGAAATTGCTTATTGGCTAATTTCTTGCCACGAACCAGAGATCATTTCAAAAAAAGAAAAAAAAAAAAGCTTGATGAAGATTTTTCGTTGTAACAGAATTCCTAAAAAAATGCACTTCGTTAAATTGAAATTTTTAATGCCTTAAGTTTAATGCAATTTGAAAAGGGAATTTGTCAAATTTCGTTGTAACAGGATTTTTTGTTGTAATGGAATTCATTGTAATGGAAGTCTACTGTATTTATAACATCATAAATAGAATACACATATACATAAGTGGACCCTCGAAAATTGAAGTGTTTGATTTTTGAACAAACTTGAACTAAACAAAATAATTGCAGAAAATAGGTTTAAAAAAGGGGTTTAAAATTTGATCAACAGTTTGAAGTTCAATTCACATGAATGCAGTGAAAACTAATTTTGAACTGCTAGGCGTCCTAATAGAAGAACAGTAGCGACACTGTCACAGAATTGTAAATATATCTTGCAGGCAGAATCATTTGGGACTTTTTTTCATTCGAGAAAAAACTCATGCAACAGCACAATTGATGATGACATTATTGATGATGAAAGGTGAAAAAGCTTACCAGTTTTTTCAGATTTTTGCCTTGTGTTTTTTTCAATCGAAATTCTCTCCCAAAATTTTAGCTCCCCCCTTTTTACCCTGACCTCCTGCACACAAAGTTTAAAATCTTCTAAATTCTTCAATTAAAAAATTTCCTTGCCCTGTTTGTTACATTAAAATAACACTAGTTAAATGATACAGAAAAAAAATTTTCGTAATTTTTTTTTCTGCTCCATTATTATTATTTAAAAATAATAATAAGCGAATACCAATCAGATATCTTCCCATAAAAGCATGTCAAGAATCTCATCAAGCACATTCCTCAGGCTATTTAAGCACACAGGACTCTGTTATTATGATTACTGTATTAACTTAGTGCAAAACATACAGGGCCTAGCTACACTAGATCACCATATTTGTTAAGTCACCTCATTTTTTGTTTATTTTACCCGGAATTCCCATAGAATAGCATGGGCAATGCTGTGTACATATGCTAGTCATTCACAGTAAATATAATTAAATTAATTGTTGTTGTAACTCGTATACAATTATAACGATAAAGAATATTTGTTGATTTATCACTTGTAGCAGGCAAATGGAAAAATACCTTAAAATTAAGTTATTAATTTATAATTAAGCTCTAAAAATATTAAAATGTTGTATTGTCACTGGAAACACACTTTTGTACAAAATTTAAGAAGTGAGTTACAAGTAGATTACAAGATTCCATCCTTACATACAAAAGTTGAGTTATATAAATATAAAACATAAAAGAGCAATTACTTGATAAAATGCAAACAAAAGAATCAACCATAAAAAAGGTAATACATTTTACTACATTTTGACTTTCCTCATACATGCATGATGAATGTCAAAGATTATTCTGAAATTTCATCTTTTCGTTTTCATTATTCCATAATTTTATACAAGACAAATCCACCATTTTTGTGGAAGAGTTTTCCATGTTTATTCCTACCATATTGAGATTTCCTTTTTGAAAATGAACAGGTTAAAAAAGCAGATAATAAACAGTGCAAACAAATCAATTTTATGGTGCACTAAAATAATCGGGATGTAATAGAGACATTGCTCATGCAAACTGCTGAATACTGATACTATAAAGTAATGATTTTGACTGACTCTTACAATAGATTTCAACTTATTGCATATGAATGAGATATGAATACATTGCATAATTATGTATCAAGATGAAGGGTTCCCATAATTTTAGTGAACAATGACTTTTGGTGTTCTTTGGACTAGCTTAAAGGGATACTTCAGAACTCAAAGATCATGAAAGTTCCTGTAAACACGTGGAGAGAAAAAAAACATGAAACTCATAACTTAATTATCAAAATCCAATTTTCTACTCAGAAAGTAGAAGTCCAATGCTGACACACTGCTGTACTTTCAAAAATAAGTTTCCTGAATTTTAACTTATCTTTACGTACATTATTATTTTTTAAATTTGTGCTCGAGCACCAATTTAAAATTTATAGTCTTCTTTAGTATATTTGGAATTTAGAAAAAAAATATTTTGAAGCTACTTTGATATCCGACATCTACTTGCTTCACCATAAATACTTTTAAGATAATTTTCCCTCTTTGCTTAGCCTTTTTGAAACTTTCATTAAATTGATTACAAATTTTATTTACATTTTTAATGACCAAATATTCACCAGTTCCAATCATCAAATCTTTACATTTGATTTATTTTTATAAATAAACTGCTAATGCTATCTATGATATTTAATTTTTTTAATTATTTTTATTATTGTTGTTCTAGAAATCTTAGCAGTAACCAGTCTTCAGAGATGGCAAGTTAATAAAGGCTTTACTGAAGGCACATACTCCCTTAGGGGCTATACTTACATAACATTATCAATATTTTGCTAATTTTAAACCCCCTCCCCCCCCTTACAATATCATACATTATCATTCGCCGACCCCCCTCCCCTTCACATGAGGATATCGTTATCAATATCTTAAAATTATTTTTACATTGCCGGCCATCCAAAATGCAACACCAAGAAAGAGAAGCGATATCAAAGCCAAATTTATTTTAGAGATTTCACATAGAATCAGTGTTAATTGATTCCAAAGACAACCTTCTTTGAAGTGAGGTAGATGGGAAAATCAGTAAGAACTGTTACATCCATGTCTGTCAACAACCGCTGCTACACGCTGCGGTATAGAGTGAGAGAGGCTTTGGATGTTGTGTTGTTGGGGAATGGCATCCCACGCTGCCTCCACACGTAGCCAAAGTTCATCTTGTGTGCTCGCGTGTGTGACATTCCGGGATAGGCGTTCTCCAATCATTTACTAGTCATGCTCGATGGGTGATAGATCTGGGGAACAGGCAGGACAGGGTAACAATGGAATATGGTGAGCTAAAAAGAAAGCTTGAACATTGCGTTCATCATATGGTTGTGCATTGTCCTGTTGAAATGTAGCCGCAGGCAAACCCTGAAGGTAAGGGAGGAGAACAGGCTGCTAAACCTCAGAGATATAACGCTGGCTGGTAAGTGTACCGTTAATGCGTGCTAGGGGGGGTGCAGGAGTTGAATCCAATACCACCTCACACCATAACACCATGTGCAGGACCAGTGTGATCATGCATAATACAGCACTTGAGCAGCCTCTCTCTACGGTTTCTTCAAACTTTAATTCGACCATCGTGACACTGCAGGCAGAAGCGCGATTCATCCGAAAACACAATGCTATGTCATTCGAATGTCCATCTCTGCCATTCAGCCAACCATTGTAAACGCAAACGCCTGTGGTTTAATGCCAAATGTATGCAAAGCAATGGACGCCTAGCGGGCAATCCACTGTACTGCAAAAGACTTCGAACTGTTCGTGCGGACGCCCATTGTTGTGTTATAGATGGCATTCTTTGTGTTAAGGTTGCAGATGTGGCAGTGCGTTCCATCAGTGTCATGTGCACAATATCCCTGTCTTCCAGTGGAGTGGTGTGACGAGGCGGTTGCAATTGCTCCTGTCGGTCTGTCGTTCCCTCCTGCATCCACCGATTCCATATTCTCAGGACTGTTGCTTGGCCACGTCCGATACGATGACCAATTTCTCGGAAAGATAATCTGCAATCTCTGTATGCAACGATTCTTCCGCGATCAAAATCAGAAATGTGTTCGAATGGTGCTCTTGTTTTTCTAAGAAGCATACTGAATCTGTACACACAAAAAATCGCACGAGAAAACAATTCACGCTCTTCAAAATGACAATCTTTCTTCCCTTTACATACAGATTGTAAGGGGCGCAGCAGTCGACCATGATGTGCGCGAGCGCTGAATTTGTAATCATTCGCATATCCTACCGAGGTATACACATGGTGTAAATTTTACACTGTTTGGTTGATCCCTTCATGGTGTTGCATTTTGGATGGCCAGCAGTGTACATTCTTTTTATATGCTTGCAGTGATATACACATATGATCAAACATTTATTAGTCCCATACCTTACGAATTCAATAAAACATCATTACTTGAGATAAATTTATATCAAACAACATCTGAAAGAGTTAGTTACTATTTAAAAGTATTTAATAATAGCTTATTGTCACATAATGCACTCAACAGTAATATTCTTTTCATGCACTTGCTCCCTGCCCGGAGAGATTAAAAGCAGAACTTATCAACAAAACAGTGGACAACATTCTTTGTCTTTCTTTACTGGTAAACATAAGTATCATTTCCTACATATTATGCTCCTGATTTTTCTAACAGCGAATTGTATGCACATATGGCAGAAGAAAAGGAATGTCAAACGTTTGGGTTATTTCAAATTTTGGAATGAAATGATTTTACAAACATTTAATAGCTTTAATAATAGCTTTGTATTTTCATAAAAATATATAAAAACAATAATAGAAAAAGTAACAGTCTATTTGGATGTAAAGAAAAAGTTACTAAAATAAGAAAAGTTTGGTGACATCAAAAATGATAACGATATCAAAAAGCAACCCCCCTCCCCCCTAAAGATATCAATTGCCAGACCCCCCTAAAGTGATAACGTTATATATGCGCAGCCACTTATTATCATTCTCTTGCCTATGTGTACATGCATGCATCTGAACACGTACTGTGCAAATCGGATATAAATCTAAATTCATTTTCCCTTTACTTTGTCATGTCTAACAGACAAACTTTGCATACAATAATTTTATGAAAATTTTTAGTACAATTTAAAAAATTCTAGCAGAAGCAATATTTTTTAATAAAACATAGATACTGAATAATATTATTTATTTATTTAGCAGTTGTTACCTGGTACAAAAATTGAAATTTTCTGATAGTCTGCAAGTCATTTGAGTAATAAATGCTAATAACTGCTTAAAATCATGTTCTACATATACAACTCGATTTCACTAATTACTGATATATTGTTTACTACCTACTATTTAAATGGATTTTTTTTTTTAAAGAATAACTTCTCAATTCCACATACATGTGCTGTGTGTGTAAAAAAAAAAAAAAAGCTGCGATATGTGTGTTCCGTCTTGCCATTTTCTGCTATTTGGACTGGTTCTGACACATTTGCTACATTTTAAATATATCAAGTTTCTAAAATAAGAAAAATGGCAAAATGGAAATGCAATCAAAAGAAGTAATTAATTTTTTTTTAAGAATCTTTTATTCACAAAGAAGAACAATAAGTACATTAACAACAAATTATTCCAATAATTTGACATAGAAATAATTCAGTGAACATTGCTAATGAAATAGAAATTATCAGCAAGTATTAAATGATATAAAAGTAATGTTTCCTTTTTAAATCTTTCACATCATCATCATATATCTGAATTTTAAACATATATGATATGTATGAGATATTTTTATTTGCAAGGGAGTGACAAAAAACATGAATCAGAAATATGAGCCAGAACCTGACGAATTCTGCGATGAAAATGCTTAAAAGAAATGTTAGATTTAATTTGTAAAAAAAATTACAAAAATAATTACAACAAAAAATCAATCTTATACATTGGCTAGCCCAACTCTTAAAACAAATATTTTAACTTTTTCCGTAACCCTTTGATGAAATTTGCATTTTTTCTGCTATCCTTTGTTGAAATGTGTTTTTTTCTGTGACACTTTAACGAAATTAGTGGAGTTTTTTTCTGTGATTCTTTGACAAAATTCGAGGGTTTTTTTTTTTTGCGATCATTTGACGAAATTCACGTTTTTTGATAAAATTTGCCTTTTTCACAACCATTAGACAAAATAAGCTTATTTTTTTGACGAAATTCATGTTTCCTTCGCGACCCTTTGACAAAATTTGCATTTTGCTAGACAAAATTTGTGATTTTCCGTGACCCTTTAACAAAATTAGAGTTATTTCCACGGTCCTTTGATGAAGTTCACATTTTTTCCACAATGAGAAAATTCACGATTTATCAGTGGCCGTTTGACAAAATTCATGTTTTTTCACGGCCCTTTGACGAAATTAGTGTTTTTTCCATGGCTCTTCAACGAAAATTACGTTTTTTCTGCAATCCTCTGACTAAATCATCGTTTTTTCCGGGATCCTTTGACGAAATTGAAGATTTCTTCTGTGAACGATTGACAAAATTGATTTTTTATGGTGACCATGTCAAAATTCGTGATTTTATTTGTGTCTGAATTTTTGGACTGATGAATTTTTTTAATTTTCGGAACCGAATGCTTTAAATTTTCAGAAATTTTTAAACGGATTCAACCCTGCTTTTAATTGTGCACAAACAGTAAATAAATCGTACATAAAATTAAGGAATATTTTTAATTTTTTGGTATCTAAGAAAAAAGTTATAAAAACAAAAATTGTTTTTATTTGAAAAAAAAAAAAAAAAAAAAAAAATCCGTAAAGTACCAAATTTTGCAGAAAATTTTCCGCACATGGCTTGCATCTATATTTATTTACAACTCTGGTAATCAGCACTACATAAATTAATGTAAACAAAGAATTTTAATTCTTAAAATGATTTATCAATTGTAACAATTTTTTAGTTTCTTCCCAGCTTTAATCTTATCTATGATGCATATATGTATCATACATCAATTAAACATTTTTTTTTTTTTTTTATTTATTTAAAATGATAGTATGTATAAAAGTATTTTATTTGTTTAAAATTATTTATTCAGTAAATAAAAAAGAAAAATTATTTCCTTTCAAAAAAATGTTTTTATTAATGAAAGATGGTTACTCAGACAATATATTTAATCTCTCCTCTAGAAATAATTACATAGTCAGCCGGGGTAATTCCTGGTCACTGAGCTTCTGTGATAATTCTTAGTCATTTTCATTATCAAAATAACAATTTATAAAACTGTAAAAAATTTGAAAGATACTTTGAACCCTTCGCCTTGCAATGTATGCCTTAATTATTCATTTAGTTGAAATTTAATATTGAAAACATATATATTCAAAACTGCTACTCAAATTTCTGCAAAACAACATTGGCCTTGATTTTTACATATTTTACAAAGATCTGTGCAACTCTTACAGCTTTAGTTATTTTATTTTTATTTTATTTCAACTATGACATATCACAGTTTTTAAAACTGGTTATAAAACTTTTCTGTACTATATTAAAGACTTTTATATGAGCAAGGCAAACCAAGCCCATATTTGTGGGGTAACTCCTGATCAGTGCTTATAATGTAATTTTACAACATTTATATTTGGTATTTTTTATCTATTGTAACTGTGCACCCTAAACACTATTGTCTTACAACTTTTTTTTAACCTTAAGTGTAAAGTAGCATCCTTAAATGCAAAGGCGGAAAATAGTAAAGGCTCTGAGGGTAAGACACTAGTTGACTGAACAATTAAGTAGAAATACTATCACATTGCAAAATGCCAAAATGGTGCTTAAAAATAAACATAATGCAATAGAGGAATATAATTATTGTGCTGTGTATTATGATAAAGATCTGTATTGAAGTTTGTGTAAAATTTCTTGAAAAAGGAGCCGGAAACTTAAGCTGGCCTAAGCAAGATAGAATCAAAAACAAACATTCAGTATTATATATTTTATGGACCATTAAATTTGCAAGGTATTAAATTAATCCATTCACAGCAGATGAAGAATAAATAAATACTGCTTATAAGTGATAAAATTCTTTGGCTAATTAATGTTTTGTAAAATGTACAAGAGTCTTTTGCACATCAAATAAATTTGTATTTATATCCAAAACAAAGTCTAAGTGTCATTTTTCCACAATTACGAGATGAACAAAACTTTTACAAGATTCATTCTATATATTTTAATACTCAGTCTAAAAAAAAAATTAACTTTACTACTTTATTTGTACATCAAAAATGGTGCTGACTAATAACTACTACAAATTACCAAGAATTACCCCGATTCCAGGGTAATTCCTCGTCATTTAAAACTTAAAATGGCTTTATCCCAGACTTGGCGACCATCAATTTGGCAAGGCGATAAATCGTTTCTTCTGGTAATATCACTTTTTTCGTATTTTTGGTTACGCCTACCTGAAAACATCGTTTTACTGACATCACTGATGATGTATTCTCAAATTAGAGATTGAAAAATTAGCTCCGCGGTGTTTTGACAACTCAACTCTGCATGTTTTGTAATTTGTACTAAGGATAGTTCTTTAGAAGGGAGACATTTTGTATTGGTTTTTAATTGTAAAATTTGCAAGTTAAAGTACCTGTGTGATTTAGTTTGAAATTGTGAGTATTTGTTCATTTTTTTGCTCAAAAGTTAAATGAAGTTTACCGACGACTGGAAATTTGCGAAATTATGGCAATTCAACATTTTTTATAGTTTGGTTTCAAGAAAGGAGATCTGTTAAGGATGTTAATAATTTTATGCATATTTTGTTGTAAACTGTATATTTTCCTTGTGATGAAAATGTCCTGAATCAATCATTCACTTTGGAATGACATCCTCATTTTCTCCCAACTTCATTCTTTTAGAGCCACGGAGGAAAGATGTTTACATCTGCAAACCTGTGTGGATTTCGGACTCTGGCGGATTTGTGGTGCTCTACTGTATATATATTTTCATGAACGCGAAGCGCTCATACTTCCGTAAATTAGAAATGAATTGTTCATTGTTTACTCTGATATAGGTAGGTACTTTAAAAGGTTGAAATCACGCGAGAATTTTTTCAGAAAGTTGCTGAGAAATGAAATTTTAATCATTAAATCATTACTCATTAGAAAGGTTGTTTAAAAATTTCACATTTTTCAATAAATTTATGTTGAAATAGTTTGTTTTATTTTGAATCTCATAAAAATAAGCTTTCCTGTGTTTCTAATATGTTGTTATTTATAAATGTTGTATTTCCCATGATTCCAGGATGATGACGCAGTAAAAAACAGTCAGGAAAGTGAGTCAAACGCGTTAGTTTTCAGGTTGCCGCATTTTAGGTTGGCGTACATGGGGTTGTTGGCACATGTCAGAAAAGTCGCAAAATGGGGTGTCTCAGCTTTTCTGGGATTGTGCCCTTATAATTATCATATATATATATTAAACGTGCAAGCAATTTCTAAGCTTGATTTATAGTAAAATTGAATATGAATGATATCGTAAATGACTGGATCGATTTTCACGAGACTTGCGTCCTATACTAAATCGAGCACGAGAAAAAGATTTATTTTAATTAAAAGAGCATACCAATAAATTTAAGTAGGGTCAGGTGGGGTAAAATGGGTATAAAATTCACTATTTTTTAAAGTTCAGTTAAAATTTTCTGATAAATGTTAAACAATTAAAACTTTTTTTGGTATTTTCTTTACATTGCACATTCTTGGAATGAAAATGCACAATTTTTATTTTTTAGGCTACAAAAGTATGTCTATAACAAAACATTTAATGGATGTATGTTTGGTTGCCCATTTTACCCCATGCAGGTGAAAATGGGTACATAAAAGTTTAACAATGAATACTGTATAAATAGATTTACCAGAGATTACATAATGAAGTAATATGGAAAACAATGTTATATCAATGTTACAACAAATCTTAAAAAATATTTTTTTTTTTTTTTTTTTTTTTTTTTTTTTTAAATATGAAATTTAAGTTAATAGATAAATGAGAAATTTTACTATGAATCGAGCTTAGGTGTAAATGAAAACTTCTAGCTACACTTTCTTCAACTTGTATTCTCATTTTACATTTTAAGTGTTATAAGTCTATCAAAAGCATAATGGCCCAGATTATGTAACTGCTGATTCATTTAATGTTTCTATTATCTGCTTTCTTTTTACAATATAATCTGTGGGAATATCCATTGTTACTGTTGTGATCGTTAGAGCAAAGTTTCAGAAAAACTTCCAATTATTTTATTATTAAAATATAATGTGGATAAAATTGAAATAACCAGTTAAATACCTACCATCATGTTCCACTCTCATAAAATATACCTAATTTTTAACAAAAATTTTATTTATTATATAGACTCTCATAAAATATATCTAATTTGTAATAAAATTTTGATTTATTATAGACAAGTAAAATGTTTTTTTGTTTCAAATTAGATATATTTTATGTGAGTGAAGCACAAGGATATTTAACTAGTCATATCAATTTTTATCCTAATAATAAAATAATTGGAAGTATTTCTGAAAATTTGCTCTAATGGTCACAAGATTAATGAATGGACATACCCCAGTGTCTTCAGCACCAGGGAAAACATAAAATGCAACCAATCTTCGACTTTTCCAAGAATTTTACTTCATATTCATATGTTTTATCTGCTTCAATAGCCATAGTTTTGCCACTGAATTCTTTGTCTTTTTCCCCAAATACTGGACTTTTAATCATGCATCTATAGATATATCTATTTTTACTTTGGGGATATCTTCCACACATTATAGTCTAATTTAAATGTCTTCATTTGTTACAAATTCATCTGCTATTGCTTGGACATGCTTATGTTTCAGCTTTGAAGTTTATTCTAAGACTATTTGGAGGTGTGGCAAATTGATAGGTGTGAGAAAACAAGGATGTGTCAAAGCCAAACTGCTCTTACTTTTGTCCACAATTCTGGTTTTTTATTTCCCAACTCTTTCGACCACCTCTTCTTAAAATTTCAAATCCCATCAGCACCTGATATGCCATCTAGAAAAGAGATATTTCTAGAAGTGGGCAATGATTTGACTAAATTATATACAATGAATTTCTTTCTAATCTTAAGAATAATGCACGGGCTGAAACTAGCTTTTTTTTTGCAACTGGGGCAAACATAGATTTCCCCCCACCCCTCAGCAAAGTATATTTACAAAGAAAATTTTGCTAATTTTCTAATAGTTGACTTATTTTAAAATTTAAACTATGTAATACGTGTAATACTACATAATCTGCTTTGTTAAATTTTGATTCATTAAAACCTTGAAAATGGAATCTAAAAGAATCGGTAAAAAAATCCGTTTTATACTAGATGATTATGCCATACCATCCTTAGATTCTTCTACGCTTTGGCATACCTCAGACAGGACAATTTTAAAAACGCCGTGCTAAACATAGACTTGAGAAAAATCGACAAACAAAATCTTCATTTGGTGCCTGGGGCACATGCCCTTTCTGCCCCCCCCCCCCTTTAGTTTCGGCCCTGTGTGGGCATTATATAAACATTTTACAGTATTTTTAAAACTAATTCTATTCTAATTCCAGTAAAATAAAGAATTTTATTCAGAAAAGTTCTATATAACATCTTAAAAATACTTCAAACGTTAAACCTAACACTATACCCATTTTACCCCATTTATAAGATTTAAGATAAAACAATAAAAACAAAAGACATTTTCTTGTTTGTAATTTAGAAAAGTATTAGAAGTGCTTAATGAACAAAATGAGGTCAAATAAATGAGTTTATATCAAATATTATGAGGTGCAGGAAGAAGTTTAATCAGACCATATGTGGCATGAAATTGTCCTCAAACGGTTTTACTGTTGCCACGCAAATAGAACAAACTATAAAAACAAAAATAAAGTAGGAGAAGAAAGCTTAAACATCAAGCAATCATATATAATTTTGAAAACTATAAATATGTTAAAAAAGTTTTAAAAAATTAAACAATATATTTTAATTACCCATTTTACCCCACCTGACCCTAAACGTTTTATTATATAGCCATCAGAGGGTGTTTATTCCATACCAAAATTGGGAACAGTACTTTCTTTAATAGTTTTTATAATAACTGAAGATAACACAGCATAACATAGAACTGAAGATAAAACAACTTATACAAAAATCAAGCAATAAATTCCCCAAATCAATGTTAATATTTAATTATGAATATCAATAAATTCATATTTAATATTTATACATGTATAAATATTACATAATATTTATAGATGTAGGGGAGAGGGGGGCACATGTGAACAGTACATATTTCACTCAGTTAATTTGAAATAAAAAAAAAATAAAAAAATTACCAATATATGGCAGTACTGGTACCATCTTTTGGTTGAATTTTCAGAACATTGAGCCATTTTGATTTCTGGTATATGTAATTTGTTGGTTTTAGAAGGTGTTAAGTAAAGTTTTCTAAAGTTATTGAAGTAAAATTTCATTTCAGACATTTTTTAAAGTAGAATAATTGCATTGCATTGTATAGCGGTATTAATTCGGTAAGTTTAGAAAAAGTTTTGTTTCCTTATTTCAATTAAAAATATCTTTTTTTTTTATAAGTTAGCATTAAGTTGGTAGATGGGGCACTTGTGAACAGAACAAATGGAGGCAGATGTGAACAGTTCACAAGTGTATTTTATAAGCCTGTGAATGCAATTTTTTAGGGTTTCGTTCATCTGACGAAACCCTATTCGTCTCACTCCTCTGTCTCTCCGTCCATCACAGAGCCCGTTCTCAGAAACTATATATGTTGGAGACTTGAAATTTTGCATACTTAACACATCAAACGACAAATCATAAAATTTTGAAAAATTCGTATTTAACGGACGTTATTAATTAAAAAACCCCAATTACAAGATCGTGCAAAAAACGATCTATTCCACAGATTAAAAACAGGTGTCATCATTATCTGCAGACGTATTGGCACCTGAGCAATTTAAGCAGATCACGTGGTTTTTCATACTAGGATTTTTTAAAATGAATTTTAAACTTTTAAATTATTAAATTTTTTGATTAATTTTTTTTACATCCGGACGTAAAATTTTTCGCTGATTTCATCAATGTCAATTTCAATCTTAATTACAAGCTGAGATATTAATTATTATTTAACTAATTGGTTTTATTTCTATAAAATACTTCTGGAGATTGCTGTTGCACTATGGGAAATCTTGATTTGTAAAGACTAATAATGGAACCAGTTCTTTCAAACATGAAAATTTAAAAGTAATTCCAACAATCTTGGGTCTTAAGGGGTCTTGTGCTATCATGGCTGTTTTCATTGAAACCCTTTGGGGCCAACTTAACACTTTAAAACTTAAAATTATTATTCTCTTCTGCAATGAAATCCTATCTTTTTTTCACATTTCCTTAAATATCTCATCTCGGTTCCTGTTGGTCATAGAGCTTAGATCTCGTGCTAAAATTAGCTCCACAGCGCCCAAGCAAACATTTCCCAACTATTATTTTGCCATCTTCTGATTTCCCCTAACTCTATTAGGGGTCCGGGTAGGGCCCCTTTTTAATATTTTTTGATAAGTATGAAATACTGGTTTCCATCCCCCCCTCCCATTATACACCTTATTTTAAAGGTAAATAAATTTCCTGTTAACATATTTAAAAAAATTAATGTTACGAGGTACCCCCACCCCGCAAGGGTCCCCCCAACGTTTACGGCTGTTTTTTCTTTGGGCCATAAATTTGCCCTTAATTGAGCCACAGCAGGGAGAAATAAAACTGACAAGGTTCCAGCGAAGCTAACTTTTTCCTGTCGATCGAATGGCAATCGAAAAAATGTCCATCCCCCCACAAGGGAGGCAACTTTTCCATATTTTGCAGTTACACGTCATGTGATATATCGTAGGAAAGTTCTGTGACCGATTAATCATGTTATGCATCTTCGGTTTTCACCCTCCCCTTTGCTCCCCCAATAGGAGGCACTTTTCTAAATTTTGGCCCGTCAAGTGATATATCATTGGAAAGATCTGTGACCGCTTAATGATATTATGCATCTGAGGTGTCCACCCCCCCCCCCCCCCCCCCCGCTTTGCCCCTGCATGATGAGATAAATATTACTTATTCAATATAAAAAATTTCATAACTGTTGATCTATTTTAGAATAGTAATTTAGCAAATATCTTAAATTGGGTGTTTAAGACCACCAACCCCTCGACTTATGTATCTACGGATAAGTTGGTTCTGTTCAAATACACTTTTGTTAAGTATAGAGAGCACTCCCTGGTGGTGAAATGTGAAACTAACAGACCACGATTTTATTTAAATTATGAAATCTAACAATGCGATCTGTTTGAAACTTTAAGATAGTTTATATAACACATAATAAAAAGTTTTCAAAAGAATGGTGCAAGAAATTTTGTAGGGGGGGTTAAAAAATTAGCATTTTTTTACCTTTTTATGTGCGGTTTTTAAGGATTTAATAATTATAAATTATATCAATTTGGCTTGATTAATTAAAGAATAAAGTGTTTTGAAAAGAATATTAAACGAAACCCTCTGTGCGATCTGTGAGCACACTTACCCACTTGTTTTTAGTTTAAAATTTAATTACACTTGTCAAACATTGAGCTATAAATTCAATGTTTTTAGGATTGCTTCACAGTTTTAATTTACTGGAAGTTAGATAACAATTAAAAGTGGTGGCTTTCTGTAAAAACCAAAATATGTTTATTTGTTATTCTTTAATGATTTCCAGTTTTAAACATATTTATTTTTTCTTAGCCCATATTAAAGTATTTGTAAGATATTTTATGTTATGAAAGTAAAATTTAGTTGGCCAAAAAAAGTGATAAGTAGTACTGTGATGATCATCAATTTTTTATATCACAATTTTACCAATTTTTAAAACCATGATGCACAATTTCGTTATACACATTGCATAACATTTAGAAAAAAAATAAAAACACAATAACAGAATTATTCTATAACTTATTTAAAAGTAACATAGTTTTGCTATGTATTGTGTGGCAATATATTTTGTTTACTTTCCCCAGGCAGTTTAATTAATCTTACTTTTAAACATCTCTTATTTATTTAATCTAACCTTTTCTGTTTTAAATTTACTGGTTTCATTTCCCATTTTCAGTTTAAGCACTGTTTTCAATTCATCACGCGATGTTTAGTAAATCGCATTTTGCGATCCTCTTTGCGCCGTTTTAGCGAGGTCGTCTCGCTCCTATCTTTTCTTGGCACGCTCTCGCCTTTTTACGGCAACCCTTTAGCTGCCGCGCGTGAGTTTAAAAGCTCTCTCTCTCCTAGCAGTTCAGTTATAGTGCAGTTACTTACTGGTACAGCGTCATACGGTTTTAGCTCGCCGCGCATTCCGTGGGATTCGTGCTCCGGATGTGCCGGTAATGTCGGAAGTAAATGCCGTGTTTCTTTTTGCTAGAGAACATTTTTATAACGAGGCTAAGTCTCCTCTCCTAGGGATCTCTTCTTAATACTTTTATTCAACTAGTTTTTAGCGTGTATTTACATAAATTATTGAGGAGATCCTTAGTGAAAATCAAGACTGATGTCTAGTCGCACAGATACTTCATGATCATCGGATGCCGAGCAGTGGACCCCACCTTTCACCTGCATATTCTTACTGAACGAATAAAAATCTTCCTTGTTCGAAACAAGTATTAGAGTTGGTTTTTCATCGCAAGAGTGGAGGTATTGTACTTTTATTACTTTTCCTATCTCAGCTTGATCACCTACTAGGATCGGGTTATTAGTGTACATTCACAGCGCATATGTAATTAATCGAGGCAACTGGACAATCGCGTTTTGTTCTAATGAATCCATTTCTAGTGTGCAAAAGACAGTAGTGAACCTTTTTTTAGAAATATTATAAGCACCCATTAGAACAATAAATATTTACTTCTTAATACTATGCTTGACTTAAACGGAGTAGGTATATTAGTGTATAATTTCTTTATCTATGTTGAAACATTTATTTATTGATTTATTCACACAACTAGAAAGAGGGCATCTAATTAGTTTTAATCACTGTTTTTATTCACAAAAAATTATTTTTGTCTTTTTCATGCATGTGTTCACATGTGCCCCAGGTATGTTCACAACTACCCCTCCACCGGGGCACATGTAAACAAATTTAGACAATTTTTAGAATGATGATATAAGTTAGAAATTCTTGATAAATGCATCCAAAAGTTTCATCAAAAGAACAAACAAAGTGTAAAGATTCATAAAAATCAATTTTTGTTTCAATAGCTCATAACAATTTTAAGAAATGATCAAAAATGCAAAAATTGTTCACATGTGCCCTCCTCTCCCCTAATATTTATACATTACAATATTTAATAAATAAAGGATATTTTAAATTTTAAAAGCAAAATTTTGTGGTTTAGTAGACAATTATTGCTATTCATAAAAGACTACAAGATACATTGCATAAACATAAATGATGTTTTAATATAAACCATTGATGATATATTTAAATAAACGGTCAAGTGCGAGTATTCACTCGCGCACAGAGGGTTCTGTAGAATAAATATATGAATTTGTAAAGGTATTATGAAAAAATCCGTTGCTAAAAGAATATTAAGATTTTGTAAAAAACTATACAACGTAGGGTTGGGTATAACTGTATATATTAGAAAAGTGCAAATGGGTATACCATGAAAATTCAAAGAGATATGGAACCTAAATAATATCAAATATAGCTATTCGTATAACTCTTTTTTTAAATATTATCCTAATCTGTTTATGATGAACTTAATTCAGTACTGACAATAAAAGCAGTGCATAGTTAACTTCATTTGGCATTTCATAAAACTAAATTCAGCGTAGTAATAACCTTTATTTCTACAGTGTAGCTAAAACAAAACCTTTGTTCAAAGTTTAAATTTGGCATTGTGCTAAGCGCGCTTCGAAAGGAGGTCTCAAAGTTGTAATGCTGCCTTGGTCAGTGCCGTGTTTTTCCAGATAGGTGTTTAATTAAATTTAAAGTCACTCGAGGCGTATTGAGAGATACACTCAATGCAAACTATCGCGAATCACAAAGTATTCATGAGATTCATTATAATTAAACCTTTCGAGGGCGGTGCCCTTAAAAAAAAAAGACACCTAATTTTAATTCCAAAACAGACAATCGGCACCAAGAATATTTAATTAAAATTTTCCTTTTATCATGTACGTGAAAATAACAAAGTTCGCATTTTACAATAAATTCATTTATAAATTCTGGTGTCAGTTCGTTATTTCATAAGTTTATAAATCGAATTATTCCGCGTCAGAAACGGTTAAGTGGTCGCAAGAGTCTTAAAACTTCAAAATTTAAGAAATTAAAAATTTTTTAGATGTTAAACTCCTATCTTTTCTGAATATTTTGATATAATTGTTTCCTTAAAATTCCCGTTAGAACAGAAGTTATGGCTTTTAGAATTATACCTGCTCAGTAACTGAAGCGGTGATTCCAAAACTTTGAAGTAATTTTTCTCTAAATGGTATTTTTTGGGCATAACGCACAGGATACCTCAAAAACTTCTGAATATTTTTTCATGAAACTGTCAAAACATGTATTTCATGTTAGTCTGTATAAACTGAACCTAAAATTTCCTTTTTATTGTTCAAAGAAATATTTTTTAGATGATTTTACTGTTGGAATTTTCAAAATTTTGTATTAGCTAAATGCAACATTGCATTAAAAATATAAAAATACTTTAAATACAAATTTATTTAAGTTCAGGAAAATTATTACAATCTGAAGTATAAGTAAGCTCCAAAATTTTCATTCTAGTTGCAATTATTTATTTTGTCATCCGGCATGTAAACTGTTATCCCAATTTTTCGTTTGACAAAAGTCTAACAGTTTCAAGCCCCCTATAAATATTAATTCTGTATCTTGCTATTTTTTAAATACATGAAATGAAAGAACATACTTATATCTTTCATCCCAATTAAAATTGTGTTTTAAAATCATATACATTTTAAGACATCAAATGTTGAAGTCTTTTTTTCATTTTTTCAACTTTTTACAGTCCTGAGACCCCTGAATGAGACTTAGTATGTTTTTAACAATTTGACGTTTATTGCTTTTATACTGTTACTGGACATTACATTACACATATATATCATTAAAAGTTGTTAACTAGGCATAGAGTACGCTGCCGCTGTCCTTATGTATGTCCAAACTGGCCTATATTTAAGGGTTAATATCTCAGCTAATTACTAATGATTTTTTTTTTAAAATCATTATCAACAATGCTTTTATACTTCTGCAATGACAGGTATATCCAGCGATGCTCAACAATTTTTCTGAATGCCCGTAAATCGAAATTTGTGTATAACAGAAAAATGCTAATTTCTCAAAAACTATGTGACATAGGATAATCGCTATATTTTTCTGGTAAGGCTTATATTAACATCTACTACCTCTAATTTTTTCATAATTTTAGTTTCAGTAGTTTCGGAATTAGATGGGGGGGGGGGGGGGGGGGGAACATATTTTTGCGTTACATTTTCGACAATATTTTTTTAAAATATAATAGCTAAAATTAAAAGGAATGTATTTTCGAATTCAGCGTTACGAAAGCTTTCACAGGATACTACCCCACATGATATACAAAGAAAAGATTTTTTTTTTTCAAGTAGCATAATTTGCCCCCTACATTTTTACTAAATATATTTATGTATGTTTATTAATCTGAAAATAAGTGGGTCAATGGTCTTTATTACTTCCCCAAATGTGAACTTTCCACGTTCCATAGTTTACGAGTAAAATGGCTGTGACAGACACAGGAGTGATCTTATAATGGTTCTGTTTTTACTTTTTAAGTACGGAACCCTAAAAATATATAAATCAATAAATTATTTTTTGGATAATTTTTACAATTCATAGTTTCCCCCAGGCAGTTTCAAGCGGGTGTTACCAATGGCAGATCTAGGGGGAGGGGGGTTGCCCCCCTCCCTTGGGCAAATAAAGGGTTTGAAAAACGGCATTATGCATCCTCACGAGAAATGACTTGGGACGAAGCTCGAGCGTGGCGCGACCTGTCCCCGGGTCGCACCAGTTTTAATCCATGAGACTCGGGCTGGGTCAGGTCTTCCCTCTTTTAGAGTCAGGCCGTGTCCTGATCTTAAATTTTTCTGCAGATTTGGGTCGGGCAAGACTTCTTTTTCTTCCAGGTCGAGCTTGGCCTGGACTTCATTCTTCCTAGAGGTCTGCACTGTCCAAAATTTCCAAGTCAAGGCCTCGGGCCGGAATAAAAGCTAAACGTTCTGTCCGTGTCAGCCCGTATGATAAGCGTTACTGGCCCGACCGCGACCTGTACACTCCTCTAAATTCCTCCCCCTCGAGGCCAAGTTGGTCTGACATCTTACTTATTTGATATTCGTAAAAATCATATTTATGTTGTACATTTGTTTAGCAAAACCTTACAGAGATGGATTTTTAAAAATCTACTTTTTTTCCTTGTAGAGCTTTAAAATTATGATTTTCTTTTATCATCCGTTTCTTTCATTCTAAACTGATTTCTTAACTGGATTTTCATTTGAATGTGTCTCATATTTTTAAGTAGTGTTTATGTACATAATTACCTAAATAGTCCTTAATATTATTGTTTTTATGTATTCATGAATTTGGAACATTTGAAAATAAAATATGGGCATAAGTAAGTGTGGTGTGCTTTATGAATAGTTTTAAAGGCAAAATGCAGGCTGTGGTCAATTTTTTAGCTTTTATACCGGGGAAGGCAATAATTTTTGTGTGCGGGTTGGACCTGGACTTGGGCCAGAAAATTTCAGCCCGGGGAAACCTCTAACTGACATATCGAAAGCCGCTTTATTTTTTTTTTAAATGCTTCTTTCAGCCATCATCCCATAGCTATTGAATATACAGGGTGTTCCAAAATGCACTGGCTGATTTTACAATTCAATAACTTGCAAATGGTGGCATCTATTAAAAGAAATACTTGCCGGAGAGTTATGTAAGAAGTCAGGAGCAGGGGCGATTATGTTCCGAATTTTCCAAAAATTTTACCCTCTCGCTGTGGATCCCACGATTTCACGGCTAACGTAAAAATAGCAAAATTTGCACAACCTGCAATTTCTGCAGCAAATCTTTTTTTTTATGATCTAATTCTATTTTTAAAAAAAAAACTCTTTCACAAAGGTTTCGGGCATATTTTAACTCTAAAATATATGAAGATTTGAAATATGTAATAAAATAAATGCGCAATTTTTGAAGCTATTTTGCTTTAAAAAAAAAAAAAAAATTATGCGGTGAGAGGGTTAAGGCATTCGGTTCAGAAAATAAAAAAAATTCATCAATCCTTAAATTCTTACATAAAAATAATCGCGAATTTTGACAAATGGTCGTCATAAAAAATCTATTTCGAATCTAAAAATAACTTTAATTTCTCCAAAGGATCACGGAAAAAGTGCGAATTTGGTCAAAAGTATGACGAAAAAGCGCAAATTTGGTCAAAGAGACGCCGAAAAAGCACGAATTTGGTCAAAAGGCCGCTGAAAAAACGCGAAATTTTTCAAATGATCTATTTTTTAAAAAAAAAAACTTTCACAAAGGTTTCGGGCGTATTTTAACTCTAAAATATATGAAGATTTGAAATATGTAATAAAATAAATGTGCAATTTTTGAAGCTATTTTGCTTAAAAAAAAAATTACGCAGCAAGAGGGTTAAGGCATTCGGTTCAGAAAATTAAAAAAATTCATCCATCCTTAAATTCTTACATAAAAATAATCGCGAATTTTGACAAATGGTCGTCATAAAAAATCTATTTCGAATCTAAAAATAACTTCAATTTCTCCAAAGGATCATGGAAAAAGCGCGAATTTGGTCAAAAGGATGCCGAAAAAGCGCGAATTTGGTCAAAGAGATGCCGAAAAAGCACGAATTTGGTCAAAGAGACACCGAAAAAGCGCAAATTTGGTCAAAGGGCCGCTGAAAAAACGCAAAATTTTTCAAATGATCGCGAAAAAAGTGAGTTTCGCCAACGGGCAGCGGAAAAAACTCAAATTTCGTCAAAGCATCGTGGCAGAAAACGGGAATTTTGACAAATAGCCGCGAAAAACACGAATTCCGTCAAAGGTTTGCGAAAAAATGCAATTTTTATCAAAGAATCGCGAAGAAAAAGTGAATTTCATCAAATGGACGCGAAAGAAAGGCAAATTTCGTCAAAGAGCCGCGAAAAAACTCAAATTTCGTCAAAGGATGGCGGATAAAACTAATTCCGTAAAAGGATTGATGAAAACGTGAATTTTGTCAAAGAGTAGAGGAAAAACGCGAATTTTGTCAAAGAGTCATGGAAGAAATGCAAATTTCACCAAAGAGTCGTGGAAAAAATACAGCGGTCTCTTTAGAAAATAGCACACATACATATATCTATGTTTATTATTATAGATATAGTTTTTAATCTGAAATAATATACTGAACTAACTTTTGAAGAAACGGGTTAACACAAACCCAGCTTGCGCAGGAATCTGCACTCAGTGACTCAGCCTGAAATCAAGCCGAATCGAAAACAGCTAACCCGACCTGCAACAAAAACAATTAGTGCCAGGATTGAATCCCCCCCTCCCTCTCTATTGTAACCTTTCAGAAAATTTGCTTTGAATTTCAGAATTTTTTTTTTTTTACTGAGAATCACCCCTAATCAGGAGTTTTTTCACTGCGATTCTTGATTTTAGTTTAAAATAGCAACGATAGAGGGCGTTGCAAGCAATAGACGCTAAATCTGTGCCCGGAGGAGGAAGGTCAGAAATTAGGCCCCGATTTAACGACTATTGATTGCAGCGCCATCTATCGCTGCTAGTGTAAAGTAAAATAAAGAATTGCAGCAAAAAATCTCTTGACATCTTACATAACCATCCTGCAAGATTTTTTTTAAAACTGCTGTCACCATTTGCAAGTTATTAAATTTTAAAATCAGTCAGTCCATTTTGGGACACCCGATACGATTTTTGATAAGTTTCAAAGCATTCTTTATTGAATTACAACTGATCTTAGATATAAAGAGACAAGCAGTTTTATACCAAATTAGTGTTTTTTACATAATCCTGAAGATTAAAAAGCATTCCTAAATAATTATTTGGACGTGTCCGTTATGGAGCTTTTACTGTATATTGTTTTTATCTTCAAAAGTGTTTAGATTTTCTTTTCAAAAATCAGGTCAACCCGAACGCTTCTCGCAATAGTGAAAACCCAATCCAAAACTGACTCAAACCCGAAATAATGTAAGTAAATCTACCTCAAACGCAGCGCGCTAGGTGCAGCTAAAAAGTAGAAGTCAACTCGACCCGCAGCAGAAAAATAGAAGTCAACTGGGCCAAAGCCCAAACCGCAGCAAAAAAGAAGAAGTTAACCTGAACCGCAGCAAAAAGTAGAAGTCAACCCAACCCGTAGCAGAAAACTCAAAGTCAACCGGACCCAAACCCGACCCGCAGCAAAAAAGTAGAAGTTAGCCTGACCCGCAGCAAAAAAGTAGAAGTTAACCAGACCCGCAGCAAAAAGTAGAAGTCAACCAGATCCAAACGCGACCCACAGAAAAAAGTAGAAGTCAACCCGACCCGCAGCAGAAAACTCGAAGTCAACCAGGCCCAAACCCGACCCGCAGCAAAAAGTAGAAGTAACACGACCTGCAGTGAAAAAAATTAGTCCCGACCCGCGCATCAGATTGGAGTCTTCAAATTTTTAAAATTGCCCTCCCCCCCCCCCCCTCCCTGAGGACTCTCCAGATCCGCCCTTGGGTGTTACACCCTACACACTCTTTGCTTTACATAACAGTTTCCCCTCATTCAAAAAATTAGCATCCTTCTTGCCAACCATCCAAAAAATTTGCATCCTTTTTGCCTCTCGGTAAAAAAAAAAAATACTGTTTCTCCTTTATGCATTAAAAAATTTGCTTACTTAGTAAAAACTGACTCAATGCTGTCTTGAAGGACTTAAAAAAAAAAAAAAAACTTAAGAATTTAAAAAGTGCCTTTAAGAATCTGAAAAGTACCCTAAAAAATCAGAAAAGTCCCCCTTAAGAATCCAAAACATACCCTTTAGAATTAAAGTACCTTTTCTCACAGCCAGCACCCCTGACTTTTTTAAACTCCGATACATACATTTCAGGGTGTATAAATTTTTTTAAGCATAACAATTTTGTAGTTCTACATTTACATTATTATACAGTTATATCCTGATAACTATACTTAAATTTAAACTTTTTTTACTATATTTTCTTTATATAAAATGCTTACCTTGATATGACTTTTAATATTTTGTTATGCGCATTAGTACAAATTACTTAAGCTAATCAGCTTTCTTGAATTCGATGGTTGAACACTTTGTTGAAAGGTGACAAGTAAACTCATTCAATAATGTAGATAATTTTTTATCCCAAATAGTATCTACCAGAATTTTTGCCTTATTTAATTATGGAATGTCTGTCATAATATACAGCCAGACTGGTATAAAAACAAAAACTTTCCGTGCACATAAATATTAGGTCAAAAATTTACCGCAAATTAATGTTTAATAAAATTACGTGTTATATTATTTTGACGATATTAACTAAAAATCATAGTTTACAATAATTGTTATTTAAATTAAAAAATAATTAATATTAATTAAAGAATAATTATTTTAATTTAAAAATAATAAAGCAAAAATCAATGACAAGAAGGTGAATTCTTTTCAATTATTTTGTCAATGCATTTAGAAACAACCCAATCCTTCAGATTGCGATCTCTTCGCACAAAATGCCAGTCACTCGTATAACACTACGAAATTATTCGATTTAACAGCCAATGCCAGGCTAAATTGTCACTGCAGCGGAAAATAGAAATAAAAGGGTCTGATGTCACAACAATGTTTTGAGTCTTTAAACTTTGAATTGAGGACAAACAATATATAAATCAATAAGTCGTATATAAAATTGGGGAATATTTTAAATTTTTGGTATTAAAAAAAGTTACAAAAACAAAACATAAGTTTTTCTTTTCGTAACTTTTTTCCGCAAAGTCGCGATTTTTTCGGAAAATTTTCCACGCACGGCGTTCGCGCGTGCGTCTATATTATACAATTCTGTATACAGCAAAAACTACTGTTGGAAAATTCTGATAGCTATCTTTGAATTAAAAACAGCTAAACGGGAACCACTGCTCTACAACAATGTATTAAGTAAATTTGATGGCTGGAATTAAATAAAGTTGACGCTTGATGTCAAAACAAAACAGTTTCTGTCATCATGAGAATAGTTAAAATCCGATTTCAACTAGTTAAAACTGAAACACTTGATATAAAATTAATAAAGGGCTATTCAAGTGAATTATCATGAATGAGATCATTCAGAGTTAGTGGTTTCATGTGGCAGTTAAATTATTGGGGTCTGGTTGTCCATAACAACTGCATTTGTTTAAAATTAATGAGTAAAGAAATTTCTGGTGCAGATGTCCTGGTATTTCTTTTTGGTGCCAAAATGGTGATTTTTTACCTGGGATGGCAACCTAGTGATTTTGGCCAGTAGACTAGATAGTGCATCATAATCAAAAGACCTCCAGTATTAACTACTGATCAGTTGTATTCTAGACTAGAGATGCAACAAATATTCGGCCGAAGCCGAATATTCGGCCCATTCGGCCTGTCTGCCGAATATTCGGCTTCGGCCGAATATCAAGTCCATTATTCGGCCTTGGCCGAATAATACTGTAATAAATGTTTTTATATTTACACAATATAACTTTTTAATTTGACAATTTATATTCATCAGATATAATGAAAATTTTATTTGAAATTAATTAACACTTTTTTTTCCATTAACTTTCATTCTCCAAATGGGTTTTATCTACCCATTTTTATATAAGAGGCTAATTTAGAAATCATGTTAAAAAAAAAAAATTATGCTGTATCAGTAAGTACAAAAAGTATCTGTAATAAGCTAACATAATCTGTTAAATTTAAAATTAATCTATTCAAAATTGTTTTAATACAGCTGTACAAGCTAATTCAAAAACTTTTTTATCATAATGGGAAGTTTAACATTTAACCCTTGTTACATAAAAAAATATTTCTTTCAATAATATTTTGAATTATACCTATAAAGAACATAAATATAGGATTGATTAGAAAAAGATGCGTTATATGTATAAGATATTCAAGTCTTATATGTTGCAATACTTCAAGTGTGTTTTCTTTTTAGTAAAATATGCTTAAAAGTTGAATATAATTTAAGTGGTTTTTTTTAAGTCTGTTACTATTTCTTATTAAATATTGAAAGAAATGTAAATACTAAATTCTTTTAATTAGTATGCATTTACATTTTAGATATATTTTTTTCCAGAATAGCATTGTAATCCTTCTATATATAAAAAAAAGTTTTGATTTGGAAATGGACCAATGAAAATCTGCGTAGATATTCCGGGTAGATCCATATCCAATTTGAATGCTTAAGCATGGCCTTTCATCGTTAATATTAAAAAAACTGTTGCATACAAAAATATGAAAATCGGTGGTATTATAGAGAAATGTTTGATAAACACGCTGATGCAGACAGTTTTCAAATCGATGAATTATTTTAAGAGATATTTAATGCTAAAGTTGGACAAAATCATTCCATTAAAAAAGTTTTATTGGAGCAAAAACTATACATGAGAATTTAATCATTTTTAGATCATTTTATACGTTATAAGTTCCCGGTGTGCAGATTGTATTTATTTTTCGTATTTGGCTCATTTTTTGAGGTTTTATTTCAATTTTAAATTCAAATTTTCATCATTTCGAGAGATATTTTTTACAAATTTTAGGAAATGTTATTAATTTAAACTGTTGCCCGCTGTATAAACAGCGCAAACAATGTTTACTTCAAATTAAAAATTTATTTTACACGTGACTATTATAAACAGAAAATATAAAAAGCAGGAACTCATTGAAAATTACGTCATAAAAATTATAATTACACGTGAATTTTAAAAGAGACAGAATATTGTAAAATAATAAATTCATAAACATGCGATAGAAGTCTTAAATAGGAGAATTTACGTCACATTACACTCATTATATAAAATGAACAAAAAATAATATTACAAAACAGTTTAAATTTAAAAATTGCTCGAGATATTTATTTGATATTTTAAGAGGATCATAATATTTCATTTCTAACAAAAGTATTTTTATGTGAATATTAAAAAGAAAAAGAAAAGTTTGGGGAAAATTACGTCAGATTATAATTCTCAGATTCAAATTATAATTCAATCTTCGGAAATCTTTTTAAAGCCGATTAAATTATCGTGCTGTTAGAGTCTGCGGTGTCTGAATGGGGGTTGACGAGCGTAGCTCGTAGGGGGCAGAGCCCCCTAGTGCCTTAAAAAAAAGTTAAAATGTTTTCAATAAACGTAGATAGTGATGCAGAAATAATAATAATTCAGCATTCTCAGGTGATAGTCTATTTCTTTTTTCTTAAATGTTACCTGCTTCTGAAAATAATCTCTCACTATATATGGTACTTCCTGGTGCAGAAAGGTATTTTTGGCTAATTGTGAAAGGTTTGGAAAGTTTTCCAAATTTTTCGCCCACCACTGCAAAGGACACTGTTGTCTTTCTCGTAGTGGCTCGGAAAGAAAATTACTAATTTCTTTTACTTCTTCACATTGAAGGGTAGAGGCTTCACTGCTGACAGCAAAGAAAAAAATATAATAAAGATAAATAAAAATTTTGTTAATTGTGAGCTTTATAAAGTCTACAATGACTTCTTTCCACCATTTTGGAGGATATTCCTTTCACCCTTTCTATCAGTGGTTTTTCTTAAGATATTACGATTTCTTATTTTTTATTTTATTTCATCTGAAAGCTGAAACTTATGTTTCCTAGTACTTTTAAAATTTTGTCATTATTTTAAAATGTAACAACAACACACATAATATCTATTAAAATGTAATTAGACAGTACCTGATGAGGAACTTTTGCTTTTTTTTTTTGGGGGGGGGGGGGGTTGAATCATATTATTGAGGCAATTTTTAGGCCGAATATAGCCGAATATTTTTTCAGAGTAAAATAATGCTATAAAAAAATTAAAAATTTGTATATAAATAATTTTTTAAAAGAAAACAATACATTTTAATTGTGAAATATACAAGAATTGTGCATACAGTGAATACTATTTTTGTTTTTAGGCAAAAATAAGTTCATTATTCGGCGGCCGAATAGGCCGAATATTCAGCTGTAACTTGGCCGAATATTCGGTATTCGGCCAAACCACTATTCGTTGCATCACTATTCTAGACAATGTGTTTTATTTTTAAAAAAGAATGTGTGTTTCATAATAAAATAAACTAATATGCTGTTTTTGCAGGCTAGGTCTAGTATATTCGAAAACGCAGATTTTTTGCAAAAACCAAACAAAAACATGCCAATCCTGATATATCTGCGACATCTGTTCCAAATTTTTAGATGCAACTTTTGATGACACTTTTAAAAAGATTCTTTCTTTGTTAAAAATAACAGAAATCTGTTGTCTGTTAAAATCTGCTGTTTAACATTGCCAACATCACTTTAATCAGTTTTCATCTAATGAAACTGCTTTGATGTTTAATTAAAATTAAATAAATTGTAATATGAGCTTAATGTCTAATGCCAAAAAGCATTTTATAATCTTCTATTGTCAATCTAGAAGTATCCTGTTTAGTGCCACTTAATGCACTACTTGCAATTCTGTTTTTGATATTCTGGAGCTCATTTATCTTTTCTTCAATAGTGTTCTTACAAATGAATTTATGTATGACAACATCTTTCTTTTGTCCCACTCTGTGAATTCTATCACAGGCCTGTTTTTCAAGAGCTGGATTCCAATGAAGATCCATAAGAAAAAGATGACTTGCACCAATTAAATTCAGTCCCACACCTCCTGCTTTAAGAGATAACAACATAACTTTGGCACCATCTTCATTGCTATTAAAGTCATGAGCAAACTTTTGTCGATCTTCAACTTTGGTACTACCTGCAATTAAGTGATAATCAATATTTTCTTCTTTAAGATGAAATGCAATAATTTCAAGCATTGATGTCCACTGTGATACTATAACACATTTATCTTTATCATCAGATGATTCAAAAATTGTATGCAGTTCTTTGAATAATTCTGCAATTTTAGTGCTTTTGGAAGCCACATCATTCAAATTCTCTTCATCTAGGTTTGTAAAAGTCAGATCTAAACCACTATCTAATGAATTACAAGATGATTCCTCGATTGTTAAGGAAGAAAATGCATCAGCCACATCTGAAGGATCGTTTGATACTTCAAGGTCTTTCTTTAAAAGACTAAGGTGATTACAACACTGCTGAAGTCTAAGTAATAACACTAAAAGAGAAGTCATTTTTGAGGTTTTCTCAAGGTACTGATTAAAATTATTTTTAACTTTATCATTCAGTTTATCATAAGTTTTTCGCTCTTCAGCAGATAATTCAATATAATGAAGTGATAGAGATTTATTTTTCATTTCGATCAAGGGTTTACCCCACTCATCCACTTGATCTTTGGTTCTTCTTAAAACAATACTCTTGATAAGCAACTTTCTCCGTTGCTGGCTAGCATCAGTATCATCATCTGTAAGTTTTTTAAATTTTTTGGGGTCATCAAAGGGTGAAAACTGAAGGAATTTCACTAATGCATAAACATCTTTAAAAAGATTATGTATAGGTGTTCCCGTGACAGCCCACTTTCTAAAACTTCTCAAAGAAAAAATAGCCTGAGCTGTTTGAGAATTGTGATTTTTGATGGTATGAGCTTCATCCAAAACAATTCTTTCCCATTTTAAACTGAACAATGGAGATGCAATTTTGTCACCATCCATTTTTTTCTTTTCCATCTGTACAATATTATATGTTGTTAAGACAACATCATAGGATTTCATTCTTTTAACATCTCTATCTCGTTTAGGCCCATGATATAACAAAACTTTCAAAGCATCAATTTCGCAGTGCTTTATAATCTCAGCATCCCATTGATGAATGATAGAGGCTGAGCAAACAATTAATGTACCTCTGCATTCAATGTCTTCATCTTGCTGTGAACAAAAAACTTCTCTTTCTTTTTGCTTTAATATCAAAGCTATCATCGAGAGAGTTTTTCCTAAACCCATATCATCAGCTAGTATGCCACCTTTAGGATCTTGTTCTTCTCTCCAAATCATAAACGCTAAACCTCTTTTCTGATGCAACATCAATTCCGTTCTCAAACCTTCAGGCTTGGTCTCTTCCCGACATTCATCAGGATAAGTAGCTAAAGAACTGTGAATCTTTTTAATGCATTCTTCACTAGCTTGGAAAACTGGATTAAAATTACAGTGATCCAGCAAACTGTACTTTGCTGCAGGTTTTTCAACAAGAGGCTTTGGTTCAGTCAATAATGCCTTACGAATTTCCCCTGTCTGTCTCCAATTTTTAAAAGAGGGAGAACTCATTGCATCAGTTTTGTCATCACTCTTCTTTTCTTTATGTTTAGGAGTTAAGTCACTAAATGAAAGGAATTTATTAGGTCCAGAATCAGATGAAACTTTACAAAATGGCATATTATCATTGTGAGGTTTTCCATTTTTAACTTTAGAGTCAGCGGAAGCATTATTATTCTCAGTTTTGTCGTCGCTCTTCTTTTCTTTGTGTTTAGGAGTTAAGTCACTAAATGAAAGGAATTTATCAGGTCCAGAACCAGATGAAACTTTACAAAATGGCATATTATCCTCATGAGGTTTTCCATGTTTTACTTTACAGTCGCCAGAGGCATTATTATTCCTATCTTCGTCATTATTGATGACAATTTCGGGCTTTCCTTTGTCATGTACAGCTTCTTTACGCTGTACAAAAGGGTTCTTTTTCCCTATTGAGGCACTTTCATCACTGGTTGAAGAAACTGCACTACAAGCGAGTTCATTGACACTGGCTGTTTCAAGAGTCAAATTTTGCAAAAGGTTTTCCAAGTCATCAATCTGTTTCTTCAGTTTTGCTCCTTTGTCAGGTAATTTAGAGAGATTAACAGAATGATAAGTTTTCTTTTTCTTATCCAACTCGTTCTGTGCGTGAAGGATATTTAGGGATTTATTCCCCGATGAAAAACCAGTTAAATTCGTCAATTTGTCCATTTTAAAAGCAACAGATTTATCAAAATGTCCTCACTGAAATAAGATACAAAAGAAACCGTAAGTACTGAAAAGTAAAATTAAAACGAGCATTAATCGACTTCAAAAAAAAATTATAAATATTTCGAACTTTAAAAGACCTACCTTTTCCGAATTATCATTTGATTGTGACGCCAAGCCTTTCTTACGGCGAAAATGCCTTCTTTTACCCATGAAGTTATTAGGTATGTAACAATAACGATGCTATAAAATTTAAAATAGAAATAGAAACCACATGCACATTCATCATATCAACAACACTTCGATCGAAATATGTGTAATACTTTAGCTGTCAGTTTAACTGAGATACCAAGGAGTTCAAATGAAGGAGTAAACTGTTATTAAAGTGCCTTTGTACAACCGAGTAAAGTGCAGTAACATTTCGGACAAAAACTGACCAAAAGGACAACGCAGGTACAGTGCCTAGAAGTATATGGAAAAATGATCCCTGAAAGGAGGAAAATCAGCTTCTCCGCAAGAGGGCGTCGAGTTCCCATCGTCGTTGATTTACGTTTCAAATCGCATTTAAAGAGATTAATGTTAGTGGAGTTAACGCTACTTTTTGAAACAAATTATACAAGTGTATCTTTTTTTTTTTTTACATTTTGAAATAAAGGCATATACGTTTGTTTAATATGCTATCCAAACAGTGCTAAAAATTTTTATCCCTTAAATGTGCGACGATACTGCTAAAATGCCAAGTGTCGATCGCAGCGACATCTGTGGAATTTTCGTATTACTAGTATTACCTCGTATTACATTGTATAGACTAGCAATACCTTGCAGTTGTAGAAAATATCCTGCAGATGTCGCTGCGATCTGTATATGGCAGCAGCATCGTTGCATATTTAAGGGATACAATATTTTAGTACTTTTTTAAGCAGTACAGAAATAGCCGATTTCCACACTATGCATTCTAGTCGCTATACCTATGTTGATGAAATGTACGTTTACGCTCTATGTTTTGAATATCTAATCTTTCCTAAACGGAGCAGAAGCAGACAATATTTTATTCTTCAGTTCATTTTTGAACTTGTTCGTTTACGGACACGTGTATGCTGTAGCTGATGACGAGCTGTTATGTTTTTAGCTCGAAACGCGTCCTGTGTTTTGTTTTAATTTTATGGTGATTTTTTACATAGTTTTATTATTTTAATATTTTATTTATGTTTGATTTATTTAGCAGTTTTTTTTTTTTTTTAATCGTACTTGTTCGTTCATCTTTAACTTACAAAATGATAATAATAATATATAAAAGAAAAACCCAAAAATATTCTGTTGAAAACGTAAATATGTAAGTTAATGAGATAAAATTGTAAGTTATTTTTTTAGTTATTTAAGCTATGAGGTATTCGCTACGGCTTTTGCCGGCATGACCTCAAATGATCTCAAAATGGCGTTATTTCCTTGGAACAACCTTCCTCCACGAGGAAAAAAGGCAGAACCCAAATTGTAAGAAATTAAATTCGGGCCAATATCTTTGTTTTTCCTTTTTTTTTTTTTTTTTTTTTTTTTAACTTTTAGATTTATTCTAATTTACATAATTCTAAAAATTTGTAAAAAGGAATTTTTCCCTATCTGTAATTTTATTATTATTTCTTATATGTTAACATAAATATTATTAAATTGATTTACGTTATTTACATTAAAAAAAATCTTTTAGGTAGATTTCGTAAGAAATACTACCTATTGCAGTCGTTACCATGATGCGACTTTTGAAAAATTCCTTCATAACTTTTCATTATAGGACCCCAGGAACCCAAAACCACCCCCACCTAAAAAGTTTATATATATATATATATACATATATATATATATATATATATATGTATGTATGTATGTATGTACTAAATTTTGTCCGCACGATAAAAGGTGCAATTATGCACGGATTGTCCTCAAACTCACCAACAACTTTGATATGGCTAATATCTCGACGGGGATTGAAAATGGGCGAAATCGGCCCAAGAGGGTGGAAATGGGGAGGGTTCAAAATTTTGAATACTGTCTTAACATGGATCTGATAAAACCAGCTCTTACACAACAATGGCAGAAAAAAAATAAAAGTTTTTCGTTATAGCAGTTGCCAACAATTTAAAAAAAAAAAACAATAAAATTATCACCACAACAATTACTTTTCTTTTGCAAAATTTTCACGTGTAAAATTAAATAGTTTGACAAATTGAAAACAAATTGAAAAAATCCCTGCCGGCTCGGGCCTACAGGCGGAGGTAGATTTCGATGCTAAGTACTAAATTCTCCAACAAAACTTAAATCAAGATTAGAGATAAAACCCAGTTTCTTCAGAAAGAGTGAGCTGTAGGGAGCTAAACTTTTTGTGAAAATTATAATATACACGAATACACACACACACATGTATATGGGATAGGTTTAAAAAATGGCCACAAAAAATTCAGAGAACCTTAAATTGTTAAAATATGTTAATATCTCCATAGTCGGGTTTTTATCATGTTTTAATACGTTTCTTCAAACTCACATGACGTTACATATTCACCTGCTGAGGTCCATTATATTTCCAATATGACGAAATATACATATTTTTTAATTCGTCAAACTGTTTATTTTATTTTGAGTTTTCATGCTAAAATCTTGCTCTAGAAAACTTATGACGTAATATTCCATTTGTTTTCAATTTGTCAAAATATTTAATTTTACACGTGAAAATTTTGCAAAAGAAGAGTAATTGTTGTGGTGAAAATTTTATTGTTTTTTTTTTTAATTGTTGGCAACTGGTATAACGAAAAACTTTCATTTTTTTCCTGCCATTGTTGTGTAAGAGCTGGTTTTATCAGATTCATGTTAAGACAGTATTCAAAATTTTGAACCCTCCCCATTTCCACCCTCTTGGGCCGATTTCGCCCATTTTCAATCCCCGTCGAGATATTAGCCATATCAAAGTTGTTGGTGAGTTTGAGGACAATCCGTGCATAATTGCACCTTTTATCGTGCGGACAAAATTTAGTACATACATACATACATACATATATATATATATATAAACTTTTTAGGTGGGGGTGGTTTGGGGTTCCTGGGATCCTATAATGAAAAGTTATGAAGGAATTTTTCAAAAGTCGCACCATGGTAACGACTGCAATAGGTAGTATTTCTTACGAAATCTACCTAATATTACGTCATTTCTAGAGCAAGATTTCAGCATGAAAACTCAAAATAAAATAAATAGTTTGACGAATTATAAAAATATGTATATTGCGTCATATTGGAAATATAATGGACCTCAGCAGGTGAATATGTAACGCCATGTCAGTTTGAAGAAAGGTATTAAATCACAGATCAAGTTAGTATAAATGGCGCTGCGCGCCATATAAACTACAAATGCCTTTCTTATAAAAAGATTATGAGAAGAAGAAGAAGGTATTAAAACATGATAAAAACCCGACTATGGAAATATTAACACATTTTAACACTTCAAGGTTCTCTGAATTTTTTGTAGCCATTTTTTAAACCTATTCCATATACATGTGTGTGTGTATTCGTGTATATTATAATTTTCACAAAAAGTTTAGCTCCCTACAGCTCACTCTTTGTGAAGAAATATTTAGGGGAATAGAAAGGGTTTTATCTCTAATCCTGATTTAAGTTTTGTTGGAGAATTTAGTACTTAACATCGAAATCTACCTTCGCCTGTAGGCCCGAGCCGCTAGGGATTTTTTATTTTATCTTATCTGTGAGAAAGTGAAAATGGGTAAATTAAAAAAAAAATATTGTAACGATTGTTTAATACATCATAAATTAATAAAACATCGGCTGTAAAAAAATTTCTACCAAATGGGAATATTTATGAAATTTTCTGGGACTTGTAGAGTGCAATATTTTGTATATTTTTACATTACACTATCGCTTTATGAAACTTTAAATCCAATTATATCATATTTACTTGAAGTACAAGACGAAATTTTTAGCTTGTCTTTCGTTGCATTTAAATTCAGGGGCGGACTGGCCCACACCGCTACTCCGCGATCGCGGGGTGGGCCAAACGGGTGTAGTGGGCCAAAATAATAATAAATTTTTTGAGTTTTTTTCTTTTCAATAAAATAATAATAATAATAATAAATAAAATTACAATTGATCATGTAAGTCCTAATTTCTCCTTTCCCTCTTCCATCAGCAATCTTCGGAAGATCTGTGCAAATTACTCATTTTGTGTAGAAGTCGATGGTCAGTGAAGAGTAAGAAGTTGTTTGGTGGCATGAGTTGACGAAACCCATGCCACCAATGAGGGGGGGGGAGACTGTTTGACGAAATTTGCGATATTTTTTTCACGATCGTTTGCTGAAATTCGTGTTTTTTTCACGCAATCGCTTGACGTAATTCGCGATTTTATTTCGCCATCGTTTCACGAAATTCGCGATTAATTTCTGCACTTGTTCGACCTCCTGACGAAATCACGATATTTTTCCGCAATCGTTCGGCGAAATTCGCGATTTTATTCCGGAATTTTTTAGCGAAATTCGTGATTAATTTCTGAAATTGTTTGACGAAATTCGTGATATTTTTTTCTCGTTACGGATTGATAAAATTCGTGACTTTTTTACGCGACATCTTGACGAAATTCGCACGTTTTTCTGCGATTGTTTGACGAAAGTTACGATTTTGTACTCTAATGATTGGTCGGAATTTCGATTTTATTCACGGATAGTTTGACGAAATTCTCGGTCTTTTTTGCGGCTCATGTCAACGCGATTTTTTTTTACGATTCGAAGGAAATAGCTGATCGACTTTTAAAAAAGCGAAATAAAAAATCGTCTAAAAGCGAAAAAGTGGCAACCCTGCAAATTTCAGCGAATGATTGACGAGATTCCTGATTTTTTTAGAAATTGATTGAAGACTATCGCAATTTTTTTCAGAGACCGATTAACGAAATTCGCGATTTGTGACAAATTCCCGATTTTATTTTTCGGCGAACATCTCTCGAAATTCATGAGTTTTTCATCATAAGATGACAAAATGTTTCATTATTTTCTGGCTCATATTCTTTTTCTTTCCTATACACCTATTAATTTCAAAATACTGATTTTGTGGAATTTTACAAAAATGGATTAGATGCCGTACCTTCCCTCAGCCGTTGTTGTTTTGATTTGTTTGGCAATTTTTTGTTGGCGTGTTGGCGGTATTTACGGATATGACAAACTCGATATGTAAACCCCGTGTGACGTATGTGTTGTGACGTGTCGTGTTCTGGCAACCCCTGAGAAGCTTAGAATTTTGTGGATGTATTTTGATATCGTGTTCTATCGTTGTCTTTTTATTTTTATGTTAAATTTATTGGATGTATTTCATTGACTATAGTTTCTGTAGTCCGTTTAAACGCTCTTGCTGAAGTAATTAAGAAATATGAGGAAATTTTGACAAGAAAGGGAGGTTTGTTTATAGCGTGTCAATGCGTATTAAGCCTATTTTGGATAATGACGGCGATGTTATGAGAGATATTTCGTGCTGGAGGTTTCAGGAAAGCAGATGTCTGTTAAGGTATGTTGATAATTTTATGTATATTTTGCTGCTTTAAGAGTTTTTTACATTTTGAGATTGCTGCAAAACGAGAACTGCTGAATTTTGAGAATGCTATACCGCGAGAAATGCTGAATTCGGCGATGTTTTTTTTTTCGGTAAATGTGCGCGAAGCGCTCATGCAACGATTACTGATTCCCAGTTTAGCGAATTTTGTTTATTATTTACATTTTATTTTCGTTAAGCCAAACATGCGTATAAACCGGTGCTTGGCGACATTTACTACTTGGCGGAAAAGGGGTTTTCACGCCAAGAAGAATTCCAAGATGGCGGCCGTGGGAACTTATGACATCTGTTCGACAAAAATTAATGATTCGCGGGATTCCGCGAAAAAAAGTATAATATATATATATATACATACATTCGCGGAAAAATCAGGACTGTTATTGTTATAGTACAAAACTCGCGAAATTTCAGGACAGGTTACCGTATTTTAGGACATTTCAGGGCTTTTTTCCATTTTTCAAGAATTTCAGGACAAGTAGACACCTGTAGCGATTCTAACGATATCATTGACCAATGCTGAGAGCGTATTTGACCCGTCATTGGACCAAACAATTTCTTTTAATACAAAGGATAAAATATTTGAACAAAATGCCCATAAAAAATTTTTTTCGTTTGTACCTTTTCATTGTTTAAAGTTCACATATTAAAAAATCAATAAAAATTAAGCAAGTTGACGTCACGAATTCGAGCTGAGTTATCTTCATAGAGTTAGAGCCTTAGAGCAAAGGGTCGTGTCAATAGTCAGTATAAACATTTTAAGAAAGGGGTTGTCCATTGATGGGCCAATGCATACGTCTAGCGGGGTGGGCCAAAATATGCCAGTCCGCTACGAAAATATATGCATATATATAGAGCTGTGCAAGGTGACGTCACGAACAGGTTTTTACTGCTGCTGTAGGACAGCTATCGCTACCTTTATCAATGCTTTTTCTATTTGTGTGTCCTACAGCTTTCTTCATTGTCCTCCGGTAAAAGTCACGTGATGTGAATTCCTCTCTCTCTCTCTCTCTATATATATATATATATCCGTGCATGAACATAGATTAGATATTAGATATGTAAAATAAAATATCTATTCTATGTTCATGTATCGGTGTAGCATTCTGTTGAAAACGTAAACATGCAGAATTAAACAAGTTGGAAATTGCTCATCAAACGTGGCAAATGAGGTGCGTTCGTAGTATAACTAGTTTTATAATTATTTTTTGCACCCCATATTGTACTTAATGTCATAGGCGTAGCGTCGGGAGGGCACGTGCCCCCCCAACCTTCTGTGCCCCGGGCGCCAGAACAGAAAGCGTAGGGGGCGCCAAATGAAGATTTTTTTTGTCTTTACATACAAAAATGTATATGTATATCTATCGAATTTGCATAAAAATGTCTCGCAGTCGGAAAATCCAAAAGGAAAACTGAACCAAATGCATTAAAATTTACAAATATATAAAAAGATTCATCTATAATAGAAGACTGCAAATAGGAGAATCACTAACATTTTCCAAGGCCAATAGGTCAGTCTCTACTCCTTTCTTTTGTGTAAAACTGTCCCTCGTCGATAACCGATTTCCTGGGAGGGTGGAGGGTGCAGAGTCATGTGCGACGTCAAATTACTGTCCGGTACAATAAAAATAAACGGGAGAAGGAGTCAGGATTTGAAACTATGGGGGGGGGGGGAGGCAGAGGGGGCATGTGTTCTGGGCGCCTCGCGCAGGGAACATCAGATGAAAATTTTGTTTGCCGTTTTATACAATATATATATGTGCGTGCGAAATTTGTGTAAAAAATATTTTCTACCCAAAAAGTCAAAAAGAAAAGATTAGTACAGTGCATTCAAAATGTCAAGTAGATAAAGATTCGCATACAAGACAGCAAATGAATAAACCCATTCTTTTTCTTATAATTACTTTTGTACATGCATATCACCATATCTGTCCTTAGAGGAGGCGAGGTAAGGTGACCGACTGGGACAATAAAAACCAAGCGGTCGAAAATTCACAAAATAAAAAGTAAAAATTTAATACTTTTGTTGTTGTTGTTTTTTTGAGTCAGACATAAATTTGAAAATTAGCATTAAGTTCAGGAAAGTATCTAGACCTATCAGTCTATAAATAAGAAGAGTGGTATAAGTGATAATTCCGAAAAACTGATGTAGATAGTACAGGAAGATATTTTACAAAACTGGAATTCATTTTTATACCTACAGTAAGTCCTGGTTTTTTAGCTCCTAAAACAATGTGACTCATATTACTATGACATTAAAGTGCCCCAATCGTAATAATTTGTAATGCTACAATAACAGTAAAATCTCGAAAAATGAAATCCGTCTATAATGGAATCGTGTCTTAAATGAAAAAACTGCATGGTTCCAACAGAAAGAATACCAACAGTCACACCTCCTAAGACGGAAACATGTATAAAGTGGAATTATTTCCGCTTCCTTTCGATTTTTTCCCTAGGTTTTAATGAATAAATATTTGATAAAGCTGGTTATATATTTCACTATTATGTATTTTATTGTTACACATTTTAAATTTTTAAATAAGTCCGCTACTAGAAACTTTCGTAAATTTCTCTTTGTAAATTTACTTTGCAGAGGAAGGGGGGGGGGGGGGGGCGCCAAAATCGACGTTTTCCCCGGGTAAAAATATAGCTAGTTTCGGCCCTGGAAGGAGTGCACAAAGTAAAATGTTTTAGAGCCTTTTAAAAGAAAAAAAAAAGAGTATAGCATTTGCAGTGGTACAGTAAAAAAATCTCTCACAGGGCGCCATCATGGCTAATAAAGTCGCCCCTGCCTTTATCCCCAAAAATGATTTTTTTCTCTTCTTTTTGCCATTTCTAGGCGTTTTGCCACCCTAGGTGGAAATTGTAAAATGCAGCTCTGTTCCTTTTGGCGCAATTATTTTTTGCATTACTTGTTGCATTACGTTTGGGACAATTGTTTTTTGCAACCAACCAAATCCAGTCTTAGAGAGAGGAGGCGAGCTTGGGCGGCTGCCCGTAATAAAAAAAAAAAAACCTCACCCAGCAAAAACGCCCCTGCTTTTACCTTCCCAAATTACATTTCTCGTCCTTTTGCCATTTCTAGGTAGGTGACAACTGAAAAATGTCGCCCATGCCTTTTACTAAAATTACTTTTCTTTGCATGCAGATCCGGTCTCAAAGGGCGCAAGGTCGAGCAACTGTCAACGAGTAAAAACTAAGGGTTGAAATATATGCAAGATAGAACAGTAACCCCACTTTTAAATGTTTTTTAAAGAATATAGCCCGGACCGAAACCAGGGGGGGTTTGTGCAGAGGGGGCATGTGCCCCAGGCACCAGAACAGATGTGAAGGGGGCGCCAAATGAATCGTTTGTCGATTCATACAAAAATGTGTATATATATATATATATGAAATGCAAAGAAGCTCGCAAGCTAATGTTAAACTAAGGGAGCGTTCTTTTGAAATTTCTCGTTTGGATTTTAATATTTAATTTTTTTTTTTTTCTTAGGATAGTTTAGATTGATCTTTAGCGTTGCCATGCTTTTAGGTTTTGAAACCGGTACTGGAAGTGAAGGTAACTTTATAAAAATAATCTGCAACCAAAATCTAAAAAGTAAACACTAACCCGGTTAGAATTTAACCTCAGCTTTTCTAATCAAAGAAAAAAAAAATCATTTAAAACTATTAATATGCAAGCGAGAAAATTTAAAAAGATCGCTCCCATACGTTTAGCATTAGCGTTCCAGTTTCTTCGCGTGACTTGTGTAGGCTCTTAACGCTCAAGCTAATGTTAATCCTATGGGGCGTCGTTTACATATTTCTTGCTCTAATTTTAATTATTTTTATTTTTTATGAATTTTATCTATTTATTTATTTATTTATTTTGCATAGGATACCGGAGGTCAATAATATTTATTGTGCGTGAGGAGATGAAGGGAGGGGGTGGTCGCCAAAATTCATGTTTTCCCCTGGCGCAAAAAAGGCTAGTTTCAGCTCTGAACGTGTTGTACTTATTGTGCAAATTATTAAAAACCTAGATATGTGATTGTGTATTATACGTGGGATTTTCAGATAAATTAATGTGAAATTTATATTAATATATTTTAAGATTGTGATTTATTGAGACTTTTACAAAAACGATAAATGTCAGTGATTTTCAATTGCTTTTTTTTTTTTTTTTTTTTTTTTTTTTTTTGAAGATGCAATCAAATTTAAAACTTTTTAGTATGTAGCATTTCACCCACTCTCTCTTCCCCAAAAACAAAAACGCTTTAGTTCTCAACCATTAATACGGTGCTGGTCAATCAATGATATTTGGTCAATAGTTGTAATTTGATCGGTAGAAGAAAAATTTTCCCCAACTGCAAAGCTGGTGTCCAGTCACCCAAGTAGTTTAATTTCAGGGAGTAAAACAAGGCGGTCACACAAAGAACTTCTTTGACCTCTGAACTTGTGTTTCCCTCTTGGGCAAAGTGAGATAATAGGAGCGTCTCGACCTAACCCCTCTCCACACTCCTACACACACTTGGCTTGGTATAATCTGGTCATTTGTGGGAATGTACTCGTAGTTAAATGTTGTTATTACTATTTTTTAAACTGATCAGGATTGAATGAGCCACACAAAAACAAACGCGATAAAAAACAGGAAATTTTTATAGAAAACTCAATAACAAGCGATGTCATGAAGCACACCATGATTCTAAATTCATTCAAGCCTGGCTTCAAAAGGTCGAAAATGGAATAGAAGGTAAGAACATACAGAATTGTTTGTTTTATTAAATTAATAACATTTTCAGAAAAATAAAAATCTCCACTCAAAAATGTGATTATTTTTGACACATTCATAAACTCATTTCTATTCCTATTTGCCTGAAAATTACAGATCTTAGCATTCAGGTGCTTAAGAATCGAGTAGCGTTCTCCCTTTTCTTAACGTTTTTTTTCCTAATTCGAAGCAGCTTGATTTAAAGCGGATTACTAAATGGATCCGTCTTGTAATTGTCAGCCTTTGAATTTGGAAATCAAAAGTCCAACTTTGATGTTATTTTATTAAAAAAAATCGGAGTTTTTTAGGAAAAAAAAAAAAAACCTTCATTCTACTTCATAAAAGCATCTCAATTGTAGGGCTGCCACTGCCGAATGACACTGAAAATGGTAGCTTTAGTAGCCTCCAACGAAAAAAAATATTAGCATTTCTTCGACAATAGTAGCCAAAATACTCGCATACCCACTTTAAACAAAGGAAGAAAAATTCTATCCATAACAATGAAAGGACTTTGTGAATATTAAAAAGCAGTAAACCAACGTTTAAAATGTACAAATAATGCGTGAAAAGCAGCAATGTTGTGCATTTTAAACGTTGGTTTACTGCTTTTTAATATTCCTGCACAAAGGCTTTAATTGCTATTTTAATGACTTTACGAATGTCCACAGTTTATTTCACAGTTTATGCTTCTGCTCAAATCAGTGAATAAAGAATAGAGTGATTTCTTCAAATGAGAAAGCAAGTTATCCAGAAAATAAGGCCCTAATGTTTCAGTTACGAAGTAACTTGGTTCTTCCACAATAAAAATTATGTACAGCGCCTGGAAACATAGCAGTAAAAACTTCTTGCAGATCATCCCCGGAACTACTTGCCATCAGGCCTTTCATTTCAAGAGTTTCTTGGAAAGAAGGAAGAAAAGTTTTATTTGTAGGGCAGGGTTGGAAATAACGTGTGGAATATCGCAAATCCCGCACAAAAAAGGAAAATCCCGCATAATAAAAATATTTGTTTGGATGGAATCTTCCAAATTTATTTCTTGAACAGACATATGATTCGTATGCGATTTCTTTTTTTAATTTCGTGAAAGCCACGATTTTTTTTCTTCGAGAAATCCACAAAATCAATTCATCAAACAGTCGCGAATTTTGCCATTCGGTAACGAAAAAAAAAATCGCCGATATCAACAATTGGCCTTAGAAAAAAAGTTTTCCATCAGTCGCGAAAAAAAAACAAAAAAAAACTTGTAAATTTAGCCTAAAGATTACGGAAAGAAAATCGAAAATTTTGTCAAACTGTCGCGAACAGAAAAAAAAAAAAAAAAAAAAAAAAAAAAAAAACGCTTCCGTCATATTCTCGAGCTGTGTCTTTTACTCAAATTGTTTGATTCCCACCAGTTTTATAAAATAGTGAAATTGGCTATATTGTAATATCGAATTTACTGTCATTAAATAAGGTGAATATTTCTTTTTCATAAAAGTGGTACCAATAAGCAATTTGAATTATTCAACCGTAATTCAATTCGAGTGTTAAGGGGTTAAAGGCCCGTGGAAAAATATCTTAAATTTTATCAAAGGTTGTGGAAACAAATAGCGATTTTCGTCCTTCGGTCACGGACAAATCATCACAAATTTCGTCAAAAGAATATACAAAATATTACGAATTTCGTCAAACGATGAAGAGAAAAAAATTGCAAATTTCGCCAAATGGTCGCGGACAAAAGACGGCAGGTGTAATTCTGGGTTTAAAAAAAAAAAAAAAAAAAAAAAACTGGAATTCATTGCAAATTTTCTAAAAAGTTACAGCAGAGGGAGGGAAAGGGGTGGAAATCGCCTCCCGGCGCCAATTATGCGTTTTTTCCCACACAATCCTTTGACGAAATTCGCATTTCCCGCGATCCTTAGATAAAATTTGCGATCCCTTTGTGAAATTTGTGTTTTTCTCACGATCCCTAGACGAAGTTTGCGTTTTTTGCGATCCCTCGAAGAAATTCGCGTTTTTTCGCGATCCCTTGAAAAATTTCGCGATTCTTTGGCAAAATTCGTTTTTTCTGCGATCTTTTAAAGAAATTGGCGATTTTTTCTGTGAGCGTTTGTCGAAATTGATTTTTTCGGCGACCATTCGCCGCGTGATATTTTATTTTCACGAATTTTTAAAATTTTCGGAACCGGATGCCTTAAATTTTCGGAAAATTCAGAACAGAATCATCCCTGAAAAGACACGAATTTGATCAAATAATCGCGTAAATAATCGAGAATTTAAACAAATGATTGCACAAAAAATCAAGAATTTCGTAAGTTGATTTTGAAAAGAAAATCACGAATTTCGATAAACTATCGGGGGAAAGAATCGTGAATTTCGTCAAATGATATCTGAAACAAACAGCGAATACCATCAATTGATCACGGAAAAAATATATATCGCGAATTTCGGCAAGTGGTGGCGGAAATAAAATTTCGCCAATCTGTCGCAGAAAAATTCGCGAATTTTGACAAAGGATCGCGGAAAAAAAATCATGAGTTCCGTGAAACGATCGCCGGAAACAAAAACGCGAAATTTGGCAAAGGATCACGAAAAAAAGATTGTGAGTACCGTGAAACGATCGCCCCCAAAAAATCGGGAAATTTCAAATAGGTCATAGGAAAAATTGCGAAATCTCCTTCAACAATCGTAGCAAAAGATGGCGAAAAGAAATAACTATTTTCGTCAATCGATTGGGGAAAAAATCGCGAATTTTGCAATTCGTCGCGGAGAAAAATCGCGAATCTCCTCAAACAACTGTAAAAATATCTTGAATTTTACCTAATTTCACGGAAACAAATGGCGATTTTCGTCATTTGGTCGCAGAAAAACCATGCAAATTTTCGTCTAAAGTAGGGATGCACAACCTGTGGCCCGCGGGCCAAAAGTGGCCCGCTATGGGTTAATGTGTGGCCCGCGAATTCGTCACTTTCTAACTGGAAAAATTTGCGATTTTTGTCCATAGGTCGCAGAAAAAATTGAAAATTTCGTGAGTCAGTTAAGATTCGCGAATTTCGTTGATCGGGTGCATAAAAATAGTGAATTTTGTCGATGAGGCTCGAGAAAATCGCGAATTTTGTTGATCGGACACGAAAAATCGCGAAGTTTGCCGATCATGCGCGTTAAAATCGCAAATTTCGTCGATCAAGCACAGAGAAATAGCGAATTTTGTTGATGAGGCTTGGAAAAATCGCGAATTTGGCTAATCTCGCACAAAAATCGTGAATTTTGTCGATCAGGCGCGGAAAAATCGCAAATTTCGTCGATCAATCACGGAAAAATCACGAAATTTGTCGATGATGTACGGAAAAAATTGCAAATTTCGGGAATCAGGCACGGAAAAATCTCGCGAATTTTGTTGGTCGGGCACGGAAAAAATCGCAAAGTTTGTCTATCAGGCGCGGAAAAGTCGCAAATTTCGCTGATCGGGCATGAGAAAATCGTTAATTTTGTTGATGATGCGTGGGAATTTCACAAATTTTGTTTATGATATGCGAAAAAATTGCAACTTTTGTTGATCGGCGGCAGGAAAATAGTGAGTTTCGTCAGTCGCGAGAAAAGATCAATTTCGTGAATTTGCCGCGGGGAAAAATTGCAAATTTCGTCAGTCAATTGAGAATCACGAATTTCATTAATCGGTGCGGAAAAATTAAATTTTTTTTGATCGGCTGCGGAAAAACTGCGTATTTCGTATGGTTATCATGATTTTAGTCATGCGCGGGAAAAATCGCAAATTTCGTCAGAGTCAGTTAAGAATCGTCAATTTCGTTAATCGGGTGCGGAAAAATCGCAAATTTCGTCGATCAGGCATGGAAAAATCTCGAATTTCGTTGGTCGGGAAGAGAAAAATCGGAAATTTTGTCGATCAGGCGTGGAAAATTGCAAATTTTGTTGATCAGACACAGAAAAAATTGCAAATTTTCTCGCTGATGCGCAGAAAAATTGAAAATTTTGTTGGTCATCTGCGGAAAGTCGTGAGAAAAAATCGCAAATTTTGTGAATTTGCCGCGAGAAAAAAATATCAAATTTCGTTGATCGTGCACGGAAAAATCGCAAATTTCGGTGACCGGGCATCGAAAAATCTCTAGTGTTGTTGATAGGGCTCTGAAAAATCGCGAATTTCGTTGGTCGCTACGAAAAAATCGCGAATTTCGTCAATTTGCGCGGGAAAAATTGCAAATTTTGTCAGTCAGTTAAGAATCGCGAATTTCGTTGATCAGGTGCGGAAAGATGATCGGAAAAATTGCAAATTTTGTCGACTGGCTTCGGAAAAATTGCTAATTTTGTCGATCAGGCGTGGGAAAATCGCGAATTTCGTTGATCAGGCACGGGAAAATCGCAAATTTCATTGATCGACTCCCCCCCCCCCTCTTCGTTCATAAAGCTCACTTTTTTTTCGGCATTAGGCATTTTCATGCCTATGTTTGTTTTTTAGCTCTTTTAATAGAACAAAATTTATTTCTCCAAATAAAGTCAAAGAATATTATCACTCATTCTAAATAATCTTTGCTGTATCTCTATGTTATATACAAACGTAAACTGTTGATATATCCTTGCCATATGTTGACTGGGTAGAGGAACCTAGAGGGGTAAAACTCCCCCACCTCCTCTGAAACCATATTTTTTATGTGATTATAGGCCACAGATTACCTCTCCGAAATAGAATTTTCTCCGTGTTACTGATGTGGCCCTCGACAACCCAGAAATTTTTGTAAGTGGCCCTTCTCTTAAAAAGGTTGTGCACCCCCAGTCTAAAGAATGGACAAAAAATTACGTATTTCGTTTAACGATCACAAGAAAAAAATCGCAAATTTCGTCAAATGGTCGCGGACAAACAAAAACACAAATTTGGTTTTAAAAAAAAAGGGAATTTAACCAAATGATAGCGCAAAAAATCACGAATTTTATAAATCGGTCATGAAAAGAAAATCCCGAATTTTGACAAACGATCTGGAAAAGAATCCGTAATTTCGTCAAAAGATCTCTGAAACAAATAGTAACTAACATCAATCGGTCGCAGAAAATATACATCGCGAATTTGGACAAATGGTGGAGGAAAAAAAATCAATTTCGTCAATCTGTAGTAGAAAATCTGCAAAATTTGGCAAAGGATCGCGGAAAAAATTGCAAAATCTCCTTCAACGATAGTATAAAAAGATCTCGGAAATAAATAGTTATTTTCGTCAATGGTTTAGGGAGGGGGGAAATCCCGAATTTTGGAATTTGTCGCGGAAAAAATCGCGAATCTCCTCAAACAACCGTTGAAAAAGTGCGTTTGGGAAGAGGACTTTACAGGCGCTTTGAAGAAAAAGACCGAATATTTTCAGTAAAAATAGTCGCTGAATCCGAAAAAAGTCGCCTACTGCTTTCTTGAAATAGTTGCTTATTAAAAGTGTTCGCCCTAAAATAGTCGCCATAGCCGCCGGATGCTGAAAATAGTCGCTAAGTATAGCATTTTAGTAGCAAGTGGCAGCCCTGCAATTGCATGTTAAGAAAAATCGGAATTTTTGAGAAATTGAGTCGGGTCGGACCAGGCCTAAATTGATTTTTTTATGGGCCGAGCTTGTTTTCACTGATTTTTTTACGAAGCGGGTCTGGCCATAAACTGTGAAAATATAAACGGGCCGGGCTCGGGTGGAACTTTTAATTTTCACGCCGGAATGGAAACTGTGGCCCGTGCAGACCTCTAGTGTTCCCCCCCCCCCCCAGGGCCGTGCAAAGAAGGGGCTAAAGGAGCGGTCGCCCCAGACGCAAAATTTATGCTGCGAACCACGGTTTTATTTGTTTATTTATTCAGTTTTTGTCCGCCGATCATTTTTCGGGGAATATTTTTTTTCTTTCTGGATCATTTTTTTTCCTGTCGCAAAACATCATGAGCTCTCTAACAAATAAGTGCAATTTTCTCTTATGTTATTTAGTTGTTCTGAATTTCTAAATTAAAATTAAACATTTTAAAGTTCCAAAATAAACGCGAAATATTTATTCATATTATAAATATTATAGAATTTATTTATGCTTCTGCACTTTATCAATTTTATTAAACCCATTACAAAGAGAAAGATTTTTCTTTGGGGGGGGGGGGGGAGGGCGCAAAATTGAAAATTCGTTCAGGGCGCACTTCTCACGGCCTTGGTGCCCCAAAATTTCTGTTCACGCTACGCCTATGCTTAATGTATATTTTTTTGCACTTCATAAGTGCATAGTATGTAACATCATTTAAATGCACTTGCAAAAATATTTTTCCTATTCCCCGTAATGTAACGGAAAACTTTTGACTGTCCCTGTAATTAAACTATACATCTGATTTTCATAAAACTTGAAATGGCTCGACAAAATTTTACAACACTAGGGGGCTCGGCCCAATACGAGCTACGCTCGCCAACCCCCGTCCAGACACCGCAGACTCTAAATGCACGCTAATCTGATCGGCTTTAAAAAGATTTCGAAAGATTGAATTATAATTTAAAAAACAGTGGCGATCTCCCAATAAACGGATTTCTATTCATTTCTCTTTGATTGGGGAAGTTTTAATGCCAAATCCGCTGCGGTACTACTTGATTATCCCGTCGACTAATTTCGCCAAATTATATAAATCGCCAAACCACTCGCCAAATTATACAAATTGACATAATTTTTATTTTAAATAACGAAAGAACAAATAAATTAGTACAACATTAATAAAAATACAAATAAAACGTCGAAATAAAAATAACTTGATGACGTAGACACGTGTAAAAACATTTCAAAATAAGCTAATATAAAAGGAATTAAGTAAACAGAATCTTTGTCTCCCGGTATTTTTTAACAAAGCGAAAAGAAAGTTCTTTTAAATGAGACATTTTAAATTAATCGTTTTTAATCTGACGTAATTTTGACCAAACTATTCTTTCTCTTTTTAATATTCACGTGAAAATACTTGTGTTAGAAATGAAATATTATTTGCGCTTTCCTAAGAAAAATAGTTGAAAAGTATCCTCTCAAAATATCAAATAAATGTCTAGCGCAATTTGTAAATTTAAACCGTTTTGGAATATTATTTTGTGTTCATTTTATGTAATAACTGTAATGTGACGTAAATATGACGTAATTTCTCCTATTTAAGACTTCTAACGCATGTTAATAAATTCATTATTTTACAAATTCCTTTCTCTCTTAAAATTCATGTGTAATTATAGTTTTTATGACGTAATTTTTAATAAGTTCCTGCTTTTTGTACATAATTATTTAATTCTAATTCCAAATGTTTTTTTCTGTTTATAATTGTCACGTGTAAATAAATTTTTAATTTATTACACGTATAAATGTATATATATATATATTTTAAACAAACATTATTGTTTCCGCTGTTTATACAGTTGGCAACAGTTTAAATTAATATCACTTTCTAAAATCTGTAAAAAATATCTCTCGAAATGCTGAAAATTTGAATTTAAAATAGATATAAAACCTCGAAAAATGAGTCAAATTAAAAAAATAAATCAGTTCTGCACACCGGGAAATTATAACGTATAAAATGAACTAAAAATGATTAAATTCCCATGTATAGTTTTTGCTCCTATAAAACTTTTTCAGTGGAACGATTTTGTCCAACTTTAGCATTAAATATCTCTTAAAATAATGCTTCGATTTGAAAACTGTCTGCATCAGCGTGTTTATCAAACATTTCTTTATAATACTACCGATTTTCATATTTTTGTATGGATTATTTTTCTTAATATTAACGAAGAAAGACCTCCGGTCACTAAAAATTCAAAACCGGCGGCGGCGGTGACAGTGGTAGTTACTTTTTTTTAGAATAGAGAGAATCATATATTTAAAATTTCAGACCATTCGGAAGACTGTAACATCATTAAAATGCACTTGCAATAATTTTTCCCATTGGCCGTAATGTAAAGAAAAACTTTTGACTGTCCCTGTAATTAAACTATACATCCGATTTTCATAAAATTGGAAATGGCTCGACAAAATGTTGCAACAATCATATATTTAAAATTTCAGACCATCCGGTTGACTAGTTTTTGCTCTGTTATATGCGGACGGACGGACTGAACGACGACTATAGGTGCTACGTATTTATATAATTACGAACCATAGACTTCTCATATAACTGGACTCAGAAATAGCAACCCTTTCTTGACGCCAGGATCGCTACCCACCGTCACGTGATGGTGGGCAGAGAAAACGCGCCAAACCGGTTTTTCTCCTCTGGTTCTCGCTGAAACTTTCTTGCATCGGCGTTTCTCTCGCATATTCTTATCTTTACTCTGAGTTACGAACGCACCTAAAAAGAAAGATAAGAATAAGGTAGGCGCTCAATAACAAAAATATTACAAGGATAGAAAGTTTCTTCGATCACTGCGATCGTAATCGCATTACCATATGGAGGAAAGAGATAGATGCAGATGCAGTAAGGTGGCTGGGGGTAACGCCAAAAAAAAGTAACCCTAAAGTCCGCTACAGTAGGCCCAAACACAAGCACGTTCTTTCACGAAAAAAAGAAGAAAACTTTTAGTAATACAGTTTTTAATTCATAATACAATAGAATGCTGCTTTAGAATGCATAAAAATAAGCAAATCACTTTCACTTAAAGAAAAAAGTGCACGGGTGATGTCAAAGAATTCGGTCCCTGTTTTAGGTGCTTGTTTTGTTTGGGCCTAGTGAGAGCATTTAAATTTGAGCGATAATGCGCATCATATTGCAAACCGTTTTTATGGCATACTGCATCTCCATCTATCTCTTTCCTCCATGATTATGCTCTATGGAAGTGTCCGATCTTGTATGTTAATCTATGGTGGAAAATATCCCCAGGTGTGCCTCACATCCGCTAAACAGAGCCAGAGCGCAATGGGTTAAGGGTAATGTCAGGCGGACGTCTTTTTACACGCTTTGCTTTTTTGCATACGTATTATCCCTACACAATGCCGCTAGCATTGTGCAGGGATAATACGTATGCAAAAAAGCAAAGCGTGTAAAAAGACATGCGCCTGACATTACCCTTTAGCATTGTGCAGGGATAATACGTATGCAAAAAAGCAAAGCGTGTAAAAAGACATGCGCCTGACATTACCCTTAACCCATTGCGCAAAAAAGCGTGCAAAAAGACGTCCGTCTGACATTAGCCTAAGACCATAATAAAAGTAATTTGCTTTTTTTTTCGATCTGATCTTTGTTCGCATGTGTTTGTTTCTTCTTCAAAATAAACCTCTTGTTGAAGCCGGTTGAAGCTCAGTAATTTTGTTTGAGATCAATAATTTTGTTTTGATCTTACTATGTTTCATTTTACTACTGTTTATCGTCTTTATGCGAAAGAGAATTTCTATCAATATTTAACGCATAGAATATAGTTCTATGTATTTACAGGGCTGAGATCAGATAAACTGCAAAAAAGATGAAATTTTTTGCTGAACACTCCTTCACCGCCCCCCCCCCCCCCACACACACAGACACACTTCAATATGCCTAGAAATTTGCTTTGTTACAAGGGGGGGGGGGCATCAAGAGAAATATACCTGGGTTGATTTTTTAAAAAAGATTTTACGCAGTGTATCCGGGAGGGGGGCAAGGTAGAGGATCAAAGCGGAAATTTTGTGGGTTGATAATTTATTGTTATAATTTTAAATAATTATTTATTGAAATTTATTTAATTTATTGTTACTCGAGAGCAATAAATACGGCAGATGATTTAAAAAATAACGAGTTTCAGTGATTTTTTTATATATACTAGGGGGCTGTGCCCCGTACGAGCTACGCTCGTCAACCCCCGTTCAGACACCGCAGACTCTAACAGCACGCTAATTTGATCGCCTTTAAAAAGATTTCGGAAGATTGAATTATAATTTGAATCTGACAATTATAATCTGACGTAATTTTCACCAAACTTTTCTTTCTCTTTTTAATATTCACGTCAAAATACTTTTGTTAGAAATGAAATATTATGATCATCTTAAAATGTCAAGTAAATGTCTCGCGCAATTTTTAAATTAAAACTGTTTTGCAATATTATTTTTTGTTCATTTTACGTAATAAGTGTAATATGACGTAAATTCTCCTATTTAGGACTTCTAACGCATGTTACTGAATTTATTATTTTACAATATTCTTTCTCATTTAAAATTCACGTGTAACTATAATTTTTATGACGTAATTTTCAATGAGTTCCTGCTTTTTATATTTTTTGTTTATAATAGTCACGTGTAAAATACATTTTTAATTTGAAGCAAACATTACTGTTTGCGCTGTTTATACAGCTGGCAACAGTTTAAATTAATACAATTTTCTAAAATTTGTAAAAAATATCTCTCGAAATGCTGAAAATTTGAATTTAAAATAGATATAAAACCTCGAAAAATGAGTCAAATTAAAAAAATAAATCAGTTCTGCACACCGGGAAATTATAACGTATAAAATGAACTAAAAATGATTAAATTCCCATGTATAGTTTTTGCTCCTATAAAACTTTGTCAGTGGAACGATTTTGTCCAACTTTAGCATTAAATATCTCTTAAAATAATGCTTCGATTTGAAAACTGTCTGCATCAGCGTGTTTATCAAACATTTCTTTATAATACTACCGATTTTCATATTTTTGTATGGATTATTTTTCTTAATATTAACGAAGAAAGACCTCCGGTCACTAAAAATTCAAAACCGGCGGCGGCGGTGACAGTGGTAGTTACTTTTTTTTAGAATAGAGAGAATCATATATTTAAAATTTCAGACCATTCGGAAGACTGTAACATCATTAAAATGCACTTGCAATAATTTTTCCCATTGGCCGTAATGTAAAGAAAAACTTTTGACTGTCCCTGTAATTAAACTATACATCCGATTTTCATAAAATTGGAAATGGCTCGACAAAATGTTGCAACAATCATATATTTAAAATTTCAGACCATCCGGTTGACTAGTTTTTGCTCTGTTATATGCGGACGGACGGACTGAACGACGACTATAGGTGCTACGTATTTATATAATTACGAACCATAGACTTCTCATATAACTGGACTCAGAAATAGCAACCCTTTCTTGACGCCAGGATCGCTACCCACCGTCACGTGATGGTGGGCAGAGAAAACGCGCCAAACCGGTTTTTCTCCTCTGGTTCTCGCTGAAACTTTCTTGCATCGGCGTTTCTCTCGCATATTCTTATCTTTACTCTGAGTTACGAACGCACCTAAAAAGAAAGATAAGAATAAGGTAGGCGCTCAATAACAAAAATATTACAAGGATAGAAAGTTTCTTCGATCACTGCGATCGTAATCGCATTACCATATGGAGGAAAGAGATAGATGCAGATGCAGTAAGGTGGCTGGGGGTAACGCCAAAAAAAAGTAACCCTAAAGTCCGCTACAGTAGGCCCAAACACAAGCACGTTCTTTCACGAAAAAAAGAAGAAAACTTTTAGTAATACAGTTTTTAATTCATAATACAATAGAATGCTGCTTTAGAATGCATAAAAATAAGCAAATCACTTTCACTTAAAGAAAAAAGTGCACGGGTGATGTCAAAGAATTCGGTCCCTGTTTTAGGTGCTTGTTTTGTTTGGGCCTAGTGAGAGCATTTAAATTTGAGCGATAATGCGCATCATATTGCAAACCGTTTTTATGGCATACTGCATCTCCATCTATCTCTTTCCTCCATGATTATGCTCTATGGAAGTGTCCGATCTTGTATGTTAATCTATGGTGGAAAATATCTCCAGGTGTGCCTCACATCCGCTAAACAGAGCCAGAGCGCAATGGGTTAAGGGTAATGTCAGGCGGACGTCTTTTTACACGCTTTGCTTTTTTGCATACGTATTATCCCTACACAATGCCGCTAGCATTGTGCAGGGATAATACGTATGCAAAAAAGCAAAGCGTGTAAAAAGACATGCGCCTGACATTACCCTTAACCCATTGCGCAAAAAAGCGTGCAAAAAGACGTCCGTCTGACATTAGCCTAAGACCATAATAAAAGTAATTTGCTTTTTTTTTCGATCTGATCTTTGTTCGCATGTGTTTGTTTCTTCTTCAAAATAAACCTCTTGTTGAAGCCGGTTGAAGCTCAGTAATTTTGTTTGAGATCAATAATTTTGTTTTGATCTTACTATGTTTCATTTTACTACTGTTTATCGTCTTTATGCGAAAGAGAATTTCTATCAATATTTAACGCATAGAATATAGTTCTATGTATTTACAGGGCTGAGATCAGATAAACTGCAAAAAAGATGAAATTTTTTGCTGAACACTCCTTCACCGCCCCCCCCCCCCCACACACACACAGACACACTTCAATATGCCTAGAAATTTGCTTTGTTACAAGGGGGGGGGGGGGGCATCAAGAGAAATATACCTGGGTTGATTTTTTAAAAAAGATTTTACGCAGTGTATCCGGGAGGGGGGCAAGGTAGAGGATCAAAGCGGAAATTTTGTGGGTTGATAATTTATTGTTATAATTTTAAATAATTATTTATTGAAATTTATTTAATTTATTGTTACTCGAGAGCAATAAATACGGCAGATGATTTAAAAAATAACGAGTTTCAGTGATTTTTTTATATATACTAGGGGGCTGTGCCCCGTACGAGCTACGCTCGTCAACCCCCGTTCAGACACCGCAGACTCTAACAGCACGCTAATTTGATCGCCTTTAAAAAGATTTCGGAAGATTGAATTATAATTTGAATCTGACAATTATAATCTGACGTAATTTTCACCAAACTTTTCTTTCTCTTTTTAATATTCACGTCAAAATACTTTTGTTAGAAATGAAATATTATGATCATCTTAAAATGTCAAGTAAATGTCTCGCGCAATTTTTAAATTAAAACTGTTTTGCAATATTATTTTTTGTTCATTTTACGTAATAAGTGTAATATGACGTAAATTCTCCTATTTAGGACTTCTAACGCATGTTACTGAATTTATTATTTTACAATATTCTTTCTCATTTAAAATTCACGTGTAACTATAATTTTTATGACGTAATTTTCAATGAGTTCCTGCTTTTTATATTTTTTGTTTATAATAGTCACGTGTAAAATACATTTTTAATTTGAAGCAAACATTACTGTTTGCGCTGTTTATACAGCTGGCAACAGTTTAAATTAATACAATTTTCTAAAATTTGTAAAAAATATCTCTCGAAATGCTGAAAATTTGAATTTAAAATAGAAATAACACCTCGAAAAATTATTCAAATTAAAAAACTAACTGCAATCTGCACACCGGGAAATTCTGACGCATAAAATGATCTAAAAATGATTAAATTCTTATGTACAGTTTTTGCTCCTATAAAACTTTTTTAATGGAACGATTTTGTCCAACTTTAGCATTAAATATCTCTTAAAATAATTCTTTGATTTGAAAACTGTCTGCATCAGCGTGTTTATCAAACATTTTTCTATAATACTACCGATTTTCATATTTTTGTATGCAACAGTTTTTTTAATATTAACGAAGAAAGACCTCCGGTCACAAAAAATTCAAAACCGGCGGCGATGACAGCGGTAGTTACTTTTTTTTTTAGAACTAGGGGGCTCGGACCCCTACGAGCTACGCTCGCCAACCCCTGTCCAGACACCGTAGACTCTAAATGCACGCTAAATTGATCGGCTTTAAAAAGATTTCGAAAGATTGAATTATAATTTAAAAAACAGTGGCGATCTCTCTATAAACGGATTTCTATTCATTTCTCTTTGATTGGGGAATTTTAACGCCAAATCCGTTGCGGTACTACTTTATTATCCCGTCGAAAAATTTCGCCAAATTATATAAATCGCCAAACCACTCGCCAAATTATACAAATTGACATAATTTTTATTTTAAATAACGAAAAAACAAATAAATTAGTGCAACATTAATTAAAATACAAATAAAACATCGAAATAAAAATAACTTGATGACGTAGACACGTGTAACAACATTTCAAAATAAGCTAATATAAAAGGAATTAAGTAAACAGAGTCTTTGTCTCCTGATGGTATTTTTTAACAAAGTGAAAAGAAAGTTCTTTTAAATGAGACATTTTAAATTAATCGTTTTTAATCTGACGTAATTTTGACCAAACTATTCTTTCTCTTTTTAATATTCACGTGAAAATACTTATGTTAGAAATGAAATATTATTTGCGCTTTCCTAACAAAAATAGTTGAAAAGTATCCTCTTAAAATATCAAATAAATGTCTAGCGCAATTTCTAAATTTAAACCGTTTTGCAATATTATTTTGTGTTCATTTTATATAATAACTGTAATGTGACGTAAATATGACGTAATTTCTCATATTTAAGACTTCTAACGAATGTTAATAAATTTATTGTTTTACAAATTCCTTTCTCTCTTAAAATTCACGTGTAATTATAGTTTTTATGACGTAATTTTTAATAAGTTCTTGCTTTTTGTACATAATTATTTAATTCTAATTCCAAATGTTTTTTTCTGTTTATAATAGTCACGTGTAAATAAATTTTTAATTTATTTACGCGTATAAATATATATATATATATTTTTAAGCAAACATTATTGTTTCCGCTGTTTATACAGTTGGCAACAGTTTAAATTAATATCACTTTCTAAAATCTGTTAAAAATATCTCTAGAAATGCTGAAAATCTGAATTTAAAATAGAAATAAAACCTCAAAAAATTAGTCAAAATAAAAAAATTAATGCAATCTGCACTCCGGCAAATTCTAACGCATAAAATGATCTAAAAATGATTAAATTCCTATGAACAGTTTTTGCTCCTATAAAACTTTTTTAGTGGAACGATTTTGTCCAACTTTAGCATTAAATATCTCTTAAAATAATTCTTCGATCTGAAAACTGTCTGCATCAGCGTGTTTATCAAACATTTTTGTATAATACTACCGATTTTCATATTTTTGTATGCATCATTTTTCTTAATATTAACGAAGAAAGACCTCCGGTCACAAAAAATTCAAAACCGGCGGCGGCGGCGGCGGCGGCGGTGACAGCGGTAGTTACTTTTTTTTAGAATAGAAAAGATAGAGAGATATATGATGAGGGGATGGGGCAAAGGAAAAGGCGTAAATTTGAGAGGAATTGAGGGTAATTAAGAACACTGTTCATTAATTTATTGTTATTTGTCAGTAAAATATTACAGACTATTATTTTTTCTTAAATAAAGAGTTTTAAATTTTCTAAGCTGTATATACTGTAATCGAAAAGTATGTCCCATTTTACCCTAAAGACAAATTATCCTTAAAAAAATATTATCAAAATTGAATAGCGGCGTTTCCCATTTTCCTATAAGGAGAAAATATCTTTCAAAAAATGTTGTCAAATGGCGTTTAACTTGATTTCTGCATCGGAACAGCTTAGGAAAGTTTCGTCATAAGAAAACAATCAATTATAATGTTATTTAAGCTGCCTGACACTTGCAGAAAAATGGAAAATGCCATTCAATTTTTTTGGAAGGTAGGAGAGGGTCGCGCGTTTTTTAAGTTTGTTCTGAAATCCAAACTTGCTACTTTCTGACTCGAAGTTGTTACCCTTCGTATAAGAGTAAAGAGAGTAATTGTCAGGTATATTTATTCTGATAGCATAGAATCGAAGAACATTTTTCAACGTATTTACCGCCTTGTGATTTTTTCTTTATTACTCCTAATAGTTTATTATCAGTGTCGTATCCAAGGGCTAGGCTGATGGGGCTGTAGTCCCCTTCGAAATTTATAGAAAATATCAATTTTAATTACGAAATTTTAGACAAATATAATGAAACCTGCTAAGATGAAATTTAAAAGGAACCAGAAGCCAGAGAAGAAGAATCTTGAAATCAGAAAGTCAGTCTTATCAGTTTGAAAGTCTGTGATTTACGTTAATGTAATGCATAGATTGAGATATCTTCTCAGTATGAAATGCGAAACCTTGAACTTTTTTTTAAATTTACTGAAATGCTTGGTACTTTATAGAATTATTATTCAGCTCATTGTAGCACTGTGATGTGTTATTTTATTCCCATAACCTCGGAAAACATTGTCAAAAAAGGTTGTTTTATAGTTATGTGACTTTTCGACTAGAAATAAGCTTTATTACAGTTAAAATACATTATAAATCTAATTGAGTGATTTTGAATCTCGAGCGCACAAAAGTATCTTATCAATCATAATTTATGATTTAAAAGGATTTTGAAAATGCTGCCAAATTCGGCAGTTTAAGACGATTTTTGGGACGTACCAATCTCGGAAATGTTTTCAATGAGCTATCCACTGCAATTCCAAATGTATCTCATTTATGAGAAAATGAAAAACTCTATTCAATACTTAGATATTGCAAACGTCTGCTCCAAAATGAGTCCAAGAATGTGGAATGCGAAAAGAGATAGGGCAAGGAGGTAGGGTGAGAACGCTCTTAATTTTAAATTTGCTGTTTACTTCGATTTTATTTACTGTTTATTGCACTACATTTAGCAGATATTTTTCAGTATTCCGATTAAACAAATGCGGTATAACCAGTGGTGGGATTCAAATAATTTAACAACCGGTTCGCTGCCAGAATGATTTTTGATGTACAAAAATGAAAGAAAAATGAAGCATCAGACATAGATTATGAAACACTTTCCAATATTATAAGAACATTGTTATAAAAAAAATTGATCCTTTGGTATAGTGAAAAAAATCCTGAAACATGTTTCCCTATAAAAGGACGTTAATAAATATTCGGCAATCATGAAACCTTGATCATAATTTCTATCAGAAAACGCATCAAAGCAATCAGGACTTAATTACTAACAAAAAAAGTACCGGAGTCCTAATCTTCTGCAATGCTAACAACCGTAGCGTGCTCTCCCCCTCCCCCCCAACCCGGTCACTCCAATCTGCATATTTATATTTCATACATTATTTGAAAAGTTTAAAGCATTTTTTTTTTCTTTAGCAAAATAAAAAAAAATATATATATATCTATCTGCATATACTTAGTTGTCAACTATTTCTGTTTTTAAACCATTTCTTCCGATTAGAAATCTTTGTCTAATTTTAAAGTTAATTAATTGAATAACTATGTGATTAAATATGATAAGGATTATGATTCAGAAATAGTGTCAACACAAAAAATGGATAGTTCGCAACTATGCATTTTTATAAAACAATGAATGAAATTTACAGAAATTAAGATTGACATGCTGCAGAATGGAACAGCGTTTTTAGGTGCGTTCGTAATTATATAAATACGTAGCACCTATAGTCGTCGTTCAGTCCGTCTGTCCGTCCGTCTGTCCGTCTGTCCGTCCGTCTGTCCGCATGTAACAGAGCAAAAACTACCCAACCGAATGGTCTGAAATTTCAAATATATGATTGTTGCAAAATTTTGTCGAGCCATTTCAAATTTTATGAAAATCGGATGTATAGTTTAATTACAGGGACAGTCAAAAGTTTTTCTTTACATTACGGCCAATGGGAAAAATTATTGCAAGTGGATTTTAATGATATTAGAGCCTTCCGAATGATCTGAAATTTTAAAGATATAACTGTTGCAAAATTTTGACGAGCCCTTTCAAATTTTAGGAAAATCGGATGTATAGTTTAATTACAGGGACAGTCAAAAGTTTTTCGTTACATTACGGCCAATGGGAAAAATTATTGCAAGTGCATTTTAATGATATTAGAGCCTTCCGAATGATCTGAAATTTTAAAGATATAACTGTTGCAAAATTTTGTCGAGACCTTTCAAATTTTAGGAAAATCGGATGTATAGTTTAATTACAGGGACAGTCAAAAGTTTTTCGTTACATTACGACCAATGGGAAAAATTATTGCAAGTGCATTTTAATGATATTAGAGCCTTCCGAATGATCTGAAATTTTAAAGATATAACTGTTGCAAAATTTTGACGAGCCCTTTCAAATTTTAGGAAAATCGGATGTATAGTTTAATTACAGGGACAGTCAAAAGTTTTTCTTTACATTACGGACAATGCGAAAAATTATTGCAAGTGCATTTTAATGATATTAGAGCCTTCCGAATGATCTGAAATTTTAAAGATATCATTGTTGCAAAATTTTGTCGAGCCCTTTCAAATTTTAGAAAAATCGGATGTATAGTTTAATTACAGGGACAGTCAAAAGTTTTTCTTTACATTACGGCCAATGGGAAAAATTATTGCAAGTGATTTTAATGATATTAGAGCCTTCCGAATGATCTGAAATTTTAAAGATATAACTGTTGCAAAATTTTGTCGAGCCCTTTCAAATTTTAGGAAAATCGGATGTATGTTTAATTACATCCGATCCTTACAGGGACAGTCAAAAGTTTTTCTTTACATTACGGCCAATGGGAAAAATTATTGCAAGTGCATTTTAATGATATTACAGCCTTCCGAATGGTCTGAAATTTTAAAGATATAATTGTTGTAAAATTTTGTTGAGATATTTCAAATTTTAGGAAAATAGGATGTATAGTTTAATTACAGGGATAGTCAAAAGTGTTCCGTTACATTACGGGGAATGGGAAAAAAATGTTGGAAGTGCATTTTAATGATGTATCAGACTATGCGCTTTATGAAGTGCAAAAAATTATACATTCAGTACAATATTGGGTGCAAAAAATAATTATAAAACTAGTTATAGTACGAACGCACCTCATTTGCCACGTTTGACGAGCAATTTCCAACTTGTTCAATTTCCTATAGATTATGCTCACCTTAAACTATAATCGATCCACCGTTATCGGAAAGATTCGATGCTTTTATAGAAAACGATGTAACACTGCTCGATTGCTTTCTATCAGAATAAACGATACATGGCAAATCATTTCTACTTACAAATGAAAGTAAACTTCGTAAATCTGCATGCAGAGCCTTAGCGTGGACATCGTTCATGTTACAAAATAAACAGAAAAATCACAAACGTAAATTTTATACTCGTACAAAATAGAAGACTAAAAACCTCAAACAAACAAATCCTCAAGCTGATGCCCATTGACTAAAAACTGAAAATATTCTTTTCAGGTTCGATATCTAAATCAAAAAATATAATAAACCAGCCAATTAAAAATTATCGTAATGTCACAAAAGAAAATTGAACTGTAAGAAAATTTATTGTTCAGTCTCTTGATTGGCGCCGTATCAACACGTCGCCACCATCAATACCAGACATAAATTTGCTAATAGAATAGAAAAATACGATTCCTGTTTCCCTTTATTCTGACCAAAATAGAATTAAAATGATTTGAAATATAACAGAATACGTAATTTTTAAGGAGGATCCCCCCCCCCCCCCCATATACACGAATAAATAAAATTTTGAAAGTAATTCAGATTGAGCTTGAGCCAGCCCAAGCCCAAAAACTGATATACAAAGTTAGTTGAAACATCTCCTTACGTCACGTATAACTGTTTTGATGAAAAAGAATGCAAAAGCTTGCAGATGGGAAGAAAAGGAGAATTTAGGCTTTGATTTTTCGGAAGCACTATTGCACTGGCCTCAGGAGCCCTGTATTTATGAGCTCCTATGAATTCCGACCAATATTTAAATATTTACTTAAAACAGATAAATACCGGAGCTAAGCTCCGGTGGGCTCCGGCGCAAATTAAAATAAAATTATGTATTATACTGAATAAATTTTATATTATATTGAAAACAATATAATATAAAAATAGCAGAAATGTAAGTTTAAGAATTAAGCCATGTTCATGACCTAAAGTTGTATATAACATATTTAGAAAAATATTATCCATGCTATAGCAAGTAAGACAAATTTTTGCACGACCAAAACTTCTCGAGTTATGACATTTAGAAATTTTAGGAATTTTTACCATTTCTTAATACAAAAAAAAAAAAAACAGGCCAGACAACGCTGGGAATTCGTAAAATACAAAGTATCATGATTCGGCAAGTTTAGATCATACAATCTCTTTTCATTTGTTAGAGCTGCAAAAATAATTTTTTTAATTGTCGGAGCACAGCTCCGGCTTCCCTGCAAAAATTACACTTATTGTTAACACGATAGCGTCCAAAATATTTGACGCATCGACACAAAAAATGAGCTGGACGTTGGTAGGGCCAAAATCTCGGCGCGTATTGAAAATCATAAATATTCGTCAACCCTAAAAGCCTAAAATGTCGGCTCAAAATTTTCCCATAGAGATAACATTGCGAGTTTAATTCTATATATTTGAAAGATAAGGCTTTTTTTTTTTTAGTCATCTACCTTGAGCTTTTTTTTTTTGCACCAATTTTAATAACTCTTTTTTTTTTTTTATGAAAGCTGTTTCTTTGTAGATTTGCCCGCATTAGCTATTTTTTTAAATATTCCCATTTTTATATTTAAATTTAAAATTTTAAAAAATTCTATGAATTTGTTTCAAAATGGTAGCAATTGGATTACTTCCATTGTTGTAAAGAAAGGAAAAATAACTAGTGCGGGCAAATCTACAAAGAAACAGCTTTCATTAAAAAAAAAAAGAACTATTAAAAATGGTGCAAAAAAAAAAGGTCAAGGTAGATGACTAAGAAAAGAAAGCCTTATCTTTCAAATATATAGAATTAAACTCGCAATGTTATCTCTATGGGAAAATTTTGAGCCGACATTTTAGGCTTTTAGGGTTGACGAATATTTATGATTTTCAATACGCGCCGAGATTTTGGCCCTACCAACGTCCAGCTCATTTTTTGTGTCGATGCGTCAAATATTTTGGACGCTATCGTGTTAGCAATAAGTGTAATTTTTGCAGGGAAGCCGGAGCTGTGCTCCGACAATAAGGTTTGCTTATCTTTATTGATGCCATTTTCTCATAAAATTCAAAATAAACTTTCTGAAAAAATTGAACAGAAAATGACGTCATGCTTTTATAAAGTACTCATGTTTTCCGCAAAAAGCTGTTATAATTCAATTCTTTTTCATTCATTGAGTTTGAGACGCTTGGTGAAATGCTTCAATGAAGCAAAATGACATCATATTTAAATGAAAACGATCATTTTCTCTGATAAAAGTAAATATTTTACTACGAACACCTCTAAAAGATATAAATTTCTGGAATTTTGCTCGCCGAAACAGAGATTAGAATCACAAGTCAAGAGTGCGAATGTTCACATGCAAAGTCGTAGTTGACAAACTTGATTTCAAGTTTAGAAATATATGTATTAATCACATATTGCGCATTGTAATATTTTTGAAATGGTGAATGTAAATATAAGAGATGCGTGTGCAAATTATGAGACGGTGAAAATAACATAAAGTTTAGATTTTACGCGAAAAATAATTCCATGATTAACTTAAGGTGAAATCATTTTTTTTAAATTTTCAATCGGCAATTTTAAACGCCACAGATGTCATATACGCCCCACATTGGCGCGATTTTTTTCTGACGCCAATATCATATACGCAACGGGTACTTAACTGGTGCCAAAGTGTCATTATTTTGCTTGATATGGTAACCCGGATGTTATTGTTTGTGCTGTTGAGGTTTTCTCCGAATTGGCGTGGGAAAAAAATCGCGCCAATATGGGGCGTATATGACATCTGTGCCTTTTAAACATAACATCCTCAATGGGTAATTTCATCAAAATTACGGAACAGATGTCATATTCGCCCCATATTGGCGCGATTTTTTTCTGTCGCCAATATCATATAGGCAACAGGTACTTAACTTGCGCCAAAGTGCTTGATGTGGTAACCCGGATTATGTTGTTTATGCTGTTGATGTTTTCGCCAAATTGGCAACCGAAAAAAATCGCGCCAATATGGGGCGAATATGACATCTGTACCAAAATGACCTATCTTGATTAGGTATAATAAATAATGCAGTTTAATTTTTTAATATTTTGAACAATCGAAGTGTATGGAATTTGTTATTTGGTAACTTTAAGTTAAAAATAATATTTGTTTTAAGAGACTAGGTAGTAACCTATGTATGAGTTCGTTTTTTAAACAATTTCTTCCGTCGAAATTTGGCGAGATTCATCCCGTTATTAATTAAAACATTAGCTCCATTGCTGTAAATTATGCATTTTAACCTGATATGGATCATTATGGAGTCTAATGTTGAAGTCGATATTCATTCATTGGTGACCTGAGATATAGATTGATCCCCCCCCCCCCCCCCCGTTTCAGAAGTTTTACGTTCTACGTATGTAACAACCACTATTTTTTTTTTCGAACTTTTCATTCTTTGTAAGTTTCCAAATCGATGCAATTCATTTTGAATTTTAAATTAAGAGAAACGAAAAGAAAATCGAATACGGAAAATACGATTTTGGGCATTAGTCGAATGGCTACGAGTGATACTCAAAGAAATCGAGAAAAATATAATGTCATGTATGCATTACTTATATGTAGTATTCTTATGTATGTATGTTTGTATTCAGACGAATGTATGTTTCTATTGGGAAATTTTCGTAATCGGGTTTGTAAACAAATTCCTAATTTACCGAGCATTGTTTGATGCGCAACTTTAACAATTTGGTAGCTGTCCCAATTACTGACGATTACTCAATTTTTTTTTAAATTCATCGTAAGTGAATATATTTCAACTGAAATGCAAGTGAACATTCTGAAGTAAATGAGATAAGCATTTTTTTTTTTTTTTTGTCAAGATGTACGCTAGAAAACAGAAATATGTAGATTACAAAATAAAAAATTCCTGTACGGGTTGGGAAAGGTAGCTTCCCTATTTCTTGGTTTTAAGATTTTAGCTAATTTTACTGGATAACACGAACTTAAAATGCGAAGAACCAGGTTAGAGAAGAATCATCAGTACTGAATTTCAATGGAAATTTCGCCAAATTAGTCAGATACAGCCAAATTGGCTTAATTTCTGACGACATATTTTTGGTCGCCAAATTTGGCTATATTTCGTCCAAATGTCGCGAAGCTTAGAGATAAATGCGACGTTAATGTATATGACTATGATCGCTTATGCTTATAATCGGAGAAATGGATACAACAATGAAAGGTAATTCGTGAGAAATCATGTTCACTAAAAGTTATAAATTAGTCCCTGATTTTTTTTAATCTGCTGCCTAGATTTAGTGTACATTTTAAGAAATATACATGTTTTATATGTGCAACGTTATACACACAAGTTCCGAAAATGACGGTTAAAAGAAAGTAATTCAAATGTATAGAGTTATTCAGTTTAATTCTATGCGGAAAAGTCGCATAAAAATAACCCAGATGCTTCCTAATATTTTCATAATACCGATATAACTACAACTCAGATGAATAAAGGTATCAAGCTTGATAGAGGAGTATAGCAGACTATCTATGAGTGTGTGTTACATACGTGTTACAAACCTTTACCTGTTGCCATATTAAATAAGTGTGGGCTGTGCCAGACGAGCAAGTCTTTGAAGGAGCTTTGAAGTTTTCTTCCGCTAACTCGATGGATCAAGTTCTCAAATATCGGAGCTAAATTTAAAAAATTGAAATCTCTCAAATGTATCCGGGGGTAATTCTTTATCTTTACCGTAGATTCTGTTATCCAATGGTTTCTCTTTACTTTCAACATTTCTGAATTATTATAAAGAACAACAAATTATGCTGCATTCAGTTATGCACTGAACAGCTTTTGTCTTTGCAAACAAAGGTTACAAATTTCCCTAAATCAACTTTTATTATTGGAAAAGGAAGAGCTGTAAAATATACAAAAATAAAAAAAAATAGTAAAACAATCATAGAGCAGTTAGGATCAGAAGCTATCATTCTTTTGGCACTAACAGGTACTGCTGCATTTAATGTCAAAGACAAGGTAACTCACTCAGTGCTTAAAGAACCAATGTGTTTTAAATAGTTCGCTAATTTAAAAAGTCAGCAATACATCTACAGCTCAGAATGGATACAGTGTTATTTCTCATTATTGACGAATTTCCAATGATAGGATGTCGTCTTATGGCTGACCTTGAACAAAGATAATACGAAGGTAAAATAGATAGCATTTAACCTTTTAGAGGCTTGTTTGTTTAAATCCTTGGACGTATTAGGTAGTTACATCGCGTAAAAGACATCCCTCTATATAAGAGACATTCTTTAAAAGTCATTTTGATTCTTCGTGGACAAAAAATGCTTAGAGCTTCTAAAAAATGTTTCACATTAACAAACTCATTGAGACAAAACGACGATCATCAGACACAATTCCGAAAGACTCTGAAATCACTTTGCGTGAGTCAAGTTTTTGACTACCTCTCACCCCTTATGCAACGACGCAAAGATATACTGCTTTCGGCTAACTTGAATGATTTGAAGGTGCCATATGTCTTTTTCTCAAAACCAAGCAAGCTAAAGAATATAATTAAGAAGTACTTCTTAAATCAAAGCGGGGACCAATAAACAAGAATTTTAGCAGATCACAATGATTAAATAGCAAGATGGAGTGAAGATGATCACGCGTCTGGACTTCAGACTAGACTTTCCTCAGCAGCTGGATGCAGGGTTATGCATTATGCTACATGCTACATACCAATATCTGAACGGAGTGAGAATTGGTAAACGTAAGTACGATAAAAGATATTGCCTATGGCCCACGTTTTCAACCTTGTGGTTTGCCACAGGCCATAATAGTTCATTTTGTTGAGTATCATGAGCCATTTATAACTGTAATTTTTTTTATCAAACCTATTTGTAAATATTGGAAAGAAGAAAAAGCCTCATTCACACGAAGTTAGTTACCTTTAACTGTTGCATTACCTTGCCACCATACATAGATCCTCGAGTTTAACATTCTCAAAAACTGCTGTTTATATCCATCTAAAGGTTGTTGTCACATAAAACAACTTATGTCATTTTTACTGTAGTTTGTCATTTAGAGAAAGTTCTAATGGAAGCAATTTTCGCTAAGGACAGGCTTTACCCAAATTAGAAGTATGGGAGCACTTGCTGACAGATTAGAATTTGTGCATTACCCGAGGCAACTGACGACCGAGTTAAACACTTTAAAATGAGGTATCGACGATTGTTATTTCAAACTTACTTTTATACTATTAAACAGCAATCTAGAAAATAAAACATTTTTTAAAATAATATATTTTAAGTTTACGCGCCTCCCCGCTCCGACATTTCGGCCTGGCGGATACTAGTATATCATATAGGACTCGAGGAACTTACCAAAATTTTGGATTTGTTACATTTACGAAAATAACTACTTTCATTTAAATAACTTCTAAGATATGAAGAACAACATTAAAAAATGTGCAGTTGGAAGTATGTATCTAAATCTGGCAATTTAAGTATTAGCTATAGATCAGCGATAACAGAGAACATTCCGTGCCAAAGCAAAGTACGTTTATTCGAATAACAGCGTTGCCCGAGCCCCGAGCCTTAATGAATAACCCTTAAATTAACCTGAAATTTGTATGATTTTATATCTTTAAATCTATTTTATCTGAATTTATATTTTTAAATGAAAACATATTGAATTGAAAGTATATGCTATTTGGTACTTAACTTTCTGATCAATTTGATTTGTGGAATCTATGCGCACCAAAAGCGAGCGAAACCGCGACGAAACACTCAGGTTTTCACTGATTTCGTCAAAATTTCACACATTATTTTTTGTAAAAAATATTTCTACCCGTCCAAATGTTTAAAATTTTTTGTAGATGATGTAAATCTGATCCATTGAGAATCTCAATACCATCTCAATTTGAGATACTCTTAAAATATTGTGTTCAAATGCGGTCGCGTAATTACTTTTAGCGTTACAAAAATATCGTCTCTGTGAGGCGCGAAATGACCTGCATTTGCCGGTGTATTTGTAAGGGTTAAAATTCCTAGTTTTTAAAACGGATTGTCCCATCAATAAGAAGGTGGTTTCAGATTTATGAACGTATTGGTTTGGCAGTACCTCTAACATTTCGCCCTGAAGTAGCGAAAGCTCGACGAAACACTCAGAATTTTACTGATTTCGTCGAAAATTTCCCACATTTTATTTTGTAAGAAATATGGAGTCGAACGTGCGAACGTTTCAAAATGTTTGTAGGTGATGTACATTTGATCTATTGAGATGCTCTAAAAAGATTGTGTTAAAATACGGCCGTTTAGTTATTTTTAGCGTAGGAAAAATATCGTCTTCGTGAGGCGCGAAGTGACCTGTGTTTACTGGTGTATTTGAAAGGGTTAAAATTCATAATTACTTTAAACCAATTGCACCATCAATTAGAAGAAGGTTTCATTTTAGGAACATATTTTTGGTTTGTCGGTACCTCCAAAATTGCGCCCTGGAGGGGCGTTACAATAAGGGAGAAAAAATTTTCGGAAAAACGACCCCTTTTGAAAATTGTTTTTCAAGCGGTTAACTGCGATATTTTTTTTAATTGATTGCGGCATTTGAGACTTAGATCTTTCAGAATATGTCTTTCATTTTTAACTTTACTAAGCGGTTTGGCCGATGTAAGCTAGATCACTCTACCAGGGAGCCAACCAAATAATGGCAAAGGCACTGAATCCCTAGCAGAAAAAAGTCCTCCACCATCAAACTCAACTCTAACCGCCGAATAAGACCCGGAAACAGCGACAAATAATAAAACTAAAAAGTCACAAAAATATGGCACACTCTGCTAGCAAATAAAATACAAAAATTAAAGTCATGTACAAGTTTTAACATATGACTGTAACCCTAGTTACTATAAAATAAAAATAAAACCAAAACTAAGACTGAGTGAAACTGAAAAACAAAATTTTAAGTTATTTTCAGTTACAAATGACTGTATGTATAAATATATCTCAAAACTAAGTACGAATTACACTAATAATCAAGACAAGATAAAACATTAAGCCAATAAAGCAGACATTTTAGGTCAATTCAAGTTACAAAAGACCATCAGACCCTGAAAGTCCAGAAACAACTCAAAAATGCGTGAAGGCAGAAAGATTAGCAAAGCACTATGTGGATAACAGTCCGGCATAAGTCCACCAAAATATCTTTAATTACACCAAAATATTCAAAATCTGTACTTTATGAATTAATACAATTTATTCAGCTCATTATAAATAACTGTCAGTTTATAATAATTCAATCTTAGCAAGAGGACATTTTGCAAATTCCAAGACAGAGTTCTATTTCGCACAAAGTTAAAGAACAGAGGCATCAGAGGACACTTGCCGAAAATAAAATACTAGTAATGTATGCTAACCGATGTAAGCTAATAAATAATGACAAAATACCTCCGAAATTTCTTCTTTTCGTTCTTCATTTTCAACTGATGCGTAAATAAGGCTTCTGTGCAGATAAACATTTAAAGAAAGCAAATTAATGTAAATGCGATTTTCGCATTTGAAGTATCATTTTAACAACCGGTTCGCCGAACTCAACACAAATTAACAACCGGTTCTTCCGAACCGGTGCGAACCGGCTGAATCCCACCACTGGGTATAACCATGGAATTACACTTGTTAAGACAAAAACCTACTTAAAACGAAATTTTGTCTAGTCCCAGGCGATTCCAACTTAACAGGTTTGATTGTACCAGGTGTCCTAAAAAGGACTGACTGATTTTAAAATTCAATAACTTGCAAACGGTGACAGATATTTAAAAAATTCTTGCAGGAGGGTTATGCATGAGGTCAAAAGTTTTTTTACAGTGATTTTCGATTTTAGTTGGAATTACAAACAATAGATGGCGTTGCGATCAATAGACGCTAAATTCAGGCTCGATTTTTGGCACTTCGGGACCCACTCAATACATTTTAATCTCCCTTTTGCGCATGGAAGAAGAGAAATGCCAAAAACTCGAGCTTGTATTTAGCGCCTATTGCTTACAGCGACATCTATTGTTTGTAATTCGAACTAAAATCGAAAATTCTGTAAAAAAACTTTTGACCTCAGGCATAACCCTCCTGCAAGAATTATTTAAATATCTGTCACCGTTTGCAAGTTATTGAATTTTTAAATCAGTCAGTCCTTTTTAGGACATCCGCTATAATAGATGCGTTACCTACTATGATAAAAACCTGTTTAAAGTGGAATTTTTCCTGTTTATTGTGTTCCATACTAGAAACTTTTACTGTATCTCAGGCCCCTCCGAAATGATAAGTCTAGATACGCCACTGTTTATTATTATTCTCAAATATTTGTGGTAGTTTGTTACTTGATTATTATAGGTACAATAACAAATGCAAATAATTTTGTTACGATCACCATCTATTCCTTTATGGTCAGTTGGTTAAAAAAATTGAACTTGATTGTTCTACCCTGCATTACAACAGCAACATTTAAATAAATTTCGCGTAAAATAAGCGTAACTAATTTTTGTCAAGCCCATTGACCCTGAAAAGTGCTACTTCAGTCACACGAAGACACTTGCAATCGAACTCAACTATCCAATGCAAAAGAAAATATTTAAAAATATCGAAATGCAAATCAGATATTTCAAAAGAACGATCCCATAGACTTAACATTAGTCTGCGTGTGTCTCGTGTAACTGAAGTATTCCTTTAAGGTAGTGGTTCTCAACGTGGGGCGTACGCTACACAGAGTTTCTTATTTTTTAGGGGGGCGATTCCAAATTTTTACTATGCCCATTCTCTGTAATCTTTTGTCTTATTTTGGAAAAATAAAGTTATAGACTAAAAATAAAAGTAATACATACAAAATTGGCCCAGAAAAAAAATTATTGAATTTCCAAAAATTCAGCAATCGAAAATTGTAAATAGAAACTGTACCAGAATAATTATACGAAAAATCTACATATATTTTAAGACGCAAAATGTTCCTTATTTAAAAATCCGCATAATTTTGCTAGTTATTACTGTATTTCATAATTTTTCAAATTGTTTATTTTCGACTGTATATTGAATAAAACTTGTGTTTTCATTCGTTCTGCTATATGTCACAATGAAGAAACTTTCATACGGGAAACTACTTAAGGGTGTATCTTAAACTAACTGTCTGGAACACATTTAATCTAAAAACTATATTGAATAGCTGAACGAGGGACTACAAACTTAATAAACTTTTTTACCAAAAATAAAACCGACTTCAAAAACTACTACAAAGTAAAAAATAATTTTTTTACATAATTGTTAATAAGAAATTAAATTAAGAGCATTGTATTTACCATGCGCATTATTATATTTATGTACATTAATTTGATTTTTTGGAGTCGGTGCCAGCCAAACGAAGTTAAGTATAATTATCCAACAGATACACATCCAAATATCTACGAGTTTTTTTTACGATTTGTTATTTAGTTAAAAAAATTGAATTTTACCATTTTTGAAACATTTCATCTCATTTTATAAACGTGTATTTTCAAGTGAGATTAGTTGTAATTATGTGTGCTAAATTAAGGGTTATTTTAAAATTAATGCGTTTATATAGGCTATTATGTAAAAAAAATCGTAGCCAAACACAGATTTTCAAATGCAGGATGGTGTCAGAATTGATTGAGAAAGGATTTTTTTTCCTAAACGGTTTTGCTGAATCTTGTTTCGATTTGTTTTGGATAAACAATTTTAATTTTGAACTTGGCTTGGCTGGCACCGACTCCAAAAAATCAAATTAATGTACATAAATATAATAATACGCATGGTAAATACAATGCTCTTAATTTAATTTCTTATTAACAATTATGTAAAAAAATTATTTTTTACTTTGTAGTAGTTTTTGAAGTCGGTTTTATTTTTGGTAAAAAAGTTTATTTTTCACTTTTTAGTTTTTTTTTTTTTTTTTTTTTTTTTTTTTTTTTTTTTTTGAGTTACAATTTTTGCATGATCCTTTTGGAGGAAATTACGGACTTTTAAAGAAACTTTTAAAGATGTTAATTTGATAAGTAAATACTTTTGTCCAGATTTGTGTGTACATTAATAGCACAGGTTTTTTGTGAAAATTCTTTATATATATATTACATTTCTTCTTCTTCAGATTTAATAGCTTTATTTTTTAATTAAATATTTTTGTTTCTCTATTTGGACATGGGTAGAACGGCAAGAGATGCTGCTAGCATGAAAAAATATCGAACTTTGGAAACTGACAATAAAAAGTTCTTCGGCTTACTAAAAATGCTCTATGAAATAAAGAAGAGAGACCCAATGACTTATTTTTCATACTTTCTAACCGATGACCAGGCCCTTATCTTCCGGGTTGCCCTAGATGAACGGGTTTGATACCTGGCATCGGCGTAGGAGACCACCTAATCGCCACGTAGCGGTAATAAACCTGATGAATACCTAGATCGTTTTACTATCGGCAGTGCCTATTTCTTAATTATGAACTTTTTTATGATAGTTACTTAACATTTATATCTTGTTGTTTAGCACCTGCGCATTGCTACTCATGTTGATCTCGTAATTTAGAAGGTTAATCAGATGTCGAGACCTTCATCTGGCAAGGCACCTCAGAGGTATAATTCATAGGTAAATTCGAGGTCTTCACACCTATCGACGGAGTTTACATGCACCAGGAGCCGTTAGGGTACATGACAACCGAATAACTTATCAAAGAAAGATCGTGAAAAGACTGCAGGGGGAAAGTGTTGAATGGCGTTCCCTCAAATGGCTGGTCATTGATGAAATTTCTATGGTGTCAAAAGAGAATTTATATATAATTCATTTGAGGTTTCAAGAATTTAAAAACAATTTATTTTTTGGTGGCATTAATGTTTTCTTATATGGATATATTATGCAAGTGCCAATATGTAATGTATAATGTATACGTAATGCCAATGTGCTTAAATGCATGCTCAGCATTTCAGCATGGTACTTTTATTCATAATTTAAATTATTTGCTTAATCTTTCGCCAAATCTAAAGATTCTGATAGAGAAATTGAGAACTCATTGCATTATGACGGCATTTTGTTTATTTTTATTTGTAATCTTTCTTGACAAAATCAGCTTAACTCACTTAAGCATTTATGCTTCTTATTGCATCATCATTTGCAATACGTTGGGCACTGGAGATTTTAAAACTATTAAGTAATCTACCGTTATTGCGTCCACTACCAATTGTTGTTTCTGAGCTAATATGATTTGGTGCATTGAAGCGTTTTGCGAATTAAATATTTTATGATACTCACATTTACATTAAACCAATTGCTGCTGATATTTTGTTTTGTTTCACGCTAGCCTTAACTGTGGGCTCGATTACGGAAGATTAGAAATTCATCGTCATGCTCATTTAATAGTCTTGGTTAAAGTGTCATTGGTCTGCATAGTAACTGACATATTTTAGTGAGTATAGTACTGCAAAACATATAGAACATATAGAACTTTCGGAAGCAACTTATGATATTCGCATTTCCTTTAAACCATGTTTGCTGTTAGTATCGCACACTTTTTGCTTTTATCGGGCAATCTGATTCAAATTTACTTGCTCTCGTTTCTTGATACAATTCAAATGTTTTCATGACTGCGTAACCCACTGACTTGCTTTCGCCATTATGCTTATACCTACTGATGTTTAAGTTCTGTGCCATGTAAATACACCGCAACCATAACAATGCCACCTGTAATACTAATTAGAGTAACTCCTTTTATTTCTTTCTATGTTGTTTATCTTGTACTTTAACAGCATAGAGATCTTGGCTCAACTTCTGTTTGCATATAAAAGTAGACAAATGGTTGTTTACAATAAATAAATTTATAAATATTGAAAAACTTGCTTGTGAGACAGTGGTACTACTTAGTTATCCTGTCGACCAAAAATCTATCGCCAAACTATAAGATTAAATGCCAATAATGATTGATCGTAAATGTCACATTCACTCGACTTTAAGCAAGATACATGTGTTTACGTCATCAAGTGATTTTTATTTCGACGTTTTATTTGTATTTTTATTAATGTTATACTAATTTATTTGTTCTTTCGTTATTTAAAATAAAAATTATGTCAATTTGTATAATTTGGCGAGTGTTTTGGCGATTTATATAATTTGGCGAAATTGGTCGACAGGATAACTAAGTAGTACCGAGACAGTTAATAGGTTGTCAGAAAATATGCGTGAAATTTTCATTTTCTCTCCAAGGCCCCTATACAGGAAAGTTATCATTAATGTTATCTAGTGGAAATATTAAAGGTAATAAAAAGCATTCCTACATATAACTGTTTAATATAATATAATATAGGTATGTATATAATATTATGGTACTTCTTAGTTATCCCGTCGACCAATTTCGCCAAATTATATAAATCGCCAAATCACTCGCCAAATTATACAAATTGACATAATTTTTATTTTAAATAACGAAAGAACAAATAAATTAGTAAAACATTAATAAAAATATAAATAAAACGTCGAATTAATGGTTTTATTGGCCATTATTGGCATTTAATCTTACAATATGGCGACAGTAATTTGGTCGACGGGATAACTAAGAATTACCAATATTATATATATATATATATATATATATATATATATATATATATATATATATATATATATATATATATTATGTGCCGCCAGTCTTATGTTATGTGTTTAATTAAACTAAACTATTGTATACTAAATTATTGTTTTGTATTAAGTTAGTTTGCTTCTGTATTATTCAGCATTTGAAATAATGGTGTATACTTAATTAATGTATATTAAATTACTATTTTGAATGCGATTGCCAATTGAGAATTTTAAATATGACTGTCGATTAGAAAATGCGAAGAAACAGATTGGGGAAGATCCATTAGTGAATTTGAATGGGGATATCGCCAAATTAGTCAGTTACAGCCAAGTTGGCTTCATTTATGGTGGCTTATTTTGGTCGCCAAGTTTGGCGATAATTCACGTAACTGCGCCAAGTTTTGCGACAACTTGGCGCTAACGTATATGAATACATAGTTTTATGCTTATGACTGAGAAACCGGTTACAACAATGAAAGATAATTTGGGTGAAATCCTTCATTTTATTGGTTTTTGTTGAATTACTAAAAAACTACTCAACCAATTTCGATGAAACGGAAGTGGTACCAATTCGAGAGTATTCTCTTTCAATTAAAACAAAAATCACATAAATCGGACAAAAAGTTCCGGAGCAATCGGTGAACATACATAAAAAAAAAAAAAAAACATACATACGCGTCGAATTGATAACCTCCTCCTTTTTGAAGTCGGTAATAAAATGAGTAAATTCCAAATATGAATCAGAAAAGGAAATGGGTAAATATGTCGTTGATTTTTAAAGTTGGGCAAGTCAATTTTGTGAAAAACAACCGTTATTAGTTAAAGCTAAATCTCTTTACAAATTAACAAAAAAAAAAAAAAAAAATGTTTTCAATCAATTCACAACAAATATCTTTTATTATCAGTATAAATTTCTACCTAGGATTTTAATTTAGTCAATGATCCTTCAATGCGTCGATTTTCAAAGTAATCATCTAACAATAGCATAAAATGGACATGACCCACTTTCAAAATCAACAGCTTAAATAGTAAATTTCTGATGTCTCTGTCTCTAGTTCTCTTCTGTTCTTCATACACAGTAAACAAATATCGTATATCATGATCATGACATATACACTGGTTTCCAAAAATTAAGGAAAAACAACAAAAATGGCGATTACTCAAAATGTTACATGTAGATTTTAATAAAACTGAGCCACAATATACAACACTTAGTCTATACTAATATTATAAAGAAGTAGAGTTTGTTTATTTGTAAGAGGTAAGCTCTGGAACTACCGAACCGATTCCAAAAGAAATGGTATCAAAATGATGGTGTTAGTTCCACTATAGAACATAGGCTATATCTTATGTCCGTGCCACTGGCCAAAAGGGGTTGCAAGAGCAAAAAAAACGTTCTAAAAATGCGACTTTTGCGTTACTGCTAGAAACATGAAATTTGGAATGGTAGTTACTTTTAAGCTATAAATGATCTCTAAGAACATTCTTTTAAAAATTCGAAATTTAAAAGGGGTGAAAATGCGAGAAAATCGTTCTGAAAAACTCTCTAAATTGCAATTTCTACGCAATCTCAGAAAGAACCGATTCGAATTTTTAAAAAATGGTGAGAAAACGATGGCGACAGCCCTCGCTCCAACATAGGCAATATTTTATGTCGGTGCCACTACCCCAAAGAGAGTGCAGATGCAAAAAACGTTCTAAATTGCATTTTTTGTGATACTGCAGGGGCTAGCAACTTGAAATTAGGCATGGTAGTTACTTATATGATGTAAATGATCTCTAAGAACATTTCTTCAAAAATTCTAAATTTTCAAGGGGTGAAAAGGAGCGAAAAGCGTTCTAAAAAACGTTCAAAATTGCGATTTCTACGCAATCTCAGAAAGTACCCAACCAATTTCAAAAGTAATGGTTGGAAAATGATGATGACAGCCCTTGTTCCAAGATAGGATCTATTTCATGTCGGCGTCACTACCACCTTGCAATTGTATTTTAAAAGACGTTCTAAATTGGGATTTTTGTGATGCTGAAGAGGCTAGCAACTTGAAATTTGGCGTGGTAATTTCTTATGAGATGTAAATGTTCTCTGAGAAAAGTTCCTTAAAAATTTGAAATTTAAAAGGGGTGAAAATGAACGAAAAGCGTTCTAAAAGCGTTCTAAATTGCGACTTCTACGCAATCTCAGGAAATATAAACCAATTTCAGAAGCAATGGTTTCAAATTGATGGTGACAGTCCCCGCTCCAACATAGCCTATATTTCACGTTGTTGTTACTACCACCTGGGGGTTACAGGAGCAAAAAATGTTCTAAATTGCGTTTTTGTGTTACAGAGGGAGTCTAACATTTTAAATTTGGAATGGTAATTACTTCAAAGATGCAAATGCTTTCTAAGAATTGTCGAAAAAAAAAATTCCAAATTTAAAAAGAGGAAGTGAGTGAAAAGCGTTCTATAAGTGTTCTAAATTACGATTTTTATGCATTCGTATGAAATACGAAACCGATTTCAAACATAAGTGTTGCAAATTGATGGCGATAGAACCTGCTCAAACATAAGCTATATTTTATGTCGGTGCCACAACCCCTAGAGGGTTGCAGGAGCAAAAAACTTTCTAAATTGAGATTTCTGCTGTACTGAAGAGGCTAGAAACTTTAAATATATTACTTATAAAATATAAATGTCCTCTAAGAACAGTCGAAAATAATTTCGAAATTAAAAAGGGGTGAAGCAAAGGGAAGGAGCGAAAAGCATTCTAAAAGTGTCCTAAATTACGATTTCTATGGAATCTCAGGAAATAATAAACCGATTACAGAAGTTATTGGTTGTGAATCAAGGGTGATAGTCCCTGATCCTATATGGCTATATTTTATGCCAGTGTCACTACCACCTGGTTGGCAGGAACAACAAGAAAGCCTTTAAAAACTTCTAAATTCCGTTTTCTATATAATATTAGGAAATACCAACCGATTTCTATGTTAATGTTGGCAAATTAATGGTCACAGTCTCTATTTCAACATGTTTCGAGACATTCTATTTCAACTCTGTTTCGGCATTTTATGTTGGTGCCACTAACACCAGAAAGGTGGTAGACTGTTAGACAAGAAACTTGGAATTTGATATGATGGTTAATTTTAAGATGTAAATGTGTTAAGATGGTTTCTAAAAAATTCAAAACTTCAAATGAATACTGAAATGAGCGTATGAAATGAGCATAAAAGTCTCAAAATACTTTCTAAATTATCCTTTATTTAGATTTACTTTTAGTTCTTATTAATTTTAAAATCTCATTTCTGTCTATTGCAGTTTTATAATGAAGTTTAATTAAACTGTGGCTTAATTTGTAATTTTTTGAATTATTTCCAAAAGTGTTCTTTTAATAAAAAATAGTCTTGCAAATATCACTTGGCATATTTCAACTATTACGCGAGGGAAGCCGCGGTGTTTGCTACTAATGTATAAAATAACATTAAAAGAAATTACCAGACGATTATGGTGTTTTAGAAATTAACACAATTATAAAATAAACAAAATAAATGTGTCACTTTGGTATAGGAAAAGTACTTTTAATATGGAGTATGATCACGCAATACAGCACATACAGCAATGTGTGATACTGTCAATGTGTGATACTGTGTGCTATTGTACCATCGAAAAGTGTATGAAGTTATGCATAGAATTGAACCATTTTTTTGTGTATGTTTTTGGCCATGGCAAGAAGGTCCTCCCTGAATTTGGAACTATTTCGCCGAAAGGGGGCACTATAATAGCGATTTTTGTGTAATTTTCTTGATTTTTTGTAGTTCTATGTTGCACCGGCGCACAGTGGTACGTTTTGATGATCTATGTGGACAAAATGCATTTTTCCGATTATCTCGGAATTTGACAAAACCGTGTGTACTGGTAGATGAGTGTCTGTATTTTCGAGATCCGTACTAGCTTTGGCGTAAAAAATCAGAGGTGTCGATTAATTGTGACCGTAAAGTAGACATTTGCGCAGTTGGTTTGAGGGAGTTTCAAAAGTTGCACTAGCTTCCTCTAAGTTTGAAAGCACGTCGTGACTATTCTGTTTTATTTGAAAGCACGAGTTTGCTGACTAATGTTACAGCTTTATCAAGGTCAGATTTAACCCATTTTTGTTTGAAAATAAAAAATGTTAAACCCGCTTTACCGCTCTTTTTAAAGGCTGAAATTATAGCTGATCCTTGATGTTGTTTACAAATTTCATCTTGGCTTTTAACAAATCATTCAGTATTATTCAGCAATAAGTATTTTTTTAAAATCAAAGTGCCATTCCTAACATATTGAAAAATTAAACAAACTCCTGCAGATAGCTGCAAATCAGTAAGTTTTTATTAATAAACAAGCATCATATTAACTTCCAGTGCATGTATGTATTGTGATATCATACCTTCGCCACAAATTTTCGGCGGGGGAAGCAACAGGCATTTCCGTGGAGGACAATAGTCTTTTGTGTAAAGGCATGCAGGGGAAATAGCAGGCAGACTTCTGCCCTTGGGATCTGCTCAACAGGGTATTTCCACTTTTCCAAGAAATAGGGAGGACTGGGCAATGTGTGGCAACTCGTCCCCAAAGTGAAAGAAAGAAAAGGCTCAGGCAGGAGCTGGTGAGGAGGCTGAACAGTAGACTGGAGATACTGATGAAGTCAGGTGGTTTTTTACCAACGGAAGAGATGTGAGTAAAAATCTTTTACTCAGGTTGGCTATGAGAAGTATAGAACTGTTAATAAAAAGTGAGAGTGTCTACCTATGAAGGGTAAAGTTTGTTATTACATTTTTCAAATCTATTTTTAGTTGTTCTGATAAAGGACTTTGGTAAGAAATATGTATTATTTTTCAACGATCATCTCACAAGTGCTTAGTACAAGGTCTGGCCCACTACATCACAGCTATAGTATTATAAATGGTGGCAGCGGTGGGATTAATTAGGTCTAGCATAAATTAGACTGGACCCACGTGAATTTGATGTACAGAAGGAAACTGTGTTAGAAACAAGGACAGTCGGTGATGAAATCTTGTGTTTGACGAGAAAGATTTTCAAGTGTATCCGGTGAGGAACTGTGAAATCTGGAGTGTCGAATATGTTAGCTGGTATGTAACAAGGACTAAGGATCCGACGATATAGAAAATTTCTTCAGTAAACGTCCAGTGCAGTGGATAGAAATCTATTCATCGATCGCCTTTAGGAATCCATGGAGACAGCTTGCGTGTAAATTTCACGGCGGAAATCAAGTTAGATCCGGAGATACGACAGTACCTGAAAGAAAAAAAAAGTGCAGGAAAGCCTTGGGGCAGTATAGAGAAATGTCTACATTTGAAGGTAAGCCCTTTTATGAAATTTTCCAGAGAGGTCTGTTAGGATTTAATATTGTATATGCCTGTTCTTGGTAATTTGTATATGTTTAATAGATAAAAAGTCCTTCCGGCCAGTGCCGGGAGGAAGAGGTAGCTTTCATATTCCTTATTTTTAAAAAGCAAGCTTACATTATTCAAACACACGAAGCTCCATTTAGTGGAAACCGATTATAGGAAATTCAATCCTAATCTTTATAAGTACTAAATCATTATGAATGAGAATTTCGCGAAATTAGTCAGTTTTATCAAAGCTGCTTTTATTTAAAGTAACTTATATTTGGTTACCAAATTCGGCGATATCTTGAAGTTCCTGCCATTTTAAGACAATATGGTGGATGAGGCTAACGAGTGAACTTGGTCGAGATCTTAGTAATTCCTGTGCACATGCTCACTCACATCGGAATCGGTTGATATATACAAGTTCTGTCGCAGGCAAAAAATCAGATTTTTCAAAATGTCACCCACATTAGAAATTCAAACTACTATATCTGAGCCATTTTCTAAGATAAAGACAAAACAAAAAATGCTCCGGAATCCTTATATCATGGTCAAATACTTAAGAAAGAAACCTTTTCTAATTTCTAATTTTTTTGCACCTCACTTTAAATATAATTTTTTTATTTAATTTAATGGCCTCCATTTTGAAACAAGATGGTTCATGAAGCTGGCCAGCGAACTTGGTCGAGACATTACGATATACTATCCACATGCCTTCTTACATCGAAATAGGTTAATAAATACGCGTGTTATCACGTGACAAATATCAGATCGTTCCAAAATGTCAGCCATGCTAGAAATTCAAAGTGCTATAATTCAACCATTTTTTAAGATATATACGAAACAAAAACTGCTCCGGAATCTTTGTATCAAGGTCAAACACATAAAAATATTTTTCTTTTTTCAATTTTTGATAACTCATTTAAAATTTAAAATTTATTTTTTTTAAATGGCAGCCCTTTTGAAACAAGATGGCGAATGAAGCTGACCAACGAACTCGGTCGAGACATTGGTATGTACTATGTACACACCAAGTTACATCCAAATCGGTTCATAAATACGCCTGTTATTGCGTGACAAAAATCAGGCTGTTTCAAAATGTCAGCTACAATAGAAATTTAAAATACTATAACTCAGCCATTTTTTAGATATAGAAGAAAAAAAAACTGTTCCGGAATCTTGGTATTAAGGTCAAACACATACAAAAAAATCTTTTTCATTTTCCAATTTTTTGGTACCTCATTTAAAATTTTTAATTAAAAAATTTTTTAAATGACCGCCATTTTGAAACAAGATGACGGATGAAGCTGGCGTACGAACTCGGTCGAGAAATTAGTACGTATTATGTATACACCAAGGTACATCCAAATCGGTTCATAAATACGCCTGTTATCACGTGACAAAAATCAGGTCGTTTCAAAATGTCAGCCCCGCTAGAAATTCAAAGTGCTATAACTCAGCCATTTTTTAAGATATAGGCGAAACAAAAACTGCTCCGGAATCTTTGTATCAAGGTCAAACACATAAGAAAAAAATATTTTTCAATTTTCAATTTTTTGGTACCACATTTCAAATTAAAATTTTTAAAAAAAAATGTAAATGGCCGCCATTTTGAAACAAGATGGCGGATGAAGCTGGCCAACGAACTCGGTCAAGACATTGATACGTATTATGTATACACCAAGGTACATCCAAATCGATTCATAAATACGCCTGTTATCGTGTGACAAAAATCAGGTCGTTTCAAAATGTCAGCCAAGCTAGAAATTCAAAGTGCTATAACTCAGCCATTTTTTAAGATATAGACGAAACAAAAAATGATCCGGAATCTTTGTATCAAGGTCAAACACATAAGATGAAAATATTTTTTAAATTTTAAATTTTTTGGTACCACATTTCGAATTTTAAATTTTTTAAAAATTTTTAAATGGCCGCCATTTTTAAACAAGATGGCGGATGAAGCTGGCCAACGAACTCGGTCGAGACATTTGTTTGTACTATGTACACACCGAGTTTCATCCAAATCGGTTCATAAATACGAGAGTTACAGTGTGACAAAGATCAGATATATATATATATATATATATATACGGATATATATATATAACCATTAATTAAACATAACCTACCACCATCAAATATTATGAATTAAAGCTGCGAGTATAAAAAAAAATAACAATAAGAATTTATTATAAGAATTATTATGGAAGAAAAAGAAAAAAGTGGACACCGACAAAAAATGGAAAAGCTTATATATTGAATTACGTTGTCAAGGGCACAGAATTCAATGATATAAGCAAAATGGATTTTTTCTGTGAGAAAAATAAGCTAAAGCTAAAAATTATTTTCCCCTGTGCCCAAACAACCATTAAAATCAAGTGAATTGATTAAAAATGAAAACAGAATAGAAACAAATAATATGAAATGGAAGAATCAATAAAACCTATTTAAATATTTATAGGATATAAAATATAAATAATAAACACCATACTGATTAATATTTCAGTATTTTACAAATATCCACGCGCACATGTCTACCAGAATATCATAAAGATTAAGGTGAATAAAACAGTTAAGAAATCACAGTAATTGATACCAAAGGATGCAGTTAATACATTTTGAAATAAATTTTGAAATACCTTGTTAAATCCATTTAATATAATATAAAATAAATAGATAGTAATTACATTATTTAAAATGCCCTATTAAATTAATTAATAACTGTTTAACAATATCGTCAAAATTTAGCTAAAAATTCCCCCTGGTGTAGTAAATTATAACTGAAATGGAGCTAGAAAAATTAAAATTTAGAGCTATCTTCAAAAGACAAATTTTGGTGCTGCCATCTAGTATTACTTTTATTATTCAACTGTCACAAGATAAATATGTGTAAGCATTTGAATGTAAATAATTTTTTTAACAGCAAAACCAAACATATCCTTATATATAGATAATTATAAACCTAATATAAACCATAAAAAAAATAAAAACTATTGTTAATAAAATTTAAAAAGCATACAAAATATTCTATTAGCTAACTTATTTAATCTAAACTGAGAATTTAAATAATTCTAGAACATTAATAATATATAGCATATAGCTATATGCTATAAAACAGAATAAATTCAGTAATAATTAATATAAATAATTATTAAAAATAATATAAAAATTATTTTTTTAAATCAATTATCTATAAGATAATTATATAATGAACAGGAAATAAAAAACATATGGAAGTATATAGAAGGTTAAATGATACTTAAATTTCCATTACTTAAAAAGCACAAATATAGAGTGTGGATTATTTTCATACATCCATAAAAATCCAAAAAGTATGAATGTGGGACATTCAAAAACATTAAACCGATAATAAATTGAAAATAGATAAATATTAAAAAGAATAGAGGAATAATAATAAAAATACTTACCCAATTTTAATACATACAGTATAACTATATTTATATTAAACATACTTATATGCATATTAATCACTATAAAAATGGCATACTATTAGTAATTAATATGATATTTTCCTTAGTAAATTAAAATTTAATAACAAATTATTGTAAATAAGATTAATCAATAATTAAGCTAATTATAATATTAATGAAATTCTCCAATTACATATAAAATATCAATTCAACATCCATATAAAATACGTATCAAAAATATAGTAATAATACAAAAGCCCCCCCCCTTTTTTTAATAATTAACCATTGCGTATTATCCAGACAACACCACCCTCCTCCGTACTCTAACATCTACCCACTCAACCAACTTATAATAATTGTTTTATATTATTTTACAATTTTTAATTTTTTATAGATATTTTTTTATTTTATTATTTTTTTTTGTAATTTTGTTTACGCATGTGTTAATTTGTTTTAAAAGATCATGTAAGAAAAGTACTAATTGTATATTAATGAATATATGAATTTTTTTGGAAAACCATGATTTAATGCATCATAAATTAGTTTTTTAATATTATTGTTAATTAGAGGAGAAGAACATAAACATTTTATTCTATATAAATGATTAAGTATTATATTTCGAAATACAGAATGATGTAGACAAGATTTAAAATTTGTAAATGTATTAACTTTGAATTTAAATTCTTTACGTTTGCCATATAAATCTGTGATTGTTTTGTTGTCTTTTATTGTAATTTTAAGATCTAAGAAGTTAATTGTATTGTTAGATAAAAGGTTTTCCGTTAATTCCAAATTAGTGGGATAATCAACTGGAAATCGAGTAATTGCAGATTGATCAGTATCAATTAAAATTATGTCATCAATATAACGATATAAATGTAGATTATTATTAGTAAAATTACGTTCATAATGATATAAGTATAAGTCTGAGAGTAAACTGGAAGTACAACCGCCTTGTGGTATACCGACATGCTGTAAATATAAAGTGTTATATTGCAATATATAATTATTATAGATAATGAAGTTAGTTAAAAATTTAAAATATGCAATATCTATATTAGATGGTAATTCCAGTTTTTTATAATACTTTTTAAATAATGCATTTATAATTTTATGTAAATCTAATAGGTCTATATTATTAAAAAGATCTTTGAAGTCATATGTCGTTATATTATAAACACAATATATATATATATATATATATATATATATATATATGGTTTCGGGGTCTGGGGGTCATGATCGATGAAAATATACCAAATTTTTTTGAAATCGCTTTCCTCCGAACGGCTGCAATAGGTAGCTTTTTGTAATGAAAGTTACCTAAAAGTCTAGGGTAGCTATTAATTTGGGATCGAAATTTTTAGTTAGAATTTTTATATTAAATGGGTTTCTTAGGGTCTGTACGGTAATTCATTTGGTTTTGAAAATTTAATATTTATGTATTTCATAATTTACTTGGGGATAGTAAATTACGGTTGATTAATAAAAGAATATTAATCATTAAAATTAATCATAGTTGTGGATGTAACTTTTAGTTATAAAGTCGGGGCATATACTGCTTTTGTTTATTACAGCAATAAAGTTATTTGAAATTTTATGGGTAAGCTGTAGGAAAAAGCGTGATTAATTGTTTATATATAAATTGTATTTATATGGTACTGTGAGTATCAAAATAATTTTGAGGATTTACTCAGTTTTAAAGAATATAACAAGTGCATGAAAATTTTCGGTAGGAAAATTGTATTATTGTTTTATGCATTGAAATATATCTAAAGGATAAAATCCTATTCCTTAGTGTTTTTTTTTTTTTTGGGGGGGGGGGGGGTTGGTGTTTTACAAATTGTATATATTTGTGTATTTTTGTGATTAGTATATTTTGGGGGGAAATCATGAAAGAATTTCTAGGGAAATATACTAAAAATATCTTGCTTTTGCTGGCAGAGGAATTTGAGACCAACGTGTCGGCAACTGATAAGAAAAAAACTATAATTCAGGCTGTAACATATTATTCAAAATCCGGGGTGGAAACTATCTTATGTTACGAAATAAAACTGGATAACTTATCATTGACTAATAAGTTTTAATATTTACATCGTATTTACATATTACTATTTACAAAATAACTCAGTTAATTTAAAATACGGCATAGCTCAAATGCCTTGTCGGCAACAACTTTGTAAACATTCTTCTCTCTCGTCAAGTCTAACTTACTCAGCTTGTCAGTTCTTTTGAAAGAAAAGAAAAATAAAAGTAAAGGAGAGAAAAAATGATGGAGTGTGTATTGTTCGAGTGTTACATTCTTCCCCTCACACTGCATTACTGGTCCCTCAGATGCAGTGTGCATTTCCTGGGTGGATTCCTTCGGGATGCTTTCTGGTGCCTAAAATCCTCTATGGTTCTCGTGTTTTGTGATCCTTTCGTAAATATTTGCTGGCTGGGCGTCTGACGTTTCCCGGGTCTGCCTCTAGGACGAATAAAGCCTTTAGAAGATCCACCATCATCTTGCATGTAAGGACACAAAGCTGATATATGATAATTTCCTAAGGGAGAAAAGGGGTTTTCTTTAGTGGCAATGGTATAAGAAGTAGGAGATCTTTGTTTTCCATAGTACCCATTATCATGTCTGTAACTTCCAGACCTATAATCCAATTTGTAATTATCCTGATCATTAGTTCTAAGATCATTTTCATATCTCTTTTCGAATTTGCTAGACGAATCTGCAGTTCGCCGTGCACTATACCTGTGTGATGGTTGAGAATTTCTTTGCTCCTGATAGCTACCTCCACCTGATCGTCGGCCATCATAATTATAATTATTTCGAGCATGATAGTAGCCTCTATTTTTGTATTTAGGAGAAAAATTTGGGTTATACTTTACTTTTGAAGTAAGTGAAACACTTTCTAAAGTTTCAGATGCATCATTAGGTTCAACCATATCCGATGAACTATTCACCAAACCTTCACTTTCTGTCATATCTTGAGATATTAAAGAATCTTTAGTCTCAAAATTTTGAGGAATCTCTGATTTATCTTGGTAAGAATTCTCTGAACCAGGTTTCTCATAACTATTTTTATTGTAATTTCCATGGTTAAATGACAGTTTAACATATTTTTGGCCATATCTATTATTGCTTCTGTTAACAATTGGTCTATTAAAATTTCTGTTCTTACCTCTATAATCGAAATTCCTACGGCTATCTTTTACATAGCCATTTCTATCATGTGCAGGACTATCAATTTCATCAGATAAAATTATACCCATCCGTGATCCTGTATCAATATAATGTTTAACTTTAGGTGTAGCCTCTTCCCCTAGTTGGAAGCTACTAGTAAATTTTTCAAGCAGTCCATTCAACCTAACTTGTTGCTCTGAAGAGAGATGTCTACGTTCATCTTCTCTAAGAAAAACGGTGTTTAATTCAACAGATTTTATCGCTAATTCACTGGGAGGTCTATATGTATCTTCAGCGAATCTATACTTCCACCTACATCCATCAGCGAAGAACCATTCTTGATTTACTACATCCAAAACAATTTTTGCTTTGCGTAAAAAATCGATTCCTAAAATTGTACGATTATTTCTGGCATTCGGCAGAGCATAAAGTGTTGTTTTAATGTCGTGACCTTCAATTTTAACATGAACTTCTGTCTTATAAACTTCGGTAGTGTTTTGTAGCCCATCCGCTAAGACTACGATCATTTGAGTTTTTTCAAACTTCACACCTTGGTCTTTTAATAAAGAATACAAACCTTCACCCGCAATGCAATGTGTTGCGCCAGTGTCAGCACAAGCTGTGCCAGAGAGACCATTTATGCTTATTTTTACCAATAATGTTGGTGATGTTTGCATATTACATGTACGAAATTCTAGTGATTGAAAGTGCACCGATACATTTTTCGGAGAACAGGTTGGACACTTGGATTTAATAACTCCCTGGTTTCCACAACCATAGCAACTTAACATTGGTCGATTTAAATTCGAAGGATAGTTAATTTTATTTCTCTTGGACTCCTTTTGATTGCCAATTTTACCAAACTCATTTCTTTTAAAATCTAAAGGCGTTTTTTCAAAGCGATTAGAATTCTCGACCTCACTGATTTTATTTGATCTCTTTATTTCTACTTTGTGTGACCTCAAATTATCATATAAATCTAACTTTTCAGCTAATTCAACAGGATCTGTTAAATTCTCCCATTGGTCTAAATAACGTTCTTTGCAATCAGGGGAAACCCTTTTCTTTAATTGGTCAGCAATAATTAATTCCGATAATTTTTCAAAGGAATTTATATTTAATTCGGATAGCCATCCCTCAAAATAGCTTCTAATTTCAAAATAATATTCTTTCCAGCTAATATCGGTTCGCTTTGGATGTCGACTAAACAAAACTCTAAACCTTTCAGCAGTTAACTTGAACCTCTGCAACAATATATCTTTAATATAAGAATAATCCTCAAATTTTTCTTCCGGTTTACGCGCTATTAATTTACCGATTTCATTTGGAAGGACTCCAATTAAATACGTAATCCACAGTTCTTTAGAAACCTTTAAAAGTTTCATTTGCCTCTCAAAAGTTATTAAAAATAAATTCATATCATCCTTTTCAGGATTGAAATCGGGTAAAATCTTTTTCAAGTCAACGCGGACTGAAGAAGTTTCTAGAGGGTTGCTTGTATTTGCAACAACATCTCTTTGTTCCTGCTTCTAACCTGAGCTTCTGTAGCTCAAATTCTCTTTCTTCGGCTAAACGTTTCTCTTCCTCAAGAGTCTTTCTTTCTTCTATGATATTTTCATAAATTCCCTGTACAAAATCTATGTTATCTTTAAATGCCTCACTATTTACAATTTTATCACGTAATTCGAGGACTTTATCATCGCTACTTACTTCTACTTTTAATTCTGAAGCTAATGTGATTAAATCAATTTTCTTACCCTTAGAAAGAAACGCCATCATTTGAACTAAATATGTTTTAGCTAACTTCAAACTTAATTCATGTACGAATAACTCTTAGCAAAATACGTAATTTTTAACATATATAGAACATAAATAACATACAATATATTTCAAAACTCAATATAATGACACCAACTATTTGCCTTTTTTTTTTCTTTCACAATAATATCAATCATATAATAATTAAATAATGCCAAGCACTCATTTATAATAATAACTTCATAATAAAATAGCTCAGTGCAACTATATAAATGTATAAAATAAAGCAAACGATTTTTATTTTTCAAAAATAATTATTAGAATTATTTCTCTTATGAATATCTTCATTTAATTCAGATACTAAAATACTTGAAGCTGCAGCCCAGATAGCAATTTTAGTTTGCAGAAAATTTTCAGCAATCTTACTTTGCAGATTTGCAATGTTGCAGCAAGCTCAGCATGACAAGTCTGAAAGTTCATAACAAGACTGCAACAAGATTATGCAAACTCCGAAGTCACCATACTTTGAACTTGCAGCTATAAGTTGTCGTGCAAGTTGCTATCTTGTTGCATCAATCTTACTGCAAACTCATAGCAAACTAGTAATATTGCGATGTCAGACTATTTGCAAACGCATTGTAAATTTGCAATATTGTCATGTCAGAACATCTGCAAATGAATTGCAAACTCGGAATCTTGTCATGACAAGTATAGCTGCAAATATGTAGTAATTTCATTGAAATGTTGTCAATTCTCTGAATTTTGCGTGTAGTACACAGGTAAAATAGGATTTTTTGAGACAACAGATGGCCATTCACCCAAATTTGGGAAGAACTTCGTTTTGATACTAAAAATGAAGATCCAATGAGTACTAAAAAAATAAAGTTGTTTTATCATTTTTTGTGCGCAAAAGGGGGCATTGTTAGCTCAGGGAGGGGGTAACTAAAAATAAATAAATAAGTAGGTGAAATGGGATATTGTTTATTATGTTTTTTATAACTCCGAATCAGGTGAAATCATCAGCAAGTCAATACGATCATTTCTTACAAAGTTACGGCAGGTTTTATTAATACAAAGTCTTTTGCAGGTAAAATAGGTTTTACAGTAACAAGTGATTGCTATTCACGAAAGCTTGAGACAAACCTCGTTTTGGCACTACAAATTAAGATCCGATGAGTCTCCAAAATGTAAAGTTGTTTTACTGTTGTTTTTTTTTTTTGTGGGGGGGTGGCATTTTTTGATGGGCATTTTAGCTCGAGGGGGGGAAAATTCAACTTTTTTTAAATAGGTCAAGTGGGATATCGTTTCGTATGTATTTGAATAACATTATCGGCAAGTCGATACGAACATCTATAAGAAAGTTACAGAAAAGATTTTATCAATGCAAAGTGGAAAATTATATTTTATTTTTTACATAGTTTTGTCACATTTATTTTACGTTTAAAAAGAGTTTTTTATATCATATTAAGTCATCTCAAAACTATTAAATGTCTTCAAAATAGCAATAGTCAAAATCAGGATAATTTTGAGTTTATTTCAAAGTCATTAAATTTACCAAAATCCACTACTTATAATCTGGCCTAACTTTGTAAACAATGATCGTATCGGCTTGCTTGCGATATCATTTGATTCAGAATAAAAAAATTCACAACAAACGATACCCCATTTGACATTTAAAAAATAAGTTCTGTTCGCCCATGCGTGTTAAAGTCCCCCCCCCCCCTCCTCAAAAAGAACCCCACGATGATTCAACTTTATTTTGGGGAGCAAATCGTATCTACATTTCTAGTGCCAAAATGAAGTTCTTACCAGATAAATTTTCTTGAATGGCTATCAGTTGCTGCTGTAAAAACCTACGGTACCTGCACCAAATTATAGTTTTCGACTTCGTATTCATAAAACTTGTAGCAATGTAAAAAATGATCGTATCAGTTTGCAAATGGTAATCATTCCATTAAAAATAATAATAATAATAATAATAATAATAATAAACGATACCAGTCTCTTAACATACCTAAAAAAAAAATTTAGTTTGCTCCTCCCGCTCCCTGAGTTAAAAATGCCCCCAAAACATGATAAAAGAACTTTATTTTTTAAGGACTCATCGAATATTCATTTTTAGAATAAAAATGAAATTCTTCCCAAACTTTGGTGAATGGTCACTAGTTGCCGCATTTCTACTCAAGTTTTGATTGTATATTTTTTATCTGTACGCTAATAGTCGTACTTTTGAAGGTTGTGCGAGTTTTGTGCAGGATTCCATATAATCGGAGGTTTGTCAAATGCTTGACATTTTTATGCTACATAGATAGAGTAAACAAGGACTTATAGTTTAAAGTAGATTCCAAATCACCACAAATATACTACCACAACCGCAGGAATTAAACCCGACATAGTTGAATCGGAGGCCACAGGGCTAACCATGCAACTACCTGGTAAGCCCCAATAACTTCCAATAATATACCTTTATTTGTTTAGAAGTTTTATTAGACTCGCCAATTCTCAATTAGTTGCTTATTCCCTTTTAATTCTTAGAAGGTAATTAAAAACATTATCTAAAAATAAGTGGTCCATGTACATATCCAATGCAAAGCAAACCTAGGTGAGTATAAACACACACCCTCAATTTTAATTTCATATATAATTTTATTAAAAAATATATAATTTATTTTCATTTCTTTTTGGCCAGAGTGGAATATATTTCTAAAACTTATTAACTTCCAGAAGGGAAAAAAAAACTCATTTTAAAATTAAAATTTCCCTATGGGGCGATCCATAAATGATGTCACACTTTTTTTCAACATTTTTAACACCCCTCCTCCCCTTTGTCACAAAATGTCACTCTTCACCATACCCCCTCCCCTCCCCTTGTCACATGTCAAGCTATATTACGTAAATATATACTTGCAGCTCAGAAACAAAGCACTATGTTATAGGTCATATTTCAAATTTTATTTTTGAACTTTAACTATGTGTTTTAAAGACATTTGTGAGCATAACAATAAAACTGATTCGTGTATTTATTTTATATGAAATAAGATTACGGTTTACAACAAAAAACATAATATACAATAATAATAAAATATTAATATGAAAGAGCAATTAAAAACAGTAGTATTTTAGAATTTGAAATGGAATTTAATATATTTGGTTTTTAAATCCTATATTTACTTTATGAACACAAAATACTTTAAAACAGATTGATTTTGAAGAAGAAGCCTCAATATTAGTTTTACTTAAATGGAATTGCCATAACATTTCATTTGTCACATTAATAAGAACATTTATAAAATTATATATTAAATCATAAAATAGAAATTACTCCGAATCATTTACTATAACGACTCTTCCTCCCTTGGAGAAAATATAGGCTCGTCCATAGAGTACACAGGCATTTTGGCATCGCACTCATCCTCGGGAATAGTAAGTCCTCTAATATCTATGCAATGTTAGTAAGACCTCTAATGTTTAACCAAAATGTGTGATGTCAGACTTTTTCTTACCCCCTCCCACCTCCTTGTCACAAACTGTTACAATTTCACGAACCCCTCCGCCCCTCCAAGCGTGACATCATTTCTGGATGGCCCCAGTTCACAAATCTGATTAAATATAATGCCACAAAAACAAAATATTTGAAAAGTTTCAAGAATTTAAAAAGATCAAAGTTATAATAAAACAATACAGTCTATTAAATTACAAAGTTTATTTTCACACAGCTACAAATAATAGTTTCTAATACAAAGTATTAACATAATATTTACCAAATTAACATACAATTATTTAACATTCTTCTATATATTATTTCCGTGTCTTTGCATCCTAAAAGAGAGAAACAATAGAGTGCATTTTAAAAGTTACAAGTTAAATTTTCACTGTTTTCAAGAATCCTGCTTAGATTTAGTTCTAAAGGTGATCACAAATTATAACTCTTCAGGCAAAATGACCGAATCGCTAATGTTAATCCAACGAGATATATTTTTTAAAATATCTCGTCTGTATTTTTATATTTTAAAAAGACTTTTTCTTTTGCATTGGATAGCTAAGGTAAATTTCTGCAATTGCGGTTTTTACTTTATTTTAAGTTCGTTGAAGATTTTATTTAATTTTCTTTCTTTCTTTTTATTTTATTTTATTTTTTTGTGCGGACACTTTCACTCTTTTCACTGTTTATACCGACTCGAAAGGTGAAAGTATATAAAAAAATCATTTAAAAATATTGAAATGCAACCGAGTTGCCTTAAAAAAATTCTCTTATTGGATTAACATTGGCGAATTGGTGTTTCCGCTTGACTGAAGTAGCCTCTTAACCCTTTAAGCCCTGACCCACAATTGTACGGGCGATTACTAATATAAAAGAGAATGACTACCTCCTGTTTTTGTGCGATTTAAAACCAAATCCGCACATTTATATGAGTTAATTGGCTTTAGATGTTTTGATAAGACACAACTAGGGGGTACCATCTACAATACAGGGTTATATTTTCTGCTTTTAAAAAGACTATATCATCTGACAGCAATAGACAAAAAGTATGTATTGTCGTAATTTCATTTAAATATGATTTATAATGTTTGCTTGGATTTAATATTTCTTTTCATATAGTTTATTCATGATTTTAATTGATTTTGTCTTTGATAAATTTAATTAGGCTTCACAAAAGTTGAAAAACAAATAAACCACACAATTGTGCGGGTCCGGCATTTACCATTTCCAAAATAGATACAATTCCTAATATATATATAAAAAAATTTTAAGTGATTTTTTTAAACTTATGTTTTTAGCAATTTATTTTTTATTAATTACATTTTTAAAGCTGACCAATTTTAAATTAATAGGTTTGTACTATTCATGATTTCTATTTAAAATGGATAGTATTAGATATATAATATGCACATGTAACGAACTGTATGTTTCTGCTCTGAGTTATAGATGCCATATATGATTTATAAGTTTTATATGGGTTATATGCATACCACGAGATTGATTTTTAAGTTTGATAAATTCATTCCATTTTGTCGACACAGCAAGTAAACCACCAGGAATAAATAATAAATTATAGAAAGTTCAGCAAATGCTCGACAGATTCCGTAGTGTCTGCTTGAATTTACCAAGAGATCAGGGAAAATTTTCCATAGATGAGCAGACGATTCCTTTTTTTAGGACGTGCCTCGGTAAAGCAGTATATAAAAAACAAACCACACTCTGTTGTAACAGCATCATGTGGGATAATTTTAAATTTTGTATTATACCAGTGGGAAAGTACAGACCTGGTCCACAAGGATCTAGGCTTAGGACCTGCTGTCAGGGCCTAAACAAAGGGGAGGGGGGCGGGCAGAGGGGGCATGTGCCCCGGGCGCCAGAACGAAGGGGCGCCAAATGAAGGATTATATCTTTGGAAAGGATTATTTTCTTCTGATGGACTGGTGGCTTCCATTATTATGAAACAGCCATTATAAATGAAGTGTTAGGTGAAGATGAAATAGCAGTCGTAAAAAGTTAGAACTCTGATTTTCCGGTCAGAATGGGAAAAGAAAATGGCCATAATTTTTTTTTGAAAAAAAAAAAATAATAATAGGTATAGGAAAAAAGGGACGAAATGGGAAAAAAAGGGACTGTAAGGATGGAACGGTAAGGAAAATTATCACTTATTTTTAGGAAAATCCTGTTAAGACTAAGTGATAGCCACAATGTTCATTGATTTCTAGAAACAGTTGTTAACATTGGATTAAATATTTTTTTTTTCTTAATTTACCTCGAAAAGTGCAGAAACCTTGGGGACGGTAAGACTACCAATAAAGCCACGATCTTGAAATTGATATTTAAATGCTGATTTAAATTCTACAGTAAATTTCCTGCCAAAGAATTTTAGCCATTCTTTCTCTAGCATGCTTCTGCATGAGAAAAAACTTGAAAAAAATTCTGTCGCTGCATCTGAAGTGATTTTCTGTGTATAATTTTAGAAGAGTTTGGTTTGGTTTGTTTGGTTTGTGTTTATGACGACCGATTATCAACACGTGGGATATAGGCCCTGGGGGGAGTGCCCTTCGTGGGGGTCTTTCTAAGGGAACCTAACCCGTATTTACGCATGGAAATCCACGGTTTCGAAGAAAACCACGAAAACTCCGAAACGGTTAGGCCGACGGGCGCGATTGGGTAATTTTAGAAGAGGGATGGTAAAAAATCTAAAACCCAGGGACAGAGTTCAAAAAATAATATCAACCCTAAAAATGTGTGCCGGTTAATTTTTAGCTACATATTTAAATAAAACAATAGTTCCAGTTTCAGAAAAAAAATTACATCGAATTATTTTTATTGAAACAATTTTATCCAGACAGCTCCAAACTTCAAAATCAGCATCAGGGTCACGGGACGATATAGGAGTTTTCCTGGTATTTGGACCCCCAACATCGTCCAAAACTTATTTATCTCGTTAATATTGTTATATGCAATCATGCAATGGCATGTTCTCCAGTATATGAAATAAAATAAAAACACAAAAAAATGTATTAAAATAAAAATTATTATTCAGGGACATAAAAGTCAAAAGATTGTGAGAATTCCCCATATATTGTTGTGCTTTTGTACTTTTTCGGTTTTGGTTACAGTTTTCTTTTATATGAGTACAGTTTCACTTTCAGAACAGGTTTCAAAATTGAAAGTATCTGCATATAAAAAATTGCATAAAAGCTCGAAAAGGTACGATTGCACAACTATATATATTAACCAGGTGTATCCTATGCAAAAAATAATACTAAAAAATATTAAAATGTGAGCCCAAAATATGCAAAGAACTGTCCATAGAATTAACATTAGCTTGAATGTTAAATTTTACTTCGGGTGACTAGTGTCGGTTTTTAAGAATTACATTTTATTAAAGATTGTTATCATAGAAGAAAATAGCAAATAAAGATGCAGTTGAACACTATTTTACATGTGAAAAAGGATTCAAAACGAAACATCTTTAATAATAACACAAATAAATACTCTTCGAATCTGACATTAACAATATAACAATGGAATTAAGGTTTTAAGGTCCAAAGTTTTAATTATAAAAAAAAAAATATTTTGTAACCATTAAAATAATATTTTGGTGCTATGGTATCCGAGGTTTTAAGTATCACACAAAGCTATTTTTTAACTTTTTTTGGCGGGGGAGGGGGGAAGAGTTTAAGTAATTAGTCAATGCATTTTAGTTATTTAGCTCTAATTCATTGCAAAAATTCTGGATTTTTTTAAAAAGCTCCGTATACTCCCGGTTTCTCGAATAAATCTATATCGTACATACTCTAGACATGACGTTCATGACTTTAGCGTACACCCTCTGATTTTTTTTTACGATTACAACACTGCAAACCAGATCAGTATTTGTCATAATTTTACGAACCGGAATATTGTTCCGATTTGCTCTGCACATTTCAAGCCCAGGTTTGCTGTCGCGAAAAATTAACAATTTCAAAATATTCGTATTTAAAATTTAAGAAAAATAGGAAATAAAACGACTTATACACATCCGATGAACAAGCAGTTATGTCAAAAGAAAAGAGAAATTTTTAAAGAACTAAATAAAACTGACGCCGGAAGGAAATACTGTTAATAACTTTAATAAAAATTAGAAAATAGCGATACAATAGAAGTCCATGATAAGAAGCATGGAGAATAGCTGTTTAAGCTAAGTTAGTTTTAGCTAAGAAACTGTTTAAAATACTTGATATTTATATATAAAAAGGGGTTTAATGGCCATGAAAAGATAATTTAAATTTAAAAATACATTCGAACGCACTGCTGAATTCAAGAGGAGGGGGATTCCCCCCGGAAGGTTTGATATTTTATGTTTTTTAATAAGCAATTTCCACACCGAATCTCTAAAATGCCCCCTCCCCCCCTCCAGAGCCGCAGAAATTAATCCCGGAGAAAAATATCTGAATTCAACACTGCTCGATCGGCGTGAGCAAGAAAAAAGGCAAATATTAATTAAAACGATATCTTAGAAATTCCCCTTAAAGTTGAGAAAAATTCATTCAAAAATTAAAATTTTCAGTAATGCCTTAACATGGACCAAAACCAAACTATTTTAAAAATGTAAGCATTCCTCAGTAAATAAACATAACTTTTTAATTTATTAAAATTTCTGTACGAAATAAGTTGTAGTTTGTACAGAGAAAATACAAAAATATCCGAATCACATTTGAATAATTAAAATAATAAATACCTTTATATCTGGGTTCTTTACTTGAACGCTAATCCAATGGCGCTGCTTCATGGAATTCAATAAAGAAGTGTTGTAATTTTGTCTTTGTAAAATTTCCGCGCATGCGCGTTTATATCTGTTCTCCTTCCAACAAAAGGAATTTTTCGCTTACGTCGTTATTTTATGACAGTGTTGTATCAGGTTTAGAGCAAAGTTGCGTTGCAAGAAAGCGATTGATTATATTCCGTCTACCTAGTAATGTCCTTGCGGCAATATTATTACTTCAAATTTTTCGTGACAAGAAAATATCAAGAAAAAATTAATCTTGCTGCAATTGTTCATGCTATCTGGGAGACGACTTTTCGTATTTCAATTCTAGGAAAATAACATTCAGGCTGAATAGAACAATTCCAAAATATTTCGATTCTCGACGAATCAAATACAATTTTCAAAAATCATCAGATTCCGGATGAATCAAAAGTACTTTTGTATAAATTTTTGTACTTTAGTATCTAAATTTTCCTATTAAAACAGTTTAACACAATTTAAAATAATACTTATCTTCATATCTAGCTTCTATTCGTGCCAGACGTTGGGGAGCCACTTCTGTAACATATTATTCAGAATCCGGGGTGGAAACTATCTTATGTTACGAAATAAAACTGGATAACTTATCATTGACTAATAAGTTTTAATATTTACATCGTATTTACATATTACTATTTACAAAATAACTCAGTTAATTTAAAATACGGCATAGCCCAAATGCCTTGTCGGCAACAACTTTGTAAACATTCTTCTCTCTCGTCAAGTCTAACTTACTCAGCTTGTCAGTTCTTTTGAAAGAAAAGAAAAAAAAGTAAAGGAGAGAAAAAATGATGGAGTGTGTATTGTTCGAGCGTTACAAGGCTATTTTAGAAGCATCGGATTATATTGAGGATTTTGCTAAATCGAATTTGGAATGTATTCTTAAAGAGGATGCAGAACGTAAAGAAAACGAAGGACGTGAAAAAAACAAGACAATTTGAGTTAGAAAAATTAAGAATTCAAAATTCTTCGGAAACTGTTAGTCTTTCGTCTAGTGATATGAATGTAGGTTCGCATAGGAATCCAAAAATTAATTTGAAAGAATTAGTTACACGCTTTGATTCTAAATTAATTGACATCACTCTTTTCTTTATGATCTTTGAAAAACAGGCGGAAAAAGCTAAAATTTCGCAAGAGGATATGGTTAGCCAATTAATTCCCTTATTGCCATCAGATATCGCGGAAATTATAGTGAAATAACCAGCAGAATTAGGAGATGATTTTCAACATGTAAAAAAAGTTTTATTAAATCGTTTTAGATTGGGAACAGGTGCTTTAAAACAGAAGTTTGAAAATCATCAAAGGAAACCTGGAGCGTTATGGGTAGACTTGGTATATGAATTAAGGGGTTATTTGGATAATTGGTTGGAATCATTAGAAATAAAGGATTTTGAGTCTTTAAAAGAACTCATGCTCACTGAGCAAGTAAAAAAACGCGTTCCTTTTAAAGTAAAAGAAAAATTTATGGATGAATGGGATGAAATGAAAGAGGCTTCGAAGCTCGCTGATAAATGTGACAAATATGAGAGTATTAGAAGTAGTTTCAGGAAATCAGAAAAAAAATCTTGGGGAAAAAGAACCTTATTCAGAGATGCAAAGAACCAATTTAAATCCGAAAATTAAGGGTGAAGTAAAAGCTAAATCGGAGTTAGCGAATAAAGCGGAAAATTTTAAAAATGATAAATTTAAACAAGACCAGGCTTTTGAGAGGAAAAGGCAGATTAGGTGTTTTTTTTAATCATCCAGGGCACATAAAACCAGATTGTGCGGAATGGTTAAAAAAGAAAAATCAGTTCAATACAGTTAATCATTTAGGTAATGATATTGATTTAGGGGATTGTTTAAAACCTTATCTAAAAAAAGCTCTAATAAATGGGGTTGAAAGACACTTTTTGAGGGACACGGGAGCAGGGATTGATCTATGTGATAGAAATTGGGTTAAAACAGAGGATTTTACTGGAGATATAACTTGGGTACGTCAACCTCTTGATAATGAATGTAAATGTTTACCATTAGCATGGGTGACTATAAAAGGGGATTTTGGTTGCATCACCACTAAGGCGGCGATTAAACCATCGGAGTCGGAGCAAGGTTACTATCTCTTAGGTAATAAAACTGCGGAGTTTATTGAGCAAAATAAAGGAAATGGTGTTCCTATAAATATGGTAGTTACCCGTAGTAGGAGAGATTCTTAAAAAAAAAGAATGGAGCAACGGGATGCTGATAAGGAAATGTCGTTTATTGAGCATGCAAAGTTAGAAGAGCAACCAGGTAGGGTAGATAAAATTGGGGATTGCTCACAGAACAAAGAAACGCAGGAAGTTCAAATGGATGAGAATAGACAGGATGAAAGTCAAATCGAAGATCTTATGTTATTACCGAAATGGGAGGTGAAAGATAATGTGGCATTGAAAAAAATTACAGCGAAAGATTTCAGCTTAGCTCAGAAACAGTGCTTATCTTTAAAAACATTATGGGTAAAGGCGAATAATGTAGAAGAAAAGGAATTTAAAATAATGGGAAATAAATTAGTAAGAGTTTCACATTCAAATAGTGGGGATGAGAAATTACAATTATGTTTGCCATTAGAATTTAGAGAGAAAATAATGAAAATGTGTCATGAGGAAGTTGCGGGACATTTAGGGGCGACTAAAACAAAAGATAGGGTAATTAAATGCTATTTTTGGCCAAATTGTTACAAGGAAATTGAGGCATTTGTAAGAACTTGCGATCTGTGTCAAAAGGTTGGTAAAAATAGAGATAAAAAGAAAGTTCCCTTGAAGCTCGTGCCAATAATTTCAGAAGTTTTCTCCAGGATAAATATTGATGGTGTAGGCCCTTTGAGTTTAAGCGAGAAAAATAATAGATACTTGATTACTTCAATTTGTGTTGCGTCAAAATATCCAGATGCGATTCCAGTAGAAGATTTAACTTCTCCGTCAGTGATTGAGGGGCAATAAAAAAGGGGCACAAATATTTTCTAGGACTGGTTATCCAAAAGAGGTACAATGTGATTTGGGTAGGTCATTTACAAGTGAGTTGGCATCGGAATTTTTTGATATGTTCGGTATTAAAGTTGTACATAGTTCAGTTTGCCACCCAGAATCGAATAGCGTTGAACGGATGCATGGTAGTTTAAAAATGGTTATAAAGACATTATGTTTGGAGGCAGGAAACGATTAGGAAGCAGTCTTGCCAATGGCTTTATTTGCTTTGAGGACTGTAAGTCATGAAAGCACGGAATTTGGCCCTGCTGAGCTTGTACATAATAAGAATTTACGAATGCCACATACTCTTGTATATGAAAATTGGATGGAAAAGGAAACGGTAAATCAGAATGTAGTGGACTATATTTTGAACTTAAGTAATAGATTGAAACATTGTCAAGAATTAGCGTGTAAAAGAATGAAAGAGTGTCAGGAGAAACGAAAACAATGGTATGATAAGAATGCAGTGTATAGAAAATTTAATGTTAGAGATAAAGTGTTAGTTCTGGCTACTTCGAAACCAAATAAAATGGCGGTTAATTGGATAGGGCCGGGAAATATTACTAGTGTAATATCTCAAACTAATTATACTATCAATATTCCGGAAAAGAGAAATAAGTCTACTATTTATCATGTTAATTTAATTAAACCATATTATAGTAGACCTGAATTTGTAAATTTGTTGATTGATGAGGAGTGTGAGGAAATTGAGGATCAAACGGAAATTCCTTATCCCATTGCGGATCCCACTCAATTAGACTTTTGGGAATTAGTAAAAGAAAGTAATTTGGAAAAACGCGTTTCTACAGAGCAAATAGGAGATTTCAGGACAATGATTGAGAATCATATGAAAGTTTTTTCTACGGACCCTTGGAGTACCCCGTTAGTTAAAATGGACATTGTTTTAACTGATGATGTTCCGGTAAGATCAAAACCATATCGTATGTCGCCGAGGCAATTAGAGATTATACGTGAAGAGATTCGGAGGCTTTTAGATTTGGGTGTGATTGAAGTCGGGCAATCAGATTATGCTTCGCCTATGATTTTGGTTGAGAGTGCGGGTAAAGACGCTCGCCCTTGTGTGTATTATAGGAAATTAAATGCAAAGACCAGAACTGAATTTTTCCCTTTGCCAAACATTGAAGAGGTCGTTGAGAAAGTGAGTGCAGCGCCTTTTATTACTATTATGGATCTGACGAAAGGTTATTTTCAGATTCCACTCACGGAAGAAGCTCAGAGATATTCGGCTTTTGTAACACCATTTGGGACTTTTTTACCTAAAGTCATGATGTTTGGACTTTTAAATTCAGCATATTATTTTTGTAAATTGATTGCCATAGTTTTATATGGGTTAGAGTCATTTGAAGTTCCATATATCGATGATATAGCTATATTTTCTTTGACCTGGGAACAGCATTTAAAAGGTGTGGAGGCGGTTCTTAAGCGGTTAAAAGAAGCAAATCTAACGGTGAAACCATCCAAATGCCAATTCGCGCAAGATCACGTAAAATTTCTGGGACACGAAGTTGGGTCAGGAAAAAGGTCTCCTAGTGAAGCTAAATTGCAGGCTATTAAAGATTTTCCAATTCCGATGACGAAAACACAGCTAAGAGCATATCTGGGAATGGTAGGATATTACGCGAGGTACATAAAGAATTATGCTACCATAGCAGTGCCGTTAACAGATGCTTTAAAAGGGAAAATAAAAAAAGAAAAAATCATATGGGACGAGAAGTGTAATAATGCATTTGAAGAATTAAAGTTAAAATTAATGAAAAGTCCGGTGTTATATGCGCCTGATTTTAAGCAGAAATTCATTGTGCAAACAGATGCGAGTTTGTATGGGGCAGGAATTGTTTTATCTCAAACTATTGCAGGTGAAGAGCATCCAATTTTGTATCTTAGCAAAAAAATTTCTCGTGCGGAGCAAAATTATAGCACGATAGAAAGAGAATTAGCGGCTATAGTATATGGATTAAAAAAGTTAAATTATTATTTGGATGGGCAAAAATTTGAAATACAAACGGATCATAATCCATTAGTGTACTTAAAGAAAATGGTTGGTACAAACTCTCGTTTGACACGTTGGGCTCTATTTTTGCAGCCGTTAAATTTTGAAATTACACATAAGCCAGGAAAATTACATGGAAATGCAGATGGTCTAAGTAGGAAGATTTAGAATCAGAGTTGGATTTTCTGTTTGGAATTTAGTGTTCAAAATTTTAATACTTGTAATTAGGGCGTTTTATTAAGATATTGTGCTGTATGTAAAATTTTAGTTACCTAGATTGTGTTATAGTGTTTTTTTTTTCTTTTTTGAGTTAGTATTATATTCAAATATTTTAAATTTAAATTAATTGTTCTAGCATCAAAAATGTAAATTCTTTTTATTCTTTTGATTAACTATGTGTAAGGAAAATTCTGAAAATTTTTGGTATGTCCTTTGAAACTGAGAACGGGTATTCTTGAATTTAAGTAGAAATTTCATAATTGGGTCAAAAGTCTAAATGATATTTTATTGCCGATTTAATGGTGTGCTTGACCTCTCTGGAAATCTATTAAAAGGGCTTATTACGTGAATTCATGCCAAATATTTCCTGTGGAAATCTCTTTTGGGGGGAGGTGTTGTGATATCGTACCTTCGCCACAAATTTTCGACGGGGGAAGCAACAGGCATTTCCGTGGAGGACAATAGTCTTTTGTGTAAAGGCATGCAGGAGAAATAGCAGGCAGACTTCTGCCCTTGGGATCTGCTCAACAGGGTATTTCCACTTTTCCAAGAAATAGGGAGGACTGGACAATGTGTGGCAACTCGTCCCCAAAGTGAAAGAAAGAAAAGGCTCAGGCAGGAGCTGGCGATTTTTGTGTAATTTTCTTGATTTTTTGTAGTTCTATGTTGCACCGGCGCACAGTGGTACGTTTTGATGATCTATGTTAACAAATTGCATTTTTCCGATTATCTCGGAATTTGACAAAACCGTGTGTACTGTTAGATGAATGTCTGTATTTTCGAGATCCGTACTAGTTTTGGCGTAAAAAATCAGAGGTGTCGATTAATTGTAACCGTAAAGTAGACATTTGCGCAGTTGGTTTGAGGGAGTTTCAAAAGTTGCACTAGCTTCCTCTAAGTTTGAAAGCACGTCGTGACTATTCTGTTTTATTTGAAAGCACGAGTTTGCTGATCTAATGTTACAGCTTTATCAAGGTCAGATTTAACCCATTTTTGTTTGAAAATAAAAAATGTTAAACCCGCTTTACCGCTCTTTTTAAAGGCTGAAATTATAGCTGATCCTTGATGTTGTTTACAAATTTCATCTTGGCTTTTAACAAATCATTCAGTATTATTCAGCAATACGTATTTTTTTAAAATCAAAGTGCCATTCCTAAAGTATTGAAAAATTAAACAAACTCCTGCAGATAGCTGCAGATCAGTAAGTTTTTATTAATAAACAAGCATCATATTAACTTCCAGTGCATGTATGTATTGTGATATCATACCTTCGCCACAAATTTTCGGCGGGGGAAGCAACAGGTATTTCCGTGGAGGACAATAGTCTTTTGTGTAAAGGCATGCAGGGGAAATAGCAGGCAGACTTCTGCCCTTGGGATCTGCTCAACAGGGTATTTCCACTTTTCCAAGAAATAGGGAGGACTGAGCAATGTGTGGCAACTCGTCCCCAAAGTGAAAGAAAGAAAAGGCTCAGGCAGGAGCTGGTGAGGAGGCTGAACAGTAGACTGGAGATACTGATGAAGTCAGGTGGTTTTTTACCAACGGAAGAGATGTGAGTAAAAATCTTTTACTCAGGTTGGCTATGAGAAGTATAGAACTGTTAATAAAAAGTGAGAGTGTCTACCTATGAAGGGTAAAGTTTGTTATTACATTTTTCAAATCTATTTTTAGTTGTTCTAATAAAGGACTTTGGTAAGAAATATGTATTATTTTTCAACGATCATCTCACAAGTGCTTAGTGAACCGAAAAGTTCTGGCCCACTACATCACAGTATCTTTAGTTCAAATCTTGCAAGTCAAATTAAAATCACTTTTAATTATCCTATTGAGGAGCCGAAACAATGAATAGATGTATAATTTGAATGACGATACAATATTATTATGATTTAAAGAACATAGAAGTTTGTTTAGAATACTGTTTCTACAGGGCTTCACAAAAATTTAGATTAAAACTTGCAATTTAATTTTGAACCAATTTCAATAATCTGAGCTGAAACTTTGCTCAGGATATGTTATTCTGATGTCAATGCAATATTATTATAATTTACGGACCGTAGCAGTTATGCTTTTTTTACAGGGCTACATAAAAGATTAGTTCAAATCTTGCAAGACAATTTTAAACCATTTTCAATTATGTAATGATTGAGCTGAAACTTTGCCTATATGTGTTTTTCCGATGACAATTCTATCTATACTCCTATTATAAAGAGGAAAAAATTGTTTATTTGTAGGAGGTAAGCTCTGGAACTACCGAACCGATTCCAAAAGTAATGGTATAAAAATGATGGTATTAGTCCAACTTAGAACATAGGCTATATCGTATGTCGGTGCCACTACCCCAAAGGGGGTGTAGGAGCTAAAAACGTTCTAAAATGCGAATTTAGCGTTACTGAAGGGCCTAGAAATATGAAATTTTGAATATTAGTTACTTATAAGATATAAATGATTTCTAAGAACAGTTCTTAAACAATTCGCAATTTGAAAGGGGTGAAAATGCGCGAAAATCGTTCTAAAAAACGTTCTAAATGGTGGTTTCTACACAATCTCAGGAAATACCAAACCGATCTAAAAAATAATGGCGTCAAAATGATGGTGACAACACTTGCTCCAACATAGGCGATGTTTTATGTCGGTGCCACTACCCGAAAGGGGTTGCAGAAGCAAAAAACGTTCTAAAAATATGATTTTTGCTTTACCGAAGGGCCTAGAAATATGAAATTTGAAACATTAGCTACTTATTAGATATAAAGGATGTCTAAGAACAGTTCTTAAACAACCACGGATATCCACGAGCCAATGAATGATCTTTTATCTTTGTTTTACCTGCTTTGTGTGACGTTTTCGTGACGCGTGTCATGGCTTAGACAAACATTTAGAGGGCGCTGATACAGGCTAGGACCATTAGGTCGTCGTTCTTAAATCTGCCTTTAGTTTTTCACTAAGGGCCATGATTTTCGGGATTTAGGTGGCTCTTGAGTTTTGTCTAATAAGTGAATATCTTCATAAGTGAATATCAATTTCATTCTATTCGAAAGGCTGTAACACCATTAAAATGCAATTGAAATTTTTTCCCCCATTGACCGTAATGTAACGGAAAACTTTTGACTGTCCCTGTAATTAAACTATGCATCCGATTTTCCTAAAATTTGAAAGAACGAACGACGACTATAGGTGTTACGTATTTTTATAATTGAAGAGCTAAGTGGAAGAACATGTTAAGTAACAAAAATTACGTTTGAAGAAATTTGAAGTGAAAGTTTTTGCTGTAAATTTTAATGATTTATTTTCTGTTTCATACCATGTGTTTAAAATATTAACAGGTATGGTACTAAACTCTCTCAGAATAACTTATTCATATTTAATTCTCAAATGTTAAAAATTATTAATATTATTGACATTATTAAATATTAAAATATTAAATATTAATGAATAATGTCTTAAATCTTCAAGACTAAATAGAATCTTAGTATTTTATCTTCACCATGTGATAGGATACCCCATAACGCTTTCATCCAAAAGATATATATATTTTTTTTTTATGTAGCATAACATGTTCATCCACTCAGGTCTTCAATTACGAACGCACCTAAAAATGAGATATACTAAACGGTATTTGTGAGCGTAATTCCACTAAGGAATGAAAAATAATTCTATTATGGCTCAAATTATGGCTTGAAATTATAAAGTAGTATTAATTTTTTATGATACGGCATTTTTAAAGAAGTAATTGTGTATAGTATAGAGTTGAATTTCTATATATACTTACGAACATTTTCAAGAAATAAATCTCTCATAAAATGTAATTTTCGACTTTTTTTTCATAAAACCTATGAAAATTTTGTAACAAGTGATCGTATTGATTTGTAAATGGTGTAATTCGATTCATCCTGAAAAGATTCATAAAACGATACCTCACTTGATCTACAGCTCATATTCAAAATATTAGGATAATTGAGAAAAAGTAATAAGAAAAACATATTTTTCATTTATTTATTTTTGATACTAAGTACATGAATTAAATTTCTTATAAATTAAATCTGGAATGTTTAGATAAGATTTTAACATTTACAAAATATAAAATACAGTACAATGAATTAGGCATATAGCTATCTGAAACACATAAAAATATTAGAATAAAATTTAGATTGGTTCAAAATATTAGAATATTTTATTTTACACAACAATATTACCTTATGAATATGAAGTAAATGGTAGTTAATATTTTGTGGCATCCCCTTTAGCTTTCATAACAGCGTACCATCGATCTTGCATGCGACATATATACTAAGTGTTTACAAACATTTCTATCAATATTAGCCCAAATAGGCTTTATACGTGCCACTAACTCAGTTTTACTTGAAGGAGGGTTTTCTTGGAGTTTTCTCTTCATTATACACAGTAAGTTTTCGATGGGATTAAGGTCTGGTGAGTTTGGTGGCCAAGGAAGTACCTTAATGTTGCGTTGGCGGAACCAATTCTTAATTTTACACCGAGGTATGCGGTGACGCTAAATATTGTTGAAAGAGAAATCATCTTCAAATAAATCTTCTGATGATGGAATCATGTAATATTCCAAAATTTGTTGATATATCTGAGAGTTAACCTTTTCGTAGACGATGCATAACTTTCCAGGTCCTTCTGCACTGATGCAACCCCAAACCATGAACTAGCAGCAAATTTTACGGAACGTTTAAGGCATTCTTTATCAAATGCTTCTTGCTTCATTCTCCAAACTCGAATATCTTGATTACCATATGAAACACAAAACATACTTTCAGCACTAAATAATATATTTTTCCAATCTTCTTCGCTCCATAAACGTCTTGATTTACACAAATTCAATCTTATACGCTTTTGTTTTGCGGTCATGAGAAATCTTGTTTTCGGCACACGAGATGCAAACTTAAATTTATGGAGACGTCTTAATGTTGTCGATGTAGAAACTTCAACTCCCTCTTCTTTCCATTTTCGGTGCAAGAATCGCACACTTTTAAAACGGTTTTTCTTAACTATATACTTCAGTTTCCTGTCATCTCTTGCAGATGTTTTTGGTTTTCGGCCGCTATTTCGGCGATTATTTTGAAATTTTCCCTTTTCTTAAATATTGTGTTAGTATTTTACTAATACTTCATCACGAACAATGTAAATAATTCGCCATTTAACATTGATTTTTACCGTGCCGATACAAATCAACCATACGAAGTTTAATAGATTCAGGAATATCACTCACAAGACCCATTTTAAGGCGAAAAAGCAAACAAACTGCAAAAAGAATACTGATTTTAAATAAAATCGTCTGAATTTAATCAATGATGCCACCAATTATGAATTGGTGATAATTAAAGGAGAAATAATGTGAAATATTCTAATATTTTGAACCACTTGAATAAATATTCTAATATTTTGACTTTTCAAAAAAAAAAATTCAATTAATATTTTCAAAAATGATATTAATTTTAAGATAATAAATAAGTTTAATCAACAATAAGTTCTTAATAAAATTATCGTTTGCATATTTGCATTAAAAGACATTAAATTACCAAACGATATTTTCAATTTATAAAAACAGTAATTATTCTAATATTTTGAATATGAGCTGTATTTAAAAAGAGTTGAGTTTTTCAAAGTTTCCTCCCCACTAAAAAAACAACACATGCTAAACAACTCTTTTATTTGGAGACTCATTGGATCTTCGTTTCTAGCGCCAAAACGAACTTCTTCCCAAATTTTCGTGAAAGGCCACCAGTTTTCGCTAAAAAACACTATATGCTAATATTGTACATCAGAGAAGAGGTTGCCATTCATTTTCACCAAAATATCTCATAAAGATCCTTATCTTCTTTAAAGTTACCTGTAATATAGGTATGTAGACTCTAATTTAATTACAATGAATTTATCAAAAAATACACAACTTTATTTGAACAATAACAAGAAAAGAAGCAACTGGTTCTCTTTCTACAAACATGTACTGAAAAACTAAACGTTAAGTAGTTTACAATCTTTTTCAATCCGCCTTGTTTCCATAGCAGTAGTACCTTCCACGATGAGACGGTAGCGGACATTTGTATTTGGAAAAGGCCGTCGTATACCAGGACGATAATTCACCGTTAGCTGGTCTTTGCTCGCCGTTATGCAGCACTGTCTTGTGAATTGTCTCCAGTTCTTTTGTAAACAGCAATTTGTGGTTTTGCTCCAGCATAAATTCCCAGCATCTACGTGCAATGAACGACAAAGAAATATGTTAATTTCTGAAAAATAAAGAAAATGCTGTAAAATTGTAAGTCTATTATTAATATTTGTTACATTTAAACAATATTTCTGAAAATAATTTTGTCTAATACTAGGGGGGCACCGCCCCCCTGCTCGCTACGCTCACCAACCCCCCGCGTAATCGCTTAGCTATTCCATTCGGTATAGCGAAGCAATTCCTATTTTTTAGCCAACTCCAGATTATTGTTTGTGCTTAAAATTGATGTAAATAGTTTAATTAAGCTCTATTCATAAGCTAATATTAGTTTTTGTTGCACTGAAATATCTCAATTTGTTGATTTCCTGCATGCAAGTAAACCTTATTGTATTTCAATGGGAGTCTATGGAAATTTGGCGAAATACTGGAAATAGAGCTAAGTTGGCGTCACTTTTGGTGACAGAGAGACGGGTCTCCTCTTGGTAACCTCCCTTATAGCGTCATAAAGCTCTGACCAATCAGTTGCATTTCACGGTATCTACGCAGATTTTCATTGTTCCATTTCCAAAGTATTACTTTTTGCAAGGCATACTTAGATACTACTACCGGCAGACCGATTTACGTTTAATGTATGAAGTTGCTCGCCAGAGGACTCTGATACGCTGCCCAAAACAGAAATTTGACTCTGACCGTAACTTCAACGACGAGAACCAATCAAACCGCTCTGGGCAGGGTTCAGAGAATTCCATTGTGTTTACATTTTTTTTTTCCCGTATAGATATGATTCAAAAGAGTTTAATAAAAATATTAAATCTAATCATAAAAAAAAACATTATCATTTTAACAATTATCGGAATAATAAATGGCGTGATCGGAGAATACTTCCAAGGTTGCTACTTAATACCAAGTTAATGCTAAATACCAAGGTTTCCACTTTAGAAAAATTTATAGCCAGGTTGGGGAGAAGTAGAGTATTCTACGATTCACCCCAATAAATAAAAACATGCATAGTCAAAAAACATCAATGTCACAAATTTATTTGCTATCTTTACTGCTGAAACAATAAAACTAATGGAATTTCTTTTAAATATATTAAAGTACTCATAAAATTCCTTGTAATAATTAATACATATAATTTATTAAGTAACAAATACACTTACATGATTTAATCAAAATTGCTTGGATAACATAAAATATTGCAACGATATTTAAATCTGCGATCACCATTTCTTCCTACGATTAAAAATAAGAATATTTAATGTTTAAGGAATATCGTCTTTTTTTTCTTTTCTTTTTTACTATTATTATTATTATTTAGTTCGGACGATATCAAACAAACATTTTAAGGGTAGCAATAAATTCGTCAAAAATAACTGCTTTAAGCCAGTTATGAGAACTGTAGTTTGATAAAAACCAAATTTTAATTTTAAAACGTGTATATGAAACACAAGCTATTTTTATGTAAATACGGGAGATTCAAAAAAGAAGGTACTTGTTAGTTATCCCGTCGACCAAATTACTATCGCCAAATTGTAAGATGGCCAATAATGGTTGATCGTAAATGTAGCATTCACTTGACAACACGTGTTTACTTCATCAAGTGATTTTTATTTCGACGTTTTATTTGTATTTTTATTAATGTTATACCATTTTATTTGTTCTTTTGTCATTTAAAATAAAAATGATGTCAATTTGTATAATTTGGCGGGTGGTTCGGCGAAATTGGTCGATGGGATAACTAAGAAGTACCAAAAAGGATAACAGAATGAACCAAACGATCAAGTAAACAATAAGTAATTTAGCTAATCTTAAAAGTATGTGAACACTAAAATACTACAAGCTGTGTAAAATATCCTTTTAAATCGAAGGAAATTGAAGAATATAAGTATTTAATTTATTATTCTGAAAATACGATCAATGATTCTGAAACTTCGACGATGAGAAACAAGCCGCTACCTGGGCAGAGTATAAATGTAAACAAAAAAGAGCACGTTGTGATGTTTTGGTTCAGGGGTTGAAGCTGAATCAGACTTCACTTTTTCGACGGTTTTCGGCGAAATGCGTGGGCCGTATATATCATAGTAGGCTATGCTTTTTGGTACTTTTCCGTTACACGGAAGCATTGTCGCCAAGCGCAATAGTTGGCGCAAAATGAAAATCACGTGAATTGAAACATTTGAAAAATAAAAGAAAAACATTGTCGATAGTAAAGTGAACATTTTAAAAATATAACATTTGAAAATTACAGAATTTTACGAACTATTTTATTAAATCACAAATATATAATTAAAATAAGTGAACAAATAACTGTTATACAATAAAGTAATAAAATAAAAAAGTTCATATTAAACTGCTGCCATAAAATTACAAATCTCTTTGGCACAGGTGTCATATTCGCCCCATATTGGCGCGATTTTTTTCGGTTGCCAATTTGGCGAAAACATCAACAGCATAAACAACATAGGTACAGATGTCATATATTGGTGCGATTTTTTTCTGACGCCAATGTCATATACTCAACGGAACGGGTATTTAACTGGCGCCAAAGTGTCGTTATTTTGCTTGATATGGTAACCCGGATGTTGCTGTTTATGCTGTTGATATTTATATGTACGTATATGACATCTGTGCCACAACATAATCCGGGTTACCACATCAAGCAAAATAACGACACTTTGGCGCCAGTTAAGTACCCGTTGCGTATATGACATTGGCGTCAGGAAAAAATCGCGCCAATATGGAGCTAATATGACATCTGTGTCATATCTTTGGTACAGATGTCATATTCGCCCCATATTGGCGCGATTTTTTTCTGTCGCCAAAATCATATAGGCAACGGGTACTTAACTTGCGCCAAAGGGCTTGATGTGGTAACCCGGATTATGTTGTTTATGCTGTTGATGTTTTCGCCAAATTGGCAACCGAAAAAAATCGCGCCAATATGGGGCGAATATGACATCTGTTCCATATCTTTTAGCATTGCAGTAAACATTTCATTTTTTGAATGAAGACGTCGCCACATAAACTCTATGAGGTACGACTCTAAATGATGACGAACTGTTCCCCGATGTCTTTTGTTGCGCCATTTTGCGATGTCCCATAATCTCTCAACATTTTGAGTATGACATCCAGTATTAGGGTCGACAAATTTGTATTTGTGGTTTACTGTGAAATGATCATAACCAGCACTTCGCAGTTCATCTGTTTTATATCCTTTGCAGTAATCTGTATAAATAAAACTTCCATCAGCTACATTGTTTTCTATTGCCGCCATTAAAGTTTCAGCTGTGCGATCGGAAATAGGAGTAAGGAAACATCCCCGTGTTTCACGGCATAAACCATCTAACACCCATTGAGGAGGAATAGTAGAGTTCGGAGGTAGGGTCGAACACGCCCTACGTTGCTTTTTCTTCTGGTAAAAAGACTTTCATCTACTTCTATAATTTTATTAGGTCCACCGATTTTTCTATTTGGTCGTGAACATAAAGCGTTTGCACAAACTTCTCTAAAATAACTATTCCAGTCCACTGTTGTGTTGTGGTTCATATCAAGTTGCAGCTCACAAAGCTCAATCGATGTCAACTCTTGGCACCATAAATACTATATAAACCTCAAAGCATTAAGAAAAGACAACCGCGATCCTTCAAACCATGGTTTTTGTCGGGCACAGATGTCATATTCGCCCCATATTGGCGCGATTTTTTTTCGGTTGCCAATTTTACGAAAACATCAACAGCATAAACAACATAATCCGGGTTACCACATCAAGCAAAATAACGACACTTTGGCGCCAATTAAGTACCCGTTGCGTATATGACATTGGCGTCAGAAAAAAATCGCGCCAATATGGGGCGAATATGACATCTGTGCCTTTTTGTCGTATTCCTACGCTTTCGTCGCATGATCGTAAGCTACATCTCCATTTCGGATTTCCAGAACTCATCCATAATTTCACTTCATGGTTGTTTGAACACAACCTTTTATTATGCAGAATTCCAAATTTCTGAAACAGTTTTATCGCAACTTTCTCATCATCTGGTAATTGACAAATGGTAAAATCCATCTCAGCGTCAGCAGTAAAAGTAAATTATAACTTCATAAAAAGAAATATTTTTTTTAATTCGAATAGTAAATTAAAAAGCTTTCCAAGGTTAAGGTTAAATAATAATCATTCACGTAATTCACGTTTCATAAATAACAAATCACAATGTTTCGCATGGTTTACAAGAAAAATCCTTTTCACGATGAGGGCTGAAATAACTGGCGCATTAGCATACATTTTGGCATGCTGTCCGTATAACGGAAAAGTATCCTTAATTTTGGCGAAATACTGGAAATAGTGCCAAGTTGGCGTCACTTTTGGCGAGAGAGAGACGGGTCCCCCATTGGTAACCTCCCTTATAGCGTCATAAAGCTCTGACCAATCAGATGCATTTCACGGTATCTACGCAGATTTTTTATTGGTCCATTTCCAAATCAAAACTTTTTTTTATATATAGAAGGAAAGTGTTGTGGAGAGGGATTTTAAAATATCTGCTCCAACTGTCATAAATGCATGTTATACCACTCTCGCAGCCTTTACTGTTTAGAAAATGTCCACCTTATCTTTTCAGATGATTTATTATAATATAGATACTTTTTTTATTTAATCAATCGAGATTTAAAATGAAATTAAATACTTTGATGATGACAGAGTTAAACGTGAGCTAAATGTCGATTGATTTGTGCATTGAACGAAGATGTTTCTAAATAAGTTTCGGTCATATTTACACTGGTGTACAAAATTAAGAGAATTTTAAGATTCGGTCAATTATCTCCAAAACTACTGGACAGATTTTACTGAAATTTGGCATGAACATAGTTTGATATAATGCAAAAATAGTCATTCAACAGTTGTAATGCGCACGCATGATCATGAGTAAAACACATCAGCGTCAGAAGGTATATAATAGAGCTTATAATATTGAACTAAAAAATAGGTTAACAGGGACTATGGTCCGATCTTACAGTTATACAGCTCATGGAAACCAGACTTATTCAGACCAACTTCAGAATGGAAATCAGACAGTTTCTGAGACCCTGTGGAAGTTAGTCTCACTCGTCCAGCGACACTGTTTTTACACCCTGGATGGTTTTGAGAGGTGGAAAGTGAGCTCCAACTGTCCCCTCCAGAACGTCCCAGACATGCTATATAGGGTTTAAGTCTGGAAATCTGGCTGGCCAATCCATAAAGCGAATATTTTCACTTACCAGAAATTCGTTGGCCAAATGAGCTCTTACTGGGCGCGAGTTGTAGTTCATTAAAATGAAATCAGGGCCGACTGAATCCATAAAAAGGCAAACATAGGGTATCAAGATATTACCCCGACCTTCACACCAGTCGTAGAGAGTTTGCCAAAACAGAGAGGTTGTGGTCCCACCCAACATGATGGTCGCGCAGACGATCAAACCACCGCTGCCATAGAGCAATTCACATCACGTCACTTTTACCGGAGAACAATGAAGAAAGCTGTAGGACACACAAACAGAAAAAGCATTGATAAAGGTAGCGATAGCTGTCCTACAGCAACATCAAAAACCTGTTCGTGACGTCACCTTGCACAGCTCTATAGGAGTCTCTTTCTCAGAAGTTAGAAGGGAGGTAGCGAATCCCTGGTTTTCTTCAGATGACAGTTTATCGAGAATTAGTGTTTAGGCTAAACCGAGACTCATCAGTGAATAGGAGGATCCACATTGATCCCTGCAACAAAGTCGATGATCTCTGCACCATGTTAAACGGGTTCTCCTGTGTACAGAAGTGAGCGGGACGCAAGCACAGGTCTTATTGTACAAAGTGCCCTTTGTGATGTAGCCTTTTGCAAACAGTAATTCTTGATACTCGGATTCCTGTGGCCACATAAAGGTCACGACAGAGCTAAGAATCTGTTGCATTCCTTTTCCTCCACGGTATAATGGACAAATAACGATCTTCGTTGGCCGTCGGGGCTCTTGGACGCCCTTGCCCAGGCTATTTCTCTATGGATCCAATGTCCTTAAACTGTTTCCATAAGTTGGACGCGACGCTGCGCATTAGATGGATGTCTGTAGGAATTTGCACTTGACACTGTCCTGTTTCCCCGCGATTTGCCACCTCATTCCATCATCCAAACGTTGATGGTTACTCATTTTAAGTGTTTTCTTTTGAATTTCACTGAATGTTGCAAAAAAAAAAATCCAAGATATTCGGCAAGGTGTGCGATCGAACATAACGCGAAAATTACCACGCTCGCTCGTAAAGCTTGTTCCTCTACCCACTTCACTCATACACACATGTACGCTTGCGTATTCGACACTAAAGTCTTCGATCTTTGTTTCGAAGCATTGGTTTTACATTTCGTTTAGTACTTTCCATGAAATGTGATAAAATATGCAAATTCTCTTAATTTTGTACACCAGTGTATGCTCATACAAAGGGACATCTGAAATTTCTAACTATTAAACAAGTAGCTTACAAATATGTGAATGAACCATAAGTTACATAACATCATTAATTTGCGCCATAGAAAATAGTGATGCTCCTAATTTAATTTTAGAAATATACATTATCAATTTTAGTTTTATTTAGTTCGTTGAGTTAATTTTTTTTAGCCCTCTTTCAACTAAGAGCTCGGGCGCTTCCCCGTTTGCTCTGTGGGAAATAAGTTCCTGCCAGTAAGGCGACTCTGTTATAAAGGAATCTAATAGTTGTCTTTGGGTAAAGGAATATAATAGTTGTCTTTGGGTACAGCGTCTAGGATAAATAGAGTGTAAATCTGCTATCCAAACAGAGCTAAAAAGTTTAATCCCTTAAATGTGCAACGATGCTGAAATCCGAAGAGTCGATCGCATTGATATCTGCGGGATATTTTCAAATTTCACTGTAAACATCGTATTATCACAACGTCTAGAACAGCAATTATCTTGCAGTTTTAGAAAATATCTTACAGATGTCATTCCGACCGACTCTTCGGATTTCAACATCGTTGGACATTTAAGGGATTTAATATTTCAGCACTTTTTAAGTATTACCCGGACAGCCAATTTCCATACTTTTTATTCTAGACGATATACTTCGGGACTAATAGTATATTCGGGCGCTTGCCCAGTTGCTCTGCGGGAAATCAGCCCTACCCGTATGACGTTACTCTCTTATAAAAGTACCTTATTACTTGTCTTCAACATTTTCTATTTTTTTCGACATCGAAATTATTTCAATAAAATTTTAAGTTAGGCTCTTATAAACGATAACCACAAACTTATTATTCGTTGCTCATAATCTCACCTATACTTTTCACCTTCCTCTTCGGGCGGAGTTGCATCCGATCTGAACATTATAACTGCTATACATTCTCGCCGTCCATTGGTCAGCGCTGAGTACATTTCGGATAAGGACTTTCCCGCTACTACAGGGGAAGAAGTATTTTGAATCTGTCTGCACACTTCGTCTGCAGGAACAGTCCTGGAAAAGGCGTTGTCACCAAATACAAGAAATTTGTCTTGTGGGCTTAGAACCAACTCCCGGACTTCTGGGTCTGGAATCGATGACCATAGTCCTTTGGGTGATGCTTTGTTGGGAGTGGAACCCAAATAATTGTTACAGCAAACTTCGGAATCCTGAGATAAAATCGAAAAATACAACTGATTTAAAAAGAAAACAATGTAATAAGAAAATTAGCATAAAAAGAATAACACTTAATTTAAAAAAAAAAATGGAGTAAAATTATTTTAATTCATTTTATACCATAGAAGTTTGACGTGACAATGTTCGGCTTTTAAAAGTATGAAAACATTTAATGATATTCTGCGTTCAGTCAATATTTTTTATAATTGAAAGAAGTTAACGGCATTATTTAACTTTTTCATAAGATAAAATAAAAACCAAGTTTATAATAAGTAATTTTTAAGAAAAAAAATAAGCTGCCTTCGAAAATTCTATTTGAAGTTATATGGAAATCCAATCCAAACGCTAAAAGAAATTTCGTTGGTCGAAACCCAAACCAAACCTGAAGAAACTCAATCCGAAATAGACCGAAATGAAAATTAATGCATATTTTAATGCAATTACGGAAAATATATATCTATATCTACCCTATATATATAAAATCCTAATAAAACGATTTTATGAAACGACTGATTATGTTTCACGACTATTTCTCCTAAAATACAGAAGGTTTGGTGGGGAAATTAACACCAATTATCTGTATTGATTCACAGTTGTCAAAACTGGTATTAGAATTTTAAAATTTGAATTAGTTTTCGAGATATTAATTTTTTTCTAATTTTAATGACATTTTTGTAGATAAAAGGGGAGAACAGAGAAAAACTATAGGGATTATTAGATTTCTTCTTTTTAGTCATTTTCACATTGAAATTGAAATTATCTTTTATTTTCAATCGATAATGAAACAATATTGTGATTAAATTATGTTTTCCAGGAAAATTTGAAACAATAAAAATTAGATTTTTTTTGTCGATATTTTCAAAATGAAATTGAAAAGTGAAATTATTAAAAACTGAACAAAAATTTTAAAATAAGATTTAAATGATCACGTGTGTTAACAGCAGAAAATAGGGAAAATTACGTCAAAATATTTACACGTAAATATTAAAAAAGTACGAAAACTTTAAAATAATAAAATTATTACACGCGAAATGCATTTAAAGGTGATAATTACGTCATACGTAAAATTCCCAAATATTAAATACCGTCATATTTAAAGTGCCTAAAATAATTAACTTATTACGCGTGAAAATCTTTTAATGGTGAATATTGGGTCATATTTAAAAATCTCAAATAATAACATTTCCAAACACTTTTAAATTAAATAATATATATACCCGTGAATCTTAAAACAGAAAAAAGTTTTAAATATATACATTATTACAAGAGAAATGCATTTAATAGTGAAAATTACGTCACATATTAAAACGATACATTTCAACGATTTTCATTCCGAAGAATTTTAATGTGACGTCACATGGTACAAAAGTAGTGTGACTAGTAAATTTGTTAATACAGTGCATCACTTGATGCAGCATAAATACAGCTAAATGTATGCGCAAAATACTTTCGTTTTATTTTGTACGAATTACTATTCGATAAATTTTACAAAATTCGGATATTCTTATTAATTAATATAAACAATATACATTGTGAAATATGCATGATGGTGTATAATAAAGAAAATGCATGATTCTGTATAATAAAGAACAGAATTTATGAATAATCTATGCCTGTTCCTGAAAATATCTAAAACTCGAACAAAACATAAAATATAAGCTTAAAAATTTTCAATACCGTGGTTCCGAAAGCTATTCCCAAGCAGAGGGAGTTATTTAATCTCAAAACTAAAGGAAGGATATTGTCCATAGCGTCGTTATAAAAATCAGAAAGTCAACGACATTTTTAATTTAACCATTTTATACAAGCTGGTTGTCAAATATGTAATTGATCTTACTTATCAATCCCGAAAAACAGCCATCAGTTGCTACGACCAGGCCATGGATGAGGCCATGGTACCGAAAAATACCCTATTCAAATGGAAAAGAATGGTAGCACAATTACAGAAGATAGCCGCCATTATTGTCATAATATCATTCAATCTTCCTTAACCTGGTAATATCTTTTAAACAGGGCACATTACTAAGTTTTTAGAAGCTGTAAAGCCTGAACGGGGATTGGCGGGCCTGACTCGCAGGGAGCAGAGCCCCCTAGTCCCTAATATAAATGTTATCCTTTATATAGAAAAATGAACATGAACATATATATATATATATATATATATATATATATATATATATATATATATATATATATATATGTATTCATTTATATTCAAATATATAGTTCTTCCATCTAAAACAATATTGTGGGCTTTTTTTTTTCTTTTTTTTGAAAAACGAGTTAACAAACCCGACCAGCAAGAGTCAAAATCCAACCCGAAGCTGAAACAATTTGAGTCAACCCGATTCGAATTCCGTCCACGACGAAACAAATTAGCGTAGACCGGACCCGCAAGTTGTGTCGCATTCGAATAAAATTGAAATACCGACCCTATACAGGGCTCTTATTCACATTATCTTTAATTCTCTTTGTTGAAAATACAGTGGAACCCGGTTAAGACGCTCCCGGTTAATACGCGATCCCCCTTAATACGCGGATTTTTTCCGGTCCCTTGAATATCGCCCATAAGGCTAATGCAACAATATCACGTTTCATACGCGAACGGTTAATACGCGATCCCGCTTAATACGCGAGATTTTCGGTCCTTTGAGGCAAAATAATCACGCTTAAGACGAGAGTTCATTGATGAAGATGCGAATCCCTTTTCTCTTCTTCAATGTTGCCAGTTTACCAGATTTTTTTTTTATATTCAAATAAAAAAACACTGCTTACGAATAGTAATATTTACTTTATTTAATAATTGATTAATTAAGGCGAACATTACTAATTGGAAATAGTGGCAGATATTTGAATTTTAAAAAATCAGCTAAAATAACAACACTACAATTCTTCTTTGATCTCGCGTCCTAAAATTTTTTGTCTCTCGCTTTCGTGTAAGTTTTTACTGTAGTAGAGAGAGATAATAGACGAATTCAGGATACTCAGATTTGTTATGAAATAATTATGATTAAAGATTAGTATACCTATTGTTAGTGAGATTTTAAATGTACGTTATATCCCTACTATATTTCATGATACATATTACAGGCAAAAAAATTAAACTCGTAAAGATTAAATAAATATGACTGCGGTTGTTTAATTCTTTTAATGTTTTCTTTACTCCTAGCTATGCTAACAATGTTTTTTATACAAATACTATTAATAGGTATAGTTTTTTCTTATAATGGAAAGAAGGACAAATTATAATTGTACTTATTATCACAAGTACTAAATATGATTTTAACAAGTGTTTCAAAGGTTTAATTTTTTTTTTAGCTCTGTTAAAAATATTAGTCTAGCAGGGAATTATTATTCTTATTTTTGGTTGCAGCATACTAATCCACAATAAAGCCGCTTGAATTCACTTTTTATTTTCAGTTATTATTCCATTTGGTTTGATGAAAAGAAACAATGAATTAAAGTTGAATTCAATTAAATTTTAATCTAAATATACCTAAAAGATACAATTTCGACCTTAAACATATAAATGAAAGTTCTACAGTTCATTTAGACTATTAGATGTTGTAAATAAGCCCAGTTCATGCGACATTATACAAATCCCGTTTAATACGCGATCCCGCTTAATACGCGACTTTTGCCCACTCCCTTGAAACGCGTCTTAACCGGGTTCGACTGTATTATTCGCATTTTGACGAGGAGTACACGATGATATGTTAAAATTTTTGGCGTGTCCCTGTAAAAAAACTATTCACGATACGTGTCTATTAAAAAAAAAAAAAAAAAAAAAAAAAAAAAAAAGTATACAGTACCGTGTACCTTAACATCATATTAAAATTTCGTAAGGATTGGTCAATTTTATGAAAACCATAATCTAGGCATATAAAAATTTTAAATATAGCGTTACTAGATAGCACATAAACTTCAACAACAACGGATAGATGCAAATATAACAAGACTGAGAATCGTGAATTAGCACCGATTTAATAGTATGCTATTGTGGTACATTTAAGAGCATAAGATTATGAATCATCATCTATAAAAGATAAATTCTGTTTGAACTTGCAAAGTACATTAAAAAAAAAAAAAAAAATCTATATTCTCACTAGCATCTGTCAGGACGAAATGTGGTATCACTAAATCGCATAAAATTAAGAAACGACATTAAAAAAAAGTTTGCTGTTTAGCAGTATAAAACTAAGTCTGCAATAACAACTGTTGAATCGTCATACTCAAGTTTTCATTTAGTCGTAGTTAGTGTTACCAGGTGTCCCAATTTTCAGGGGCTTAAAGCCCCATCTCGCGTAACCAGTACACGGGACCCCCAAAACCCCCCTTCAATAGCAAGAAATTTCAGCCAATCAGTAAGTTTTTTTTTTTTTTTTTTTTTTTTTTAGAATAAGCAATTAGAGAATTAACTAGATGCTATTTTCATTTCTATTGTATCGTAATATCGTAATTTCTATTGCCCAATTCCAACTCTACATGCATAATCCCCTTAATAAGGCTACTATAATAAATCGATATAAATAAAAATATTCCAAGGATAATGTGTCAAATAATGCGTATCACATTTGATACATTGTGTTTGTCAAAGAACTTTCATGCAGATCCCCTCTCTCCCCTCCCCAGGAGAGAAGGATTTTTTTCTAAAATATTAAAGATTTTTATTTCAAAATAATGAGAAACTTAATTTATATATCTAAAGAAAAAGAAAAAAAAATTAATAAAAAAAGATAAAAAATATGCAAAAAGAAGCTGCGGGGTACAGATATATTCTCAGTAATATTCTAGAGTTAAATACTAGATTAAAAAATCGGCTGAAGATTTTTGAAGATCATTTACGCAGGCGAAACATAATATTGCATCTATTCATTTTCAATTTGTACATTTGTCGTACAAGATTTTCATTGCATTACTAGATCAAATTCTCCGTTATAAAGCCTCAATTTTCCTTAAAATATCGTGATGTTTTACTACTGACATTTCTTATCTTTATCTGAAAACTTTTTGGTGTTAGTGCTCAGTTTTCATTTATGGAGAAAGTTTATTAGAGATCATCATTCTTTTCTTACCTCCATGGACAAGTTCCAATCTTCTACTTCAAAGATCGCTGTTTCCTGCCTCTGGGCCAAGACGATGACGTTTCCAGCCCTGCCCAGCACGCAAGAGGATGGTCGCCCAATGGTTCCCAACCTCAAATTGACAGGACTTCCGACTGAGGATGATAAATGGCACATGGTGATTCCAAAATCTTCACAATAATTCCGACTCCTCAAGAATCTATCACAAATAAATAAACAAATGAATGAATGTTAATACAAAAATACAAATAGAAAAATAAGTAACACGTTTTTAGTCCAAAATTTAATGAACTGTCATTGATAGTGGGATTGAATGCAAAATTTGAACAAAATCAGTTCGTTAGATATGTGATCTCAATCAAAAACGTAAAAGAGAATATTCGAGGTTGCAACCTTGCACGCTTGAGGTTTATTACAATGAATTAAAGAGAATTTCCTCTCCGTACTACCTATGATAAGGTATGGGCCCTGAAAATACTTAAACATGCGTTATCATTAACATTGAACTTGTTCGCGAAATTTGAGCAAAATCGATTTGTAAGCTATTTGATTTCAATCAAAAACGTAAAAGAATTAAAACCAGATACTGAATCTAATTCTGCCACTAGAGCTTTTCCCTGACATTGGTGGTGAACTTATTTGAAAAAAAAATGAGCAAAATCGTTTCATTAGGCATGTGATTTTAATCGAAAACGCAAAAGAATGCTTTGTCCTTGAATGTTCCCCTTGTTGAGTTTCAGCCCTGAAAATACATGAATATTGCATTTTCATCGTCAATGAGCTTGTGTGCAACATTTGAGCAAAATCAGCTCGCCAGAAGTGGTTTCAAAATCGATTAAAAGATTTGAACACAGTAAACGAATAACATAAAAGCGTATAAAAAATATGAGTACTAAAGATAATTTCTTTTCATTCATTTTATATAACAGTGCAAGGAAAAGCTTATGAAATGTTTGAATAAATCATACTGTACGGTTGACCGCGAGCTTTTGTAGGAAAAAAAAAGAAGGGGACATAAAACACAACTCGACAAATGATATTTGCCATGTATCGTAAGTACCAATCCACTTTTTCAGTCAAAAATACAGAGTGTCTCGACCCAAGCTAATTTGTCTGCAATTTGAAGACATAACGAGAAGTGCTGGAAGTAGTCATTCTCCCCGTCTAAACTTCACTGAGCTAAACATTCAATATTTCGAAGTAGAGCTGTCTGTATTTAAAGTGTCATTGACAGAATGCTTGCGTACTTCCAGCATTTCGCGTAATGTCACCACATTTGACATAAATCAAAATACGTCTGTTGAAAACACCTTACAATATCTTCATCATTGTTAAAGCTATGGGTGAAAACACACGTTTGGCTTGGAGTAAAACACTCTATATCTTTAATTGAATAAGTGAATTTGCGCCCAAAGTTCGTAGCAAATAGTATTCTTTGAAAAATAAATAAGTCTTCCATACAAAGAAAGAGACTACAAACATTTACCCAGATAGCATGAACATTAGCAGCAAGTTTGATTTTTTCTGATATTATCTTGCCGTGACAAATTTGAATTGAGAAATTTACAGCAAATCTCCCGCAAGGTATATCACCACCCACTTGCATGAGTAGTTTGATGTGAAACTGATGGCAAGACTCTCTTTAATTCACGAAAGTGACGAAAGCAAAAAATCCCTCTGTTGAGAGAATATACAATCAGTAGATACGCAGAAATTTTATTCGGTTAGCACCGCTTTTTTTAAATGCTATACTTCTCAAATATAAAAAAAGGCTCGAACTGAAAAGCACAAATATTACCCTAAATTGTTTGTGGTGGTAAAAACGATGCATCCTCCTTAACGGTGCGTGTGCATCAATAGACCTGATTAGGTCTATGGACCTCTTCGAAGGGGTTAAAATTATAGTAAACGTTTAATGTTAACAGTTGTAAACGTTTAATGTGGTATGGAAAGGTTACTACTTTGCAGTATTTTTGATTATTTGTTTGCCGTTAATTTACAATAAATGTGATACAGCATGAATTTAACTTGCACGACAAGTTAGCTGCAAGTTCAAAGTGTGGTGACTTCGGCGTTTGCGTTATCTTGCTGCAGTCGTATTATGAACTTTCAGTCTTGTCATGCTGAGCTTGCTGCAACTTTGCAGGTTTTCAAAAGCAAGACTTCTGCAAATTAAAAATGCTATGTGGGTATGAAATTATTCACGTTTAATTATAACATCGATTTCGTTTGCTTTAACAGAAATGAAAGTACAAAGATATTATAGTGATATGCTCACATATGTCATCGCCAAGGCGTCGACTGAATGACAGAATGCATCCCTGCTCAATATTACAATTGAGGACACACAACTTTATTACAGGAATTTTCTGTTAATTGTCTTTTAAGCTGCGGAAAGAAAAAGGCTAAAAAGAAGAGGTAGAGAATCTTTTATTCTAATTAATCTAGTTTTTTTTTTTCTTTTTTTTTTTTTTTTACAAAAGTAAATGAGTTGTTATACATGCCGTACACAGCAAAATTTTATGTAATCTATGGCAAAACTCATTTTTCAAAATGCAAAATTCCGTAAAAACATCATGAATACAAAAGAAAGCTTAGAATTTTGAAAAAATAAATCCCTTTTTTGTAGCAGAGCAAAAATGCGTCTATCTGTCTCTGTTCTGAATCCAGCAAAGAATCAATAACAAATTATACTTAATACTACATTTAGACTAGAAGATAAGAATTTTAATTTGCGTTTTTGAAGCGGGTGACATGGAATTAAGTTAGAACTTAAGTGAAGTTAAAATTAGGTAAATTAAATATTTTAGTCTGGACAAGATTTTATTATGAACACTTTGTGGGCTTTATTCCTATGCAGTATACACCTTTTGTTTGCTTTTATAATGTTGTCAAGAAGTTTCGTACTTTAATACAACGTCATAAGTTTTAGCAATGTTGAGAAGAGTTAAAAAAGTAACATGTTTTTATGAGCACTGTAAAAATACAAAAATGTTTACAAACATTCACCAATCGTAACCAACCTTGTATTTACCCATGAAAACGGGAAGTTTTTTCTAATCTTCAGAAACCATTTGAATGTCATTGTGACCAATCAGAAACTTCAGAAAATAATAATTTTCTGAGGTTTATGAAAATACTGTTGAAATAAAAGGATTGCTTGCCGAAACTTTCGGAAAAGTTAACGTTTCCGAAAATTGCAATTAGCAAAAGTCTTTTAAAGGAAACCAACGAAAACCCACTGGTTTCTGATATTTCTTATTGGTTCTTCTCCAAATTGTTTCTGGAGAGAAGGGACAAATTTTCTGACTCATTTCAAGAAGTTTATCTGAATTTTCGTAAATATTTCTTTTGTATTAGGAAACGTTTCAGAAATTTTTATATTGAGGCCGTTTGATTATATAGCATTCTTCGAAAAAATATAATAATACTGTTACATTTACATTCGACTAAAAGACATTTCTCACCTAACACTTGATAATAAGGCATTTTTCAAGTAATGGTGATAAGTCTCTTTGGACTCCCTTTCGGTTTTTAGCAAGTCGGGCAACACGGTGCGAAGTTCTGCGACTTCCACTGGATCATCCACTTCCATGAGAGCGATCAACGCTTCTTGACGACCTGTTGCATGATCTTTCTGGAATTCTATGTACAATCTGAAACATAAATTAAGACATGTGTTTTGAATATTTTTATGATTGTTTCTAATAAACGTAGTACTATGAAAGGAATATAACATAGATAAGCACTTTTTTTCTCCATTTGGCCATGCCTCTTGACATTTTTTCTGCAAATAGCATACATATTATATTTTAAATAGTATTTAGAAATTATATTTTTAATAATAGAAGTCAACTTTTAACTAAGCTTTATGTTACTTCCATCTAAAGAATCGTTACTAGACAATCCTTTTAGTGGTACTTGTGTACATTCCACACTTAAATTTTTGGATCCATTAAATATCACAACACGAAGACGACATGTGCACAGTGCACAGCATCTTACAACGCTTTCACCTACATCGCCACTTTTGCTTTTTTTTCTTGACAACTAGAGTACCTTAACTTTTGAAAATAGTGAAATACAGAGAAACTTCCTTTAAAGGCCACCCCTATTCAAGGGCCACCTCTATTAAGGGTCAATATTTTTAGGAACGAAAATTTTCGCCATAGACATAATGTTAAATTTACTCCTATTAGGGGCCACACCTACCCCACATAAAGGCCATTTTTTCACATGTGTCTTAAATCCTGAACAGGTGCATTGAATTCTTGAACCAAAAGATAAGAGTTCAGCAAACAACTGCACTTGCAACAAATAAGGCAGGGGGAGATGGGGGAGAATTTAGTACCACAATGAAGGACCACAAACTTTCGCACAACTGAGACAAACAGGTGTTTCTCAGACTTTGTTTGACCCTTCAACTTGTAGGGGTTGGGTTGGAGAGGAAACTTGATCCTTTGTTATGGGCACACAAAGGATAACAGGTTATCTAGAAAAACTGATTCCACATTTACTAAAACTGTGAATAAAAACAAAGAAAACTTACTGAAAGAATATGCAGATTTTAAAAATCGCGGGATAAAAAGAAAGAGAAATGAAAACTTTGGTCACCCCTATTCAAGGGCCACCCCTCATAAGGGCCAATTTTCAATAGAACGTCAGATGGCCCTTACAGAGAAATTTCACTGTACACACAAGACGTATTCTTGCGTTTGCAATTTTTCGCCCAAACTATTTAAACGCGCATTAGAGATGTACGCTTACTCGAGTTTAAATAAATAAACTATTAGGCAGGAGAAAATGACATATTTGCTAGGCCTAGTTTTATACAAAAACTTTTCTACCAAATAAATTTTACAGGCGCCAGTGCTCTGATAAATAAAGGTACTATATCAGATAGTGAACAGACATGTACACCTCCGAATCATTTCGCTTTATTTAGCATTGAAGGACAAGACGAACGAAAATAATTATATCATTATTCAAAAATCTAAACAATTTGTAAGAAAGCAGATATATTTTATTTTGGTTAAACACGTCTTATTAACTGAAATACGTAATAAAAAAATAAAAAAAATGTCGAAATATAAGAAAAAGGACAAACACCTTGGCTTCTAGAGGCTATTATTACAACGAACTTTTGTTTTGGATAAGTAAAATATTCACAAACTTATACAAACATACAAAACTGTATGTTGAACTCTAAAAAAATGCCGTGTACTGATTTTGCCAAGCACATTTAATTTTTGTGAAATCATTGGGTGAAAACATACGACTTATTTACTCTTTTGTAAAAATATTATCTGGACATTAAAATTTTTGAAACTTAAATTGCACTTGAAACAATTATCAAAAATAGTCATTTCATACGGGAAAAGAATATACAACCTTTTACTAATCACTTTCAGTCAGCTTCGTCCACAAGATGCGGGTTCTGTGAACGAATAGTTTCTCCGCGCTTTTTGTAGGGTTATCTATCGTTTGTTGAATAATAGGGTTACCGGACGCAAATTCACAATCACTCAACGTCCCAGCGCACTTGACGCCAACTCCTGTAGCCAAGCCCTTTGGCGAAAAAATGAACTTCCACGAGCATACAAGTCTGAAGCTAATTTCGACCTTCGATATTTTGTCCATTTGATCGCGTATTTCTTGCGTACGGAATACTTTCAAGAATACCAATGCGAAATAATAAATGCTTATTTCATCTTCTGAATAATTATATATGCATTACAAACAAGTGAAGAATTTAATCTTATAGATATATGCTCTATAAGAAGTCTGACCTTTCTTCTCCAAAGCTAAAGTATTTATAGTATTAATTTATGGAGTTTTAGATGTATCATGTGCTGCCATCTAGTGTCAGCACACAAAATACATTACAACAGTCGTCTTTTGAATAATGCATGAGCTGAATATATGCATGTATACATATTGTGAACAAGTGAAATGTTTAATCTTATAGACCCACTCTATAACTTTGGCCTTTCTTTAAATGATCACCATAAATAAATGAAAATTCACTATAATTATCTTAGTTACTAGTTGAGAGTATGCTAAGATAAGTGCTTTGTTGCTGATTGATAACAGGTTAGAAATATTCAATAATGGACATCACCCTCCCCCCCCCCCCACACACACACACTCCTCAAAGTTTTTGGTTCATAAAAAAAAATAGGAAATAAAAATTTAGCTTTTATTAACTTTTTACGCTGTAATGATTTTATTATTTACAATCTTGATCAGTGACCCGGAGCCGAACAATTTTTGATGCTCCAGCTCCAGCTCCGCTCCTAGAGAAAATACTGTGGCTCCAGCTCCGGCTCCGGCTCCAACTCGGCTCCGACTTCGCGCTTTTGAGTTGCAGATTTTAATTTACACGTTTAATTTTTTGCTCACAAATACTTTCTACCTCATTAAAGATCTGACAAAATGCATTTTTCTTCTCATCAAACTTCAAATGCTTGTTCAGAAAGTATGACATCTTTTAGCTTTTGCTTTTAAAATAGAAAATTTGGTAGAATTTTAAACACAAAAATCTTAAATTTCTTCTACACTTTTCAAACAGCCAAAATTGTACAACTACACATGTAAACAACAGGCGGCCATATTTGTTTTCGAATAGTGTTGTCACTTAGTTCAAGTAGAAAGTAGAAGTAAAGTAGTGTTACCATGTTTTGAGAAGGTTTCCTTCTCTAATAATAATAATAAAACCTAAAAAATGTATAATTAAAATACTGAATAATGATGTACAGTAGAAGATCTTTATAACGCAAACCTAAAAACGCAAGGTTGTGCGTTATATAGAATTTTGCATTTTATGGATCACATTTCACACATCATTAAATTTACCTTGTAAACACGACCATATAAATCTGAAACATACCAAAATACATTAGAGTATCTTTATACTGCACTTCTTGTCACCAGGAATTATCCAAATTATAAATTTTTGTATTATATGATCATTTTATATTGTTTATTTTATAAACATGGTCCAACTATACCTGGACCCAATCATTCCTTATATTACTCATTTCCAAAAATATAATATTTATTGTAATAATAGCAATTTTTTTTTCATTAAAAAGTTTTGAATTAAGGAGATAAAGTTGAATTAATGTATCAAATGTAGTTTTCTAGAGAGTAAAAATTTTTACGATGTGGGATTTCAGGTGCTTCTTATCTGCAAAATTCATTGTTTACATCTGAGAAGTTGTGCGTTATATGGAGAATTGCATTATATAGAATCACGTTATAAAGATCTTCTACTGTAATTAAAATATTTTAAGCCTAGAAATTTAAAAGACTGAAAAAAAAAAAAGATTTAAAAGAATATTAAAAACTAAAGGAGCCCTGGAGCTCGGGAAAATTTAGAGCTCCAGCTCCGGCTCCAGCTCCAGGGAAAACACAGCTCCGGAGCGCTCCGGCTCCGGGCTCCATCTCCAGCTCCGGGTCCCTGATCTTGATTAAACCAGTCAGGAAGCAGAAATTTGGTATTTTTTTCCATAGTAATAGAAAACTTTGAATTTTATATACTGCCAATTACATAATTGCGTTTATTTTAAAGATTTTAAGGCCGGTATCCATTAATGGGATGCTCAATTACTCTTCTTTTACGAACTACTGTCAAATTTATTTAAAAAAAATTAAAAATTGTACTTAATTATGATGAATTTGAAAAAGTAAAAATCTAACCATGCTCATTATTGTAGTATTTGTGGTATTCTTGCAGCTCTGTATTATTAATTTAGAATGTACTTCATAGTATCAGTGCTTAAAAAACTGTATAAAAATAAATCTATAATTTTTGGATAATTAATTCAAAAATGAACAAGAACGAAAAATCATGCGTCCATCATAGATCATGCAACATTTTTCCACACATTGAGATACTGTAACAAAATTTCACAGTTTATTAAGCTGAAAGATGATATCTAAACAAACAATTTAAAAAACGATAACGCATTTAAAAAGCCAATTTCTGCAATTACCATCAACCGTCTGAAAAATATCCGATTTTGTGTGTGCAGCCCTGTATATGATCTATAGATTTGTATGTATACTACATAGTATGCTAAAAGTTGATTCAGTTAAACGCGTAACACAGTTGAAAAATCCCCTTTAAAACTTTCCGCCAGTAAACGAAAATGTACTTGAGATCTTTTGTTTAGCCCTGTATATAATCTATAGAATTTATATACACCAAGTAATATGGAAAAAAAAATACATTTAAAAACGCGTACCACAATTGAAAACGTACTTTTAGCAGTCATAGTTCCATAGTAATTCCATAGTAAACCCCAAAAACTATATGACAAACTAAGATCGTAAACACTTTTCAACTATGTTGATTTATCTTGATTAACTATGTCAACTATTGTTTCAACTATTATACCTTCATAAAACTAGAAACATGCAGTTTAAATTTTTCAGCGTCATCCTTACTTTATAACGGTTATCTTATTTTATTATAACAGCATCAATATTCGAGTAATATAATCGTATATAATCAATAATACAACTTGTGTAGACTGAATTAATCTGCAAAAGGGGAAAAAAATCCTCTCTTTTAACTCTGTACGCGTATCCAAAATATATTCATATAAAGCGGATATAAATATCCGCACATGCAAACTTTGAACTACGGTACAAGAAACAGAATGCAGCATGCACGTCGAAGTTCATTTTTTCGCCAAAGCGCTTGGCTACAGAGTTTGGCGTCAAGCGCGCTGAGACGTTGAGTGTTTGTGATTTTGCTTACCGGATAGATCATAGGTACACATAACTTTGGGTTGGTGATATCGTTCTTACCTATAAACTGAACTTGCCAAGCTCTGATTAAATGGACAATTCTTTCGACTTTAGCGTGGAACAGTTGACTAAGACAAAATACTGTCTTCTTCAGTACATAAAATCAACCGAATTTTGCTGAAGGAGGCCATAACATTGTGTTTGGTGAAATGTTGTTCGACTGCTCTGGTGTGTTAGGCCCATTTCAATTTATAGTGCATTTCAGGCACTTTCTAAATTTTCATTGAAAAATAAATAAAATTATATGATCATTCAATAATTCATGCTCATTTCAACAAAGAGTTTTGTAGAATGAATTTAAAGAGCATACTAGATTTTAAACAGTCTTTAAAATGCACTATCATTAAGGGGTATAATGTTTTGGGAACCCTTGACAAAACCTTGAAAAATTATTACTGTTATTATACCGATTGTTTACAAAAGGAAAAGCACTGTATCTCAACAACATATCTAAATTTCACGGAAATACAAACAAGCAAATAGTTATCAAACTTCAGTGCTACTTCTAACAATACAAGACCGTTTTGTTAATGTAACTTATATACTGAAAAATGTAACTTTTCAAATAAAAAACTCAATTTGTATGCTGAATTTATATTCTATGTGACGCACACATAATAATAATAAAAATGTATTATATATGTACCATATTCGTATTATGCATGTACCATTCTGATCCAAAAAACAAAAAGCTTTTTAACACTTTTCAACAAAGTTGGAAAGTGTTTATGACTTCGGTTTATCTGTCCGTCTGTCCGCGCTCTAACTCTTGTAAATATACTCGGATCGTTCTGAAATTTTTGGATGTTAGTGACCTCTACCTTAACACGATCCCTATTTAAAATAAAGTTTCTAGCATGTTTAGTTCATTTACAGGGACAGTCAAAAGTTTTCCGTTACATTACTGCCTATGGGGAAAAAAAACGTTTAAAATGGTTTTTAATGATGTTACATGCTTTCAAACATAAAAATTGATATGCATTTATCAAGTACACTAAAATATGCATTCTGTAGAATATACGGTGCAAATAATAGTTATCATTCATTTACAGGGCCACACAAAATAATTCCGTAACAGAACGATATAGGGGTGGAGGGAATTGTTTGCGGCGTATTTTAATTATGTTAAATTAATTCATGTATAATGAAATTGATATACGTTACTGAGGTTTACTATAACTTATTTCATGTATAATACGAAGTGCATAGCATTTACAGGGACACACAAAAGATTTCAGATACTATATTGTATTCGAAGTACTGTACAGTAGCGATGATTGCTGGAAATGCATTTTTAATTATGTTATGTGCTTTTATGTTTCACTATATTTATGCATAGTATAAGGTGTGTATAAATGTTGTAATTCATATACAGGGCTACACAAAATAACTCGTAATGGTTACTGGGTATGATTGCAAATTGCTTAAAGGTGGTTTTTCAATGAGTTATGCATTTTTACGCGGAACCAGGGCCGTAGCAAGGTCTTAAGAGGCCCCCCCCAAACATATTTTTCAGGGCCCCCCTCTAAGATTTTAGAGAAATATCTACATTTAATTTTCACCCGAGTTCCATTTTATAACAACACAAGCGGAGTTTCGCTGGTCGGATTTTCGAAAAACGAACTCCAAATTGAACGAATTTGTAGTTGGGCTGCACTGCTTTCGGCAACGTACACCCATATTATGGGCTATGTCCGCTCCGATCTCGAATCATACGAACTTAGAATTCTTGTAATTTTTTATTTCGATCCAGATTAAATTCAAATTTTCAATATTTCGTTCACGTTGCTACAATGCTACAGGAACAGATTTGATATTCTTACAAAGTGAATTTAATCAAAGGACTTGCAAAATTTAACTGAGAATTCTTCCATTTAGGAAAAAAATGTCAAAAAATTCGCCGAAGAACGCAAAAGAACGCCAAAAATTGCATAAAAATTTTCGAAGTTCATAGAGATAAAACTTTACTTATATTGAGCTAAAAGATTGAAACCGGGATTATATCTTTTACGAATATTAAAAAAACTACCAGAAAAGTGAAAAAAAGCTAAAAATCACATAAAAATTCTCGAAAATTTTAAAAACAGCAGACGACAAAATTTGGCAAAAAAGTTTGAAACTGAATTCCTTTTACAAATGTTATAAACCACTAAGTAGTGCTCATAAACAAAATAAATAAATAAAAAATATGGAAGTCGTTTTCGTATTTTCAATTTTCTCTTCAGTTTGACAATGCCATCTGCGTGGCCCAGACAGATTTTCTTTACGCAGAAAATATTAACTTATAACAATTTTTTTCCTGCTCGGATTGGTGCCTTTTTTTAAATACATGTATATGTACAGATTTAATAATTCAAAAAAATTACTTTTGGGATGTCGTTTACATACATTCAAGTTTTCTCCAGTTCAAAATTGTCACCTAAGTTGAAATTTAAGAAGAAACAAACACCTTCGGATAGAAGGTACCTTTCTGTGGGCAATGAAGACGGGTTTCCTAGTAGCTAAGAATAAAGGCACACGTTTGTCTGTCCAAAGTTTTTCTTTGTCTGGCCAGATGTTTTTCTGTTCAGGACAAAATTTGACAGGAAGGTTACCTGAATGCCTGAAGTTATGCACCTCGAAACAGGTTTTTAATTTTTTTATTCGAATTTTTTTCGTTTAATTTTTTACGCTAATTTTTGTATTTTTTCGAGTTTCGTGGTTTTTTCCCCACATTCATAAAAGGAATCTATTTTCAATCCATCTTTCCATTTTAGCCGAATATAGTAAAGTAGCCTTTTTCGATTTTTAAATATTTCGCGAATATTTTATGTGATTTTTAAATTTTTTTTTTCGTTCCGACGTGATTTTTTGACATTGGTAAAAGGAATCAGGTTTCAGTCTTTTAGCCCGATGTACTAAATTTCGTCCCTTGCAATTTTTTAATTTTTCACGAACGTTTTTTTTTCCTTTTTTAAGACCCCTGTGATTAGAAGAGATTTTATCTCACATTTGAAGAAACTTTCGTCTTTTGAAAGAAAAAAGTCTAGAAATTTTGATCTTCGATTCGCGACTTCTTTGTGTTATGAAGGAGAAAAGTCATGCGTAAAAGTTCAGTTTCTAATAGGGAAAAGTACAATGCAGCAAAGTTGCCGAAACACTCCTGTGATTTGATTTGACAAAAATGCATCTTTATATTTAGTAAGGATATTAGGTAATTTTTACGTTAGACTGGTGAGTTTTCTATATTTTCGCGAATGATGAGCAAATCAAATCAAAGCTTTTTGTGTGTGTGTGTTTGAACGAAAGAAAAAGTTGCGGAAAAAATCCTTCAGATCACTGATTTTTTTTTTTTTTTTTTTTTTTTTTTTTTTTTTTGAGAGAGTTTAAAAGGAACCAAGTTTCAAACTTTTATCCCAATATAGTAAAAATTTTGCCATCTGCGGCACGGATTTTTTACATCCCTGAAAGGAATCAGGTTTCAGTCTTTTAGCTCAATATAGAAAATATATCCACAGAAATTTCTGAATTTTTTACGAACATTTTATGTGATTTTTAGCGTATTTTTGTCTTTCACGGCGATTTTTTAACATTCCAGTTTCAATCTTTTGGTTCGATATAATCAATTTTCTCTCAGCGATTTTTGAATTTTTGCCCAATTTTTTATAAGATTTTTACACTTTTTTTTCGCGTTTTGCGGAGTTTTTACGACATTTTTTTTTCTGTAACCGAAGAATTATCCAGTAGATTTTGCTGCTGTCATAATTAAGCTGAAGTGGGAAAATAACAAATTTGTTCCTATAGCAACGTGAGCTACGATGCTGGAAAATTTCACTTTTATCGAAAAAAAAAAAAATACAATAATTCAATGATTGTTTGATTCAAGATCGGAGCGGGAATATACGGAACAGGTTTACGCTGCGGAAGGCAGTGAAGGCCCCCAATGGAGAACTCCAAAAACTAGGTTCTTTTTTATAAAAAGCAATCAGCGAAGCTCTGCTATTAGGTTAAATAAATACACAATATAATTTGTGTATTGTTAACATAAGTAATTTATCGAGACAAGAGAAATGAAATGTTGAAAACGAAACAGGTCGAACATAAGGGGATAGGCGGCATATGCAATGAACATAGATGCCCGCTTATTGGGGTCCCCAACGAGAGTAAGAAGCATAAATTTTTTGAACATTTGAAAAAAATATGAGGCTTAAGAGTTTTGAATCTTGAGTTCTGAATTTTGCTCACTTTTAAGAGCGGCCCCCCCAAAAAAAAATTTATAAAGTATTTAGAGCTTGCAAAATTTCTTTCATCTGGGAACCTTTAAAAAGAATGGTAGCTATAGAAAAAAAGGGCATGTCTGTTTTGGTTAAAAGAAGTAATAGTATTAAGAAAGTTTTTAACCTTATTGGGCCCCCAACGAGATTAAAAAGCATATTTTTAAAACGTTTGAATAATAAAAATTGGCCCTAAAAGTTTTGAATCTTGAGTTCCAACTTTTCCTCACTTTTATAGGGAGCCCCCAAAAAGTCAATTAAAAAAGTATTTAGAGCCAGCAAATTTTCTTTCATCTGGGCACCTTTAAAAAGAATCGTGACTGTAGAAAGAAAGCACCTTTGGTTGAAGGAAGTAATAGTATTAAGAAAGCTTTGAACCTTATTGGGGCCCTCAACAAGATTAAAAAGCATATATATTTTTTAAATTTGAATAAAAAAGTGGGGCCTAAAAGTTTTTAATCTTGGACTCCAACTTTTCCTCACGTTTATAGGAGGCCTTAAAAAAGACAATTCAAAAAGATTTTAGAGCCTGCAAAATTTCTTTCATCTGAGAACCTTTAAAGAGAATGCTGGCTATAGAAAGAAAGTGCATATCTGTTTCGGTCAAAAGAAGCAATAGTATTAAGGAAGCTTTGAACCTTATTGGGCCCCCAACGAGATTAAAAAGCATATTTTTAAAACATTTGAATAAAAAGATGGGCCTAAAAGTTTTGAATCTTAGGCTCCAACTTTTCCTCACGTTTATAGGGGTCCCTAAAAAAGACAATTCAAAAGAATTTAGAGCCTGTAAAATTTCTTTCATCTGGGAACCTTTAAAGAGAATGCTGGCTATAGAAAGAAAGCACATTTGTTTGAAGGAACTAATAGTATTAAGGAAGTTTTGAAACTTATTGGGACTCCCAACGAGATTAAAAAGCATATTTTTAAAACATTTGAATAAAAAAATGAGGCCTAAAAGTTTTGAATCTTGGGCTCCAATTTTTCCTCCCTTTTATAGGGGGCCCTAAAAAAGACAATTCAAAAAGAATTTAGAGCGTGCAAAATTTCTTTAATCTAGGAACCTTTAAAGAGAGAAAGCGCATATCTCTTTTGGTCAAAAGAAGTAATAGTATTAAGAAAGCTTTGAACCTTGTTGGGGCCCCAAACGAGATTAAAAAGCATATTTTAAAAGCATTTGAATAATAAAAATGGGCCCTAAAAGTTTTGAATCTTGAGTTGCAACTTTTCCTCACTTTTATTGGGGGCCCCAAAAAAGACAATTTAAAAAGTATTAAGAGCGTGCAAAATTTCTTTCATCTGGTCACCTTTAAAAAGAATAATGACTATAGAAAGGAAGCACATTTGGTTGAAGGAAGTAATAGTATAACGAAGTTTTGAAACTTATTGGGTCCCTCAGTGAGATTAAAAAGCATATTTTTTAAAAATTTGAATAAAAAAATGGGCTTAAAAGTTTTGAATCTTGGGCTCCAACTTTTACGCTCTTTTAAAGGGGGCCCTAAAAGAAACAATTCAAAAAGAATTTAGCGCCTGCAAAATTTCTTTCATCTGGGCCCCTTTAAAAAAATGGTTGCTGTAGAAAAAAGCACATATCTGTTTTGGTTAAAGGAAGTAATAGTATTAAAGAAGTTTTGAACCTTTGGTTTCACCTTTTTTCGCCCATTGATAGGCGCACCCCAAAAATATTAAAATGCCATTTTATTTTTTAAGTAGAACTTACAGCCTTCAAAAACTTTTATAAAACATGGTGGATATAGAAGAAAAGGACATATCTATTTTCTATTTCTAAATCTGATCAAGATCTTTGACCAAAAAAAAAAAAAAAAGAATTTCGATAAAACAAAATAAAATGTTATTAAAAAATACATTAAAAAAAATTTTTTTAAGTAAAAAAAAAAAAAAAATAAATAAATTAAAAAAACATTCGGCTGAAAGGTACAATAGCTCACTACTGGGCCCCTGACTTTGCCCAGCCCCCCCCCCCCCCCAAATGGGGGGTATGGGGGGCGGTCGCTACGGCCCTGCGCGGAACTGCATTTGGTTTACTAAGAAATGTTTGTAGAACATAGATAAATTGATATACACTGTCACGCAAAGAATTGGATACATGGCCGTCTATAAATGATAATCTCTATAAATGTGATTTCAGTAGTTTTAAGAGTGTTTTACTTTGAATTAAACTTTTGCTAAATAGTGGCGTGTAATAAAGGTACAATGTTAACTACAGGGCTATAAAAGTACACAAATATGTATACTTGTATACTTGTATGTATACTTGTACATGTATACAAGTATGTTTTGATCTATTAGTATAAATTGCTGAAAGAGAAATTTCAAACTGTTCTGCATTTTCTTGCTAAACTAAATTTTCAAATTATATAGTATATATATCAACCTACAGATCAAATACAGGGCTGTTCAAAAGAATTGGAATACATATTTGGCTATAGACGGTAACTGCAGAAGTCAGTTTATCAAATGATCCATGCGTTTTCTAAAATGTTTACTTAATTCTCTTAAATACCTTATTTCTCTAAATAACGAAGTTTTGTTAAAGCATTCAGGAAGCGTTGGAAAGTGTTTTATAATCTATGCTTAACGCATGATTTTTCTTACTTGTTTTAAAATGAAAAAGGTGGAAAGAAAATCATGCATAAAAGAAGAATGTTAGAAAAACTGTAGAAAATAAAACAGAGAAAAGAGAAAAACAGAAAAGACGCGCGAGAGAAAAAAAATAGAGAAACTTTTTCAGAAAGAAAAGGTCAAGATATCTTTATAGTTATTTCAATAGTATTATAATTATAATTTAATCCTATGTCATATCCGGTGTATTGAAATTCAGTTCATTAGTTTATTCAATCAGCATTCAACTTGAACGCTTCAACTTGCGAATACAACTTAAGCCGGAATTTTTAACTATTAAGATTTAGAAACACGTCTCATCTTAACAAGCGAAACAGATTTAAGCATGTGTGAACGAGCTAATGTAAGATCACATATATAAGGCATCACTAATGGATGGGAAGGATGTTTGTGGATTATCTCCATAAATAATTATAAGTTGAAAGACCGAATTTTAAGGCAATAGCTTAAAAAAATAAATAGCCGTTATTTTATGACAACTGGACTAGCAAACACAATACAGGGCGTTTAAAAAAAATGTAAACTCAAATGTATTCTCCTATATGAATCCTCTTCATTGAGAACGTGAGTTAATATCGGAATGCAACTTTTCCCATGTAGACGCTTTAAAAACTTTAGAGCCGCTTGCCGAATAGATTTCTTAAATTTTCGCCATAGGTTTTTATCAGGGTTTCCGCGGAACTTTTTGACGACAGCGGTATTTCCGAACTTTCATTGCGAACATTTTGAGCACTTCTATCTGCCTCAAGCTTATTTCGAATTCTAACGGTTGTAAATCACGTAGAGAGAGGGCTAAATGTTTTTGGAACTTTCCTCGTAAATTGTCACTACACGTTAACTAAGTTTTCGAACGTTCAGTAACACTGCATGATGAATTTCTTTTGTTCAAAGATTAGTCAGGTTTCAGCTATCATTTCAAGTTAGTAAACCTGACAGAAATAGACGACCATGCCACACTCTAAATAAAAAGGAGTGAATAGTCACTCTATCGCAGAGTCAAAATATGCCCAACCTCTTTAGAGTGACTATTTACTCTGAGCAAAAGTGAAATTTTTGACTCTCTGAAAGACTGAATATTCACTCTAAACAGGGGTGGATAATCACTCTTTTGGGGGAGTGACTATTCACTCTTGCTACTTTTGCAAAAGGAGTGCGTTTTTTCACCCCTGGTAGGAGTGAATAGTCACTCTTTCATAGGAGTGAATGTTCACTTTTTATGGAGTCAATTCTTTTTTTATTTTGCTTTTATGGGCATTTTAAAAGATTCACATCTTTTGCAGCATACAATGAAAATAACATAAGCGTAGTAAATAAAGATTGGAATAAAATACTTTATTATCAATATTTATTTAAGTCATCGTTTGTAACACTAATTGAACTATTCAGTTAAAATTACATGTGAAATAAAATAGATTACTGACAGAAGAAAAGTAAAATATTTTATTACAATCTTATCCTTTGTGTTTGCTTTCATTGCATGCTCTATAAATATATGATAATTTTATAATGCCCATAAGGGCAAGTAATTAACCGAAATCTTAATCAGTTAATGTTATTTTTTTCTTTTCAGATACCCAATTAGTATTTTAATAATTCCTGTGATGTACGTTAACCCATTACCCACTGGTGTTGCGTTCACTCAACGGTCAAAATAAATGCACATATTTAAGTTATTTATATACCCACCACTATTTTTCAATTTAAAAATTGGCCCTACTTAAAGACATAAAATTTTAAGATCATATAAAGAGAAAATTATCTTTCAGAGTGTGTGGTGGCAAATGACGTTCAGTTAAAAAGTTGAAAATTTCAGCCTCATAGTTTTGGCGGTTAATAAGTTAATCATGTTCTTTTTTTTCATGTGTAATTCAAATTTGAAATATTAGAATTCATTACAAATGAATTTAAATCTAATCAAACGTTATTGTTTACTGTATTTTAGTTACTTTTGAAGTTTTATTAATAACTGTATAATAGGCGGATGTTATATGATTAACATCGTGTGATTTCATTTAAATTTTTGTTTTAAATATAAAATCTTATCTTTTTAGCGCTATTTTGCAGATCCCTATTGTTCTAAAGTATTTTTAATTTTTCCACTAAAAACACAATGCTTTTATAAACTCACATAATATTTTAATAAGTTCTAAGCTTGATCTAAATATTAAGGATGTGTAAGATTCTTTTTATGTGTTGTGATCTGTCATTGTTTTATTAAATATGAACATGGAATCTAGATTTTTATGTTCTGTGGAATATGTTTATATTTTTCCTTTAAATATATTCCTTAGCTCAATAATGATTTCGAATTTTCTCCCGCTATTGCAGAAAAATGGATATTAATACAGCGCTTATTTATGAAATAACATATGATAAGCCATATTTACTTTAAAATTTTTATTCCCGTATATATTGCACTTTGGGGATATGAGCTAAATACATTTCGCATGTTTTATAGGAAAAGATTGATCTAAGGAATGGAAAAAGAAAAGCAGTGACTGCATATGTACTGTTCTCATTGTTTTAAAAACACTCTTAATGTAAAAAGTAGTTATTTATCTGTTTAAAATACATTAAATCTTATATTATATTAGTAATGCTATGAGCATTAAAAAAAAAAAAAATATTCTAAAGCAGTTTTATCTATAAACTTCATATCAGGCATAAAAAACACTTAACTTCAATGCTTAAAAATCATGTTTTATTTTTTAGGACCAATAATTACGTGTATCATAAACGTAGAAAATGTGTTTACATTAGAAGAAAATTTAATAACTTATTCAGAATGTCTATAATTAAATGTTTTGATAAAATCATAAACAGCAGTAAAATGCTTACATACAATTTTAAAACATGAATATACCAATTTGAAAAACACTGAAAATAATAATTAGTGTTTTATAATTGTACTATTAAACAACAACAATAATAACGGAAAATACTGTAAGTGTTATAATCAGAAAACAGTAAAAAACCTAAAAAAACCCCAACAGCACACTATCTCAATATTTTTAACAAATCTCAAAGGAAAACAATTACTGATCAATCTTCATTGATCAGTAATTCTTCTATATAACATAAAACTATAATAAAGCACTCATACTACAATATGTATTAAAACACACATAAATAACACCTGCAATCAACAGTTAAAGGTATATATAAATATTTTACAGACATACATACAATAAATACAATAAACCCAACTGGAGTGAAAAATTAGCCAGAGCCAGGAATCGAACCCGGGACCACAGTATACAAGACTGCTGCTCTAACCACTGAGCTATTCCGGCCGATGCCTGAGTCTGCAATTTCTCACTAATAAACCATGTTGGGGGAGTCACCAGCCATCTATACGACAGTCTTGGATGCCCGGACAACGATGAATAGATTTTACTATTACATCGATCTACGATAATTATAATAAAGCACACATACTACAATATATATTAAAACACACATACACACATAAATAATTTTTCACTCCAGTTTGGTTTATTGTATTTATTGTATGTATGTCTATAAAATATTTATATATACCTTTAACATAAAACTATTTAACTTATAATAATAGCATGCAAAGTCTACAGGAATAAAATATTAAAATTAAATAAGACTTGCCTTGTTCCATAATTAATCACTTAAATAATATCCGTATATGTTAATACTAAAATGCGGACGCCTCTCTCTTACCTTAAAAAAAAACCGTGGTAGACTTGCTGTTCTGATTATAGGTGATGAGTAACACCAACACATACAATTAGAGATCGACCGAAAATTCAATTTCGTTTTCGTCCCAAAATCTGAGTTTTACCGATAATTCGTTTTCGGCAAAAATGCTGCCAAAAATTTAGCCGGACCGAAGCTATCTATATTCCAGAATTTACGTATTTCACTTAAAATATAATCGTTTAGCTCATTTTATTTAAAATACACAACTTTACTTATTTCTTAAAATAAGAAAAAAGAAATTAATAAATAATGCCATAAACCATAACCTTTAATTTCAGCATCAAAGCAATGTTTGCATATATCACACGGAAAACAAAAAATGCTATTGGTGAGATTTGTGACCGGTTAACACAAAAGTACCAAGAATTCTTTGCGATTGTGGCTACTATTATGTAGTTTTATTCTAAAAAATATTTTTGATTAAAAATGGCCACCTTACATATGAAAAGCAAAGGCGTAATTGCTTATGATAACCGCATGGCTTGGACTATAATAATATAGATGAAATCATGACGATGGAACAATATTTGGCGATTTATCACCTGCGCCCGGCTAACATTAAAGCACCAAAATGACATTTGCATATAAAAAACGAAGCGGTCGGCCCGGAATTGTTGATGACAATCACATGACTTAGTCTATTGTTATATAGATTCATCTTTGAAACCTCCTCAACAATTAAATTCGCAAATTCAAGCCAATTTTCAGAAGACTATATCTCAAAAGGGACGCTTTCTGCTTTGTTTACTGATAGTAGCACTTCGAAATTCACACCTTAATTGCCACGAAAAGTTTTGCTTCATTTTGGGCCTCTTCCATATGAGATAAAAAAACAAAAAAGCAAGGTTCAAAACACCTGCTTTGCGTGAGATTCACAACTATATCGGAGCGCAAAGCAAGATTGCCAGTTTGTCTTCCTTTTTAGGGTTCCGCACTTAAAAAGTAAAAACGGAACCATTATAAGATCACACCTGTGTCTGTCCGTCTGTCTGTCTGTCACAGCCATTTTACTCGTAAACTATGGAACGTGGAAAGTTCAAATTCGGGTAAGTAGTAAAGACCATTAACCCACATATTTTCAGATTAATAAACATTCATAAATATATTTAGTAAAATGTAGAGGGTCTAATTATGCTACTTGGAAAAAAAATCTTTTCTTTGTATGTCATGTGGGGTATCCTGTGAAAGCTTTCGTAACGCTGAACTCAAAAATACATTCCTTTTAATTTTAGGTATTATGTTTTCAAAGTTATTGTTGAAAATGTAGCGCAAAAATATGTCCCCCCCCCCCATCTAATTCCGAATCTACTGAAACTAAAATTATGAAAAAATTAGAGGCAGTAGACGTTAATATAAACCTTGCTGGAAAATTATAGCGATTACCCTAAGTCACATAGTTTTTGAGAAATTAGCATTTTTCTGTTATACAAAAATTTCAATTTACGGGCATTGAGAAAAATTGTTGAGAATCGCTGGATATACCTATCGTTGCAGAAGTATAAAAGCATTGTTGTTAATGATTTTCGAAAAAAATCATCGGTAATTAGCCGAGATATTAACCCTTAAAGATACGGCCAGTTTCGACATACACAAGGACAGGGGCGGCGTACTCTATGCCTAGTTAACAAATTTTAATGATATATATGTGTAATGTAATGTCCCGTAACAGTATAAAAGCAATAAATGTCAAATTCTTAAAAACATACTAATTTAAGGGGTCTTGGGAATCTAAAAAGTGGAAAAATTAAAAAAAGACCATTTTCATCATTTAATGTCTTAAGATGTATATGATTTTAAAACACAATTTTAATTGGGATGAAAGATATAAGTGTGTTCTTTCATTTCATGTATTTAAAAAATTGTAAGATACAGAATTAGTATTTATAGGGGGCTCGGAACCGTTAGACATTTGTCGAACAAAAAATTGGCATAACAGCTTACGCGCAGGATTACAAAATAAATATTGCAACTAGAATGAAAATTTTGGTGCTTACTTATACTTCAGATTATAATAATTTCCCTGAACTTAAATAAATTTGTATTTAAAGCATTTTTATATTTTTAATGCAATGTTGCATTTAGCTAATACAAAATTTTGAAAATTTCAACAGTAAAATCACCTAAAAAAATATTTTTTTGAACAAAAAAAAGGAAAATTTAGGTTCAGTTTATATAGACTAATATGAAATATATGTTTTGAAAATTTCATGAAAAAATATTTAGAAGTTTTTGAGGTATCATGCGCGTTATGCCCCAAAAACGCTATTGGGAGAAAAATGACTTCAAAGTTTCGGAAATCCCGCTTCAACTATTGAGCAGGTATAATTCTAAACGCCATAACTTCTGTTCTAATGGAAATTTCAAGGAAACAATTATATCAAAATATTCAGAATATATAGGAATTTAACATCTAAAAAAATTAAATTTTTTTAGATTTTGAAGCTTTAAGAGTCTTGCGACTACTTAACCCTTTCCCGCGCGGAGTAATTCTATTGATTAACTTATGAAATAATGAACTGACACCAGAATTTATAAACGAATTTATTAGAAAATGCGAACTTGCTTATTTTCACGCACATGGTAAAAGGAAAATTTTAATTAAATATTCTTGGTGCGTTTGTCTGTTTTGGAATTAAAATTAGGTGTCCCTGTTTTTAAGGGCACTGCCCTCGAAAGGTTTAGTTAGAATGAATCGCATAAATACTGTGGGATTCGCGATAGTTTGCGTTGAGTGTATCACTCAATACGCTTCGAGTGACTTTAAAAGTTAATTAAACACCTCTCTGGAAAAATGCGGCACTGACCAAGGCGGTGTTGCAACTTTGAGACCTCAATTCGAAGCGCGCTTAGCACAATGCCAAATTTAAACTTTGAACAAAGGATTTGTTTTAGCTTCACTGTAGAAATAAAGGTTATTACTACGCTGAATTTAGTTTTATGAAATGCCAAATGAAATTTAACTATGCATTGCTTTTATTGTCGGTACCGAATTAAGTTCATCATAAACAAATCAAGATAATATTAAAAAAAAGAGTTATACGAATAGCTATATTTGATATTATTTAGGTTCCATATCTCTTTGAACTTTCATGGTATACCCGATTACACTTTTCTAATATATACTGTTATACCCAACCCCACTTTGTATAGTTTTTTACAAAGTCTTAGTATTCTTTTAGCAAAGGGTTTATATATATATATATATATATATATATATATATAATACAATTACAAATTCATATATTTATTCTACGGAACCCTCTGTACGCAAGTAATACTCGCACTTGACCGTTTATTTATTTAGAAAATCCAAATAGTAATTTTCTTTTATTTAATGGCAGACATTTTGTGACTAGATGAAGTAAATTTTTTTCTGTCGGAAAATCGGGTATGAACTCGAAATGTCTGAATGAAAAAGAAAGACAAACGGGCAATACTAGTGCAAAATAAAGTCCCAGTATAAGTAAATATCTCTCGAACGGATTAAACCTAGAACTATTGAAGAAGCGTCTATCTAATATATAAAAATGAAAATTTGTCTGTCTGTAATGCTATACAAATCCACAGTTTGGAAGGCAGAATTATGAAATGTTACGTACATGTGCATTAAAACACGGCCGAGGCAACTAAAGTAATCCGGAATCGGAATAACTTGTTATATCAGATGTAAATTTCCAACTGGGCGAAAAATGTCCGGACCAGGATTCGAACCAAGGATCTTTTGGCTGAAACCGCCAGTGCTCTTGCCATCTGAGCTATCCCGGACGAATCTGGTGAAACTTTTTCACCCAGCTAACCTTGAAGATTGGGTGAAAAAGTTCCACCAGATTGTCCGGGATAGCTCAGATAGCAGAGCACTGGCGGCTTCAGCCAGGAGATCCCTGGTCCGGACATTTTTTCGCCCAATTGAAAATTTACATCTGATATGATTTGTTTACCGATTAGAATAATTGTGTTAAAATTAATCTAGTGTAACTTATAGTTAATTTTTTATTAATAAAAAAACACCAATTTAACAGCAATTTCCAATAAAATTTAAAAATTTTCGTTATAGCTGTTGACAACAATTAAAAATCCACAATAAAATTCTTACCACATCAATTACTTTTTTATTGCAAGATTTCCACGTCAAAAAATGAAATAAATGATTTGACGAATTTAAAAAAGGGAATATTACATCATACATTTTCTACGGCAAGATTTCCACGTGGAAAATGAAAATAAAATAAATAGTTTGACATATTAAAAACAAAAGTGAATATTACGTCATAATTTTTCTGTTTTATGATTTCCACGTAAAAAATTATAATTATTTAATTAATTTGGCGAATTAAAAAAATGGAATATTACGTCATATTGGAAATATAAAGGACGTGGTGAATATATAACGTCATATATGTGTGAAAAAATGTATTGAAGCACAATAAAAACTCGATTATGGAAATATTGGCGTATTTTAACATTATTGCTCCAATGATGAATGGAAATAATTTCATTTATAACTATATTATTTTGCGTCTGTTATATAAATTTATGCATTTTTATATTGGGTTTTCATTTGATTCATGTGTACAACACTTCGACTTTTTTATTTATTTATTTATTACTAGGGGGCTCTGTCTCCTACGAGCTACGCTCGTCAACCCCCGTTCAGACACCGCAGACTCTAACATCACGCTAATTTGGTCGGCTTTAAAAAGATTTCGGAAGATTGAATTATAATTTGAATCTGACAATTATAATCTGACGTAATTTTCACGTAAAAATACTTTTGTTAGCAATGAAATATTATGATCGTCTTAAAATATCAAATAAATGTCTCGCGCAATTTTTAAATTTAAACTGTTTTGCAATATTATTTTTTGTTCATTTTACGTAATAAGTGTAATGTGACGTAAATGTGACGTTAATTCTTCTATTTAAGACTTCTAACCCATATTAATGAATTTATTATTTTACAATATTCTTTCTCTTTTAAAATTTACGTGTAAATATAGTTTTTATGACGTAATTTTTAATGAGTTCCTGCTTTTTATATCTTCTGTTTATAATAGTCACGTGTAAAATAAATTTTTAATTTGAAGAAAACATTATTGTTTGCGCTGTTTATACAGTTGGCAACAGTTTAAATTAATACAGTTTTCTAAAATATGTAAAAAGTATCTCTCGAAGTGCGGAAAATTTGAATTTAAAATAGAAATAAAACCTCAAAAAATGAGACAAATTAAAAAAACTAAATGCAGTCTGCACACCGGGAAATTCTGACGCATAAAATGATCTAAAAATGATTAAATTCCTATGTACAATTTTTGCTCCTATAAAACTTTTTTAATGGAACGATTTTGTCCAACTTTGGCATTAAATATCTCTTAAAATAATTCTTCGATTTGAAAACTGTCTGCGTCAACGTGTTTATCAAACATTTCTCTATAATACTACCGATTTTCATATTTTTGTATGCAACAGTTTTTTTAATATTAACGAAGAAAGGCCATGCTTAAACATTCAAATTGGATGCCGATCTGCCTGGAATATCTACGCAGATTTTCATTGGTCCATTTCCAAATCAAAACTTTTTTTTATATATAGAAGGATATTTTTTTTTCTTTTTTTTTTTATGTTGTATGTTAAATTTTGAAATTGGTTTTTCAAAACAAACATTCTTAAAATAACGGGCAGCGTCGGGTACTTTAGCTAGTCTATACTAAAACGACTGTGCGCAATCACATGGAGAGTGGTTATTCTCTAGTAGCGAAATTTGGAAGTTATCAACCCTATCTTGAAAAATATGAAATAGAGCGAAAAAACAATGTCAGTTACAAAAGTGTACATCATCTCAATTTAGTATGAAGCATCTTGCTTAAAAAAAAAAAAAAAAAAAAAAAAACTTTATTAGAAGCTTCGAAATATTAATTTTTCTATAACCAATCACAGACTTAAATACGTCACTAATCTCTTCTAGAAGTGTGAAATTATAAGGGATATGTTATTTTGTAGTAAAACGCAAGCTATTAATTTTAATAATAAATTGAAGTAAAGTATCCTCTTTGTATTCTAACTGACAGCAATATGCATGTATTAACATGCATTTGCATACATAACTGCAGATGGTGGACACATTGAGTTTACTTAACTCGAATTCCTTGTTCAAATAAATTGTACCTTAATTACATGCGTTAGTTTTACTTAAAAATATACTTCTGCCTTATAATACCACAAACGATTATGGCAGTACAGTCAATCAGGGTAACTTTGAACCACGGGGTGTAACTTTACACCACCTCCTATTTTTCAATATTTTTGACTCTAAAAGACTAAATAAACTCCAGAATTGTGCTCTGTTGGCAAGGTTCTAAACTGGGATTTCTACTCTTTATTTTAGGAAATAAATTAGCAACATTATGCGCAATTAATTGCATCATCTAACTATTTTTGTGAAGTACTGTTTCAAGTTAATTTTGAATGCTGTTTTGAAGTTGTTATAATCCAATTAAATTTTCATAGTAAGTAACAATATACTCATTTATCAGACATATTATTATCTAAATGTTGTAAATGTGTTAATATTTTGTGATTATTTATTTATTAATAGTTAATAAAATGTAAAATAAGAAGGCACTAGCATTTTACCGCATTTTCAGGGTAACTTTCAGCCGGCTCAAAGTTACACTGATGCTTATAATTTAATGATTATAGGTGCTACTGTCGAAAATTTCCCATATTTGCACGTATATTTTATATAAATGCCGAAAGTGTGCATTAGATATGGCATGTAAATATTTTTACAAATATGTGTAAAATACATCAAATTCATTAAGAGGCGTGATTAGGGGTGGAGCTACTCAAATTTGAGATTTCATACGTTCGACTTTTTTTATTCTTGTTTGAATAATACTAGTATTTGTATGTATTACTGTAACTATGGATATATTATAGAATTAAAGCATTGAAAATTGTTTTTCACTGCATTTTTATGTTTTATATGAACAATAAACAGTTTTTTTTAAATTTCTAAATGCTCATGGTTCTCTTCTTCCACTTTTCTTATGCCTGATATTTGTTGTAATATCACAAATTATACAAATCTTGTGATGTTGGGAAATGTAAATTCGCAGTCTTTACATATCTGAAAACATTTTTTGGTGTTTAAAGTTGTCCTGACTATAATACTTTTTTATAATTAATAATTTTATATAAAAATTTGTCATATGGTGCAAAGTTACCCTAAATGACTGGGTAACTTTGAACCAGGCTAAAAATCCATTTTTTATTGCTTTTATCCTTATTATTCCTTAATTTTTGATAGTCAAACAATAATTTAGGATCATTTCTTCTCTTTTATGCCCCTAGATGTTGCGATAATATTCTTCAAATAAGAATGTGGCATATGAAAATAGAGAAAATGCGGATCAAAGTTACCCTGATTGACTGTATTTAAGTCGGTGATTGGTTACCAAAAATTTTATATTTTAGAGCTTTCAATAAAGTTATTTTTACAGTAAAACGTCATTTCATACCAAATTAAGGATGTACTAAACTTTTGTAACTGACATTATTTCACTATCTCTAACATTTTTCGAGATAGGGCCTATAATTGTAATATTTTACCACTAGGAGGCGCTACAGTCATTCTCATGTGATAGCGCATAGTCGTTTTATTGTAGGTAGATACTTGATACACAATTCTAGCTTTATCCATGAAAGAGATATTTGAATGTATCAGAATTTTAATTTGCATCCCATATATAGTGTCGAATCTCATGCAAAATAGGTATTTTAAATCTTGATTATTTTTTTTTTACCTTATACGATTGAGTCTCAATATCAAACAAAAGTTTTCGGATCAATGAAGGTGTAAAGTTTGCAGTGGTATTAATGGTAATTAAATCAAAAGTGTCCCTTTTGGGATATAGGCTTCTGAAAATGGGCTTGAATTTTTAAATTTAATTTTTGACCACATTTCAAAGATGAATAAATTAATAAATATTTAGGCAGGGAGGAAACGACTTCAGTAGCTCTGTGTCATAAACGGATCACAACCCGATACGAACCTAAAAATTTAGTTTGAAAAAAAACCCCCAGAAATACGAGCCTAACCAAACATGATAACCGACAAAAATATTCTTTAGAACCATAACCCGATCGGAGCAAGACAAAATACTTTCCGTGGACACGCAACCCGACTCAAACCTAAAAATTCTATTTGAAAAAACCTGAAATCTGAATCTGATAAAAATATCCCCAAAAACCATAACCCAATCCGACCAAATCAAAATAATTTCCGTGGACACGGAACACGATCCGATCCTAAAAATTCCATTAGAAAAAACACAAAATCCGACCCGAACCAAATCTGAATCCGACCAAAATATCCTCAAAAACCATAACCCGATCCAAGCAAGACAAAATAATTTCCGTGGACACGCAACCCGACCCGAACCTAAAAATTCCATTACAAAAAACCCGGAATCTGAACCGAACCAAATCTGAATCCGACAAAAGTATTTCAAAGGATCATAATCGGATCCGAGCAAGACAAAATAATCTCCGTCATCATGCAATCTGAAAATTCCATTTGAAGTCAACCTGAAACCCGACCGGAACCCGATCTGAAAACGAAAAAAATATTTTAAAGAACCTTAAACCGATCCGAGCAAGACAAAATTATTTCCATCGACACGCAACCGAATCCAAACTTAAAGGTTTTATTTGAAGTCAGCCCGGAAACTGATAATAACCCGGTTTCGGATCGAGTTCAATTAGAACTTTCAGGTTAGGATCGGGTTGTCTGTCGGCAGAAATTATTTTGTCTTGCTCACACCGGGCTATAGTTCTTTGGAATATTTTTGTCGGGTTAAGATTTGGTTCGGGTCGAGTTTCAGGTTGACTTCAAATGGAATTTTTAGGTTCTGGTCGTGTTGTGTGACCACGGAAACTAATTTGTCTTGTTCGGATCCGGTCATGGATCTTTGGAATATTTTTGTCTGGTTCAAATTTCGGGTTTCTTTCAAATGAAATTTTTAGATTCGGGTCGGGTTGCGTATCCACGGAAATTATTTTGTCTTGCTCGTATCGGATTATGGATCTTTGAAATATTTTTACCGAGTTCAAATTTCATTTTTTTTTTTCAAATGAAATTTTTAGGTTCGGTTTGGATTGCGTGTCCACGGAAATTATTTTGTCTTGCTCGGATCGGGTTATAGTTCAATGGAATATTTTTGTACTGTTTAGATTTGGTTCGGCTCAGATTTCTGGGTTTTTTTCAAATGGAATTTATAGGTTCGGGACGGGTCCACGGAAATTATTTTGTGTTGCTTGGATCTGGTTATAGTTCTTTGGGATATTTTTGTCGGGTTCAGATTCGGTTCGGGCCAGATTTCTGGTTTTCTTCAAACGGAATTTTTAGGCTCGTCTCGGGTTGCGTTTGCACAGAAATTATTTTGTCTTGATCGCATCGGGTTATGGTTCTTTGCAATATTTTTGTCAGTTATCAGATTTGGTTCGGGTCGGATTTCGGGTTTTTTCAAGTGGAACTTTCAGGTTTGGGTCGGGTTGCGTGTAGACTGAAATTATTTTGTCTTGCTTGGATCGGGGTACGGTCTGTTGTAATTTAAATTGGGTTGGGTTATGGGTTAATAAGCATAAAAAGTCACCCAGATTGGGAAATAAGTGGTTATTTTTCAACTAGGCTAACGCTGTCTATGCTCTTTGCAATAAGCCTGAAAAATATCAGGCTAGTTAGAAAAAGAGAGATGATTCTCCAATTAGCCCGGCTCTTTGCAAACAGTATAGGCTCTTTGCAAAGAGCCTGATTTCTCAATTATCCTACGATATATGTACATATACATATACTTCTCTAGTTTCTCGGTGATTTGTTTAAGCAAATAATTATAAAAGGAAAATAAGTAAATACAAAGCTGTTCTGATCCTATTCCCAGGAATAATATTACTTTTCAATTTGAAAATTTTACTTTTTAAAAGTGTTACTGATATCTATCCCTATTCAAAACATCATAGCTGTTGTTTTAGAGATGAAAGTAAGCCATCGATGGAAGTAATGGATGGATTTAGAGATGGAAGTAAGATGGAAGTAAGCCAGGAAAATTGTTTAACATAATACTTTTTGTATTAACAGAGCATAAAAAATATTGTTGTAAGCCGTTTACTAAAATGATACATAACACTTATTGTATTTTAGAAAACATTAAATTATTTAAATTACAATTATACGTAAACGAGCTTGTTGCTCTTTGTGTACTTCCTGACAGATGTGCTTGTGGAAGTTTCAGTACATAACTTTTTGTATGACGGAAATGTCTTCTATTTTAGGAAAATTATATGTATTGGATCTGACATTCTTTCTCATGAATTTAACTGAAAGAAACAGAATCACAGAATGGTTATTAGGGCACTTAGGAACTGTTCATATCTGCCCACTTCTGAATAGACAAAGTGCCCCACATGGCTGCTAGAGTTAAATTAATAAATCATTAACGTTTAGCAATTTTAGAAAAAAAAATGGTACTTTTCGGTTAGCCGGGCGCCAGTGTTATACATACATGAATATACATATAAGTATATATACATGTATATGTATATATATATACCTATATACCTATACACATATATATCTATATGTGTATATATAGACATATATATGCATTTATTATATAGTATGTATATATACATTATATATAAGTATATATAACACTGGCGCCCGGCTAACCGAAAAGTACCAAAAAAATTTTATCAGAAATTTTTATTAGTATTAATAGTATATATTAAAACATTAAAATTCAAATAAATAAATAATTTAATCAAGTTATAACTTATGAAAGTTGGAACTGAGATTTTACTTTTTAGATCTACAAACTGTCTTTTGGCTACTGAAGACAAACAAAGAGCAAAGAGCTTCAAAAATTTATCATCATATGTCTACAGGTGTGGCCATCTTTTTTAATTTTTTTCAAATAAAAAAACCCATAAAATAACTATTGAAAAAATTAGATGATCACATCTGCCCCAGTCTCCCCTACGTACTATCTGTATGTACGTCCAGTTTGAGGGGGGGGGGGGGGTCGAACCATACATAAATTTAAATCGCTTGACATGGAATGATCCACCTTTAACCGCTTAAAAGTTTCTTCTTTTTTTCTGACACAATAAATTAAAAATAGGGACAAGACAGCCTTTTTTATTTGTACAGAAACATTTTGCTTATATAATAGACAAACTAGCTGGCTTCGCCCGCTAGCGGGCCCCTCCTTTTATATGGGCCTCTAATAATATGAAATCTCGAAGCCAACGAACCTCGAACCGGGTCCCCGCTACCTATGGAACCGTATAGCAGGCGTGTTGCGCTAAATTTAAGCCTCTTGACATCGAATGATCCACCTTTAACCGCTTAACAGTTTCTTTCTTTTTTTCTGACACAATAAATTAAAAATAGGGATGATACAGCCCTTTTTTTCGTACTGAAATATTTTGCTTATATAATAGAAAAATGGTCAACCAATTAATAAAATGGATTACTCTTAAAATTAAGTGATATCCAAAAGCTTCTAGTAAAGAAGAAAGCAAACTCTTTTTGCCCGAGCGGCGTTCGGGAAAAACTGTTAAGGAGTTAAAGATAGAATTTCGTTTTTCCTGCATTTCTAGTGTTCGGGATATGATTCAAGTAGATTTATTTAGAAAACCTAGTGGATATTGGGGCAGGATATTGAACGGTAAAACTTCATTTTTGCATTTCCAGTTCTAGAAAAGATAACTAAATGGTAATTTCAAATGGTAATTTTTGAGTTTTTCAGTTAACTGGAAAGTAGTAAAATAAGATAAAAAATCTAGAAATGTCTTTAAATTTGTATCATTTTTATTTATTTACCTGGTGTTTCCACCTTGAGATTCGGTGAATCCCAGAAGCCACGGACTGTTGTTTTCACTTTCTTTCATTGTCGAATCACTGATGGGCGCTTGTCGACCAGCGCAGTTCACATCGACCACTGCAACCGATCTCTGGCAGCTGAGAAAATATAAACAAATAATTATCCAGCCTATGATAGAGTTGATATGATTCTGAACTTAAACAAGTAATATAAAAATTTTGTTTTTAAAGTCAATTCCTACTTAGGTCATCAAAGAAAGATTTAATATAATCCCTTAAGCTAATATTAGTCTTTGTTGCAGTAAAATATCTCAATTTGTTGATTTTCTGTAAGCAAGTAGGTTTACAATGGAAGTCTATGGGAATTTTGCGAAATATTAGAGATATCGCCAAGTTGGCGACAAACTTGGCGGTATTTGGCGATAGAACAGGGTCCCCTCTATGGTAACCCCCTTATAGATATGAAGATGCATTAAATGCTGTTCAATAACCAATGGCCGCCATTTTGTCTCCCATGTAAAACTAAAATTAATTAATTAAAATTTAATTAATGAATTAATATTTGGAAAATCTGTATTAACATCAATTGTCATCCAGTACAAGTTTTAAAAAATTTATTTCAACTTGATAGGATGAATAATAAGTATTTTATTAGCGATTGAAAATTTGAACACGATATATAAATAAATAAATATAGGGAGAGCGTGAACTAATAGTAGAAATTGAAAAAAAAGGAAATTTAACATTGTACTTGGACAATTAGAAAATATAAATATGATCTTAAAAAATAGAGTAAAACCGAAACATTAATACAGAAAAATAGCGTGTAAATGAATGGATAAACCGATTTCAGAAAATCGGTTTGATTGATAATGAGGCAAAGTGGAGCACACTAAATTTAGGCTCCCATATTGTAGATTTTAAAAAATTTTTATATTTCATGTTCTTGCATCACTACATTTCTTTGAAAGACGATTTGATAGTTAAGAACTAAAGTGGGTTATATGTGATATCATTTTAAAATTTCGAAATTTTGAACAGGTGTTATGTAATTTTTAAGATACCCTTTACTAAAAATCGGTTCGATAGGTGATGGTGAATCGTACATCTTATCAAAATGGTGCATGTCATACCACTTTGAACATTTCAAAAAAATTTACCTACATTACTTACACGTTTTTAGACAAGTCAAATTATGCTTCTGTAAAAATCGATTTCATTAGTTTGGCAGATATGGTGGATATATCATTTTAAATTATTATAATAACACTTTCAAGACGAATCAAAGCATAATTCTTTCATGAAATCGAATCAACCGACAGTTTAACAATTATGGCGACATTGAATCATACCGAATTCAGGGTCAGGTCATACATCGTGAAATTTTCAAAACTTTAGCTCATGTTTACTTGTACTTTTAAGAGAAATTGAATGATATTTATGAAAATAGTTTAGATAATTTAAGAATTATGATGAACACATCAAATTTATCTATAGTATACGTACAGTACATGCGAAAAAGCAACTTCATAACCGTACTTTTTGTGGATTCACTGTAATTCGATAAAAAAGTTATTGGTGGTTTTAAATTTAAAAAAATGGTTCACAGCTTCAAGATCTTTCATGTTTTATAGTTTTAAGTACAACACGGAATTGATAAAAAATTTTAAAAATATTTCAATATGTCCATTTTTTAATATTTTTCAGCTTTTCTCTTCTTAAAATATTTATAAAAATTGCTTTATAATTTTGAGGGTGCTGTTATAATTAAGGCTGCTAGTCATTCAGCTTCCAAATTCCCCTCACTAATGCTAAGACTATGGGCGTAGAAGGCATTCGTATATTTAAAATATCTCCTCAGGAAATTAATGTTTTTAACTGCTTTTTTCTGTGTACTCTTCTTAAGATGTTTAATTTTTTCCTTACTTCTCAAAATATTTTTAAAATCTATGCTTAATTTAACATTTTATGTGCTAAAAGCTCGCGAACTGTGACTACGATTTTAACACTTCATATAAAATTATTTATTTTAGAAATATTTTGAGAAGTACGAAAATAAGAGACATCTTTTAAGAAGAGCACACAGAAAAAAGAAGTAAAAATATTAATTTCCCGAGGAGATATTTTAAATATACGAATGCATCAAACGCCCATAGACTTACTTAACATTAGTGAGGGGGAATTCGGAAGCTTAGTGTCTAGCAGCCTTAAGGGGCCGCTGCACTGAAACTCCCCGATCGCGGAATCCCATGTTAGCCTATGGGAAAACTTTGAAGCGCGACTACTCATTACCTAATATAATTGCCGAAACGTCAGTGAAGGCTTACTGTGGAGACACGAAAAGTTTTGGTTTCTGTTAGTCTGTCTGTCTGTTAGTCTGTCTGTCTGTTCCGCGATAACTGCCGCAAAAAGCATCCGATCGGCTTGAAATTCACTGGGCATGTTGATGAGATACCCGGACTTAGCTGTATAGTTTTTGGTTAAATTTGGTTCATTCGTTCGGGAAATATGGAACATTTTATTTTGCTCTATAATGCTTTTCAATTGCAAGTCAGACGATTTTCAGATTTTCATTTGTTAAAAGAAATGGCTCATATGGAAAATGGATTTAAATGGTAAATTTTTGATGCTGAAATTTTTAAATAACATTATTAAATTATTCCAATAAATTATGTCAATATATTTGCGAGATTTTTTTAATTAGGTTTATAATATTGGGGGAATTTTATGCATGTTTTGCAATAATATAAAGGATTTTTTTTTTTATCAATTTGACATAATGCATATTTCATTTTTTCCCCTTTTCTTTCTCTGTTGCCTAGCAACATATTTGGTCCTAATAATATTAGTATAATTGCGTGTATAATGCTTGAGTAAAGCCAACGTCAAAACAGATGAATTAATGCATTTGTATCTTTGCATATAGAAGGATTTTAGCCCAGAAATAAAAATAGGCAATATTTCTTTTATTTTATTTATTTTATTGAAATATTTTGCTTAAAAATACAAAAGTTCATTATTTTCATAGAGAATAACGTAACATTTTCCCATAACATTTACCAATATTTCTTTAATTGTTGCCAAGAAAATCAAAACCCGGAATAATATTTTCTTTTAAACAATTTTCAATTGAAATGTTTTGTCGTGAAACAGGAAAATGAAATAGAAAATTAAGGATAGAAAAATTAATATGGAGGCATATTGGAAATAAAAAGAAATCTCTCGAATATTTCTTAATATAACAAGATGAAAAGTTTTGAGTAACTATGCATAGCAGGTGAATTAAACGTCATTTATCGAAAACAAAGATGCTGGAATAAAAAGATCTTGGGTAAAATAAAATTAACTATTATTTACGGAGGAAAGAGATAGATGGAGATGCAGTATGCCGTAAAAACATTTTGCAATACGATGTGCGTTATCGCTCGGATTTAAATGCCCTCATTCGGCCCAAACAAAACAAGCACGTGGAACAGGGACCAAATTCTTTGACTTCATCCGGTTTTTTTTTTTTTTTTTTTTTTTTTTTTTAAGCACGTCGTTGTGTTGTGCCGAATGTATCTGATTTTAGGGTTACATTTTTGGCGTCACTTCAAGATTTATTGTCTGTGTACGGTTAACATGAATATTTTATTTAAAATTTAAATTTTATTAATTTATAAAAAAAACTTATGCTTATCCTTATAAATCACAGCGTAAAAAAAAAATCTAAGATATACTATAACCATCCGCACAATCAATAAAAAATTACGAATGTAAATTTAAATAGACTATGGGGGGTTCAAGGGGGCAGAGCCCACCCCCTGAAGAAATGCAATTTTTGATTTAAAAAGTTACCAGAATAGGTAGCTCATCAGAATTTCAGAAAATCAATGTACAACCACTTGTTTAACACTTTTAATTTCTGAAACTTTACGAAGTATCTTGCATGCTCATAAATATTTTTGTAATTTGAAAACTTTAAAAAGCGATTTGTAGGAAGTTGAATATTATGCAATGAGTGTTAAAAAACAATGACTTGCAAAGATGACGTTGAGGCTCCTGATCTGCAGATTTACTAGTTATTAAAATACCGTTTTCACCATCAGAAAGTAGACGTCAGATGCCGATGATGTGCGTTTTTAAAAATTGTCTATTTAAATTTTAAGTATTTTTAAGGAGATAAAATTTAATCAAATGGAAATTTCAAAGTTTATAGGGATTTTTTATGTACTTAAAATTTACGGAGATAATTTTTAAAAACGCACATCATCGGCATCTGACGTCTAATTTTAGATGCTGAAAACGATATTTTAATAACTATATTAGGTAATGAGTAATCGCGCTTCAAATTTTCCCGATAGGCTAACATGGGATTTCGCGATCGGGGAGTTTCACTGCAGCGGAGCCTTAAGTAAATAATCTTGAAAAGAAAAATATATATCAGTTAAAAATACATCCCATGGTTCTATAACAAAAAATAAACCATTTGTTTTCTTTTAAGAGCAAGTCATTTTCGTTTTCAAATTTATGTCATCGATGTATTCCGACTGCACATTCTGATTTGATTATATTCTAACATCTAATAATATATCATATTCACTAGTTAGATGATACTTCTTTTCTTTGTGAGATAAAATACAAATAAACTATTCTACAAAAAATAAATAAAAGTAAAAGGATTATTTTTAAGAAGCCTTTTATTTACATAGCATTTTACAAGAAGAGTTTTATAAGAAAAAAGTTCATCTCTTACTTACATTGGAAAGTACAGTGAAAAGCACATCGACAAGTTATTACAGAATTTTGTTTTTATATTGAAAACTTCTGTTCAGTATCAAAGAGAAACTGAAGAAATTAATTCGTTTCTATATTCAAAATCATGATTCTTTTCAAAGACATTAGCGGTTATCCTATAATCTTGTTTTACAATGTGTTCTGAAATGGTAAAATTAAACGAGCTCCTTCAACAAGAGCAGCTGGAGGAGGTGGGGCGACAATATATTCAGAATCTGCTGGGTTGTAGTTGGCCATTCCAGGTTCATTCGACTGAATTCTGGCTTTAAATCCATCTCCGTCGGCAACGTAAAAAACTCGTCTGTAAACTCCATTAGGGCTAGAATATCCATACGTTCCTTCCACTATTCCATTTGAAGAACTTTCGTGCCTTTTTTGAATCATTCCAAGTCCGTCACTGACATCATATCCAAATGCAAAAGAGGCCGGAATCTCCTGAACGGGAAGGAAGGGTGGTACAATTTTTCGAGGGCCTGGTACAACTTGTGCTGAGCATAAGACTGCTACACAGACAGCAGCTATTGCAAGAAGAAATCCCGAAAGAGTCATAACTACCAAAGAAACAGAAAAAGCAGTGGTGCAAATGCTACGTGAAGGCTTCTGCTAGAAGTGGTGCCGAGAGACGTTTGCCTTAAGCTTTTATACACACTTAAACATCCTCATCTACATAATTAGATGATTTCTAAAATATCTATGACATTATTTGCATTCAAGACGCAATAGACGCCCCACTTACACGGTATAAGGCACGATTGACCAAACAGAAAACACGACATTGAAGATGTTACAGTGAACAAGTACAAAGAAAGGAATGAATAAGTTATGAAAATGTAAAGAAGTTTATTTGGTTGATAGTTCCAGAAAATTCTATTCACGCGTTAAAACATGAAATAAATTTGATTAGGAATCTAAACGAACAAAAAAATGCAGCAATGCATATTAGCTTCTTGGATACTTTAGTTTATTCTAAATATTCCTGAGTGTGTTCACGTGTCTAAGTCAACAGAGCGAATTATTTATTGTTCCAGGTCTTTGTTGCTACACTCCACGCATGCTTTGCTGTACAATGTGACACACCCGCATCTGAAGGTACTGTAGTTGGTTTTCTTACGAAAAAATGATATACAGAAAAGCTTGCGTGCTAAAAACACAGATCGAATGCGGAAGGAAATACCATTTACACCCCCCTAACCCCCGCCCACTTTTCAACAAAAAGTTAGACGGTTTTAGATATTCTTATGATCTATAAAAGCTTTTACAGATGGCAAACACTTCATGCATAAGAAAAATCTCCGTCGTGGCACTGAGCTAAAATGCTAGTAGTCCTGATGGATTTCTTCTCAGATTTGATAGTGATTTCGATAAAAAATGGAACGCTTTAACTTTTTAAGCCATTAAACATTTTCGGTGAAAAAGAGTTATTGCCACCAAGACTGGTTTTACCATTAAACGAACCAAAGTGATCGCAGATGAGTACTAGATGGGCGCTTGTGTAACAGACGAAACTGGCATTTGTTGGTCGGACTTCCACCTTTATAGCGTAAAAGAAATGGAATATTTTTAATTCGCTTATTTACTGGTCGGTTTTCGTGTTTACTTTAATTTTGTGTTAGTAACTGTCTACTGAACAATGTAAATGCGAAAGAGATATTCCAAATTTATTTATGGCGCTGTGCATGTTCCTGACATTGCCGGTACCAATAGAAAGTTCAGAAAAGAATTTTTTTTTAATTGAAATTGAAAAAAAAAAACTACATTTGATTAACCATGACTCAAAAAAGACAGACATGGCCTGACAGTAGTATGAATAAACCATCACCTTACCGTCGATATGTTAATTGAAACATTCACCGGAATTATTGATGTTTAACATATGATGTAATGAAAATAATTTGAAAACTTTTTACTTACTTCTATCTTCAATAGAAGAAATACCGAAAAAATTTTTCGACTTCCGGTTTTCGACGGATTTACACGTTTTAGGAGTCAGAGATCCCCACAAACATGTTATAGAAAATGTCTGTCTGTCTGTCCGTGTGTCCGTATGTCCGTGCGTCCGTATGTCTGTCGCCATTGTACCATCAAAAAGTGTATGAAGTTAGCATAGAATTGAACCCTTTTTTTTTTTAGTTTTTGGCTATGGCAAGCAGGAATTTGGAAAAAATCCGCCTGAAGAGGGCGATGTAATAGCGATTTTTGTGCGATTTTGAATATTGTACCATCAAAAAGTTTATGAAGTTATGCATAGAATTTAATCAAATTTTTTGTGCATGTTTTTGGCCATGGCAAAAAGGTCCTCCCTGAATTTGGAAATATTCCGCCGAAGGGAGCAGTATAATAGCGATTTTTACGTAATTATCTTGATTTTTCGTAGTTCTCTGATACCGGCGGCTTGTGAAGTGACAAGAACTTCCTATCCTGATAAGCCGACTATTCGCGAACAGCTGATATACAATAGAATAATGAAAAACTATTGTTTTTAATAAATTTCATGATGAAGTTTAACTCGTTTTTACTTCGATTAATTGACTGAAGCAGAAATTTAAGATGAAAGTCAAAGTTGATATATCATTGAACTAATAAAAATGAAATATTGACATTTGTAACAACATTTTGAAATATTAAAATGTATGAGATAGAAGAAAGTTTTGGTATTGGCACATCCAACTAGTTTTCCTTTCTTGTACATTTAAAATACTGATTTGTTAATTACAAAAAATACTAATATTGTTTTATCAAATTTGTTTTTATTTGGCTACATTGTGTTTGGCTATGCATATATGAATATGTAAGTTCGTATTGATAAGAAGCGCATGGATTTTTCTTAGTCAGATTGGTCAGGTTCTGTTGCACTGGCCCTGATGGCTGTCGAGAAGAAAATTCCACACAGTTCGTGTTTCTGTATTTCTCTAATATAGGGCCATAATTAGTTTGGTTAGATTTATTTATTTATTTGTGTGTGTGTGTTTGAAAATTCTCAATGCAATAACAGACAAAGTCATTTAGTATAATCACTTTTAATTTACTAATAGGTCATGTTTATAATTTCCACACATTTTTAACACAATGTGTTTTCACACAATTCATGATAGAAAATATTGGCAAAATCAAAGTTGAAAAATTTTAACATTCTTTTTCTTAAAACAGCTGCAAGCTGAAGTGGTCCACTATTGCTCCAAGTCACTGAAATATGAGATGATTTTTTTAGAAAACTCTTTAGGAATTTGTTCTTTGTGTCTCAAAAAAAGTATGTAATATAGTACCTGTATTAAAAGAGCTTTTATCAGTTGAAGTCTGTGAGCCGAGTTGGCCCTCCGTAATTAAAAAGAGAATAAACTAGAGAACAGGGATTCTGTTTTTTCAGAATTTAGTGTCACCCCCGCCATTTCCATTACTTCATTTTCTTCTGATGGACTGATGGCTTCCATTTTTATGAAACAGTCATTATAAATGAAGTGTTAGGTGAAGATGAAAGAGCAGTCGTAAAAAGTTAGTACTCTGATTTTCTGGTCATAATAATGGAAGCCAACAGTCCATCAGAAGAAAATAACTCGGTGAAAGCGGAAACTCCGATAATCGGGACTCTACTGTAATTCAGTTTTAAGACTTACAACACGTGATTTTATTTTACATAAAGTGACGTCATACACATCTGCTGAAGAATTCATCATTTGCGATCCAGTGTTAAACAACATCTACAGTAAAGTACGCTTAGGACGTCACTATCGCTGAATAATATACAAATCCAGAAAAAAAGAGATTTCGTCATTCAAAAAACTCGACAAAAAAATCGGCTATCTAAAGATTCTCAGGCCTTCATTTGTTTGTATTATTAACATAGATATTTAAAATCAAATTTAGTTCCTAATAGCTCCATATTTTATCAGTAATCCTTCATTTATATTTTTTCAAAATAGCACGTATTTTAATTTTTTTTTTAATTTCAGGTTTTATGGAAAAATGGCAACAAAAAGATATAATTGCTATTTTTCTTTCACTTTCTACAGAAATGGAGTTCTTCCGTTTCCAATATTAAGCAAATGGCTCTAAAAACTACACAAAAATTAATATTTCAAAAATAAATGGAGATACAGTTTTCAAACAAAATGCATTTAAAAGAACTTTTTTCTTCCAATACGACGGTATAAAAATCGAAAATGTGCGATGCTTAGAAGTTAAAAAAATTGCTATAGAGTATTTAATCGTACTGCTTTGTTTTACGGCTGGCTTCTGTAAGGTAACGTTATTTTTTGGAATACACAAAATAAGCTGGGAGAAAGAAGTAGCATACCGTACCGGGGGCTAAAAAAACCTTGAATACTCAATCACCCCTGATCCATCGATGTTTAGATTAATCAGAACAGACATCGAGAACATTCATATTTACAGATATCAGGAATATACAGAATTAATTTCAATAACAGTGGCGGAAAAGCCATTTCATATATAGGTATGACCAAATGGAAAATAGAAGATAGAATAAAAGGACGCAAGCAAGATATACAGCTAAATAAATCCATAACTGCACAACAGCCAGATTAAACAATAAATCACAAATCAAAATAGATTTCAACAATGTCAAAAAATTAGCAAGTTATAATAATTTCGATTACGCATTACTAAGGGGAGAAATAGAAGTTTCATAGCTAATTTTGAAATATGTAATGAAATGATATAGCGCATACCAAAATTGATAATAGATGACGTAGGCTGTCAGGAATAGGAATAGAAGATAGGGGAAACTTCAAAGAACTAGCAGGGAAGATATGAAAAAGTCCTTCCGGCCAGTGCTGGGAGGAAGAGGCAGCTTTCATATTCCTTATTTTAAAAAAGCCAACTTATATTATTCAAACACACGAAGCTCAATTAAGTGGAAACCGAATGTAGGAGATCCAATACTAATTTTTATCAATACTAAATCATTATGAATGAGAATTTCGCGAAATTAGTCAGCTTTATCCAAGCTGCTTTTATTTAAAGTAACTTATATTTGGCTGCCAAATTCGGCGATTTCTTAAAGTGCCTGCCATTTTAAGACAACATGGTGGATGAGGCTAACCAGTGAACTTGGTCGAGACCTTAGTAATTGCTGTGCAGATGCTCACTCACATCGGAATCGGTTGATATATACGAGTGCTGTCGCAGGCAAAAAATCAGATTTTTCAAAATGTCACCCACGTTAGAAATTGAAACTGTTATATCTGAGCCATTTTTTAAGATAAAGACAAACAAAAAATGCTCCTGAATCCTTATATCAAGGTCAAATACTTAAGAAAGAAACCTTTTTCAATTTCTAATTTTTTTGCACCTCACTTTAAATATATATATATATTTTTTAATGGCCGCCATTTTGAAAGAAGATGGCTGATGAAGCTGGCCAGCGAACTTGGTCGAGATATTGATGTATACTATCCACATGCCTTCTTCCAACGAAATAGGCGAATACGTGTGGTATCGCGAGACAAATACAAGATCGTTTCAAAGTGTTAGCCATGATAGAAATTCAAAGTGCTATAATTCAACCACTTTTTAAGATATAAACAAAAGAATAAATTTTCAGAAACAAAAACTGCTCCAGAATCTTTGTATCAAGGCCAAACACATAAAAAAAATCTTTTTCATTTTCCAATTTTTTAATACCTCATTTTAAATTTTAAATTACATTTTTTTTAAATGGCAACCCTTTTGAAACAAGATGGCGAATGAAGCTGGCCAACGAACTCGGTCGAGACATTGGTATGTACTATGTACAGACCAAGTTACATTCAAATCGGTTCATAAATACGCCTGTTATCGCGTGACAAAAATCAGGTCGTTTTAAAATGTCAGCCACAATAGAAATTCAAAATGTTATAATTCAGCCATTTTTTTAGATATAGACGAAACAAAACCTGTTCCGGAATCTTTGTATCAAGGTCAAACACATACGAAAAAACTCTTTTTCATTTTCCAATTTTTTGATATCTCATTTTAAATTTAATTTTTTTTAAATTTTTTTAAATGGCCGCCATTTTGAAACAAGATAGCGGATGAAGCTGGCCGACGAACTCGGTTGAGTTATTTGTATGTACTATGTACACACCAAGGTACATCCAAATCGGTTCATAAATACGTCTGTTATCACGTGGCAAAAATCAGGGCGTTTCAAAATGTCCGCCACACTAGAAATTCAAAATGCTATAACTCAGCCATTTTTTAAGGTATAGACGAAACAAAAACTGCTCCCGAATCTTTTTATCGAGGTCAAACACATAAGAAAAAAATATTTTTTTAATTTTCAATTTTTTGGTACCACATTTCAAATTTAAATTTTTCTTAAAATTTTAAATGGCCGCCATTTTTAAACAAAATGGCGGATGAAGCTGGCCAACGAACTCGATCAAGACATTGGTCTGTACTATGTATAAACGAAGTTACATTCAAATCGGTTCATAAATATGCGTTTTATCGCGTGACAAAATTCAGGACGTTTCAAAATGTCAGCTTCGATAGAAATTCAAAATGCTATAACTCAGCCATTTTTTAAGATATAGACAAAACAAAAACTGCTACGGAGTCTTTGTATAAAGGTCAAATACATAAGAAAAAAATATTTTTCCATTTTCAATTTTTTGGTACCACATTTCAAATTTTAAATTTTTTTAAAATTTTTAAATGGCCGCCATTTTGAAACAAAATGGCGGATGAAGCTGGCCAACGAACTCGGTCGAGACATTGGTATGTACTATGTACACACCGAATTACATCCAAATCGGTTCATAAATACGAGAGTTACAGTGTGACATAGTTCAGATATATATATATATATATATATATATATATATATATATATATAACCAATAATTACATAACCTACCACCATCAAAAACCGTAATATTATGAATTAAAGATGTAAGTATATATAAAAAAAAAAAAAAAAAAAAGATTAAATTATTTATAAGAATTATTATGGAAGAAAAATAAGAAAGTGGACACCGACAAATAATGGAAATGCTTATATATTGAATTACGTTTTCAAGGGCACAGAATTCAATGATATAAGCAAAATGGTTGTTTTCTGTGGGAAAAATAAGCTAAAGCTAAAAGTTATTTTCCCCTGTGCCCTAACAACCATTAAAATCAAGTGAATTGATTAAAAATGAAAACAGAATAGAAACAAATAATATGAATTGGAAAAAACAATAAAACCTATTTAAATATTTATAGGATATAAAATGAAATAATAAACACCATACCGATTAATATTTTAGAATAAATCCACGCTCACATGGCACCCATATCGTAAAGATTAAGGTTAATAAAACAGTTAAGAAATCACAGTAATTGATACCATAGGATGCAGTTAATACATATTGAAATAAATGTTAAATAACTTTTAATATAATATAAAATAATATAAATAGAAAGTAATTACATAATTAAAATGCACTATTAAACTAATTAAAAACCGTTAAACAATATCGTCAAAAGTTAGCTAAAAATTCCCCCTGGTGTAGTAAATTATAACTGAAATGTAGCTGGAAGAAGTAAATCTAGAACTTATCGAAAAAAAAAAAACACAAATTGTGGTGCTGCCATCTAGTATTACATTTATGATTTAATTGTCAAAAGACTTGCTTCAGTTGTAAGCAATTGAATGTAACAATTGTTTTATTAACAGCAAAACCAAAAATATCCTTATATATAGATAATTATAAACTGAATATAAACCACACAATGTATTTAAAAAACTATTGTTAATAAAATTTAAAAAGCATACAAAATATTCTATTATCAAATTTATTTAAACTACACTAAGAATTTAAATAATTCTAGAACATCGATAAAATATAGCATATAGCTATATGCTATAAAACAGAATAAATTCATTAATAATTAATATAAATAATTATTAAAAATATAAAAATCTTTAATAAAAACTATTATATATAAGATAATTATAAAATGAACAGGAAATAAAAAACATATGGTAGTAAAAAGAAGGTGAACTGATACTTAAATTCCAATTACCTAAAAAGCACAAATATAGTGTGTGGATTATTTTATACATCCATAAAAATCCTAAAAGTATGAATGTGGGACATTCAAAAACAATAAACCGATAATAAATTATATAACACTAGGTGAAAATAAATAAATATTAATAAGAATAGAGGAATAATAATAAATATAATTACCCAATTTTAATTCATACAGTATAACTTTATTTATATTAAATATACTTATATGTATATTAATCACTATAAAAATGGCATACTATTAGTAATTAATATGATATTGTCCTTATTAAATTAAAATTTATAACAAATGATTGTAAATAAGATTAAACAATAATAAAGCTAATAATTAATGAAATTCACCAATTACATATAAAATATCAAATCAACATCCTTATAAAATACGTATTAAAAATATAGTAATAATACAAAAGCCCCATTTTTTTTTAATATAAATTAACCATTGCGTATTATCCAGACAACACCACCCTCCTCCGTACTCTAACATCTACCCACCCATCCATCCTATAATAATTTTTTTATGTTATTTTACAATTTTTATTTTTTATAGAGATTTTTTTATTTTATAATTTTTTTGTAATTTTGTTTACGCATGTGTTAATTTGTTTTAAAAGATCATGTAAGAATAATACTAATTGTATATTAATGAATATATGAATTTTTTTGGAAAACCATGATTTAATGCATCATAAATTAGTTTTTTAATATTATTGTTAATTAGAGGAGAAGAACATAAACATTTTATTCTATATAAATGATTAAGTATTATATTTCGAAATACAGAATGATGTAGACAAGATTTAAAATTTGTAAATGTATTAACTTTGAATTTAAATTTTTTACGTTTGTCATATAAATCTGTGATTGTTTTGTTGTCTTTTATTGTAATTTTAAGATCTAAGAAGTTAATTGTATTGTTAGATAAAAGGTTTTCCGTTAATTCCAAATTAGTGGGATAATCAACTGGAAATGGAGTAATTGCAGAATGATCAGTATCAATTAAAATTATGTCATCAATATAACGATATAAATGTAGATTATTATTAGTAAAATTACGTTCATAATGATATAAGTATAAGTCTGAGAGTAAACTGGATGTACAACCGCCTTGTGGTATACCGACATGCTGTAAATATAAAGTATTATCTTGCAAGATATAATTATTATAGATAATGAAGTTAGTTAAAGATTTAAAATATGCAATATCAATATTAGATGGTAATTCCAGTTTTTTATAATACTTTTTAAATAATGCATTTATAATTTTATGTAAATCTAATAGGTCTATATTATTAAAAAGATCTTTGAAGTCATATGTTGTTATATTATATACACAATGAAGATTTTTTAAAATATTGACAAGTTGGTAGCTATTTTTTATACAATGTGTATTATCATTGTTTGTAGTAAGTACATATAATTGATTAAGAATTTTTAAGAGAAGTTTATTGGCTTTATTATTATATGTATTGCAACCAATAGTTACAGTCCTAAATTTAATTGGAGTTTTATGAAATTTGGGAATAAGAACTAAATATGGATAATTAAAGTTAGTAGATAAAATATTTAATAGTTTATAATAACTTCGAATTTTACGATTATTTACAATTACATTTTCATTAGTTTTTTTAAATGACTTATTAGAAGAAATACAATTTGTAAGAAGTTGGTGATAATAAGATTTACAAATAATAGCATAATTATTAGGAGATTTGTCTACATATGTAATAACGTAGTTTTTTTGTAATTTAGTAATTTGTTGGAAAATATTCTGTGTATTAATAGAAACCAAATCAGCCATATTATTTTTTAAAGCCATAGTTAATTTTTCAATTACTAATATTTTCCACTGATTAAAATATTCAATAGGCTTATTATAGGAGATAGAAATTTTATAAATAAATATATCAATATCATGTGTAAACTGTTTGATAATAGATTTAACATTAAATTTAGATGGAAGTCTATATTTAGTACCATAACCCATTAGTTGTTTCAATTTAAAATCATTAACAATATCAAGATTTCCAGTGATTATATGTCCATGATCATTGTTTATGTATTTTTTTAGAGTGGGGTCATTGCATTTACACGGAAAATTACTTGCAGCAGATGTATTTTTTGAAAATGTATTGTAGTTAAAAATCTTTCTACCAATTGTATTAGGATATTTAAAGGTTTTTGAGATATGAAGATTATTAATAGGAAAAAAACAATTTTTATCATTAATTATAGAATTGATATTAATTTTATTAAATATGTGATTTGAAAAAGTAATTAACATTTGAGTATTCATGTTTTGAATTTTATGTTTTTTTTGTAAATTAATATTTAAAAGATTAACCCTAGACATAATGAGGTCAAAATAAATATCTGAGAAATGTTTAGAGAAAGATTTACTTAGAAATACATTTAAATGTTGTACAATCTGTTTCTTTTTAATAGCAAAGATGTGTTTTCGAATTAACAACCAGTTATAATTCTCTAAATATTTTCTTTGAAGATCATTTATATGTTTAGTGATAGATTTTTTGGAAACTACAACTGATGATGAACCTTTCCTCGTTTATTACGTGTTGTTTTACTATTTAAATTATGATTAAGAGTAGGATAAATTGGAGAATAATCAATATTGTTATTTATAGATGTGAAGACTTTGACAGGTCTGTTAAATACTTCACTGTTAAGTCCATAAGGATAGATTGTGTTGTAATATTTCATAAATGATGATTCCATATAAAAACGTTCTGATTTATTTTTTAGAATTTGAAGAATTTCAATTGTCGTATTTTTAAATTGATGTATATGAAAATGTTGAATTTCAGCTGTAGATTGTATATTTTTTGCTTTGTTATTATTAGAGTCTGAACGATGATGATTGATACGTTTATGAATTGGACCTGATGTTTCACCAATATATTTCATATTACATAAGTTGCACTTTATACTATAAATCACATTAAATGCTTTACAAAAGCTTGAATAATTAGGATCTGAGATAATTTGTGTCTGAGAAGCGTATGGACAAGTCTTGCACCGAGCATCATAACACTTACGAAAAAATAAAGGACGAGGGGGAGAGTATAAATGGTTGCTGGATGACGATCCAGGAACAACCCAATTATTGTTCCTGTACCGGGCACTACACTGCATAGATGCTAAGTGTATCTTGCCAGGATCGAGATGTTTACTAAGAACTGCCATATAAAAATAATGTTTGGAAAATGCAATAATTGCCATAAAAAAAGAAAATTTAATAATATAATAATTAATTATTTAATTAAATTAGACTTGAATAAATAATAAATCTTGAGTAAGAATAATATATACAATATTTACAATAATAGAAGCAGAACATAAAAACAATCTTCAAATTTACCATAACCAAATAATGATAACCCTTATTTCGTAGACTAAAAAAGCAAGATACCACTGGACCCATTGATAACAAGTAAGGCAAAAAAAAGATCCGCATCTAACATCAAATCCCAGAACAACATTAACCTTGCAAAGACATCCAAAACGCATTCCCAATTAATTTCTCAGATCAAAGTAATATGAATATATATATATATATATATATAATATAATTGATATATATATATATATATATATATATATATATATATATATATATCAATTTTGAACGGAGGTTGGTTTCGGGGTCTGGGGGTCATGATCGATGAAAATAAACCAAAATTTTTTGAAATCGCTTTCCTCCGAACGGCTGCAATAGGTAGCTTTTTGTAAAGAAAGCTACCTAAAACAGCATTAACTGAAGATGCCTCAGAAAGGAGGTGAAAATATTTTAAAATGTTATACATCTGTACGTTCTTTATAAGTATTTGAGAGTACATATTTTTAAAACTTTCAGACATTTATACTATATTTTAATGTATTTTAAAGGAGTATGTCTAAATAAATAGATAAAACAAATGAATCTAGTGATTGATATATGACATTATGGAAGATTATAAAAACTAAATAAAACATGTTCTGTATATAACTATCACCGCTAATGAAACCACTATTATATGAAATCTGTTTGTTTTAAAAGTTAATTTATCCGGAAAAAGTTCAAATCCGTACCCTAATATTATAAAATCTTCGTTTTAGCAGTTTCGACGATTTTTAATTTTTTCCCCTTGCGAAAATTAATTTTGCTCAAATAAATAAATAAATAAAAAGGACAAAGTTATAAAAATATCAAAAAAGACAAAAAATGAAAAATATCACAGACTTTTTCAGAAAAATTAAGGTTTCATAAAAATTCATATTTATAAGACATTAAAATTGCGATTTTTTTTTTTTTTTTTTTTTTTGAATAGAGCTTGTTTATTTCAGTTTCTTTTAGGAAAACTTGTGTCGCAAAACAAAATTCTATATGATTAAATTTCGTTCTAATTAATAAAGTTTTCTATTATTACAGACTATATTGCATCGGAAAATCGAGGTTCAACGGTATTTCAAACATCGTGACTAACTTCGGTATTAGTAAAAGGATTGAAATAAATGAAATAACAATATGAATATCAATTAAACGATTTTAGAATTTTTAATTCCTTTAAATGATTATTTAAAAACCTTTTATGTAATTCATAAATATTTGACATGATTTGGATTCACTGACTGACCTCAGTATCGGGCATATTAGTCAGAAATAGCATAAGAAGTTTCAAATAGAAAAAGGTTGCAATTTCGGATAATTAAGATCCAGATATCCAGGTTCAGCTGCAGTTTTAGATTATCCGGTTTTTCTAGAATGAAAAGATCAATAAGGTTATATGTATTTACCTTTAAAAATCTTCCTTGGAGGCCTTCATATAAAGATATGCATTTGTTCAAAACTAATCATTGCCAAAGTAGACTATTTTCTTGAACCATTACAATGTGTTATTATTTTAACACAATCAAACTGATTGGTAAAGTTATCATACGAATTGAATAGGGGAGGACAGTACACAGTGAGACGAAAATTATTATTACTTAACAAATGGCGACGATTTTTATTCTTTTGAAACTTTTTTTGCTACATCTTAAAGCTACACGAATGCGCCACACATTAATGTATAAATGGTTCAATAAAAGTTATTTATAAAAGCGCAGAAGCAGCATAACGGAGTATCGAAAATTGTCTCACTGTGTACCACAAGTAGTACACAGTGAGACAATGTATATATTTTCATAAATCATACATTTTTACAATCTATCAGTAATTTTTCGAAGTTTATGATTTCTAATTAATATTTTTAGATTTTCAAAATGTTAAAATTATGAGCCTCGGGTGGACAATGGCAAACCTTGGGCTACCTTCATGCAATTTTAAGCCTTGTTACGTTTGGTAAATTTCCCTAGCCATCGCACGCCCACACACAGAGAGAAAAATAGAGAGAGAGGAAAAAAAATCTTATTTTGTTAATAAATAACTTTTTTAACATCAGAACCACATAGTAGGTGCACAGTAAGACACGTCTCACTGTGTACTTTCGTTACGTTGTAACAAAATGGATGTCACATCTGTTACATTAATTTCATAGCTTTAAAAAGTTTATGTTGTTTTGCTGAAATAGTCTATTATTAGATATAGCTAGGTTTGGTTAAGTAAATATATGTCATATTGAAGGAAATAAACTTCTAAAATAGACATTTATGTAACTTTAACCACTATAAAATAAAGAATTATTTACTATTTTGTCGGACGAGTAACTGAAGTGCCGAAACTACATCCACGTGTTGCATAAGATGAGGTCGTTATGTGTGTGTGCCAGCTTGAAGAAAAAGTTACAGCTATATGTCAAAGTGGCTGCTGTCTCACTGTGTACTCCCCTACCCTATTTCCAACTGAGCGAACAAATGCCCAGGCTGGGAATCGAACCCAGATCCTTGGATTACAAGGCCAATGCTTTACCGTTTAAGCTAACTGGGCCGACAACCATATGGAGTTCCTTTACCTGCGGTTTATTCTGTTGAGTTAGCTACATGACAGACCAGATGTTTCTACCAATAAGGTTTTCTAATCGAAATATGCGGTCTGGTTGTCGGCCCAGGTAAAGCATTGGCCAAATATGCCAAGGATTTGGGTTCGATTGCCAGCCTGGGCATTTTTTCACTCAGTTGGAAATATTCAATTCATTACATTGGGGACCAAAATTGTAAAAATTCTTTTTTTTTTCTTTTTATATAAGATTAAATGCATAATGTCCGATTTCCGCGCCTTTCCCCAAGATTTAAATGCCTCTACCTCAGAATTTATTTTTTCAAAATTTGCCATATCCGAATTGACATAATCTAAGTTCCTATGAAAGATAATGCTCTGAAACCTTGTACAATGTTTCTCAGCTCGATATTCTTCAAATTGTCTTCAGGATTCTTTGCCCTCCGAGATATAATTTTGAAAATATGATTCTCGTACTAAAAGGTACTCATAAAAAACACTTTTCTATAAATAAATATTCCTTTTTATAGTAAAGTAGCTAAAGTACCCGGCGTTGCCCGGAATTTTAAGAATGTTTGTTTTGAAAAACCAATTTCAAAATTTAATGTACAACATAAAAAAAAAAAAAAAAAAAAAAAAAAAAAAACCGTCGAAGTACTGTACACATGAATCAAATGAAAACCCAATATAAAAATGTATAAATTTATATAACAGACGTAAAATAATACAGCTATAAATGAACTTATTTCCATTCATCATTGGAGCAATAATGTTAAAATACGCCAATATTTCCATAATCGAGTTTTTATCATGCTTCAATACATTTTTTCACACTTGTATGACGTTATATATCCACCACGTCCTTTATATTTCCAAAATGACGTAATATTCCATTTTTTTATTCGTTAAATTAATTAAATAATTATAATTTTTCACATGGAAATCATAAAACAGAAAAATTATAACGTAACATTCACATTTGTTTTTAATTCGTCAAACTATTTTATTTTCATTTTTCACGTGGAAATCTTGCAGTAAAAAAGTTATGATGTAATATTCCCTTTTTTTAAATTCGTCAAACCATTTATTTAATTTTTTCACGTGGAAATTTTGCAAGAGAAAAGTAATTGTTGTGGTAAGAATTTTATTGTTGATTTTTAATTGTTGGCAACAGCTATAACGAAAAATTTTTTAATTTTATTGGAAATTTCTGTTAAATTTGTGGTTTTTTATTAAATAAAAATTAACTTTAAGTTATTCATATTCCGGATTACTTTATTTGCCTCGGCCGTGTTTTAATACACGTGTACGTAACATTTCACAGCTTCCAAACAGTGAATTTGTATAGTATTACAGGCAGACAAATTTTCATTTTTATTTAATAGCTATATGTGCACTCCTGGAGGAAATAAAAGAATTCAAAGAGAGTTATATTCTTTTAGAGGATATATAAAATTTTAAACATGGCTAAAATTTAATATTTTTTATTTTAAATAATGAATTGTAATTTTGTAAAAATAATTTTTATTTCAAAAGTATATTAAAAAAAATATTTATAAATAAATAACAACAACAATACAAATGTACTCTGGACCACATTAATATATAGATGTTGAATATTTTGCAACCCTCTCTCGAGCAGTCAACCAGACTGCTTAGGCGCCGCGAAGGATCACGTGACCTTCCAGAGAATTGATATTTGAAAACATTTTTTCTTTCTTGTTCCTTTTTTAGTTTAGTTTTGTTGTGAATGTGAATCTTGAACGCAGCAGGTAATAAGCTGCGTATAGGTTTTTTTCGTGGTGTTCTATTAGAAGAAATGTTTAATTTAAAAAAAGGGAAAATTTATTTTCGAATATTAAATCATGCTATTTTCTTGGCTTTTTTACAGAAGAATATAATTGCTGATATTTTAATATGATCATCTTGGATTCCACAGCAAGGAATAACAAATTATATTCAAATGTTTCGCTGTATATAATGTATATATTTTAAAGTGTAAATAGAATAATCAAAGTTTTTAATCTTCCTGTGATTACTTATACTGAACAACACCAGCGCCATTTTCAGTTGTGAAATATGCTTTATTATTTTAATGTGATTTTACATAAATCGTGAAGTTTTCATCTAATAAGCTCTCCCAAATATGATTTAAAACGAATCGTAAATTCTACAACTATGCTCTCCCAATAAAAATATCTTGAATTGTGATAACGTGAAATTTCGTGGAATACATGAAGATTATTCTTTATTTTTTGGTGCCTCGACAACCGGGAAAAAAAGGTAAGAAATACCTTTATTATTCTGCATGACTATTGACTCTTGATTTATTGAAAATAACGCTTTCTCATGATAATTTATTTTGAAAATTTAATTTAAATTTAAACATGGATAAGCCTGATAAGCTTAAAAGTAAAAGAGCTACTGTTCGTGCAGCCATTACGAAATTAATTACAAAATGTGATACATTATTATCTGTTGATATTGATAAAACTGATTGCGATTCTTTAATGGAATCGTTAGAGCTCGTAAATGAAAAGGAAGCTCTACTAAAGGAATTAGATTCCGAAATAGATGAGCTAATTCAGGAAAAAACTGAATATGAAAAAGAACTAAAATCGGTAGAAGAATATTCTGAAAAAATATCCAGTTTGAAATTTAAAATTAAGATGAGGCTTAACAAATGTAAAATCGAAACTGAACCAAAAGTTTTACTAGAATCAAGTAACGGTTCAAAAATCGGAAGTAAACCAGTTTCGGCAGTGAAGCTTCCTAAACTTAACATAGAAAAATTTTCTGGTGATGCAAGCCAGTTCTTAGAATTTTTTAATTTATTTACTAGTGCGATAGATTCAAACGAATCGTTATCAAAAATTGAAAAATTCCAATATCTGAAATCTTTGTTGTCTGGTCCTGCATATAATATTGTAGCTGGTTTTGAACTGACAGATCAAAATTATTCAACGTGTTTGAAGTTGTTAGAAGAGAGGTATGGTAAGCGGGAAAATGTCATAAACTGTTACATGAACAAAATTCTAAATCTTGAACCAGTAAAATCCACTAACAATGTTACTTCTTTAAGGAAGCTGTACGATAATATTGAAACTAGTATGAGAAATCTTGATGCGTTAGGAGTAACATCAGGCTCTTACGGCCATTTATTACTACCCATTTTATTAAGGTTATTACCAGAAAATTTGATACTAGATTTCCATCGAAAACGTGACCCCGATAAGGACTGTGAAGTCACCGATTTAATAAATTTTATTAAAACGGAACTAAGATGCCGGGAAGCTACTAATTTAGTAAATAATTCCCAAAGCAAGGCTTATGAAAATTCTTCAAGTAAATATCAAAATTTTCCTCAAAAGAAAAATATACCTTCAGCTGCTGCTTTAAATACATCTACAAAACAGTTTTGCATATTTTGCAAGTCTTCTGATCATGTAGGACTAAATTGTTCGAAATTCACTGATGAACAAAAACGATATAAATTAAAGAACGAAGGTCGCTGTTACAAATGCTTTTTTAAGTCGCATTTATCAATTAACTGTAGAACAAAAATTAATCCTTGTTCCAAATGTGGTAACAAAACCCATAGTCATTTGTTTTGTTTTAAAGAAACAGCGAAAGAAAATCCTGAAAAAGAAATGAAAGGTGCAATATTATCTATGATGTCGGAACAAAAATATAAACAAAATAAATCTACATTATTGCAGACTTGTACAGTTTCTGTGTCTGCCTGTAAACAATGCTTATTGGCTCGCGTTTTATGTGATAGTGGTTCAGAAAAATGCTTCGTCAAGAGATCTCTAGTACAAAAATTAAAATTGAAGCCATTGCGAAGAGAAAATTTATTAGTTTGTCCTTTTGGGCGGAGACGCCCTTATGAATCTTGTTATGAAGTTGTTGCTCTTGAATTATCCAGTGTTGTGCAACCTATTAACTCGATAAATATCGAAGCACTTGTGGTTGATAATATAACTGGAGCTTCTGTGAAAACCCTAGAACCAGAACTTCTAGACATAATGAGAACAAGAGGCTTTAAGCCTGCTGATACAGGTCTTGAACAGGAAATAAATATTTTGCTGGGGTCTGACTTTTTGTGGAAAATATTAAAGGGAATCGAGGGAAAACTGACAAAAGAATTATACGTTGCAGAAACTATTTTCGGTCATACGGTACAAGGGCAGATAGAGTCGAATAAAAAAGAAGTAGCTTGTTTGCGTGTTTCAGTTGAAAATATGAATACTCAGCTGAAAGCATTTTGGGATCTTGAATCAATTGGCATTGCTGAAAGCAATGAAAAGAACATTACCGATCATGAGGTAATAAAAGAATTTAAAGAAAATCTAAAATTCGTAAATGGGCGTTATGAAGCAAAATTATTGTGGAAAGATTCTCGCGAATTACTTAGAAATAATCTTGAAGTAGCAAAGAAGCGGTTTTCTAGTTTAGAAAATAAATTCTTGAAAAACGATTCTTTATTTAAAGAATATAACTCCATTTTGCTAGAGCAGTTTAATGAGGGTGTAATAGAATTGTGCACCGAGACACATTCTAATAATTCCTATTACATGCCACACAGACCTGTTATCCGTGACGACAAAACTACAACAAAAATGCGCATAGTCTATGATGCTTCTTCCAAATATGGTGATTCTCTATCATTAAACGAATGTTTGAATCACGGCCCTAACTTAAATCCTAATGTTTTAGACATAATTTTGAAATTCCGTTTACATAAAATTGTCTTTTCGGCTGATATTGAAAAAGCTTTTCTGCAAATATCTGTAGCCGAGGAAGATCGCGATTATCTTAGATTCTTATATTATGAAGATTTTGATAAGAATAAAAACATAGTACCCTATAGAATGACCAGAGCTACTTTTGGTGTCACCTGCAGTCCCTTTATCCTCGCTTGTACAATTAAGCAACATATTAATAAATATAAAAACTCTCATAATAAAACATTTGAAATCCTAAATTCTTCTCTTTATGTTGAGGATTTGTTGTCAGGAGAAAACGATGTTCTAGAAATTTTTAACTCGACTAGAGAAGCTGTTGATATTTTGAATGAAGGTGTGATGAAGTTAAGAAGATTTGAAATTAATTCTGATGAAATTAGGAAAAAAGGGCTTGATAAAAACATTCCTGTTTCGAGTTTCGAACCCCCAAATACTTCCTTGAAATTTTTAGGATTGATCTGGAACAATACAGAAGATAAATTTGCACTAGAATTACGATCCTTGTTAGAAAAATTAAATAATGATTCTTCTACTAAACGCAATGTTTTGAAAATTGCAATTATGTTCCTTGATTCAGTCGGATTTATTGCTCCTTTTGTTTCTGGTGAACAAGAAAATGATTGGCAAAATTGGCTTTCAGAAATCCCAGCTCTTGATCACTTGAAAATTCTCTGGCAGTATTTTAGCAACCTGATCATGGAAAAGGAGCATCTCCAATTGCGCACTTTTCCTGATGCTAACCCTAATGTGTATGTTCCTGAATTTCTTTCCTTGCCTGAAAATCAGTGGCCTAGTGTTAAAATTACTGCAACACAATTACCTGGTGTTTCTGAAGAAAAGTCTCGAAAAGCAGCAACCATTTCTTGTGCTGTTCAAACAAATAAATCTGATGAAATTCCCATTTTTAATCTTGAAAGGTATAGCTCCCTAAAGAAATTGTATCGAGTAACTGCATGGCTATTTAGATTTATTTCTAATATAAAATTAAAAGTAGAAAAAAGAGATTTTTCAGAATTATCAGCTGAGTTGAAAATGTTACATGCTGAAAATTTTTGGTTAAAACTAGTGCAGGAAGAAAGTTTCCCTGAAGTTATTAAAAGCTTGAAATGTAACAAAAGTATCCCTAAAGAATCGAATCTTCTACAGTTAAATCCTATGTTGCCAGATGAAGGTTTGCTGTTGGTACGAGGACGGTTACAAAAGTCTGATTCATCATTTTATGAAAAATACCCTGTTGTGATTCCTGCAAAACATAAATTGACTGAATTAATCGTCAAAGATGCACATGAAAATGTTTTTCATTCAAGAGTGTCCAGTACATTAGTGCAAACTTGTGAAAAGTTTTGTATTTTAAGATCTAGACAGTGCATAAAATCAGTCCTAAACAAACGTGCAATCTCCAAGAAATTTAGCGTTCACCCTGGTCAACTAGTTATAGCAACTCTAAAGCATATCTTGTGTTTACCTGCAACCAAGAAATCCTTAGTGAAACACTTCCGTTTGCGCGAGACTCTTCTGAATCATTTTTGGAAGCGCTTGAAAAATGAGTATCTTCTCAACTTACAATCTGCTCACTACACGGACCAGAATAAAACTTCTGACTTTGAAATATATGATGTGATTCTTATGCATATGAACATGTATCAAGAACTTTCTGGAAGTTGAGTATTTGTGGACAGAGATTTAAAAAAAAAACAAAAAAAAAAAAAAAACAGGGTCTTGTGAACTGAAGACAAATAATCCCATCATTAAAAGACCTATTATTTTTTTTGCCTAATTTAGAACTGAAAAAAAAAAACTTTGATATTATTAGAGACTCAAAAACTCTCATTGACATTTGACTTTCAAAGAAAAATCTTGAACTCTTTTGTTTATTGACTTTAAAAAGATTTTTATTTTTTTCACTTAAAAAAAAAAAAAGTTTCTTGTTTGATAATATTTCTAATTTTTAGTTTTAATTTTTTTTGTGTGTTGAATATTCTAGAAAAAGTTGTATAGATTTAAACTGTTCTTTCTATTTTTAGTAGCAGAAACTTGTTCGCAAATTTTTTAAATTGTTTTATTTTATTGAAGTCCAGTATGTAAGTATATATTTTGATTTTGTATTGTATTTATGTATAGTGTAACTGATGATTTTTTAGAATAATTTTATTTCTACTTTAATTATTTTGAATCCCCATTTTGATGAACCCTTGTTCATCGGGGGGGAGTTTGTTGAATATTTTGCAACCCTCTCTCGAGCAGTCATCCAGACTGCTTAGGCGCCGCGAAGAATCACGTGACCTTCCAGAGAATTGATATTTGAAAACATTTTTTCTTTCTTGTTCCTTTTTTAGTTTAGTTTTTGTTGTGAATGTGAATATTGAACGCAGCAGGTAATAAGCTGCGTATAGGTTTTTTTCGTGGTGTTCTATTAGAAGAAATGTTTAATTTAAAAAAAGGGAAAATTTATTTTCGAATATTAAATCATGCTATTTTCTTGGCTTTTTTACAGAAGAATATAATTGCTGATATTTTAATATGATCATCTTGGATTCCACAGCAAGGAATAACAAATTATATTCAAATATTTCGCTGTATATAATGTATATATTTTAAAGTGTAAATAGAATAATCAAAGTTTTTAATCTTCCTGTGATTACTTATACTGAACAACACCAGCGCCATTTTCAGTTGTGAAATATGCTTTATTATTTTAATGTGATTTTACATAAATCGTGAAGTTTTCATCTAATAAGCTCTCCCAAATATGATTTAAAACGAATCGTAAATTCTACAACTATGCTCTCCCAATAAAAATATCTTGAATAACGGGAAATTTCGTGGAATACATGAAGATTATTCTTTAATAGAAGAAAGACATAAATCTAAATTTAAGTTTCTGCGTGAAGTAAAATATTGCAGGGAGCAAAATGGACTACTTACCAAAGATGTTGAAAATCAGTTGGGTCGATCTGTAAACTGGAATTAGCGGATAGGTCTAAATAAGTCAGATTGTTAGGAACTATGGAAGCTAATTCGAGGTGGCGAAGAGTGTTGCAAGCAAGATCTAGAACCTGCGTGAAAAAATTCGCGAAAATAAGAATTTTTCATGCTCATTGCTATGATGACAAATGATAACAAATGGAAACATCTACATGCATTTTTTCACAAATCTTTACTTAATTTAAACAATGACGTATTTATATATTTAAGGGGAGAGTAGACTTTAAAAAGAACAAAAATACGATTTTTTTTTTTGTCAAAATGAAAAAAAAAATATCAATGTATTGACTTATATGCAGAAAATGTATTTTTATACTTCTTAAGGTAAATACGGAAAATAACATTTCGTAATGTATTTTAAATCCATTTTTCTCAGAACTTATTTTTCATCTTTAAATTTTTAAGATGTTCTATACATTTAAATTTTTGTTTGAAACTTTCTTTATCGGTAAGTAAATAACCCTGATACATATTACAGAAAATATGCGCATCATTTTTGGAATGTTGTTTTATTCAAATTGGAATAATTCTATTAACATGTGATTTTTTAATGAAGATTCATTTTTAGACCAGTTTATTGTTTTTTTATTACTCTCTGTGGAATTAAAATCTTGATGCACACATTTATAGTTGCGCGTATATTGTCCTTTAGTGATACTGAAAATTTTGACCAAAAATTAAAGCTCATGGAGCATTTAAGTTTGTATAGACTGCAAAAAATTTGTATGTTGCACATATCGTAATGCATTTCAAATGCATTATGATATGTTATTTTCATTACTTAAATCTATAAAAAGTATGGAAATACATTTTATGAAGTCAGTATATTGACATTTCTTTTAAATTTAACAATAATTTTTCACAACAGAACAAATTTTCGTATTTGTGCACTTTTCAAAGTTCACCGTCTCCTTAATAATGAATAATGTATAATTAAATAGTTGTTGCATCATAAGAAAAGCTTGATAGGATCATTTACAGGGTGATTCAAAAATCCGAACTAACAATTGACCTACCACGAAATCTTAGAGAGGGAAAACTGAGAATTCCTTTATTTAAATGCATTTATTATAAGAAGTTCATTTTCTATGAAGTTACATGTTACTTTGATCACAACCTTCAAATGTTCTGGAAATGTTTCGCAGACTCGACGTTACTCATTCTTTACTCATTTATTCTCAAACAGATTTTTTTTAGTAACTGCAAACATTTAAGTTTTAAATGTAATAACAGTGTCAAATTTCAAGATTCTAGCCCTAACAATTCCAAATTAATCGTAATTTAGAACATTTTTAGAACGTCTTCCGCTCACTTTAATATTTTAAATGTAAGTTTTTATCTTTGCGAGAATTTACATCTTAAAAGCAGCCACCAATCGAATTTCAAGTTTCTATCCGCAAAAGTACACAGAAATAGCAATTTCAGAGCGTTTTTTTCTTTTGTTCTTCAAACATTCAGAACTTTTTTTTTTTTTTTTTTTTTTTTTGCTTTTGGAAGAGCGACTCCGGCATAAAATATAGCCTATTTTGCAGCAAAGTCTTCATTCATTTTGCCATTTTTAAAAAATCAGTTTATTACTTCTAGGGATTATGCCTCCCCTTCCCCCCCTACAAACAAACAAACGTTTCTTCTTTATAATATTAGTACAGTAAAAATTATTTCTTAAATTAAATAAACAAATAAATACATATACAAAGGAGACTTCCTCTTTCACTTCATATTACACACTAATGCATTTACCTGCAGATCTGGGGACTCTTTCATTTGAGGAACTGATGCTATTTTGTTGGAGTGTAGGTACAGCTTCTGTAAACTCCTAATTTTCGTGAGATGACTAGAGAAATCTTCCATGCCGTTACCCGACAAAGATAAAGTTTTGAGACACAGAAGGCTGGAGAAGAACCTGGAACAAGAAGATTGCGTTTGATTCAAATCTTTATTTATTTATTTTATTTTTATCTTATTTTTAGCCCATTGCTCGTGATAAAAGCATTGGTACGAAGCTATACTTCTGTAATAGATGTTTCTTTCAAATATATATCTTATGTTATTTAACAAAAAAATCATACACTATATGGCCAAAGGTGACCGGCCACTTGCGATTTTAGACATTTTGTTAAATATCTAGAAAAATACACGAGGAATTAACCTGAAACTCCAGGTGTGTAAACAGTACAGTATAAGTCATATATTTCCGCGAAGAGTTTTTCACGAAACCTCATAGGACACCGTCAACAAATTTAAAAAGAACGAATATCTTTTGGATAACCCCGTAAAAACTAATGTAGCAAAAGCGTTCAAACTGTAGATTTTGATTAAGTGGCTTATTGTAATAATTTGTGTTCATTTTTATGAGGATAGCATGTATACTCGAAGAGAAATTCAGGAAGTAGCAAAAGCGTTCAAACTGTAGATTTTTATTAGGTGGCTTATTGTAATAATTTGTGTTCATTTTTATGAGGATAGCATGTATACTCGAAGAGAAATTCAGGTTTTCATAAAAATAATCTCAAATTTTGCCAAGTTTTTTGCTTATAATTTACAGAGTTCTTAATATTAAAAAAAGTTCTTTTTAAAAAATATGACGAAGAACATTGTACACAATACCCTGCAATCAGAATTAAAATATAGCAAAAATTGTATGAAAAATGAGAAGGTTTACTAAATAATGTTTCGCTGCGCATGCCTGAACGCAATCAAAATATAATGCGCATAATGTGTTAGCTAAATGTATAGAGCAACTTTTGTAAAAGTCTCAGAACCATAGCATTCTGAAAATTATCGTTGATAGAATAAGCTAAAAATCCGTTATTCCCAAAATGAAGCAAAAGGATGAGGGGCTGTATCCATATCGCCATCGATTAGTGCCAATATAACACACACAATATTGCACGCACTACTATATTTGTATAGAAACCCTCATTTTTTTTGCTTCCTTTTGGGAATAACGGATTTTGAGCTTATTCTATCAACGATAATTTTCAGATTTTTCAAACTATGTTTTTGAGATTTTCACAAAAGTTGCTCTATACATTTAGCTGACACATTATGCAAATTATATTTTGATTACATTCGGGCATGCGCAGTGAATCATTATTTAGTAAACGTGCTCATTTTTCATACATTTTTTTAAATTTTATTTTACTGTGATTGCAGGATAGTACAATGTTGTTTGTCATATTTTCTGAAAATAACTTTTTTTATATTACAAGTTATCTACAAGTTATAAGCAAAAAACTTGGCAAAATTTGGGACTTTTCTTTATAAAAACTTTAATTTCTCTACGAGTATACATGCTATCCTCATAAAAATGAACACAGTTTATTACAATAAGGCACTTAATCATAATCTACAGATTGAACACTTTTGCTACATTAGTTTTTACGGCTTATCCAAAAGATATTCGCTCCTTTTCAATTTGTTGACGGTCTCCTATGGGGTTTCGGGAAAAAAATCCTCACGGAAATGTATGACCTGTACTATTCTGTTTACACACCTGGAATTTCAGGATAATTCCTCGTGTATTTTTCTAGATATTTAACAAAACGTCTAAAATCGCAAGTGGCCGGTCACCTTTGGCCATATAATGTATAATATCGATATTTATTCAAGAAATATACCTTGGATACAAATGAATTGGTGAGAAATGTTATCGTTCTTACATGCATTTGTTCATAATTTAAACAAAAAAAACAAGATATACAGGGTTATCGAAAGTAAATTTCTTCAACTCAGGTTTGTTTAGAAAGTTGTATGCCCCATAATGATACACACAGAGTTTAGTCAGCATACATTTCAGATAATGATCTCGAGATTAAAATGGAAAAAATTTATATCGCAGCAGCGTCATCTTTATCCTTCTAGAAGATCTTTACTAACAAGAATTTTATCTTCCACATTGTATATCGGCCAAATTCGAATTCCTGTTGTGCAGTAACTGTCTCCCTCTTTCAATATGGATTCGTCATTTGCACAGAATCTGTTTTTGCAGATCACATTTCACAAGATATACAGAGCTGCCTACTGTTCTTTTTTTCTTAAAAAAAAAAAATAATAAATTACGTTTGCTATCTTAATAATAAGATATGTCTTTACAGTAACTGTTATTTTATCTTTGAAAATATTTTTGTTATTATTTATATGAAGAAATGATATTATGTGTCTTTACATTTAACGTTATTTCGTCTTTGAAATTATTTTAATTATTTATTATTATTTGCATGTAGTAATGCGATAGTACATGCCTTTACATCACCTCATTTATGTTTCAGAATTTAATAGTAGTAACAAAAAGAGTTCGCGCTGTTCAGCGTTTCAGATACTTTTATTTCAAACACGTGCTTCAGTCTTTAAATTAACAAGTCGGAAATTGTACGTCAAACGTGGCAAATGAGGGGCGTTCGTACTATAACTAGTTTTATAAATTTTCAGATTTTGGTGCAATAGCTGTTGCATTCTTATACAAAAAGGCATGAATACAAATTTATTACGATTATTTAAGTATTGCGCGGCAGCGCAATACCTATTTATTTCCAGTGTCACTTCTCAATGTTAATTTAACATAGAAAAGCCTATGGAGATCATAACTTTTTCATTTTTTCTTCCCACCTTTTTGTCCCTGATGCCACTCATTTTTTATTCTTTGCTAATTCTAATAATATTATAAATTCAAAGTGTGAAAACATTTGCCAGACGTCAGGATCAAAATGGATCATAAATTGCCTTTGCATATAGGTGGATTATAATCTAGAGAGTAACATGGGCTAATTTTTATTTACATTATTCAAATATTTTTCTTAATAATTCCAAATTTCGCTTTTTTCATTGAGAATCAACGGACATTTTCTAATAAAATTTAACTTTTTTTCCTTCATTGTTGTAAATAATTCAAAAGCCGTAATAATAATTTGCCTATTTTTAGTTGAATGATTTTCATGTGAAACATGAAACTGAAGAAACTGAAATAGTTTTTTTTTTATTTTTTTTTATTTTTTTTTTTTTTAAGAATTAAAAAAAAAATGAATATGACGTCATGGTGGGAAAAAAATGACATTTTCAAGCAGATTTTTTAAGTTCAGATTGTAATTTTTTGACCAAACTACAACAACCTGCATTACTGCACTGGTGATACATTTTGAATTATACATAGGTAAATTGCATCACAAATTGTGATGCGATATCGCACAAATCAAAGCCTGGTGATGATACCCTCCATTAATTTTGAAATGTGTTTGTCTGAAAGCAGTAGTTATTAAAAAACTTGACATATTAAACAAAAACCTAATTTGCAGAACAAATTAAAAAAAACAAAATTTATTTCCTAAATTGTTTAAGCCCGAGAAGGGGCAGATATTAAGATATTTCATTCAATTCGTTCTACATTTAATGTTAAATTTTTGTAACAAATAAGCTAAACCAATTGAATATTAAAAAGTAAAAATGAAATTCATACAATATAATGCTTTAAACACCTATATACTTAGATTCCGTTCAAATGAAATTGAAATAAATCTTAGACTTTTTCCATTTTTAAGTTATAAATATTTGTACTGTAGATTTTGCATTATGTTTATGACGATTGACATAATATGATAAGGTACATGCAAAATACAAAACTTTAAAAAAGTTTATAGTTTATTTATAGTATAAATATATTATATATTATATATATAAATATATTAGTATAAATAGTTTATTTATATTGTCGTATTAATAGTATACAAAACAGCTACTAACGTTAGATTTAAGAAAAACCTTAATTCTCGCCATTTGGATACCTACTCCCTATTTTTTTCTTTAATTAATCTCGATTGCATGATCTAAAGTGTCGGTTGTGCAAATTTCACGTCGTTATGATGTCGCTGAAAAAAAAAAAAAATCTTAAAATCTATAAAATATAATATAGGGAATACTGTTGAGGGTTGGCCCCCTTTTTACAAAAGAAATTTTTATTTTTTAAATATTGAACCTAGAATAAAGTTTCATGTATCGTTTTATTCGTTATACAATCAGTTATTAAAGTAAAATTGCGACATCAGTGTAATACATGAGAAACTTGAAATATGGTTGATTTTAATCATGAGAAAATAATGGGATAAAGCTTCCCACATATGGGAGGCTTGACCCACTATATGGGAGGCATGACCAACTCTATTTTATATTGAAATATTTATCAAAGGAAATAAAATCGGTTTTGAAAATGGCAAAATAACTTTATACTACATGATTTAATTATTATTAAAAATTATTTAGGAAAATGGGATGTGTAAACAAATCTGCTTTGACAGAATTCAAGGCACATGAGAAAAATTCCGTTTAAAAGACCTACTTTTTGTGACACTCGACCTGGTATCACTAGTTGTCCCATAGTTTGGCTTCATGTCATTCTGTTCATCCTAGTGAAATTTGTCAACATACCTTCCTAAAGTGTTTTGACCAATGTTATGTTCTTTTGCAGAGGCATGAACACTTAACATTTCTTAAGGCCGTTGCTTTCATCCTTTTTAGTTTTTCCCATTCTTTCTACTTACCTCCTGTGGATACTATTTAAATGAAATTAAAGTCCCTATCAACTTTCCAATTTATATTTCATTAAATTTTTTTCTTGCTCCTATAGAAATTGTTCACATCTTCCTTTAATCAATTTTAAACATTTTCCTTTCTATCACCACATTTTACTGTACACTGAATAAATTTACATTATTTTAGAAGTATAACCATGAACCCTTCATTATCTACAATGTATAATAAAAAACATTTCCAAAAATACTTAATTAAGGATCTTTAACCATCTGGTCAACCCTCCCTCACATTGATTGGGTCAAGCCTCTCCACATAGCCACCTTTGAAAGTATAATACATGGTTATGTTCAGCCTAAATTATTGTACAATCTTCATTGCTGGAATGAAAGCTCAATATTTCTGCATTACTTAAAACTTACTTACTTAAATTTCTATGATATATTTTATCTGAGAAAATCTTACAAAACATTTCTAAAAAATACACTTTTTAAGCTGAAAACTCTTCACAATTGATATTTTCACACCTGTTTCAATTACCTGCATGAAACAAAAACTATCGTTCGAACATTTCAGTAGCTTTGGTTGCCACCTATTGGCAAAACTCTCAAATTCGTTTAAATATGAAAGCTGAATGGTGGGTCAAGCCTCCCCCATGGTCAACCCTCCCCCGTCTCCCCTAACCACGAACAGAAATATAGAATAACATCTTCCGAGTTAACCATGGTCCCGAAAACCGTTTTTTATCTTTGGAAACCCCAGAAACCAACTTATTTTCGAGATTTAAAGAGCATTTATATACATTTAATACATAGTCCGATCGCGGCAGTTTCGAGCTTATTCGTTAAATTAGCTCCCCTCCCCGCAAAAAAAAGAAAAAAAAAAAATCAGTTCAATTTTCGCGGGCTCGGTTGGGCTGGGGCATTTAATATATCGAACGTCAAACGCGGCTTCGAAATCACTCGAACTTGTACGGTTCTATTTAACTAATTAACTGCCTTATTTTTGAAAATACATCTTACAAACAAATTAACAGCACAGTTATGGGGTCTCCTATCTAAGTAAGAATCACTGAAATCGTGCTGCAATTTCTTGAACATTAAATAATTTTATTTTTAGGCTGCAAAAATTTTTTCTGGAAAACAAATTTTTATTGCCAAACGAGAAGATTTAATTAAAATTTTGGAAAAAAGCTAATTCAATGAATAAGCTCGAAACCGCCGCGGTTGTACGTTGCATTAAATGCTCCGGAACTGTTATTACTTATTGCTATACTCGGAAAAGTTTTTGAAAAGTGACTTCACAAAAAACTTTGCTTTTAAAAATTATTTTTTAAATATCGAAAATATATTGTTTTCTAAGGTTTCTAAAGATAAAGAACACTTTTCGGAATCGTGGGTAACTCTAAAGAGGTTATTGTGTATTTCAATTCGTGTTTAGACATTTTTTTCAGAGTAAGAAAATTTGTCTATTTTTTACAGTGTTGTTTCTGTGTTGGAGAAGTTTAATTTTTATTACTTTACACTTTTTCTTTCTTTATTTGAGCTTTGTTTTATGCCGAATGGAGTTTCCGTTAAACACTTGTAGCCAACGTATTAAGTGTATAATGATTATTAAATGTTTACAAAATATTTTTCCATATTATTTTTTTTTTCAAACTATAATATACAAGGTGTCAATAATTAAACTGACAGTGTTCAGTGTGTTCTGTAGCGCGATCTTACTGTGAAAATGGAACCAAATTTTGAAGGATGATTAAACAAGATGGGGGGAGGGTGAGTGGCGAACGAAGGATTCTGCGACAAAAAATTTAGTTACAAAAGTCATCTATAGGAGGAATATGTGGCGCTGTTTTTTCTACGGAATTCTTCGCCCCCATCTTGTTTAATCAATTCATCCTACAAAATTTGGCTCCATAAAAGTATTTGCCTACGTTCAGAACGCTTTTTTTTTTAATGTTCAATATTGAATAAATAAACATATTTTTAGTTAAATCGTAATGCAGAAAGAAGTGAAAACATACAATCCTAGAAATATCTTCATAACATTTAAAAAAATTGGATTTTTTGCCATTTTCTGGTAAAAAAAATTATGGTTTCGCTAGACAGCGTACACTCAATTTAACTAAATATGTTTCAATTTCCTTTGTAGAGCATACTACTATTGCATTTACCTGTATACTATATTTACCTCTGCACTGAACAAGGAGTTTTACAATATCTTGAGAACTAACTGAAATATGCCAAAAATACACATTTTTTATATTAATAATTACCATTTTTTTTTTATATTCGAGTACCAATAAAACAATTACAATGTAACATAGAACCTAGATTCCAATTCAGAACACAGTGAGTAATATGGAAAGCATTCTGACAAAATTTCACTAAAATTTGTTTAAAACATTTTATGTAATGTGTACATCGTACATGGAAATAACGGAAAAATTGATTTTCCAGAAATTGCATTTAAAGATTTCTTATCTATAAAATTAATCTAGGAACGCCCATTAAAGTTTAATAGTGGTTTTATATAAAAACCGTAAGAAAGTCTTGCATAGAAACACTGCTTACATTTCTATTGGCCTTCCTGCTTAGTTCCGTTATTTGACTCATTACTTCCTGTTTATTAAATTGGCCATAACTCCTCTTCTAGTAATCGTAGAAACAAAATTAAAACAGATTTGGAATTTTAAAAAATTGCTCTGTCAAATAAAATAACAAAATAAAAAAAATCAGAAAATTTAATCAAAACGGCTATTTTAATGTAGGCAGATACCTTAAGATCGCGTTATAGAACACGCTGAGTACTACCAGTTTAATTATGGTTACCTTGTACTTTAGTGGTATAATAATTAGGAAAGGGATGTTTGATTACTCACTCTTCGGGAAATTCCTTGATTCCATTATAGGCCAGATGTAACGTCTCTATCCGTGAGCCGCTGATCAAATTGGATAGATTGGAGAGGTCCGTCAGCTGGTTACCGGAGAGAAGGATATTTTTCAAACCCGTGTTTGTTCCATAAGAAGGTGGCAGTGACTGCAGCAAATTAAAAGACAGATTCAGGGTTTCTAGGCTGAAAGAAATTAGTAAAAATAATTAAGAATGTTTGCCAATTTAATCATCTAATATTTTTGTAATTTGCTTTAAAATAAATTTTTTAATCTGGCTTTTTTTGCTAATGTCTCTTTACAGTCTTAGCTATTTTATTCAGTTGATGATAGTTATTGAAATATGATTATTAAATCTTCACGAGAATTCAATGTAATTAACAACGAGCTTTTTAACACCTTCCGACAGAGATGGAAAGTGTTTATGAATTCGGTTTGTCTGTCTGCCGTCTGCCCATGCTCTAACTCACGTAAATATAGCCATATTGCCATGAAATTTATGTATTATTGGAGTTTAGTAGATGGCATGTTCGGTATTGAAAATGAAGTGTGTAGCATTTACGATTGTTTACAGGTACATTCAAAAGAATTCCGTTAGTATGGGGGAAAATCGTTTGTCGTGTATTTTAACGATAGTACACTATTTTAAACATATTGAAATTTATATATATCACTAAGTTTTATACAAGGTGCTTACTGTAGAATATGGCGTGCATAGAATTTATCGTTTATTTAACGTAAAAGAATTTGACTAGAGTACTGCCTATATGAACAATAATTGCTGGAAGTGCGTTTACCGTTATGGTACGCGATTTTAAATTTAAATATTCTTTTGCACATTACTTGGTGTGTATAAACTCCATAGATCATATACAGGGCTGCACAAAAGTTCTCAAATACATCTCCGAAATTGCTGAATGGGATGATGGTAATTGCAGAAATTGGGTTTTGAAATGCGCTGGACGGCTGCCTTGCGCGTCCTAACAGGAATCCCAGCGGAAGAACGTTGCGACTAGGAATAGCAGCAGGCTACCAGCCACCAACCAAAAATAGTGTCTAACGATTTAATTCCTTACCGTACGTACAATAACTGGATGTATGAGATGTCTATATCAGAAATCCATATCTTCACGGATAGTTCCAAGACAGACCAGGGGACGGGATACTCCTTCTGCGTTATGCAGGATGAAAAAAATCATTCATTCAAGACAGATGAAATTAGACACTGAATTCTCCATTTCTCCACTGAATTCTCTGCAGAACTCCTGGTGACGAAGGAAGCCAACCGATGGCTAGATAATTCCAACTACAGAAACTTCACAATCCTTTCTGACAGTTATTCAAGCCTTCAGTCGCTAGAAAATATTTTTACCTCTGTCTATCTAGTTCAGAATATAATACAAGCTCTAGAACATGCCTTCAAAACGTTCTATTTTCAGCGGGTTCGTGGACATTCTAGAGCAGGGATGTCGAACCTATGGCTCGCGTGCCGAACTTGGCACATAAGAAAACTTCTCTGGCACGCGAAAAAACTTATAAATTGTATTCAGTTTAAGGAGAACAATCTATTTTATAATTTTTTTTTTTTTTTTTTTTTTTTTTTTTTTACAAAAAGTATAGTTTTGTGTAACAGGCATATAATTTACTTTAAAGTATAATCCGTTACCTTTGAATGAATTAAGCTATTATAAATTTCAATGAAAGCGCCCTGTAGCGTCATTTTCTCGCTTAACTATTCAACGTATAGTGCTTTTCAAATCATTTTGCTTCTCTATCAAATTTAAAAGGTTTTATTTTTGAAAATTGAATTTTAAGAAATAGTTTTATACCTAACTGGCACGTTTTCTACTTCATATGAGGTTTTATTTTACTTAGATTTAGGGTTTTAAGTCATTTTAGGTTTTATTATATTTAAGTTTTAATTTTGAAAATTGAATGTTAACTGTTAATGCAAATAATTATGTATCTGTTGAACCTGCTTCTACCTGAAGATCTAAAAATGATCTGATTCAGAAGTATAAAATAAAAGAAAAACTCATTTATTGATAATTAATACAGAATACGACATGGCTATATTATTGAATAAATACAGCATAATAAATAAGTTAGGAGTCGAATTTAGTATAAGTGTAAAAATATTTAAGTAAAAACTGTATAAAAATTAATTATTGATTTTATCGATGTTAAAATGTTTCTGGCACATTAGAATGTTGGTACATAATAATTTTGAAATTTTTGGCACGTATATTCGAAAAGGTTCGCCATCCTTGCTCTAGAGTTACTGAGAGTAAACGAGGCAGCTTTTGATTCCACATCACCATTTATAGACATTAGATTTTTTTCCATACTCATCTTCATATCTTAAAAAACAGCTAAAAATGTCTACTTCAAAACTGGCAACAAGAATGGGATTATGCCCAAACGGAGCGCTATACAGCGTGTGGCAGGTATTTCAGAACACGCATTATATTAACTGTGCGCACGGCTACCACACATGTTCTCTCAGAATTCTACACTGGAGTTCCGCTAATTTGTAGGAAAGCCAGGCTTAGCTTATGAAACACTATTCAATACACTCAGAATACTATGACGAAATAACTTCACTGTTTTTAATTACGTCCTAGATGATATCTAAGAAAAAATTGGAAAACTTGGAAATTGCATAACACCTTTAAAAACCCAATTTCAGAAATTACCATCTAATAGTCGGGAAACTATCCGAATTCTTTTGTACAGCCCTGTATACGATCTAAAGATTTATATGCATACTACATATGTTAAAATTTATTGCAGTTTTAGGAAACGCATAACACAGTTAAAAATTCATCTTCAGCAATTTCCGTCGCTAAACGGAAATGTACTCGAATTCTTTTGTATAGCCCTGTGTATGATCTCTAGAAGTTATAAACACAAAGTAATATGCAAAAATTTAGTTAAATTTAAAAATACATACCACGACCGGAAACACACTTCCAGCAATTATCGCTCAAAGACAACACCGTAACAGAATTATTTTGAGTGTCCCTGTAAAGGAACGATATATGCTATGCACACTATATTCTACAGTAAGGATCTTGAACCAAAACTCACAGAAAGTAAATCAAACTCAAATCAAAACTCACAGAAAGTTAAACTCACGAATTTTAACTCAAGGATTTCGCTCCTGTGTAACACTGGCTGTCTCTTAGACAAATGTGTGTCAGTGTGTGATGCAATTTTTAGTGACGCTCTATGTCAAGAACTAATGCATGCACACTAAATGCACTAAATGCATTTCACAAAACTTTATATTCTGTTATATTTTTACAAGAACTGGTGCTAATTATGTTCCAGTCTATATCGCCCGACAAGTAGCGCTGCTATGCTGCATCTTTCACATTTTCCGTGAAAGCACTCAAGAACTAATGCACTAAATTTCGTTACAATACATATTCTCTTAGACCTCACATGAATAGATTATGATTAGTTTTTAGTGCATATCGCCCAACCGGTGGCGTTTCTATGCTTTTTTTTTCTTTCTGCCACAGGTATATCTCGACCTGATGTTGGAATTTCACCAAACTTCATATTTAGTTAGACCTTGACATAAGTAGATGGTTATTAGGTTCGGTACATATAGTCCAACAGGTGCTATGCTGTGTTGTATTTTTCAAGGTTTTCATGATAGCTATATATCTCAGGATCTATGGGATGAAATTTTCTCAAACTTGGTACTCAGTTAGACTTTGACATAACCGGTACTAATTGGCTTTGGGTGCGTTTTGCACAACAGGTCACTCTTCTGTGCTGTGCTTTTAACAATTTACGTGATAGCTATATCTCGGATTCAATGGAATGGAATTTTATCAAATTTAACATGTAAGACATTTGTTAAATTTTATTTCAGTTTTGCCCTTGTTTACTCAACAGGGGCGCTGCTATGCTATATTTTATAGTGAACGTTATAGTGGTATCTCAGTTATTTTGGGTAGAAATGCACTAAATTTTACGTTTGAAATTATTAGTTAAAATATATATATATGTTGGCTCAAATTTATATTTCAATAACATTTATTTCAATACAATATATATTTCAATATATATTCAATACAATTTATATTTCAATACAATAATATTTAATTTCACTGTTGAACTGTGCCGTTTTCTATTCATTAGTCCCTCTAACTCAGAGTTAATTTCAAAGAAGTGCACTTTATTTCGTAATAGTTGTGTTTAATAGTGCTACTTAAATGAATATATTAGAATAATATAAAAGAAAGTTTTGTGATGACCACAACATATTAGTTTATTACAGCTATGTGATTTCTCGAGAATCCATTATAATACTTAAATTGCTCTGGATGCCCGCATTTCCTGTCGGTGGTCTGCAAATAAGACGTTATTCAGACACTTATCAGTCCAGGAAAACGTTCTATGCTGTTTTTCTAATTGTTTGAAGACCTAACCTACAGGCTATTTCCTAAAACGCCTATGCATTAGTATGGCCCATTTCTCTATCAAACTTAGCTTTCATTTGCGTTGTTTTCTTTTCTTTTTTTAAGTGCGGCATGTAAGAGCAATTTATACGAACACTAATTGCATTCTTCCTGTGCATAGAGAAACCGAAACTTACCAAGGGAGTGCAAGGAAGAAATTTTCTGGCAGCTGCTCGATTTTGTTGTACTGTAAGCACAGAACCCGAACGTGGCACGGGGTTAGCAATTCCGGAAGATTCTCCAGCAGATTATGATTGAGGTATAAGCTCTTGAGGTTGCAGTTGGCAAATAAACTGAAACAAGGATTTAAAAAAAAAAATCATGATTGAATCATCAGGATCATTGTAGTAAATATTTTTTTATCAAGATAAATAGATGTTTAAATAATATACGTACATGGTGTCCATAATTAAACGACCCTACTTTAAAGTTGTCTACAGACAAAACTACTGTTCATAAAATTGTGAAATTTTTTGAAATACATAATAAAGGGATAAGAATTTGTTTAAGCTAAACAAAAAATATATATCTATAAATAGTTCAAAATTTCGCCACCAGAGGGCGATTTTTAATAAATTACACATTTAGCATTGCAATAGTTTAGAAATTTTAGTTATTAACTTAATCTTATTCTAAAGACAGTATTTCACGACATGTTCCTAGTATTTCCCAGAGGACACTGCAGTCAACTGTGGAACTATCTTACGTTTCCAGGTGGTATCTGAAAATGTTGAAAGTCATGCAGAACATGTTTGGTTAGAACAAAATTTGTTAAACTATTGTAAATGTATGCTCAATGTATAATTCGTTAAAAAAAGCCTCCTAATTTTTTTTCGCTCAAACAAATTCCCATACTTATTATGTCCTCCAAAAAATTTCACAACATTCTGAACAATAGTTTCGTCTGTAGACAACTTTAAAATAGTGTCGATTAATTATGAACATCCTGTAAACAAAATTTCTAAAACTATCGTAATGCTAAATGTGTAATTTATTTAAAATCGACCTCTGGTGGCAAAATTTTGAACTTTTTTTATTTTTTTTATCTTAAACAAATTCCCATCCCTTTATTATGTCTTTCACAAAATTTCACAACTTTATGAACAATAGTTTTGTCTATAGAGAACTTTAAAGTAGGGTCGTTTAATTATGGACACCCTGTATATTACAATAATCTCAATTATTTGACCTATACTGAGGCTAGAGAGGGGGGTATATAGCCGAAAATGTAAGATATGAAATAATAAAGAAGATTATTTAATTAGAAGGATGCAACCTTTTAATTACAAAATTCAAAAATCAAGACAACACTTCTGTTCAGGAATATTAAGCCCATTACATGCAATGTTGTTTGCAATAATCACTATTATACTTTCAACAGTTTTGCTAAAAAAAAAAAAAAAAAAAAAAAAAAAAATGTGATCATTTGCTTATTTTCTATAGTAATAGTTCAGTGAATGCAAATATATTATATAAAAAAAAGTCCATTTGTTCCAGTCAGAATTAAAGGTAAATTAATTTGGCTATTAAAAAAAAAAAAATACTAAAATGCTTCAAGCACACATCTAAAGAAGTGAAATAATAATAATAATAATAAAAAACAAGAGATGCGACAATTTTCCATTTAATTTAAATTTAAGGATAGTAATAGTAAATCAATGTGGCAGAAATACCGATATCCACCCTAATTCTAAAATTTAAAATATATTTATCAGCAGCAACATGAAAAACTATTCAGTTTCATTAATTAAATAACATCCCCTACAATATTTTCGTAAATTTTCATTGCTAGATAAAACAGTGTGTATTTTTAAGGGAATACACACGGCCCTTTTCATCTATCTAATCGTCCCATCAACGTGTAACATTCCTAAACTTATATATCTACCCTATGCATACAAAATTATAATGAAACAAATTTATGAAACGATTTTATGAAACGACTGATTATATGTTTCACAGCTATTCTTCCTAAAATATGAAACCTTTGGCGGTGAATTTAGCACCAATTATCCGTATTGATCCTCGTATATAAAAAATGTATTAGGATTTTAAAATTTGAATTAGTTTTCGATATATTATTTTTTTTCCTAATTATAATGATATTTCTGTAATAATGGCAACTAAATTACTCCATTTTTGTGGAAAAAAGAGAGAAAAGGAAAAAATATAGGGATTATTAGATTTTTTTTCGTCATTTTCAAACTGAAATTGATTTTATCTTTTATTGCAATCAAAAGCAAAAACAATATTGGGGATTAAATTGCGTTTTACAGGAAAATTTGAAAAAATAATTCATTATATAATAATAATAATAGTAGTAGTACTATTAAATAAATAATAATTTCTTATTTTTTAATCAAATTTTCATCATTTCAACAGATATTTTCTTCATATTTTAGAAAAGGTTATTTTAAGTTGTTGCCAATTGTAAAAACAGCGCAAAGAATAGTATTTTTTTACGATTAAAAATTTATTTACACGTTACTATTAAAAGTAGAAAAAACTTTAATATCAGAATTAAATTTTAAAAGCAGGAATATATTGAAAATTATGTCATAAAAATTGTATTTACACGTGACTAATAAAAGAGAAAGAAAATTTTTAAATAATACATCGATTAATATGCTTTAAAAGCCGCAAATGAGGGGGAATTAAGTCATATTTAAAATGGCCAAATAATAATACTGCCAAACAATTTAAATTAAAAAGTTTATTTACGAGACTTTTATTTTATATTTCGAGATGGTCTTTTTAACTATTGTTGCCAATTCTAAAGCAGCGCAAATAATAATATTTCCTTTACAGCAACAAAAGAATTTTCACGTGAATATTAAAAAGAGAAAGAAAACTTTGCTGAAAATTATATTAGATTTAAAACGATACCGTTAAAATGGTTTTATTTAAAACAAATGTTAAAAAATATCGGGAGACAAGACTTATTTTCAAATTAAAAACAATTATAAAAATACAGACAATTTAATTAAATAGTTAAAAAGCACATAAAAATCATTTAAAAAACATTAAACATTTCGAACTCATTCAAAGTTCCTCTTCAGTAACGTAAATACATAAAATCCCGAGAGATAACATAATTCAACTTGCAGTTGAGAGCATGTGTCACTAACAATTAAACACGGAATGGGTGATTGAGTCAGGTAAAAACTGACTCAAAAGTACTTTAAAAATATTTATTCCAAATTAAATTATTCAAGGTACTTCAAAAATTTTTTCAATTGTTTAACTGATCTTATTGAATCAAATACGAAAACAGCAACTGTTTCAGCCTTAAAATTCCCCAATCAAAGGGAAATTAATACAAACCTATTTAAAGGGAGATCGCCACTGATTTTTTAATTATAATTCAATCTTCTGTAATCTTTTAAAAATGATCAAATTAGTGAGTTTTTAGAAAGTGCTGCGTGTGAGTTGGGGTTTTCGAGCGTAGCTCGTATTACTAGGGGGCAGAGCCCCCTAGTAATACCATACAGTGACTACATTTTTAAGAGAAATTAAAAGAATAAAACAGATTTTGTTTTTCATTAAAAAAAAGGGAAAAAAGAAAAAAAAAAGAACCATTAGAGGTCAATACGATTTCAATTGTTACGGCTACATAAAGAAAGATTAAGAAAACGCTGTTTGCGATAACTTATCTCATTCATAACTGGACAGTCATATCATTTACCTATTTGTTGTTAAATATATTAAACACTACAATACAGTGAGGAAAATTAAATTTTATTAATTGAGTTGATTTTAGTATTTTTCAGAATAATATTCAAATCATCAACAGAAAAGCACAAAGCAGGAATTTTAGAGAAAACCATTTGAAACACAAAAAGAGTGAAAAAAAAATAATAATAAGTGAAAAAAAAGTCTAATATGGTTTCAGTACCTATATGTGTACATGTATTCCAATTAAATGCAATTATATTGCCTACTGTTGTGAAATAATCATATTAAAAGATATATCTATAATAATAAAGATAGATGTTTGTATCTCTCTCTCTCTCTTGAAAGCCAGTTTTTGGATTTTGTAAATTTTATTTTTTATGCGATTTTTAGATTTTTTTCACGTTTCGCGGCGATTTTCTTTATGTTAGTCAAATGAATCCGGGTTCAATCTTTTAGCACAATATAGCAGTATCTATACTGTTTTGAACAAAGTTAATTCGGGATTAGTACAGCGATCTTTGAATTTTTCATGCGATTTTTAGAGTTTTTTTGATAGACCGGGGAGGGGGGGGGGTCTGCAGAGACGCCATCTCATCGAGATGATGGCTGAAATTTCAGGATTAGACAGAACTCGATTCTCATATTGAAATTCAACTGGTATGCCAAGCCATATCTTGGTGGGAACCACCTGCAAACCCGATTTTAGCGGTTGTCTGGTAAGTTTATCATTGTGTTTCCTTGCACTCAAAGGTATGAAAAGATGGAGGACTGGGAGCAGGAAAACACAGTGTAAACTTACCAGTCAACCACTAAAATCAAGTTTGCAGGCGTTTTCCACCAAGATATAACTTGACAGGTCAGTTGCATTTTAATATGCGAATCGAGTTTTAAGTAATCCTGGAATTTCAGCCGTCAACTCGATAAGGTGATGGTTTGTGTTGCCGTCTCCTGGTCTATGAGTTTCGCGGCGATTTTTTGACGTTCGTAAAAGTAATTCGGTTTCAAATTTTTAACCCAATCTAATTAATTTTTTCTCTTCAGCGCTTTTTATTTTTAGAGATTTTCTATGCGATTTTTAGAGTTTTTTCGCGTTTTTTGACACCCGTAAAAGGAATCCGGTTTTAATCTTTTAGCCCAATATAGTAAATTTTGTCCTCTGCCATTTTTGACTTTTTCGTGAAATTTATATGCAATATTTAGCATTATTTTTATATTAATAATTTTCTTCTGCTTGATTTTTTTAATTTCTACACAATTTTTAGCGTTTTTTCGCCTTTTGCGGCAACTTTTTTTTGAAACGGTAAGAACTCTTCGGTGTTGAAGTCGGAAAAATATCAAATCGCGTCCCTCAACAAGGCGAACGGTTGTGAACATTTGAATTTAATCTGGGTCGAAATAGACAACAATTCAAGATTCACTTGAATCGAAGACGTAGGTCTCACGGCTGTATGCTGGCGGGCAGTGCCCCCCCTCCGCCTCTGCAACTCCAAATTCATTTAATTCGTGGTACGTTTGAGAAAAATCCAATCAGCGAAGTGGGTGAACTTCCGCTAGAATAAATAAAGATAAAAAGGGAAATAAATAAAGATAAAGAAGCGATAATAAATAAAGATAAAGAAACGAAACTTGATAAGATAGCCTCTAAAAATTTCCCAAATAAAGTCATAAAAAGTGGAATTTTTTATCAAATCATCCTAATATTCATTGAGAAACTTATCACTCTTCTGTGAAATACAGTTCTCTTAATTACCTGAAATTAGATGTTACCGTTATACACGAGAGAGATGCTTGCTATATTGCCAAACAGAGATTTTTTTTTTTTTTTTTTTTATAAAGCTAAGGTATTGTTAAATTTTGTGAAAATATCAAAAAATGTTCAACAGATCAGAAAAAAAAATCACATGTCGATTTACACTTCAGTTAGTATCGCTCAATCGCAAGAAAAGTGACACATAGTACCAAAATAATTCTTTTTGCGTATTATTACACTAATTTTACTTTAAGACCTAACTTAGGTGCATCTTGCGACAGGAAAAGTTCAATTATCCGACAGGAAAAATTCAATTATCCATAAGTTCAATTTTACGATATATCACTAGATTAAGCTATATATGTCCATTTGCAACCACAGAAGGAGGGCAAATTGTGAGAGGGAATAAATTTATTCAATACTCCCTACTCCTTCTACCGCTTGATTCTTAATGGTTGTATGCTTTTATGTAGGCTTTCATAGCTCCATGCAGAACTAAATGATATAAATTTATGTTACAGTAAAAACAAGCGAATCTTTTTTTTTTTCTCTCTGTGAAATGCAGTATTTTTGAGTTATGTCACTTTTCTAGGAGGTGATCGATAGTAGCAGTCCGTTTTTTGACTAGATTGCCCTGTTTCAGATTTAAAATCATGCTTAATAATCATCACATCCATTTTATCTTATGCAATCCGATACAAATTATCCAGTTTGTTCAGGAAAAAGAGTAACCCCACATATACACACAGAATATGTTATAATACTTAAACATTCTTTGTCTTTTTATACGCCTTTATTTAAAAAAATAATCCGACTAAAAAAGCGATCGGATTTTAATAAATGTAGTTGAGATTGTTAGAAAAATTGATCTCTGCAAAGTAAAATAATATAAAGTAAAAATAAACAATCCATCAAAAAAGAAAAAAAAAACAAACAATGCAAGCAAAGTTACATGTACTATATACACGACATACAAACACGTCGGATTATACGGTTTTGCCGCAAGGGCAGATGTATGATTTGTGAATGTTTTTTAGCTCACAGGCTATCGAATCCTGAGAGCTAATGTGCCCGCAGGTTCTGTATGTACGTATGTACGTACTGCGCGATAACTCTTGCTAGAAATATCCGATTTGCTTCAAATTTTGGATATAGGTTCATTCTGATATGGCGCTTCCCTGATTAGTTTTGGGGGTTCAATGGTTAAGTATAAAGGGGGAAGCGGAGGACTAATCCCCCCTTAATTTAGATAAATAGATTTTTCATGTTGAATTATCCGATTTGCTTCAAATTTGGTATACCGGTTTATTCTGATAAGGTACTTTCCTGATTAGTTTTGGGGGTTCATTGGTTAAGTATAAAGAGGAAACGGGGGCTAATCCCCCTTAATTTAGATAAATGGGTTTTTTATGCTGAATTATCCGATTTTCTACAAATTTAGTATACTGGTTTATTCTGATAAGATTCTTCTCTGATTAGATTTGGAAGTTCATTAATTAAATATAAAGGGGGGAACAGGGGCTAATCCCCCCTTAATTTAGATAAATGAGTTTTTCATGCAGAATTACTTGATTTGCTTGAAATTTGGTATATCAGTTTATTCTAATAAGGCGCTTCCCTGATTAGATTTGGACGTTCATTGATTAAGTACAAAGGAGGGGGGGGGATGGGGAAGCTAATCCCTAATTTAGCTAAATGTTTTTTTTTTTTTTTTTTTTTTTTTTGTCTTCTTTATTTTTCGAGGGACTTTATTCTTTGAAATAAGAGCATAATATATAGTTAGTGTGAATAGCCTGTGAACTCAGTTCCATCAGTTTAACTGGGCACTTTTCTTTTTTATTTCATTTTTGAGCTAAAAAAAAGAATACATATTAATTTACAAAAAAAAAAAATATTTAAAAAAAACTATTAATTTTTGATAGATTTTTTTTCCCTTTCTTTTGTAATGAGAAAATTTTACTACTAGAATCATGCTTTCAAAAAAGTCTCTCTCTCAAAGAAAAAAAAAAATCCTGAAGTCAGTTTAATTGGTATACATGAAACTGAAAATAATTGTATGAAGTCTGATAACTTTATCTTTCATAGAAATCTGATATATCACTTGAAATATACATACTGAGAGACATACCACACAAAGTATTACGCACGAAGAATTATATCTTTTGATTTAGTTTTAATGTATACGTGTGATTTGCGCCATTTTATTCTACAGCATATAGAGTATTTAAAAAAAAATTAATTAAAATTAAATAAAATATATTTTCAAGATTTTTGTGTTCAGCATCTCCTTAAGTTGAATGCATTTTCTTTTTAAGATTTTGTTATAAAACCATAACCAGATGGGGCAGTGTGCGCTGACCCCCCCCCCCCCCCTCCACCTCCCCTAGTAATAGTCCAAGAGCCGGCCGCACAAAAACCTATGTTATCAAGCACAAGAAAAAAATCTTTATTTTATGGAAGAGTAGAAGTAGGGGAATCTAATGATCCATGTCTGCCGGAAGTGAAGTGCTGCATAATCCAAAAATATAATATTTTAATAGCAAAACTTTTTCAATTTTCGATTGCAAAAATATTTTTAAATCGGTAAAATGCAAAAATATACTTAAAATCCCCCAAATTAAGATAAAAACATTTTTAGTTACAATGTTTTACTATCATACATGGTAAAAACATTCAGAATTAGCCCCACCAAAAAATTTCAGACTCCTCCCCCTCCCCCTCCCCCAATCTCACTCTTTGTCTTCGCTGGCTGGTTACAACTCTGATATCATACCGGAATAAGTAGTTTAAAGCCATACTTACTCTTTGGAAACATTTGTGATTTGGTTGTGATCCGCATGAAATGATGACAGTGATTTTGCTTCTGAGACCCATTCTGGAACGTACCTCAAGTTATTACTGAAAAAATGAATATATGGAGTTAAAAAGAAATTGAATTAAATAACAATAAATAACTTTAAGAAATTATTCATATAATGAATTTAAATTAGACATTTTATTAAACACTGTACTATATCATTTTATTAGATCTTCTGCCATATTATGTGATTAAATGTTCAAAAATTTCTTTTTCATTGCAATGCTTTATTTTTCCCTTAATGGTATACAAGTCAAACTATTCAAGTATTTAAATAAGGCAGCCAAAGTCTAATTGGAGCAAACGCTGACGACGCACGAAACAATGATCTTGTACCGGGCTTCAAAATTAGTATGAATTTTTAAAAATGAAGATTTTTAAATATTTTTATTTAAAAAAGTTACAAATCTTTCTGGTTATTTCTTAAAGTAATATTTCATGAAAATGTACTTCTAAAAGCAAACGAAATGAACTACGAAGTTAATTATTTCACTCATTATAGATTCTACTTTATTAGGATGAGCGAGGCGAATCCTCTACTAGGCTACACAAGTTACATTTTCTCGTACAGTTTACAAAAAAAAAAATTATTCAGTATTTTGACTTGAAATTTAACATAACAGTAAATTATGATCTGTAGATTTGCACAATATTATTTTTTTACAGAATAACCTTAAAGAAATTATTATTTTAATTAATTTATTTTACATGTTTTTTCCATTACGGACGCATTTTTGCAAATAAAAAATGAAACACGTATATTTTCAGAAGAGAAAATAATTCATGCGGTTAGTAATCATAGATAGAATCCTGATTAATTAAGTAAATAAAATATATTTTCATTATTCCGCCAAAATATCTCAAAAACTGTTTTTTTTTTATAATTTAATTAAGGAAAGAAATATTTTTGGACTCAATAGAAATAAATTATGATCTGTACATTCTGACAATATTATCTTCTTATGGAATGATTTAACAAAAAACATTTTTTATTTTTTTTGTTAAATATGTTTTTCCATTATACGGATTTATTTTTGTAAACGATAATGAAACCTGCGTATTTCTTGCAGTAAATAAAAATCATTGAGTCAGTAAAAATAAATAAAGTCATAAGTAATTAAGTACGTGAAATATTATCGTTGCATCAAAATTTCTGATTTTTTAAAAATATATATTTAATTAAGGAAAGGAACCTATATATCTCCATTTTGCGAAGACGATATATTTTAAATACTGAAAATAACTGCAGAATTTATACTTCAAACCGTAAAAGAACATTAAACTTTCTTATATTAAAAATTTATGTTATTTGAGAGGAAAATATACATTTTAATAGAATACATTATTAAGGTTGGTTGGAAATGACGCATATTTTGGTGCTCATTCCTTTTAATCATACAATAGTTTCACAATTTCTTTTATGAAATTTTTAAAATACCTTTTTTATGAAAATTATAGCATATTTTTAATGAATTAAAATTTGGGGAAATTCAATTTTTACATTCAATTAAAAAAGAATTTTTCAGCGTTAAGAATTGAAATACACAATTTATTATTATTATGTGAAATCATTTACGCAGACGATACTTATGCCTTTTAAAAGAATTATATTATGATTTTTTTTTTTTGTAAAGTGGCAACAAAAGAATTGTAAACAAATAAAATTAATTGTTGTAATTAATAAAATGTAAAAACATCTTTAAAAGAGCTTTTAGTTGAAAATTTAAAAATATTTTCTAAAGTTTTGCTTCGAACATATTTTTATTTATACCAGTCTTATATCATAAGTAAAAAATTCCTAGGAAATTCTTAGTTATTTGGCTGAATTTAAATTTCTAAAATTAAAATGCGCCAAAACATAAAATAACGTTTTTGCTTAATAAAGATGCAAAAATAATATAAAAAAATATTATAAACACATGTATAATAATCACTTATAAACAGATAAAGTTAAAAAATGGTATAAAAAGTGATAGAAAATCTTTATTAAGATTGACGATCGTTTCGTCGCACCAACGGCGACATTTTCAAAATCTTTGATCAAAGATTTTGAAAATGTCGCCGTTGGTGCGACGAAACGATCGTCAATCTTAATAAAGATTTTCTATCACTTTTTATACCATTTTTTAACTTTATCTAAAAAAATATTGTTACTTTCAAATATTTATCTTAAACAATGCTTCGCGAATTTAAACAAAGCATGGCTTTTGCTAGTTTATTTAAAGAGCTTAGATGATAAAAGTGGTATGTGACCAAAAAAGAAAAAGAGTTAACCATATGATTGAAGATAATCAATGGTCCTCTACCATCTGTTAAATTATTATTTGGAAAAACCCAATACTCACAGAGATTTTAATTGAAAAATGGGGCATTTGATAATAAACGCAAATAGATATTTGGAAATGTACAGCTCAATTCCTCAAAATGATGATGGTGTCACTTACCACTTTTATCATCTGGGATCTTTATTTATTGCATTACATTTATTTTCAACATTCTACTCTTATCCCATGGACATGAATAATGAAAACCTGATTATTAATATGTATTTCTATAACAGTAAAACATGTATGGATTTTGCATAAAAAATTGTTAAAGCAATAGCTGCATAACACATTGTGTGCATGGAATTGAGCGAAATATTTTTCTTTACATTTTATTTTCTCTATTAAATTAAAATATATCGATTGTAATGTTGTTGTGAGAATTCTTTGCGCCAAATTTGTCAATATTTTACTTTATCTTCCACCATAAGATTTACGTTCCGATTTTTTAAATCAGTTTTTATCCTGCGCTGATAACAATCAAAATTCTGTACTTTTAGAGAAAGGTGAGGTTAAAAATGCAAGATATTTTTGTCTAAATTTGTATTTAACTGATCATATATGTATTCTGTGGCCCCGAAAATTTCTTGCGAAGATTTAGAAAGAGTGTTTCGAATAAACTGCAAGCTCTCTGAATCTCGCGGTGGCTTAATAGATTCCTGAATGTACCCGTCATGCAATATATTTGGTTATTTTGGATATTTTAAGTAATTAAATTTTTCTTTCATTTGCGGTTTAACTCAAGATTTTTATAACGCCCTGTATGAAAACCATTTAGAAGAAAATAAATAGAAATGCATTGTCAGTCTTGATAAAGCATGAATTTACTTAAACGACTGGGGAAAAAAAGTCTTATTTAAGGATAAAAAAGCTTTCCAAACCTATGATTCCGGAATACACAGAGAGTTTCAGTAAAGGCTTTATGATTACCGCGGAGTTTTACTGTGCGAATATAAAAATAAGAAGAGTGGGCAAAACGTTAAAATCAATTCATTATATCATCAAGAAAATGCTTTAAGTACAGCGTTTACAGAATTTTTTTTCTTTATTCAAACGAATTTCAAATAATAAAATAGTATAAAGGCAAATCAAGCAGTCATACCTTGAAAACTACCACTGAATTTCTTGAAAAAATGAAAATTGACATAGGTATTGTATATACAGGGTTATTCTAAATGATGGACCCATTTTCAAAAAATTGCATTTATTAAAGTACAAATCCAAAATGAACAGTCTTTATACCAATGAAAAGAGGAAGTTTTAAAGTTTTTAAGACATTATAAATGTTCAATGTGCCCACCGTTTGCTGCACGCCAAGCAACTACGCGATAGCCAAACTCGTCTCGAAAACCTTGTGCTCCACAGTGGCCATCTCACTCACAAATGATAGTGAAACGAAATCCTATTGCCGCGTGACCTTTACCGGCCACTTCTGAACCATCACCGCTTTGAAAGCCGTGCACTCAGTAACAGCAGATACGCTTTCTCGTGTGTGGGACGAGTTTGGCAATCGCGTAGATATTTGCCGTGCAGCAAATGATGGACACATTACACATTTATAATGTCTTTAAAAAAAACTTTGAAACTTCCTCTTTTCATTGGTATAAAGATTGTTCATTTTGGATTTGTACTTTAATTAATACAATTTTTTGAAAATGGGTCTATCATTTAGAATAACCCTGTATATCTATCATAGAGGAGAATTAGTTACGTACAGGCCGGACTCCATTATTTCGTTGTCTAAGATGTTGACTTCTAATCAATAGTTGTTATAACTAGATGATCTCCCCTTATACAATATTTCTAATGCAATCTCTGTGCAATTTTACAGTTAAAAATATGCATGGTTTAGAAGGGGAGGTGTGTGTGTGTGGTCATTTCTAACATTGAGGTTGTACAAGAAAATTATGAGTCACAGTGTGATGTTATGAAGTTCAATGGCTAAAACAAAACGGATAACAAAAAATCAAGGAAAGTACTAAGCAGATGAACATACAGTATGCAGAATTGTAAGGTATATAACAAACGCATGACGAAATGAAAAAGAAGGAAAAAATTATATGTTCAATAAGTAAATAAAATGCGTTCATATTCTTAAATTAAATAGACTTCTAAACGAAAATGAAGATTAAATAAAGTGGAAGACATTCAAAATAATAAACACTTATAATCCCTATGGAAATTACCACTATTTAAAAGCATAGATTTTTAAATTCCAAAATGAGGAAGCGAGAACAATCAAACAGAAAAAAAAAAAAAAAATCTTTACCCCACTCCAATGTAAAAATTCCATTCTTTTTTGGAGTTGTATAGGCAGAATAGGAGGTAGAAAGATCAGAGGGGGTAAGGATTTTGATTTTCGATATTCATCATTAATTTAAAATAGCAACTAGAGCGGAAAAATATTTAAAGCTTTTAAACAGTGTACTGGAGAGCACAGACAGAACAGAAATTTAATATTATATTAAATCTTGTAAAGAGAACTTAATTTACAACATGTAACTTTAAGTAAATATAATAATACTTTTATCTTTTAAAAATAAAATTTGTCTTAGTTCTTTAAATCCATTAACGAAATATGTATGTACATACTTAAAAATGAAATGCGTTTTGTACTTACTGTGATAAATTCAATGAATCTAAATAGATTGGCGACTCCTTACAATTTATCTTCTCAATATCTGGAAACACAATAAATAAAATTAAATGTATAATGCATGCATCATAGTTCTTTAACATATAATAATAGTTCATCGACACTCCAGCAAAGAAGACACATGTTTTAAAATCCTTTTCACTGAAAACACCTTTCATAACATTAAGGGGGTCCGGGACACATTTAAAAAAAATATATATTTATTGAGTTAAAATTCTGAATTTTTTTGTGACGGTTAACCTTATCATTTGTAAACAAAATCGCATGATAAAACTTCACAGATTTTTTTTTTATTTAAATTTAAAATTTATTCAAAAAGTGGGGTAATTTAAAATCGTTATAACTCGAAATATTATTTATAGAATTTCAATTTTTTTTCATTTAAATAAACAAAAATATATAAGTTTTAATTTTGATGCACCATTTAAAAAAATATTAATTTATAAAAAAATTAAAAATATTTAACAAAAAAATTTCAAAAAAAGTAGTGCAACTTTAAAAAAAAAATCATATTTTCAAAAGTAAATATTTTTTTCCAAATATGCTGAATCAAAATTAAAGTAAAATAATTGAAAAAGGTATGTCCCAAGTTTGAACCCTGTATCTTTAACGGTTCTCGAGTTATAAGAATTTAAATATGAGAAATGGTGAAAAAACCTATCATGAAGAAAAACGCATTTTTACAAGAAGTCGTTCCCATGACAGCCATTGCTTGAAAGCAAGATTTTGAAAAGAAACCAAAACGAAAAAATTAATATTTTTTGTTCTAATTCAGATAGATACATGATTTAAATGTCATTTTAAGCAGGAAAAAACAGAGAATTGTTTTATGAAATAAAATATTTTTGCAAAATTTGAAGATTTTTGTGTACCGGACCCCTTTAAATTAAAAAAATAAATCTGGCGTTTCTTCAAATACAAAACAAATGAAGAACCTCGTTATATTGGTCATTATATTGGCCACAGTTTAACGTATACGTGAAAATATTCAAATTTGTACTTTAGAGCTGCCGAAAAAGAAAATAGAACATAAGTATTATGTTAAGAATTGGAAGTTATGTTTTCATTATCAAATTATCTTTATTTAACGAATTATATACACATGAATTCTTTGAACTCGATCGCATTTCAGTAAACAAAAATAAATAAACCTAAATAATAGTTAAAAATAAATAAATTCAAAATAAAATTAATTTTTATGCAGCCTTTCTTGTATAATGAAAGTTTTACAACTTTAACCCTTTAATGTATGATTTTTTATTTTGTTCGGAAAACATTACTTTTGAGCCAATTTTTTGTTAATCATCCACTAGAAAAGTAGGGAAAAAATTTATTTATGTTTCTGTTGCACATAATGTCATAATGTCACTTCTTAGTTACATAACAAAAATTGCTCAAAAAATGATAATTTTAAATTATGTACTTACTTTAAAATATATGCTAACAAACTACTATGGGGTTGTTTTTTTTTTCTCGCAATCCTTCGTCCCCGTCTTGTATACTCAAAATCATCCTAGAAAATTTGGCTCAATTCTCGCAGTTACATCGTGCTATAGAACACGTCAAGTACTTTCATTTTAATTATGGTCACTTTGTAGACTCTCACTTGGTTGTAAGCAGTGTTGTAAGTTGCAGAACTTTTTTTTTTTATAATTAGGGGCTCTGCCCCCTAAGAGCTACACTCGCCAACCCATTCAGACACAGTAAACTCTAAAAACATGCTAATTTGGTCGGCTTCAAAAAGATTGAGGAAAATTGAACTATGATTTAAAAAAAAACAGTGGCGATCTCCCTGTAAACGGGTTACCATTAATTTTCCGATTGGGGAATTTTAAGGCCGAATCAGCTGCTGTTAAGCATCTACTGTCTGTTTTCATGTTTGATTAAATAAGATCAGTTAAACATTTGAGAAAAAGCTAATATAAAATTAATTATGTAAATAGAGTCTTTGCTTCCTGGTATTTTTTTACCAACGCTATAAGAAAATTGTCTTAAATAAGACATTTTAAATGTATTGTTTTAAATCTGACGTAATTTTCCACAATTTTTTTTTTTCTTTTTAATATTCACGTGAAAATACTTTTGTTGTTAGAAAGGAAGTATTATTTGCGCTGTCTTAAAATTCATAACAGTAGTTAAAAAGATCATCTCAAAATATGAAATAAATGACTCGTGTAAATATATTTTTAAATTTAAACTGTTTTGCAATATTATTATTTGGTCATTTTAAATATGACGTAATTTCTCCTAATTTACTGCTTTTAGCGTATATTAACGAATTTATTATTTTAAAGTTTTCTTTCTCGTTTTAATATTCACATAAGAATACTTTTGTTGCTAGAAAAGAAATATTGTTATTTGCGCTGTCTTAGAATTGCAACAATAGTTTAAAAGATCATCTAGAAATGTGAAATAAGTGTCTCGTGTAAATATAGTTTTAAATTTTAACTGTTTGGCAATATTATTATTTGGCTTGTTTAGATATGACGTAAATTTTTCCATTTACGGCTTTTAACGCAAATTAATGAATTTATTATTTTAAATTTTTCTTTCTCTTTTAATATTCATGTGTAAATATAGTTTTTATGACGTAATTTTCAATATTTTCCCACTTTTAATACGTAATCATTTAATTCTAATTTGAAAGTTTTTTTTCTGTTTATAATAGTCACATGTAAATAAATTATTAATTTGAAGGAAATATTATTCTTTCCACTGTTTTTACAAATGGCAACAATTTAAAATAATAATGTTTTAAAATATGTAAAAAATATCTGTCAAAATGCCGAAAATTCGAATTTAAAATGGAAATAAACCCTAAAAAAATTAGGCAAATTAAAAAAAAATAAATGCAGTCTGGCCACCTGATGTATATCGTTATAAAAAAAAATATTCCTATGTATTGTTTTTGCTCCTATGAAACTTTTTTAATGGAACGATTTTGTAAAACTTTAACATAAAATATCTCTTAAAATAATTCTTCGATTTGAAAACTGTCTGCATCAGCGTGTTTATCAAACATTTCTCTATAATACTATTATTTTTTTATTTTTGTGTGTAGTAGGTTTCTTAATATTAGCGAAGAGAGACCCTAGGTCACAAAAACTTCATTTACTGTGGCGGTGACAGCGTTAGTTACTTTTTTTTTTTTTTTTTTTTTTTTTTTTTTTTTTTTTTTAGCATAGACTGATACATTAATTTATAGACGTATTTTTCCATGCATAGCAAATGAAAGTTATGTTTTATTACTATACAGTGCAATATTTATTTTTATTATACGTTTTGTATGAAAGTTCGCTTTTCTCTTAGGATATTTTATACAAAAGCTTCTGTACAGGTCGGTCATGAAACATTTTAGAAGTTTTGATAGGGTAGCGTAACAATAAAGTTTAGGACCACTAGTCTATTCTATCCTGTCTTTTCACTTTGCTAAAATTTCCAGTGTTTGCTCTATCTCCACGCTAACAATGGAAAGCTAATTAGGAATTGATAATTTAAATAGAGTGATGTGCATTAGGAGTAAATTAGTTAAAACAACATAGTTTTAATTAGCGTAGTTAAAGAAAATAAAACCTATATCTGTTTGACTCTAAATATGTTTGCAAATTTTATTTTCTTTCGTGTAGTTGAATTATTAAATCATAGAACTCAGCAGAAGATTAGCCTTCCCATTTGTGACTCATCTGTAAATCATAGGCAGGCACTTAATTCAATAAAAGGATTTGTGGTGAAAACACAAAATGTCTTGGGTTAAGGATCAAATACATTATTCCCTTGTTGAACTTGATTAGCGAAAGTTGCTGCACTGTTAGAAATTTCTGTAAAAACACAGAAAAAGAAAACGAGACTCTGTAAATTTACTTAGTTCTCGGTTAAATGCATTCGATTGAGTTTCTCGATCATCAATTTACAGACATTTCCCTTTTCTTATATCAAATTCCCTGTAGGAATATCCATGTCTTTATTTAAAAATCTTTTTTTTCTTTGCTATAACCTTTAATTCAAAATAAACACTTTTAAAATTCTAAACTGGGGGGGGGGGGGGGGTTCTAGGGGTCATGATCGGCATAGATCTGTAAAAATTTTTCATAAATTCCAACAATACTAAAAGACACCTTTTTGTACGCAGAAGTAACAGCTCCTATAGAACAGTCCGTAATGTATTCGCGTCCAACCTACAGGATTCAGGATCAACCCCGGGCCGGCTAGAATTAAATATTGCAAAAATTAAATGGTACAGCAGTTCAAATTTGCTCGAAAGATTCGAAGTTCAAAAATTTACTAATTTATAAAAACAAATTAAATTATTATCATTAAAAATAAATGAACTAAATAAATATACAGAGTCTTGTGTATTTTTATCGATGTAAATTTACGGAGTCTACTGTAAATTTACCAAATAATTTTTCTGTTGTATAAGGGAATCTGTGTTTTTCTAATCCCTGTAATTTTACATAAGACTTAAGATAATGGATTATCAGTACATTCTCTGTAAATTTACAGAACATTTTTTAACAGTGTGTACTAAGATTTAAGATTAATTTGCTGAGTTCATGCTACAATGAAGTAATTTCTATTCTGTTTTAGCTTGCAAAAATTCTAAAAATTTCGCGTCAAAAGGCCTAAGGGAAAGCTAAAAGATGAGAATGTACTAATTTCAGAAACATCGAAATGATTTTTTTTACTTTATTTTACAGCAAAACGCTTAAACGTAAAATCTATCAAAATTGGTTTGCACCACAATTATCTGGGTCCCTAGATTAAACAAAAAAAAAAAAAAAAAAAAAAAAAAAAAAAAAAAAAAATTGTTGTTAATGCGTGACTCAAGTTCAGCAGAATAACGAAACGTTTAACCATGAGTAACTCGAGCGTGAAACGATTCTGTCAGATGCAAACGTTTTGGCTACAAATTTGTCGTTGCGCAATTAAGGGTAATTTTTTTTCACAAAAATTTGAGAACAGAAAAATAGAGCTACATGGGATTCAATGACATATACATTTTTTTAAACATAATTATTAAACAGATGCCACGATTTTCATTTTTTTTTTCTTTTTTTTTTCTTTTTTTTTTTTTTTTTTTTTTTTTTTTTCGAAAATGTCCATTTTTCTGATCATTCCAGTTTTGTTGTAAACGGATAATAGTCTGTTTACTTACCGACTAACATTATAATTACCGTAAAAACTCTTTTTGTCTCTCAATTTAGAAAAGGTTGTTCCGCATTTTGCTATGCCAGACCTAGCATTGTTAGCTGCGATATCATGTAACCTCGACGGATACCTTGTTTTCCGTTTTATTTTACTTGTCAGAGAAGATACTAATAAACAAAATTAAAAAATCTTATAATGTTTAAATTAAACATGCTATAAAGTATTTTCGGATAACTTGTTTCTTTTTTTGTCGTATTGTTTAAACTTTAATATAATACATACTTTCTTTCTTTGTAACTTTAGAGTTGTACGGCTGCTTCATTTCATTGATTTTTTTCTTTTTCGAAATTCTTCCAAGGTTTTCAAAAGACAATTAAGAAAGACTGCTTACAGAATAAGTATAACAAATATTACGTTCCACACTTCGTAATGAAATATCTGAGAAAAGAGGGAATAAATAAGCAAGTAACGATTCAAACAAACGCTCCGACTGCTATATGAAAAGCGATACTAATCTACAATTTAAAAAAAAAAAGAAAAGATAAGATAAAGATACACACAGCTACTTCGTTGGGTATTAATTTCGAAATGCAGTATCCGTATAAAAATAGGGGGGGGGGGAAGGTACAAAAAAGGGAAATGCTTCATATGTTAACACGACACGTGATATCTAAATATTTTAAAATAAAATAAAATAAAGTAAAATAAAAAAGATCGAATGATAAAAGTAAACTATTCAGCTTCAGATTTTTTTTTTTTTTTTTTTTTTTTTTGCCTATTGTCAAATTTCCTTTGTTATGAAATTAACAAGTACGACAATCTCACATCAACATTCTCTTTAACAACCATTAGAAACGTTCTCGGTTATACGAATCGGTTATTGCCGAAACGTCAAGTGAAAGCTTACTGTAGAGAAGAAAAGTTTTTGGTTTCTGCGGGTTCGTTTGTGGGTTTGTAATATCTCGCGATGATTGCCGGAAGAAACATCCGATTAGTTTGTAATTAGGTAGGTTATATTGGTGAGGTAACCAAAATTAGTATATGGTTTACAGTTAAATTTGATTCATTCGTTCGAAAAATGAAGAACCTATTATTTTATATCATAATGCTTTTCAATGGGAATTCACACGATTTTCAAATTTTAACATTCATTGAAAAGAAATTCGAAACTTTCTAATTAAAGTCTTAAATTACTCCTATTAGTTTGAAATTTCGTCAATACTTACGGCAGAAATTCTAAATTATCGATATATTTTTTGATGCAACTTTGTGCATCTGTTCCAAAAATATAAAACATTTTAACTTTTCAATTTTTGATTTTTTCTATTAATTTAATTCGCTTTTTCTGAGTTTCTTTAACTGTTGACTAGCAACAGTATTTGATAATACATGAAAGAAAGAAAATTTATTAAAATAATTCATTAAGTGCAACATTACCGACAATGAAACATTTCGAAAAAAGTTTAAATGAAAAAAAAAGCAACTTAGCTAATTTTTTGTGATCGGATCTTCAACCAAATTATCAATCAATCATGAAAGATTCAGAAGTAATGTGATTTAAAGTGAATGCGGATACTCTTAAAATAGGGTAACTCGGGGGAAAAATGGGATACTAAGTTGAAAATATGTTTTAAAAATACAAAACGGTTAATTAAGAGAGTTGAAAAATTTGCTATGAACACATTATAATTTAATAATCACAAAAATTTAATAATATTTTAAGAAAACAAAAGAACAATATATTTTTTTTCAGAAAAAGAACATTATGTCATTTGCCCCGTTCTGCCCCGGGTATGGGGCAAAACGGGGCGGTAAGGACAACTAATTATAAAACATATAAAACTAGTGGAAATTAAAAGAAAAATAAGTTTTCTCTATATTTATTTAGTTTTAAGTGATTATAAAGGTTTAACTACAGTTTTCATTGATTGTGTCCTTTTCTTAAACCTATTGACTAAATTCACACACAAGGACAATTTCATAATCTTCGCTATCTATTGCCGCACAGGATTATGTGCCCATTTTTTGTACATGAAACAAGCGACCCAACCTTCAACTAATTTTGAGTAAAATTCCCCACAATACAAACATTCACAGTCAGAACAAATTAGTTAAAAACATTTCGGGGCAAAATGGGGTACTTCCCCATTCCGCTCCAGGGGCACGATTTAGTTTAGGGAGGTAAGGTCCCTCGAGAAAGATACGTAAACAAACGTTTAACTACACGAAACTTACGACCATTAAGCGTACTTCAAACATGAGCTAACTATAGTTGTAATGTAAACAAGTATGTATGTATGCCTTACCTTGGTTACCAAATGACCAGAAATTGCAATACAGGAGCAAAAAATCACACAACGAAAAATTCACGCACCAATGCTGGAGAAAACTAGACTAATATGGCTGCTGAAGTTGAACGGCAAAAAGTTTTCTTACTTCTGCGTATTTCTGATCGCTTACAGCACCTCCTTGACACCGAAAAACGTCAAATTTCATCCCCCCCCCCCCCGATACCTCGTTGTGCCCGGGTTCCCCTACTGCCAAAAAACCCAATATTTTTCACCAAGTCACCCTTGAAACTACTTGCGAGAGTTAGTGGGTGACCCGCTTGCGGAAGATTTCGCAATAAGGAAAGGGCATGTTTACAAACAAATACTTCCGTCAACCAATCTACTACTACATTTTTATCTTAGCGATCATTGCAGGAATCATACTTGGCGACGTAGGCCAATCATATCATAGATCTGTTAAATCAATTTGTTAAAGACCAATCAAATTCCCGGAGTTCATGTGTATAGTAGGAGTAATAATGAATGAACAGGTTTGTCTTGCTGACCAACAGTAATTCGACCAACAGTGACGTCAGCTGCCCTTTCCTTATAGGTTTAACCCTTAACCGGAAACGTGAAAATCCCGTGCACAAACAGAACACTTAATAATTTACCAAATAATGAACTTAAACATTTAATCTTTAATAGTAATGCATTAACAGGACCAATTCTTTAATATAACAGCATAAAAATAAGTTTTGAATGTCGGAGAGAGAAAATATTAAGGCCAGATATGTAGACGCAACCGTCTGACAGACGGTACGTTTCTGGTTAAGGGTTAAGCATCTAAACGTAAGTGGACACGTCCCAATGCAAGTAGACAATTTGGTGTATTAACTGCCGAAGCAAATATGTTGTTTTTGTCAAGTAAGCCGATCATATTACAAAACTGATCATATCAACAAAAAATATATGAAATGCTTCTATGATGTAAAATATTCGTGTCATCACTTTTGGATTCTCCTCATTCGGTAGAGAATGAAGTATTTGAATTGAGAAAGTGAAGTTTTGCAATGCATAGTATAATTAAGGGATCACCCAGTTGATCACCCCAGGAAGATTTTTAAACCAAAATTATAACATTTTATTTTAAAATATGCATTTTTGAGGGGATTTTTTTCATTGACAGAGATTTGGATTTCATTCGATAAGGGCTTTTTAAAATTAATAATAATCACCAAATCTATTTAATTCAAACAAATATTATAAAAGCGTTAGATTTTTTAATTTAATATAAATCTCATAGGGAGATTTACGTTTGCATAACTACTGTGTTACATGAGATTTCATCCACTTTTGCAAAAAATGCCTACGTTTTGTAGTTGACATGTATGTCGATATTTCATTACTATAGGATAAAATCTTGTGTATAACGATTAAATATAAATATTTAGTGTTTAACATTACCGTTGGCATCGGCTTGAAGTGACCGAAGCTTAGCACCATGGAGGCTTAAGCATTTGAGAGCGTTATGAGATACAATGACTGTTTCTAACTTCTCAAGTTTTGACACTTCGAGATCTTCTAAATCATTATGAGATGCGTCCAGGAAGACCAAACTCTGAAAAAGAAATTTTAAAAAATGATTAATTAAAATCTAACAAATCTGATCACTGCTGGCAACTCCAACGTACTTCATTGGACAAAGATATGCAAAAGTGATTTAAAAAAATATCAAAACAGGGCCAGGGCTCTATGATACTATGGAGTACCATTAAAAAAAACTTGTTATACAATTCCTTTTACACGTCGATTGGTAATAATGCAATTTAGAATGAGTTCTATATACTTTAGTTTATAATGCTCCATAAAAAATTTTATTTATATTTTTTCAGGCCATATTTGTACATTTCCCAATTCTGCAAAATACTAAAAACAATATTTTAAAGTAACGATTTGAGTAGAAATATAAATATTCCATAAAACTCCTATAAATACTTATTTACTTCATTAATCTTAAAATAAGAAATTTTTCTAAAATTTATGCAATGACTGCACAAACCTGGTAAATTTTTCGAAAGTTGAATGAAAATACTTTGGAAGATGAAATTTTCAACAATTCATAATTTAGGACATGGACGGCAGACCCACAGCACGCGGCTAATTATTTTCGGCACAGCCTATATTCAGATTCTAAATCAAAAAATCCCTGCCGGCCCGGCCTACAGGCAGAGGTAGATTTCGAAGTCAAATATACTAATTTCACAAACAAAAACTAAATCATGATTAGAGATAAATCCACTTTAACAATTTTATCTGGCCGCTTTTGACGATTTTTTATTTCATTTTTATATAATAGCTGGTTTTATCAGAATCATGTTAGGGCGGTATTAAAAAAAATACTTTTCCATGCTCAACAACTCGAAATTTTCTGGCATAATTCCAGATTCATTTTTAATTTAAAAAAAATATAAAACTTGCTGACGTGATTTTTGAAGAGATTTACAAGCGACCTGTGTTTTTATTTTTAGTTCAATTAATTAAAACTTGATGTATAAACAGTTATTTTCTCAGAAGGACAATTATTTTTCGTTTCTAACACAATCGCTTCGGGAAATTCCGTTCAAAATGCCCACTTTGACATCATTTTTTGAAATATATTCTGCCTCTATCAAAAAATCGATCATTACGGTACATTATATAGTTTCTGAATAAGCGAATATACCAATTAAATGCGTTTGAGAGCAAAAATGAATTTAAAAATGAGTCAGAAAATAAGCAGTTTGGATTTGAGTGCATCCTTAATACAATGATTTTTCCAACACAATCCGCTTCGGTAAATTCGGTTCAAAATGCCCTTTTTAACAGCATTTTTAAAAATATATTCTGTCTCTATCAAAAAATCGACCATTACGGTACATTATATAGTTTCTGAGTAAGAAAACGTGTACCAATTGGAAGCCTTTGAGAGCAAAAATGAATTGTAAAATGAGTCAGAAAATAAGCAGTTTGGATTTGAATACACCCTTACTAAGATGATTTTTTCTACAACCGCTATGTATTTTTAATTTGTTTTTGCTGTAAGAATTGGTCCTATCCAAAAGTTGTCTGTATAGATGTTGTAGACAATATTAAGAAGATATATAATAAATTCATGGGGATTTTATATCTTTTGAATTAACGGAGTTATGGATTTTTTTCTTCTTCAAACCCCCTTTTTGTTTTCGCTTTTAATTTTTTTTTTTTGCGGTACGAATTGGTCCTATCAAAAACTTGTGAATATAAAAGTTGTTGATAATGTTAAGAAGATTTATAATAAAATTAATTGGATTTGCTATCTTGAGAATTGACGAAGTTATGAATTTTTTTCTCCCAAAAACCCTATTTTTGCGCCCTTTGAGCCCATTTTTAACTTTATCAAAAATCTGTGATACATAAACTTTTGGCCCTATTTTTAGAAGTAATAAAAACTTTAAACTGATTTGATATGTACAAAAATTAAGAAGTTATGGGGGGTTTTTCTGTTTTCACAAAACCCCTCCCTATTTCTATCCCCTTGGTCCGATATTGCCCATTAACGAACTTGACCGAGATTTTATGCCCATTGATTTTATGTATCAGTTTGGCAGAGATTGGTGCAGAATTACGAAAGTTATCGTGTCCAGAAGAAAGTGATATATATATATATATATATATATATATATATATATAAAGTTTTTTACTGAGGGTGGTTTTGGGTTCTAGGGGTCATGATCGGTGTAGATCTGCAAAACTTTTTGAGAAATTTCAACATAGGGACGATCCCAATAAGGTAGTATTTCATACGAAATCTACCTAAAATAGCAAAATTGTACAGAATTCACAAATTTAGGCTATCTGAGTTTGCCTGAATTCGATTAAATTGATAAATTTCCGTTGCCATATAGATTGAAGAAACCGAATACAACATAATGAATGGTAACATAGCTCAATATTGGCTCAAAAAAGTCACAGATTAGCAGAGGATTAAAAAATAATTAAGAGGATTATCGGAAAGGAGACATTATAAGATATTATTAAAAAAAAAAAAAGATGATGACAACTTGGAATTAAATTCCAGTCGTGAAATTTTTTTAAAAGAAGCTGGCATTTGCTATTATGAAATTTTTATCAGTTACTAACGGATTATTCTTGTTATTATATTCTGAAATGAATAATACAAAAAACACAACTTGAGTCTTTTCTGTCATATGACTTCAACATGCATTCTATTAAAAGTAAATGACTACGATGCTGATATTTGACATCTAAAATGCAAAAACAGAAATAGCATTTTTTTTATTATATAATTTTTAAAGTATAATACAAAATGTCATTCATCTATTTTTCAGTCCTACAAATAAAATCTTAAATAATTTTTAATATTGTTATTATTTAGTCCAATAAATGGCTACACTCTAAAAAATAAAATGTGTAAATTAGTCACTTTTACATAAGTATATGTGTAAATTTGTAAAATTACATTTTTGTCATAAAATTTACATTCTAGTCGTACAAATTTATCTGTAATTATGTGTTTTTATCGGCTTAATGGAAGTAATTTGTTATCCCTTTAAAAACTCAAACAAGTGTGTAAATGTAGAAAATTGTAAGGGTTTTCCCGATTTGATGTGTTATTGTAAATTTACAAATTTTCTATATTGTAAAAATCTATGTGTATTTTTCATATTATATCGAAATATGTATGAGATAATTACATAGATAATGCGTAAGAACAGAATATTACACAGAAATATGAAAAGTACGAATTTTACACAGCTATATGTGTAAGAAGAGACTACTTCGCAGGATTATATGATGTGGAAAATGTAAGTAAATGTAGTAAATGTGGAAAATTGTAAGGGTTTTCCCGATTTGGTGTGTTAATGTAAATTTACAAATTTTGTATATTGTAAAAATCTATGTGTATTTTTCATATTATACCGAAATATGTATAAGATAATTACATAGATATATGCGTAAGAACAGAATATTACACAGAAATATGTAAAGTACGAATTTTACACAGCTATATGCGTAAGAACAGAATACCACGCAGGATTATGTGTAAGAATATTACACAAATATATAAGAACATAATGTTACACAAAAGTATAATTACTTATGTGCACTCAATAAATATCGATGCTTGAAAACTTGGTTTGTGTAACAGTAGATGAATGGTCAAGGCGGTGCTTTGGAAAGTTGCAGTTCCTTAGTTCGTATCCCGTTTCGGAAACTATTGCTTGTTTACTGTAGATTGGATTAAATAAAGAATTTCTTCTCTTGATGTAGATGTATCTTTGAAACTTGTGACTGAAACTGATTTTTTAAAAAAATTCCACAAAATACGGAAATAGTACTGATCGCAGTTACTGTATTTTAACGATATTTTATTTTACAGTGTATTTATGTAGATTATACAGGTCCTGCGTACAAATTGTCCATATGGAATTTAGGACTTCAAAACAACTGTAACAGAGAGATGGCATGCAGTAAATATAATTTCAGACGACCCCGTTTTTTTTAAAATTAAGATTACACTATTTTGTAGTATTAAAAAATATTTCTGGAAACAAAACAAGCACACCAAGCATATGAGTTTGATCTTCAGGCAAATTAGTTTTGCGACCATAAAAATATTTAGTTTAAAATTGACATCCCAAATTGTAAGGTTATGTACCATTTACAGAAAATCCATCATTTTTGTACATTACACAAATATATGTGTACTCATATGCAATTTACATATTAAACTTTGCATTTCAGAGTTATACGATATCTTTTTACACACTTAAGCAGATTAATGTGTTATTGGGTCGATCGGAAAGTCGTGTTGTGTTGGAAAAATCAATTCGTACCGGAAAATTCTGCCCGGTAATTATTAGACATCGGAAGTAATGTCTAATAATTAAATGATAGAATTTTACGGTACGAATTGATTTTCCCAACACGACATGACTTTCTGATCGACCCAATATCATCAAAATACACAGAACAATGTGTATTTTTAAATTGACACACCAGGTATGTATTTGGCAATTTACACGCCTCTTTACACATACAGACAAATCGTTTTTGTATCATCAGTACACCTATTTTAACGTGTAAATTTACGCATTTAATTTTTAGAGCGTAGATTGTTGTCAGGGCATGATCACGTAAACTATTTTTTCGGAAAAACTTAACACGCGAATGTGAAGAGGTTCGTCGTTCTTGATTTAGGATATAAAAGTGTGAAATAAGAAGACATTTTAACAAAATCTTTTCCCATAAGAAATTAAAATTAAAATATGTTTCACGCAGAATTTTACGACACCAAAAATCTTCGCTATATTGAAATTTCGTTTTTATTTGTTTTACTACACTGTTAAAAATTTGCAGCATCCTGGCAGGTGATTTGACCGTTTTTTTTCCGAAAACGGTTACACAACCGTAATTTTAACACTATTCTGACCATATTATTGGCCATTTTATGGTCAGAATATAGTTAAATTATGGTTATGAAACCGTTTTTTCAAAAAACGGTCGAATGACCTGCCAGAATGCTGCAAAATTTTTAACAGTGTAAGAAAACAAATATGTAAGATACGAATTGATAAAAGAAAACATTTGACTTTTTCATCCGTATACAACAAGTTATTAAGAGTAAACGAAGAAGTCAAATACCTCATTTACAAGAAAAAATAAACATGAAAAAGATAAAAGAAGCTTCAGGAAGAATAATTTATTAACAATATACATTATTTAACCATCTATGTCCCATGTTCAGAGTTGTCACAGGCAACTATTTTTTTATTCTGTTCGCACCACTATTTTAATAATATACATTTTGTAATATATTTTACTTGCAAATATTGTCAAAGCGTGTGTAAAAAAATTTCGTGCGAAATAGAATTAAAAAATAGTCGCCTGTGGCAGCCCTGCATGTTATGAATTAATGAAAATTTCCTCTTTGAAAGCATTTTTCCTGATTTTTTGAAAATGCGTTAGAACATCTGTGGAATTATAACAGATTTTAGAAAGACTAAGAGAATCCAACTCGGGGTTTTCAGGTTGCAAAACATAGGTGAAAATCATTTTTTTTATATTAAAAACTCTAAAATATGTTTTGCATTTAATATATATATATTTTTTAGATTACCCTATAACAACAACAAAAAGCATTTTTGCATGAAAAATATCTATAATGTGTTGAAATAAAGTTTTGAAATTTATTAAAAGCGACACTTTTTTAGTATTACTTGCATGCCAGGAGTTAATTGAACTTGTTATTATAGCATTTTAAAATTTAATTTAATTACAAAACGAATAGAACAGTCGAAAGGCCACCTTCAGTAATTCCCGTACAGCTTTGTATATTATCTACCGACTTTTATGCACGTCTCATGTTACTGTAAAATTTAATCAGGAGAATGAGCACAACACCATTGAAAACGTATTTTTAGAAATTATCGTCTACAGTCGGTAATGTACTAACTTCTTTGAGTAACCCTGTATACGAGTTTATTTATATTCTACATACAGATGGGTGACAAAATAATACGAGCACCCATGAAAAAGGTATGGTTCATTTCAAAGAAGTAGAACGCGCTTGTCACTTTGCACTCAATTCTGCCACGTAGTGCTTATGAAAGGTAAGGTATCAGTCGCTCAACATCAGTCATAGGTGTTGCATGCGCTTACCATACGCTCTGGAAAACTCAATAATGGCTGACCTGTCAGAGTTCGAAAAAGAAATGATTGTTAGAAAAATGTCTGGTAGCTCTGTGACGGAAACAGCCAATCATTTGGGGCGTTGAATTAGTACTGTGGCAGACGTTATAACAGCGTACACGAAATGCGGTAATGTGTCGTCTGCGAAGTACAACAATGGACCGAAAGGAAAGCTTTCTGAGAGGGATAAAAGAGAGTTGACCCGCATCGAGACGAACGGTCCGAAAGCGCAAATCTTTATCCCAGATAACGTCAGAGATAAACAGTCATCTCCATAATCCCATTTCAGCAAGAACTGTCCAAAGGGAATTTCATGCTTCGAACATTTATGGAAGAGTTTCAATTCGTAAGCCATTGGTGACATCACGCTATGCTTTTCAGCGACGCCAATGATGTAAAACACACAAAACCTGGACTCATAAACAGTGGAAACAAGTCATTTGGTCTGATGAATGCATCTTCACCATATTTCAGGCAACTGGACACGTTTATGTGTGGAGAAAGTCCGCAGAAGCATTTTCTCCTGACAGCCTCTTGCCGACTGTGAAGCATGGATGTGGTTCCCTTATGGTATGGGGTGTGATATCTTGGCGTGGCCTTGGGCCGCTTGTTACTCTGCATGGGAATGTTACAGCTGCTCACTATGGCGATATTCTGGGGGATCAGGTGCATCCTTTTGTCCAAGCTTTATATCCAGGAAAATGTCCACTTTATCAAGACAACAATGCTCTATCCACACTGCTAAAACCGTCCAAAAATGGTTTGGAGAGCATGAGGGGGAAGTAGGACATCTTACTTGGCCTCCTCAGTCTCCTGACGTGAACATTATTGAACATTTGTGGGGATATTTGGAGTCAAAACTCCGTGCTCGATTTCCTCCACCGCATACGCTTTTGGAATTAGAGACTGCTCTACAGGAAGAATGGCTTCATATTCCTTTAAATATTGTTCATGAGCTCTATGAATCCATCCCACGTCGCATACAATCTGTAATTAAGTCAAAGGGTGATCGAACCCCCTATTAATAAAGCTTTTCACTTATTTCATAGGTGTTCGCATTATTTTGTCACCCATCTGCACATCTTTTAGTTCACTAAATACTGTTCAGCTGGAAAAGGATAACCTTATTTAAAAACATCATAAAGTAATTCCCGCTCAAACCCACTATTGCTTATGAATTATTTTGTGTTAGATCTGTATATGACCTATAGAATTCATACACATCTTATAGCATGCAGAAATTTAGTTAAACTTAAAAACACGTACCATAATTGGGAAAGCACTTCCAGCATTTATCGCTGATAGATTGTACCGTAAGCGAAATCTTTTGTGTATCTCTGTAAATGAACAAACTGTTATGCAGTATATCATATTTTGCAGCAAGCGTCTTGTAGTGCACCTCAAAATTGTTTATAAATTTTATTACATTTAAAATAGTGTAGCATCATTAAAATATGCCGCAAATTTTTTTTCCCTCGTTGACCATTATATAACCAAATTTTTTTGTGTGAACCTGTAAATGAATGATAAATGCTTTACATTCTATATACAGAAAATACATGCCAATTTTATTATGTCTGAAATAGTGTAGCATTGTTAAAATCAACCGCAAACAATTTCCCCCCATAGACCACAATGTAACAGGATTCTTATAAGTGTCCCTGTAAATGAACATTAAATGCTACTGACTCCATTTTCCGTAGCGAACATACCATAGTGATCCTCAATAGCATAAATAAATTACATGGCAATCCGACTATATTTACGCAACATAGAGCACGGACAAAACGGCAGACGGTGAAATTTTAGTTATATGTACTTTTCAACTAAGTTGGAAAGAGTTAAAACTGAAAAGAAAAAAGAAGTACAGAGAAAGATAAAAATAAGGCATGAAAAAGAGCGCAGTAAAGCCTTCCAGCATTTTTTACGAATAAATTCTTGCGATAATCTGGGATAGAATTAAAATGCATTATGAGGTATCTAATGAAGATACGCATCACTAACAGAGGAAAGACGAACTATTTTCTCATAAAGCATTTTCTGAGAAAAAAAATATAATTTTATTCATAACATCATTCAGATATTCAAAATAATGCAAGAAATTAGCTTTTACAATTATTTCGTGTAACCTTCAAAGTCAGCGCTGTCGAAAAGTTTACGACTAACGTGATTTTTCTGAAACTTTATTCTCGCAAATGACACTGAAAAAAAAAATCGATTTTTACTACCGATATGTATATCTCTTCTTATATGCCTCTTATTAATGTTATGAAAAGTATTGTATGTAAAGGACAAGCGTGTCCGTGCGTAACGCTGACGTCATTTTGAGGGTGGCAACAGCAGCCCATGAAGTTTCGCTTTTACTGCAATTTTTTTAACTTCTAGACATAGCACATTTTCAATTTTCACACCGTCGAATAGGGAAAAAAATGTACTTTTAAATGCATTTCGTTTGAAACCTGTATCGGAATTCGTTTGGAAGCTGTATTGCAATTTACTCATTTTTTGTGGTTTTTACGACAATTTTCAAGTATAAATGTTTTTTTTAATTTATCTCTGTCGTGGGCAGACGATTACGAAACATAAATATGTTTGCATTTAAAATATATAAATAGTTCGGCATTTGTTTCCAGTTTATATTCCATAACGAAATTAAAACTTCATCGATAAATGAATAAAATAATGAAAAATAAATAAAACACAAATTTAAGACATGTAATTCAACTACAGGAGTAAAAAACAAAAATTACCAGAATAAAAATTGCTGCTATAAGTGGCTATCTTTGATGATTTCATTGATTATTAACTCTTGGCCCGAGACCGATACAAAATTACCGCTTTTAATAAATTTCAAAACTTTATTAGGATACCTTAACACCTTAACCACTTGAGTACGGCCTCGAAAACAGCGAATAGTTTCCAGCTACCACCAGCATTGCCGCAATTAGCTGATTTTTTATTTAGAAATATTGAATCCACACCAGAAAATTTTGAATAGCAATTTTCTTTTAGTTTATTTATGGAATACCTATCAGCTTATAAAGGAAAAACAACCATTAAAACTTATTGGTGAGAATTCGGAATGCCTAAATAAAAAATCAGATAGATGCGGCAACATTGGAAACCACGTACGTTGCCGTCGTTACGCACGTACTTTCAACCACGTACACATCGCACGTGGGCGTAATCAAGGGATTAATCATATATTTCCATTCTAAATTCAAATTTTCAGCATTTTCAGAGATATTTTTTACATATTTCAAAAAAGGTTATTATTTTAAAATGTTACCAAAATTGTAAAAACTTCTCAAGTAATAATATTTCCTTTAAACTGAAAATTTATTTACACGTGACTATTATAAACAGAGAAAAACAACATGAAATTAGAATTAAATGATTACGTGTTAAAAGCAGGAAAATATTAAAAAGTTACGTCATAAAAATTGTTCATACACGTGAATATTTAAAAAGAAAAAATATTGCTAGAAAACAGGAATTCTGCTTTTTCAAAATTTAGTGTCGCCCCCGCTGGAAATACATATATATATATAAATATGTATATAAATATAGATAGTTCAGTTTTAAGACTCCAAACACGCGCTTTTATTTTATATAAAATGACGTCATCCGCGTCTGCTAAAGAATTCCTCATTTACGATCCAGTTTTAAACAACATCTACATTAAAATATGTATAGGACATGACTATCGCTGAATAATACACAAATCCAAAAAAAGAGATTTCGTCATTCAAGAAACTGGACAAAAAAAATCGGCTATCTCATGATTCATATTCCTTCATTTGTTTGTAATATTAATAAAGATACTTAAAATTAAATTTAGTTTATAATAGCTCCATGTTTTATCAGAAATCATTCATTTATATTTTTTTCAAAATAGCACGTATTTTAATTACATTTTTTTCAGTTTTTATGAGAATATGGCAACAAAAAGATACAATTGCTATTTTTCAACTATATTCTCTTTACTTTCTAGAGAAATGTAGTACTTGAGTTGCCAAAATTAAACAAATGGTGCTAAAAACTATAAAAAAAATTAATACCTCAAAAATAAATGGAGATGCAGTTTTCAAACAAATTGCATTTAAAAGTACTTTTTTTCCCCAATACGACGGTATAAAAAATGAAAATGTGCGATGCTTAGAAGTTTAAAAAATTGCTATAGAGTATTTAATCGTACAATTATACATCTGCTTTGTTTTACGGCCGGCTTATACAACGTAACGTTATTTTTTGGAGACGACACAAAATAATCTGGGAGAAAGAAATAGCATACCGGGGGCTAATAAATAAATAAAAATACATAAATGTAAAGAAAAAATATTAGACTTTTCAATAATAATAATAATAAAATGGGTTTGTACTATATTCTGTAATCCGGGTTTATCCCCTTGTTTTTAATAACGTAATAGACCGTGAGCCGGGAGCACAGACAATCACCTCTTCGAGTTCACGGATGAAATTCTAGGATTAGTTAAATCTTGATTCGCTTATTAAAACGCAATCGGTCTGCCAAGTCATATCTTGGTGGAAAACACCTGAAGTCCTCCCAGCCCCCAGTCCTCCATATTTTCATTCCTTTTGGCGCAGGAAAACACAATGGTAAAACTACGAGTCAGCCGCTAAAATCGTGTTTTCAGGTGTTTTCCACCAAGATATGTCTTTGCAGACCGATTGCGTTTTAATATGCGAATCGAGATTTAACTAATCCTAGAATTTCATCCGTGAACTCGATGAGGTGATTGTCTGTGCTTCCGTCTCCCGGTCTATAACTACTGTTCGCAAAAAATACGTCTGGCGCCTACTGAGGAGTTATAAAAAATGTTACTGTCATGAAAGCTTTATTATTTATATTTATTATTATTATTTTATGATAGGAGCGGACACATTTTCAGTTCATTTGAAAAGGTATGTTATTTTTCTAATTATTGCCAGTTTTAGCCATATTACCATCGTCGCCTTCATGGGCGACTTTTGAAAGAAAGAAAGGATCCGAGGTTTCGTTTGAATTCCGAAATCGTTACACAGTTACACCGCTCAGACTATCTCGAACTGACGAACTTCTACTTTGAATGTTCGTCAACACGCTAATCACTGGACAGAGTGATTCGGAGGACACAGAAAAAGTTGGAGGAAACAAAAAAATCAGACTGAACATCATGATGCTCCTGGCTACGCATTGATATTTCTTTCCATCGCTGAACAGCTCTTAATGTATTTCATTAAGCAATAATAAACAAAAACTAATATGGTATGAATTGAGTCGTTTAAAGACAGAGTGGTGTAAATCACATTTTCTTAAATCTTCAAAAATTAAGGAATTTCTGGACGCGCTACAATGATTTCCTTTGGGGTAAAATGTCTTTGCTATTTACAGGCAAATTTCGTGAAATATGCTGATTACCGGCACTTATACCGATATTCTTATGTCTAAATTGATATGTCTATATACCCTCAATGTACCAAACTTAGTGTCTCAACACTTTGTCTTAAACGGCTCAAATATTGTGGTGATTTCTGTAATTGCTGAATATAAAAAAAATAAATTTAAATAGGTAAATATAGCTGTTTGTCCTTAACAGCGTTTTTTTAAAACACCAATGAGTTATTTCATATAGGAAAAGCAATGTTTTTTTCTACATCCGATTACATGCAGTGAAAAAGCATATCATAGTTTTTTGTTTGTTTATTTGTTTTAGTTTCTCGAGCAAGTTCTCCAAACTTCCAGGCTGGTAGAAGACCAAAATTTCTAAATATTTAGACATAAAAATTAGACGATGTCCGGTTTTTAAGATAAGAAAAACCCCCTGTATATTTCAATCGGATTACAGAACAAGAGGATTTGGGGCCGCTGTAAATCCGAATCATCCATTTCCCTATTAAGATCTTCGGTTGGCTGCCCTTGACTCTCTCGCTATATCCGATTAGGATATGTACCAAGACACAATACTGATAAGTTCTTACACAGGAGGAAAAAAAAACTGTATATTTCTCGCCTTTTGCTTGTCTTTTCCATTGAGCAAGCAGGAAATTGAAATCGATTCACGATTTGTTCAACCAACTGCCTGTTGCCGAATCTGGCATCCGGCGCTTGATGAAGCATTGTTCGGGTTTCATTTCTTCGCCAAAATCGAGAGCGTGAGGAAGCCTTAAAAAATAACGAATTTCTCAGCCACACCAATTAAGCATTCTTCTCTTGAGATATCACTTTGTGTGTTTTCTTGGGTGGATTCCACCACAAACAATGAATTATTTGCCCACTAAAAGGCTGTCGAACTTTCGAAATTTGTATCACCCAGTTTGGTTTGTGGTATATATTCACTTTGCCCCATATTCTTCCTTACTCTCTTTCGAAGGTTACGATTGTTTACTGATAGCACAAAATGTTTGACGTTTTTTCCTCTAATATTAGAGAATAATTTATCTAAGTTCTTTTATTCAATTTTCTTCATATCGTTCCAGAAACTGTAATGCTTCTTTTCGATATTTGGAATAATTATATAACGCATTCTTGAAAGAAATATTGGATTTTTATGCGGCTGCCATTACAGAAAGTAAGAAGCTACCTATTGCAACCGTCCAGAAGAAAACAATTACGAAAAATTTCAGTACATTTTCACCGATCACGACATACAGACCCCAAAACCACCTTCTGTTCAAATCTTAATATATATAGTGGAAGGCGGGGCAAGAGGACGAATTAAGTTTTTCTCGCAGTTAATCACAGACGGTAGCACGTCACGACCACCAAAAGAGCCTCCTGCAGGCGAGGCATGTGCATTACTAGAATAAAAAATCCCTGCCGGCTCGGGCCTACAGGCGGAGGTAGATTTCGAAGTTAAATACTAAATTCACCAACAAAAATTAAAACAAGATTAGACATAAACCCAGTTCCTTCACTAAGAATGAGCTCTAGGGAGCTAAACATTTTGAGAAAATTCTAATATACACGAATACACACACGCATGTATATGGAATAGGTTTAAAAATGGCTAAAGCAAATTCAGAGAACCTCAAAGTGTTAAAATATGTTAATATTTCCATAGTCGGGTTTTTATCATGTTTTAATACGTTTCTTCAAACTAACATGGAGTTACATATTCGCCTGCTGAGGTCCATTATATTTCTAATATGACACAATATTTTGTTTTTATTTTAATTCGTCAAACTATTTATTTCCTTTTGAGTTTTCAGGCTGAAATCTTGCTCTTGAAAACTTATGACGTAATATTCAGTTTTCAATTCGTCAAACTGTTTATTTAATTCAATTTTTCACGTGAAATTCTTGCAATAGAGGAGCAATTGTTGTGGTGAGAATTTTATTGCTTTTTTTTTTAATTGTTGGCAATCGCTATAACGAAAAATATTTATTTTTTCCTGCCATTGTTGTATAAGAGCTGGTTTTATCAGAATCATGTTAAGACGGTATTCAAAATTTTGAACCCTTCCCATTTCCATTCCCTTGGGCCGATTTTGCCCATTTTCAATCCCCGCCGAGATATTAGCCATCTCAAAGTTGTTGGCGAGTTTGAAGACGATCCGTGCATCATTGCAACTTTTATCGTGCGGACAAAATTTAGTACATACATACATACATATATATATATATACTTTTTAGGTGGGGGTGGTTTTGGGTTCCTGGGGTCCTACAATGAAAAGTTATGAAGGAATTTTTCAAAAGTCGCACCATGGTAACGACTGCAATAGGTAGTATTTCTTACGAAATCTACCTAAAATGAGCATTGCTACTTTGAGGGAAGTTATGAGCATTAGTTTATTTTCAGTGTGTTTCCTACAGCTTTTGACCATCAAACGTAAGGAATCACTATTCTACGGTACATTTAAATTCGTAGGATATCCATTTATTTTGCAATAGTCTTGGTTATTGATAAACGTTGGATTGATAAAAATTGTGTGACGGGGAAAGAAGACAAATTTTAAATGGGGAAAGGTGACGAATAATTCTCAGTTCATCATCTTATTCCATATGCTTTTTTTAAATAGTTCAGCTCCATTTTAAAATCTTTCTCTGTGCCTAATGCATGGTGATTTTCTATTTCAGGCCTTAGAAGATACTTCACTGTAAAAAAAAAAAAGGACTAAAAAACGGAAATACTACTGGCAATATAGACGCCAGTACTATTTCCGTTTTTAAACGGGAATTTTTACCCATAAATTGCAGAAAAAATTCCGTTTTTAATCAAAAAAAGGAAAATTTTCTGCAATTTATGGGTAAAAATTCCCGTAAAAAAACAGAAATAGTACTGGCGTCTGGATTGCCAGTAGTATTTCCGTTTTTTTTTTTTTTTTTTTTTTTTTTTTTTTTTTTTTTTTAACACTTGCAACATGCCTAGGAAATACCAGCGAATAAGTGATAGGAAGAGGTGGGAAAATAAAGACATGAAGCAGCTATAGCGGATATTGCACGTAAGGTCTCGAACTTGAATGCTGCAGCATTAAAATTCAATATACCTGAGCCAACGCTGAGAAGATAACATTAAATAATATTAATTACTACTACTAATAAGAATAATTATTATTTATTAATTAAAAATGAGTTAGAACCTGTCGAAATTCCCCGTAAGAAAAGTTTAAGAAATTTTAAATAAAAAGTTTAAAATTGTCTTCTTTAACACCCTTGGGGACGAGCGACCGGTATACGTGCCACTTAAGGTGCTCAAAATCCTTCATTATTCCCCTCAGTTATTTTTTATTGTAAAGTTTACCTTTTTTAATCAGAACATTTTCGCGATTCAATTACAGAAAATTTTCTGTTTTGAAAAATCTGTGGAAAAAGATTAAAAATTAAGCAAAGTGCTCTCGTCGCGAAGGGGTTAACACGGGAATGATCACGCATATCCAGGATATGTACGATTTTTACGTTGCCACCAATAAATTCAAGCAAAAATCATCATGTTATTTAATCGTTGATATTGCTCACAAATTAATTTGAAGATGACTTTTCGAAAATTAGTGGTGAGAAATGTAACAACCGTGCGCACCCTGGGTATGTCATACCCCGCGCGTGTAATCCAGGGTTAATCATTGTTCATTTCAAATTCATATATTCTGAAACGCATCACTGTTAGGGTGTTTCACACGGTAATGAGTCCGAAAACAAAAATCATTATGAAATCGCATACCCTTTTATTATATGAGCTTTGATGATAAAAGCATATTTGTAAAATTTCTGGAAATTAGGAAAAAGTTAAGTGACTTCTCAAGCTCATCAAACTTTTTTAAAAAATGGCAATAAAGAGATTACTATTTCACAGCGTTCTAAATTTCATACATTCATGCTGCTTTTATATTACTTTTTAAGTATTGAAGGCAATATATGGGTAATATACGTCGCACGCAAAAACATTATTTATATCACTTTTCATTTATTCAATTATTTATCAAAATCGAAAGCGAATTTTTTTCTCAGTTACCTCTCCATATTTGTTGGATCTCAATCCAAATTATCCCATCTGATAACGTTCCATCTCTTCCTATCACCTCTTGAATAAAAGAAGATATCGACAAGTGCCTTACTGTTTGATGCGTGGCTTTTAATTCGATTAGCACTCGTGTTTTTTTCGCATACACCATTAACTTTACAGATGCTGGTAGTTTGCAAAAAGTACCTTGTGCCAGAAGATGCCCTTCGCTCGTTTCTGACCCGTGCGTTGTGTGGCCAACGATGTGCAGTGTACCATGAACCCTTTCTTGGGCCAGAAGACTCCCACCGCGGTTCAGCGAGTCCGGCACACGGGGTAAACGCTTTAATATGTCTGGAGAAGAGAGATCATCAGATGCGCTCCAAACAGAAGACGGAGGACGTATTGTTCCGGTGCACTTCACCAAGTGGGATCGTCTGATGCGAAAAATTGTTTTACGAACGCGTATTTAAGACATGACCTTGAAATTGCCGACATTTGCGTTGTTTTCGTGCGTGGTTTCTTTTTTTGTTCTCTGAAATGGGATTTTTAAGTTAAATTCTCATCTGTATAGCAAACTGTTTGTTATTTAGGTCTTTTATAAAAGAAGAAGTTGTACACATACTAATTCAACATCCTTTTTTTTTTTTTTTTAGTATAAGCATTTATTGTGGTCATGCACAAAACAATTAAACAAATAAATAAATAAAATTTTACACAAGCTGAGTAGTTAAACTATTTTTCTATGAAAGACTAATAACGTTTCTTTAAACATGAGCTGCAGCGTTCTGTAAACATAAGACCCTTCTTGGAGATCAAGCTTATTGTTTTGGCCAGAACAGGTCCTACGCCCATGAGCAGAGAAATCCTTTTTGTTTTTCTATATTCATTCCTTTTCTCTCACATTTTTTTTACTTGTCTGGAGAAAATTATACGGAATATCACTTGCCTTACATCCAAGAAAAAAATAATTCTGATACACATATCCTTATTTAAAAGGATTTATTGCTGCTTAGTTCTTTTTTCTGATAGTAAGATAAAAGCAGATTTTTAAATAACTACACAAAGTTCCTTTAAAATGTGTGCTCTTTTTATTCTACAGTTATTCCATTAACCGTGAGCGATTCACAACGCAAATCAAAGAAATATGAAAAAAAAAATATGTAACACAATAAATCAGTGGCTTAGCTAAGGTTTTGGGCGCCCTGGACAAGAAGTAATTTCGCGTCCCGCTTCTTCCTGGCCAAATCAAAATAATCGTAATATTTCTAAAGAGAAGGGACATGCAGGAAAATCCTGGATAAGTATAGTTATCCCTAAAGCAAGTACGCTGAATCGGAGTATGGGTTACTACGACCCATTGCTAAGTGCTATATTTTGAATCAGTGCATTGCTGTATGGATTGAAAAAAAAAATAACTAATCTATAAATACGTTAAAATAAATAATACTAGGACTTCGAACTGAAACCGGAATCAGGGATTTTTTCCAAATTGATTTATGTCTCATGCAGCTAAAACTGGAGCTGAATCTTAATTGTTAACCTAAAAGTTAAAGCAGAAACCATGTGCACAAAACCTACATAAATTGCTATAAAATGAAGCTATAGGAATGGTCAGTTGCCAACTTAAACCTTTGTGTACTGAATTATGAATTCATGAAAATTTTATCTTCTAAAGCATTTTTCGTGAATTTTTGAAACTACATTAGAAGATTTACATAATCCTTTAATAAATTTTAGAAGGATTGAAGGATTTAGAAAGATTAATTAAATTTGAATTTATAGGGATATTGTGCAATATTTATAACCCCACTCAAATCTTTTATTTTAAATATTTTTCTTAGTATTTTGTAGAATTAGGAAATGTATAAATATAATGTTCTTACAATAGAAATACAGAAATCTTCACGAATTGAACCCTCCCCCCCCCCCCCCCCAACGCCAAGAAAGCTGAAAAGATGTAGAAAGGCAAAGGAAAGACAAAAGAAATCATCCTTTAAAAAATATTTTTGCTTTGTGTAACCAATAACGATTTTGGAACAAGAAAAAGTAATGCATCTATAACTCATTCTAAACTGTATCACTACTAATCGATGTATTAAATGAATTTTGTAACAAGTTATTTTAATGGTGCTTACACTGGTGTACAAAAATTAAGGACGAGATGGTCTTTGAATGTACCGTCGTTCAGAAAATTTCCACATCGACCGAAATCATACCCATTACCATAAGGTTTCCAAGATGGGAAAATAACAATCCGTTCCGTTGCCTTGTTTGGATTTTAATATAACTGCTTCGTCCTTAATTTTTGCACACCAGTGTATAAGTACCGTCAGTATATAAAGGGTTCTTAAGTTCCCTGCTCAACAACTCGAAAGTTTCTGAGACATTTTCTGACTCATTATTAAGCGTAAAGGCATCATAAAATTGTCAGGTCTGAATATTAAATCGATTTGGAACCGAAATGAGTTTTTCATTTTTTTTTTTATATATAAATACTAGGGGGCTCGGCCCCCTACGAGCTACGCTCGCCAACCCCCGTCCAGACACCGCAGACTCTAAATGCACGCTAATTTGATCGGCTTTAAGAAGATTTCGAAATATTGAATTATAATTTAAAAAACAGTGGCGATCTCCCTATAAACGAATTTCTATTCATTTCTCTTTGATTGGGGAATTTTAACGCCAAATCCGCTGCAGTACTACTTGATTATCCTGTCGACCAATTTCGCCAAATTATATAAATCGCCAAACCACTCGCCAAATTATACAAATTGATATAATTTTTATTTTAAATAACGAAAGAACAAATAAATTCGTACAACATTAATAAAAACACAAATAAAAAGTCGAAATAAAAATAACTTGATGACGTATACACGTGTATCAACATTTCAAAATAAGCTAATATAAAAGGAATTAAGTAAAGAGTCTTTGTCTCCTGGTATTTTTTAACAAAGCGAAAAGAAAGTTCTATTAACCCTAGAACTACCGGAAATTTTACTCAAGTTTTATAAAAACATTCTACACCAGAATTTTTACTTAAAACTATTTAATTTGTTTATTTAACTTATTATTGTCTGATTTATACATTTAGTTTGTTTTGAAGAAATTTCTGGTTTGAATAAATATTTTGAATGTACATGTCGGGTCCATTGGACCCTTCTGGTAGACAGAGGGTTAAATGAGACATTTTAAATTAATTCTCAAAATATCAAATAAATGTCTAGCGCAATTTCTAAATTTAAACTTTTTTGCAATATTATTTTGTACTAGATTAATTTTCACACAATTATTCTAATTGGTAAACAAATCATATTAGATATAAATTTCCAACTGGGCGAGAAATGTCCGGACCAGGATTCGAACCCGGGATCTCCTGGCTGAAGCCGCCAGTGCTCTGCCATCTGAGCTATCCCGGACGATTCTGGTCGAACTTTTTCACCCAGCTAACCTTGAAGATTACAGCATCTGGTCGGAAACCTGGTTCAGCTCAACAGAATAAATCTCAGGTAATGGAACTCCAGAAAACGCTGGATACGAAATTACACTAGATTAATTTTCACACAATTATTCTAATTGGTAAACAAATCATATTAGATATAAATTTCCAACTGGGCGAGAAATGTCCGGACCAGGATTCGAACCCGGGATCTCCTGGCTGAAGCCGCCAGTGCTCTGCCATCTGAGCTATCCCGGACGATTCTGGTCGAACTTTTTCACCCAGCTAACCTTGAAGATTACAGCATCTGGTCGGAAACCTGGTTCAGCTCAACAGAATAAATCTCAGGTAATGGAACTCCAGAAAACGCTGGATACGAAATTACACTAGATTAATTTTCACACAATTATTCTAATTGGTAAACAAATCATATTAGATATAAATTTCCAACTGGGCGAGAAATGTCCGGACCAGGATTCGAACCCGGGATCTCCTGGCTGAAGCCGCCAGTGCTCTGCCATCTGAGCTATCCCGGACGATTCTGGTCGAACTTTTTCACCCAGCTAACCTTGAAGATTACAGCATCTGGTCGGAAACCTGGTTCAGCTCAACAGAATAAATCTCAGGTAATGGAACTCCAGAAAACGCTGGATACGAAATTACACTAGATTAATTTTCACACAATTATTCTAATTGGTAAACAAATCATATTAGATATAAATTTCCAACTGGGCGAGAAATGTCCGGACCAGGATTCGAACCCGGGATCTCCTGGCTGAAGCCGCCAGTGCTCTGCCAAGGTTAGCTGGGTGAAAAAGTTCGACCAGAATCGTCCGGGATAGCTCAGATGGCAGAGCACTGGCGGCTTCAGCCAGGAGATCCCGGGTTCGAATCCTGGTCCGGACATTTCTCGCCCAGTTGGAAATTTATATCTAATATGATTTGTTTACCAATTAGAATAATTGTGTGAAAATTAATCTAGTGTAATTTCGTATCCAGCGTTTTCTGGAGTTCCATTACCTGAGATTTATTCTGTTGAGCTGAACCAGGTTTCCGACCAGATGCTGTAATCTTCAAGGTTAGCTGGGTGAAAAAGTTCGACCAGAATCGTCCGGGATAGCTCAGATGGCAGAGCACTGGCGGCTTCAGCCAGGAGATCCCGGGTTCGAATCCTGGTCCGGACATTTCTCGCCCAGTTGGAAATTTATATCTAATATGATTTGTTTACCAATTAGAATAATTGTGTGAAAATTAATCTAGTGTAATTTCGTATCCAGCGTTTTCTGGAGTTCCATTACCTGAGATTTATTCTGTTGAGCTGAACCAGGTTTCCGACCAGATGCTGTAATCTTCAAGGTTAGCTGGGTGAAAAAGTTCGACCAGAATCGTCCGGGATAGCTCAGATGGCAGAGCACTGGCGGCTTCAGCCAGGAGATCCCGGGTTCGAATCCTGGTCCGGACATTTCTCGCCCAGTTGGAAATTTATATCTAATATGATTTGTTTACCAATTAGAATAATTGTGTGAAAATTAATCTAGTGTAATTTCGTATCCAGCGTTTTCTGGAGTTCCATTACCTGAGATTTATTCTGTTGAGCTGAACCAGGTTTCCGACCAGATGCTGTAATCTTCAAGGTTAGCTGGGTGAAAAAGTTCGACCAGAATCGTCCGGGATAGCTCAGATGGCAGAGCACTGGCGGCTTCAGCCAGGAGATCCCGGGTTCGAATCCTGGTCCGGACATTTCTCGCCCAGTTGGAAATTTATATCTAATATGATTTGTTTACCAATTAGAATAATTGTGTGAAAATTAATCTAGTGTAATTTCGTATCCAGCGTTTTCTGGAGTTCCATTACCTGAGATTTATTCTGTTGAGCTGAACCAGGTTTCCGACCAGATGCTGTAATCTTCAAGGTTAGCTGGGTGAAAAAGTTCGACCAGAATCGTCCGGGATAGCTCAGATGGCAGAGCACTGGCGGCTTCAGCCAGGAGATCCCGGGTTCGAATCCTGGTCCGGGCATTTCTCGCCCAGTTGGAAATTTATATCTAATATTATTTTGTGTTTATTTTATGTAATAACTATTATGTGACGTAAATATGACGTAATTTCTCCCAAGACTTCTAACGCATGTTAATGAATTTATTATTTTACAATATCCTTTCTCTTTGAAAATTCACGTGTATACTTTTTATGACGTAATTTTTAATAAGTTCCTGCTTTTTATACGTAATTATTTAATTCTAATTTGAAAGTTTTTTTCCTGTTTATAATAGTCACGTGTAAATAATTTTTTAATTTGAAGCAAACATTATTGCTTGCGCTTTTTATACAGTTGGCAACAGTTTAAATTAGTGCAATTTTCTGAAATCTGTAAAAAATATCTCTAGAAATGCTGAAAATTTGAATTTAAAATAGAAATAAAACCTGAAAAAATGAGTCAAAATAAAAAAATTAATGCAATCTGCACTCCGGCAAATTCTAACGCATAAAATGATCTAAAAATGATTACACTGCCATGCATAGTTTTTGCTGCTATAAAACTTTTTTAGTGGAACGATTTTGTCCAACTTTAGCATTAAATAACTCTTAAAATAATTCTTCGATTTGAAAACTGTCTGCATCAGCGTGTTTATCAAACATTTCTGTATAAAACCACCGATTTTCATATTTTTGTATGCATTATTTTTGTTAATATTAACGAAGAAAGGCCTCCGGTCACAAAAAAATCAAAACCGGCGGCGGCGGCGGTGACAGCGGTAGTTACTTTTTTTTAGAATAGAGAGAAAGTACTTATCGAGTTATAAGCAATTTTAGTCTCCTTTCTGGCGGTGTCGTGTACGGAAATTTGGATCAAAACGCCAACTTTGACAGTATTTTCTGAAAGATATTTTGCGTTTACCAAAAAGGGAAAACATCTTTTGATGACACAGTTTCTGAATAAATACACCTGCAAACGTATTCCTGCCAATTTCATGCGTTTACGAACAAAAATGAATTTAAAAATGTGTCAGAAAGTAGCTCCTTTGGATTTGATAACAGTCTTAACTCATGTGCCCAAAATACAAAGACGAAGATGGAAATCAATAGAAAGAAAATTTTATTTTCCCTCTAATTTCATGACTAGAGAAATTTTTAGGTTAAGATGAAGGATTAAGATTATGAAGGAACTTAAGTTAATATTAGTGTTTAGTCGTCTATTTTATATAAGAGTCAGGTACCTTTGAAGCTGACAATTCGCATAAAAATGACGCCCTGATATCGATATGCATTGCTATAACTCCACGTCTGATTAACTTTTGGATATGAAATTTTAAACACACATTAAAAGAGATATAGGCTAATAGTTAATGTTCTGAAAAAAAGTCTAGATGAATGTAAATTTTTTTAATTTCCTTTGAAATTTAGTGTTTTTTTTTTTTTTATAAACGAATTCACATTATATGCCTTGCGCGCATGATTTTTCATAATTGAATTATCACAGACAGCAAAAAAAAAAAAAAAAAAAAGAATAAAAGAATTATGAGTAGAGATATAATATCTGTTTAAAATGACCTACATTGGAAAAAATATAATGGTGAGTTCTTGAGAAAATAAATGTAAAACCAAAAGTATCAAAATTTTGAATTTCTTTTTGTATAAAAATAGTAAATTTTTAAATTTCTTACTTGATGAATCTAATAGTAGGTCATTTTGTGCATCTATACGGTTTATACCTTCAGTAAAAATTTCATGAAATTCTATCCAGCCATTTCTTAGAAATCATGCGTGCAATAACCAAAATCAATGTTTTGAGAAAATTGACTCTAAAGATCGAAGTGCCCCTTGATAATATAAAGAGAGTTCAAACTGTTTTGGACATAACTTCCCCGCTATAGCGCATTTTTGCACAGGGTTTCTTTTAACCCTTTATCTATTGACGGTACTTATAAGTACCATTAAAATAACTTGTTATAAAATTCATTTAATACATCGATTAGTAGTAATACAGTTTAGAATGAGTTATAGATGCATTATTTCATCTTGTTTCAAAAGCATTATTGGTTACACAAAATAAAAATATTTTTAAAAGGATGATTTCTTTTGCCTTTGCATCTTTTCAGCTTTCTGGGCATTGGGGGAGGGAGGGGAGGGGGATTTTCAATTCAGAAATATTTCGATATTTCTATTGTAAGAACATTTACATTTCCTAATTCTACAATATATTAAGAAAAATATTTAAAATAAAATATTTGAGTGGGTTTTTGCAATATTTATATATTGCACAAAATCCCTATAAATTCAAATTTAATTAATCCTTCTAAATTCTTCAATCCTTCTAAAATCCTTCTAACATTTATTAAATGATTATGTAAATCTTCTAATGTAGTTTCAAAAATTCGCGAAAAATGCTTTAGAAGATAAAATCGTCATGAATTCATAATTCAATACATAAAGGGTTAAAATATTTTTCAAGAATAACATTTTAATGTAATCTATTAAATAAAAAACTGATTTCTGGACACTTTCAAAGGTACCTGAGATTTTTTTTTCTTTTTTTTGGTGAAAAGTTAAAAAAAAAAAAAAAAAAAAAAAAAAAAAAAAAAAAAAAAACTAGATAATTTGGCATAGATATGTACTAGATTAGTACATTCGCCTCTATTTTAAAAACAATGTCTGAGATATAGCAATTCGAAATTTTATGTTAGTTGCCATTATGAAATAAGACAGCTGATTAAAAAAATGGTTTCTTCCATGATCTGGTTTAATTTGTAAGTTTTAACGAACGCAATTTCTCGCAAATTTGCTTTTTTTTTGTTGTAACCACTGTTCCAACTCTCATATGCTTAAAACTATACATTCATATCCGCAGCAACAAATTCTCGCTAAAAAAGCGAATTTTACTGAATCTTTGCTATTTCATTAATGAAAAATTACTTCAAATACTTCCAATAAAAACATGAATTCATTTGTAAATTTTAAATGAATTCCAAAATTTGCCTGTCCTTCAAAATGGCATAGTGACGAAATTTTGAGGACGTCGGTCTTCCGCATTTTTCTGTGAAATTATTATTGACATATTCGTAAGGGAAGTGTTTCGAATCGTTTTTTGCCGTAGGGTAAAATGCCGCTGAATAACTACCAAATAAATTTTTTCACGGTTACAGGGCGTTTCATGCTCTGTGGACCCTAATAATTCGAAGATGCTCACACTCTTTTGGTAGATAGCGGCCATTAAACCAAGTCACGTCTTATCGGTTGCATGCTGAAATTCGTAAGGATTCAGTCGTTATTATACGCCCAGAATGTAAAATTCCGTGTATGAATCTTTTGAATCTAGAAATAATACAGTACATTTTCGAACTGTGATTTTGAAGTACTGTCTTTTGAAAAAATTATAGAAATTAATGTACCTTTATAGCGGTTTAGGTTCGCAAAGTAATTGCATTGTGTTTTTTCTAAAGAAGTTTTATAAAACAGATCACGTTTCAACAACCGTTAGTTGACTTAATGTTATTCTTTTCTTTATTTTACTTGACAACTTGCTACTTCCCACGGAAGGATAGTAGCCTGTTAAGCGATTCTCAAATATCCCTTGTATTTACAATTTGTGTTTAACTCTCTTCTTCTTCTTTTTTTATGGACATATATAGTTTCACTTCGGTAGTTTTACTTCGGTAAAATGACGAAGTGAAAGAAATGATACATGAGCAATATCTGTGGTGTCTTATCTCTTCCAAGATTGGTGACTATATTTTCTAAAAATGCTTAAAAATCTGCCAGATAGAATATTTATTTAGTAAAGCATGTTAAATTTCAAGGTCTGTTTTATAACAGACCTTGACTAAACTTTAGGTGGATATATTGTATACTGTTATAATGAATATTTTCAGCAATTTAAAACTCAAATTTAAAAATCCCTACCGGCTCGGCCTACAGGCGGAGATAGATTTCGAAGCTAAGTACTAATTTCACCAACAAAAACTAAATCAATATTAGAGATAAACCCAGTTTAACAATTTTATCTGGCCACTTTTGACGAGTTTTTAATTTCATTTTTCTGTAAGAGCTGGTTTGATCAGAATCGTGTTAATATGGTAATTTTTTCTTCAACCCCTATTGATTTATTTTTATTATTATTAATATTATTTTCTTTTTTCTTTTTTTTTTTTTTTTTTTTTTGCTGTAAGTTTTTGTCCTGTCAAAAACTTGTCAATGTAAAAGTTGTAGATAATATTAAGAAGATTTATAATAAATTTAAGTGGACTCCATATATTATGAATTGATGAAGTTATGAATTTTTTTCTTCTTCAGCCCCCCCCCCCCCATTTTTTATTTGTTTTATTTTGTTTTATTTTATTTTATTTTTTGCTGTAAGAGTTGGTTTTATTTATAATAAATTTAAGTGGGTTTGATATCTTGTGAATAGACGAAGTTATGAAGTTTTTCGTCTTTAAACCCTATTTTTTTCGCCAATTAAGCCCATTTTTAATTATATCAAAAATCAGTCATGCATAAATTTTCGGCTCTTTTTCTAGAAGTAACAATAACTTTAAACTGGTTTGACATGTATTATAATTAAAAAGTTATTTGCTTTTTTCTATTTTCACAAACCCCTCCCTATTTCCACCCCCTTGGTTCGATTTTGCCCATTAACGAACTTGACCGAGATTTTCTACCCCTCGATTTTATGCATCAGTTTGGAACAGATTTGTGCAGAATTATGGAAGTTATCGTGTCTATAAAAAAGTGATATATATATATATATATATTAGATAGATGTAACATTTTGAACTGGGAATGGTTTTGGGTTCTGGGGTCATGATAGGCGTAGATCTGTCAATTTTTTTCAGAAATTCCAACATAGGGGATAATGTAATAGGTAGTATTTCTTATGAAATCTACCTAATGAGACGAAGGGACTATACATTTAACTAAGCTATTTAATTAAATCTATTAAAAAAGGCTTTAAGTTTTAATACGTTGTCATAGTAAACAGTAATTATCAGGCTGTGCCCTGCGTTACTTTGAATATTGCTATATCAGATAAGTAATTTTCCATGTATTTAAACGCAGAGTTCTATCATTAAATAGGGCGAATGTTGCTATTCAGAAAGAGTAGTATTCACGATACCGAAACGAAATCACTTCTGTTATTATTCCCTTCTCTCTTAAAAAGTTGTAACTAAACTTGCTAATCATGGCATTTAATCAATCCATAACAAATAATCCGAGATTAAGATTGAATTCTTTAATGCCACGATTAATGAGCTCGAAAACTATACTCCATGTAATATCAAGATATAAAAGGTTGTTTATTTAATCTCAAGATATGAATGAACTTTGAAAGTTGAAAGCTGATTTCTAATGAGTAGTTTAGAATTCTCACATGTTTTTAGAAAATTCTACGATTTATTGAAAACAGAATGGGGAATTCAGTTAAGATTATTTGTGGTTGGGAAACGTTATTTAAATACTTATGAATTATGATTGCTTATATTTTAAAATAAAACGTATGTGTCTTCGTCACAATAAAGACATCAAAGATTCTTTTAACTTTTTATCATCACATAGAAATCTTTAAATTTCTTTAAATTGAATTTCTCAATGGTTTATTACAATAGTGTTTATTTAATTGCCTTAACCAGCGTTTCTTAAATGGGTCTTCTCAGAGCCTTAGGATTTATACATTAACCCTCCAGCACTCGCGTCGGGTCACAGTGACCCGGTTAATGGCTTGTCGTTTTCATTCTTAAAATAAAAATACAAAGAGTGCGTTTATTGGACAAATTTTATATTCAAATTAACGAGAATTAAACCTTTTTGCAGAATGTAAGCGTTGTTTTGGTTTTACTGCATTTTTAACTACAAAATTTACATTTTAATTTGCCGGAACAAAAAAGGCCCGGCGCGAATGCTGGCGGATTAAAAGCGCTCTGCAAGAAATCTGTTTGGTTTCAATATGCTTGTTTGATGCAATTTTTAGTTATGGCCATCAGGTGCCATGATTTCAGAGGTGATATGAAGTGGCTGGACTTCTTCGAACCATTGAATCACATCATAATGGGAGGAGACCTCAATGTCCACTTGTCACTTTTAGGATATCAGAAAGAAGATGAACGGGGAAAAATTTTGACATACTTACTATTATCTAATAACTTAACTCTGATCAATGATATAGAGGCACCTCATTCATTTATAGGACAGCCGAATCGTCCCATGAAGGGGAATCCAGATGTAACCCTTTGTACACAAGACCTGGTGGACTGCGTGGACTCATGGTATGTAGATGACACAGTAGAGAGCACGTCGGACCACAGGTATATCAGATTCTCATTAAATCTTAAACCAGTTATTCTAGACCTTAAAAGATTTAAAACAAGATACTCAAATTTTAAAAAATTTAATTACATCTTGAAACCGAAAATTAATAATTTACTTAAATCCTTATCTGATACTAAAACTCGACCAGAACTGGATGAATGGCTTGATGGTTTTAACCAAGTAATTCTAGACACCTGTAAATCCTCACTAAAAACAAAAAGTTTCAAATTATATCCAACATTTGACTGGTGGACGGCAGAGCTGAAGGTCCAGCGAAATAAAATCTCAGCATTACGGAAAAGATTTAAATCAACAAATGACCCAAAGTGGAGAACCCTCCTACAAAGAGAAAGAGCAATATACAAAAAACGTATAAAACAACAAAAAACTAAATCATGGCAGAGTTTCTGCTCTAAAACAAAAGACAAATTTGGCCAAGCCTTTAAAATAGCAATGATTAAAAGATTCAAAAATAATCATTTCATACACACAACACTACAGGGTTCAACCCCATATACTACAAAATTAGACACTTTCAACATATTACTTAACCACCATTTCCCAATACACCAAAACCCGCATCCACCTCTCATGGACACAGCGGCAGAGGAAGATCTTCCCCCTCCTCCCCCCCTAATATCCTTTAAAGAAATAAAATCAGCACTTAATGAGCAAAATAATTTAAAAGCCCCTGGATTTGATAAAATTGATGCATTTATTATTAAAAACATACACAATAATTTTAAACATCTAATACGTGACTTATATAACAAATGTCTTACTCTTAACTACTTTCCTAAATCATGGAAAATAGCAAATGTGATCTTCTTCGCAAAACGTAATAAAAATCCACGCCAACCTTCCTCCTATAGACCCATTTGTCTCCTTCCCATGCTGGGAAAAATCTATGAGAGGATCCTAAAACGAAGAATTAATCACTACTTAGAAAAATTAAATGTTCTTCACGGGGCCCAGTATGGCTTCCGTGAGAACAGAAGCACAATTCAACTATTAAACAAATTAAAACATAAAGCAAAAACGTATCTTGAAAAATATAAATACTGCAGCATTATCTCATTCGACATTGTAGGGGCGTTTGACAATATCGATTGGGTCACTTTGGGTCAACAAATTAACGAATTACCAATTCCGCAATATTTAAAATGTATCCTTCTTAGCTTCTTATCCGAACGAGAACTAATAACAAATTATTTATCAAATAACATTAAAAGACCAACTTATCAAGGCTGTCCACAGGGGTCGTGCCTTGGGCCGCTTCTGTGGCTAATCATAGCAAATATAATCTTAATAAACTTTTACAGTAAATTCGAAGACCTGTATGTTTTTTGCGATGACTTCAATATGGTTGTCAAAGCGAGGAGCAGACTCATCTTAGAGACCGAAACCAACCAAAAAATAAAACTTTTTTATAATATTTGCAATAACTTAAATTTACAGATTTCAAAGGAAAAAACGACTTTTATTATGTTGGGGAAAAACACTTTGGATAAACGTCCACCAACCTTTAAATTGGGTAACTATACCATCAAGCCATTAAAGGAAATAAAAATTTTAGGGATAATATTCCAGAGTACTTTAAAATGGGACAAGCACATAACTAGCATAAAAAACAAAATTTTACAGCTAACCTCGTCCATTAAACGGGTCTTCTCGGCTACTTGGGGGGTGGACAGAGGCTATCTTAGAACCTGGTACATAGCAGTACTAGAAAAAATTATAGATTACGGTTCGGAGGTGTGGTTTGGAGACCTCAGGATAAAAGATAAACGCGCTCTCCAATCCATCCAAAGAACTTGTCTCACGTCAATAACCAAAACATATAAAAATGTTGCAACACATACGTTACAGGTCCTATTAGGAATACCACCAATCTTAATAACACTGGAATATAAAAATCTAAAATACAATATTTTACACAATAAAAACTTATTACTTAAAGAACCCAAACCAATATGTAAAGATGATATAGAAAATAAAATCCTAAAATATGAAATAAATCCGGAAATTCATTTAAATAACTTAATAGTTACAGACAAAATTATCACAAAAACTAATCTTATTTCGATTTACACAGATGGTTCTAAGGTGGACTCTGGCACAGCATATGCAATGGTAGCCTACAATCATAACATTAAAATTTATGAAAAAACAGTCAAACTGAGAGCAGAAAATTCAATCTTTCAGGCGGAGCTGCACGCAATAATTTCGGCAATTAATTGGGCCATTAACTCCCCTTATACAAAATTCCAAATATTAAGTGACAGTCAATCTACTATTAAAGCCTTAGACAATTTATTTCCAACTAACCCTTCAATTTATTACATCCATAATTTAATTAAACAAAATCAAAATAAAATTTTTTACATTACTTGGATAAAAGGCCACATTGGCATAGCGGGTAATGAACTGGCGGATGAGCTGGCGAATGATGCCGCCCAGTACTGCGACCTACCAGTGGATCGAGGAGTTAAATTGCCTCGGTCCTATCTTATAAAATGTATTCGAACCCAATTACTGGACAGGTGGCAGTACAACTGGGATCACTCAGGGGGTGGCAGATATACGCACGGGCTGGTACCAAAAGTTCAGAACCAAATAATTTCAAAAGATAAAGTATCTATTTACTTTTTAACAGGCCGCGGCAGCTTCCCGTCTTTCCTTTATAATATCGGCAAAAAAGATGACGACCTTTGTAAATGTGGTGGTCGAGGAGACCCGATGCATTACATTTTCGGCAACTGCAAATTCATGAAGTTTAAATTTCACAGAACAGAAACGACAATCCTTCAGGACATCCTAAAAATAATTAATGACCCGGCACAACTTAAAAAACTTTATGCTAACTACGATATTCTCAATAGCCATTATTCTTTTATTCAATATAAATACATTTAATAATTACCTCTTCTGATTGCCTGTGGTGGACATGTCATGGGTCCACGTGGTGTATGGAAGGGTGTTTTTGAGATTGTTTTATTTTTAAGAACTTAAATACCACTAGAAATATTGTAAATATGTATAAATATTTTTGTTTAAAAGGGTGAAAAAAAGGGGAAAAAATATTTCTTATCAAATGAAAAGATGAATGTAAATACTTAAAATTTTTTCAAATAGTACGTAAATTCCAAAACATATAAATCATAATCGTAATATATTTCTAGGCTCGCCCTGAAACAATAGGGTAGCCAATTGTGATTGGTAAAGAATCGCCATCTTAAATAATCATAAATTTTCACAGGCAGTCCGGGGACACGGCACTTGCCTCTTGTACTCTCTTCGGCGTGTCAGGCGGGTCGTTCTGAAGTCTTCTTTCCCGGAGACTGGCGTTCTGGGCTTGTTTCCGCAGGTAGTAAAACTTTTCCCTGCCCTGGGCTTGGGGGTTACACCTAACCATAAGCCAAAAGCGGGTTCCCAGGGTGGGTGCTTACTTACTTACTTGGGAACAATTCGCCGTAAGGCAGTGCTGTAATAGCGATTTTTCACAGTTCTGTTCTACATAGTTCTGTTCATGCAGCGACGGGCAATTCGCATCCAGCTAACCCAGCGACTCTCAAGCAGCTGATGTACAACAGAATAAAGAAAAACCTGGATTTTATTAAACAATATGATTGAAATTAACTCGTTTTTACTCCGATTAGTAAAATGAAGTAGAAACTTAAAATAAAAATAAAAATTGGTGTACTATTGAAGTAATACTGAAGAATAACATGTGTAACAACTTTTTGAAATATTATCATGTATGAGGAAGAAGAATGTTTTGTGATTGGCACATCCGACTAGTATTTTTTAGAAACTAAGGCCTGATTAAACTAGATAGAGTGTGGATTTTACTGGTTTTTGAGATACGCATTCCCCTGGTGTGGTTGTTCCGATTTCTGAGCTGATTTTAGTAAGAGTGCGAATTCTTCGTGTGTGAATAATATGCATATCGAGTTCACTTTTAGTAAAGTGAATTTTTTGTAACAATTTGAAATTATTGATTTAATTTAAATCGAATTTAGATCGAATTGAATTAAAATCTGATTTGAATTTGAGTTACTGTAGATTTTAGTGTTTAAAGTAGTTGAATACACACGTGGTCGCCTCACAGGGCCTAATTATTTAGTGTTGCAATAAATTTATATGATGCTACCTAACTGTGCGTGTTAAATTTAATGTTACATCATGAGTCAAGTAGAACGGGACATTGTGGGCATTTTTGCATAATTAAAGTTGATATAGACGGACCTCTATTTAACGAATCTCTATTTTGCGAACTTTTCCTCGGAACCAACAACATTTTGCGAATTTCTTCGTAAAATGACCTCCAAATAGCGAAGTATATTCTCTGTTTAACGAACTTTTTCTTCTGATATAACTTTTTTACCCACACCTGTTTCTCAAAATATTTCCAGACACTTCAAACTTATTCTTTATTTTACACATTTTATAATGCTCAATAACCTTGAATTAGTTTTACCATGTGACTAACTCAACGAGAGCAGTAAAATCCCTGCCATTCTTTGCATTTCATCCAGGAAAAACAAACTTTCAATATCCTCCTTTTCACACTCAAAAGGGCTGTTCTGAAGTAAATAAGTTTCAGTAATTAAATTTAAGGACGCATGTAGTAATACAATGCTTAAAATTACTTGTTATAATAAATACGATGATGTCATTAAAATTCATTAATTTTAATGTAAATATTTTCTTAAAACTGAAAATACAGTGTATTTCCGGACAATATATTTTTTTAATTCTTATTGTCCGTACAGATTTCTTTTTGATGGGTAAAATGAAGAATAATAATTTTAAAAATATATGATTTACAAAAAAAGTGTGATTAGTTAAGTTTTTAATAATGTTTAGTGTTTATGAATTAAAAATCTGTTTTGTGCAGTTTAAAGTATTTAAAAAGGTTCATCTCTATTTAACGAATTTTCCACATAACGAGCTTTTTTTCGGGATTTAGCGACTTCGTTAAATAGAGGTCCGACTTTAATTCAATAATACAGCCCTCTCATTAAAAAGATAATCCCTAAAATCGTTACACTAAAAATTGCGTTACACTAAAAATATTTATCAATTATTTATTCTTATTAAGCAAATAATACTATATTAATCTTTGTTATAAAGATACGTTTTCTTTTCGTACTAATATCTGTTATTATTTTCAAATTTTAACGTAAAATTAAATTATATTAGACAGACTTTTAATAAATTGATCATTTACTAAAACAAATATAATTTTGCTTATCAGTAAAAGATTAGCTCTATTATTTAAATAGATTATATTTCTAAAAAGCTATGTTTCTGATGTTAGCCAGATTTTTCTAAATGTTTGTATTTGAAAATGAAAGACGATATTTGCCAAGAAGATTTAAAAAAAATTCCGGTAAACTTTAGAAAATTTTTATTTTAACAAAAATCTTTATTTAATAGAAAAAGAAAAATAACTTTAAATTTTTAATTACATTAATTTTTTCATTACTAACTAGGCGTAAAACCAACAGAGTGAAAAAAGTGTCCAAGCCGAAACTGCAACCCGGATCATTGACATGCACATCAATGCTGCCAATGACTCTGGTTCGAGTCCCATCTTGGACAGTTTTTCACTCTGTTTGTTTTACGCCTAGTTAGCCATGCGATTTTTTTTTTTTTTTAATGAACATTTCGGTTGTATTTCATAACTACAAAATTATATCTACATAGAAAAATAATTTATTTATTATTATTCTGTATACGAATAAAACAGGCATTCCATAAGTTCATAAATGGTTGATTAAAATAAAAATGTCATCTGAGTTTGATGATTTGTCAAACAAGATTATTCTGACAGCATGAAAAAGCTAAGACTATTAGAAAGAATCCATACGACAGAGAAAAAAATTACAAAAATATTTCCAAAGGGAAATAAATAATCTTAATCACTAAGATAATCTTAATGATAAGATGAAGATTAAGTATCACGAATAAGCTTTAAAGGCGATTCTTCTCTAAATACAATTAGTTGGAAATTCCTTTGTTGCGTTTTCTTTCCTTTATAATTTCTCCAGACCATCATTAAGTAAAAAAGAAAAAAAAATCGAGTGTGTTGCCTTTGCTGCCCCAAATAAAACAAGTTCAAATGATCTTTTTTCTTTCTTTCTTTCTTTCTTTTAAGGCAAAATTAAATAATCTTCGTATTTATATTTTGATTAAAAAAAATTGTAAATATTTATAATACCAAAAATATGGAACGGATCAGTAGCGCTAACTTTTGAAAAATATTGGGTTGGGTTAGAACTTTTTGAGTAAAAGAACACACACAATTTTTTCCTTTTAGTTCGTGTGTGTGGAGAGAAGAGAGAAAGGCAAGGGAGGAAAAAATGACTAGTGAAGATAGTTCGAAGTCAAATTATGGTTTTTCTAAGTAGAATTCACAATTACTATAATTTTATCAATTTTATTAAATTATAGTCTTATAAGTTCTTCCTTATAAATGCATTAATATTTATTATAAATAGCATACAAATTTCTAACTATCGAAAGTGAAAAAAGAAATGTCAAGAAGAACATACATTTTAGTCACCTAAATGCTTTATCGATTCAAGACATTGAAACAGATGGCAAAATATGCAGGAAATTCGTTTTTGAGAGAAATTTAATTATACATCCGCTGAAGGGAATTCAGTGCCCCAGTAAGTCTAATGGATGTCCTTAGTTTTTTCTCAAACGAAATTAATTTCAGAACGTCAATAAAACCAAAATTTATTCCCGAGATTAAACAAATAAACAAAGGAATAACGGAATAAATCAATGGAAATTGGGTTGGCGGAGAAAACAAATTATTAGGTGGGCTCGCGCCCCACGGGCCCATATAAGATGGCGCCACTGGAACAGAGCAACACACTAATGTATTGGCAGATTCTATTTCTGCACCAGCGTAGTTACGGTAAATAAGTATTTTTCCTTTTCCAAGAAAAAAAAAAATATATATATATATATAATGGCAGATTTTTTTTTTTTTTTTTTTTTTTTGCACCAGGCAGGTTACGATAAACAAATACTTTTTTAAGCTAAGTTAATACTTGCTAAACCCGATAAGAATACACTTACAAGGCAATACCTTTATTCAGATCGAAATGTTTCATCGCTTAAACGGCGACATTCTCAAGAAATAAATGTTTTCTCTTTTTTTTTTTTTAGCCCCCGGTACGGTATGCTATTTCTTTCTCCCAACTTATTTTGTTTGGACTTGAAAAAATAACGTTATCTTACAGAAGCCAGCCCTAAAACAAAGCAGTACGATTAAATACTCTATAATAGCAATTTTTTTTAACTACTAAGCATCACACATTTTCAATTTTTATATCGTCGTATTGGGGAAAAAAAGTACTTTTAAATGCAAATTGTTTGAAAACTGCATCTCCATTTATTTTTAAAATATTATTATTATTATTATTATTTTTTTTTTTTTGTAGTTTTTGGAGCCATTTGCTTAATATTGGCAACGAAAGTACTCCATTTCTGTAGAAAGTAAAGGAAAAATAGTTGTAAAATATTAATTATATATTTTTGTTGCCATTTTTTCATAACAACCAAAAGAAAATGTAATTAAAATACGTGCTATTTTGAAAATATATAAACGAATGATTTCTGTTAAAACATTTAGTTATAAACTTAATTTAACATTTAATTATAAACTATATTTAATTTTAGGTATATCTATATTAACGTTACAAACAAACGAAGGCCTGTGAATAATGAGATAGCCGTATTTTTTTTGCCGGGTTCCTTTAATGACGGCATCTTTTTGCTGCATTTGTGTATTATTTCGTGATAGTGACATCCTATGCATACTTTACTGTGATGTTTCAGAGTGGATCGTAAATGTGGAATTCTTAAGCGGATGCGAGTGACGTAATTTTACATAAAATAAAAGCGTGTGCTGTAAGTCTTAAAATTGTAATATATTTTGTACTATTTATATATACATATATTTTTTTTTCGTCGGAGGCGACACTAAATTCTGGAAAAGCAGAATTCCTGTTTTCTAGTATTACTTTGGTCCTACTTATAATTTTGCCTCGAGAAATTCCTAAAAGTAAATTGCTCCAAAAGATTACATCCAAGAAAATCAACTTTATCGGTGTGATTATTTAATCGAAATCGAAAAAAAAAATTTAACTCGCGAGTTAGTAATCTCGTGAGTTTCTCATAAGTAAACTCGTATTCCATTTTTTAAGGGATTGACCGTTGCTAAAAATTTTACATACTCTTAAGTATGAATATTATTAGAAGTGTTTGGCGTAATTTAACAACTTTTTATTTTTTTTATTATTATTTGAAAACTGATAAACAACAACAACAAAAAAAAAAAAGGTCTCATGTATAATGAAATCAAGTGCAATAATAAAAGTGGATATTTATTAACGTGAATTATTTTATACTATTGTTTCTTATTCTGCAGAGCATCTCTTTCCAAATTTTAGGTAACTCCATGGAAAATCTAAAATTTGCAAAGGGATGCTGTGCAGAGTAAGAAATAATAATATAAAATAATTCACGATCAGAAATATCCACTTTTATTATTGCGCTTGATTTCATTATACATGAGACCCCGTGATTTTTGCATTCCAAATCTTTTTTTTTTTATTTTTATTTATTTATTTATTTTGCAAAAATATTTGTATCATTACAGATTTTGAGAATGTTGCCATTTGAGTTATGAAACGTGTCGATCTGAATAAAGGTATTTATTTATAAGATTCATCTTATAATTTGAAGTTATTTATTTACCTTGGGAAACTTAAGAAACCCATAAAGGTTGATGCTAAAAGACAAAAGGGTTTAAATTCTATTTAAGATGGAATGTTTACAAAAAGGATTCAGTAATAGGTTCTCAATTAAAAACTGATTTCTTAATTTTTATTTTTCCAATTGATATGTGAAACATTTCTACTTTATGATGATCTTAAAAAAAAATTTTAAAAAAAAGTTATATAATGTAGTGGATTAATGCTAGAGGTCTGCACGGGCCGGAATTTCCAGGCCCGGGCCCGGCCCGGCCCGGCCCGAAGGAAAGCTATTTTGGCCCGGCCGGTGTAAAAATTGAAAGTTCGGCCCGAGCCCGGCCCGGCCCGTTTACATTTTTACCGTTCTCGGCCCGGCCCGTACAAAAATCAGTGAAAACAGGCCCGGCCCGGGCTGACTAAATTTCTACAAAAAATTCCGTTTTTTCTTGACATACAATTAAGATTCTTTTAATGAATACTACATGCATATTTATGGGAACATTTTACAGTATATTTTAAATTACTATGTGTTCGCAAAATAGAAAACACACAATAGTAAACATTAACGATTACTTACAGTGTTTTACTCAACGTCTCTACAGACGTTTCAAAATTTAAATAAGGGTTTATTAAAAGATTATTGTAGTTTAGAATAAAGGGTTAAAAAACATGATAACTTTTGAAGCTTATAATAAAAAGTAGATTTGTGAAAATATTTCTGTCATTTTTAAGGCTTTTCTCAAATCCAAAGGAGCTACATTTTGATACTTTATGAATTCATTTCTTTTCGGAAACGCATGAGATTGGCAGATATTCTTATTCAGAAACCATGTAAATGCAATTTTTTTCTTAGATAAAAGTAATATATCTTTCAGAAAATACTGCCAAAGTTAGCGTTTTAAATCGAATTTCCGGAAGCGATAGCACAGGAAAGGAGAAAAACGTACAGTCACGTGACAAGAGTCTCTGTTATCTCTGTACGTAATTTATGAAAAATGGAAACGCTATTCGATCCCAAATGCCTTCAATACTCAGGCCTGTCAATTTTATGCCTTTATAGTTAAAAATGAGTCAGAAAATGTGTCTGAAAGTTTCGCATTGTTGAGCAGTAAATATGAGAACCACCTTAAGGTACATTTCCAAAGATACTGTTAACAGAAGTTCATTATCACTATTAATACTTTTACAAAACATAATGCCTCTCGTACACATCCTGAGAACGATTAAGACCAGTTCCGTCTCGGCACAAGTCTGCCGAAAAAATTAAACCCTTGATCAGGCATCATGTAACTGTACGATGCCGATCTCTACGATGGACATGTTACATTTCTGTATTGATGTTGTTAAACTCGTATCGGCTGGTAACGCACATTTATACTTCTCGAAAAAGTCATATTCATTGGAAATGGCCTCGTATTTTATCTGGTACTCTCAAATTCGTATATCGGGCCGATAGGCCCGATTAATTTTTTTTATCGGCGAGGCCCGTTGAAAAAAATTGTCCTAATTCTGCCGGCCCGGCCCAGCCCGTTTGAAAATTCTCCTCCCTCCCGCCGGCCCGGCCCACGGGCCGGGCCGGGTACGGGCCTCGGGCCAAGCCCGGGCCGCGCAGACCTCTAGATTAATCTCATGAAACCCATTTTAAATTTCACCTCTCTTCTCCTAGTCAGTTGGCGCCTTGTTTCATGCCTCGTAGGCTGGGTTACAAGTGATTAAAATAATAAAACTTTGTAAAAAATCACCATAAAATTAAAACAAAACACAGGACGCGTTTCGAGCTAAAAACATAACAGCTCGTCATCAGCTAAGCATACACGTGTCCGAAAACGAACAAGTTCAAAAATGAACTTTATTATTTTAATTGCTTCATATCGCCAGTTTTCGGTGCTGTTTCGCTGGGTTACAAGTGATTAAAAAATTGAAACTTTGAACTTACCACTAGTGGTGAGAGGTCCAAGGTTTCCGTAAGGCGATTATATGATAGTCTCAATTCCCTAAGTCGTGAAGCAGCTCCTTCTGGTAAAGGTCCAATGCTAGAAATTCTGTTTCTTTGGAGATTTAGCACTTGTAAGCACTGTAATGTCCATAACGTTGTTGGAATTTCTTCCAATCGGTTATTGGAAAATGTTAAGTTTGTTAAAGATACTAGCGAAGACCAATCGGGTGGCAAATGCTTCAGAAGATTGAAGTCGCAATGTAACCGTTTTAGCCTGTGAAAAAATAAAATTAATTAAAATTAAAAGTTTGAAAACATATTAATGCCATTATATGTAATAGATTCATAAATGTCATAAAATAGCAAAATAGTAAAATCCCAGAATGTATTTTTATGTTGCCTATTTATGACTCCTCCTTCTCCAAAATAGATAAATAAATAAAGAAAATAATAAACCTATATAAATAAATAAATAAAAATAAAAATTATGGTGTGTAATTAACTGCACAATTTTTCCCTTTAACTTTTGGTCTGTGCAATTCTAATTTTTTTCTGACTTTCTTGAACAGAAACTTTCATTTAATACTACAATTAAGAACATGAAAAAATTTGCACGTAGCTATTAATAAGGAAAAATAAAAATTTGACAATATTATTTGCTCTTAGTTGTTGCAAGGTTGAATTCAGCCTTTTTTTCACCAGAGATAAGAGATTGCTATATTTTCTTCAAATATTTTTGAATTACAAAAGGAAGGTTACCTCCCCCCCCCCCCCCAATCCCAATTTAGCACTAATTTAAAGAAATTCACATTCAAACCAATAAACGCAGGATCACGGAAGAATTCTAATGCAAAACGTTGCAAACACATTCGGGGTCCCTTGGGCATGTTTGATTTTAAGCAGCACCTCACAAATTAACCGTCTATTCATTTAAAGCATTTAGTTGCAGGAAACTGTAGCTATTTCATAATTATAAAATGAAACTGTTGATTGTCTTTATAACGTATATATAACACTTTCAAATGTATTTGAAAAACGTTTATGATTTCGGTTTGACTAGCCGTCTGTCTGTATGCCTGATTTAATGTATGTTTACATTGACCCATAATGTTAAGTAAATTATAACTTTTTCCTATTTTTCCTCAACGGTGACAGTTTGGTGAAAAGCTTTGCATTATAATACAAAAGGCAAAAGAAAACAATATTTAGGACAGCACAGCGGTTTGTGCGGGCTGTCCTGCATTCCATAGGTCCATCCCTCTGAGGCAAGAGCGCACTGCTATATCGAATTCTAACTCGGAAATTTCAAAGTCCAATAAATACTCAGTCAGTTACATTCAAGGAGGTCATCAAGACATTCCCGATGACTAAGGATTAAAATTGCTCTAACGCAAGGAAAGAATTTTAGATTATAAGATAAAACCACAGAAAACAATCATTAAGGGCCAGCAAAATTATCCGTTTTAGCATACGTTGTATAATTTCCTGGTATTTCTACTGCCGGGACTTTGAAATTTTAAATTTAAGCAGAATTCCGTTACAGACAGATTCCCTTTTCACAGGTTTTACTCTGCCAGCACGGTACAGTGGTATTGCACATAGTGCGTTACATTATTGCAACATGCAATGCTTCCTTGATAGACATATCAACCATGAATCTTTAAATCGACTGTTTTAAATCTGAATAAATTTATGAATTTGTAGTTTTGTACAGTGTATTTTTTAATTCCTATTCTACACAAAAGAAATGATTAAACGTTAAAAGTTCTGAAAGAAAAAAAGATTCTCCCGATGGAATTTGTATAAACTTATATTAGTAGCCCTGTTTATTTCGAAGACCCCGGAGATTTATCTCCGCCTATCTTCCCTTTTCTGCGTCACTGTCTGAAAGCTGTGAAGTATTGACTACTTTTGAAAAGTAATCCAGAGTCGGTACATTTTTAAATAAGTAACTGTGGGTGTAGTTGCAGTAAACTACATTTTCAATAAAATAGTTGTAATTGTAGTTTTCTAACAAAAAAGGAAACAAAAAGAAGTTTTTTTTTTTTTTTATCACTGACATGGAATGTACAAATGAGGGCTTATATTCTGTAATCATATAGGGGTTTATATTCGGCCTAATATGAAATTTAAAATAGCGGCTTTGTATAAAACTGGAGTATTGTGTTTTATAACCTTTGATATGCTAGTGAAAGTAACTGACAGACGAACATGCTTCAAATTTACGTGATCTGTGATAGTAATTAAAATTTGCATCCATGCTAATAACGGTTAGAATTTAACATAATGGTCTGCAATGTAGTCAGTAGTGTTTCAGTTACAATTGCAGGCCTCCAAGTAACAAATATGCAACTTTTAATGTATTAGTCTCCAATGTGCTTGAGTATTTTGTACATCAGAAGTGATGAAGCGGCAATTTACGTATGAAAACTACATCGACAATGGAGGATTTTTTTTCATACGCTGTCAAACAAAATGCTAAGACATAAGTTTTCTAATATCTTATATTTAATAAAAATTAAATCATCAAGTAAGTAAGAAATTGAAGCACCTTCAAATAAAAGCTGAACATTATTTTTCAAACACCCTGTAAAATAGCAAGAAGAATAGAGAAATCTATCAGACAAAACCAAGCAAAGCGTCGCATGATCCCCGCTAAATACAAGATGAAAGAAATGGAACTGTATGTGATGATAAAACACTCTTTCAGTCATATCCGCTATTATTCTTAATGGCTTCGGATTAACACTGTTCGCTGAAAGAATACTTCGCGTGACACGCCATTGTTCTTTTATCAGTGAAACTTGAGGGCGAATCCTTGCTAAGGATATTAAGGTCAATAGCACATAATGCTGGACAGCTAAGGGCACGGAGAAAACACGAGATGCTATCTGGTTGTGATCCTTCCTCAGCTGAGTTGCACAAAGGGACTTACTCTGTTTTGAGCAACTTGTGGAAACCGAGGCTGAAGATGACAACAGTTTCATGCAAGAGCATCGATGTCTGGATGATGCCCATTGACAGAAAGTGATTCTCTTTTTCAGACAATGGTCTGATCGGATTTCTTAAAAATATCTGTAATTTTTGAATGAACCATTCCAAACAGATTATTCATCAGTTTTTTCTTTCATGTTTTCTATGTTCTTTATTCTTAGTATAGCCTTAAAAATACAGATGGAGAGTGCATCTAAATATTGTAATCCGACTACGTTTATATTAAACAGACATATATGTTCAAATAAAAAACTATTCATCGAACAATTCCTAATGGTCTATTCATATATACATTTTTTCCTTTTATGTTTTCCGTGTTCTTTATTCTGTACAAAACTCCCAAAATACAGATACACATTGTTTTTAAATATTGTAATCCGTCTACATTTATATCTAACAACATTTGTGGTTATATAAAAATACTCTGAAATAAAGCAGAATGATTTTAATAAAGTTTCATTGTTAGACAGAAAAAGTCATTTCAATGAGAGTCTGAGTAATAAAATGTGAGGGCCAAAAGCAAAGATTTGTTTAGTTTAGAGCAGGGTTGTCCAACCCGGTGCTCGCGAGCGCCATGGAGCCCTTTGAAGGATTTCTTGGCGCCCTTTCGAATGTTTCTGGTTACTAGTTTTCTTAAATATAAAATTCATAAAAAAAATCTTAAAAATCTTAAATCATTAATTTTTTCAGGCTTTTTATTTTGTAATCAGCTTCAGGGCTTTTGGCTCTTTACCCTACCAAAGTTTTTGAGATGAGCCATACATAATTCCATAATGCTATATATATGAGCTATACAGGGTGAATCTAAACTCTTGGGCAAAAATTTAAGGGGTGATAGCACACGTCAAGACAAACAATATTAAATAGGAAACTAAGGGCCCCAAACGTCTTCCGAAGGAGTCCCGAACGTTTTCCATTAAAGTTTAGGGTCCAAAATTTCAAATGATTATAAAAAACGAAAAAATTGGTCAGTTTGTTTGCGGTTTTCACTAAAACTATTCTTTATGTCAGTATTTTCTTGAAAATAAATTTTAAAGATAAAGTTCAAAAAATGCCGATAGTGAGCACTTTACACTTTGGAGTAACGAAGAACTGTTTTTTACTTTTATTTTTTTTATCTCATTAAATGCTTTCAAAAGCTTAGATTTAAACTTAAATTTTGAGCTCAAAATCCGAATCGCTGGGAGAGGCGCAGCGCAAACTGAACTATGTTCAGGAGTTGAAATTTGAACCCCCTCACCTGAACACAGTTCAGTATGCTCTGCTAAACTACTCCCAACGATTCAGATTTTGAGCTCAAAATTTAAGTAAGTCTAAGCTTTTGAAAGCATTTAATGAGATACTAAAAATAACGATAAAAAATAGTTGTTCGTTACTCCAAAGTGTAAAGCGGTATCTGTACCTTTTTTTTAGGTACGTTCGTTATTATATAAATACGTAGCACCTATAGTCGTCATCTGGCGCGTCCGTCTGTCCGCATATAACAGCGCAAAAACCACCCAACCGAATTGTTTGAATTAAATATATACCGGGTGTCCCAAAAATGACTGATGGATTTTAAAATTCAATAACTTGCAAACGGGGACAGATATTTAAAAAGTTCTTGCAGGAGAGTTATGTATGATGTCAGGAGATTTCTCACTGTGATTCTTGATTTTTAGTTCGAATTTCAAACAACAGATGGCGCTGCGAAAAGTAGGTGCTAATTCCAGACCCGATTTTTGGTACTTCGGGATCCATTCAAAACATTTTAATCTCCTTTTTTTGCATGAGAGAAGAGAGAAGCCGAAAACTCGAGCCTGGATTTAGCGCCTATTGCTTGCAGCGCCATCTATCGCTGCTATTTGTAACTAAAACTGGGAATCGCAGCATAAAACTCCTGACATCTTGCATAACCCTCCTGCAAAAATTTTTTAGATATCTGTCACCGTTGCAAGTTATTCAGTTTTAAAATCCATCAGTCATTTTTAGGACATCCGGTAAGATTACAATACATTTATTTACACTGTTCTTATAAGAATTGTAAGATTTCAATAACAGTATTTTTTTTGTTAATTAATCTAATTATTCTTGTAAATATTTTGCAAAAATAGCTCGAACTACCCATTTATTAAATCAGTTTTAATTAAAAAAATTATTTAAGAATCAAAATTATTATTATATATGTTGTTCTGGATATCTTAGAAGTTAATAAAAGTAACTATGCAGGTGAAGCAATTTTTCTATTCAAAATTCAGGATAAAAAGGGTTAAGAAGGTTAGAGAACAGACAGAAGGCAGATAGATAAACCAAACTCATAAATACTTTGCAAATATGTTTGGAAGTTGTAAGTTTTTCCAACTGAGTGAAAATGGGGCCAGGCTGGGACTCGAACCCAGAACCTTTGGCTTTAATTGCCAATGCTCTTCGAATTGAGCTATCTGGACGACATCCCAGCCAACACAATATTCACTAAGAGGACCATTTGGTAATGAATCTGATCTGTTATTTGAAACAGCTCGGCAGAATAAACCGCAGGTGTAGGAACTCTGATAAACTGCAGATACGGGGACTCTTGGTTCGAGTCTGGGCGCATTTTCACTCAGTTGGAAAAAATTACTACTCGTACGTATGATTTATTTACCAATCAGTTGATTGTGTTAAAAATAATTAAAGTTTAATATGTTGAAAAGTGTTGAAAAAAACTAATAATTCGCTTAGATAATTTTTCAGTTACATTTTATATGCTATATTTTAGATCTAAAGTTCTTCAGAATTAAACAAAACCCTGAAAGAAAAATTATATGCATTTTTGTTGAGCCAAACAATCAAATGTTACTCCAATATCTACGCAGTACAATTCTTCATGGAATCTGGTACGATGCTAAATTTCTAGATAAGATATCCAAAAAGATAAACACGACAGTTCTTTTCCTTTTTTTTTTTTTTTTTTTTTTTTTTTTTTTTTTGAAAATATATAAATGTCTTTAAAAATAAATCTCATCAAATTCGCGCAGCAATAATGTCTAAATACTTTTTGAAATACCTCTCTATTCTAAAAAAAAAGTAACTACCGCTGTCACCGCCGCCGCCGCCGCCGGTTTTGAATTTTTTGTGACCGAAGGTCTTTCTTCATTAATATTAAGAAAAATAATGCATACAAAAACATGAAAATTGATAGTATTATACAGAAATGTTTGATAAAAACGCTGATGCAGACAGTTTTCAAATCGAAGAATTATTTTAAGAGATATTTAATGCTAAAGTTGGACAAAATCGTTCCACTAAAAAAGTTTTATAGGAGCAAAAACTATACATCGGAATTTAATAATTTTTAGATCATTTTATACGTTATAATTTCCCGGTGTGCAGAATTAATTTATTTTTTTAATTTGACTCATTTTTAGAGGTTTCATTTCTATTTTAAATTCAAATTTTCAGCATTTCGAGAGATATTTTTTACTTATTTCAGAAAATTGTACTAATTTAACCTGTTGCCAACTGTATAAACAACGGAAAAAATAATGTTTGCTTCAAATAAAAAATTTATTTACACGTGACTATTATAAACAGAAAAAAAACTTTCAAATTAGAATGAAATAATTACGTATAAAAAGCAGGAACTTATTGAAAATTACTTCATCTATAATTACACGTGAATTTTAACAGAGAAAGGATATTGTAAAATAATAAATTCATTAACATGCGTTAGAAGTCTTAAATAGGAGGAATTACATCACATTTACGTCACATTACACTTATTACGTAAAATGAACAAAAAAATAAAATTGCAAAACAGTTTAAATTTAAAAATAGCGCGAGACATTTACTTGATATTTTGAGATGAACTTTTCAACTATTTTTTTTTGGACAGCGCAAATAATATTTCATTTCTAATAAAAGTATTTTCACATGAATATTAAAAAGGGAAAGAAAAGTTTGGTGAAAATTACGTCAGATTAAATAAAATTACGTCAGATATATTTAAAATGTCGTATTTAAAAGGACTTTCTTTTCGCTTTGTTAAAAAATACCGGGAGACGAAGACTCTGTTTACTAAATTCATTTTATATTAGATGATTTTGAAATGCCATTGTATCTTTTAACAGCAGCTGATTTTTCCGTAAAATTCCCCAATCAAAGAGAAATGAATAGAAACCCGTTTATAGGGAGATCGCCTTTGTTTTTTTAATTATATTTCAATCTTCCAAAATCTTTTTAAAGCCGATCAAATTAGCGTGCTTTTAGAGACTGCAGTGTTTGAACGGGGGTTGGCGAGCGTGGCTCGTAGGGGGCTGAGCCCCCTAGTATAGTAAAACTTTAAAGTATTTTGATTAAGCCTGAATGATCAATGAATGCGAAAAGTAATGCTGATTCAGAATAGTTGTCAGATTGAGCTTCAATACACATAACGACAAATATAGGCGTCGGAAGAATTAGAGAAAAAATCATAGAATAATTTAATTGTCAAGTAAATCATTATATATTTCAAGTAGCAAAGAAAAACCATCATCGTAGCTATTTGAACATTTCATAGGGTATTAAGTGATTATATATTGAAAATTTCCATCTAGACTTGCAAATAAATGTATTATACAAATATTTTTAAAATGCAAAATTATATTATGTACCTTAAGAAGACATCGAAATTTCATTATCAAAATTGAATCATAAATTTAGAAGTCATACGTGAAATGCATTAAAATATAGTACCACTTTTTTCGGAAGACTAGAAAAAATCGTGATATAACCGAAGGTAGTAAAAAAATTAACAATGATGATAACTTACAAGTAAATGTTTTACATTTGTCTTCAAAATATTAGTTTATACGCATATTACAATTTTTAAAAGAAAGTTATCAATAGAGAAACTTATTGTAATCATAGTATATGTAATAATAAAAAATTTCGCCTTTTTACCTTAGTTAATTATTCCAAAGTCTTATAATATCTACCTTTTTTACCTGCCTTTTAATAATATCTTAAATATCCTTTATATTTTAATTCCATGCCTTTAATTTAGCGCATTCTTTTATTTCTTATTCTAAAAACCTTAATCTGTTAATAGCTATACTTCTTTGTAAAAAACACACTAATTTACTTTATTCTTTCATATTTTGAAGACATTAAATTCTTATTTCTTTCGAAGGTTTATTAATACCATTTTATCTTTTATTAAATTCTTATTCGATATCCAATGGTGCCTTGCGAGTATTTTGCTGCATTAATCCTTTTTTTTCTTTTTAAAGTTTCCGCATTTAAGTAAAGAGTTCTGTTTCTACGTCAAGCTTCCCCGCCTCCTTCCTGGGTTTTCGTCCTATCGCTTGTTCGGCCTCTCCTCTCGTCCCCCCCCCCCTATCTTAGTCTGGGTTGGCTGGAGCCGTGTACCTTTACGCGTTCTTTTTGATAATTATACGCTTGCATTGACTTGAGAGAGTAGATTTGTACGCTTTTCTCTTTTTTATAAAATCTATGTCACCCGGAGAGCTGTTTTTCGTCAAGTCGTAATGGCGCTTCTAATCAATTAACATCTTTAAGTATTTTTGAAACGTGACACGACCCGAATATGGGTAACTGAATCACTGGTGGAATTGTGATCTTCTACATGGTATCTAATAAACTCTTTGATGAATAGTACGGTTTATTTTATTATTTACGGGAAAACGCCCAAGGAATTACGCCCTGGTCTTCCACGCTGACCATGTATGTACGACTTCAACTTATTAATACTTCAAATTGGTGATACATGACGGGTGTATTTTCACTGCCTGTTTTCGACATGTTTTAACCTACAATTGAAAAGCGTTCTATATTTATACATAGTTAGATATCTCGGATTCTGTAACTTTTCTTTTTCAAGATAGTTAAAAAAATAGTCAAATTTAGAATCTTCAAAATCAAGCTTACTTTTTAACACTAGAGAACAGGAATTCTGCTTCTTCAGAATTTAGTGTCTCCCCCGGCATTCCCATTACTTCATTTTCTTTTGGTGGACTGGTGGCTTCTATAATTATGAAACAGCCATTATAAATGAAGCGTTAGGTGAAGATGAAAGAGCAGCCGTAAAAAGTTAGAACTCTGATTTTCTGGTCAGAATGGGGAAAAAAATGGCCATAATTTTTTTTTTTTTCATTCTGACCAGAAAATCAGAGTTCTAACTTTTTACGGCTGTTCTTTCATCTTCACCTAACGCTTCATTTATAATGACTGTTTCATAATTATAGAAGCCACCAGCCCATCAGAAGGAAATAACTCGGTTAAGCGGGACTCGGATAATCGGGACTCTACGGCAAAACATATTTCAATTTTATGACTTAAAGCACACGCTTTTATTTCATGTAAAATGACGTCATTTGCATTAATATAGATACTTAAAATTAAATATAGTTTTTAATAGCTCCATGCTTTATCATAGATCCTTCATTTATATTTTTCTCAAAATAGCACGTATTTTAATTTTTTTTTTTTTCAATTTTTATGAGAAAATGGCAACAAAAAGATATAATTGCTATTTTTCAACAATTTTTTCTTTACTTTCTACAGAAATGGAGAACTTGAGTTTGCCAAAATGAAACAAATGTCGCTAAAAACTACAAAAAAATTAATATTTCAAAAACAAATGAAGATGCAGTTTTCAAACAAATCGCATTAAAAAGTATTTTTTTCCCCAATACGATGGTATAAACATTGAAAATGTGCGATGCTTGGAAGTTTTAAAAAATGCTGTAGAGTAATTAATCGCACAATGAAACATCGGCTTTTGTTTTACGGCTAGCGTACACAAGGTAACATTATTTATTGGAGACAAAATAAGCTGGGAAAAAGAAATAGCATTCCGGGGGCTAAAAAGAGACAGTTGAGCTATATTTTATTTGCACAGCAGGCAAGCGATAACATTGTTTTAATTATTTTAGCAAAATTCATAACAGTAAACTAAGTCAATATTTTTCCGGATAGAAAAAACAATAATAAATATCAATTCTTTGTGGATTAATGGAAGAAATAATTAGCATCTAGACAATAGTTTCTAAGGCTAAAAGCAATTACATATAGATTACGAAAACAATTTGTCAGTCGTTTTTCATTAAGAAGATCGGACTATTTTGTTGTGTTCTACAAATAAAAGTGAAATATAGGCCGTGCCATTCACCTCTTTTCTTTTGGATGGAAAATACAGTAAGTATTCTTGTTTTCTTTACGCCCGCGTGTTAAAAAGGTGTGGTGATAAGAAGCGCGTCCCCATTATGACGATACAATGCCCTCTCACTGATGTAAATATAAATAAAGATAATGATATTCTCTGTATTACATCGTGTTCACATAAGGCTTCTAAAGAAACTCAATTATCTGTTCAAAATTTCATTCTTTATATAGATATTTTGCCAAATGTTATCTGAAGTATACTCGAATCAATATACTACTTATTTTTTATGTCAAGTTTTTATTCCAGAAAGCAATTAGATTTTGGCACGAATATTCTTTTTAAATTATAACTGATAAACGGAATTCGTGTGAAAATAAATAGTTGATTTTTTAAACTGAATGCAGAATTGGAAAGAAAGGAATAAACTAGTAGTCTATTCTGATCATAATAATCAGTTAATCAATATAAATTCTAGGAAGTGCTTTCGAACGTTTTCATAAAACTTGATGAGAAAGTGTTTGTTTTAACTAAGGATCGACCGAAACAGATTTTTAAGGCCTAAACCGAATTTCGGTAAACTTCCCATTTTCGGTCGAAAACGAAAACGAAAATGTCCAAGAACTTTTTAAAAAGTAATTAATGCATGCATAAATATACGTAATAATTAATTAATTATACATGTGGTCCGAGTTGACTCTCTGCACCTCTGACCAAAACTTTTTATTACCCTATAAAATGAAATGCAATTAATTCATCAACGTCACAAAATGATTTTCTAATTATAAGAATTTCATCTAATTAAAAAAAATTTTAGGTATACGTATCTCGATTTATCTTTTATAATGATTTTTGTAAAAGATCATCTGTTGTAATAGAACTTTTTCAAAGAGTATTCGAAACACTTCTGCGGTTTCAAACTAAAAATTTTCTATTACTGTTAAATGTGCAGATTTTTTGAACGCGTAAAAGCGTCTTCAAAGTTTTGTCATACACTGTAAAAACAAATAAGTAAAGTTACCAAAATTTTCTAGGAAACTGGCATTCCTAAAACTTTTTATGTAACGGCAACAACAACAAATTCATGTAGCAGATACACTTTTGCACTGTAAATTAAAAAATCTTTAAGGTTACTAAGATTTTTTTAGGAAACTGGGATACCTAGAACTTTTTATGTAACTGCAACCAGGGTTATAGATGAAATTTTAGTAAGATTACTGTAATTTTAGTAGATTCTTTTGTAAAGCTACGGATTTCTGTAGTTTTACAAAAACCAGTTTGTAGATTTACATTTTTTTTGTACGATGTACAGATAAAATTTTAGTAAGCATACAGATTTCTGTAACTTTACGTCTGTAAAATTACAGATTTTTTTTTTTTTTTTTAACAGTGTATAGGCATTTCTTGCTTTATAATTTGCACTCACATCTTGAGTTAATCATGACTGATAATTGAGGGGTTCACAACTATAGTGGACCAAGTCCATTTTGGAAAAATAAATGAGATAGTCCATTTAGAAGGTGCATAAAATCTGTTTTGTTAACTCCTACAGTGAACCAAGCCTGTTTTCACATACTTTCTCATATATGGCATCAGTTTACAGATTTGGTTCGCTGTGCGAGTGAATAAAACAGATTTCATGCACCTTCTAAATGGACTATATCATACTTTTTTTTAAAAATTGATTTGGTCGACTATGGTTGTGAGGCCCCCTCAATTATAAACAGTGATGTTCATAGTAATAAATAACTAGTTGGATGTGTCAATCCCAAAACTTTCTTCTATCTCATACATTTTAATGTTTCCAAATGTTGTTACAAATGTGACTATTTCATTTATTAGTTCAATGCTATATAAACTTTAACTTTCATCTTAAATTTCTGCTTCAGTCAAATAATCGGAGTAAAAAAGAATTAATCCCCATCATGATATTCATTAAAATCAATAATTTTCCATTATTCTATTGTATATCAGCTGTTCGCGAATAGCCAGCTTATCAGGATGGGAAGTTCGAGTCACTTCACAAGCCACCGGTGTATAATAGAACTACGAAAAATCAAGAAAATTACACAAAAATCGCTATTATAGTGCCTCCTTTCGGAGGAATATTTCCTAATTCAGGCAGGGAATAAAAATTTTGTTGAATTCTATGCATAACTTCATACACTTTTCGACGGTACAATATTCAAAATGGCACAAAAATCGCTATTACAGCGCCCCCTTTCGTCGGAATTTTTCAAAATGCAGGGAGGACCTTCTTTTCTTCACCAAAAAACATACACACAAAACTTGCTTTAGTTCTATGCATAACTTCATACACTAGGGATGCACAACCTTTTTAAGAGAAGGGCCACTTACAAAAATGTTTGGGTTGCCGAGGGCCACATCAGTAACACAGAGAGAATTCTATATCGGGATGTGGGGGGGAGCGGGGGGGGGGGATAACTCTTTATTCTTGATGAATAATGATTTGTTTTAGATAAAAAATTTGCAATCTTTTCAAACAACGAATTTGTGATACCTTCGATAAATTGACGAAATTCGCGGGGTTTTTTCAGCGAAAATTTTCAAAATTCGCGATTATTTTTCCCACACGACCGGATCAACGAAATTTGTGATTTTTTCCAACCAAATTATTTCGCGACTTTTTCATTCTGCGATCGACATACGAAATTTATAATTTTTTTCCATAAGCAATTGACAAAATTTGCGATTTTTTTTCATGAGTTATTGGCGAATTTTGCGATATTTTCCGTGATTGATTGACAATATTTGCATTTTCCAACGACCAATTGACAAAATTCGTGATTTTTCCCCTGATATACATTGATGTAAATAGCGATTTTTCCCCGGCAATAAATTGACGAAAGTCGCAATTTCTTTTCCATTCACGATCGAAGAAATTTGCGATTTTATCCTGCGACCAATGAATTTCTATTTCACGATATTTTTCGTGACCGATACACAAAGTCTGTAATTTTCTTCCATAAACGATTCACGAAATTCGTAAACTTTTGACGAAATTCACAAGCGATTAATGAATCTAGAAATACTTTTGCGTCCAATTGACAACTTTTTTTTATTTTTTCTATCAGTTGACAAAATTCGTGGTTTTTTTTTTTTTTTACCGCGACAGATTGACAAAATTCGCGATTTTGTCTCGCGATAAATTGACGAAGCTCGCAATTTTTTCGCAGCTGATCAACGAATTTTACAATTTTTCCGCTCCTCATCGGCAAAATTCGCGAGTTTTTTTCCATAAACTGACAAAACTCGCGATTTTTTCGCAGCCAATCAACGAAATTTGAGAATTTTCCGCATCTCTTCGACTAAATTCGCGATTTTTCTGGCCCAATTAACGAAATTTGAGATTTTTCCGCACCAAATCGACAAAATTTGCGATTTTTACGCACCAAATGGACAAAATTTGTGATTTTTCCGCACTCGATTAAAGAAATTCGCGATTTTTCTGCGCTGGATCAACGGAGTTCACAATTCTTAATTGACTCGGGCCGAAATTGTAAGTTTTCCCTCTGCAAATTGACGAAATTCGAGATTTTTTCGCGCGATAAACGGGCAAAATTCGCGGTTTTATCCTCTGCCCATTAACGAAATTTCAGATATTTCCGCACATGATAGACAAAATTCGCCATTTTTCTTAACTTCATCAACGAAATTTCCTATTCTTAAATAGCTAATGAAATTTGCCATTTTTCCCGTGGCAAATTGACGAAATTCGCGATTTTCCCCAGCGACATATTGACAAAAATTGCGATTTTTTCCAGTTATAAATTGGCGAAGTTCGCGGGCCACAAGTTAACTCATCGCGGGCCACTTTTGGCCCGCGGGCCACAGGTTGTGCATCCCTATCATACACTTTTCGATGGTACAATATTCAAAATGGCACAAAAATCGCTATTACTGCGCCCCCTTTCGGCGGAATTTTTCCAAATGCAGGGAGGTCCTTCTTGCCTTGGCCAAAGACATACACAAAAAATTGGTTCAATTCTATGCATAACTTCATACACTTTTCGATGGTACAATATTCAAAATCGCACAAAAATCGCTATTACAGCGCCCCCTTCCGGCGGATTTTTTCAAAATTAAGGAAGAACCTGCTTGCCATAGACAAAAACTTAAAAAAAAATATTTGGTTCAATTCTATGCATAACTTCATACACTCTTTGATGGTACAATGGCGACAGACATACGAACACACGGACAGACGGACATTTTCTATAAGCATGTTTTTTGGGATCTCTGACACCTAAAACGTGTAAATCTGTCGAAAACCGGAAGATGAAAAAAATTTTGATTACAATACTTTCTTCTATTGAAGTTAGAAGAAAGTAAAAAGTGCCTCATTTGAGCCGATACAGCTCAAATGAACGAGTAATGTTGAAAAGCAGCATTTTCAACAGTTTTTTTTTTTTTTTTTTTTTTTTTTTTTTTGCGAAACTCAGATTTTGCGCCGAAAAGGAAAATGAAATCGAATTTTCGGTAGATCTCTAGTTTTAATCCAATACATTTCGATGTACAGGAAGCCGCCAGTACAAAGTCACCAGGAAAGTGACCTTACATGGGGCATGCCCTATAAGAGTGATAAAATTGGTAGTTAACAGGGAATTTCGAAGCATATCACTATATAAGCTTCATGAGTTTATTAAAATTTCACAGTGTAAAAAGAAAAGAAAAATAAGTGCAGAAAAGTATAAGGGATTTGTGATAAAAAGTAAAAAAACTGTTTATTTTAGAAAATAAAATATAATAATAATAATAATAATAATAATAATAATAATAATAATAATAATAATAACTTTTAAGAAGTTCCCGTAAGAATAGTGTGCTAATGTTACTTCTATGTAATGACTTCAAAACAGATGCTTCTGTTTTTACTCGTTATGTATGCGTGTATGTATGTCCTCAATTTTCTCAACAACCACTGAACGGATTTGAACTTTTACGCTATGATTCTATATTCTATTACACCATGCAAGGTTTTAAGCTGGAAAAAATTGTCGTATCGTGCATTTTTTTTTTTTTTTTTTTTTTTTTTTTTTTTTTTTTTTTTTGTGTGTGTGTGTATTTTGCAGGGATACGACAGATATTTTAAGATACGATTGTCTATTGTGTTTCAAATGTGAGCGTTAAGCAATAGATTGTATTTATAAATGTAAAAGAGGTGGTATAACGAAGAAAATTAATTAAATTGGTATAAAAGATTGTGGGGAAAATATTGAGACATGAGAAACTATAGTGTCTTTACAAATAAGAAATCGGCGACATACGAGCAATAAAATTTGGTTAATTGATAGGAATTTCGCCAGAAAACTTAGCAAGCCTGCCACTATCGCCAAGCTAATATTTGTTGGCTTGCCTCACTCATTTAATAGAACTTCTCCAAGCGAGTATTTTCAAGTTCTGGAATGTGAGTTGCAATAGTTTGGACAAAAATGTCCAACCTGAGCATACTCCATGTGTTCATGCTTTTTTTTTTTTTTTTTTTTTTGTGTGTGTGTGTGTGTGTGTGTGTGTGTGTGTAAATACACTCAAATGCTAACAACGTAAATTAAGTTGAATATGGTTGCCAAAAAAGATACTCACTTATATAACTTGTTAAACTACTCTCGCTAAAATACGTCAATTGGCGTTCAATAAACAAATAAAAAAGATAATATTAATATATTTTTTTTGTACAGTTGCAAACAAGTTATATTAGTAAACAGTCACGTAAAGTCGCTTTGATTTTGATTTCTTTGTTTCAAAAGTGTTCTTATAATAAATAAATAAATAAATAACATTTTTTAAAAAACGGAAATCTTCAGTAAGATAAAAAGTTGCTTACTGTTATTTCATTAAACAAGTTTTTCTATAAGTTTTGTTTTTTATATGATTTTTTTTATTGCGGTACAGTGGAATTCAATAGCGATTTTTCACTATATATTTATTCTTTTGTGTAGCCATACTTCCTACTCCACCATTTACTACACTTCTACACTTCTTACTCCACCTTATGCAAGCTTAGGGATGTTATTGTCTTTTAATCCTTAAATTAAAAAAAATCTTTCAACGTAGTTCATAAAAGAACTAACTATTCTGTCATAAAAAGAATTCTTCAAAAAAACTAAATAAGTACTCGTAGAAATCAAAAGGCATTCGATGTGTTAGATGCGGTGCATAAGGTAGAAAATTCTCACAAAATTTTGCCAGAGAGTTCAAATATATATAAGACCAAAATTGAGATCTGCTTAGAAACAAAATAGCTCTTAGATGCTCTTTGTAATTCGGTACATGTTATTTACAATTTAAAAATGATATAGCTTTCCATTAGAGCTTTATATGCGAAAGGATAAAATTAATATCTAATGTAATGTTTTGATCGATTTTTTTCAAGAGTTCATCATTTAAAATTAATGTATGTATTGATTTTTTTAAATATTTCGTGATATGTGATCTGATGACGCGATCTCAGTTAATGCAATATTATGCTTGACAGAATAATTTATAAAATGGCTATTACTACATGCGAAATTAATTCCATGTTAAACAGCTTAAAATGTTATTCTTTAGTTGTTCTTATTTTTATGAATGTAAACTTGCGAATATTTTATAGAGTTATTGCCTATAATTATTTAATTACTGTTTCTATTAATACATATTTTATATGAATTCATTAATTTACATCAATTCTTTAAAGCATCAAAGATTTTATTTTTCAATGTTTATATTAAATGAGAGCCATTTCTTAGCTGAACATTTTGATAGTAAACTTATATTAAAGTTTAAGTACATTCACTACACTGTAAAAAAGGAACGAAAACTCGTACGTCCAGCATAGATTATGAAACACTTTCCAACACATTCAGAATACTGTAACAAAACTTTACAGTTTATTAAGGTGTATAAATAAACAATTTAGAAAATGCATAATTTGAAAACCTAATTTCTGCAATTACCATGAATAGTACGAAAAATATCCGAATATTTTTGTGTAGTCCCGTATATGATCTATAGATTCATATGTAATGTATATTACATAGTATACTAACAGTTAGTTGAATTAAACGCATATTACAGTTGAAATTTTCCCATTCAGCAAATTCCGTCAATAAACGGCAATGCACTTGAGATCTTTTGCTAATCACTGTATATGAGCTATAGAATTTATGCACACCATGTAATACGCAAACAAATAGTTACATTTTAAAACGCGTATCACAAATGTAAACGCATTTCCCGGCATTATTCTTCATAGGCAGTACTGTAGCCAAATACATTATTGTGTCGCTGTAAATGAACGATAAATTATATGCACACCAGATTCTACAATAGGCGTTTTGTAGTACACCTGAGTGATACATACAAATTTCAATATATTTAAAATAGTTTAATATCATTAAGATACACCGCAAACGATTTTTCCCCATAGGCCGTAATGTAACGGAATTATTTTGAGTCTCCCTATAAATGAATCATTTATGCTACACACTTCATTTTCAATACCGAACATGCCACAGTAAACACCAATAACATATATTAATTTCATGGTGATCTGACTATATTTACGCGAGTTACTCGGGCAGACAAACAATAGACTGACAAGCCGAATTCGTAAGCACTTTTCAACTATGTTGGAAAGTGTTAATAAGACAATTTTTTCTCAATCTATAAGAATATAGTATAACTCCAAACGAAAACATACAATAGCCTCTTCCAAGTCACCCGTGATTCCGAAAAGCGGGTTTTACTTTTAGAAACTTCAGGAACCAACATATGTAAAGAAACATTTATAAAAATAAAGTTCCTTTTTCTGCCATCTGATTTTTGGAAACGTTTCTGAGTAATTATGATATTAGGCTGAGCAAAAAGTTCTGGGAAATTTTTAATCTAATAGTTACCAGAATTTGTATCGTATATAGGAGTACTAGTGGTATATCTATAGGAGTTAAGGAATTTTGACTCCAAAATACCCATTGAACAGTATGATTTGCGTTAGTTGATCAGGCATTATTGGAGAAAAGATCTAACGATTCTGAAAGCCGTCGGTCGTCGATGACATTAAAGAGGGTAAAAGTTCTGGAGTTTTTCGATTCCAAGGAGCCGCCATGGTACTTCCAGCAAATCCGGAATCTGGCAAAACGATGGCAGAAAGTCGTAGACTATGATGTTCTCTACTTTGAAGACTAGTCTTTGTTTCTTTTGTTGTTAATTTGCTCATAACAACGCAACTTTCACAAATTTTCCAGAACTTTTTGCTCAACCTAGTAATATATTAATCAGTTTCTCAAACCGGAATATAACTTTCAGGATGGTATCCATTCCCAATTAAATATTTTCAGCTGCGTAACTGAATTTATATATGCAAGAGTAGCCAAATAATATGAATTTTGTTGTTAATGTTAAATCTGTTAATAATTTACCATGTTTGTTTGTCTGTAAAACATATTTGTTGAACATGGAAAATGTTTACTTGAGAATTGATAGCATCCTAAAAACCGATATTCGGGTTTGAGAAAACGTATTAATGCGCTATAAAAATTACTCGAGAAGTTTCCGTAAATCCGTGACAGCAAAAGAAAATTTTACATAAATGCTTCTTTAAATCTCGAAAATATATTAGTTTCTGAGGATAAAGAACGCTTTTATAAATTGTGAATAATTTGGAAAAGGTTATTGCATCAGTTTCGTAAAGAGCTACATCCAGAAATATTTCTCTTGTGTTACACACCGTAAAAAGCGGTAAATATTTCTTAATCCAGGGAAGAATTATATAACCACAAACATAATTTACAGTAACCTTTTTCGTTCAAGGTTATATTATATTATCTGGATTAAGAAATAGCTGTCTTTTTTTTTTTTTTTTACAGTGAGTTAAATAAGAGAAATGTTTCTGGATATAGGAAAACTTTACGAAAATATGCAATAATCTCTTTCGAGTGATCCACGATTCAGAAAAAACGCTCCTTTATCTTTTGGAATATATAGAAGATAATATATTTTCCAGATTTAAAGAAACATTTATAAAAACAAAGTTTGTTTTGCTATCGCTATTTTCTTTTTAGAAACCTTTCCGTGTAGTTTTTATAGTGTAGTACTCCGTTTTCCCAACCCGGACTAAAGGTTTTTTGTATGCTATCAATTATCAAGTAAGCATTTTCATGTTCAATGAACACGTATCAAAAGACAAACATGCTAACTTAACAATATCAGTATTAATATTATTTTGTATTCTATATATATAAATTCTATTGAAAATGTTAATTTCGCAGCTGAAAATATTTATTTGAGATTTGATAGCATCTAAAAAACCCATATTTCGTGTTGAGAAAACGGATTAATACACTGTAATAGTTACTCTGAAAATTTTTTTCTCTTCTTCTTTCATCTTAAAATAGGCAGTAAAAGAAACATTTGTTTAAAAAATGTTTCTTTAAATCTCCGAAATCTGTTGGTTTCTAAGATTTTTGAAGATAAGAATCGTTTTTCGAAATCAGGTATATTTCGGAAGAGGTTATATTAGATTTTTGTAAAGTTTTACTATACCCAGAAACATTATTACAGTGTACTTTTTTGTTTAAAAAATATCACACAAAGAAAGGAAGTATTTTTATAAGTTTCCTTTTAATTAAAATATTGTAAGCGCTTTTAATTCGGGATACAAATTTTGGTACTAAATGCAATACAACTTCCCAATCACGTAATGAAAGGAACTGAAAATTAAGTCTTATAAATGTAATAATTATCTGTAAAATGAATTAAAATCTTGGAGATATTTTAGAAAATAAAACTGTTATGCCAAATAATCTTAAAACATAATCTTAAAACAATAAATATGTAGTTTCTTCATATTAAATATGAAATTATAATATTAAACACCTATTTATGTAAAAAAATTTAGTTCAGATTATAAGAAATTGCAATATACACTATATGGCCATTAATGATCGGACACTTTCAATTTTAGACACTTTGTCGAATATTTAAAGATATATTTGTCGGATTTTTCTGGAACTTCAAGATTATGAAGAATATGTTCTACTTCATATTTATCAACGGCAATTTGATCAGAAAGACAATTAGGGGGCCAAAAAAAAAAATCAAAGAAAAGAATAAGGTTTGGGATCACACTGTAAAATGAAATGCATGAAACGATCTATCGCTAGCTCACGAATACATGGATATTGTACAATATTTGTATTCATTTGTGGAAGAATAGAACGTATATTCATGGAAATATATCGATTTTTTTTTTAAGTAAAAAAAAAAAAAAAAAAAAAATGCATGTTCTTTGTTTATATCATGCAGGGTTTTTTACCAAATTTAACGCCAGTCTCAGAAAATTTGTCAAAATGTAGTAGAAATAATATGGTGTAATTAGAATATAAATATATTAAATGGTTGATGAAATATGAGCAGTTGAATGAAATATTTTATCTGCCCATGCGCGCACGATAAAAAATATATAATTTTTTTTTCTGATTTGATAGTCAACTCTATAGAGCAACTCATAAAAAAAATCCAGTCAAATATCGTGAAAATTCAGAAAGATATCGGCAATAGACTGAGCTGATTTTTAGTTGTTCTCCAAAAACAGCTAAATGATAAGGGGTTTCCCATAAATTGTCGTTTTTAATTTTTACTTTTTTAAATTTTCATTTTTTATGGATGCTTTAATTCTTCTTGGAAAATCACCAGAACGAGCCTATTCCAAGAAAAAAAGAAGTATCAAGATCTAAGCATTTTTTCTAAATCTACTCGTTGACATTCATTAAGTACAAACTCCTTTGCTAAAAGCCAGATAATAAAAAGTCCTTCCGGCCAGTGCCGGGAGGAAGAGGTAGCTTTCATAATCCTTATTTTAAAAAAGCCAACTTATATCATGCAAACACACGAAGCTCAATTTAGTGGAAACCGAATATAGGAGATTCGATACTAATTTTTATCAATATAATGAATGAGAATTTCGCGAAATTAGTCAGCTTTATCCAAGCTGCTTTTCTTTAAAGTAACTTATATTTGGCTGCCAAATTCGGCAATTTCTTAAAGTGCCTGTCATTTTAAGACAACGTGGTGGATGAGGCTAAGCAGTGAACTTGGTCGAGACCTTAGTAATTGCTGTGCACATGCTCACTCACATCGGAATCGGTTAATATATAGGAGTGCTGTCGCATGCAAAAAATCAGATTTTTCAAAATGTCACCCACAATAGAAATTGAAACTGCTATATCTGAGCCATTTTTTAAGGTAAAGACAAACAAAAAATGCTCCTGAATCCTTATATCAAGATCAAATACTTAAGAAAGAAACCTTTTTCATTTTCTAATTTTTTTGCACCTCACTTTAAATATATATATTTTTTTTAATTTAATGGCCGCCATTTTGAAACAAGATGGCTGATGAATCTGGCCAGCGAACTTGGTCGAGGTGTTGATGTATACTATCCACATGCCTTCTTACATCGAAATAGGCGAATACGTGTGTTATCGCGTGACAAATACAAGATCGTTTCAAAATGTTAGCCATGCTAGAAATTCAAAGTGCTATAAATCAACCATTTTTTAAGATATCAACAAAAGAACAAATTTTCAGAAACAAAAACTGCTCCGGAATCTTTGTATCAAGGCCAAACACATAAAAAAAAAATCTTTTTCATTTTCCAATTTTTTAATACCTCATTTTGAATTTTAAATTTAATTTTTTTTAATGGCAACCCTTTTAAAACAAGATGGCGAATGAAGCTGGCCAACGAACTCGGTCGAGACATTGGTATGTACTATGTACTGACGAAGTTACATCCAAATAGGTTCATAAATACGCCTGTTATCGCGTGACAAAAATCAGGTCGTTTTAAAATGTCAGCCACAAGAGAAATTCAAAATGCTATTACTCAGCCATTTTTTTTTTAGATATAGACGAAAGAAAAACTGTTCCGGAATCTTTGTATTAAGGTCAAACACATACAAAAAAAATCTTTTTCATTTTCCAATTTTTTGGTATCTCATTTAAATTTTTTTATTTTTTTAAATGGCCGCCATTTTGAAACAAGATGGCGAATGAAGCTGACCAACGAACTCGGTCGAGATATTTGTATGTACTATGTACACACCAAGGTACATCCAAGTCGATTCATAAATACGCCTGTTATTACGTGAGAAAAATCAGGACGTTTCAAAATGTCAGCCACGCTAGAAATTCAAAATGCTATAACTCAGCCATTTCTTAAGATATAGACGAAACAAAAACTGCTCCCGAATCTTTTTATCAAGGTCAAACACATAAGAAGAAAATATTTTTTCAATTTTAAATTTTTGGTACCACATTTCAAATTTAAATTTTTCTTAAAAATTTAAATGGCCGCCATTTTTAAACAAGATGGCGGGTGAAGCTGGCCAACGAACCCGGTCGAGACATTGGCATGTACTATGTATAAACGAAGTTACATCCAAATCGGTTCATAAATACACCTTTTATCGCGTGACAAAATTCAGGACGTTTCAAAATGTCAGCCACGCTAGAAATTCAAAATGCTATAACTCAGCCATTTTTTAAGATATAGACGAAACAAAAACTGCTCCGAAATCTTTGTATAAAGGTCAAATACATAAGAAAAAAACATTTTTCCATTTTCAATTTTTTAGTACCACATTTCAAATTTTAAATTTTTTAAAACATTTTAAATGGCCGCCATTTTGAAACAAAATGGCGGATGAAGCTGGCCAACGGACTCGGTCGAGAGATTGGTATGTACTATGTACACACCGAATTACATCCAAATCGGTTCATAAATACGCTTTTTATCGCGTGACAAAATTCAGGACGTTTCAAAATGTCAGCCACGCTAGAAATTCAAAATGCTATAACTCAGCCATTTTTTAAGATATAGACGAAACAAAAACTGCTCCGGAATCTTTGTATAAAGGTCAAATACATAAGAAAAAAATATTTTTCCATTTTTAATTTTTTGGTACCACATTTCAAGTTTTAAATTTTTTTAAAAATTTTAAATGTCCGCCATTTTGAAACAAAATGGCGGATGAAGCTGGCCAACGAACTCGGTCGAGACATTGGTATGTACTATGTACACACCGAATTACATCGAAATCGGTTCATAATTACGGGAGTTACAGTGTGACATAGGTCAGATATATATATATATATATATATATATATATATATATCAATTTTGAACGGAGGGTGGTTTCGGGGTCTGGGGGTCATGATCGATGAAAATATACCAAAATTTTTTGAAATCGCTTTCCTCCGAACGGCTGCAATAGGTAGCTTTTTTGTAAAGAAAGCTACCTAAAAATGACAATTTGTGGGAAATCCCTTATCCTTCAGCAGATTTTAGAGAGCAACTAAAAATTCGCTCACTATATTATCGATATCTTTCTCAATTTTCACGATATTTGACTGGCTTTTTTTATGAGTTGCTCCATAGAGTTTACTATCAAACCATGAAAAAAAATATTTTTATAGTGCGCGTATGCGCAGATAAAAAATATTTCATTGACCTTCTCATATTTCATCAAATATTTAATATATTTGCATCCCAATTACATCGTATTATTTCTACTGCATTTTGCAAATTTTCTAAAACTGTCGTTAAATTTGGTAAAAAACCCGTCATGATATAAACAAAAAATATGCAAAAATGTTTTGAACTTTTTAAACAAATAGATATATCTCCATGAATATACGTTCTATTCTTCCACAAATGAATACATATATTGCACAATATCCATATATTCGTAAGCTATAGCGATAAATCATTTCGTGCATTTTACTTTACAGGGTGATCCTAAACATTATTATTATTATTTTTATTTTTTTTGGCCCCCTAATTGTCTTTCTGATCAAACCAAACCGCTCTTGATAAATATGAAGTCGAACATATTCTTCATAATCCTGAAGTTCCAGAAAAATCCGATAACTATATCCTTAAATATTCGACAAAATGTCTAAAATTGAAAGTGTCATTAATGGCCATATATTGTATGAGTATTGAAGTTATATATATATATTTATACAACTGTTATGTGATATAAATATACCATATTATATGACATATTAAAATTTGAAAAAATAAACTAGTTGTAAAAAAAAACTCTAAGTGCAATATTAGGATAATGTTATTGCGAGATAAAAGTGTTTAACATTTTTTAATTAAGGGAAAACTTATAAAAATAGCTCATTAGTTTTGCTATAATTTTGAAGCATAAAATCGCTTAAACTTATATTTGGTGTCAAGTTTTTCAAAACAAAAATGATTTTCATTTACTGTAAAAATTAAAAAAGCTTTAAAAAATTTATTATTGTCATTTTAATTATTTTGGCTGCCTCATCAAAGCACCGTACCAGTATCCGCTCATAAAGTTTCTGTTCATCACATTACATTTTTCACCCGTATAATATATAAAGTAGTTAACGTGGGACATAACACCGAATTTACGTTATAAATCTTCTGTCTATATTTAAAATGGTACAAAAATATATTTAAAAAATTACAAATTATATTGTGATTGTAATATTTCTAATATCTATCAATTTTCTTAAATTATTTAAATGCAATATTGAAAAAAATGTATATGTATAATTATAACCGGTAGAATTAAAAATAGTAATAAAATTTTTTTGATAATAATAACAAAATTAATATTGTTAAAAACAAGCTAAAATAGTGTGTGCAAATTAAAATCCAGAAAATTTCTAACGTTTTTTATTTTATTCTTAACAAAAACTCTTAAATATATATAGTTGTTCTATTTAAAGACACCTCCCGTCCCGTCGTGCAAATTCTTGAATGTAAAGATTGTATATTTAAAAGGAATTCGTAATTCGGGATATTTGTCTCCACATAAAATAGGGTTTATTATTATTTGTTTTATATATAATTAATATTTTAGATTGGTTAATGATTCATTTCATTAATCTCAGATTTTTTTTCCTTTTTTTGACTAGTCACGTATTTTTTACCTGCCGTACCTCTTTTATTTGAAAAATTCCGGAAAGCCTTTTTTCAACAATAAGAATATCTACACGACGAAAGCGATATTCCGTAATTAATCAGCGCTGCATTCAATGTGTTATTTTCCCCTGAAAGGACTTCTGCAGTTTTCGTTTTTTTTTTTTTTTTTTTTTTTTTTTTCTTAACAGCCGCACACCTTTTACTTCAAAAATTCCAGAAAGCCTGTAAAACACCTTTTTCAACAGCAAGAGCATCTACGCGGCGAAAGCGACATTCTACAATAATCCGTGCTAAATTCAGTGAATCATTTCCCCCTGAAAGGATTTCTGAAGTTTTCGTCGATTTTTTTTCTTAGCCACACTTCTTTTATTTCAAAAATTTCGGAAATCCTGTAAAACCCCCTTTCCAACAATAAGAGCATCTACGCTGCGAAAGCGATATTCCGCAATAATCATTGCTGAATTCAGTGAGTCATTTCCCCCTGAAAGGAATTCTGTAGTTTTCGTTGTTTTTTCTCTTGACAATTTCTATGACTTCTAAAAATCTTTTGTGATAAGTATACATCATAATAATAAATTAATAAAACTGACCAGACAGTAAGTACCACAATGAAAATCCAGCTTTCTTAAAAACATTGACGAAGAAATTATGTTGTATGTAATAAGTTGTAACTAATTTTGGTATGCATATACTATTAGTGAATTTTTCAAAAGACCGTTTGGAATTTCAACTTAGGACCGCGTGTTAATTCCTTATTAGCACATAAGAAAAAGCCAACGTATCACGCATATACCGTATTTATGCAATTATTTTTTTTGTTGTTGTTGTTAGTTTGTTTTTCATTTCTTTGATGCTAAAGGTAAACAGTGCGAAAAATGCATTAATTGTGCAAAATATTCATTCAGACTCAATTTACTCCTAAGTAAAACTTTGAGTAGAGAAAGAAATGACTAGAAATTAAGACTAATATAATATTTTAAATAAATATATAATTAATGTTAAATAAAGTGCATTGCATAGTTTGAGCAGTTTTTAGATGGGCATTTCAAACGATATAAAAAATCCTCTCCTTAGTTTGCGGAAGTATTTAAGGATTCTTAAATGAAGAAAAAAAATGTTAAGGGCAGTTGGAAGGTCAAAATTAAAAATATGTCGAATCTTCGATTTTTTAATATTTTGAATCTACCATTTCTCCTCTTTCTACTGATATATTACTTTTGTTCCTACGGCAACCAGAAGTTGGAAAATTTTTAGTAATTCAGTTTGGTTATCTACTTTACTACTAGTGTGTTTATTTACTTTAAATTTGATTTTCTCAAAATGTTGTTTTTTTAACTTCGATGTACTATTTTGAAAAAAATATTATACATTATGCTTTGAAAATTTACTTGAACATTCTATACATATCCCTGTTTAATCTGAGGTGAATTGTTTAAACTCATAAAAAAAAAACTATTTTTATTATTATCATTATCTTTGACAAAATTGCATGTTTTTTTTTAAATTTGAATGTGGTTTCTACTTCAGATTTTTTTAAAAAAATATCTAAGCTTTATTTAATTATAAATTTAACTTCAGATTGTTAAGAATTGTTTATTTTATGCATAAAAATTTTTTCAAGTATATATCTTAAGTAATTTATGAGAAAAGGTACATTAATTTAACATGGCAGATATAGGGATTCCAACTGCCCTTAAGTGGGAGAATACTGGTAGAATTTTAAACTTCTTTCATAAAAGCATTTAGTGTAACTAAATTTCTTAAAAATAAATAAATAAAACATATAATTAGCTCTATAAACATAAAACCACTAAATATTCTTAAGATTTTATTGCTCATATCTTTATTTGAACAACTATTCTTTTTGTATATACATAAAAATTAGACTTTTTTAAGGGAAGATTCGACTTTTTAATTTTTTTTACATCTCTCACGTGTGTAGAATATGTACTTGAAACGATTTAAGATTTTTCAAATTATTTACGAAGTTAAGGCCCTTTAAACGGAGCTGTACGTCTGCAGTAAAGAAGGTAATTTTTTTTATCGCGCGTTTTTCTCAAAATCATGTTTTCAACGCACGGTACAGCATAGCATTCGAACCGAAAGTTCGATTTTGTCTGTGGGTCAATTTCAATGAAAATAGATTCATGGCTCTTCAAATTCAATTGGCTTCATATAACCCTTGTCGTTTTTAACACTTTCCAACACAATGTTGAAAAGTGTTTATGAATTCGGTTTGTCTAGCCATCTGTTTGTCAGAGATCTAACTCCCATAAATATAGTCGGATTTCCATATAATTGATATATCTATATTATAAAGGACAAACATATCTGTGCGTAACGCATACGTCATTTTGCGAATGGCAACACTTTGAAATTTGAAATAAAATTTTGGTTTTGCATTTTCTCTACTGCAAATTTTTAAACTTCTATGCATCACACATTTTAACTTTTTACACCGTCGTATAAGGAAAAAAATTCTCTTTTAAATACTATTTGTTTGAAAGCTGTATCTCAATTTGTTTTTGAGATATTAATTTTTTTGTAGTTTTTAATACAAATTTTGTAATTGTGGCAACTGAAGTACTCCATTTATATTGAAAGTAAAGGGAAAATATTCATGGTTTATTATTTTTATTCATTATATCCTTATTGATGCCATTTTCAAATTACAAATAAAAGTAACTTTTTTATAGTTTTTGAACAGAAAATGATGTCAGACATTAAATAAAACACGCATTCTTCTTCATAAATCAGCTACATTTTAATATTTTTACATTACGCTGATAAAGGAATTTGAGGCGCTCGGAAAAATGATTCATTGAGTAAAAATGATATAGTTATAACAAAAAGATCATTTTTCTTTTGTTAAAACTAAATATTTGACCAATACTATAAATGGCGAATACTATGACAACTAAAGTCAAATTTCTGAATTTTTTTTTCGCGGGTACTAAGATTAGAACTTAAGGTTTGTGCGAATGTTCAGATGAAAAGTTGTATCGGACAAACGTGACTTTAACTTCGGAAATGCATTCATTAATAATCTATTCTTTTGCGCGTTAAAATACTTTCAAATTGTGAATTTGAGTGGTGCGTATGTAAATTACGAGAATGTGAAAATAACCGACAGTTTAGATTTTATGGGGGAACATTTTATGATGTGATAAAGCGAAATCCTTTTTACTGATTTTTCATCCCGTAAAAACAAACATAAGAGCTCCATCGATAACTTCATCATAATTACTCATCTTGATTACGTAATCTAATACAGTTTAATTTTTCAATAATTTAAGCAGTTGAAGTTTGTAGAAATAATATTTTGGTAATTTTGGGTTTAAAATATTATTTGTTTTAAGAGTTAGACAACCAATGCAAGATGATTTTTTTGTTGTAATTATTTTTGTAGGTTTATTATAATTTCGATCTGACAGTTCCTTTCAAATATTTTAGTACGTCGAATTTCGACGGGTTGCAACTCGTTTTATTAATATTTACTATGGCATGCTCGGTATTGAAACTGAAGTGTGTAGCATTCATAGTTTGTTACCTTATGGCCTATGGGAGAAAATCGTTTGCAATACATTTTTATGATGTTGCACTATTTCAAACATATTTAAACTGATATTATAGCATTCAGGTTCACAAAAAGATGCTTATTCTTGAATATAGTTTGGATAACATTTATCATTCAAACACAAGGACTCCCAAAACTGTTCGGTTACAGTACTGTCTATGAGCAATAATTGCTGGAAATGCGTTTTGAGCTGTGGTACGCGTTTTTATACTTAACTAATTTTTTTTTTCATATTTCTTGGTGTGTATAAATTATCCAGATCAAATACAACTCTGCACAAATGAATTCGAGTACATTTCCGTTTATTGACGAAAACTGCTGAAAGAGAATTTTCAACCGTGTTCAGAGTTTTCTAACTATATTATTTTAGTATAATATGTATCATACAAAGTGGTCGATCCTATACAGGGATTCACAATTTTTTTTTTTTAATTCTTTTCGACTATAGATGTTAATTGCCGAAATTGAGTTGTCAAATGATTCATTTTCCGAATTATTACTTAGACATCATCTTTCATTTTACTAAACAGTGAAGTTTTGTCACAGTATTCTTAATGTTTTGGAAAGTGTTTCATAATCTATGATTGATGCATGATATTTTTTCTTGTTATGTTTCATATGACTCTACTAAGAACAATCTAAACTGAGAAAAATCGCTTTTAAAGTAAGGATACCGCCAAAAGTTTTTATATTTTTTACATACAAAAAAATAAAGAAGAAGAAGTCAAAATAGACAAAAATATGTTTGTTTAGTGAGGGAAATTCAGGTTTCGTTTTATGGATCCATCATTGGGAAAAAAAATCTTTTAAAAAAGCCTACTTTTTACTTTCTTCTATTTCTACAAGAAGAAAGTATTGGATTCGTGAAAATTTTCGACTTCCGGTTTTCAATGGATTTATATGTTTTAGAATGTCCTGAACAGGATTTGATGGTTTTTAGAAAATGTCTGTCTGTGAGTCTGTATGTGACAAAATTTTGTGGGCGCTCCATCCCAAGAACTAATGCACGGAATTTCACAAAACTTTAGATTTAGTTAGACCTTGATATGATAAACTAGTGCTGATTACTTTGTGGTGTAAATCGCCCAACAGGTGGCGCTGCTATGCTGTATTTTTCACGATTTCTGCAATAGCTATATCTCAAGAACTACTGCATGCATTTTCATCAAGCTTCAGATTCAGTTATTTCCTGGTATAAATTGGTCCAAATTAGTTTTTGGTGTAAATCGCCCATCAGGTGGCGCTGCTATGCAGACTTTTTTTACAATTTCATCAAGCTTCAGATTCAATTAGAAGTTGACATAGGTTGTTGATGATTAGATTTTGGTGTAAATCTTCTAACCGGGGCGCTGATATGCTGCATTTTTCAGGAAATAGTAACATGTATGAGATAGAAGAAAGTTTTGGGATTGCCACATCCGACTAGTTGTGCTTGTAAAGTAGATTCTCTCCTTTTTTACTCTCTTCAATCTGTACAAGAAGAAAGTATTTGATTCGTGAAAAATTTCGATTTACGGTTTTCTTTGGATTTATACGTTTTAGAATGTCCTGAACACGATTTGATGGTTTTTAGAAAATGTCTGTCTATGAGTCTGTCACTCTGTGAGTCTGTATGTGGCAAAAAATTTGTGGGCGCTCCAGCTCAATAACTAATGCATGGAATTTCACAAAACTTTATATTCAGTTAGAGCTTAATATAAACTGGTACTGATTGCATTTTGGTGTAAATTGCTCAACAGGTGGCGCTGCTATGCTGCATTTTCCCCTATTTCCGCAATCCTCAAGAACTACTGCACGGATTTTCATAAAACTTCAGATTCAGTTATTCCATTATAAAATTTGGTGCTGATTACTTTTTGGTGAAAATCGCTCAACAGTTGGCGCTGCTATGCTGCATTATTCATGATTATCGCAATAGCTCTATCTCAAGAACTAATGCACGAATTTTCATCAAACTTCAGATTCTGTTAGTCCCTGATATAAATTAGTGCTGTTTCATTGTTGGTGTAAATCTCCCAACAGGTGGCGCTACTATGCTGCATTTTTCAAGTTTTCCGCAATAGAATCTCAAAAACTAATGCACGGATTTTCATCAAACTTCAGGTTCAGTTAGAAGTTGAAATAAGTTGCTGATGATTAGATGGTGGCGCTGATATGCTGCATTTTTCAGGAAGTTTTAACATGTATGAGATAGAAGAAAGTTTTGGGATTAACACGTCCGACTAGTTTTTATTTAAAATCAGCTATAACAGTAAGATTTCCCTAGACTTTACAAATTTAATTTGTAGAAAATAAAGAATATTTTTAAAATACCAGCGAGCACGTGTCACTGAAATTGATTAATCGTCAATAAACTCGTACTTCTAAATTTTTTAAAAGCATTTTTCTCAAAAAAAAAAAAAAAAAAAAAAAAAATGCTTTTTGAACTGTTGAGCATTGACTTATCTGGTAAACTATCAAGTTTGGCTTATCTGTATATATTTTTTTGACAAATGTGGCTTCTAAAAAAATCTTTTGCATTTTTCAACTTTAAAAAAATTAGAGTCGGACCGTTATCCCGACACCCGGTGTTTACGTCACTCTGCTTTTCCTGTCAAGTTTTCAAAGTCCCGATTTTCTGTATATGATTTTAATGTAAATAAACTCTAGATTTTACGTCGTTGAATAACTTTCAACTCCGGATATCCAGACGGCTTAGGAAAATTGTCCATTTTTCATAATCCGTCTTATAAGCACAGTAATTAAGCTGTAAGAAATGTCTGTCTAAAATAACCATTGAGATAAATGATAAATTTTACTTCAATCCTTTATCTGAATAAATAAATCCACACACTATGAATGACCCACTTAAGCTCCAGATAGACGCATCAGTCTACTCGCGGTCTTTTTGTTCTGGTCAGGCGGCGCTTTTTTGTTGTTACACGGCGTTTTTCATCCGACTAACACCGAAGCATTACATTGCATAGAAATGATCAGAAATTATCTAACATGCATTTTTGAATCAACGAATTTTGATTACAATTCATTATATAATATTGAAAAAAAAATCGTAGGAAGCACATCTAGGGATAAGAAAACCTTAATTCATCAATATTGCGTGTAATAAAGAAAAAAAAAGTCATCATAAATCTGACTTTTATTCTTTTCTATTTTGTTTTTGTGTTTATTTTGTTTAATAATAATGTTTTATTGCTTAAAACTGCAAAAAAAATATGAATTTAAAATTGTCTTAATTAAGAATACAGCTTTTAATAAATATATTTTTCTCCAACTCCTGTTACCGTAGCACTCCGCTTATGACGACACTTTTTTCTGGTCATTAGAGTATCGGGATAATGTGGTTCGACTGTATGTAATTTTCTTTGTGAAAATTAATGGTTTGCCAGATTTCTATTTTCAATTTAAAAGTTTTAAAGTCTTGTTCCTTTAAAACCCAGCACCCACTACTCAGAACGGAGGCTACGAATCATTTTCTTGTTTTCAGCTTTCCAGCGATTAGAATGTATAGAAAATGCTGTTTAATGGTGTTTTTCATTTGAAAAGAAATTGTTTTCTCATTGTTATTGTTATTAGCCGACAGTATCCTATTTCTTTCTCCCAGCTTATTTTGTGTCGTCTCCAAAATAACGTTACGTTGTATAAGCCAGCCATGAAACAAAGCAGATGTATCATTCTACGATTAAATACTCTACAGCAATTTTTTAAACCTTTTGAGCATCGCACATTTTCGATTTTTATACCGCCGTGTTGGGAAAAAAAATACATTTTAATGCAATTTGTTTGAAAACTGCATCTCAATTTATTTTTGAGATAATAATTTTTTGTGGGTTTTAGCGACATTTATTTAATATTGACAACTGAAATACTCCATTTCTGTAGAAAGTAAAGGAAAAATAACAATTATATCTTTTTGTTGCCATTTTCCCATAAAAACTGAAAAAAAATGTACTTAAAATATGTGCTATTTTGAAAAAAATATAAATGAATGATTTATTTTCTGATAAAACATGGAGCTATTATAAACTAAATTTAATTTTAAGTATCTATACTAATATTACAAACAAATGAAGGCATATGAATCATGAGATAACCGACCTTTTTTTTGTCGAGTTTTTTGAATGACGAAATCTCTTTTTTAGGATTTGTGTATTATTCAACGATAGTGACGTGCTATGCGTACTTTACTGTAGATGTTGTTTAATACTGGATCGCAAATGAGGAATTCTTCAGCGGTTGAGGATGACGTCATTTTATATAAGATAAAATCGTGTGTTTTAAGTCTTAAAACTGAACTACAGTAGAGTCCGGATTATCCAAGTCCCGCTTAACCGAGTTATTTTCTTCTAATATGAAAAAAAATGGCCATATTTTTTTTTTTTTTTTTTTTTTTGAAAAGAAAATTATGGCCATTTTTTCCCCATTCTGAGCAGAAAATCAGAGTTCTAACTTTCTACGAATGCTCTTTCATATTCATCAAACACTTCATTTATAATGGCTGTTTCATAATAATAGAAGCTAGGGTGTCAATGATTTTAATCAGTTGATTTAAATCAGCGATTAAATCGTGATTTTAATCAAACGGGTTTTTTTTTTTAAATCCTTGATTTAAATCAAAAAATTTCTAAATGTTTAAAATGTCAAAAAAATTATTAAAATCAAAGATGAACATAATTGGAAAGTTTCTACGGATATTTTGACTTCTGAATAAACAAGAAAAGAGCTTTAAATAACTGTTTCCAAGCTTAGTTCCAGAGTATTGTAAAAAATTAAAAGAATGCTAATTTGTAAAAAGCATTGTTTTTATCCAACATAAAACAGTTTCATTTAAAAATGATATTTAAATCTACCCTATATATATAAAATCCTAATGAAACGAATTTATGAAACGGAAGTATGAAACGGAAGTATGAATCGACTGATTAAACAAATGATTATGTTTCACGGAGATTTCTCCTAAAATATGGAATACTTTGCGATGAAATTAACACCAAAAATCAATATTGATCCGCATATTTCAAAACTGGTATTAGAATTTTAAAATTCGAATTAGTTTTCGAAATATTAATTTTTTTCTAATTTTAAATACTTTTTCTAATGATGACAACTCAAATTTTAATCATAACAGATATTTTTTTCATATTTTAGAAAAGGTTATTTTAAATTAATTTGGCGACGAGTTTAGCCTCCCTTAAATGATGCTAAGAAATGCATCATGTTACTGCTATTCATAATTAAATTTGTATTTCATTATCATTTTATTTAATACAAAACTTTCATTTAAAATTGAAACCTTTAAAATAAATGGCTTTTACTTCATTCTTTTTTTTTTTTAAAGCGAAACGAAAAGAAAAATATTAGGCACAGATGTCATATATGCAACGGGGTACCTAACTGGCGCCAAAATGACGTTATTTTGCCTGACATGGTAACCCGGCTATTGTTGCTTATTTATTAATAAATGTTTATTTGAATTTATTTCCTTTTTATTTACAAAAAATGTTATAAATTGTTTTGTTCTATAGTTATTAATTTTTTTTAATTTATTGTTATTTCATTTTAAAAATAACAGAAAATAATTTAAAAATACATATGTAAGAGATATTTAAAAACGAGGTTTTCGCCAAATTGTCGTAAAAAAATCACGCCAAACCCGGTGCGTATGTGACAATGCAACAAATCATGAGATTTAATTTCCACTTCAAAGCAACGTTTTAATGTTAGTACTTCTCCCGTCGACCAATTTCGCCAAATTATATAAATAACCAAATTATACAAATTGACATATTTTTTTTATTTTAAATAACAAAAGAACAAATAAATTAGTATAACATTAATAAAAATACAAATAAAACGTCGAAATAAAAATCACTTGATGGCGTGAACATGTATAACTTACTTAAAGTCAAGTGAATGTGACATTTACGATCAACCATTATTGGCATTTAATCTTATAGTTTGGCGACAGATTTTTGGTTGATGGGATAACCAAATAGCACCGTTTTAATTTACCACTCGAAAAATAAAAAAATGCTAACTGGCGAGTTAAAAAAAAAAGCTATTTGCGAGATTTTCATCCGGCTAACATAAAAGTACCAGGAATTATTTGCGATCATGGCAACTTTCATGTAGTTTTATTCGAAAAAATAATTTTGATTCTTTAATCAAAGTGGAAACATTTCGTATGAAAAGCGAAAGGAATCAGCCCGTTGTTTATGGCAGTTACATGACTTGGACTATTATAATATAAACGAAATAATGGCTGTAGATTAATATTCGGCGACTTATCACACTTGTGGTTACATTAACATTAAAGTGGCTGGTTAACATTAAAGTACCAAAATGGCCGCCTGGAATATAAAAAGCGAAGGGATCCGCCTGGAGCTGTTGATGATAGTCACATGACTTAGGCTATTACTATAGAGATTGTTTTCAATTCTAAAAATAGCGCAAAGAATAATATTTCCTAACGATTAAAAATTTATTTTCACGTGACTATTAAAAACAGAAAAAAAAAAACTTTAAAATTACTATTAAATGAGTACGTGTTAAAAGCAGGAAATTTGAAAATTGAAATTTGAATTATTGAAAATTATGTCTTGAAAATTGTATTTACACGTGAATATTAAAAGGGAAAGGAAACTTTAAAATAATAAATACATTAATATGCGTTTAACCCTTTCACAGACAAGGCACTTCTATTCGTAAAATCTTGAAGTCAGTGAATTGCACCAGAATTTAGAAACAAATTTCGATATACAAAAATGCTTTTGTTCACTTGCTTAATAAAAGGGAAATTTTCATCCCAATATTCTGGTGCTAATGTGGCATTTAAGAATTAAAATTAAGTGGTCCAAAAATGAACCACCGCCCTTGAAGGGGTTAAAGCAGCAAATGTTAGTAATTGTAGTAAATTGTATTATGTCAATCATTTTATAACGCTGTTAAAAAATACCGAGAGACAAAGACTATGTTTACTTAATTCATTTTATTTTAGCTTCTTTTTAAATGTTTAACTGATATTCTTTAACCAAACACGAAAACAACCATTGAATGTCTTAACAGAAACTGATTCTACCTTAATTTTTTGCAATCAAAGGTAATTGAATGGAAACCCGTTTACAGGGAGATCGCTACAGGTTTTTTTCAGTATAATTCAATCTTCTCTAATCTTTTAAAAACCGATCAGATTAGAGTGCTTTTAGATTCTGCAGTGTCTGTACGGGGGTTGGCGAGCGTAGCTTTCAGGGGGCAGAGCCCCCTAGTATAATATAATTTGCAATGTCATAATTTCCTTTAGCAAATCAATTTATGCATTACTTTATATAAAATAAACGTAGCAAGTGTAATAAATTTCTGCAAAAGAATAAATAGTCAGTGTCTTAGTTTCTCGTTCTACATTTGTAATAATAAATTAATTGCAATATCGAGTTAAAGAAGAATGAAAGAGTGAGAAGAATGAAAGAGTGACATCTGCTCAACAACTAAATTGTAAATGAATGCAAAAGAAAAAAGAACTAATTGGTACAAAAATGTTATACACAACACAGCAAGAGCTTCTTCGGTATAGGTTGAATAGTTTATTTTGTAATTCTCATATACCAAATAAAAAAATTAATTAGGTATTGAAAAGGCAGCAAAACTTTTCTTAAAAAGAAAAAAAATGGAACTATTGAAAGCTAATAATCCCCACTGAGAGGTAATAATGCTGTTATTTAAATATTTTGACGATTTCAGATATAACTGGCTATCCTTATATTTATTCTGTATATATGTATGAATGGGTTTGGCTCATTTTCATAATTTTTTTGTTTAGCATACACATACATTTGTGTAAGTTTAGATTTTGGTGATTAACAGTATTTTTTTTTAAGTACAAATGCAAAACGAGCTGCAAATAATATTTCTTAGCTTTGTTATTTTTGCCACTAACTAATGAAATCACTTATTTGCAGTTTTTATTGCACCCTGCCTTTAAAAAAAAAAATAATAATAATTGAATTCACTAGTTGTTGTAGCCAGAGATTTCTTGTAAAAAACAGTATTTCTAGATTCATGTGCACAATATCTTGAAAATATAATAGAACTTTATTTCTTTAGAAAAAACAGGATATTATTAAAATTAAAACATCTTATTTAATTGTATTTTTCAATTTGTGATTCATAAAATTATTAAAAATTAATGACACTTTATTTATCATACTAAAAATTATTCTCTTTTTATTCTTATATCATTACTAAACACATTACTAATATATTTCCTCGTGAAATAGTGCCCTTTTTTGGAACTAGCATCCTGCCCCCTTTTCTTTCTAAAATGATTAATTATCATTTTAATAATTAAAACTTAAAAATCTATAATATGTTCCTAATTAGAGAGTTAATTATTTAATAATTATTAATTTGAAGTGGTGTTAACTACTTAATATTAAATGCAGTTAATAATTTTAATGAATGCTAAATATCACTAGTATTTAATAAAGTTTTACATAATTATTACAATATTAATGTATATAACATTGTATGATACTACCTAATGAAACTACTAATTTGCAGTTTTTATAACTTTTGTAATTACTAACTAATAATTATAATTTTATTAATTAAAGTGTAAAAACATAGATTATGTTAGCAATTAGTGGTTTAATTGTTTTGGAAACCTAAAACTCTTGGTAGCTATTCAGTATTTGAACGCTGGGGGAAAAAATCATAAAAATCCAATTTAAATCAAAAAAATCTGATTTAAATAAAAAAAAATCATGATTTTTTTACACCCTAATAGAAACTTTCAGTCCATCAGAAGAGTTTTCATCGGGGGCGGCACTAAATTCTGAAAAAGCAGAGTTCCTTTTTTCTAGTTGTTGTTGTTATTATTATTATTATTTCAAAAACTATCTTAATTTAACTGAATTTTTACCGGCATCCACCGTTAAGACAAGTACATTAGTTCCTTTTCTTCTGCACACTCAAAGATTCTAACCTGTATACTCCACTAAAATAGAATCTGATTCCTTAAATATTGATATAAACTATATAAAACATAATGAAAGATAAAATTAAACTCATAGCATTTATTAGATTTTTTTCATTGAGTTTTTAGGTCTATTGTAATTTTTCATCTTTAGGATTTTTTTTTTTTATCTAAAAACCATGTATTTAGTATAACTGTGGTAAAACGCGCACTTATTTATTTTCATGTCTGTGCTGAAAGGAAATAGTTATGTTTAAAGGGGTTGATGCAAAACATTTGGTGTAACCTACAATCGTAAAGAAAACTTCATCGACGGAAGGCCAACAACAATATAACGGTAGAACGTAAATATATCTCATCTGTAAATGAGGTGATCAGATTCAGTGCCCATCCCGATAAGCAATTAACGGGCGAAAGGTAAAGCAAAAAGCCGCTAAATTAAAAACCATTGTAAAGATCTAACTGACTGTCATTAGAATTGCTTCATTTAAAATCACCTCAGCTAATCAACGATATGCATCGGTAAGCAACAAATTAGGTCACGGGGCAAGGCTGTAATTAAAGTTTACCGACATTCAATGTCAATACCAGAAAAGAAAAAAACTATTCTGAGAGGTTAAATGTAGCACAAAATTAAAAAGATAATGTTAAATATTTTGTTTCTCACTTCAAAGATTTTTCGTGAGCTACATTTTCTAAAGAAAGCAGGCGAGCTTTTGTTTTGGTTGCTGTCGTAATTACGGTTTTAATTCATCATAATAAACGTACGTTTGTTAACGAAGTATTTAAAAAGATATCAATGAACATCTGATAGAGTAATCGTAATACAATGAGAAACATTATACCGGGTGTCCTAAAAAAGACTGACTGATTTTAAAATTCAATAACTTGCAAACGGTAACAAATATTTAAAAAATTCTTGCAGGAGGGTTGTGGATGTGGTCAAAAGTTTTTTTACAGTGATTTTCGATTTTAGTTCCAATTACAAATAACAAATGGCGCTGCGATCAATAGACGCTAAATTCAGGCTCGATTTTTGGTCCTTAGGGACCCACTCAATACATTTTAATCTCCTTTTTCCGCATGAAAGAAGAGATCGGCCAAAAAACCGAGCCTGTATTTAGCGCCTATTGCTTACAGCTCCATCTATTGTTTGTAATTCGAACTAAAATCGAAAATCACTGTAAAAAAACGTTTGACCTTATGCATAACCCTTCTGCAAAAATTTTTTAAATATCTGTCACCGTTTGCAAGTTATTGAATTTTAAAATCAGCCAGTCCTTTTTAGGACACCAGGTACATTATTATACTCTAAATAACAATTGGGTGCTGAATAATAACCCCTTTATATTTCATTTTTCTTGTAGAAAATATAAGAATTTATAATACGCCACTATAATAATTTTCAGTTGTCTATTTATATGTAACAGAAGTATTAAAAGTAACAACAGTAAGTATTTCAAAGGAAATTAGTCGGATCTGCCAATCCCAAAATTTTTATCTATCTCATACATGTTAATACTTCAAAATTCGCTGTCACAGAGCCAAAACAACTAAATGAAAATCTATGTCCATCATGAGGATTCTAAAGATATGAAGTTCCGTTCATTAGTTCTTGAAATATGACTGTCACTAAAATCGTACAAATCCTGAAAAATACAGCATTGCAGCGCCACCTGTTATGTGATTTACATCAAAACCTAATCAGCAACAACATATGTTAACGTTTAAGTGAATCTGAAGTTTGGTGAAAATCAGTGCATTAGTTTTTGAGATAGAGCTGTTGAGAAAATCGTAAAAAATTCTGCATAGCAGCGCCACCTGCTGGGTGATTTGCACCAAAAACTAATCAACACCAATTTATATCAGGGACTAACTGTATCTAAAGTTTTATTACATTCCGTGCGTTAGTTCTTGAGATAGAACGCCCGCAAAATTTGTGTCAAATACAGACAGACATTTTCTAAAAACCAGGGTTGAAAAAAAACCGTTTAACCCCCCCCCCCCAAAAAAAAAAAAATAAATAAATAAAAATAATAATAATAATAATAATAAACGGTTTATTTGATTTTAACCAGGATTTTTTTTATCGTGTTTTTTTAAATATTATTTCCTAATACATATACAATATGCATGCATATTTATTAATAAAAATAAACATTGTTGAATATATAAGTAATATAACTTCATTTAAAAATAATTTAAATTGAATAATTACAATCAGTTATGTAGAGAATTGAAATCATTTAAAATTAAAACATATTTAGTAGCAGCTGTCTTATGTCCCAAGAACAAAGTTCTCTATACAGTGAAACATCGATACCTTGAAAGTCTTAAACAATCTTTTGATTACTAGTACTATAAATAAATATGTGATGTAGTTTCATGAAATAATATACTTTCACATTGCTATTTTTAAAAAAATTCTTAAAAATACTTGTTATCTGGGATGCCGAATTTTTCTGCTAGACCACTTCATGAGCAATTATGATATTTTATTGAAAATAAAGCTTTTTATAAGGAATTCCTGGAATGATCTGACACTTAGCAGTGGAGTCTTTACACATTTCAAGAAGTACTGTGTATTGTCATTTGATACTTCTCTAAAACTGCCAATTTAAAAAAAAGCAACAGTAGAATAAGCACAAATACATATTTACCAGCTTCTTAGATTACTGAAAACATTGATCTTAAAATGCACAGTAGTTTTATAAAAGTTGTCATCCATTAAAACATTTAAACAGCCATCAGACTTGATACACAGACATTTTTTCTAAGCTATGTTATATTACACATTACTTTTTAGTATCTAACTAAAAATATCTTTTTAGGCATTTTTATGAGACTTTTTTCTATTATGTCTCAAGCGAACTGTCTCGACCCCCCCCCCCACCCCCCCCACCCCCACCACCCATTTTCTTGTCAGATCCAAATAGGGAGTTTGATTATGTTATAGAGGATTTAAATATATCTTGTTACATATTTTAGCTAAAAGTAAACAAGTGCTTACTAGCACCCAATTTTTCAATGTACTATTATTCGACTTCATATCTTGAATTTTTTTTTATTCTTAAAAGATAATTTCCCCAATTAAGAAAACTTTCTTTTGCAGCTTCACTGGAATCTTAAAGATCATTTTATACAATTAATTGTTGTTAATAATCTGTATTTTCTCAAATGAAAACATTTTATGCTAAATATTGAATATTTTCAATCTATTTTATCTTTGCTAAATTCACATGTTTTAAGCCTTCTCTTTAGAGCCAGAGATATGTTCATTAACACATGCAATTTCCATTCTACATGCATGGAAACATGACCTAGACTTCCTATGTTTCAATAGTGACTGCTGAGATACTGTTAAAAGTAGAAATTACTTATATCCAATAAAATTTATTTTGAAACACATAAATTACAAACAAGTCGGAAATTGCTCGTCAAACGTGGCAAATGAGGTGCGTTCGTACTAAAACTAGTTTTATAATTATTTTTTGTACCCCATATTGTAATGAATATATATATATTTTAACTTCATAAGTACATAGTCTGTAACATCATTAAAATGCACTTGCAATAATTTTTTTCCCATTCCCCGTAATGTAACGGAAAACTTTTGACTGTCCCTGTAATTAAATTATACATCCGATTTTCATAAAATTTGAAATGGCTCAACAAAATTTTGCAACAATTATATATTTAAATTTTCAGACCATTCGGAAGGTTGTAACATCATTAAAACGCACTTGCAATATTTTTTCCCCATTGGCCGTAATGTAACGGAAAACTTTTGACTGTCACTGTAATTAAACTACACATCCGATTTTCCCAAAATTTCAAATGGCTCGACAAAATTTTGAAACAATTATATATTTAAAGTTTCAAACCATTCGGAAGGCTGTAACATCATTAAAATGCATTTGCAATAATTTTTCCCATTGGCCGTAATGTAAAGAAAAACTTTTGACTGTCCCTGTAATTAAACTATGCATCCGATTTTCATAAAATTTGAAATGGCTCGACAAAATTTTGCAACAATCATACATTAAAAATTTCAGACCATTCGGTTGGGTAGTTTTTGCTCTGTTATATGCGGACAGACAGACAGACAGACAGACAGACGGACGGACTGAACGACGACTATAGGCGCTACGTATTTATATAATTATGAACGCACCTAAAAAGAGAAAATATTAGATTTGTTCTTAAAAAAAAACAAAAAAAACAATTGGTTTAAACCGTTCCAACCCTGCTAAAAACAGTCAAATAGTATTGAAGATCTTTTAAAACCATGAATGAATCACCATGAATATGAATCCACCGAAAACCGGAAGTCGAAATTTTTCACAAATCCAATACTTTCTTGTACAGAGAGAAGAAAGTAAAAAAATAAAGGAAGAATTTTGAAAGATAAAAAAAGAAATAAAATTATAGCGACAATAAGAAAACGAAATATAACTGCAAAAGGAAATATTATATATCGCTCACCCGCAAGAAAAGTGACACGTCTCGACAAAAGCAAATTTCACCGGAGAGGCAAGAGAAAAATTGCATGATTTTAGTGTAACATGAAATTATAGCACTTAGTTCTGCATGCAAGGAATAAAAACGTGTATAAAAGCATAGAATACTTAAGAATGAAGACGAAGGATGAGGTTTGGAAGGTTGGGTTATTTTATCTCCCCACACAATCCACCCCTCTTCAGAGGTCATGAATGAACATATAGCGTAATAAATAGTCCAAGAGCTGTTAAACATTTTAGGGAAGGTATTTGAGGCACCCTGAAAATTTGTGCAACACTTCTTTTGTAATGTCTGAATACAAAATAGAATGTCTGGCTGAAGGATCGTGGCCCAAAACCTGTGCCAGACAAAAAATGGCACTTGACACGTGTCTGGCACAGTTTTTGTGCCGACTAAAGTGTCTGTCATTTTCAAAATATTTTTTTCTAAGCATAAATATTATTGTGCCTCAATCTCAGCGTGCCTCAAATACCTTTTTTGGGTAGTCAAAAAATGGCACTTGATATGTGTCTGGCACAGGTTTTGGGCCGACTAAAGTGTCTGTCATTTTCAAAATATTTTTTTCTAAGTATAAATATTATTCTGTTTCAATCTCAGCGTGCCTCAAATACTTTATTTGGGTAGTGTTAAAAAATGGCACTTGACACGTGTCTGGCACAGGTTTTGGGCCACGATCCTTCAGCCAGACATTCGATTTTGTATTCAGGCATTACAAAAGAAGTGCTGCACAAATTTTCAGGGTGCCTCAAATACCTACTCAAAAATGTTCAACAGCTCTCCTACTATGATTTTAGTGTAACATGAAATTATAGCACTTAGCTCTGCATGCAGGAATAAAAACGTGTATAAAAGCATAAAATACTTAAGAATGAAGACGTAGGATGAGGTTTGGAGGGTTGGGTTATTTTACCTCCCCACACAATCCACCCCTCTTCTGAGGTCATGAATGAACATATAGCGTAATAAAGTGATTTCCCGTATAACTACACTTATGAAACTTTTTGTGTAGCAAGACACACCTATGACAGACCTATTAGTGGAATAAAACGCAAAAGGAATTTTTGCGAGATGTGTCACTTTTCTTGCGGGTGAGCGACAGAAATATTATTTCTGAAATTAGCATCAGTTTTATTATACGCATACAAAACGACGCACAACGATGAGTGAGGTATCATTTGAAAGGGTTTAAAACAGGTTTTTAACTGTGCATTAAAACAGGTTTTTGACTGTGCATTCACATTTCGTTAAAACACGTTATCTGGTTAATAATCGAAGTTAATTAAAAATTAATGAAAATTTTACCAGCAAATAATCTCAAAGATTGCAGTGCGACATCCTCGTATGGATCAGTTGGTTTATTGTTAAATCAGAAAGAAAATAAATCCATTTTCGTTAGTTGTTTTTCAAATACCCAATAACAATTATACGAACCTATTTAAGATAAAGTAAACTGACATGCTACATTTTTCTAGTAATGATGAAGACATTAGTTTTTCAGAGACGAAATTTTTATTCTTTTTAAATTTCGTAAGCGGAAATAGATATTTTTACTAAAAATAAAGCCACTAACCGTGACATAAATCCAGAAAATAAGATTTCTCTGTCATAAATACTCAATTAATAGAAAATAAATTGAAACATTTCAGAGATTTTCATAATTTGTTTAACTTTTAAATTTTCGTTTAAGGCAAACATAAAATATTTCTCATCGCGCTCGAGTAATAACTTTTTGCTTTTTCAAACGTTTGAATATAAAACACTGAATAGCATTCTAAAAAATAAACTTGTTCAAATGGCTATTTTAAAAACTATTTAAGATCTCAAATAAACAAAAAATTACCAAATTACCAAAATAAAAGTCTATTAGTATTTAATATCCCCTTCTAGTAATGAGACAGACGAAACACAATCGATGTATTTAGGGAAAATTAAATCATTTTATCTCTCACCCTTTTATTTTTAAACTAGATGCGTAGCAACCTAGTATGCAAATGCAACGTTGTGTTGCATTTCTATATTATAAGATCTTTTGAGTTTTGGGGGAATATAACTCACCAATACAGTTTTTAAATTAAAACATATAAGTCATAAGCTGAAAATGCAATTATTATCATTTATAAATCTTAATTAAAACTTTCAAATTGCCGAAAGATTTCTTAAAATTTATCAAATTAGTTCTAGAGTTTTTGAGCATTGAAAGATTCGATGATTGACTGATTCGCCTGGTTTTTCCCCACTTTTCTCTAAAACTATTTCAGATATCGAATTGCGAGAGAATGAAAATTGAAGACAGAATTATTATTAATAAATCTAATTTAGAACTTTCAATTGCCGTAAGATTCCTTAAAATTGATGAATTAGTTCCCGGAATTTTTGAGTATTGAAAGATTGGTTGATTGATCCATTGATAGATCCCGGTTTTTGCCTGTTTTCTCAGAAACTATTTTAGATATCGGAATGCGAAAAAGCGAAATGAGATTGTAGCTAGAATTATCAAATCTTAATTAGGTCTTTCAATCACCGGCCGTATAAGATTCCTTAAAATTCATCAATTAGTTTCCAAGTTTTTGAGTAATGAAAGATTGATTAACCGACTTTCCTGGTTTTTCCGTACTTTTCTCTAAACCTATTTTAGATATCGAAATACGACAGACTGCTTGTAGAAAAAAATATTCTTTACCTGCCTTTGATAAGGTTAGTGTTCGTTATGCAGCCATTTCGGAACCTATTTCAGCCAAACAGGCAAACGAAAAAATGTTTTTTTTTTTTTTTTTTTTTTTTACTGTACGTCGTCTAAATAGTTGCATTAACGTAGATATAGGCATTTTTCTGAATTCCGGGCATATGCTCCCATTTTATATATCAGTATAGATATGTATATACTGATATGTAGGGGGGGGGGGGGCAACGTTGAAGTTTCAATGCTTCATTTGGACTTTGGATGCGTATACTCAAATAATGATAATAATAAATAATATTACAATGATGGCGATGATGATGATTATGACGAATTCCTTTTTAATTAGAAGCTACATTTCATATCAAAGATTGTATCAACCACGAACAATTCATGTATAGCTTTGAAATATATGTGACATAAAAGACTTTTTTGGTTCGTTTCATTCATAATTTAGAGTACGATCCAAATCGCTTGATGTTGAGTCACACTGAAAAAAATTCTGCCACTGACATCTAGAAAATAAATCGTGCCTCTAAAATAAATAGTTCCATGTCATCCTTATAAATTCTAGTTCCCTTTGCTAGAGTTCTAGCTATCTTTATTAAAATTCAAGGGTTCTCTTATATTATCGTGGTCAGACTTATTTAACAATATCTGCAAATAAATGCGAACACAAGAAGTGAGTTTTAGTAACTAGAAAATTCTAGAAATCAAGCAATAATTTCTCGCAATTCAAACGATTCATGATGTAATGTATTGTTTCATCACCTAGAAAATTATAGACTAGAAATTTTCGATCATTTCGTCTATTCAGTTCATTTGTTTACCTCATAAAAATCACTTGGAAATTAATATTTCTAGTTTAGATGTTCAGAAAACGATAACTATTCGTTCTAGATGAAGGCGGTATATATTTTTTTTTTCAGTGCAATTTTAAAATCATAATTTTTTTTAGACTGTTTGCAATGGAGAAAGATTACTGAAGATTTAAATTTAGATAAATAAAATACTTTTAGAAAACGGAATTGTACTTTTAGAATTGTTTCCCCCGCGTTGCTACACTTATTGTGGAAAAATATGTTTTACAGGGATTTTCTTATAAAGTTATATGATAAGCTTTCGAAAACAGGCTATACAAATCTGAAGTCTTGTTTAAAAACAATTATTTCAGAAAAAAGCATTGCATTGTAAAAGATCAATGTCACAAAAAAAAAAAAAAAAAAAAAAAAAAAAAAAAATCGATTCAATTCAAGACAATTATATATATATATAAACACGAGAGGAAATCTTTAATGTATGATTCATATAAAACAAATGATTTATATTCTAAATGTTCCTGTCCAAATTTCGAAACGAATCTCTAATTTTCTTGATATTGCATTTTAGAACTTGTTTTGTCACATTGCCACGTAAGTTTTTGTCAATTTTAATAAAATCCAAAAATGTAATAATTATATGTTATCCTGCTTGTTCGGACTACCGCACTATATTTTTCGAAAAAGTACACTGATTGCCCCAAAATTAACAGATGTTCAGCAATGCATTTACTTATGGAAGTAATCATTTACCGAATATTATCTATATGTAAACGACCTTCAAAAACTGGAATATATTCAGTATTGTTTTTGCGATTGCACCAGTAAGGTCTGGGTCTAGATTCTAGAACCTCGACTTGATCAGGGATACCGTGTTAGAGGAATCCAGATTATCGTATACAGTAAAACCTGCTAAAACAGAATTGCAAAGGTGCTATACAAATTGATTTTAAACACTTTTTCGTTTTAGAAGGCACGCTGCCTGTTAAAATTGTATTGCCCTTTTTTCGCCGGGAATATGAAGTTTTCCGTTTTAGGCAATATTTTGTTATAGACAGGTTTAGTTTTCAGAGATATTTTACTGTATTTTATATTATTTTTTTTATTTTAAACTTATAAAAGACTTTTTTTCATGGTAATCTCAATAAACAGCGGTAACTAAGCCCCCTTTTCCTATTACCAATATAAGTATTTGTAAACTCTCAGAATTACATTGGGTCCCAGCCCCTAACCCTATCCAATCCTAGCCCCTTTCCTATCGTTTATTAATTAAAATTCATCTATTTAGTGATATTTTTTTCTGTAGGTCGATAAGAATAGAACATGAAAATCAACTGATCCTATTTCATAACCACTAGAATAGAAAATTATATTCTTTTGCGGCCGAATACTTTTTTTAAAAAGAAAAAGATACAGATTAATTTGTAAGAAGCATCCAAAAATAAAATCGGTCGCAGGGTCCCTGAATGCATTAAAATAACCCTGAACATATTATTAGCTATAGATTTTAAGAAAGTGTTCAATCTGAAGCGAAATTTAAATATGTTATTGGAGTATTAGCGCAATATGTTATAGTATGATCAGTCATCCTATTACATACATTATATTTTACCAGCACACATAAAAATTCAATTATATTATCCTTTGCGACGGCTGTTACTTGATTAATGCATACAAACATATACAAATGTAACCATTCACTATAATAACATGACAAAATGTTTAAAAGATAACTTTCTCATATTAGTATGTTGATCAGCTGTAGCAACTATATTTCCACCTTGTGCGAAACACTTCTTTTTTTATATGAATCGCCTACAAATAAACAATCATAATTCTCGGCATCGATGGAACACTGATCCGGCCTGAATTGCTGCCACTCTAGTGGCCACTTATGCTCATGATTTTGAGTTCGAATCCCGAATTAGATTTTTAAAAATATTTTTAGTCAATTTTATACGTATATATTTATAAAAATACTTTTTTGATATAAATTATAATAAAAGGCATGATAAATTGTGCTAAAAGACTTACCTGTGTAATCCTGTAACACCCTCACTTAAGTTTTCTAACTCATTACCGGAGACACTCAATACTTCAAGTAATGGAAAATAGTTCACATTCAGAGGTAAAACTTTGAGTTCATTAGCCGATAAATTGAGTCTCGTCAAATTCTTCAGTGCAGAAAGCTGAGAAAGCACATTATCGTCTGAATGTCCTAATAAATTATTCGATACGTCCAGAATTTTGAGGTGAATATTTTTGCATACATGATCTGGCAACACTTTCAGATCTCGACCAGCAAGTTTCAGTTCATCTTGTGTGTTCGTCACGTGAGAAATATCATGCGATAGGCTGATATCTCCAGGTGGTCTAGAGTTTCCTCCGCTGAAGACAATGGTCATCACTGATGATTTTTGTTGGCACAGGTTATGACGCTCTTTAGAATGTGTTCGAACACATACGTACTTTTCACCTCATTTTGCATGCAGAAGTTTCTCCAGAAGCTCTGCATTGAAAAAAAGAAAAATAACATTAGACCTGCACATCATAAAACAAAAATTAGAAAATTACAGATATCAATTTATGTAAACACACATCCTGCTATAATGCAAAGATATATTAATTTATTTTAAAAATACAAAGTTTTTGTAGAAAAATTTATTAAGATACCGGAAAAAGTATGACTGAAGAGTAAATCATCTTCTTCGAATGAAAACTATGTTCGATCATTACAACAGGAATGACAATTGTAACTAGTCGTATGTGCCAATCCCAAAACTTTCTTATTTCTCATAGATGTTAATATTTCAAAACGCTGTTGTACATATTAATCCTGCACTGTTATTACTTCAATACTACACCAACTTTGATTTACATCGTTACGTTTTTACTTCATTTTAGTAATCGGAGTAAAAACGAGTTAATCTCAATCATAATATTTAATAAAAGCAATATTTTTTGTTATTCTGTTGCACATCAGCTGCTTGAGAATCGCCAGATTAGCTGGATTTAAATTGCCCATCGTTGCATGAGCAGCCGATGTACAACAGAATTATGAAAAGTAGAGTAAAATTGCTATTACAGCACCCCCTTCCGGCGGATTGTTTCCAAATTCACATGGGATCTGCTGGCCATAGCAAAAACATACACATGAAATTTGTTTCAATTATATGCATAACTTCATTCACTTTTTGATGGTACATCAATGAACATGGCACAAAGATCGCTATTACAGTAGCTCCTTCCGGCGAAATATTTCCAAATTCAAGGAGAAACTGCTGGCCATAGCCAAAAATATGCACAAAAAATTTGGTTCAATTCTATGCATAACTTCATTCACTTTTTGATGATACATCAATGAAGATGGCACAAAGATCGCTATTACAGCGGCTCCTTCTGGCGAAATATTTCCAAATTCAAGGAGAACCTGCTGGCCATAGCCAAAAACATGCACAAACTAGTTGGATGTGCCAATCCCAAAACTTTCTTCTATCTTATACATCTTATTATTTCAAAAAATAGTTACACATGTTAATACTTTAATATTATTAGTTCAATACCATACCAACTTTGATTTTCATCTTAAATTTCTGTTTCAGTCAATTAAACGGACAAAAAACGAGTTAATCTATATCATGATATTTGTTAAAATTAATAGTTTTTCCTTATTCTGTTATTATCAGCTGTTTGCGAAAAGCCGGCTTAGCAGGAAGCGAGTTCCCGCCGCAGCACGAGCCGCCGATTGACAATAGAACAACGAAAAATCAAGAAAAGTATACAAAAATCGCTGTCACAGAGCCCCTTTACCGCGCAATATTTCCAAATTCAAGAGATGAGCTGTTGGCCAAAGCCAAAAACATGCACAAAAAAATTGGTTCAATTGTATGCATAATTTTATACACTTTTCGATGGTACAATAAAGAAAATGGCACAAGCATCGCTATAACAGCGCCCCACCCCTTTCGGCAGATTTTTTTCATATTCAGGGAGGACTTGCTTGCCATAGACAGAAACATACACAAAAAATTTGGTTCAATTCTATGCATAACTTCATACCATTTTCGATGGTACAATAATGAAAACGGCACAGACGTCGCAATTATAGAACCCCCTTCTGGGGGAATTTTTTCAAGTTCAGGGAGGACATACGGACTATATAGCCTTACACATACACAAAAAAATTAGTTCAATTCTATGCATAATTTTATACAGTTTTCGATGGTACAATAATGAAAATGGCGCAGACATCGCTATTACAGCGTCCCCTTCCGGCGGAATTTTTCCAAATTCAGGGAGGACCTTCGTGCCATGACCAAACACAAACACAAAAAATTTAATTCAATTCTATGCATAACTTCATACACTTTTGGATGGTACAATATTCAAAATGGCACAAATATCGCACAAAAATCACTATTACAGCGCCCCCTACCGGCGATTTTTTTCCAAATTCAGGGAGGACCAGCTTGCCATAGCCAAAAACTTAAAATAAAAATTTGGCTCATTTCTACGAATAACTTCATACATTTTTCGATGGCGCAATATTCAAAATCGCTATTACAGCGCCCCCTACGGCGAATTTTTTTCCAAATTAAGGAAGGACCTGCTTGCTATAGCCAAGAACTTAAAAAAAATTTTTGGTTCAATTCTATGCATAACTTTATGCACTTTTCGAAGGTACAATATTCAAAAAAGTCCTTCCGGCCAGTGCCGGGAGGAAGAGGTAGCTTTCATATTCCTTATTTTAAAAAAGCCAACTTATATCATTCAAACACACGAAGTTCAATTTAGTAGAAACCGAATATAGGAGATTCAATACTAATTTTTATCAATATAATGAATGAGAATTTCGCGAAATTAGCTTTATCCAAGCTACTTTTCTTTAAAGTAACTTATATTTGGCTGCCAAATTCGGCGATTTCTTAAAGTGCCTGCCATTTTAAGACAACATGGTGGATGAGGCTAACAAGTGAACTTGGTCGAGACCTTAGTAATTGCTGTGCACGTGCTCACTCACATCGGAATCGGTTGATATATACGAGTGCTGTCGCATGCAAAAAATCAGATTTTTCAGAATGTCACCCACAATAGAAATTGAAACTGCTATATTTGAGCCATTTTTTAAGGTAAACACAAACAAAAAATTCTCCTGAATCCTTATATAAAGGTCAAATACTTAAGAAAGAAACCTTTTTCAATTTCTAATTTTTTTGCACCTTACTTTAAATATATATATATATTTTAATTTAATGGCCGCCATTTTGAAACAAGATGGCTGATGAATCTGGCCAGCGAACTTGGTCGAGGTATTGATGATACTATCCACATGCCTTCTTACATCGAAATAGGCGAATACGTGTGTTATCGCGTAGAACAAATTTTCAGAAACAAAAACTGCTCAGGAATCTTTTTATCAAGGCCAAACACATAAAAAAAATCTTTTTCATTTTCCTATTTTTTAATACCTCATTTTAAATTTTAAATTTAATTTATTTTTAAATGGAAAACCTTTTGAAACAAGACGGCGAATGAAGCTGGCCAACGAACTCGGTCGAGACATTGGTGTGTACTATGTACAGACAAAGTTACATCCAAATCGGTTCATAAATACGCCTGTTATCGCGTGAAAAAATCAGGTCGTTTTAAAATGTCAGCCACAATAGAAATTCAAAATGCTATTACTCAGCCATTTTTTTAGATATAGACGAAACAAAAACTGTTCCGGAATCTTTGTATTAAGGTCAAACACATACGAAAAAAATCTTTTTCATTTCCCAATTTTTTGGTATCTCATTTTAATTTTTTTATTTTTTAAATTATTTTAAATGGCCGCCATTTTGAAACAAGATGGCGGATGAAGCTGGCCAACGAACTCGGTCGAGATATTTGTATGTACTATGTACACACCAAGGTACATCCAAATCGGTTCATAAATACGCCTGTTATTACATGACAAAAATCAGTACGTTTCAAAATGTCAGCCACGCTAGAAATTCAAATTGCTATAACTCAGCCATTTCTTAAGATACAGACGAAACAAAAACTGCTCACGAATCTTTTTATCAAGGTCAAACACATAAGATGAAAATATTTTTTCAATTTTCAATTTTTTGGTACCACATTTCAAATTAAAATTTTTCTTAAAATTTTAAATGACCGCCATTTTTAAACAAGATGGCGGATGAAGCTGGCCAACGAACCCGGTCGAGACATTGGTATGTACTATGTATAAACGAAGTTACATCCAAATCGGTTCATAAATACGCCTTTTATCGTGTGACAAAATTCAGGACGTTTCAAAATGCCAGCCACGCTAGAAATTCAAAATGCTGCAACTCAGCCATTTTTTAAGATATAGACGAAACAAAAACTGCTCCGAAATCTTTGTATAAAGGTCAAATACATAAGAAAAAAATATTTTTCCATTTTCAATTTTTTGGTACCACATTTCAAATTTTAAATTAAAAAAAAATTTAAATGGCCGCCATTTTGAAACAAAATGGCGGATGAAGCTGGCCAACGAACTCGGTCGAGACATTGGTATGTACTATGTACGCACCGAATTACATCGAAATCGGTTCATAAATACGCCTTTTATCGCGTGACAAAATTCAGGACGTTTCAAAATGCCAGCCACGCTAGAAATTCAAAATGCTATAACTCAGCCATTTTTCAAGATATAGACGAAACAAAAACTGCTCCGGAATCTTTGTATAAAGGTCAAATAAATAAGAAAAAAATATTTTTCCATTTTTAATTTTTTGGTACCACATTTCAAATTTTAAATTTTTTTTAAAATTTTAAATGGCCGCCATTTTGAAACAAAACGGCGGATGAAGCTGGCCAACGAACTCGGTCGAGACATTGGTATGTACTATGTACACACCGAATTACATCGAAATCGGTTCATAATTACGAGAGTTAGAGTGTGACATAGGTCAGATCTATATGTATATATATATATATATATATATATCAATTTTGAACGGAGGGTGGTTTCGGGGTCTGGGGGTCATGATCGATGAAAATATACTAAAATTTTTTGAAAACTCTTTCCTCCGAACGGCTGCAATAGGTAGCTTTTTGTAATGAAAGCTACCTAATAGCACAAAAATCGCTATTACAACGCCCCCTATCGGCGATTTTTTTCAAAATTCAGGGAGGACCTGCTTACCATAGCCCAAAACTTAAAATAAAAATTTGGTTCATTTCTATGCATAACTTCATATACTTTTCGATGGTACAATATTGAAAATCGCTATTACAGCGCCCCCTATCGGCGATTTTTTTCCAAATTCAGGAAGGACCTGCTTGCCATAGCCAAAAACTTTTAGTAAAAGTTTGGTTCAACTCTATGCATAACTTCATACACTTTTTGATGGTACAATGGCGACAGACACACGGATGGACGGACAGACATTTTCTCTAAACATGTTTTTGGGGATCTCTGACTCCTAAAACGTGTAAATCCGTCGAAAACCGGAAGGCGAATAAAATTTCGATTGCAATACTTTCTTCTATTGAAAATAAAAGAAAGTAAAAATTTGGTTCAATTCTATGCATAACTTCATTCACTTTTCGATGGTACATCAATGAATATGGCCCAAAGATCGCTATTACAGCTGCTCCTTCCAGCGAAATATTTCCAAATTCAAGGAGAACCTGCTGGCCATAGCCAAAAACATACGCAAAAAATTTGGTTCAATTCTATGCATAACTTCATATACTTTTCGACTGTACAAAGCGGACATACAGACATTTTGTAAAAACATGTTTTTCGGGATCTCTGACCCGCTAAAACGTGTAAATCCGAAACGTGTAAAGTTGAAAAAAATTCCGATTACAGTACTTTCTTCTTTAGAAAGAAGAAAGCGATAATGTGTGAACGCATATTAAGCCTGAAGAGAAAATATTCGCCCTGTGGATGTTTTCTGTGCCATTGTGGTATTTTTAAAGACTTTGTACTTTATAAACGCACAGACAGAAAAATAAACTATAATAAGAGAGCTAAATAAATTCATCTTAGAAGTGGCCTAAATGAATGTTCTAGTATTTCATTTCAGAAGAGACTGCAATAACCATGGTTTTATAGTTTTATAGTTTTTTTTTTTTTTTTCGAACCCATATTAATATTCTAAAGAAACTAAGTATAAATAGTCCTTTGGAAATGTACCAAAAAAGGGGGGTTACCTTGCAAAAGGTCGGGTAAAAGATTTTTTTTCTGAACTAGGGGGCTCGGCCCCCTACGAGCTACGCTCGCCAACCCCCGTCCAGACACCGCAGACTCTAAATGCACGCTAATTTGATCGGCTTTAAAAAAGATTTCGAAAGATTGAATTATAATTTAAAAAACAGTGGCATCTCCCTATAAAAGAATTTCTATTCATTTCTCTTTGATTGGGCAATTTTAACGCAAAATCCGCTGCGGTACTACTTGATTATCCCGACGACCAATTTCGCCAAATTATATAAATCGCCAAACCACTCGCCAAATTATACAAATTGACATAATTTTTATTTTAAATAACGAAAGAACAAATAAATAAGTACTATATTAATAAAAATACAAATAAAACGTCGAAATAAAAATAACTCGTATATATAGACACTCGTAATAATAGACACGTGTAACAACATTTCAAAATAAGCTAATATAAAAGGAATTAAGTAAACAGAGTCTTTGTCTCCTGGTATTTTTTAACAAAGCGAAAAGAAAGTTCTTTTAAATGAGACATTTTAAATTAATCGTTTTTAATCTGACGTAATTTTGACCAAACTATTCTTTCTCTTTTTAATATACTTTTGTTAGAAATGAAATATTATTTGCGCTTTCCGAACAAAAATAGTTGAAAAGTATCCTCTCAAAATATCAAATAAATGCTTAGCGCAATTTTTAAATTTAAACCGTTTTGCAATATTATTTTGTGTTCATTTTATGTAATAACTGTAATGTGACGTAAATATGCCGTAATTTCTCCTATTTAAGACTTCTAACGCATGTTAATAAATTTATTATTTTACAAATTCCTTTCTCTCTTAAAATTCACGTGTAATTATAGTTTTTAGACGTAATTTTTAATAAGTTCCTGCTTTTTGTACATAATTATTTAATTCTAATTCCAAATGTTTTTTTCTGTTTATAATAGTCACGTGTAAATAAATTTTTAATTTATTTACACGTATAAATATTTATTTTTATTTATTTATTTTTTTTTTTTTTGAAGCAAACATTATTGCTTCCGCTGTTTATACAGTTGGCAACAGTTTAAATTAATATCACTTTCTAAAATCTGTAAAAAATATCTCTAGAAATGCTGAAAATTTGAATTTAAAATAGAAATAAAACCTCAAAAAATGAGTCAAAATAAAAAAATTAATACAATCTGCACTCCGGCAAATTCTAACGCATAAAATGATGTAAAAATGATTATACTGCCATGTATAGTTTTTGCTGCTATAAAACTTTTTTAGTGGAACGATTTTGTCCAACTTTAGCATTAAATATCTCTTAAAATAATTCTTCGATTTAAAAATTGTCTGCTTCAGCGTGTTTATCAAACATTTCTGTATATAACCACCGATTTTCATATTTTTGTATGCATTATTTTTCTTAATAAGAAAGGCCTCCAGTCACAAAAAATTCAAAACCGGCGGCGGCGGCGGTGACAGTGGTAGTTACTTTTTTTTAGAATAGAGAGATTATTTTTCTTAATATTAACGAAGAAAGGCCTTCAGTCACAAAAAATTCAAAACCGGCGGCGGCGGCGGCGGTGACAGCGGTAGTTACTTTTTTTTAGAATAGAGAGATTGTTTATAATGATGCCAACATGGAAAAACAAAAAAAATTATGAAACCTAAACCCACTTTTATACACGGGAAGATAGACTCAACATACGCGATTTTGACATTCGCGGAGATTTCTGCGAAGTTAACCCTCGCGAATGTTAAAGGATTATAATCCTTTAAAAAAGGATTTAAAAAAAGGGGGTTACCTTGCAAAAGGTCGGGTAAAATATTTTTTTTTTCTGAATTGTTTATAATGATGCCAACATGGAAAAACCAAGTTCTCTAACAAAATTTCTTAAGGCTAAATTTTCTGTGGCCAAAACACAAGAAAATTTTGAGACCTTTTTTCATTTTTTTAAAATATCTCGAGACCTGTTGCAGTAGCATGTTATTTGTCAATCACAATATTAAAGAAGATAAAATTCTATACAACTTTTATATTTACAACTTTTTTATACACTCAATCGCAACCGCAGTACGCCATTTCAAAAATAGGACAATTTTTTCAATTTTCTTAAAAACCGTCAAAAACGCAGTACAGCCCCGATTATTCAAATGTTTCCCACGGATTTAATTGTGTATGTCAACTTCTATATATTAGTAGCAGTAAATTATGTGTTTCAGGGCTAAAACTAGCCTTTTTTAATTCCCGTGCCAAACATGGATTTTGGCGCCCCCCCCCCCCTTTTTTTAAAAAGAAAATTTACCACGGGAATTTTATTAAATCTCTAATAGCCGGATTTTGAAAAATTTAAGTGCGTAAGCATTAAATACGTAATGCTGAACTACGTAATCAGCTTTGCCAAATATTGGTTCATTAAAACTTTGAAAACCGTACCGAAAGGAATTAAAATACATTCCGCTTTAAACAGGTTTCCATCTTAGCAGGTATAATTGTTCATATTCTTTCGCTTGCAAAAAATATATACTTTTCTTTAAAGACCGAATTCCGTATACACAGATTTCATTTTCAAAGATTTTACGGTAGTTGTCGTATTGAGGCGTTTAAAGTCACAGTTATATATGAATTATAAGACTAAATTAGTCACACGAAGACATTCGCAAGGTAACATTAAACCTATGGGAGCGTTCTTGACAAATATCTCGCTCGCATTTCGTTACTTTTAAATAATTTTGTTTTCATGGGATACCTGAGATCAATATCTAATGTTTTGTGTTTTTGTACTTTTTCGGGTTTGGTTGCTTTTTTTTTTTTAAATATATTCTGACACTTTCATTTTTGGAAAACTGTTTGGAGCCCTCAATGAAATTTAAAGTATCCTGTTTGAGCTTTAAAGCAATTAATAGATAATCTTAAAGTTTTACATATTTTTGCATGCTAAAATGATATAATCTCTTGTTATACTTATTGATATAAGTGGAAAAAAATTGACAATATATTTTAAAACTAATATTTTAAATATTTTTTCTTAAACTAGTGATCTCAAATATTTTAGTAACAAAATTTATAAATTTTACAAGCTATAAATGCATAACATTGGTTAGTGGAATAATCTGATGTCATTTTTATTGTAGCTATATTATAAAGTAAAAGTATTTCTTTCATAAAAGATATTTATCTTTTGAGTCCCCCCACCCCTTTTATATGGAACTACAATTCAATGTCTGCTATCTTTAAAACAGTAAAACATTAAAACATATGTTATCAATAATTCGTAAATAAAATATACCATTGTAGTGGGGAATAAAATATGTTTTCCGCAAATTTTCATACCCGGGTGATTTTCAAAAAAAAGTCTCATGTTTTACTGTCCTTTCACATTTGCACAGAAAAATAGTTAAATATCATAATTTTAATTATTGCATTTTAACTATCATGTTTTTTAATGATAATTTACAGATATATTATCATTTATAAAAAATTTAAAAATAAGAAATATATTCTTTTGTAGTCAAAATATCATTACCATAGGTTGTCCCAACAAGCAATTTATTAGGTAAAGATTTGACAAAGTTCTTAAAATAGGTGGTTATAATTTTTTTATACATTTTTATTTATTAAGATGCTAGTAATTAAAAAAATATTTATTTTCATTAATCAAGGATTAAATTTCAGGGCGGGATGGCGGGATTCGCGTCCAAAATTTTGAAATCCCGCCCAAAATAATATCGTGTGCCGGAGACTCCCGTCCAAAAAATTTCACCCTTTTCCTGAAAATTTTGCATTTTGAAATTACGATTAACTCCCGCGAACTCCTTGCTAATTTCCCGATATTTTCGCGCGGCTAATTAACACATTTAGCGTTTTTTTTTTTTTTTTTTTTTTTTTTTTTTTTTACCGCGAAAGATTGTTGAAACTCACGAATTTTCGATGCGACCGATAGACAAATTTCATTATTTTTTTTTTTTTTTTCGAGATCAGTTGACAAGTGTCCGCGACCGAATGGCGAATTCAGGGGTGATTCTGTTACGAATTTTCCGAAAATTTAAGGCATTAGGTTCCGAAAATTGTGAAAAATCGGTCATCAGTTCTACAGAAAATATCGTGAATTTCGACAAATGGTCGCCGAAAAAATCAATTTTCTCAATTGTTCGAGGAAAAAATCGCCAATTTCGTCGCAAAGGATTGCAAATAAAACACAAATTTTGTCAAAAGATCGCGGAAAAACGTGAATTTCGTCAGATTACGGGGGAAAAACTTGAAATTTATCAAAGGATCGCAAATAAACACAAATTACATCAAAGGATAGCAAAAAAATCATAAATTTCGGCAAAGGTACGCGGAAAAAATGCGAGTTTCGGCAAAGGATCGCGAAAAAAGAGAATTTCGTCAAAGGGTCGCGAAAAAAAATTATTTCGTCAAAGGATCGCGGGAAAAAGCTAATTTCGTCAAAGGATTGCGGAATAAACACGAATTTAGAGTTTAGTCTAACGGCCGCTGAGAAAAAACCACGAATTTCATCAAAGAATCGCAAAAAAAAACGAATTTTGTCAAAAGATCGCAAAAAAACGCGCAATTCGTCAAAAGATTGCTGAAAAATGCGCATTTCGTCAAAGGATCGCGAAAAAAACACGCATTTCGTCAAAGAATCGTGAATTTCGTCCAGAGATCACGAAAAAAAACCGCGAATTTCATCAAAGAATCGCGCAAAAAACTCGAATTTCGCCAAAGGATCGCGGAAAAACGGCAAATTTCGTCAAAAAAATCGCGAAATAACGGCAAATTTTGTCAAAAGATCGCGAAATAACGGCAATTTTCGTCAAAAGATCGCGAAATAACGGCAAATTTCGTCAAAAGATCGCAAAAAACTGAAATTTCGTCAAAGGCGCACGAAAAAACACATAGCTAGTGCTGGGAGTGATCCCCCCCCCCCTCCCTCCATCCCCTCTGTTGTAACCTTTCAGAAAATTTGCTGTCAGTTTCAGATTTTTTTTTTTTTTTTTTTACTCAGAATCACTCCTGCTTTCTCACTTTTTTAAATAAAAAAAACATTTTGCATCATTATTCTGAGTTGTTGATTTAAATTGATTCAATGGTATTCTGTCATGCCTGTATTAATACAGACATGACAAAATAATTAATGCAAATCTTTAAAAAGCACGTAAAATAACAGTGGGTTTCATATTTTTTTCTCCCTCCCAAATAGCTCAACTCCCCTCCATTTATAAATGTTGGTAGGGAGACTCCCCTCCTATGAAAAATTTAATTTCAAGCCCTGATTAATTAAACTTATCTATAATTCGTAATTTTTTTTTTAAACCGTGTCCCAAGAAAAAGTGTCACTGCCATGCTTCTGACAAAAAGTTCCTCCGGATTTTTTTAGAGGACAGCACATGCCATTTTATCAAAAAATAATTAATGCAAATCTTTAAAAAGCACGTAAAATAACAGTGGGTTTCATATTTTTTTCTCCCTCCCAAATAGCTCAACTCCCCTCCATTTATAAATGTTGGTAGGGAGACTCTCCTTCTATGAAAAATTTAATTTCAAACCCTGATTAATTAAACTTATCTATAATTCGTAATTTTTTTTTTAAACCGTGTCCCAATAAAAAGTGTCACTGCCATGCTTCTAACAAAAAGTTCCTCCGGATTTTTTTAGAGGACAGCACATCACATTTTATCAAAAAATAATTAATGCAAATCTTTAAAAAGCACGTAAAATAACAGTGGGTTTCATATTTTTTTCTTCCTCCCAAATACCTCAACTCCCCTCCATTTATAAATGTTGGTAGGGAGACTCTCCTTCTATGAAAAATTTAATTTCAAGCCCTGATTAATTAAACTTATCTATAATTCGTAATTTTTTTTTTAAAACCGTGTCCCAAGAAAAAGTGTCACTGCCATGCTTCTAACAAAAAGTTCCTCCGGATTTTTTTAGAGGACAGCACATGCCATTTTATCAAAAAATAATTAATGCAAATCTTTAAAAAGCACGTAAAATAACAGTGGGTTTCATATTTTTTTCTCCCTCCCAAATAGCTCAACTCCCCTCCATTTATAAATGTTGGTAGGGAGACTCTCCTTCTATGAAAAATTTAATTTCAAGCCCTGATTAATTAAACTTATCTATAATTCGTAATTTTTTTTTTTTAAACCGTGTCCCAAGAAAAAGTGTCACTGCCATGCTTCTAACAAAAAGTTCCTCCGGATTTTTTTAGAGGACAGCACATGCCATTTTATCAAGGCAAAAATACTTCTTAAAAGTCAACTTGTTATCAAGTTTAGGTGAACAGAGTAAATAGTTTTATAGTTTCAACAAAACAAGCAAAGACTTTGAATGTTTTGGTGAGTATTCTTTTGTAAGTCATTACCGTACCTAATTCTAATTGATAATTAAATGAACTTTTATTTCTTAATCTGCTTTCATTATATGAGAAATAGAAAATCATTGTATGGGCCAGAAGATATAATGGCTGCCATTTATGCCTGGGGAAAATAAAAATATTTTGCTTAATTTGTCATTACTGTGCTCACTTATGTCATTATACCAAGTGCATTAAAATTTAAAAATTAGTTTTAAAATGTTAAATTAGTAATTTGGTCTCTGCTGATGCTTGTATATTAATGTTTATGAGGCAAGGTAATTATTTACAAACAATTAAAACTTTCTGATTATTTCTAAAAATTTGATTTTGTTATTCCAAAACATGGACATATTTTGAAAATGACCCACCTATTCCATTGATACCTGGAAAAATATGTATGCATTATAAAAATTATAAAATTTATTAAAATTAAGCAAGAAATCTTTTTTAATTGAAACCATAGTGCCAATAAGTTACTACAGATTGAAAAAATCTTTTAAACAATGCTTTGAAGTTAACATTGTATACACTTAAAGTTACTGTCTAAATATGAAAATTGTCTCATTCATCTACACTCTGCCCTACTTTTAAATTTATATAAATTTATTGCATATAAAATGTCTGTTGAGATAAAAATAAAGACGTGAGTGTGCAAATAATAGATAATTTATTGCTACCAATTTTTAGAAGTCGACATACACAATTAAATCTGCGGGGAACATTTGAATAATTGCGGCAAAACTACATTTTTCACGGTTTTTAAGAAAATTGAAAAAAATGTCCCATTTTTGAAATAACGTACTGCGCTTACTATTGAGTGTATAAAAAAGTTGTACCTATGAAAGCTGTAGAGAATTTTATCCTCTTTAATATTGTAATTGGCAAATAATATGCTACGGCAACGAGTCTCGAGATATTTCCAAAAATTCAAAAAAATGTCCCAAAATTTTGTTGTTTTTTGGCCACAGAAAATTTAGCCTTAAGAAATTTTGTTAGAAAACTTGGTTTTTCCATGTTGGCATCATTATAAACTATTTAGAAAAAAAATCTTTTACCCGACCTTTTGCAAGGTAAAATGTACATTTCCCCTGAACTAAAAGCACTTTGCCGTAATTTTTAACATCCAAGTGGTCATCCAGCTTCTTCTCATTTTAAACCCATTTCTTTTTCGCTGGCATCAGAGTTTATTTCGGTGAGATTTTTTTAAATAACTCTTTTTTTAACAACTTGGGGCTCTTCCCCTGTCCAGACCCCACAAACCCAAATACACGCTAATCTCCTCTGTTTAAAAAAGATTACTCGATCACAACAAGTGAGTGTCTACTACAATCGGGTTGCCATTCATCTCGCTTTGATTTTTCATTTCCCAAGGTCGTTGTCGCGACAACTGGCGGCTGTTTTCGTGATTGATTAAAAAATCACAATTACACATTTTAAAATCAGCTTGTATAAAATATTAAGTAAAAAATTTCTTTACCCCCTGGACTTTTATATCATTTAGAAGAAATTTTTTCTTTTAAATGCCATTAAAAAATCGTTTTCACTATGACGTAATTTTCATCATTTAATGCTTTTCACAAGTAATAGCTTAATTATTATACAGATTTCTTTTTCATTTTTTTTCTTTTTTAATTCACACTAGGGGGCTCTGCCCCCTGCAAGCTATGCTCGACAACCCCCGTTCAGACACCGCAGAATCTAAAAACACGCTAATCTGATGGGTTTTAAAAATATAAGAGAAGATTGAATTATACTGAAAAAAGCTGTGCAGATCTCCCTGTAAATGGGTTTCCATTCAATTCCCTTTGATTGAAAAAATGTAAGGGCGAATCAGTAGCTGTTAAGACATCCAATGGTTATTTTCGTTTTTGATTAAAGAGGATCAGTTAAACATTTGAAAAGTAGCTAAAATAAAATGAATTAAGTATACAGAGTCTTTGTCTCCCGGTATTTTAAAACAATCTCTATAACAATAGCCTAAGTCATGTGACTATCATCAACAGTTCAGGGTGGCCCACTTCGCTTTTTATACTCTAGGTGCCATTTTGGTACTTTAGTGTTAGCGATACACAGGTTATAAGTCGCCAAATATTATTCTATCGCCATCATTTCATCTATATTATAATAGTTCAAATCATCAACTGTCATAAACAAATACGGTCTGACCCCTTCGCCTTTCATATGAAAGTTTGGCACAGATGTCATATACGATATTGGCGCGATTTTCTTCCGATGCCAATTTGGAGAACGCATGAACAGCATAAACAACGACATCCGGCTTACCATATCAAGCAAAATAACGTTACTTTGGCGCCAGTTACGTACCCGTTGCATATATGACATTGGCGTCAGAAAAAAAAATCGTGTCAATATGGGCCGTATATAACATCTGTGCCGAAAGTTTTCCATTTTGATTAAAAAATCAATTTTTTTTTCGAATAAAACTACATAAAAGTTGTCATGGTCGCAAAGAATTCTTGGTACTGTTACGCTAGCCGGGTACAAATCTCGCCAATAGCTTTTTTTCAAATTGCCAGTTAGCATTTTTTTTATTTTTCGAGTGGTAAATTAAAACATTGATTTGAAGTTGAAATTAAATGTTATGATTTGTTGCATTATTGGAAAGAGTTCCATATTGTGTGCTGGTTGGCGCGATTGGCGATGGAATCCAAAATGGCGCCAAAAAGCCATTTTATCAACTTATAAAATTTTTCAGGATGGCGGAAAAACATGGTCTTTAAATATTTGTAAACATATCTATATATATTTAATAAATGTTATATATGTCACATGTAAAAAAAAATACGATGTTTATACAGATAATTTTATATATATTACGTATAGAGATATACGTAATATATATATACGTAACAACTTTTATGTGGGTTTTTTCGAATAAAACTACATAAAAGTTGTCATGGTCGCAAAGAATTCTTGGTACTGTTACGCTAGCCGGGTACAAATCTCGCCAATAGCTTTTTTTCAAATTGCCAGTTAGCATTTTTTTTATTTTTCGAGTGGTAAATTAAAACATTGATTTGAAGTTGAAATTAAATGTCATGATTTGTTGCATTATTGGAAAGAGTTCCATATTGTGTGCTGGTTGGCGCGATTGGCGATGGAATCCAAAATGGCGCCAAAAAGCCATTTTATCAACTTATAAAATTTTTCAGGATGGCGGAAAAACATGGTCTTTAAATATTTGTAAACATATCTATATATATTTAATAAATGTTATATATGTCACATGTAAAAAAAATACGATGTTTATACAGATAATTTTATATATATTACGTATAGAGATATACCTTATACATACATAATATATATACACCTATAAATAAATATTAAGTACTTATATATAATTTTATGTATTTATTACATTTATTATACATTAGGGTGGAGCGAAAAAACTTTTTCTCGAAATTAATATTGCCTGAGTCATTATATGGTGCCGAAGTGGCTGAAACAAATTGTCACCAAATTTCAGCTCAAAATATTGACAACTTGAGGCTCCACAACTGAAGTGAATATTTTTATAGCCTTTTTAAAATGTTTTAATGCATTTTTAACAAAAAATAATAAATAATTAATTGAATAATTAAATAATTTGTAAATTAATATTAATTACTTACGTTTTCATTAATAAATGGCTTTATTAAAACGTTATTATCAAATGTTAGTGCTAGAATGGACATTTCGTACATAAATAGCAAATTAAACTTCAAAATCTATTAGATGACAGCATCTATTCTAAAAACTGTGACTGACAGGTGATTTTTATTATGTGGAACGATTCGTTTTTGCGATGGTTGTCTTTGTTTGATGCTTGTCTTTGTTTCAATCACTAATATGTAGACACTAATTTGTTTTTCGTTTTTTCTGGGCAAGACAATACGGAAGTTTATTTTAAACATGACCTCAACTGAAAATGAAACTTTTTGTAGTGTTTTTGGATCTCCAGTACAATTGAAAGAGACAGTGTCACCCACGTATGTTACTTTAATGAAGCATTTCCTATGGATAAAAATTCAACATGGAACAAAATTTTTTAGCAGACCAACGGTATGAGAGAAAAAATGGATCAATTAACATTTCTGCAACTCAAAAATTGAAGCGTGTTAGAGAGAGTCAATATAGAAGAGAAAATCAGGAAGCTAAAGCAGAGGAACTGCTATAATGCTTATAAAATACATATATAATAATGCTTATAAAAATATTATGGATTTAGAAGAAAACGCCGTTTTAGGATCTGATTCAGAATTGGAAGATAACTCTGAAGATGAAGGCGATTACGTTTGTCATGAAGCCAAATGTCGGAAATCTAATATCTTTGATACTCCCTTAACCTGCAAGACAGACCAGATGAAAATATTACTGCCAAATCTAGCCATTTCTTGTGTTAGAACGGGAGTATCGAGTAGGTCAGCTGCTATCATTGCATCATCTATGCTTCATGATATAGGGATTGTATCAAAAGATATTCCATCCAAAGTTATTGAATGGATTAAGCTGAGGCGAGAACTTCGATTACACTTTCGGAACAGGTTGCTGTTGGCTGTGATGGAACGAACGTCAATGCTGGGACAAAAAATGGCGCAGTTACACAGCTTGAAATCTTTGTTGGCCGCAAATTACATTGGTTTGTATGCTTATTGCATACTATTAAACTACCTCTACTGCACGTTTATTAGAAGATTGACGGAATTGCATTTGGGCAACACCAGTTTTCCAGAACAATAGAAAAATCTCTGGAAACGTGTGAAATCCTTGCTGTGATAAGTTTTGTTTCTATTCCAGTTGCTCTGCGTAAATTTCATAAAAAAGATCTCAGTACAGACAAAAATTATCTCTTCTATATTTCTAGGTCAGTATCCTCAGGCGAGTGCCTTCGAGATATAGCAAACTCAAAACCGGAACGTTGTCTCATTCAAAATGGCTCAATACAGCCAATAGAATCCTGCGCCTGTATGTGTCGACTGCCGAAGCAACAGAAAACTTATAGCTTCTAGTAGAATATGTCACGAAAGTTTACATGCCATCCTGGTTTGAAATATAGAAAATCCCAGGAGCAACTCATGGAGCACGTCACCTGCAGAGAATTATATAAAAAAAAAAAAAAAAGGCTCCTTCTGGCCAAAAGATTTTAAGTCCATCGTTCATGAAATTATTCACAGGAACTCTTATTTTGCTCACTCTAAAAGCAGTCTGTTGGCTATACTATTAGAAGAACGATCACATATTCGAAAACTGGGCCTCCGAAAAATACTGAAATCAAGAAAAACTGACTGGAAAGGGAAAATACGCCAATTTCATTTTTCAAATTTAGATTTCGAAGCAAAGGACTATTTTGAGATGATTCACTGCGACATTCCTTTGGAACCAACAGCTACTATGAAACTCAGTGACGAAGACATAGAAAGTATAATCAGAAACGGTTCATAATTTGAAATAGAGAAGCTCACTTACCATTCTCAAGCAGTAAAGAGAAATGTGCGACTAGTAACTCAAGCATCATTGGTAATAGGTGGGGCAGAAGGCAGAAATGGATAAATTCGCAGTGCAATCAAGTAACGAAAGGAGCTTCCAATGTTTGACACCAAAGTTAAATTTTTTGGCCCTCATGTGAAATCTAAAATTGAAGACTGGTTAAAGTAATATGTCTTACGGTTTCTCTTTTCCTTTTTAGAACTGTTTTTAAGTTAGAAAATAAAGCTAATGTAAACATTAAAATTAAGTAAAAGAAATTGATTTTTTTAAATTTTTAAATTAACAGTCCTTTTTTTGCCCCCATGTGTGGAGCCTGAAGATGATGAGTGATTGCGCTGGAATTTTTTTACAGTGTCTTTTTAGCCAAACTGTATAATATAATCTGCTTTAGAGGAATTTCAACCTTAGATGTTTTGGGATTTTTTTTTCAAAAAAAAAAATAATAAAAGCAATTTTCCAAATACAAAAAATTCAATTAAGGGGTTCATTTTATTTTTATTATTTCTTTGTTTGTTTCTTGTCCTGTTATTTTGTTTGTTTGTTTGTCATTCATATGAGGATTCATTAAATCATCAATTTCTTGGCCCTGATCTAATAATAATAATAATAATAATAATAATAATAATAATAGTAATAATAATCAGTAGTTCATAGTTAAAATTAATGAGGGTGCGGCTTGAAAAGTTTCAGCCGTTATTTTAATATTGTGTAAAAAATTCGCACATTTATATAGAAAGATTCAATAATTTTCATTAAAAAGGATTTCTTATACATTTTAAGATTTAAAAAGTAAGCTCCTATTAAATAAACATCAGCGTAAATACTCAAAAAACTCTGCTAAAAAATAAAAGAAATGAAAAAGATAAGTTGTGAAACCAATTTTAAATACTAACAATTAACGATATGAAAACACTACATAGAAATATTTGTACATTTAATTTAATTTATTTTAGCTCCAAGATGCCCTTTCAAAATGCAAATTTAACATTTTATAAAAAAAAGTTTTGATGAGAATTTCTTAAAAGAAAAAAAAAATATTAAAACATAGTCCCATAAAGAAATATCCAAAATTTTACTAATCCATTGTAACATACTTGCCAACATTCCCTTAAAAACTTCCGTAAAATGCGAGTTAAATTGACCCAGGTTAAACACGTTTCGAACCAGAAATTTACTAAAGAAATTAAATGAAATTGTTTTCATAGATAAACATGAGTATAACTATATATTGAACTATATATAAAAAAAAAAAAAATCTGGTTAGTAACGCATATAACCTGGATCAACTTAACTCACATTTTAAGGAAGTTTAAGGGAATATTGGCAAGCATGGTGCAAGCAAATACTGCGCTACAGCTGCAACATTCTCATAATATCATAGCTTGCATCAACACATATCTGTGATTGTACATATATAACGTTATCATTTTAGGGGGGAAGGGGGCTCTGGAACTTGATAGCGTAAGATATCTCTAGGAAGAGAGGGGTTTGTCTTTTGGTATTGTTATCATTTTTGATCCAACCAAAATTTTAATTTTTTGCTCTAACTTTTTTTACAGCAAAGTAATCTATGAACTTATTAGTCTGTCATCGATTTTTATGAAAACAGAAAGGTATTATTAAAACCATTAAGTAATTATAAAATCATTTTATTACCAAATTTGGATTACCCCAATGTTCGGCATTCCCATTCTTCTGTGATATGTGGATATAATGCATTGTTAGAGAAACCAGGTTCGAAGTGATATGTTTACTAGTAAAACAAGTTGGAAATTGCACGTCAAACGTGGCAAATGAGGTGCGTTCGTACTATAACTAGTTTTATAAATATTTTTTGCACCGCATATTGTACTGAATGTATATTTTAGTGCACTTCATAAGTGCATATCAATTTCATTCTGTTCGAAAGGCTGTAATATCATTAAAATGCACTTGAAATAATTTTTTCCTGCATAGCATCTCATTAGTACTGCGAGAACAACAGTGTCTGTCTCACCAATACATTGATTCTCGTCTCGGATATGCCGAAGCCTGCACAATAATCTAATATGTGTCGTTGGAACTGTAAAGCACAAAGTTCCATACCAGGACTTTTGTAATTTTTCATGAACTAAGCCGGATAGCATAGAGATTAGAAAAATAAGAGTTATGTAATGTATAATGAAAGAATTTAAGAGAAAAAGACTCATTATGCTGAATTTTATCGACAGTCTATGTATTGAAAAAAAAAAAAAATAGAAGGTGTTGCTGTTCCGCAGTGCTTACATACGAGCCGCTACTGAGCACTTTCAGCATGATAAATACATATATAATTTTTAATTAATTTTTAGCAGTGAAATAAATACAGATGATAAATATAGAATAAAAAAACTGCTATTAGTTCAATCAAAACAAAAGTAAAAAACTTGCACCTCGTTTTGAAGACCATATTATAGTTTTCAAACCGAGAATATTGCAAGAATGGATAATGACCATTAAAAATTATAATTATTATTTTCTCCTAAATATTTACATAGAAAATGAGATCAGCGAAAATCTTAAGCATGTGATACTCGTTTAAACTCTTTAGAACTTGTCATCCGCAGATAAAATTTTACAAAATATAATTTCATCTACTTTAAAAGAGCTTTCAACAACTCAGAGGTTTAGGACATTTTCTCAAACTTTGAGAGCATTGTTTTTGTCTTTTTCTTTTTCTCAATTTTAAGGGCATTTTTTATGTCAATTTAAGTTTTTGAGAGTATTTTATTGGGATAATTTAGGTAATTCACTTCAGAGTCATAATAATAATAACTTAAAATGTATCTCTTAATGTGAACGAACAATTTTTCTCTTTAGAAGACATTTATTCAAACTTTTTTCAATTCGAGCTCATACATTTTCCGTGTGATAAATACAAATCCCAAAAATTGCTGGTAGCTCCTTATTTACAAAAAAAAGGGGGAGGGGGAGCCTACATCTCGTACTGAAGATAAGAATAAATTACTACTATCAATACAAGAATCATTGCAAAAATACATGATGTAGAATTAACCAATCAAAACTATGATTATTATTTTCTCCTGAAATACGTATACAGAAAATGAGATTAGCAAGAACCAGTAACATGTAATTCTTTTTTAACTCTTTGGAGCTTAACGCCCGTTGATTAAATCTTCTTTCATCATAATGGGATCAGCATTACATCACAATTGTCAATCTTTAGTGGAATAAATAAGCTCCTGTAAGGTCGTTTGCTTGCACCTTGTTCCGCTCGTTGTCTTTTTTTTTTTACGTTATTAATAGTATTATATAATTCAAAGAAATAAGTTGATTATAAAAGACATTACTTAATTATGTGCACTGGTGAAATAGTTATTATTTATTTTTAAGTTCATCACAAAAAGATTTATTATTAACCAGGGTTGTAATTTTAACCGGTCAAAATTGATTGTGACCAGGACACTGGATAAAAGTGGTTTTAACTGTCCAAAATAGGTCAAAAGTGGTCAGAAAGGGTCAAAACTGTTAAAAATGGTCTTAATTTTAATATTTTTTTCTTTCCAATTAAAAGTAACTTAATAAGTAATAAAAGTAACAGGCAGTTAAAAAAAATAATACACTGATAAGTTAAGGAGTCTCATTAGTAAAATATGCTTATGCAATACAATAAGAAAGCTAGATCCATAATTGCCCTTTAATTGTTAATTGCATATCAACAGGGAAAAAGTCATTCTTCCTTTCAGCTGTTGATACAGGGGTATCTAAAAAAACTGCCCAGTATTGTTTAAAACTAGCAGCTGATTCTAAAGAAGAGGTAGAAAACAAGTTTGTTTGTAAAGTAAGAAGTTTTGTAAGTGACAATGTAAACAAGATGAAACGCATGAGAGAAGATTTTAAAAATGCATATAGATATGAACTGTTTATTTCTTATGGATGTGCTGCACATTACTTGAATCTTGTAGGACAAGATATTACAAACACAAACAAAGTTAGTTCAATAATGAAGATGTTATTGAAATGAAAAATTGCAGATGAGCATGAAGGATGATATTGATGATAACATTGTTAAGATCATTAACAATGTAGGCATATACAAAGAAGTAAAATATTTACAAAATCAATTTATTTCCCTTGCTTTAGATAAACTTCAAAAAGAAGATGCTACTATATCTGATGCATGCGACGAATGGTTAAGATTGCTAAAAGGGAAAGATCTTGAAACTTATTCTAAAATGATAGTCTCGATTTAATGAAAATGTTACCCCAGTTCATTTTCTGGCTTATATGCTGAATCCTGTTGGCATGGGTAAAAGTATTTATGAAGAGAAGCAAGAAATAGCAAGACAATGGCTACACGATAATATTGATCCTACCTTTTTGCCTCTTGTGATTGCATTTCAAGCAGAACCCTTACCATATGCAAAATCCTGTTTTTCTGAAAGTGTAAAAGATACAATTGGGCCTGATATCTGGTACGTAGCAATGAAGAAGGTTAAAGGAATTGATATAAAATTTGTTGAATTCACATTACATCTAATGAATTGTTGTGCCAGATCGTCATCAATTGAAAGATTGTTTTCTAAATTTGGAATAATCCAAAATAAATTACGAAACCATCTAAGCTTAGAGACAACCGCAAAACTTGTTACTTATAATCATTTTTTAAATTCAATACAAATTACGTAAAAACATAAAACAGCTTGTGTAAAAAAATAATTAAAACATTTGTGTTGTATGAGTATCTTGGTGTTATGTTATTTATGTTATGACTTTTTTAATTTGGTATTTGCTGGTGTTATGTTACTTATATTATGACATTTTTAACAAATGTCAACTTTGTTTTTAACATATGCTAGTAAAACATATAAAATTAGTAGTAAATAAATTGAATAGTCAATTTCAGTGGTCAAAATGGTCAAAATTGATTTTGACCAGGACAGTTAAAACCGGTTTAAACCACTGGTTAAAACCGAGACAACCCTGTTATTAACCCCCGCAGTACTAAGATGGGGTCAATTTGACCCCATCTGAACATTTTGCAGTTTTTCTTTTTTTTTTTCGTTTAGAATATGTATGCCAAAATTATGTTCTAGGAATTCTCCTATAAAGGTTTCTTTCATAATTTTGCCTGCTTAGTAAGTTTCGCTCAGTTAAATTGTTTTGTTTATTTATAGAAATTGCGAATGGGATCACATTTATCCCACCTTAGACAATCAGGGAATAAAGAAATCTTTCTATCATTTATCACGTTTCAAGAGAAAAAAAAAAAAAAAAAAAAAAATTGGAATCCTGCCAAATGTAGTTCATTAGATTGTGCTGTGAGTGCAGCATTTCCATGCAAGTGATTGTAGGAGGCGCCTCTATCATTTCCTTATTTCTTGTTCCTGTGATCGATTGAGTGTGTAAATTTCGCAACTCAACGAAAGGAATCGTCGGGGTTTGTCTATCGAGGAGGCACATTCTTTGTTATTTGAGGAAGATTCTGGTCAAAATAACCCATCTTAGGCATTTACATAATATTTTGATCTTAGTACTGCCAGGGTTAACATCAATTAATATACGAGTACAGAATGTCCCGGTAGTCTATAAACCCCAGAAAACGTTTCTCTCAATTCTTAAAAAGAAAAAAAAAAAAAAAAAAATGTAATTAACAATATAATTACAATATAATTGTAATTAAGTAATACTGTCGCTGCCGTAAATGAATTTTTTGTAACCTGGGATCTTTTTCGGGTAATCTATTAAGAAAACTATTGCATATAAAAATATGAAAATTGGTAGTTTTATATTGAAGTGTTCGATAAAAACGCTGAAGCAGACAGTTTTTAAATCGAAGAGTTATTTTAAGCACTATTTAACGTTGAAGTCAATTTAAAAATGTATTTACACGAGAGATTTATTTAATATTTCGAAAAAGTCTTTCTATTTATTGTTAAAATTTAAAACAGCACAAATGATAATATTTCCTTTTAATAAAAAATGTATTTTTCTATTTTCACGTGAACATTAAAAAGATAAAGAAAACTTCGGTAAAAATTCCATCATATTTAAAACTATACATTTAACGTCTTATTCAAAATAATTTTCTTATACAGTCATTATAAAATTCCGGGAGGCAGTGATATTGTTCACTTAGCCATTATATACAAGTTGATTTTAAAATGTTTAATTTATTTTACTTAATCAAATCTCGAAAACAGCCGTTAGCTGATGCAAGAACAATTGATTAGGCTTTAAGAACCGCAGAATCCTTCAATCAAAGGAAACTAATTTCATGCCGATTACAGAAGATAGCCACTAGCCATTTAATTATAATTCAATCTTCCGTAATCTTTTTTAAATAGAGCAAATTAGCGAGCTTTTAGAGCCTGCGGGGTCTGAACGGGGCTAAACGAGAGTAGCTCGTAGAGGTCAGTGCCCCCTAGAGTTTTATTAAAAAGCACAGAAGGAAATAAAACAATTACATGTCATACCTGTATGTTTAAAAAAAATGAGATTACAACAGGAAGTGATGAAAATGTTCTCCTTCAGCTGATATACATATTCCCGTATTTTTTCTCAAATCAACATTTCCAGAGGATCCTGGAAATCCCTGTATATATAACTTAAAAAAAAAATCCCTTTCAAGTCAAGCAATTTTTTACCGGCGTATAATAATAATAATAATTAATTATTATTATAATTATTATTAGGATCATATAATAATAAATTAATTATTGTTATTATTATTATCAAAATCATAAAAATAGTAATAATAATATGATGCGCCTGTATATTTTCTTCCAAGTCATTATAGTAAAGAAATTTCAGATTGCCTGAAAATTTGAATATTTCCGTTCAAGGTAGAACGTAACAGTTCTTGTAGTACCATAAAATTATTATACAGTCTGCTAAATTCTACGCATTTATCTTACATAGACCCTATAAAAAATTTCGAAAAAATCGTTAATCTTTATCCGTTTAATACTTATTCACTGCCTTATCTAACAATCTATCTTTTAAAAAAGTGTCATCGTAGTCTATTTAGTTTCTTCTTTTCCTCCTCACCCCCCTCTCCTTCTCTCTCTCTTTTCTATTTCTTTTTTTCATCCTCATCCTCCCTCTCCCCTTTTCTCTTTTCTATTTCTTTTTCTTCTCCTCATCCTCCCTCCCCCTTTCTCTCTGTTCTTTTTTTCTCTCCCCATCCTCCCTCCCCTGTCTCTCTTTTCTATTTCTTTTTTTCATCCTCATCCTCCCTCTCCCCTTTTTTCTTTTCTATTTCTTTTCTCCTCATCCTCCCTCCCCCTTTCTCTCTGTTCTTTTTCTCTCTCCTCATCCTCCCTCCCCTGTCTCTCTTTTCTATTTCTTTTTTTCATCCTCATCCTCCCTCTCCTTCTCTCTCTTTTCTATTTCTTTTTTTCCTCCTCACCCTCCCTCTCCCTCTCTCTCTTTCTTTTACAGGTCGATTTTAAAATTCCATGATTCGAAAAGAAAAATCACCGATAATAATCATTTACATTGAATTATTGCTTGTATAACATTATATAATTTGAAATTATTGACTGTTTAGCATGTAAAGCTTTTTTTTTTATTATTATTCCAAGAAAATATTTGAAATCATTTATAATTAAAAGCCGTTTTATCTAAATTCAAGAAAAAATAGATAATAACTAAAGATATAGAATAATATAGATGAATATAGAATAATAAAATTGTGAAGAATGTTTTTTATTAACTATAAATCACAATAATATGTAATCTTTATGTTATACAAAATTAAATTGAGGGTGCTCATAAATTCATCAGTCAATTTGCAAATTATTATTTTTTTTTATCGTAATTTAATAATTACATAGGAATTAATTGTGAATTTTAAGTTAATTAACCGTAATTTTATGTTACTGCAAATTGTTAAAAAAACGGAATTAAAGCTTATAAGTGTTCCTATGAAATGCAAACAATACTTAACTTATTATTTTATGTTCTGGTGTTTATTTAATTGATCCAGTTTCGATTTCGATTTTCGAACTGTTCCGTGCAAATGAATATATGAAAGTTTAATTTCATCTTATACGCTTTATATTTACTTAAATACATCATTATTTGATAATTAAATGCGCTCCTGAAATGTGTTTCACAAGCATTTGTGATTTTTTCCCTCTTAAAAAATAATAGAAAACGTAACTTATGTACAATAACACCTGAGAATTGGAGTCCTGCGTGGGTCGGGTTATATTCGACCGGATCCTGAACTGGAAAATTCTATTTAAAATCAACCCGTAACTTAACTCGAACCTAAACTGAACCCAAAATACTTAAACCCGTAGCTGAAATGAAAGAAAAATAATCCATATTTCTATATAATTATGGAAAAATAGCCTACAATTACAACACATCAATTTTATATTTATGTCGAAAAATGAATATATCTATACGCATTAGAGTTCAAATATATATATATATATATATATATATATTTTCAAAACATTCTAGACTTTTTTTTGAAAAATAGGGTTAACTCGAACTCGGCCTACAAGAGTCAAATCCAAAGCTCAACCCAAACCAACAACGAAAAAAAAATGGCGTCAACCCGAACCGCTCGTCGGGCCGGATCCAGGTAAAATCGGTTATCCGATCTGATGCAGGACTCTATGACGAATGCAGAACTTGTCTTTAACGGAATCTTGCTCTAAACGGGAAATTTTTATGGTTCCGTCGAAAAAGACACCATACGATTTTACCTGCTAAGACGGAAACCTGCCTAAAACAGATTTTTCCACGATCCCTAGCGATTCCGTCTAAACAGGTTTTACTGTATATATTTATTTTCAATAGCAAAGCTCTTTGAAATAAAAAATATAGGTAAGGTCAAACTAGTTTGACACTGAAGTCACGAACTATAGTGAACTTTCACCTGTACCTTGATTTACTGACCTCAAAAACAAAAAAACGGTGTTTTTCGTTGTTAGATAATAATAAAAGAACTTGTTTAACTTTATCTGATTGTTGTTTTTTGAAAGATGGAAATCTTTGTTCTTTTGTACAAAGAGAGACAACTTCTTTTCACGATAATAGCACAACTACAACCCCCTTTTTTGTGTTTCTTTCAGGTCGAAGACTGTTTACATTTTACACATCAAAAACATAAATTGTGAGAAACAAAATATATTTAGTTTACGTAATCCTGTTCATACAAATAAGACCTGAAACGGATTTTAAAAGAAATTAATCTCAATAGCAGAAAGGCGGAAGGTTGCTGATTTTTAATTAATCTTCAGGTTATTTTCGAAGCAACATTTATTTATTGTGTATTTTATCAGATGTCTAGATCAGGGCTGTCTAACGCGGCTCTCTTCGGAAATTTCGAGGGCGCTCTTTCGAATGATTCGTGTTACGAGCAGCTTTTTAAATAAAAATCTATTTTAAAAGATGCTTCTTTAAAATCACTAGTGTTCCACATGATTTTTTATTATAGGCGGCGTTAAATTTCCGGTTCCTTTCTCTACAAAATATTTTGATAGACGTTTCTCTCCGGAAAATGTAATTCTATATTTACTATGATTTATGCTTTCTTTTTCATCTATTTTTCACATCGAGTTCTGTATAGTAAGGGGCTTTATGACTCGCATTGTGAAGTATCTGTGCATTTTATAATACTTGTACATATCGTTACTCTCTACCAGGATTGCCAGTATGGCCTCATTTTTTATTCAGAAAAATCCTAATTCATACCAGAAATTCCGAATAGTAATTTTTTACTTTATTTAATGGCAGTCATTCCAGGATAACTTAAAATACAAAATTTTCTTTCGGAATTTCTGAATAAAAAATGAGGCCAAACTCTCAAAAACAATGGAGAGTTGGTGGACTGCATTGACATTGACACATTTAGAACCTTTTTTGTTTCTCACAATATTAGTGATAAAACTTTCCAGGAATTTCATACATAATGTTTTGCTTAAGCCTCAAAGTAAATCGGTACGTCAGGCGACGATTAAAGATTAGTTTAATTAAAATATGTTTGTACGTCCGATAATGGAATAAAATATGCATAATTCAAGGAGTGCAACTGATATAAGGTTTGATAATACTTACTTTTATTTTTCAGTTTTAGAAATGAAATGATTATTTAATAATTTTTTTCAATCTTTTAACTTTATTTTCAATATATAATGCATTTTAAACAATCGAAAAGGATAGCAAAATTAAATTTGTACGATTGCAGAATTACATTTCTACAGTCAAACATTGTACGCCTGAGGCGACTGCAATTTCGATTGTACATCTTTCTCAGTTATACGTCGTTTTAGAACTGTCCACTGAAAGACGTATAATAGGTGCTTTACTATAATTTTAAACTGCTCACCAACTCTACACCATAAAACATTTCTATATGAAATATAGCAGTTATTTCTTTTGCTCTGAATTGCAAAAGCTTGAAAGCACACAAGATCTTAATACATTTACATGAGTGAGTAAGTAACAGATCGTATATAATTTAAATGCATGTAAAAATAGTTGTAAATTAACGTTGCAACAGGGATAAGGGGATCTCGAGTATGAAAATCTATGACACATGGAGAGGTGAGAAAAAAACCCACGAAATTTGTGTAACGTAATTTATGCAGGATCACTTAAGACTATTTTTAATTAACTTTAAATAAAAAAGTTTTTTATTTATTCATCTGTTTGGTTTTAAATATGAAATTCGGAAGTTTCCTGTAATTTTTTTTCTATCTCCTAACCTTCCTCAAGCGTTCAGAGCAAGATCATCATTTAGATAGTGTGGAATTATAATGCTCAGTTTGTTTATTTCAAGCAATTCAATCATCTTATTCAAACAAAGGAAGATGGAAATAAATTGCGATGCCACAAAAACAGTGTTTGAATCTTACCTTTCATTAGTAGTTTCCGGTCCCTGGAATGAATCATGTGTGAAACGCCTGACTGACCTTCACCACGTCTGCGGAAGGGGGGGGGGGGGGTTCAGTAAAATTATTTTTACCGTAACAAGCTATGGCAAACTATTTTCAGGTAAATGACAAGACCTGAAATTATGCAGACAGGTCGCCGTTATTATTTAATTTAATTTGTTTTCTTTGTTTCGTTCTAACCGTACAAGTGATTTTTCCGCTTGCCTAAACTTCATACTGATGGAGAATTTTCAAATTTTTTCATGCTTGCTTATATTTTTTAAAAGATCTCGAGATGTATGGCTCCAAAATCTTCAACTTTCGATTTTTTATACGGTACGTTATACAATTTTCGGTACATTTTGATACCGTGATTTTTTTTTTAAATATTGCAACTAAAATGACAGTAAATATTCTTTAATTAAATTATTTAGTTATTTATTTACTAGAAGAGCTTCGCCCGCTTCGCTGGTCGGTTTTCCTAAACGAATCTGGGTTGTGAAACACACTGTCTCTGGCAACGTACGCAAATTAATATTTTTCATCTTAAAAAAGCGTAACTTGCCTTATCTTAAAGGCATGCAGCGACCGACCCAGATATTCAAATTTTCAGCATCGTCGTTCACGTTTCTATAAAAACCGATTTGGCATTCTTCCAACTTAATTTTATTCACGGGAGTAGCAAAATTTACAGAAAAATTCTTTTTTTAAATTCAAAAACAATTTCCTTCACCTTACTTTCTTTAGTAATTAATAATAATAATAATAAACTATTTCATTTTTTTTTTATTAACGCCCTCATTCTCGCTGAAAGAAGGTTATAAAAAAATTCGCAAAAAATTAAAAATTTCAGTACTTAAATTAATGTTTATCTTGAAAAATAATAGACCTTTTAGAAAAATCTAAATTTTGTTAACCAAAAAATAAAATAATTCATTGTGCAATGCATTATTAAAATTAGGTACAACAGTAAGAAACAATAATTTCTCGGGTTCCCCCCCTTCCCCCAATAATAATATAATAATAATCTACTGTATAATATACATCCGTATTATATGAAACAAACTGTATGTATTACATAAAATGCAATAGGGGATTTCGTTTCGGCTGCTTATAACTTGAATTCTGCTGAATAGATTTTGATAGGGCTTATGAATTGTTAATTAGATAATTTTTCAAGGAAGGTTTTAGAATCTGATGTATCGTTCAACGTTCCTTAGTTATAAAATTATTGGGAAAAGTTTTTTTTTTTTTTTTTTCAATAACAGCACTTAAATTTGACAATATATTTTAAATCTTCGGATCAAACTATGCCCCAAAACAAAATTTCTTCAAGTCATTTGGATGATAATTTTTTTAATTATAAACTTCAAAATTTAAAGCTGCTTGCAGCAAATGTTAAATTATATTTTCATATTTTTATTAATATCTCCTGAAATTATAATCCTAAAGTGATAACTTTTTGTGTGGTTATAATACTAAAAAACCCAAACATAAGTACATTGAATTTGTAATTAAAAAAATTTATAATATGAATTATGAATTATAAAATTAATGTTTGAAAAAAATATGAATTACAACCTACAATTTTTTTTTACATATGTATATTTGTTATGTCCTGCTTTATGCAAATTCTCAATTTCAAATTTTTCTTCCTAGTAGTTTTCGAATTATGATTAAAAAACGTCAAAATGATGATTTAAGGGGCCGTCTATGATGTGCAAAAAAGCATAATTTGAAAAAAATATATTTTAGTCATTTCATTGAAACATTTGGGCACATCAATAGTCGAAACATATTAAGCGAATGAAATGGTCATATTGGCAAGAAATAATACATTAATGGAAGTGACATAGTCATTCTGTAGCATTTCAACAATCGTGTGCAGAACTTCAATTTGGATACAGCCCCTAAAATAGGCTCATTTTAAAATAATTAATTTCTATGAAACTAATCGTACGAATTTCATGAAAATTCGTATTCAGGCTAATTGAAGGGTGTATAATTTATTTATGGTGTCAAACTTGGGTATTGCTATTGAAAAATGTTTGGATGCGTTTTGATATGTAATTAGGAGATGAATAATTAGCCTTTCTAAAAAGATTCTTCTCAATGGATCTTGAAATGTTAGTTAAATAATTTTTCTACGTTGCTTAGTTATAGAATTGTGGTAAGTTCTATAATCATATATATAATCATATATTCTAATCTATAAGCTCTATAATCAGGTGAACCCGATTCTTAAAGATTAGCCTTTTAAGACCGTTCTGCTGGACGGATTTTGTTGAGACTCGCATTTTTACCTAGATTATTTTCCAGGAAAGGTTTTAGTCTGTAACATATCGTTTTAAGTTGCTTAGTTATAGAATTCTATAATCAAGCTAATCCAATTATTAAAGATGAGTCTTTTTAAGTTCTACTGCCACTGGACTAATGTTGATGAAACTTACATTGTTAGTTTACTTACATTGTTGTTGTTTTCATGCACTGTTGTAGTATGTTTCATATCGTACTATCGTTCTTTACCAAATCTTACTGTAAATGATTAACTAAAAGGTCTGGTCCTTAACAGCCTAAATTTCTTCTTACACATTAGAAAATATAATAGCGCAATAACGTGCGTATTGTGTTCAGCTATGCGGAAGGACATTTCAGATCCATACTGTTTTAAAACACAAGTCAAATTTACTGATATATTTCATTTGATTCAAGGTTAGCTTGAAAAAACCGACCAGAATAACGGGCGAAGTCTGCTACTAAGAAAAATAAACTATCTAGATTCTTTACCACAGCTATTACATTCTGTAAAATTTAAATTTTAATAGTTTCATAAATTTCAAAGGAATTCTTTCAAACTGAATATTTTTATATTAAATTAAATCAATAATTGATAGAACCCATATAGGTGGGTTTTTTTTTTTTTTTTTTTTTGGGGGGGGGGTTGTTGTTGTTTGTTTGATTTTTTGGTTTTTTGTAAAATAAATGTTGTTTCTATATCGGTACATCCCTGTTATAGGGAGCCTTGGCGAGAGAGAGAGAAGATGGCCTTCGTAAGTGAAAAAAAATTTTCACACATATTTTCTAGTAACCTATTAATTTTTTCACACACACAAGCAATTTTTTTTTCAATATTTAGACAAGAACACACAGCAGCCATTTATATGTTGTTATATACAAACAGAAGTAATTTATCTAACAGGTGTAATCAGAAACAATTTTATTAATACTACATATATACATTTTTTAACTAGCGTAATAGTTCATCACCTTTCTTTTCATTGCTGTTTATATCATTTGGCAACAAATCTCCCTTTCTTAAACTCAAATTGCGCCAAGAACCCTATAACAAGGAAGTACCTATTTATCTGTCTTTACAAAATGCCTCGAAGATAGCGTGGCCAAAAAGGTAACTAATATTCATAATTTTTTAACTTAGACACTTTACAATAAGAAATAAAATCGAAAAGGAATAAGAAGAATTGTAGATTATTTATTTAAAGCCATTAAATTTTCTTATTATGTTAATCTAGATTTCTGATACTTTAATTAATATTTTAGGTTAAAAAAAAAAAAAAAAGTTTAACCTAAAATTACTAGTAGCTTGAACTATCGATTTTAGAAAAATGCTCTTGTCTGTAATTTATTAAGTGTAAAAACAATAAATGAGTATTTATAGTGTTGTTCTAACTTCGGTTCTGTCTAGAGAGGTTGTATATATTTAATGCAGATGTAATTCAAGCTATTGATTTATCTTTTACTACGAAAAATGTCTTAGAATCTATTAAAATAATTCACATACATTCTATCCTAATGAAAAAATATTAATCTGCAAAACATGCTTCATAAAATAAAAAAAATAAATAAATAAATAAATGAATAAAAATCTGTTTTATTTATTTATTATCGAAATACTAAGAATATAAAAAGAGTAACTTTTTCCATTGGGGATTTTCAATTACCTATATTAATTATAACGCTATTTATGAATTCATTTTTAGTTAATAAAAATACGAATTACACAGAAACGTTTCAATTTAACCTACAAATTTATTTCTACTGAAACGAAATGCGAAATGATTGCCTAAATAAAGAGTGTATGGAACAACGAGGGTGGATTGTGTATGCAAATCTTAGGAAATTAAGTTTTTAAGTAGCTGTTTATTTAAGTATTGCGCGGCAGCGCAATACTTATTTATTTCCAGTCTCACTTCTCAATGTTAATTTAACATAGAAAAGCCTATGGAGATGGTAACTTTTTCATTTTTTCTTCCCACCTTTTTGTCCCTGATGCCACTTATTTTTTATTCTTTACTAATTCTAATAATATTATAAATTTAAAGTTTAAAAACGCTTGCCTGACGTCAGGGTCGAAACTAATGGCAAAATACCTTTGCATATGGGTGAATTATAACCCAGAGAGAAACAAGGGCCAATTGTTTTGTATATTATTCAAATATTTTTCTTAATAATTCCAATTTTCGCTTTTTTCATTGAAAATCAATGGGCATTTTTCATAGAAAATGTAACATTTTTACTTCATTGTTGCAAAAATTTCAAAAGCCGTAATAATAATTTATTTCTTTTTAGTTGAAAGATTTTCACGTGAAATATTAAATTAAGCTAGTTTTTTTTTTTTTTTTTTTTTTTTTTTTCCAAAAATTAAAAAGGTGAATATGGCGTCATAGTGGAAATAAAAAGGATATTTTCAGAATAAGTTTTTGCTTTGGTCAAGTTTATATTTTAGTAAAAAGTTTCTAATGGATAGCTATTTTTACGCAGGTAGCGAACTTAGTGGGGAATTACATAACTTAAATTTTAAAATGTATTTTTTTTCCCGAAATGAGAACTATTTATACCCCAAGTTAAACTTAGGTAATAATTTTCTGTTGTGTTTGCATCACCCCTTGGGAGAGAATAAGGTTTAAAAATTTAAGTAAAACTTTTATTTTTTTATTTTTTACTGTATCACAGCTATAATATTGTTAAATATTAGCAGTAAGGATTCAACCCAATTTACATTTACATTCATAGCGTTCCTGTGCGGGAAATAGGGTATCTAAATTTAAGTTAAGTTAATTTTTTATGTTTTGATTATAGGTTTTTTACATTCAGATTGGAAGTTTTTGTCCAAACTACCGTAACCTGCATTACTACAGTGGTGAAATATTTTGAATTACACATTGATAAACTGCATCCCACATTGTGATGCAATACCGCATACATCAAAGCCTGATGATGATACTCTCTATTAATTTTGAAATGCGTTCGTCTGAGTGCTGTAGTTATTAAAAAACTTGACATATTAAACAAAGCATACTTTGAAGAACAAATTAAAAAAAAAAAAAATTATTTCCTACATTGTTTAAGCCCGAGAAGGGACATATATTAAATTATTTCATTCAATTAGTTCTACATTTAATGTTAAATTTTTGTAACAAATTAGTTAAGCCAATTGAAGATTAAAAAATAGAAATAAAATTCATACAATATGATACTTAAAAGACCCTAAAAAAATAGATTCCGTTCAAATGAAATCGAAATAAATCTTAGACTTTTTTTAAGTTTTGTATTTTGCATGCATCTTATCATTTTATGCACAATTGTCATAAATATAATACAAAATCTTCAATACAAATATTTTCAATTAAAAATGGAAGAAGTCTAAGATTTATTTCAATTTCATTTGAACGGAATCTATTTTTTTAGGGTGTTTTAAGTATCATATTGTATGAATTTTATTTTTATTTTTTAATCTTCAAATGGCTTAACTAATTTGTTACAAAAATTTAACATTAAATGTAGAACTAATTGAATGAAATAATTTAATATATGTCCCTTCTCGGGCTTAAACAATGTAGGAAATAAATTTTGTTTTTTTTAATTTGTTCTTCAAATTATGTTTTTGTTTAATATCATTTGTATTTGGCAACAAATCTTCCTTTTTAAAACCCAAATTGCCCCAAGAACCCTATAACAAGGAAGTACTTATTTATATGTCTTTACAAAATGCCTACACGATAGCGTGGCCAAAAAGGTAAGTAATAGTATTCATAATTATTTAACTTAGTCACTTTACAATAGGAAATAAAAACGAAATGGAATAAGAACAATTGTAGATTATTTATTTAAAGCCATTAAATTTTCTTATTATGTTAATCTGGATTTCTAATACTTAAATTAATATTTTAGGTACCCCTTTTCTTTTCTTTTTTTAACTTAAAATTGCTAGTAGCTTGAACTATCACTTTTAAGAAAATGATTTTTTCTGTAATATATGATGTCATTACATGTGAAAACAATAAAGGAATATTTGTAGCATTATTTTAACTTGGAGTCTATCTGAAGAGTTTATATGTATATATTTAATGCAGATGCAATTTAAGCTGTTGATTTATCTTTTACTATCAGAAATGCCCATCAAAATAATTCACATAAATTTCACACAAATGAAAAAAACATTAATCTTTAAAACATGCTTCATAAAAAAATAAATATTTTTTAAATTCTATTTTATTTATTTATTATCGAAATACTAATATAAAAAAACAATTTTTTCAGTGGTAATTTTTACATTAATTATATAGGTATTAATTATAACACTATTTATATATTCATTTTTAGCTAATAAAAAATACGATTTACACAGAAATGACTCAATTTAATTTAATTTACAACTTTAGTCTTACAATGAAATGCGAAATGCCTAAACAAAGAGTGCATGGAATAAGGAGATAATTTACATATGCAAATAAATAAATAAATAAATAAATACAATAACAGGCTTGAATTTTAGATCTAATGGCGAAATTTTGCTTATTTGAACTATCCTAGATGTTTAAAAGTTGGCTGAATAAATACTATGTTAGATTTTATAGAGATTAATTCAATAAAACAATCGGCATCATTTTGGAGAAACTTAAAAAAATTTAGAAATAATATTTTTCTTTTTAACCATTTGGAAAAATGGTTATTGTCCTCGTCAGGGTAGGAAATCAAAAGCATATCTGAAGGTTTTTATTGGTTTAATCATCATTTTATTCGTTTTCTGATTGGTCTATACAGTAATCTGTATTTCCCTTTACTTTCAACAGAGATGGACAACAGAGTGTTGCCACTATGACAAAAAAGTAATAAAAACTACAAAAAAAATTAATAACTCAGAAACAAATTGAGATACAGCTTTCAAACAAATTGCATTTAAAAGTACATTTTTTTCTCTATACGACGGTGTAAAAAGTAATATTGTGGGATGTTTAGAAGTTTAAGAAATAAATTTCATTTAAAATTGGCCGTCAGATTTCTTGGAAATCTGACGATGGAAAAGCCTTTTCCCGAACAGCCAATGAAATGCTTGGATAATACGTACGTTTCAGGTGGATAATACGTACGAGTCGCAGGCGATTTCTGTCTCTTGCAATTTTTACGTGTAATAACACTATTAATGTTTAATTCATGGCGTACGTAATGTATGATCAACTCCGTGCTATTTTTTATGTCTTAAATTTTAGTCTTTGAAAAAATCATTTTCCAAATGGTCGTTGTAATTTGTTAAATTGCATTTTTTCTTATTATTATTCCTGTTTTTATTTTCTTTTAGATAGTAATATTAAAGTTATTCTTAAGGAGACAGAAAAATAAATGCAAACGTTACGTTGAGCCGCAAAAACAAAATATTCTGGTTTAAGAAACAAACTACGGATATTTTTTTCTTAATCCATTAAATAACACAATCTCTTATAATCGAAATAAAATTTTAACATTTTTTTTAGGTGACTGAAATCATAAAAATCAATAAATCATAATCAAAAACGCTTATGTCTCCCCCCTCCCCCCCCCAAAAAAAAACCCTTGAAAATAAAATGCTGGATATGGTTAAACCTTTATCTACTGGGGGAAAATAAAATTTTCTTTCTATTGATTTCCATCTTCGTCTTTGTATTTTGGGCACATGAGTTAAGACTGTTATCAAATCCAAAGGAGCTACTTTCTGACACATTTTTAAATTCATTTTTGTTCGTAAACGCATGAAATTGGCAGGAATACGTTTGCAGGTGTATTTATTCAGAAACTGTGTCATCAAAAGATGTTTTCCCTTTTTGGTAAACGCAAAATATCTTTCAGAAAATACTGTCAAAGTTGGCGTTTTGATCCAAATTTCCGTACACGACACCGCCAGAAAGGAGACTAAAATTGCTTATAACTCGATAAGTACTTTATTTATATAAAAAAAAATGAAAAACTCATTTCGGTTCCAAATCGATTTAATATTCAGACCTGACAATTTTATGCCTTTACGCTTAATAATGAGTCAGAAAATGTCTCAGAAACTTTCGAGTTGTTGAGCAGGGAACTTAAGAACCCTTTATATACTGACGGTACTTATACACTGGTGTGCAAAAATTAAGGACGAAGCAGTTATATTAAAATCCAAACAAGGCAACGGAACGGATTGTTATTTTCCCATCTTGGAAACCTTATGGTAATGGGTATGATTTCGGTCGATGTGGAAATTTTCTGAACGACGGTACATTCAAAGACCATCTCGTCCTTAATTTTTGCACACCAGTGTAAGTACCATTAAAATAACTTGTTATAAAATTCATTTAATACATCGATTAGTAGTAATACAGTTTAGAATGAGTTATAGATGCATTACTTTATCTTGTTCCAAAAGCGTTATTGGTTACACAAAACAAAAATATTTTTAAAAGGATGATTTCTTTTGACTTTGCATCTTTTCAGCTTTCTTGGAGTCAGAGGGAGGGGGGACTTTTCAATTCGAAAATATTTCAATATTTTTATTGTAAGAACATTATATTTGTACATTTCCTAATTCCACAAACTACTAAAAAAAAATATTTAAAATAAAAGATTTGAGTAGGGTTATAAATATTGCACAAAATCCCTATAAGTTCAAACTTTATGAATCGTTCTAAATACTTCAATCCTTCTAAAATCATTCTAAAATTTATTAAATTATTATGTAAATATTCTAATGTAGTTTCAAAAATTCACAAAAAATGCTTTAGAAGATAAAATTTTCATGAATTCATAATTCAGTACATAAAGAGTTAAAGTTATGATTATTTTAGCATAAATTGAAACTAATATTATACGTACAACGTTAAACAAAGAAATTGTTAAAATTCATATAAAAAACATAAATAAAATGCACTAAAATTGCTTGCAGGTGCATATGTATATAACACAAAATTATTTAAAACACATTATTTAAATTACAATGGTCTCTCCCAAATGAATAAGCGCAAAGAGAAATAACATTTAAATAATTACTAAAGATGGCCCTGTGAATTGACTGAAAACGTTTATTGTTTTTAAAGGATTTTTAATGTATTTTTAAGGTATTTTAATGTATTTTAAATAATTTTATATTATATATATGCACCTGCAAGCATTTTTAGTGCATTTTTAATGAATTTTAATTATTTACTCAATGTGACTTCAGCACTAGAATTTTAACTTTCCTGTATTGAAAGAAATTTTTTGTTAATGTTAAAGAAAATTAAACAGTTGTAACAGGCACTTTACATTTAATTGTTAAATCTGTTTCCTCTGAATATTCTTTGAAGATAATTGTGAAAAATACTGTAAAA